>JANTQA010000047.1:5000000-7500000 GCA_027625915.1 Anaeramoeba flamelloides
ATTTAAGAAATATACAAAAAAAAATTAATAAAATTTTCTTTTTGTTTCTTAAATTAAAAAAAAAACCCACCTTTAGTTTTATTTGAATTTTCAAGAATAGAGGAAAATCTTTTGATTTTCAGAACAAACCAAAAAAATCCGAGAAAATTGCCTTTATCTTTTCCAGAATTCAAAAGAATTGAATAAAATCAAAGATTTTACTTTATTCTTTTGAATACTAGAAAAGTGTCTTTAGCTTTTTTTTATTTCTTAAATTCAAAAAAACCTAGGTACTTGACGGTACGACTGTTTGAAATTGTAATTTTGTTGTTTTATAATTTTTAAATATTGTTGAACTTTCCAACTAGTAGAATTTTTTTAATAGAGTTCATCGAGACACCTTAATTTCAAATTTTATAAAACCAATTCCTCAGTATATCAATTAATATTCTCATTTTTCAGTGTTTGGAAATTTAGAACCATTTTCAATTTTTCTAAATTTAGTGTTTCTAAACTAAAATTCAAAAATTTCCACACAGCTAAAACGTTCCAAACAATCACGATAATACAATTTCATTGAAATTGGAGATAATTTTGATTTTTGCAAAATATGAAAATCATTTTTTCATCTTTTCGTTTTTGTTTTCATTTCATTGTTTGAATTACGTAATTTGCTTCGTTGGATCAAAATTTTTCTACAAGGATTATATTATGTTAAAGTTGAGTTGTTCCAAATAGAAGAACTCAAATACAATTAGTTGGTAGTATCTAACCATTTGATCGATCAATATTCCTAATAGAATTTAAACAAATTTACTAATGTATTTTTTTGTTTTGCTCTCTCCAAAATTTTTAACACACCCTAGATTTATTTGTATTGATAATTATTTATTTATTGTTTTGTGAGTATTGTAATTTATAAAAAGGTGTTAACATTTCAATTAGTGAATGGTTCTAATTTGGTAAATCTTCTTTAATTGGTTAAATAAGTTTTTTTTTTCACAAATCGAATTTTGGTTTGTTAAAAATTTTGAATTGGGGTTTAATTTTTCAATCTGTTTATATTTTCTTTAGTATATTTTTAATCTGGCAAGATCAATTTTTGCTTCAGTTTTATAAATTAACACCGGTGAATGGATATTAATTTGTAAAAAAAATTGTAACTGTTTTATTGATAAATCTATCAATTCTTTTAAAATTACTTTGTAAAATTAAATGTTTCAAGAGCAGAATAAAGTTGACTTAAATTAAGAGCTTTATAATGAAGTTATTTTGACTCAATTATTGAGTTTATATTGTTAAAATAATCGGCTAAGTGTTTCCAAAGACTTTTCTGACTTTTTTCATTATAATATTTGTGAGTTTTTTTAACAAATAACTTTTTAATTTAAATTATTTTCCCATCAACTCGAGTCATATTTAGGTTTTTTTTTGATTTTTTTAAATTTTTGATTTTTGACTTTTTTAAATCTAACATGAAATAAACAATATTATTTAATAAGAGAATCTATGGATCAAAAAACATTTCTAAAAATATGGATTAATTAATTTTGACAAATTTAATTTTCACAAAGATTTTTTTCAAAATTTTTTACAAATAACAAAATGTTAAAAAAAAAAAAAATATTATTTTATCATCTTTGAATAATATTTTATGGTTAATTCATAGATATTTTTTAAAATTTAGATCTGATTACTTGATCTATTAAAGAAGTTTTAATTGATTTTATTCAAATGTATTAAATAAAATTATTTTACAATTTCGATTTTTTTTTGTTTTTCATATTATTTTCAATTGCTTAAATAAAGGTTTTTGAAAATTATTCATATCAAAGTTTTAATTCTTGCCTAAACAAATGAATTTTATTTTTCTCTTTTTTGAATATTTATTAAAATTTTGTCTAAAAAAAAAAGATTACAATTTCTCAGTAATGTATCTTTTTTTATTTATTTTTTTTTATCATCAAATTAACAACAATTATTTAATAGTTATTAATAATAAACCAATGTAAGGTATTTCCAAAAAAGTGTGGCATTTTTTTTTACATTTCATAAAAAATAATCTTTTTTAGTGATGGTAATCATTAATCAACTATACCGAATTAAGTTTAATATTTATACAGATTGAACCAACAACTTATGTATTTAATTCAAAACATGTTAGTTGAAATATTCCCAAAAAATGAAAAAAAAAATAGTACTTTTTTTGGTTAAAGCAATGTACGACCAATTTCAATAAAAAACCGGAAATATGGAAAGGGAACAAATGATTTTTTAAACACAAAAACGCAGTTATATGTTTTTAATTATATTGTAAATTTTGTTGGGATTATACAAGTTATGAAAAGGATTTTTTCGATCAAAAAGAAAATAATGAACACCAATTTTCACTGCTAAAAAATATCAGATAAAATCGAGATCAGAAATTTTAATATATTTTATTTATGCAATACAATACTAACAAACAAATTGAATTATTATCAAGAATCTATAAATGGTGGTTTATGATTTTATATATTTAAATACTTTTTTGAAGATTGGGTTTAATAGAGATATTTTAAACTAAATTTGCCCCACTTTCTTGGAAATAGCTTATCGAGTTTTGAATGACTATTATTGTAATAAAATTTCTTATTTAAAAAATTAAAAAAAAAATAAATAAATATAAAAAAAGAGATCATATCATTCTTTTTTTTTTTTCCAAGATAAAAAAAAAAAAATACAATTACATAATTTATTTATCTTTGAACTATTTTAACTTTTTATTATAATTAAAATTTGTATTATAAACTAAATTTTAAAAATTTGGACACAGTTTAAACCGTTGAAGATATAACTACACTTTACCTTCAATTTGGAAATAATTGTTGATTTTTACAAACTATTATTTCATTTTTTGTCTTTTTTGTTTTGTTTTCATTTACTTTTTTCCAGTTACGTTATCTGTTTCGTTAGATCTGTAAATTTTTTTTTGATGGTTGATAGAAGGTTAGTGCTGAGTTGTTCCAAATAGAAAAATTACACACAGTTAGTCAATGGTATCTTATCATTTGATCGATCAACAACTGTTGGTGAAATTTCAACAAATTTACCAATACAATTTTTTTTTTTATTTTAGAAAACTAAATTAAGATTCAAATACTTCTGATGACTGAATCTATTCTAGAATACTCTTTGAATGAGAAGTCTCAAATTTAGTCACTTCAAAATTCTCTTTTTAACAGATTAGATGAAGTTTCATCTAACCCTTAACAATACATCCAATACAATTTTTTTTGTTTTGCTCGTTTCATTATTTTGGACACACCGATTTTTATTTTTTCGTTTTTTATATTTTTTCTTTTATTTGGATGAAAATGATTACTTATAAAAACATTAATACTAGATAACTTAAATGTGGTTTTATATTAAATTTTGAAAAATATAATATATTGACTTTTTCAGGGCAAACAAGAGGAATTAAAAACTCCTCCTTTAAACAATAAAAAAAAAAAAAAAAAAAAATATATTGATTATTTTTTTTTGCCGATTTTTGATTTTCTGTGATGTCCAAATTTTTGTAATATGGTCTAGATAAATAACAAAATAAATTTATTAACACATCAATATGATTTTAAAATTGAGAAAATTTAGGTTAATCCAGAGTGATAAGGATATATATGATAAGCTAATATCTATTATTAAAAAAATTCATTTAATTCAAAAATTTTTTTCAATTTCAAAAAAAAAATCATATATTTTGTTACTAAATTGTGATTTCACTTTTCTTAAAACCTTTTAAAAATTTAAATTAATCATTTATTTATTCAATATACTGTTAATTATTTTCAAACTCTAAATTTTTTTTCTTTGTCATTCAAAAATATTTGAATGGAATATTTCGAACAAAAAAAATTTTATTCTTGATTGTTTTAAATTTACTTAATTTTGCACAAAGCAGTTAATTTCTGAAATTCTATTTCCAAAAATATTATTTTAAAGCAAATAGCAAGAATAAAAAAAAAAAAAAAAAAAAAAAAAAAAAAAAAAAAAAAGATTTACAGCAAAAGCAGCATTAACTTGAATTTTGGGATCTGTCGAATCCAAAAGTTGTATAATTTTTTCGATAATATGTAAATCTCTAACTTGATTCTTGGCTTCTTGTGAAGGAAAGCAACAATTTCCAACAACGACTATTGCATCTGATACGATTGTTGAAAGTATTGGACTTGAAGTAAGTGGCAGATTGAGCAAGGGGTTAATTTTTTTTAAAATTTCCAAGTCGACCATGATGGTAACAGATTCCGAATTTGAAGAAGAAACGGTAATTGAAAGCAATTTTAGTGTTTTGATTAATTCCGATAAAATAGCTGTATTTTTACTATTTAGTAAAGAAATTAATATTTTTAACTTGTTGGGATCGTTGATTTCATTTTTGTGCACATTTAATTCGGCGCATTTCGCAAGGAATTTTAAGCCGACATATCGGACTTTCAAATCATTAAAATTTACGTATTGTTCAAATATTGTATCCATTAAATCCTTTCTTTCAAATATTGTATGGGCACAAGTGGGATTTGTAATTAAATGAGACAACAAAATTAAGGCATCGCATCTTACTGGTAATCTTTCTTGGGTGTTTTTTTCTTCATAAACTAAATCCAAAATTTTGGGCACAATTCCAATTTGCAATAAAGTGGCTGCTTCTGATTCGACATTGGAGCAAATGTCTGAAAGCACAGAGCAAATTAATGAAACACACCTTGAATTCGAATCATGATACCTGATTAATAAATTGCATAATAACGGAATACACGATTTTTCAATTAATTCGTTGATTATTTTGGGACTGTATTCGCTTGCCCATGTTAGGCATTCCAAGATTCCTGAATGGTTGACTGATTCCTTGGATTTTAACTCCTTGATTAAAATATCTAATCCATTTATTTTATCCAGCTCAATAATAGCTAACGTTTGACTTTTGCGAATCATAGAAATGATGATTTTTAAACTGTCTGGGTTGTTGTAATGTAATTTATCAAGAATTACTTCAAGTATTCCGAAACGAACAAAATGTTTGCAATATTTTTCTATTTTATCGAATTGTTTGTATTTTTTTTTTTTTTTTTAAATATTATGGACATTTTTTATTATTTTTTGTTTGAAAATCATGTTTTGAAATTTAGTTTATTTAATTCCAATAAATAATAAAATTTTAAAATAGATTTTTTTTTTTTTTTTTGATTTCAAATTTTCTTTAGATTTCATTTAATCAGTAATGGGAGTTAAGTTTGAAATGGGACTACAATTTCATTAAAGCAGAAGTAGTAATAATTATTTTAACAACGTATCAAATCAAACACTTTCAATAAAGCAATTGTAAAACTTTAACATAACTACTGTATGGGAATTGGAAAAAAAATCTGAATTTCACACTTTTTTTAAAATGGATATAAAATATAAATATTTCCCCAATATCTCTCTATTAAACTTAAACTATTATTTGATTTATTTTAAGAGTGTGGTCTTTAAATTATGGGAAATAATTCGCTGGAAATTTTTAAAAGTAAATAACCACATTTAGAAAAAATTTCTTTTTCGTATTTAAAGAGCTTCTTAGAGTATAGAAATATGAGCATTCATGACTTTTTTGTACTTTTATTTTTAAATTAAGTTTTTTTAAAGTTCTCTATTATTGATGATTTAGAATAGAGTGTTTTCATCGTCTTAATAGAATAATTAATATTGGATCTCAATTACATTTGTTTGGTGGGATTTATAAAAAGAAAATTGAAAAAAAAAAACATGTTTTCAAAAGTTAACTTTTCTGTTTTTATACCTTAAGAGTAACTTTAGTGTATCACACATTGAAATAGATTTTTTGGACAAAGTAAAATAAATCCATTATTTTAACAACAATTAACTTTTATCCACAATCAAGCCCATTTTTCCAAAACTATACAAATGAATTCTTGTTTTTAATTGATATAAATTTTTTTTTTGCGAATTTCATTTTAAAAAAGTGTAACAAAAAAGTTTTTCAAAAGTATCAATAAAACAGTTAATAAACTTGAATAGACATATTTTCAGACTTTTTTAAAAACTTTTTTTTATTGTAATATTTCGAAACAGCTTTACAAAACTTTAATAAAATAGAGAGCGATCTTTAAAATGAGAATTATTAATTTTGAAAGAAAAATTGAAAAAAATTATTTAACTTTCTTGCTATTCAATTTTTACACCTTTGTGTTTATTTGAAAAGGTATTTTTTTTTTATTCTTGTAATATTCTTAATTTTAACAAATTAATTTTAGAAATAAACAGTTTCCCAAACATTATTGTGAACTTTACTTTTTTACTTGTGAAAATTTATTTCATCAAAAAAAAAAATAAGATTAAAAATATATTCCATGCCTCTAGTTATTATTTAAATCAATCTCTTTTGTTATTTGAAAAATCTTAGAGCTAATTTCTGAAACTTGTTTAGATTTCTTACATAAAAAATTATAAGCCGAAAGAAAAGAAATGTTTAACTAAAATAATTTCTTTCAGCGTGAAGAAAGAGAATAAATGCTTAAAGCAAATAATTTCTTACATGGTGTTGTAAAAAAAATATATAGGTTTTTGTATTTATTTTCTTCAAAAAGATTGTTTTAAAAAGTCTCTTCATGAGATCCTTTCCGTAATTATTTCAATTAGAGATTTCAAAACACTTTAAAAGTGCAATTCATGGAATCTTTTTTGTTAATTTTTCTGTAATCAAGAAATGAAAGAAATTATTTGCTTTAAGCATTTATTCTATTTCTTCACGTTGAAAGAAATTATTTGCTTTAAGGAAGTAGTATTTTTTAAAAAATAAAATGAAATCTTGTAAAGATCTAAGAAAAAAATTTTTTTTTGTAATTTGTGTTTTGGCTTATTAAATGGATGAGTTAACATCATTTAAACAATTAATTAATTTGAGTCTCTTTTTTTTTAATACAAAATTCTCATGTTCCCAAGATAAAACTAAAAAAAGTAACCTATTATTTTTTATTATGAATTAAGTTAATTCTTGTAAATTGTGTAATCGATTTTTTAGTTTTATTGAAAAGCATTGATTTAGAAAGATTTTTTATTTGTTATAATTTTGTATTTACAATATTTCAATACAAATATCAGACAACAAAACTAATTGGAGTATAGATGATTAAATAAATCAAAATCTGATAGAATTTTAACAAAAGTTTCAGAATTAAATTGAGATCTATTAAGCAAAATTTTTTTTATTCTTTAAAGTTTGAAAAAAGTCGTTTTTCTCTTTTTTAAAAAAATGGGGATTTTTGTAAAATGTAGATATTTGTAGATTCTCGACATTTTTCGACAATTTTTGTTTTTTTACAATCAGCTTGAAAATAATAAATATTGTTTGAGCGAAGCAAGACGCTTCATTTATTATTACTTATTTTTTTAGTCTTGATTGAAAATAACTGATATTTGCGAAGTAAATATCTATTTTTTTTAATTTTCCATTAATTTTCTGAAAAAATAAATGACTTGGTGGGGATTGAACATATTGAACCTAGACCGGGTGTTTTAGAGTCAAAGTCCCACCTTGAAAAAATCTACAAATGTAGAGAATCTACAAAAATCTCCAAAAATTACCATCAGCCAAAAAAATTGCAAAAAAATTTTCAATTTTGAAAAATAGTTTTAAAACAAATTGTTTGGTCTTATTCACAAGAATCATTATAACAATTTAACTCATTTTTGTCAGAAAAAAATTGATTTTGAATTTTGAGGATAAAATTAACAAAATTCTCAAATATCTTGAAGAAAATTTTATTTTGAAAAATTGAATTTTATCTTAGAACAAAAACACAATTTCTTGGTAACATTTTTAAATGACTTTAAAACCTTAATGATTATAACTAACCTTCTTAAAAAAATACAATTATTTTTTAATCTATTGAATATATCAGTTTTTTTTGGTTAACCAAAAGTTTTGTCTCAAAATTGAAAAAAAAATCTTTTATATTAATATTTCTGGCAACAAAGTCTTGTTATTGTATAATAATGATGGAAATGGCAATAAACAGGTAAAAACTTTGTTTAAAATGTGAGAAATAAAATGAATTTAAATGTTTTCTTTTTCAGAAAAAATGGAAAAAAAAATTTGATCACAAAAAAAATATTCTTTTTTGTGGTATCTTCGTCGATCAGAATTTTTTGACACTTGGGATCTACAAAATTTGTAAGTAGAGAATAACACCAATAACGTATTTTAAAATTTTGCCTTGTTTTTGTAGAGTACCGATCCCTTAAGCATTTATTTTCTTTCAAGTTATAATTTGTTACTGGTATTTGAATAATAAACGGGAAAAAATTTTCATCTCAACTTCCGAATTTTCTTTTATTTAATAATACATTTCAAAGAAATAGACTGAAATTTGGGATCTTTATTTATTTGTTTGGTTCTTTTTTTTTTATATACTATATTTTGGAATACTTTGAGTAAAATAAGAATCCTAAATATAAGATCCTTTGAATTGAAAAACGATAACGAGATGAAAATTTATCCCATTTAAATTCCAAATACGGATATGAATGAAATCTAAACAAGTTTCAGAAATTGGTTGTAATAATCAAAATAATAATAAAACAAAATTAGGCAAAAACGTGTCAGTAATTTTGAAATAAGAAACCTCATTTTCCTTTTTGCTTTGTGTTTTAAACAAAAATTAAAACAATTGATTTTTTTTTTTTTTTTTGAAATTCTTGGCTCTGTTAGTACTTGAGACATATTTTAATGATTTGTGCTGAATTCTGACGAACACTTTTGATTTTTTTTGAATCCTTTTTGATTTTGTTTACGTATTCTTTTTTGCTTTTTCTTTTTTTTGAAAATTGTGTTGCTTTTTTGAAAAATATTTTCCTTTAAAAAAGGTTCAAAGTGTGAACGATCTTTTGGAATCTCAAGAGTGTGGATTTGTTTAACTAAACTGAGCAATGTTGCACGAAATTAAATATTCAATTTGAATTTTAATCACTTTTGGAATTAAAAGGGTTATTAATTGCTTTGAAATTGTTTTAAATAGATTAATTCTAAAGAAAAAAAAAATGATAAAGCTGTTTCAAAAAAAGTAAGGAATTAAAGTTTCGAAAAGGTGTTACTCAATCTGTTTGATTCTCTTTTTAGCAGTTTTTGGAGTCAAACTTTTCTGTCTTACTGTTTTAAAATGGTTCTAGAATCTAAATATTTCCCCAATATCTCTCTATTAAACTTAAACTTTTGTTTGATTTATTTTAAGACTGCGGACTTTTAATTTTGGGAAATAATTTGGAGCAAATTTTGAGTTGAAGAAAACTCCAAATCTTGAAAAAACTATTGAAGAAACAGATTAGTCCGATACAAATATACTTTTCACTTCAATTTGAAATCTAAAAAAAATAAAGAAAAATTGTCCAATAATTTTAGGTGGTAGCTTTTCTTTATTTTTTTTAGTAAGCCACCACCTCCCCTTAACAAATTTCTCAAAAGCTGTTCTGCATACAATTTTGAAAACAACTTTTTTGTTTACGTTGGTTATTTGTTGAAATTTTTTTTTATTTAGATTTTTGTTTCGGAAAGAAAACCACTTTCATGAGCCAACCAAAACGAAATTTGAGATTTTGCTTGAGAGTTTAAGAAAAATAAAAAGAATGATTTTTGAAATTGTTTCTGTGCAAAAAAAGAGAAACAATAGAAAAGTAATAATTATTTTCTTTTTTTTCATTCTTTTGTTTGTAAAACAACCCAAATAGAAGAAAAAAGAGTTTTACTTGAAAAAAAAGAAAAAGTTTAATTTACCGTTTTGTGAGATGACTTGAAGAATTGAAATTGCATTTTTTACTTGTTTGGTTTCTTTGGTTGACTCAGTAATGATCTTGCTTAAGATCTCAAAAAATTTGTTCGTAAATAAATGGTTCAGATCCTTTGGGTTTTTCACTTTCAAAAGATTGTTGTTCAGTTTTTCAATATTCGATTCAAATTCCTTTGAAGAAGTATTTGTGTTTGAAATTAACGATTTGGAGATCTTTCGAATTTTTCCCTTGCTACTTAACGCCTCATCAATAATTTGCCAACCCATGGCACCAACTGATCCGGCCATTATGGAACCTAAAATGATTGTTTTTGGAGAAAAATTCATTCGAAGAATTAATTTACACTTTTTTTTAACGATTATGAGATTGAGATAAAAAATGATTTGTTAAATATTTTTGTAAAGCGCAATTAAAGTCTCACTTAAGGAGATTGTAAACTCAACAAAATCTTCTAATAAATTTAATAGCTAATTCAAAAAATCATTTACCATATCTCAAAATTGAAAAACAAAGTAAAAATCTAATTTCAATAAAAACCAAACTTAACAATTTAAAAGCTATTTTGAGAAATGAATTATTATTTAGAAACTTTTGATCAATTTTTCTCATTTTTGAAAAGTTCAAAATTCAATATATTTCCTAAATTATTCAAAAAAAAATTATTTGCTTTGGAACCGAAAAAAATATTTTTGTCTATGAATGAAAAGAAAATACAACTCCATCAACAAAATCAACCTAAAGTTTTTTAAGAACTAAGTTTAAAAAATGTTATTTATTTCAAAAAATTTCAATAATTATTTTAAACTTGAAAAAAATATAATTTTTTATTATTCACAGAAAGTTTCAAATCAATATTCTATAAAAATAGAATAATAAAAATCTAAGAACAAAAACCAAACAATTTTTCTAAAATTTCTTACCTAATACCTTTATTAAAACCAGTATTATTCAACTTGTAACCTAAAGAAATAGTTTTTAATATGATTATTTTTAATCAATAATTAATTGCCCAATCTTATCGATTTCACTGAGTTATAAATAATTCAAAGATTCAAAGTATCAATAGGTTGAACTATTATTTGACAAAATTTTAAATATTTTCAAATAGATAAATTTTATTCGAATTAATAATTAACATATAATAACAAAAAAATAAATATTCCCAACATATTGATTTTAATAATAATTATTTCTTATTTATGCTCTTTATATTTGGAAAAAAAATATTTGCTAAAATTTTAAACCCCTTGAAATTCAATATTATTTTTGAAATAAAAGAAATAATCAATTTTTTATGCATATTAAAGGGTTCAATATTCGATTTATTTTTATTAAAAGTTATTTCTAGAAAAACGGGATAAATTCATTTTAAAATATCTTGTATAAATTCAATCATCATAAAAGTATTGAATATACAAAATTATTAACCATTTATTGATTCTGATAATGATTCAATTTGTTTGTTAATAATTTATTATAACAATAAAAGATATTAAATTTTCTGATCTCGATTTTATCTGATAATTTTTAGGTGTGAAAATTAGTTTTTATTTTCCTGCTTTTTGATCTTAAAAATCCCTTCCATAAATTTTATAATTCCAACAAATTTTTAAATATAATGGAAAACTTATAACTGAATTTTATTGTTTTAAAAAATCATTTGTATTCTGGTGAAATTTTTCTTTTTTTCTTGAGATTGGTCATATATTGTTTTCTCCAAAAAAAGAGTATTTTTTTTTTTCATAGAAATAGTTTGGAAATATTTCAACAAAAATTTTTTGAAATAAATACTGAATCATTGATTAAATCATAATTATTATTTAATTTAAATTGATATTGTCAATAAAAGTATATTTCCACTAAAAAAAGATGATTTTTTTATTAAATATCAAATCAAAAAAAAAATGTCATACTTTTCAGAAATACCTTATTTTTAAAAAAAGATTAAATTTGAAATTTTTATTTATTTCATAGAAATGACTGTTTGAAATATTTCAGAAAATACCCAAAAAATTTTTAACAACATAAAAGAGTTATTAAACAACTTCGAAGAAACCCAAGTACTAATATACTCGGTTTAAAAGTAAAATAATAATTTTTCTATCAGACATATAATATATTTTTTTGAATTCTCTACTTTACGCCACTCGAAAGAGTTTTTGGCACCTTTTGAGTAGATTTGAGTAATTGATTATTCTTATTGGGTAATTTATATGTATGGGTATTTCATGGTATGGTTAGGTGTGTTTTTGTATTTAAACAGTTTCTTCTATGATATGGGAAGTTAAAAAAGGGTTTGGTTTTGGTCGCTATTTATATGGTATGTGTATTATTGTATGATTAATTATTACTTGGTTATTTTTGGATTGTGTTTAAGATTACAGAATTATGTGTAAGGATACACAATTAGAAATATTCTTTACAAATACATTTTGTCCAATGTGGCTTATAGCATTTCGAAATGATAAAGTGTGTTACAGTCATCTAAGGTACCAAACCCTTACATACAAAAAGGATTGAATACTATTCCCAAAAATTGAATTTTTTTGAATTTTGATATTTTAAGAGTACAAAAAAAAAATAATCTACCTAATACAATTTCAAATTTGCCTTTACATTCAGTAAATTGGTTCTATAGAGTTTCTTAGAATTCGTTCAATATTTTTTTTTTTTTGCAGTTAAAAAAATTTGGGTTTTTTCAGGAATATTTGATAGATTCCATTCAAACTATTAATAATTACTAAAAGTTCGGTTTCATAAAAATAATAAATGTTTTTCAATTTTTTTTTATTTTGATCCAAAAATACAAACTCAAAAAAGGATCAAATCTTTTTAGTTTGAAAATTTAATGGGAAAAAAGAATTATTTTTATACTACTGATAACGTTATTCTTCAAAGTTGTTAAAGGGGTATGGGTACCAAGTTTAATTATATTTACAAACAAATAAGTCCTAGGTTTTTAATGCGTTGTAAAATCTCCGATGGGGAGCAATTATTTTAGAGCTGGATTTAAAATTTGAATTAATTGGGGCGAAAATATGTTGATTTTAAAAAATATTCCACAACATTTGATCATATATATTCTTAAAGTGTGGTTTAATCTATAGAATAAGATACTATATAATAAAAACCTTTTTACTTGTATTACTTTATTAATTTCTTTTGTGAATAAAACGAAATATCCTCATAAAATAATAAATACTCAAATACAAAAAATAGTCTTCAAAAAAATGTTGAGGAAAAGTTCACAAACAAAAATACAAATTAATGTTAAAAATAATTCCATTTTTTCAAAAGGTTTGTTATAAAAATTTCAATTGAATATTAACACTTTGAAAAAAAAATAATAATAGGCTGTAAAACCTTTCCGATTTTAGTCTTACAAACCAATAACTTTTTTTTTATAGTTTAATCTTTTCTTCAAATAAAAAAAAAAAAAAAAATGTATAAATTTAGTTTTATTTGTTATTAAAATTTTTAGTTTCAGGCTGTTTTTGGTGGTGTATAACATTATGTAAGTAAATGTGGAAATAGAATAAAAAAAATCGGAAATAAAAAAATTAGCTCCTATTTAAAAAAAAAAATGAAATTAGTAACAAAAGAAGTTAACTATAAATTTCAGAAATAAGTTCTTTTTTCAAAATTGAAATCATCACTATTTGATAATAGTTAGTAGTTTTTCAAAGATAAAAGCAAAAAAAGATAGGTTAAAAAAAGCAATTTTATTTGTAATCTCGGGGGGGTTACAACAGTAAAGTTAGAATGTTCACTTTTTAACATATTACAATCAGGAATTGGAAAGAGTGTTAGTTACTTCCACTTAGATTCATATAATTACTTAACTTATCCAAAGTACATGTAGTGAAACTATTTATTCTTTTTTTTTTTTGAACTTCTAAGTTAAAATGTCACAATAGAATGTTGGTTTGAATTGTCTCATCCACTCTTAAAAATACTGAATTTCTTTCCTTTTGTTATCATCCCAACATTTTATAACTGAATTTTATTTTATGCGAGAATAAAGCAATTATTGAATTAGTATTTAAGATAGGCACTTTAATAATAAAAATCAAATAAAACCCATACACAGAGAAAAAAAATATCAATATATTTGAATCCCATTCTAAATTATAAAACAGTAAAGCTGTTGAAATATGGTAGTACTATCTAAGCTAAATTGAGATAAATTTAAAATTTAAAAGGGGTAAAGGGGGTTAGATCAAAGAAGAAAAAGAAGAAAAAGAAGAAGAAGATGTGGTAGAATAAATTTATAAAGCTCTTCATTTATACTCGTTTATATATACATTATTGGGTAATATTGTGACTTTCTCGAGTTATTTTTAAGCTTTAATCGGGGCAATAATATGAATTAGCTAAGTGATTTAAAAAATTTAAAACACGTGAATGATTTTTAGTTTCCTATATATATATATATATATAAAGATACAATACTAATTAAATCCCAACTTCTCTCTTCTAAAATAGAATTTTGTAAAAAATAATTCTTACTAGTTAATTTTTTGAAGAATTCCAAAATAGTTGAATTTGAATAACATTTTTCAATAAAATTATATTGAAATAATTACTAAATATAATATCAATAAAATCTGAAAAAATAAAACAAATGGATTTCGTCTTTGTTCTAAAAAATTATCTTTAAAATCAAACATTTTTTTTTAATTAATTTTAATTTAGTTTTTTTTCATAATATTTTCTTGAAATTTTAATTGTTGAAAAATTAGTAAAATAAAAGTTTTTGTTAATTTTTGTTTTTTTAAATTTTGGAGAATCTAGAACTAAAGGACACTAATATAATTTTTAAGAAACTTTCTCGAATTCCAATTTCAGTGATTACAATGATGTTGCTACTCCCTTAAGAAAACCTTTAAAATTAAATCATTTTCCAGTCAAATGCGCCCAGTTATAATGGGATAAATTACATGTGTTTAAAGAGTTTGAATGAATATTAGAAGAAAAAATTTAATTTTGATAAATTTCAATCATTTTTTTACATTTTTGCTGTTCTTTTTTTTATTTTTTAACTTTTCTCTAATACCGGATTCTTTTGCAAATTTTTTTTTTTTATTGCAAGATCTATATTCACTAGCAAAAAACCTTTTATTCTAATATTATTGAAACAGTGAAAATGATTTTAGAGAAATCAAATTGACTTATATTGGAATTTTATTTGATCTTCAATCTGAGATCAAAAGGAAAATTGTTGTTTTTTCTCAATGGGATAAAAAAGAAGAATTTGGGTTTTTTCAATTTTTAGAAAAATTTATTGATTCATTAGATTTATTTCATAGAGATATCAACTATTCTCTCATGTATATTATTCTACTTATTTCTTTTTTTTTATTCTGTAAAGGTCGTTTATCAAAAATTAATTGATATTCGAAAAAAAAACTTGCATCTTTGAAAGAAACAAAGTTTTCATTTAATTGTTTCCAATATAATATTTGATACATATTCATTTTTGTTAAAGTATTGTATTGAATCAATAAGTGTGTTAGAATTGAAACAATGCTCCGAAATTTCAAATCTAAATTTAAAATTATCTCATTATGTCTTAAAGAATGCAACTTATTTAAAAATACATTAGAAAATTTTTGATATGAGAGTTTTATGCTTTCAAAGATGAAGAAAAGTCTTTAAAAAAAAAAAAAAAAATAAAGAAAAAAAAAAAAAAAAAAATTTAATGAACTTATGATTTGTTTATTATAATTTTGAATTAATGTTTTTTCTATCGAAAAAAAAATTAAATATAATTTTGCTTCAGGTTGTTCAAAATTTTATGTTTCTATGATATTATTTATTATGCTTATTGTTTTCAAGTTTAATCAAAAAAGAGAAAACAATTAATATTAAACAATGCCCTTTTTGTTGATTTAGTTTTGTTTGTTATTTTTTCTTGGGAATCTTTTTTTTTGATATCCACCTCTTCTTCTGTTGTATGTTCTGACTTGGAATTTTGTGTTGTCTCCAAAAATTTTAAGTTCACCAATCATTTTTTTGGTTACTTTGTCAACCTATTTATTTAGTTTGAAATTAATTTTTTGAGAATACGGTAGAAAGATCAAAATAGAAATAAATTTAAAATTTGAAAAAGAATTGTTTGCCAAACAAAGAAAAGAAATTCTTTTTTTTCTTTCTTTTGGTTTTTGTGTCTTTTAATTTCTTTGTTGTTTATTTGTTTTCTTTTTTCTTTTGTTTATTTTAAGGGTTATTTGTTTTTCTTTTTTTAAGTTCAGAAATTAATTGATGTATATTTGACAGACAATTCTTGATCAAATCTTGTTTTCGTTTCCATTGAAAAAGGAAAAAGAACAGAAATATTTTTAATGAAAAGACCTTGAAAAAATGTTATTTGAAAAAAAAAACAATAAAGATTATTAATATAATAAAAAAAAAAAAAAAAAAAAATATTTACGTAAACAAAATCCTTCTCAACATAAGATTTTTCTGGGACCCAATTGTCTCTTCTTTCTTTTTCTTCTTCTTGAAGTTTAATTGAGATTCCTGGAACTGGACCTCTTTCAATTCTTTTCATTAAGTGTGTAACATAACCAGCAATCTAATTTTTCGAAGCAAAACAAAAAAAACAAATTTTTTTGAAAGAAAAAAAAAAAAAAAAAAAAAAAAAAAAAAAAAAAAAGAAAAAGAAAAAAAAAAATTAAAAAGCAAATCAAGTTAATAATAAAGGATCCATAAACACAATCCAAGAGATAAAATTTTAATTAAACACAAACCTTGTTTCTAAGTCTCTTTGTTGGAATGGAAGCAACTTCGCTACAAATTTTTTTGTTAACTTGGAAATCAATTGTAAGCTTGGTGTAATATTTTTCAACAATTAAACGTGCTGCTCTTTTTACTGTTTTTGTTCTTACTCGACCCATGATATAAAAATTCTTTTGTAATTTTTTTGAAAAAAGAAAAAAAATTAATTAAAAAAAAAGCAGAAATTCAAAGAAAAAAATAAAAGAAAAAGAAATAGAAGCACAAATATATTTGTGAATTAGTTGTTTTTAGATCTTTGAAATTAAAGCGGAAAATTGTTTGTTGGTTATTTGAAAAAAATCTTACATTTGGAAATTTAAAAAAAAAATGAAAACACATCAATATTTCCAAAGTTTGACAATTAGTAGATATTTATTTCATTCTAATGCCTTAGATTGTAATTGTGTTTGAGAAATTTTCCAATTAAAGTTGCAGAGACTAATAATTCCTCAAAAAGGTAAAAAAACTTGATGTTCAATTTACAAGTTGCTAAATATTGGAACTCCTTTATCACAAAAAATTCTATTTCAAAACAACACCTCAAAGATCAACTACTTTGAAAAACTTTCGTTTCCTTTAAACAATAAAAGATCTTTTCAAAGCAGTTTGAAAACCTTTAAAAAAATAGGGAATTAAAATAAACAGTTGTGAACATTTTTTATAATTTATTAATACTTGAAATCTTCTGTAAATAAATAGATTATTTCCAGTTTCTCTATCCTTAATTTGAAGTTAATAAAACTTTGGGTGGTTTTGGTATAACACACTCCTCTGAAATAATCACATAATGCTATTAATATTGAAGATTACTAATAAATTCTCAAAAATTGGAAACATATTTAATTCAATTTCACTTCCATCAAATCTTTTAACTCGAAGGAGTGATTAGAAGACCCTATTATTTTTACAAGGTTACTTTACACCTACACAATCAAAAAGCAATTAAGTGACTCGTAACTCTTATTTATTTATTTTCCAAAGACAATAGACTAATTATTTATACAAGGATACCATTAAACCTGATATCAGCTTTGTTTATCAACTTTAGAGAAATGAGTTATCATTTTTAAAAGAATTCATTTTTCCATATTAAATTTTCAGTAAAAAGATCTCGATTCCCTTTTGTTTGGATTTTTGTAATCAAATTTGAAAAAGAAAAATTTCCAAAAAATTTTTATTTTGAAGTAATCTCACTTTGAGTAATTTCAGAGAGTCTGTATTAACAAATAACCTTATAACTTTAATCTTATTTTGAAAATACAATAAAAATAAATTAAATATTAAATCCTTGAAGATATAGAAAAAATTTATCTACTATTTTCATTCCAATAATTTATTAAATGGTTTAAATTTAAAAGATTTGGGAATATTTGTTTTCAAATATTAAGAGTTTAAACCAGGAACTATTGGTATCAAAATTAGTTATTAGATAATGTCTATAACATTTTTTTTTTATTTTTAGAATTATTTATTTGAATTCGTTTCATCTACTTGAAAATCTTTAAAAAATTAAGAAATAATAGAAATTCTATTTGATACATTTGATCTTTGGGTTGTTAATAATCCACTGAAAAAATTAAGATTGGGTTATTAATTATTGATTAAAAATGATCAAATTATAAAGTATTTCATTAAATTTACCATTGAATTTTTCAGGTTTTAAAAAACATTTTAGAAGAATTGTTAATTAGAATGTTTGTTTTTTTTTCTCATATTTTTTTATTCAGCAAAAACGAAATAATTGATTTGAACTGTTTTTTGAATAAAACAATTATATTGTTCTATAATTTACAATAATTCTTGTATTTTTTTTTTTGAAATTAAGTAGATTTTTTATACTAAGTAATGTTAAAACTAAGTGGTTTCATTTTTTAAAGTATATTTTTATCCACTTCCTTCATAGACCATATGACTCCTTTCTTCTTTCAAGAAAATAATTGTTTTTTAATTAATTGAGAAATATTCTGGATTTTAAACTTTTTCAAAAATGAAAAAAATGGATTAAACTGTTAAAAAGGATAATTCATTTCTGAAAATAACTTTAATAGAAAGTTTAATATTATTTTAGTAATCAGATTTTTACTTCATTATACAATTTCAAGATGCCTACTCTGTTTTTTGATTTTACTATTAAATTTACTAAAAGTTTTTTTCGTTTACTATTTCCTTAATCAAAATCTAAAATAAAAATGAAATGAGAAAAAGAAAAAATAGAAAAAATGATTTTAATATTAGAATTTCTAAAATAAATTTTTCTGCTAATATTGATTCAAATCCTTTTGAAGCTTGTAAATTACCCACACCACCTAATCCCCTTTTGGCGGCAAAATGGTTTATTTTTAGTTTTTATACAAAAGTTGTATTTTTTACTAAAATTAGAAAACTTTTTAAATATGTCCACAACTCAGAGGCTATTGTCAATATAAAATGCAACCTGTTTAATAGCAAAAAAAAATCAATTTAATAAAAGTATACAAAGGCTTGGGGTTGAAAAAAAAATTCAAAAAATCGTAAATAATTCTTCAAAAAACAAAAAACATAATAAACCCCAAATATTTTTATTCTTTTATTAAATTGATTTTTTTTACTAATAAACAGGTTGCATTTTATATTGACAATAGCCTTTGATTTATGAGTGTATTATAAAATTTTTATAGATCCATTCGAAAAAATTATAAATTTAGTTAAAACACTTAAAATAATTCAACATAGGTTTTACTTTCACGATAAAAAAAAATTGTTTCAAAAAAATAAAAATAAAAAATTTGTAATTTTTTACTTGTTGATAACTTCACTTATAATAAACAATTTTGGTTAAAAAAAGATCTCGTTTTAAAAAATATTTTTTAAAATTTTGACAATATAAGTTGGAAAATCCTATTTCATAATTACTCCCAAGATTTTTAATAATTAATGGGTTAGTGTTTAACAAGGATAACTCTAATATTAAAATATATTATTATAGGATCAAATCACATTATTACTACATGGTTCCAAATGTATCTAAAAAAATTGATATTCATGTAGTGATGTTTTTTGATCTTATCTATTAAAAATGAACCTATTATTATTAAAGAACCCAACAATTTCACAAAAATACTCGTTTAACCACAAATTTAAAAGTTGAGTTATCAATATTAAGAACACAAAGTTGAAAAATATTTTTCTTAAATTTGTGGTGAAATGTAGATTAATAGCTATAAAATTCATTTTTTTTTAGAAAATTAAATAATAAAGAATAGATTATTTTGACCAATTATTTCTGAAATATTGGAAATATGATAGATACTACAAGTCGCTTCATAAAAAGGAAATAACACTAACCAATCTTTTCAGTTTGTTTTTTGATGATTATCGTGTTAATATTTTCAATAAAAACATTGAAAAAATAGTTAATTTTAAAAATTCTAAATATGAATTATTAAATATCCTAATACTCTTATTTGAGTTTCTATTTTTAGATATGTAAAAGCAATTTTAAAAAAAAAATTCTAAAATAAACAATTATAATAGTGATCATTAGTAAAAAATGGGATAATTTATTATGAAATAAGATTGATAATAAATTTTATAGACCTATTTGAGCCATTTAACACTGATATCAGATTGATACAATTTTTTTATACTTTGATTATAGGAAAATCTATTGTTACATTAAATCCTTAAATAGTAAAAAAAATATGAAAAAAAAATTTTTTATTTCACAGTTAAGAAGTTGTAATAATATATTTTAAAATCATTTTAAAATTTAAAAATATCTCCCAAATGGATAATCAATTATTTTGACTAGTAAATAATTATTTCTTGATTTAAATAAAAAAAAATGTTTTTATATGATTATTCATTAGGTTTCTTTTAATTTAGGAAAAAAAAGAAAATTTCATTAATTTTGGTTTTTATTTCAAAAAGTAAAAAAACTGCTGTTACCTTTTCTAGAATTCAAAAGAATTGAGTAAAATCTTGGATTCTTCTCTATTTTTTTAAATCCTGGAAAAGCATCGTTAGGTTTTCTTGAGTTTTCTGTTTATTTGGGAAATCGATAGATTTAACAAATAAAACAGAAAACCTCAATAAAACCTAGGCACTCTACAACACTTGACTGACACTTTCGTTAGGTTTTCCAGAATTTAAATAAAATGTGTAAAATCTATGGTTTTTCTCTATTCTTTTGAATTCTGTAAAACCACTATTAGCTTTTCTTGAGTTTTTTGTTTATTGTATAAATTCAATACAAGTTATAGATTAAATAGAAAAATTCAAAACCCCCAAGGTACTCAGTGGCACTTGGAGAACACTTACATTGTGGTTCACAAAATTCAAAATATAAAAGGAAATCATTTCCTTTTGAATTCTGGAAAGCCTATGATACATAAGATTTATCATAAGGAATCTTTTAGGCTTATTTCAATTTTATTAGATAATGACAGCATTTTCAAAACTATGGATTATGATCTATCAAAGTAAATATCACCAAGTTGAATTAAAAATAAAGTCATCTATCCATTGATTATGTGGAATTTTTTAACCAAAAAAAAAATAAGAGTTTTTTCAATAACTAGAGATTTTTCAAAAAAATCTATTATTGGCTACACAAAAATTCAATAACCTCAAGATTTTAAGTTCTGGGCTTTTTATTATATTGCAATTTAACCGTATTATAAATAATGAAAAGTTAAAGAAAGTAGTAGTTTTGTCTAACTTTTCTTTTTAACTTTTCTTTTTACATATTAGTAATATGTATCCCAGATCATTTTATAATTGTTAATTCTTTAGATCTCTTTCATGAGAATGTGTATAAAAGTAATCAAAAAAATTTCAAAATTACTATATGAATGATTAAAATTAAAAAATCTAATAATTCAGCTTGTTTGATCCCTTGAAAATTGTATTTTCTAGTTTTTGAAATTTTGGCAGTATAATATTAGACAGTAATATTAACCCGTAACAAACAAACCAAAACAAATCTCAAATTTTTATTTTTAAATTTGAAATTTTTGAGTAAAGCACTGGTGGATGAAATGTTTTTATATTTGTAACAAAGATTCAAAGGTAAATGTGATCCCCTTTTTATTGTTTTTTTGACTTCACCAATCTTGAATAAGTAAACAGGTTTTACAGATCAAAAAAAGTATTTCCCTTTTACATGAAGAGTATTAATTATAATATATAAGTCAATCACAAGAAATAATAAGAAAATATAATTTTAGTTTCTTAAGGGGCGCATTAATCTCCAAAAGTAATTAATTGGGGAAAAAATAATGCAATTTTTACATGAAAAAAATTTCTGAAATTCCAAAATATTAATAAAAATTTTTCACAAATTCTCTACATAATAAAAAATATAAACCCCATTCCAATAATTTCAAATAACTAAAAACAAATATTGTTAAAAAAAGCGCAATGTTTTCATTTTTTTTTATTTTTTATTTCTTATTCAAGGCGTAAATATTGGAAACATTTAATGGGGTAAAGTGGGAATTTAGAAGTTATAAAATATGTGTTTTAAATTGAAAGAGCAGTCATATATAATTATATTTTTTATATTTAGATACTAGAAATATTTATGACTTTATAGAGTTTTCTAAAAAAAAAAAATAAAAAATAAAAAGTATATATTGTTAAAAAATAGAAGAAGAGAGGATTAAAAAAAATTAAAAATTTAAAAAATGGTATTCAGAAAAAACCGTAAGCTATTGGACCAAGCTAAATTAGTGTGGATATATAATTAGATATTATTTGGATTTGAGATCCTTTGAGTTACTATCATATTGGATCATATTTGCGAAAAAGTATTCTTATATAATGCAATAGATTTCTTTTATGTTCATTTTACGCGAAAATTTGTTTGTAGATTCTTAGGCAATGATATTTTATAAATTTTTGAGTTTTTTGAGGTACTTGTCAATTTTCTTCTTGTTTTTTCATATTTCTTAACACTCTTAAATGAGATGGTAAATTTTGGATGCGTATTTATTACTTATTGTACAAAGTGTGAAAATAAACTATTAATTTGTCGAAGAGAGAATTTTGAAGTGGCCAAATTTGTTATTTTAATTCAAAGAGTGTTAGAACACTAGTTTCTTGAAACACTCTTTGAAAGATTTTTTTGACAATTAACTTTTCAAAAATTTTGGAAAGATCGAAAAAAAAATGTATTAGAAAATTTGTTAAAATTTCTAATAACAGTATTTGCCGATCAAAATGATTGATACCTGCTTCATATTTATTTGTTTTTTTTTCTATTTTGAAGGAACTCAACTTTAACATAATATTTATCTTTCATAATATTCTTTCCAGTCAAAAGTAAACAATTAAATAATTGTAAAAAAGAAATGAAATGAAAATAAAAAACAAAAAAACAAAAAAATGATAAAAATATTTTTCAGGAATCAAAATTATTTCCCTATTTTAATGGAAAGTGTAAGATTATTATTGTGATTCTTTTAACTGTTTTAAATGTGCCAAAAATTTTGAATTTTAGTTATATATATATATATATATATATATGGTGTATTCAAATTAAACCAATACAAATTTACAATAGATTATTAAAAAAAATTAATTTATTTTTTTAGTTTTTTTTCTTTTTTTGATTTTAACTCTAATGCTAAATGTGTTGCACTACAAAAGCTAGCGAAGGTATAACCGCTTCTACCCATCATTGAATCTTCATCTGACAATTCCTGAATAAATTGTATTTGTGAGAAAAAATTGGGCACATCTGCTTTTAAAATTAAGAAGATAATCAGTGGCATCAGTTCATCTGCGCCAATTGCAATTTGGTCCTGTTTAAGATTCCATCCTTTGTAAAAATTCGTAACTCTTTGATAAATTTTTGAAGTGCATCCAACTAAAAGTTTTCGTTTTTGTGTTGGGCTTTTTTGTTCTCCTATTAAATGTAAATCTTCAATAATATCTTGATATGGATTAATTTTTTGTTCTTCTTTTTGTTTTTGTTCTTCAATTTTATTCTCCTTTCCCTTTCCCTTCTCCTTCTTTTGCTCTTGCTCTTGCTTTTGCTCTTTCTCTTTCTCTTGCTCTTGCTCTTGCTCTTGCTCTTGGAGTTGATCCTCAATTTCAATATTTTCATCATCTTGATCATCTCTTTTGTTATCATCCTCATCATCAAATAAAAACCCTTCAAGTTCTTGTTCAAGAAGCGATTCGTCTATTCCTAATTTAGCAAATTCATCTTCATCTATATCATCAAATTCCATCAAATTATCTTTCTGATCTATTTCTTCTTTTTGATCCAAATTTTCATCAATAATCTCTTTTTCATTTTTTTGTCCAATTTCTTCAATTTCCTTCTTCTCTTCGGTTTGTTGAATTCTGTTTTGTGTTTTTTTTTCAAAAGGATCAATATTTGGATCTAACCACATAAATTTTACAACTCCGAAATCATCAAATGTTTCGTCTTTTCTTTCAAGTGCTTTTAAATGAAAATTACGATTTTCTACATGATATTTATTTTGGTAAAGAATGTGTATAACATCAAGCTGTTTAAATAATAACCCCTCCATAATTGTATAGACCCTTTTTTTTGTTGATTCATTTCTAAAGGATTTAAATTTTTTTTCAAAATATGAACTCGCCATTCCTTTTGTTGAGAGATTTAATAGAATAATTTTAGAAAATTAAAGTTTGTATTTATGTATTTTTAATACTAATAATATAACCTTTTAAAAACAATAATTTTTTTTTCTGTATAAAGATAATTGATAATAAACACAAAAATAAGTGAATTCAATTCAAAACATTTAATCAAAGATATTTCCAAAAAAGTAGGGGTAAATTTATTTTAAAATATATTTTTTAAATTAAATTCTATTCTAAGCATTTAAATCTCTAAAAATTTTTAATTCATCATTTATTTATTTTTTTATATTTTTCTAATTTGTTTGTTTATCTGAAATTATATAAATAAAAGATTTTAAATTTTCTGATCTCGATTTTATCTGATATTTTTTAGGTGTAAAAATTTGTGTGATTATTTTCTTCCTTAATTTTTTCCTAATCTTTTTTCCAAATATCTTTAATCTGAATAGAATTTAGAAGAAAACCAAAAAATTTATAATTGTATTTTGTTTTTTTATAAAAATCATTTGATATTTATTCTACTTTCTCTTTTTTATTAAATGTTATTCTACTTCATTTTGGGCAAAAAAATTGTGAATTTTTTGTTAATGTATGAGAATTATTTTGATGGACATATTTTGAAATATATCCAAGAGGTACTCTTTTAATGGAAATTGGTATTAATCCTTGTTTTAAACTGCCAATTTATAGTTAGAATTACTTGGGTGGACATTTTTATTGAAAATATTTAAAAAAAAATGCCACACCTTTTAAGAAATGCTCTGGATGGGTAAATAAATGAATATAATAATATATAAATTCAAAAATATTTTAAAAAATTTTAAATTCAATTTCTGTTTTAAATTCATAGCCCTACTTTCAATACACTTCATTAAAAGGAATACTTTAATGAACAACAGAAATTTACAAGCAATTTTGTCATTTTAACCGATAAAAATTCTTGTTCAAAGATGTGTGAAAATTTTTAAAAAATGGAAAATGAACTTGTAATTTTTAATTATATGCAATTAGAAAAAAAATTTTTTTCAAATTTTAAAGAAATAAAAAAAATTCTTAATAGATCAAAATTTCATTAAGAAACTTTTCTAGAGCTTCTATTATAAATTTTCATTTATTAAATCATCTATACCACAATTAGTTTTATTGGCTGAGATTGGTATCGAAATATTAATAATTAAAAAGAATATCCAAAGAAACAATTCCCTTTCAAAATCAAGACTTTGCAGCATAAAACTAAAAATAGTGTTTTCCCATTTTCAAGAATTTACTTTATTGTTAATAAAAATAATAGGTTACTTTTTTTGGTTTTTATATTGGAAACATCGGAATTTTGGTTTTCAAAAAAGAGACTCAAATTAATTAATTGTTTAGATGAAGTTAACTCATCCATTTCATAATTCAAAACACAAATTATAAAAAAAAATTTTTGAAAGATCTTATAAGATTTCATTTGATTTTTAAAAAATTACTCCTCTCTTAATAACATTTTTTTTGTTTTGTACTATTATTTTCAATTTACAAAAAGAAAACTATTTAAAAACAGAATACTGTTGGTCGAATAATAAAAAGATCAAATTTTCATTCGGCTTTCCAAAAAAATCACATTCAAAGAATTAAAACAAATATCAACAAAGTCCCCAATTATAAAAAGGGGAATTAATAATTTAAGCTTATTTAAGGATTATTTAATTTGAAATGTTACTTTATTTATAAAATCTTTTTTTGGAAAGCTGAATGAAAATTTTGTTCCATAGATTTTGAAACAAATAGTATTTCCCAAATCAAAAAAAAAATAAATAATATAACATTTTTCAAACATCTATAACTTACTATTTGCTTCAAAATCTATAGAACAATGTTTTCATTCAACTTTTCAAAAATAGAGTTTTCAAATCATGTAACATTACAAATTAAATAATCCTTAAATAAGCTTAAACTATTAATTTTCTCTTTAGAAATGTTGATTACTGATGATTTAATTTATTTCTTTTTGTGATTTTTTTGGAAAGCTGAATGAAAATATTGATCTTTTTGTTTTGCAATTAAGAGTATTCTCTGTTCCTTTAATTTTTTAATTTTTTTTTTTTGTTGTTTTTATTATTATTCCGGTTTCGATATCAGAAAAATGATTTGGTAAATCGAGTTTTATCATTTTTAATTATGTTTAATTCAGTTTTACGTTTTGAATTATCACACACAATTGTGATAAATATTCAATAAAAATTTTCCACACAAAGGAGAAAAAAAAAAAAAAAAAAAAAAAAGAAAAAACAAAAAAACAGAAAACAAAAAGTTAAAGTCATACCTAAAAATGTTAAAATCTCCTCTGAAGAATCTTCAGTGTTAAATTTATTCGATTCAAGTGAATAAGTTTTATTAAATTCTTGAACGAATTTCTTTTGGTTTTTTCCTAACAAATGATCTTCACAATTAAAAATTAATGAAAGATGAGTGTTCATAGCTTCAACGTTCTTTGGTTGCTTAATTAATATCTTATCCCATTCTTTATCTTTTTTTTGTAATTCCTTTTTGCTAAACTTTGTTGTTTTTGTTGTTGTAATTTCTTCAAGCTCTCCCGAGCTTTCTAATCGTAAGCGTTTTAATTTGTTATAATAGGACTTTTCATTTTGATGGAAATCTCGAAACGCCTTTAATTTTATTGAGTGTTTTTGTGACTGATCCTTACATTTGTTCATTTGCTTTTCTGTTGTGGTTAATAAAAAGTTTTGTTTTTTCAGATATTCATCCCTTAATTCTTTTTCTTTTTTGATTAACTCTTCTGATTTTTCTTTTTTAGGTCGAATTTGTTGTTGTTGTTGTTGCTGTTGTTGTTGTAAAAATTTCTGGTGCTGTTGTACTTGCTGGTTATTTTGTAATTCAATTTCTTCTTCTTCTATTGTATTACTTTCTTTGTCGAGTTTTCCTTCGTATTCTTGATTAACTTTTTCATGTTTTTTTTTGTGTTCTTGGATTTCTTGCTGTTGTTTTTGATAATTTTCTTTTTGTTCTTGTGTGACTTTTGAATTTGGTTCTAAAGGTATGCTTTTGTTGTCCTTCTTTTTCTTGTTCTTCTTGGTTATCTTATTCTTATTCTTGTTTTGGTTTTGTTCAAGATCATGCTTTTCATTGTTTTGTTTAGCAATGTTTCCAAAAATCCTTTCTAAAGATTCTAAACTTTTATGCCCAAGACCTAAAACTTTTAATAAGCTTGGGGAATTAGCAAGGTTCCAATTGTGAGTAATATTGGTTAATTCTTTGGTTAACTCCTCAAGAGATTTTATATAATAAACCACACTCTGTTTGACACTAGAAGGTTCCAAATCAATTGCCTGAATTATTGATTGTATAATTAGTTTTGTTTCCATTCAACAAATTTGAATTATTTGATAAAAAATGATTTATAGGTTGTTTTTTTGGAAGATTCAACTTTGGTTCAAGAGTTTCGAAATTAAAGACTCGTTTGGTATATTCTGAAATTATCACATACCAAGAATTTACAGTTTTCGTTGATTCTACGAACCCAAATTATTTTATAAAAAAAAAAGAAAATTTCTTTTGAGATAAAATTAATTTATTTTGAAAAGAAATGAATAAAAAGTAGATTATCGAAACATATTCACAAAAATGTGTTTCAATTAGATTTTTTGTTTGGGAAATGTTCTGTAAGGATAAATTCAAAAAAAGGTTTTCAATTTTTAGTTCATTTTCTATTTTGGAATAATTTTTTTATTCAGTTTGAATAAGAATTATAATAATATCCTGGATTAGTATCTACCATGGAGAAGCCCAAAATTAAAGTTTATTGATATTGATTGTAACCACATTAGATGCTAAATATTTCAAATGTCTCTAGATATCAGTTATTTATAATTGTACAACAAAGTCAATTTCCTCAATTAAGGGATCAGTAAAATACAACCTCCAAGTACAAGTTTTATAATATTTCATTGACGATCTCCTCTACTTACAATTTAAGAACAAGTGAACTTTTAAAAATTCTAATCAACAAAAAAACAGTATAGTTGGGAAAAAAATACCGTATATGAAAAAAATCTCTGACATGATTTTTAATTGTGATTATTAGTAAAATTTTTGTATAATTTCAATTAAATCCTTATTATAAATAACCAATTTTTTTATGAGATTAGTAATAAACCTACCTAAAGTCCATCAAAGTAAGGTGTCTTTAGAATACTCGAGTAATTGTTTGATAGCCTAATGTTGATCAACTTTTTTTGAAAAACAATCCAGTTTTATTGAGGTTTACTAGAGTTTGGAAAATGATAATTTTTATTCTTGTTTTTTGATTGATTGAATGGTGTTTTTGAACAAGTGTGATTTCATCAATCATCATTCTAATAAGTGGGGGAGTTATAATTGAAAAAGTTAGATTCTTAAAAAAAGGAATTTGATTGTAAATAAAAGAAATTACACAATAATTTTACTAATATTCACAATTAAAAATCTTGTCAGGGATTTTTTTCATGTACGGTATTTTTTTCACTGCTCTAAACAACAAATTTTTTTAGAAAATACAAATGATATTTAAAATTGCTCCATTGGTTAAAAATATTTTAAGGAATCAAATTTAATTAATTGGATCAAAAAAAAATAAATAAAAAAGCTTTGTATAAATTCCTATGATTAAATAAACTTTGAATTTAATCAAAATAAAAATTTTTGGAAAAAAATTAATTCAATAAAACCTAAAAAAAAAAAAAAAAAAAAATCAAAATGATTTTAAATTATAAAAGTATGATTAAAGAATATTTTGGTTATATTAAAAAAAAAAACGGATTAAACCAAGTAAAAAGAATTCAAAGATTATCTCAAAAATTAAAAATTAAAAAATTTCAAAATTAATATATTTTTTCCTATTGAAAATTTACAAACACTTTTAAAAAATTTAAAAAATAAATCAGTAAAAGGATTTCAAAAAATTGAAAATTACAATTTTGAAATATTTTTTTCGATTACAATGAAAACGACTATTTTCAAACTTTAAAGAATAAAAAAAAAAAAAAAATTACTTAAATGATCTCAGTTTAATTGAGAATACTTTTGTTAAACTTCTATCATAAACTCTTTTTCAGTCAAAGGGGCCCAGTTTTATTGAAGAAATGGAAGACATTCTATGAGTTTAATTCATTACTCTTATCAAACTAAAATTTTCAATTTTTAGATCAAAATCATTTTTTCTCATTTTATAAAATTTTGTTTTTTTTTGTTTTTTGCTTTTTGCTTTTTTTTTTTGAAACATAATTTAATCAAAAAAATTTTTTTTTCTAGGGAGATCTATAATAACTCATTAAAAAATGTTATTTTAATGCTGTTGAAAGTCTGAAAATCACTGTAGGAAAATCATATTTATTTCTATTGGAATTTTATTTCATCTTCAATTAAATGCCAAAAGGAACATTGATGTTTCGCCCCCAATAGTTACACAACATTTTACTTTTTAAATTTCTAAGGAAATAGATAGTTGTTTATATTTAATACGTAATTGTATCTACATCAGCAATACATATTATTCTATTTATTTTTTATTTGTTTTCAAATACGAATTATAAAAAATAATTGAAATTTGAAAAAAATTCTGGTTCTTTGACTAAAATAAAATTTATTAATAATAATTTGGGAAATACAGTCAATTCAAAGCTACCATGAAATTTTGTCAATATCAAATTTTGATGTTGATATAAATTTTTAAATAGTTCAATATGAGAATAATAAAGCTCATATTGAAAAAAAAAATTCCTAAATGTGCCAATATTCAAGAATTTTATCTGAATTTCAAAAAATAAATTTTCAGATCCCAAAATGACTCTAAACATCAAAAATTCATTATGAAATTACATAAAATATAATCTAAAAAATGAATTTATTTTTTGTTCATATTAGAAAAATAATATTCATGTCAACTCATTAATGGAAAAATATTATCAATATAAGCTTTCTTATTCTTCTATTCTTAGATTTAAAAATCTATATCAACATCAAAATTTGATATTGACAAAATTTCACAGTAGCCTTGGAACATCTGTAGCATTTTATTTATTACAAAGAATGTATGATTCCTAATAAATTATATGAAATATTTTTTTTTTTTTAATAATTTTATGTTTCTTAATTTAATGATTTAGTAGATTTTTAGATTAATAGTTAATAAGAAATTATGGGGTGTTAAATTATAATCATTTATCATAATTTATTTTACAAGTGTTTTGTTTTTTGGGGGGTTAACAAGAATTTTTTCCATAAAAATACCTGAAAATTTAAAAATATATTGGATAAAAATCAAAAAAAAAAATAAATTCATATCATATGAAGAAAATAAATAATTAAATAAGGTTTTAAAAAATCAATTTTATTAAAAAAAATATTTTCTCATTTTATAATCAATATAAAAAATCATTTGGAATAGACAACCATTTTACCATGATAAAAGAAAATCAAAAAATGAAATGTTTTAGAATCTTCTTTAAGTGTTTTGTTAATTAGAATTTTCAAAAAAATAATCGTCATAGACCGGATATATTTATATAAAGATATCCTTAAACAAATAGTTACTTTAAGATTAGGAATATCAAAGATATGTATTTGTTGATCTATTGAAATGGTGATATACAAAAAAGTTTCAAACAATCATCATATAGTAAATAAAAATAATCATAAAATACAAATTTAAAGATTTATTATTTGTTTGTTCTGAGGATTTATAATGTGAAATAATTATAAATAGGTGTATTTAATTGTGATAAAATCACATTTCTATTTATTTTTTTATTGTTAACTCAGATATAAATTTTGATTAAGAAAATTTTTATAACATTATTATAATAATTTTGAACTCCATTATATTTAAAAAATATATTAATTACTTGAAAATATTGCTCGAAGTGTTTTTTTCAGGTTTTGTTCACTATTCTTATCAAAATTATTGTTCAAATTTTTAGATAATAATAATTTTTTCTAATTTTTTTCATATTTTTGTTTTCCTTTTTTAAAGTATTCTTTTTCTTTTTCTTTTTCTTTTTCTTTTTTTTTTACTCTTTAGATCCATTTTCTTTTTTCTGTTTTATTTTACTTTATTTTTTTTGTTCATTTTTTTATAAAGATCAAGTTAAGTTAAAATAAATAATCTTAGGAAATCCTTATAAACATTCAAAAAAATGTGAGTAAAAAGATTTTTTAAATTTTTGAATAATTATTAGTAAAATATATTCAACTTTACTCTATTTCATAAGGATTTTAGTTTTTATAAAATACCAAATAAATATTTAAAAATTTTTAATTTACTTTTTTTTAATTCTTAATTTTATTTTTCATAATTTTTAAAAAGGACGAATTTGATAGATTAATAATTATTACAAACTGAATTTTAAATATTATTTAATAATCAGTGGTTCTTTTATATAAAAGGGTATTATTATTGTTGTTGTTTATTTCGAGTGGGTAACACTTTTTGAAAGTTTGTTTATTATTTTCACCTTTTTTAATATGGTGTACTAATTAGTAAATAGAGAAGTAAATTAAACTTTCAACGCATTTGAAAATACAGTGATAAAAATTGTGCAGATATATTTTTTTAATTTATCCCTAATAATTAAATTCTGGTAGGAATAAATGCCAATTTGATTTAGTTAATACAAAAACATAAAAAAAAAAAAATGGATGCTTTTTTCTATGAAATTCTGTAACCTAGTAAAAGAATTGTAAAATCTGTATATCTAAATTATAAAAATGAATATTTTGAATAAATCAAAAATTATTAATATTTTTAATATTATTATAAAAAAATACATCATATCTTTATTAGCCCTACTAATAATAAACTGCTTTTTTGATCCTTTAATCAAATTTCTGAAAAAAAAAAAAGAGGAATTTAAGTAAAGGATCTGAATTAACAACAACACCCTTAAACATTAAATAATTAAAATACGTTTTCTAAAATGAAAAATCTTTTCATGATTTTCATAAAGTAACAAGTTGGAGCAAAGAAATATTTATATTTCTTGTTTTTAAAATATTTAGAGTCAATCCCAATTTTAAGGGACACACTCACAACGAAATTTAAGGTACAATATAATCTCAAAATTAAGTCACATTTTTTGGAATTTTTTTTTTCATAAATTATTATCCTAGAATCCAAAAAATTTTTTGCCTTAATTTGAGATTTTTTTTTGTACCTTAATTTTCGTTCAAAGCTTGTGTCTTAAAAGTGGAACTGACTGTATTATATTTAGAATACAAAAAAATTAGATTAAAAAATGAAAAATGAAAAAAAAAAAATGTTTTTATTTGAATTTTGTTGATTCAATTTTTCTAGTTAAATTAATAATTTTTTTCTTTTTTTTAAAAATTATTTTTGAACAAACTTTGTATTATTTAAAATTATTTCTAAATCTAATTTTTTTTTTTTTTTCTTGAAAAACAATTTCAATTAAGAAATAAAAAAAAAGTTTCTTTTGTTGAAAAAAATAAAATGAATATTTTTTTTTATATAATATATTTGTATTTTGAAAAAATATTAATTTATTTATGCTATTATCTAAAACTTTGAAGATGTAGATGTAGTGTCTTCATGTCCATCAGAAGAGCTTTTATTATCAGAACTTTCAGAATTTGATTCTGACTTTTGATTTTCTTTATTATCATCCTCATCTTGATCTTCATCTTGATCTTCATCTTGATCTTGATCTTCATCTTCATCTTCATCTTCATCTTGATCTCCATCTTCATCTTGATCTTTTTTATCATTTTTTTCATCATCATCTTTATTAGAAGAATCTGAATGAGAATTTGAACCTGATGACGAAAAAGAAGACACTTTCTTTTTCTTTTTATTTAAAAGTCGTTTATTAACTGATTTTTTTTTTGATTTATTTATTTTTTTTGTGATAAAATATTGGAAAAATGCACATTCAAATTCATTTTCAAAAAAAATAAAAACCTTTTTAAGTGAAGGAGATTGCAAAAATAGTATTCTATTATCTTCTTTTGTACATTTAATTTTTAATTTTTGATTTATTTTGGATTTTATAATATTGGATTTTTTTAGATGAGGTTCGACAATTATCAATTTATTATTTTGGATCGAAACTAAACCCTTTCCGATACAATTTTTATTTTCAATTACCTCGATGTCCCAATAATAATATTTATCATCCATTTCATTATTCTTAAGCAATGGATCTTTATTTAAATTATCGTGCTTATTTTTTCCCCGTTTTTTTTTATTTTTAATTTTTTCATCTTCATCATCATCATCATTATCACTATCATCATCATTTAATTGGGCAGTATTTTCTTTTAAAAATTTTCTTTTAGAAAGTATTTGCGAAAGATATTTTTTTAATAATCTTGTAAATGCAATTTTTAATTTTTTGGATCTAAAATTGAAAATGTATTCTTTTCTTTGTAATTGTAAAAACAAAACATTTGTATGTCTTTTCAAAAATTGTACCTTAATGAAAGGCATTTTCTTTTGATTAAAGTCAATTAAAAATTTGTCATTAAAAAGTTCAACAGTTAAATGATCTGGTTCAATAATTAAATGGATATTCGTTCCAATTATCTCATAATTGGAATTTAATAATTCAACAGAAAAAAAGTCCACTTTAGATTGTTTGTTTGGTATTGCTTTATCTACAATTGATTCCACAAGATTTTGTTTTAAATAATTTAAATTTGATTTATAATAGGCAAATATTTTTGTAAATTCATCTCTTTTTTCGTTATTTTCAAAATAGAAAAATATTTTTTGTTTCTCGTTATTTTTTTTTAGTCGGGTGATTTTGGTAAGATTACCTACCATTTTGGAATTTGAGATTTTTGTTTGGTTTATCGATAGTATTTTATCTTGAATTAATTCTTCAAAGGACAAAATAATTTTTTCTTGATTAAAATGAATTTTTCCATCAATTTTCTTTTCATTGTTTTCAAATTTAAAAGTAAGATTAAAAGTTAAATATTCTTTTACTGGTTGTTTTTTATCATCGTCGCCATCGATGCTGGTGATGTTTTCTGCTTTATTTTGAAGAGATTTAATAAACACTTGGCATTCTTTTGAGGTTTGAAATCCAAAATTTATTATATTTCCATTTAAAAATATTAATAATAATTTATTTGGTTCTGAAAGATATTGATAAGTTTTAAGGCTTTGTAAGTCAAAATAAAATTCATTCTCGATATTCTTACCAATTACACCACGTTTTGAGTTTTGTTTATTTTTATTTTTTTGGATTTTTTCTTTTACTTTTTCTTTGTCTGCTTTTTGTTTTTTTGAATTTTTTTTCTTATTTTCTTTTCCTTTTCCTTTTTCTTTTTCTTTTTCTTTTTCTTTTTCTTTTTCTTTTTCTTTTTCTTTTTCTTTTTCTTTTCCTTTTCCTTTTCCTTTTCCTTTTCCTTTTCCTTTTCCTTTTCCTTTACCCTTTCCTTTTCCTTTTCCTTGTCCCTTTCCTTTCCTTTTTCCTTTTTCTTCTTCTTCTTCTTTTTTTTTTTTCTTTTCATTTGTTTTCTTCTTATTATTATTCTCATTTTCTTTTGTTTTTATGATTTTTTCAATATTTTTAATGTTATTTAAATTTTCTTGATCGTTCTTGTTTTTATCATTTTTCATAAAATAGATTTGATTATTGGTAATATTAATATAACAATTACCGGCGTTTCGATTATTCACCAATATATTTGCATTAAATATATTTTTTTTATTAAAAATTAAATTATCAGTAATTAAATTTCGAGTTTTACTTTCTAAACGAAATAATTTTATTAAATCAAAAAGATTTTCCATTTGGATCATGATTTCTTTATTAAAACCAATTTTCAAAATTAATCGATAATGATCAAAATCCTTAATCGATAATTGAGAAATTGAAGAATAATAAATGATTAATTTATTCTTTTTTGTATATAAAAACATTTTATCTTTTTGAATGCATATTTTTGAAGATATTAATTTATTTTCACGGCTAATGATTTTACAATTAAAATTAAAAGTAGAATAAATTTTTGTTTTCTTGTCCTTTGTTTCAAGTTCATTGCCACTCCTCTTGCTCTTGCTCTTGCTCTTGCTATTGTTATAATTTTCTAAATTTAAGTTAAAACTAACTGTTTGTTCATTGGATATAAATCTAATGGTGAGATAAATGTTTTCATCAATAACAAATTGGCCAAGCAATTTTTCATTAGGATGAGAAATAAATTTTGTAAAAAAATTATAATTTCTAGTAATGTTTATTGACTCATTTAGATCGGGTGAATCTAAATAGATTTCATAATATCTTGGATATAAATAAATTGTTGCCTTGCCAGAGATTTTTCCAAACGAATTAAAGAGATCTACAATATATTTGCATCCCTCCATTTTCTTTTCAAGTTGAATTTTCTTTTTTAATGCATCAGAAATCGTATAATTTGATTTTAATAATCGATTTATTGTTGGTATTTTTGCCATATGCCCATCTATATTATTGGAATCAAAATTAGTCCAAAAATACTTGTAAGGTAAAATTTTATCAAAGTTTAGATCTTGATTGATGTGTTTATCATTGCTATTATTTTTTTCTAAAAATGATAGAAATGTGGACGCGATTAAATTTCTTTTTTTGATCGTCTCTGTCGAAAAAATTACGGAATAATCTTTATTATAAATTAAAAATAAATAAGAATTTGGATGAAAGACAATATTATATTCTAAATTTAATGTTTGTTCAATAATACTTTCAACCTCCTCCTCCTCATCATCGTCATTTTCTTTTTCTTCCAATTTTAATTTTTTTTTCCCTTTTTTTGCTTTTCTGCTTTTTTGTTGTTTTTTTGTTTTTCTTTTTGTTTCCGAACGATCATTTTTTTCTTTTTTTTTGGAAATGATAATAGACCAAGACTTTTCATTAATTTGGATGGATCCAGGTAAAAAATGATAATTGGTTTCTTTACAACAAATATTTACCCCAAAAAATGCCTTTTTTTGTTCATAAATCAATCTTTTAACTTCCTTTTTAATTTTGTTATTTTCCTTTTCTTTGTCAAGATTAATTAAATGATATAAAGATTGGTATTTTGGCTTTTCTAATTTTTGAAGATGGAAGTTTTGCCAAGTCAAATATTTTTGTTCGTTTAATATTATTCGCGAATTTTCTAAACCAAATTGAGAAACAAAGCATTTTTCATTTGGGTTGATTAAAAAAAATTGATTTTTTAATAATTGGTTTTTAACAGCATTATTAGTTTTTTTTTCTTTTTGGTTTTGATTGTTTTTGGAAACTATATTTGAATTCGATAAAAACCCGATTAAGCATCCTCTAAAAATCCATGATTGCTCTTTGCATGATAATTGGCATATTAACAAAATCTCTTGTTCTTGTTCTATTTTATCTTGTTCTTCTTCTTCTTCAACTTTTGTTATTTCAATTTCTTTCTCTTGATTAGTTTCCTTGGGGTTTTTCTTAAAATTCTTCGTGTTGATTTTTAAACTTAAAACTAATAAGTTTCTTTGTTTTTTTTTTTGAAACCCATAACTCTCTAATTTCTTGTTATCAATTTGTGAGAAAGGTAAAATCTTAATTTTTTCCTTGTCCCAATGAAGAACAAAGGCCGTACGCTCTCGATTTGAAACCCTTATGGTTAAGTAATTTGAACTGAATGTAATTACAGAGGGCATCTTTCCCATTAGCACCTTGTTGTCGTTTTCTGCGCTTAGAATGCTTACCTTGCTTGCAAATTCGGCGCTGCCCGTGCCAACTGCTCGGCCGCAAATGGACTCGATCTCGCCACTTGGTGGGTTAAGAATGTGGCCATGGAACGGTGCTCGTTCGGGTGATTTCCCACAATACCATTGGTACATGCATAACGTTTTTTCCAAAATGATTGCGTTTTGGACATCGCTGACGGTAAGTTTAAACAGTTTGAAATTTGGTTTCTCTTTGTTTAAAATCGGCTTGTCATATTGGATTTCCTTGATCCTTGTTTTCTCCTTGGAATGATCAAAGATTTTGATCGTAATAACGTTTGTTTCTTGGGACTCACGGTAGATTTGTAATTCAGGCTCGGGAGACCAATTGAATTTCTGGGTGTTCGAATCAGAGATTTGAATGTCCTCAAGAATCGTAAAATAACTGGGCTTTAAATTGATAACACCCCTTGAGGAATATAAATTGGATGTGTTAGACCGGATTTCAACTGAAAACGTTGCAAACCCAGAAGCATAGTAATTAACCACCCTCGAGATCGTGGGATCAATCTCGGTATTTTTCCTTACAGTTTCGTTTTCTTGCTCGTCTTGTGGGATCGATAATTTGGGAACACTCCAGTTTTCGTTTTCAAATTCTGTTTTTTTAACAAAGAAGCTTTTTAGATCAAGTGTTGTTGTCATTGGTTTTCTTGATGTTCGGGAAAAATATTTTGAAGAAATATTCAAAAAACAAAGAAAAATCAACAAAAGTAAATAAAAATGAAAAGAGAAAAAATATTTACTTTAACTAAAATTCAGAGTAGTTTCATGTTTAATAATGTCATTAAAAGATTCTTTGATGTTGGGTTTTGTTTTCTTGCAAAATTTTTTTATTTTTTTTTGTTTCCTAACGTTTACAATACCTTGTGTCTGGTGGTAAGTGGGTTGGGCGAATTCGAATTGAGAAAAATACTTTTAACGGTTGAGCTAACTCAAAGCATTTTTTTCACATGTTAAACTTGATTTTGTTTCTTTTTGCCTGAACATATTCGAATTTATAGGTTGGTATTCTGAAAAGAATGTTGAAATTGTAGTTAATAAAACTCCAATCAATAAGTGTGATGAAATCATATTGATTGAATTTTCCTCTAACATCTCTATTTATTATTTTTTAATGAAAGGGCCAAAAAAAAGATTAAGGTTTGCTTAAACCCAAATCGGGATTGCATTTAGTTCTTTTTTTAGGGTTAAGATAGAAAACACAATTTTGCTTTATTTTTTTTTTTTTCTTAATTAGTTCCTCAATCTAACATTTTCTTCTAAATTGAGTTATCAACGAAACTTCTTAACCACCTTTATCGATTATATCGAAACATCTTAGCAATTGAAGAGTTGTCTTTGGAAAACATTTTTTTTCTTTTTCAAAGCAAAAGAAATATTTTGTTTTTTTTCCAACATTTAAGCAAAGTAAACTTTTCAGCGCCATTTGATCCAAAAACACTTTTCAAATGATTTAAGATCGGACCCATCATCAACAACAATGTAACTAAACCATGGATTATCTTTTAATCCCTTAACGAAAATTTAACCCACTTTCAAAATATTAATTACCTGACGAGATAAAAGAAACTTTTAAGGACGATCTAAAAAAACATAACGATGACCGAATTATGATTTAAACACTGCAAAAATGTACTCCCTTTTCTTTTGAGTTCCAGTAGAACTATTAGATTTGAACAAATTTTTAGGAAATTTTATTAGATAAGATTCTTAATTGTAAATTGGAAGTAAAAACCACAGCCATTATTGATAAAACTCGGTTTTTTCAGAGGTTTTTATTGGGAACGAGATAAAACTTGCCTTAGAACAAAAAAGGTTGGGTTGTGAGTTTTCAGTACCAACTTACAATGAAGTATCTGATCAAGTAGATTTTCCAATTCCTAAATTTTTCAAATTTTATAGTTCTTCTGGATCACAAGAGATAAAGGATTTCATTCCCCAGCGTTTTAACCCACGTGACCCACATAGTGAATTATTTTATATAGTCCTTGAATAGGCGTAATAATAATATATAAACAAGAAATAGAGTTCTTGAAATCAACTTTAAAAAAGAATTATGAAGATACTGAAAGTTTAAAAAGTAATTTTTTGGCAAAAAAATGAGAAAAATATCATTTTTTTTTTTTTTTATTGTAAAATAAGAAAAGAATTTTTAATTCATCTTATTTGTGGTTAGGTTTTCTGGAATTCAAAAGAACCAAGTAAAATCCAAGATTTGACTCAATTGTTTTAAATTCTGGAAAATGTGTCAAGGTTTTTCTAAATTAGAAATTAAAAAAAACTTCCATGAGGTTTACTTGAGTTTTCTGTTTATTTCCAAAATCAATAGAATTTCGTTAGGTTTTTTTGAGTATTTTATTTATTTGGAAAATCAATAGATTTCCGTTAGGTTTTTTTGAGTTTTCTTTTTATTTAGAAAATCAATAGATTTTCGAAATAAAATAGAAAACCACAAAAAAAAAACCAGAACACTTAAAGATAAAACAGAAAAAAACCAAATAACCTAGAAAACTTCACAAATAAAACATAAAACCCCAGGAAAAGCAGGCAATTTACAACACTTGATGGACACTTTTGATAACTTTTCCAAAATGTAAAATAATTGGGTAAAATCAAATTTTTTTCTTTATTCTTTTGGATTCTCGAAAACCACTTTTAGGCTTTTTTTAATTCCAGAAAATTAAAAAAATACCATTTAATTTTCTAACCATGTCTTTAATAAAAAAAAAACATATTTACCCCCCCCCAATTCTAAAACCTGTATTTCGAAAATTTATAAAAGGATTCAAACATATCTTTGTTCCCCACTAGAGCACAGCAAAAGATTGATTCTTGAGTTGTTTATTAAAACAACAATTTAATAAATTGTTTTTAAATTAAGAAAAATTATTTTTTATAATTCAGGAATGCAGATTTTTTGATCATTTTCAGTTTGTGGATAATTCTCGTAAAAATCGAAAAAGATCATTTTTTGAATTTTAACAATAAAAAACATTTTATTATTAAAAAAATTATAATTATGAAAAATTTGAAAAAAACATATCTTTGTCGAAAAAAAGTGAAATAGGGGAAAAAAATGAAAGACCGCTTTTAATGGGGAACCTTACTGAAAACGAAAAGTAGAACAAAACAAACGAAGAAACTAAATTAGAATCAAATAACAATTCATTCATTATATTATTTTCAATCAAACCAACACAAACAATTTAAATCCATTTGATTATCCAAATTATAGGTGAGGCTGTGGGGATCTCAAAAATAGTCAATTTTTTTTGAACAAAATTTTAATAATTGACCAATCAAAGAAAAACATATACCAAAAGATAGTATTAAAAAACTGTTATCGTATTGAATACTTCATTTATTCTATTTTTATGCATTATTGTATTAATTGATCTTGTTTTTCGTTTTTAGTAACGTTTCCCAATTAAAAAAGACTTTTCACCCCCCCTTCCACTATGTTTATTTAATATTTTTAAAAATTGGCAGGAAATCAAAATATTACGTAAAACGCCGATCTGAAGATAAATAGTGTATATACACACAAATTCCATAGATTTAAATACTAATATTTAAAAAAAAATAAAAAAAAACATTATTTAAATCTTTGTTATGTGTTAGAAGCCATGATCATATTTTTACAACACAAAAATTTTTATTAAAATTAAACACATGTCTTTTTTGATATTTTTTTGGTTAATCTAACAATATTCATTTTTTATAGTACACATGTATTACTTTTATAGCTACTAACCTTGTTTTTTTATTATTTTTAATGGGCTTTATAAATGTCAACTAATTAAATTTTTCCTCTAAAATTCCCCAAAAGATTAATATGCAATACTTTTTTATGAGTTTTTTGTAAAATTTTGTATTTATATTAATCAAAACTACAAATTCATACAACATACAATTATTTTTTCAATTTTATAAAAAAAGTAAATTAATTTTTTTTAGAAATTATAAAAGAATCAAAGAAGATAAAAAAAGCTCTTAACAAAGCCCTTTTAATTCTTTTAACTTTTTTTATTAAACCCGGAATAGATAAATTATTGAAAAAAGTGTTAATAATAATAATAATAATAATAATAATAATAATTATTTAGAAAAGGGAGTAATAAAAGAAAATTTTATTACAGTCAGTTCCACTTTAAGGCACAAACCTTCAACGAAATTTAAGGGAAAATAAAAATCTCAAATTAAGGCACAAAATTTGTAATTTTTTATTTTACAATTTATTTTACTATAATCTGAATTTTATGCCTTAATTTGAGATTTTTATTGTGCCTTAAATTTTGTTGAAAGTTTTCGCCTTAAAATTGGAACTGACTGTAAATAATAAAGATAAGAAGAAAATTAATTAAAATATCAATAAAAATTAATAATATCGTTTGTATGACCAAGTTAAAAACTTATTCAATGTCTATATGTTTTCCAGGAATTCAAAGAATTGAGTAAAACCCCAACGAATACAAAAAATTCACTGGTCGGTTTTCTTGGCTTTTCTTTTTATTCGGAAAATAAATAAATTTTCTTTAGGTTTTTTTGAGTTTTCTATTTATTTGTGAAGTTTTCTCATTTTTTTTTTTTTTTGAGGTTTTCTATTTTATCTGTGAAGTATTCTAGGTTTTTTTACTTTTCGAAATAAACCGAAAATTTTAATAAATTTTCTGTTTATTTCAAAAAGTAAAAAAAAAACCTAACGAAAATCTATTGATTTTCCAAATAAATAGAAATGCCAAAAAAACCTAACGAAAATCAATAGATTTTCCAAATATAATACAAAACATCAAAAAACCTAGAAAAATTAACAAATAAAACTGAAAACCTCAAGAAAATCACAGTAAGGTTTTTTTACCTTTATAAATTCACAGAAAAATTTTAAAAACATTTCTTTTTATTTCTGAAATTAACAAAAACCGTGGTTAACTTTTCCAGAATTTGAAAGAATTGAGAAAAATCTTTATTTTTTCTCCATTCTTTTGAATCACGGAAAAGATAGACACTCTATGATACTCTAAGGAACATGAAAGCACTGAATGAAACATCTCTAGAATTCATAGGATAGGAAAAAACCTGATATTTAGTTTATCATTCTAGATCAAAATAAAAAAAGTGACAAGTTATAATAAATTAATTTTTGTAATATAAAAACAATACACTTTATAAAAAATAATTATAACAGTTCACTATTTTCAAAAAAATTAAACCACAACTGGATTAATAAAATAATTCATGACTATTCTGAAATGGAAAATTTTGTTGAATTTTCTGTTTTTATTTCATTAAATTATAAAATTTTTTTATAGTTTTTGTATTAAAAATTTCCAAAATTTGAACACTAATTTTCTCTGAACAGTAATTTTATACCATTTCACGATACACACAATAGATTGAGCTCTGATAAATTATTTACAACCAGTTCCACTTTTAAGACACAAACTTTCAACAAAATTTTAGACACAAAAAAATCTCAAATTAAGGTACATAATTTGTAATTTTTTTTTTTACAAAAAATTTTGCTAGAATCTGAATTTTGTGCCTTAATTTGAGATTATTTCAGCACCTTAAATTTTGTTGAAAGTTTATGTCTTCAAAGTGGAGCCGACTGTAATCTTGAAATAGAACCCAAAACTTTTTTGAATATATAACAAGTCAATTATCAAAAACGACATAGAGTAGTTATATATTTTATCTTACAAAATTAAAAATTTCCAATCGTCATTGAGTTACGAGTACTCAATATAAGTGAGCAAACTCTTTTATTTTACTCAACTCCTTCGATTTTCAGAAAAACTCAGATACACCCACCCAATTTAAATCTGATCTAACAGAAACCATCAAAAGTAATCAATATTAAATAAAATTTCACAATTTGTTATAAATAATCACAATCACATAATTCAAAGAGTGTGCCATGGTAAAATAATTTTTTATTCTTTTAAAATTACCTTTAAAGTATACCAAGAAAATGAAATGAAATCAATATTAAAAACCACAAAATTATAATTTTTGTTAATTCTTTGCTACTACACCCCAAAAACTGTAATCTTTTAATAAACCCTTTTTGAAAAAAAGATTTTAAAAGATATGATATAGGTAATCTGGAAATAAATAAATAAAAAAATATAATTTTAATTTATCTTTACTATATTAATGATATAACAAAAAAAAAATATTTTTTATTTTTCTTTTCAGAAATTTCATTTTTCAAATTTTCTAGTTTTTTTTTATGGTTTGATCAACAATTTGAGAAATCACCTAAAATAATTATGAAATAGTTTAACTACTTCAAAATAAAATAAAGTTTATTATTATTGCTGCTGTTATTAGTTATATTATTATCATCATTATTGTCGTTATGATTCTCATTCTTATTATTTATTCGGGGGTTACACCATCTAGATTTCAATAAAAGTTAAAAAAATATTTTAACTCTATTTACAAGAAACTATTTTTTAGATTTATATTCGATTTAAAACATAAATAATGACTGGAACAATTAGAGGTAAGGATTCTTATCATAAATGACAAAATTAATACAATTTTTACATGAAAAATCAGAAAATCTACACTCCAAAAAACAAAAAAATTAACAAAACAATTATTTTTGATGATTCTAACCAATAATACAACCATTTTTAGAATTTTAAAAAAAACTAATTACAATATGTTTTTTGTTGGTAAACAAAACCCTTAACGTCTAAGGTATATATGTTTATATATCTACATATACATATAATAAAATTTTTTCCTAAATATTATTTTCCAGAACTTTAAAAAAAATAAAATACAATTCCAAAATATTGTTAAAAGTTGTTGACCCAGTAATAATTTGAGAAATAGAAGAATATTTACCCCAAACCTCAACTTTTATTACTTGAAAAAGAATCATGGCCCAAGCAAATCTCAAAAGGGAATTTGAAGAAAGTACAAACAATAAAAATGCCAAAAAACTTTTTTCTTACAAAATAATTTCTTTGAATCTTCTAGATACAAGATCCTAAAGACGTGAACCAAAAATAAAGCCCGAAATCTGCCATGTGTGACAAGAATTTAATTTGTTATACAGCTTAAAAATATAATCATATCGATCACCTTTTAAATATTAAATTAAAAACTCAGTTTTTCTTCTCCATTGAAGAAAATTCACAATAGGATATTCTCAAATTAAACGGATTGTCAAAACCAACACAACAATTGTTTTGATTCTTTTTTTTGATTCATTTAAATCCAATTTTCATATTTCAAAGGCAAACAAGATTATTCGGAAAATTACAAACTCACGATTTTTTACTTGATAAAATTTCATTTTTTTAAAACTTTTTTTGGTTTTTTAATTAAACACACTTGACAGAATGTCACAAGAACTGGATCCTTCATCAGACAACACCCAAAGCCAAAAGCAATCTGACCAGCGATCAACCACTTCTGTTTTTTCAACAGAAGAAATTGAAGGTATCAAAAGTAGTTTAAATCAAGAAAATCGATCATCAATCAAAGAGCTTGAAAACGAACTCAAAGTAATTAAAGAAATCACAAATAACGATCGAAAAGTTTTCCAAGAAGAAATCGAAAATTTACAAAGTAAAAGACTCTTCTTCTTTCTTCTTTTTCAATCTGGACTTTTGTTTTTATTTATTAGATTATTAATTTTTATTTTTTCCAAAAAAATTTGAACAACAATTTAGAAAATAAAAAAAAGAACAAAACTTCCACCCTCTTTCCAATGTTCCTCACAAGTTGTCAATGTTTCCACTTATCTCACAACTTTTTCATTAATTTTTTTTTTTATTTATTTTTATTATTCCCATAATGCACAAACCCTCAGATCAATTAGAAAGAAGAATTAATGCACTTCAGGACTCAAACGAATTGCGTGAAAAAATCTCACAAACAAACAAAGAATTAAAAGAAAATAAGCTAACCTTAAAAGAAGAGCTAGATCAATTAGAAGAAAAAATCGATTTGATTGCACAAGAAAACAATAAATTAAAATTAGAAATTTCTAAGGTTTCCAGTACAACTCTAAAAGAATTAGGTCTTGAAAACTCTGAAAATTCTTCAGAGGAAGAAAAGAAAAATCATCAAATTAGCAATAAAAGTTCTCAAAAAAAAACAAAAAAGAAAAGAAAGTTCTTGAATTTTAAGAAATCAAAAAAAAAAAAATAAATTCAGCAATTAAATTCTTGTTGAATTATTAAATTTCAAATAAATTTGTGAATAATTTCTTTTTTTATTTCCTTGATTGTCTTTAATTTGTATTTTTTTTTTTTTTTTTTTTTCAAGTTTATTATTTTAATTCTGGTTTTGATTTATTCAAATAATGGTGCTTTTTCTTTATTCTTTAATCCTGATCATCTTCTTTATCAAGGATGAGAAATTACTAATAAATTAGCCCCACAAAACAATTTCTGGCTTTATTTCATTTCATTTCAATCGTAACCTTTCTCAATTCAATTTTTTTTTATCATTTTATTACGATTTTTTTGTTTTTATTAATGGATATTTTTTCCAATATGTCTTAGAACCCAGTGTTCAGGTACTTTATTAAAATTTCAAAAAATGAGAAAAAATACAAAAAAAACAGGTTATTTCAAGATAAAAATATCATATTCTTGAAACTCGTAATCTGTCGCTATTGTGAAAAAAAAAAAAAAAAAAATAGTACATTTAAGGGACTAGTCTCTATTATTTTTTTTTTTGACCAATTTCGAAATAAGGATTCCTATCTAGAAATATGTTTTATCTGAAAATAAACAGGGTAATTTAAATCAAAGTAATTGTCAAATAATTTTCTCAATCTTTATTAAATTTAGGTAAAAACAATTAATAGAGACTAGCCCCTTAAAAAAAGAGAATTTTTTTTTGGGACGATAAAAAATTTCTTGACAACCATACAATAAATGATCAAATTCACCAATGTTTTTTGAAATTAATAAACATATATATCAAGATTTAAATTTTGTCTTAATTCTGGTATCTATTTTAGATTATCTAAAAACAGTTTAATTTCATCAAGATCGTTAAAGTAGATTTTCTTAAAAAATCAAAAAGTTTATTTTTAATTACGCCCAGTTTCACTTACAAGGAACAAAATTTCAACGAAATTCAAGACATAAAAAAATCTCAAATTAAGAAATAAACTTTCTACATAATTTAATACATAGAAAAAACTCAATAAAAGTATATTTTTTGGAATTTTTTTTTTTAACAAATTATTTTACTAGTATTTGAATCTTGTACTTTAATTTGGATTTTTTTTGTTCTTTAAATTTTGTTGAAAGTTGGGGAATTAAAAGTGGAACTGACTGTAAGAAATCATACTCTATTTTTTTTAATTTATCACTTTTTAACGTTGATTAGTTGAGAAAAAAATATATTAAAAATATGTTATGGTAAGAGGAAAATAATAATACCATCCCACAGAAAAAAGTGAGAACATTTAATTATATCTACCACATACCTACATTGGACAATTAATAAAAAAATTATGATAATGATACCCCATTTAATTGATATATTATTTTCAAAAATGATTTTTTTTTTTTTTAAAATAAAATTAATTTTTACAAAAGAACAAATCGCACAATGGCAAATTATTAACTAATTATTTATTAAAAAAAAATATTTACTTTAAAGGACAAATTATCATTTTTTTAAATTTTTCTTGACATATAAAACATTTTATCCTTAATACGATAAAAATATTTTAAAAGTTTTTTTGTCTAAACTTGTCCCTGGAAAAATAAATTATTATTATTTTAGTAAATTATTTTTTCATAAAATTTGGGAATTTTAATTTTTAATTTTTTTTAAAGAAAATGTTTTTATATCTTATTTTTTAAACAGATTAAGTTGTTTTTATCAAGATTAGAATTAATAAATCTAATATTTTAAGTAAAATTTTAAAACATAAGAAAATTTATATATATATCCCACCTGATCAAAAAAAAAGAAAAAGGACTATTTTTATTGTTCAACAATAACATTTCTAATATCCAAAATTTAACAAAATATGACAAAAAATTAAAATTAAAAATTACTCAAAAAGTATTAAATGAAAAAAAAGTACTGTAATTTTCAAACTTGATGACTTTTTTAAAACTTTTTTGAAGTTTTCTATTTTTCTAAAGTTATTTTTTATTTTTTTTTTTGATAATTAGGAATTAAAACTTTTTTAAAGTTATATGTTTTAATAAAGTGATTGAAAAACCTTTAAATGCTGTAGTAATGAATTGAATATAAGCACCTTTCTTCAAAAAAAAATTCACTTTATTAAAAAAAAACTTTCAAAAGTTTTAATTCTTGCAATTCATAAATAACAGTTTGTACTTTTTTAATATAACTTTAGCAATTCTCAAATAAAAAATTTTAAATGGGGAAGAATTGGCCGATTGGTTTTAATTGAAAAAATGTGTATTAAAAATGAAAATTATTCACAAAACTCTTAACTTATTTTACACAGGTCAAAGAAGATATCTGAAACCAAAATTATTCAAAGTCTGATAATATTGGTTGTATACAATGCTGTGGGGAAATTCACATAAATTAAAAGAGTAAAGCCTCAAAAAAAAATAAAAAAAATTCACTTGTATTAATTTTTACATTTAAATCTTAAATTTGGTAAATTGTGAATGGCTTAAATTTAGGTTCTATTTGATCATTTGAATTCGATACTAATTTAAATAATCAATATATTTTTTAGACTTGGTTTTTGTTTTAAAATGAACAAAAAAAGTTATTTAAAGTATTTGAAGACCAGAAGATTTATTACCTTATTATAATTAAAACCAATTTGAAAAATTTTTTTCAAGAATAAAATATCAATTTTTTTTCATAATTAACAGAAAATCATAATCATAATAATAAATTGATAAAAATTCACATCAAAATTGTAATTTTCCAATTTTTAAAGAATATAATTTTATCAGAATTTTTTATAAAAGTTTTCATCATAAATGTCAAAATAAGTAAATAGTGTTGAATATTGAAACTATTAGGAACAATAGATTTATGTGGAAGGATAAATAATATTTCAAAATTGTTAGTTATAATAATATTACGATAAAGTATTTATAAAATAAAGTATCCATATTGTCTTGAGCTACCGCCCAGTATGTATGTTTTTTTTTTATTTTTAATTTAACAAAATAAAAGAACATTAAAGAAATTAAGCTTTCATTTTTAAAATAAAAAAAAACCTAACATTAATTTTCCAGAATTTGAAATAATTAAATAAAATCTAAGATTTTTCTCTATTCTCTTGAGCTTTGGTAAATTTTGTTATTGGGGGTTCTTAGAAATTTCTGTTTTATTTTGAAAATATATTGACTTTCGTTAGGTTTTTTTGAGTTTTCTATTTATTTAGAAAATCAATAGATTTTCGAAATAAAATAGAAAACCTCAAAAAAACCTAGAACACTTCAGGAATAAACAGAAAAAGCAAAAAAAAAAAAAACCAACTTATATTTTCACAGGATTAAAAAAATAAAATTGAATAAATAATTTACTCGATATTTTTAATTCAATAAAAGTGTTTTTTATTTTTATTTTTATTTTTATTTTTTTTTTTTTGAGTTTGGGAAATAATTAGAAAATTTATTAAAATTTCTTTTTATTTCTTAAACCCGAAAATACTAGCCTAAGTTTTCTAGAAGTCTCAAAAAATTAGTAAAATCTATAATTTTAATCTGATCTTCTCAATACTGTAAAAGGTAATGTTAGATAGAAGAATTTTTAGTAATCAAATCAAAATGAAAAAAAAAAAAAACGAAAAAAAAATCTCATAATTTAAAAACTCTATTTAATCATCCATTATTATAGTATCTCAGGTTATAGGAACTAACTAAAACAGATTTCCAAAAAATTAATACTTATATTTTTTTTTTAAAAAAAATCTTTTTCTAATTACAGCCAATACCGCTTTTAAGACATAAATTTTTAACCAGGTTCATATTATAAAAATTTTTTTCGAATTAAGACATAAAATTTAAATTCTCCAAAATAAGTCCGGTAAAAAAAAAATATGAAAAATATGTTGTAATAAAAAGTTTTTATGTCTGAAATTTCAATCAAAGTTTGTTCCTCAAAAGTTATACTGACTATGGATTTTTCATTAAGATTTACAATTAAAATTGGAAATTCCAAAATTGATCTTTTTCACAATAGGTCTATCACTTGGTAAGAAAATATTTTGGCTCGGATATTCATAAAATTAATCCTGAAAAAATATTAAAAATTATTTAATAAAGTCATAATTAAGAACTATGAAATTCCTTAAAAAGTGATTTTTTACTCATTTTTGCAACTACTGTTATTTTTCAATTATTAAATGAAAATTTTGATTTCAATTTCCAAAATCTATATCAATTATTACTGCTACAATCAAATCAACAGTAATAATTGTATATTAGAGTTAACTCAGGAAGTTTAATTTGTTATCTAAAAATATCATTTCTAAACGATTTTGTCAAGATCTTTGCGTATTACTTCAACTTATAAACTAATACAATATTTTGGAATGTGAACTTAAAATTTTCATTTTTTAATTGGAAAATAATTGTATTTAAAATTGATAATACTTATAAATTCGAATAAATATCGGAAAATTTTTACTACATTTCGCATTTTACATATTTTTACATATTTTTTTTACTCAAGCTTTGAATAAAGTATTTTATTGGTTTAATTTTTCGAAAGTTTGTAAAATTGGTTTGGTAAGAGAAGGTTCTTTCATTTGTGTTGTTTTAAAAGTTGAGGTTATAAATTTTAAAAATGGAAAATGAATAAAAAATTTTATTTAATTTATTTGAATTTATCAGTAAACTTAAACTTTTTAAGACGATCTACAAAGAAAAGCTTGACAAAATTGAAATAAAGAAAATATCAAACAAGATGAAGTGGTTAGTGAAAGATTTCAATTTTTATTTATTTTTAATTAGTTTCAAAAAATAAATGATATTTGTGTTCATTTTTACTTTTGTTGTCAATAATTTTTTTGAGAGATTTGAAAAAATAATTCTACTTTTTTTTAATAGTATTAATTTTTTTTTACACAACAGTGAAAGATTACAAGTTTCAAGTATTTACTATTTTTACCATGAAGTATCTTTTGTTGAACCAATTTTTTCTGAATTTCTGATCAAGTAACAAACTTACAAGTACTAAAACATCAATTCAAAAAAAAATAATACTTATTGTACATTCCCCTTTTTTTGTACAATAATTGAGTTTATTAATATTACAAAAGAACTAAAGGTCAACCAAAAGTTAGTAACATCTCATTCATTACGACTTTAAACATTTAAAGATATTTACAAAAGAACAAAAAATAACAACCAAAAAAACCAACAATTTTTTGTAAAAATAATTTGTATTAATTTGTGGATAAAAGATTGTTTCAATTTCTCCTTATCTCTTCAAAAATGAGAGTTTTTGTAGTCTATCTGAAGAATTTGTTTAATCTGTTCAGCCTCAAAACACCACAACATTTTACTTTGGTTGAGAGAATTTTATTCTTAAAACTCAAAATGACTTTGTCTAAAACAGCCACCTGACAATTTTTAAAACAAATTTAGATTTTAGTTTAGTATGGACAAATAAAAAATTTTACAAAAATATTTTTCATTTTTTAGTAACTTCTTAACGAAAAAAAAATGAGTAATTGGGAAACATTTAGTGGTGGTCTGAACTCATTTAGTACAACACAAACAACTGTAACTTCTCAAGACTTTTCTGAAGCATTTGATGATTTTTCAGGTGCTAGTAATCAGCAATTCCAAATGCAATACCCAACAAATGTAATGTATCAAAACAATAATATGATGGGAAGAGGTATGGGAAGAGGTATGGGCATGAACAGAGGAAGAGGAATGGGAAGAGGAATGGGAAGAGGAATGGGAAGAGGAATGGGAAGAGGAATGGGAAGAGGTATGGGAAGAGGAATGGGAAGAGGTATGGGAAGAGGAATGGGAATGAATAGAGGAAGAGGAAGAGGAAGAGGAAGAGGAAGAGGTATGGGAATGAACAGAGGAAGAGGAATGAGCCGAGGAAGAGGAAGAGGCATGGTAATGAATAGAGGAAGAGGAAGAGGAAGAGGAAGAGGAAGAGGTGTGGGGATGAACATGGGTGGTGGAATTGACATACCCCTAAAGGGTGATTTGCTCACAAATTCAAAAAAAGAGTCAACATACAAACAACCAGCTTTCTCAGATCTTGAAAAGCGAACTTTTAATACAATTTTTACAGACATTGAGAAAAAATCAAACCAAACCATTTCTTCAGATGAGCTATTTAATTTTTTACAAAAAACCAAACTTTCCAAATCTGTTTTAGCAAAAGTAAACCATTAACTTTTTCTTTTTTTTTTTTTTTTTAATTGATTTTTTCGAATCTCTGAATTGTTTTTCTAATAAAACTCTTTTTGAATCAATTTGAAAATTTAAATAGATTTGGGAGCTTTCAAAGATTTCAACAAAAAATTTTTTACAACAAAACGAATTTTATGTTGTTTTAAGGATGATTGCGCTTGTTCAAAATAAAAGAAAATTGGATCCTTTGGTATTCAACAAAAAAGCAAGAATAACAGGTAAGCTCATTTTTTGATGAAACGATTCACTCTTCTATTAATTTTTTTCTTACTTTTTTATCCAGAAACATCCTTTATTAATTTCCAAAAAACAAAAAAAAAAAAATCTTATTTTTTATTTTTTATTATCATTTCTTTTTAAAATCAATTAATCAAACGTATTAACAACTCAAATTTAAAAATATAGAAAAATCATTATTACCAAACTTAAATTCAACAACAAATTTAGAAAAATCAAAAACGACAAATAACGAACAAAAATTTGCTGCACCAAAAAATCTCGATCTTGCCAAAAACTTCAATTCAAATACAAACCCAAAAATTATTCCAAAAATCACTAAAGAAGAAAATAGTAATTATTTAAAATTGTACTCTCAATTTGATCTTCAAAACAAAGGATTTTTAATAGGTGAATATTAACTTTTTTTTTTATATTTAATTTTTATTTTTTTTTCTTTTTGCCTTTTTAATTTATATTAGATACTGAAACTTGAAATTTGAAATCGAAAAATGGTAACATTAAGTGTACTAAACAAATTAGAACCAATTAATATTTGATCTTGATTCGCTTGCATCCATTGAAAAAGAATTTTTTTATTTTTGGATTGATGCTGTTTTTCATTCCTTCCAAGATTGACACATTTTGGAAAAAATTATTTTTTCCACAATTTATGAAATATTACCACTCTCTCAACTACCCAACAACTACATACCTTCTAATAAACCCATTGGTAAATCAGAACAATTATAAAAAGTTCAAATACTGGTATTTGGAATTTAAATGGGATAAAATTTAATCTGCTTATTATTTTTTCAAATTCATGCGATCCTTTTCATTTAGGATCCTTAGTTCAACCTAATATATAACCTCTATAAATAAAAAAAAAGGACCAAACAAATAAATAGAGATCACAAATTACAATCTATTCCTTTGAAAACTCTATTTGTAAAAGAAATAATGAAAAAATGACAAAATGAAAAAATGGAAAATTGAGGTAAAAATTTTTAACCATTTATTCTGAAAATACGTACAAAAAATGATAAAAATCACCAGTATTTTAAAAGTTAATAAGAATCCAAATGGGAATTAAAACCTTTGAAGAAGTATAGTATCTAACTTAGATTTTCTTGATTTCAATTTCATCAAGATCCTTGAATAGAATGTCTTAAAAATCAAATTATTTATTTTTGATTGTAAAAATGAGTAAAAAGTACCTTTTTTTCAACAATTTCTCAAAGTAAATTACAACTTCCAGATATAATCCTTAGTATTTCATTTGAATTATTTCGTGGGTACTTGAGAAAAACTCTCCTCTTACTAAGATAAACCAATTGTGAAAATGATCAATTTCGGAATTTTTCAATTTTTAATTGTAAATCATACTAGAACCTTTCTTTTTTTAAAAAAATAGACTTGGATATCAAGATTAAGGATTAAGGGCCCAAAAAAATAGATATAAAAATCAAATTACTAAACCTAAAAATACTTATTTTTAAAAGAACGTTTAAAGTGACAAAGATAAAAAATAGAGATAATTCTTCATTTTCAGGTTCTATAAAGATTTTGTATTGAAATAAAGTATTTAATTTTTTAAGACAATTTTCTTGAATGATCTTGATCAAATTGAAATTCCAAAAATCTAAGTTAGATGACATGCCTCTTAAAAAGTTTGAATCCACATTAGGATTCTTATTAACTTTTAAAAATTCTGGTGATTTTGATCATTTTTACTCATGTTAACAATTACATTTAGAAAATTTCAAAAAAAAAAATCAGTGTCTCACTTTTTTTTATATAACATTTTGTTTTCACAACAGAAAAATATAAAAAAAAAAATTCTCGACTTTTTTGAAATGTCACAATTTTTTTTCACGACACTTGCCCTCAAAAACATTTTTTCAAAAATTTCAATCCAATAATGATTTTTTAAAAAAAAAAATTAAAAATAATAATTCCGAAAATTTTTAATCTATCAAGAACTAATCAAAAGATAATAAAGATAATTTTTATCATGTTGAAGGGTAAATTCAAAAATAATTCACAATTACTAACTTGGTGAGTTCTGTTCAAACTTGAAAAAAATAAATTAAATTTTTTCACGAGTAAACTGAACTTTAAAAAACACCAAGAACAAACATTAGAAAGGCACGAATTATATTGTTTAAATTAAGGTTTATTCTTCCCAAACTTTGAAATTTCAAAAAAATATTACTTTTTTTTTTTATTGTTATTAAAGAGAGGTGATTTAATGAAATTACCTTATGTTTGCAATTAGGTTTTTTTTTAATTTGTGAAATATCAAGAAATTTTTTGAAAACACAAGTTTATTTCAAAAATTAAAAAAAAACCTAGACGTTCTACGGCACTTGACGGCACTTTTGTTAGTTTTTTTTTAATTTTTGAAATAAACAGAAAATTTTTAAAATTTTCTTTATATTTCTGAAATTAAAAAAAAATCGTTGTTAGGTTTTCCATAATTTAAAAAAATTGAGTTAAATTCTAGAGATTTTACTCTATTCTTTTGAATTCTGGTAAAGCTTATGACTTTGGGTTCTTGGAATTTTCTATTTTATTTCGAAAATCTATTGATTTTCGTTAGGTTTTTTTGAGTTTTCTATTTATTTGTGAAGTGTTCTAGGTTTTTTTGAGGTTTTCTATTTTATTTCTGAAGTGTTCTAGGTTTTTTTGAGGTTTTTTGAGGTTTTTTATTTTATTTCTGAAGTGTTCTAGGTTTTTTTGAGTTTTTTTATTTTATTTTGAAAATCTATTGATTTTCTAAATAAATAGAAAACTCAAAAAAACCTAACGAAAATCAATAGATTTTCGAAATAAAATAGAAAACCTCAAAAAAACCTAGAACACTTCAGGAATAAACAGAAAACTCAAGAAAAGCTAATGGCTGTTTTCCAGAATTCAAAAGAATAGAGTAAAATTTCTAGAATTTAACTCAATTTTTTTAAATTCTGGAAATGTTAACTGCAAATAAAGGTTTATAAAAACTTTTTCTCAATAAATTCATTTTCAAATCCAAGATATTTTTCTCTTTTTTCCCTTCCTCTCTACTTTTCCAATAATATTAATAATAATAATAATAAATCAAACCTTTCTTTCCAAATACTTTCCATTTTTAATAGCTACAACTCAATTTAGAAAATATCTTGAATCAACAGGAATTAACAATCAAATACTTTTTCTGATTTGGAAGCTTTGCTCGATTGAGAATGAGTCAAAAATCCCCAAAAAAAATTTTCCCGCTGTTGTTCATTTGATTGAAAATGTAAAAAAAGGAAAAGCAATCGATAAAGCATTTAACATTGCGGATATAATATTTGCAGGTGGTAATAATAATTTAAATATGTTAAAAACGAACAATTCTAATGATAATTTTGGAAATTTATTAACTACAAATAAAACACAGCCCCCACTCACTAATCAGATGGGTTTATTAGCACCATTGAAAATTTCTGATGTTCAAACAAAAAAAAAAAATGATGAAAAGAATAATAATCCAAAAGAAGAAAATGTTCAAATAAGTCAAGGTGGTAAATATGATATATTTAGACAATTGGAACAAAATAAAAGTAATAAAAATGAAGATGTGAATATGAATGAAAATGAAAATTTAAATCTAAAAGAAAATATTTTTGATAAAAATGATAATTTAAATAATTCTCAAACTTCAAATTTTCCTTTAGTTCCAAATAATCCAAATAATAATTTTTCCAATGATTTTCCAAAACAAAATAATCAACAAAATTTAAATAATAACACAATGCCATTTCCAAATAACAATAATCAAAACAATAATTTTAATAACAATAATAATATTAATAATGATCTTCAATTGCCAAAAAGCACAAATTTTAATCCACCAATAAATCAATTCCAAACCAATCAACAAAACTTTAACAACAAAGACCAACAAATTAGCAACTTACCATTAAATTCTTCGCCATTATTACAACAACCAAAATTAAACCAAGAAGAAACCAAACAGCCAATACAACAGCCACTAAAACAACCAATACAACATCCAATACAACAGCCAATACAACAGCCAATACAACAGCCAATACAACAGCCAATACAACAGCCAATGCAACAGCCAATGCAACAGCCAATGCAAAAACCAATTCAACAACCAAAACCAAAACCAAAGCCAAAACTCTTGAGTGAAAAAGAACTACGAGAAATGACAAATACGATAAATTCTTTAAAAAATAAAATGAGTTATTGCTTAAATGAAATTGATAAATTAGAATTAAATATTGAACAAGAAAGAAGAACCGAAAAAGAAACTTTACAAAACATTAATTCTTTAAAACAAAAAATTCAAGAAAATTCAATCGATAAAGAAAGAATGAAAAATAATTCAAATTTTTTAACGAAAAAAGTTGAGGATTTATTTTCACAAAAACTTGAGTATAATTTTATTATTAAAGAAAAAAGAAAATTAACTGAAGAAAAAGAAAATGATCTTTGTATGGTTGAAAAAATAGTTTTAGATTTAGAAAGAACTGTTACAAAACAAAAAAAAATCTTAAATAAATATTCCAAAAATAAACAGATTCAAAAAAATCAATATTACCAATTAATAAAACCAATAAATTATTCTGATATTATCTCACCATTTTCAGAATTAATTTCTAATAACAGTAATAATAAAAGTAGTATCAGTAACAGCAATAGCAGTAGTAGTCGCAACAGCAGCAGCAGCAGCAACAGCAGCAGAGGCAATGGCAATCATTTATTAGATAATCAATTTAATTTATCAACAAATGAAAATCTTTTTTTAAACAAAACCCCAAATTTATCAAATCTTTCGAATTATAGTTCAAAAAGAAGTTCTGGAAATCGAACACCCATAAAAAATCCTAATAATTTGGAATTTTTTAATCAATCTAACAACAATGGTGAAACTAAAACAATGAACAAACAGATAAACAATTTCGATAATTTTGATAATTTTAATAAAACAGAAAATACCAAAAAACAAGATACTAAAACAAATCAAAATAGTTTTGATAGTTTTGATAGTTTTGATAATAATACAAAACAAGAGACAATTGAAAATCAAAATAATTTAACTAATTTAAATGGTTTTGATAACTTTGATACAAATAAAAAACAAGGAACAACCAACAATTTTGATAGTTTTGATAGTTTTGGCAATAATAAAAAACAAGAAACAAATGAAAATCAAAACAGTTTTGATAGTTTTGATAGTTTTGATAATAATACAAAACAAGAAACAAATGAAAATCAAAATAATTTAACTAATTTAAATAGCTTTGATAATTTCAACCAATCTAATAAAAACAATGAAACTAAAACCAATAATAATCAATCAAATAATTTAAATAATTTTGATTTTTTTAATAAAAATGATAATAATAAAAAACAAGAAACTAATGAAAATCAAAACACTTTTGATAATTTTGATAACTTTGATACAAATAAAAAACAAGAAACAACCAATAATTTTGATAGCTTTGATAGTTTTGACAATAATAAAAAACAAGAAACAAATGAAAATCAAAACAGTTTTGATAGTTTTGATAGTTTTGATAATAATAAAAAACAAGAAACAAATGAAAATCAAAGTGTTTTAACAAATTTAAATAGTTTTGACGATTTTAATCAATCTAATAAAAATATTGAAACCCAGTCCAATAATAATCAATCAAATAATTTCGATAATTTTGATACTTTTAATGAAACAAATACTACCAAGAAACAAGAAACTAACCTAAATGATTTTGATAATTTTGATAAAACTAATAATAATAAAAAACTAGAAACAACCAACAATTTTGATAGTTTTGATAGTTTTGGCAATAATAAAAAACAAGAAACAAATGAAAATCAAAACAGTTTTGATAGTTTTGATAGTTTTGATAATAATAAAAAACAAGAAACAAATGAAAATCAAAATAATTTAACTAATTTTGATAGCTTTGATAATTTCAACCAATCTAATAAAAACAATGAAACCCAGTCAAATAACAATCTAACAAATGATTTTGGTAATTTTGATAATTTTAATAAAACAAATAATACCAAAAAGCAAGATACTAAAACAAATCAAAACAGTTTTGATAGTTTTGATAAAACTGATAATAATACAAAACAAGAATCTAACCTAAATAGTTTTGATAGCTTTGATAATTTTGATAATAATAAAAAACAAGAAACAAATGAAAATCAAAATAATTTAACTAATTTAAATAGCTTTGATAATTTCAACCAATCTGATAATAACAATGAAACTCAAGCAAATACTAATCAGATAAATAATTTTGGCAGCTTTGATAATTTTAATCAAACAAATAATACCAAAAAACAAGAAACTAAAACAAATCAAAATAGTTTTGATAGTTTTGATAAAACTGATAATAATAAAAAACAAGAAACATTCAATAATTTTGATAGCTTTGATAATTTTGATCATAATAAAAAAAAAGATACAAATGAAAATCAAAATAATTTAACTAATTTTGATAGCTTTGATAATTTCAACCAATCTGATAATAACAATGAAACTCAAGCAAATACTAATCAGATAAATAATTTTGGCAACTTTGATAATTTTAATATAACTGAAAATAATAAAAAAACAAATCAAAATAATTTTGATAGTTTTGACAGTTTTGATAATTTTTAATACAATAATTTATGAAACAAATGAAATTGGCACAATTTATTCATTTTTTGATACTAATTAATATTATTCAGTTATAGTATTAATTTTATAATTTTTTATAATAAATATTTTTTCTTCATATCCACCTTTTCTTTTTTTTTTTTTTTTTTTAATTTTTTTTTTTTATTATTTTTCGAATGAAATGTTAATGATAACCTCAGAGTTGTTAAGGCTTACAATCCATGAATATTGAAAAAAAAAAAGATCTTGTATTGTGTGTGACCACTTGTTAATTTAGTTCTTAACTGATCGATCTCGAACTTGGTATGGGTTTTAATAGTCGTTCAAAATGGCAATTTTTGACAATTTTTTTTTCCTAAATCCGAATTGAAGAGTGTAAGACTAATTGATCGAAAGTTAAGTTAATAAAAAAATCTGGTTTAGGAGTTGTTGATTGAAATTTTTAATTATGTTTGGTTTTATTTGGAACTTTTAATTTTTTTTTTTTTTCATCTAGTTAATTGTCAAAAAAGTAAACAAAATTTTTTTCTACAACCCAAAATTCAAAATTTATTCTTGAACACCTACCAATCTATTATCTTACACTCTTCAATTTGGATTTCTGAAATAAAAATAAAAAAATTGTCAAAAATTGCCACTTTGAACCACTTTTAAAACCCATACCAAGACCTAGAACGATAAGATAAGAACCTTATTAATAAGTTGCCACACCCTACACAAGATAATCTTTTTTCAAATTTCAGGGATTGTAAACCTTAAATCCCAACAAAACACTAGAAAATTTTAACATTTTTCGAAATATTTTTCATTTTTTTCGAAAAAGATGAGTAAATGAATTCTTTTTTTTTTCTTGTCAAAACCTAATACACAACTAAACTCTTTCTTCTCACAAACTGTTATAATTTCTCACAAATTTTAGGTCTGGTTTTGCCATCAAGTCTGCAATTAATAGTTTGGATGGGAAAACTCTTAGGCAAAAGGATCTTATTTTATCCAAAATTTCTCGATTTTGTTTTGGACTGTTGTAAAATTCTGGATCTGATTAGTCACACAAGATCGTTTTCACCTGAAAAGTAAATTTCTTTTTCAAAATAAAAATTTTATTCTTTGCTGTTTTTTGAATAATCAATGGGAAATAATGTTCACTTCATTTTCCCCTTCCTTCCTTTTTTTTTTACCAAGAACAATTTAGAAGAAGTATAAAATGTGATCTCTATTTATTTGATTTGGTCCTTTTTTTATACTATTGTTTGTTTGTATATTGGTGAGTGAAGAAATACCACATGAAAAACCAAGATTTCAGAATCGAAAAAAAGATAATCAGATGAAATTTCTTCCCAGTTATAATTTCAAGTACCAGGATTATTTAAAAAAATATCTCACTGAGAGACTCAGTTTAGCAAAAGGGTTTCTTTAATTTGTCGAAATAAAGACAACCAACAAAAAGTGATCTCATTTTCTGTTTGAGTGCACATATTTTTTTTGATTCATTTCGATCGAAAGTCAGTTTTCTTAAAAACAAAAAAATGAAAAAGAAAAATAATGATTTCTTTATTTAAAGTATTTGTGATCACTAAACTGAATCAAATAAGAAACTTTTTTTGTAGGGGATACTTAATGCGAACAAAATAACAGAGGTTGAAATGAACATGATTTTCAAACATCTTCACCAAAGTTAGAAAATACAATTAAAAACCAATAATAAGATTAAGTCGGATTTACAAAACATAAAACAGAGCACAGTAACCTTAATGAAACCACACTACTCAAAAGAAGAAAAATTTCTTTCTTATTTTCTTGTTTTTAAAATATTTCGATTCATGAAAGATCCTAATTTGAAGAGAGAATCGAAAACGAAAGGGTTCTTTTTTTAAAAAACAACAAACCAAAGAAATTAAGATCCTTGTAAAAAATAAAAGAAAAATCATTCAGTCTCCTTTCAAAATCTTAAACAAGTACTAACTTTGGAGAACTGATCCCCTAAATTAAAGTTACCTTTCCTAAACTCAAAAAAAAATTGCTTTACAGAAAGCAAATAGGAATGAACAGCTACACCTTCGCAATTGTCTTTAAGATAAGGTAGAAATTTTTGAATTTAAACACCTTTCAAACTACAATTAATCATAAACTCGAAACTATAAACTGTAAACAAAAAGCATAACTTTGTTTTTTCAATTATTAATTATCTCTACCTCTTCTATTTTTTTTTTTTATCTATCTTTCAATCTAAGGAATACTCTTCTTGAAAATTTGAATTGGATAATCGCATGGGGAAAAAAATACGATGCTTCTATAGAATTTAATTTTGATCCAAACAAACTTATTCAAACAAGATCTGTGCCACAATTAAAACTATTTCTATCGTGTGTTTCTGTTTTAAGCGAACAAAAAGGGTTCAAGCCAGCAATTTCGAAAATTAATCCATCACCATTAAGAGAAATTAATCACAAAAATCAAACCAAATGTAGCCATGATCAAATCATTGAAAAATCTTCATTTATTACAAATTTTAACAATTCAAATTCAAAGTATCAAACAAAAAGTTTCCCCAAACAAGATATCAAACTTTCAAAAAAAATAAGAATTGTAAAAAAGAATTTTACAAAGAAAAGAACAATTTTTAAAGTAAAATTAATCAAGCCAAAAATTGGTTTTAATTCTCAAAAGTTTCAAAATTTGAAAGAAAATAGACTTTTAGTTCAAGATCAAAAAACAATACTTAAACAAACACAAAAACAAGAACAAAAACAAAAACAAGAACAAATCAAAAAAGTAAATGGAAACACTAAAGGTAAAAGAAAAAGGAAAGACAAACCAAACATGATTAAGCTAATATACGAATACCATTGTTTTAGTTTCGTAGATACCAAGAATGGAGAAATTATTTTTACAAGCAAATATTTAAAAAAATCAAAATTTAGATTATATCTTGATAAATTAAACCCCTTAAAAATTATTTTTCTGATACAAAGTGACAACGAATTAAAAGAATTTATATTTAAAAATGATTCAATTGATAATAACCAAATTGTGCTGAGAACCTTTTTAATGTATAATTATTATTCTGGGATATCAATTGAATCATTGCCAATCAATGGAAAGATTATTGGAATTTATAATGAGATAGATTTAATTAGTTTGAGATGCTTAAAAAAAGGATTTGCAAAATTTGAAATAAAAATTCACAATTCAAAAACCAATATATGGGTTGGTTGTGTATTACTTTTAAAAAAGGATTGTATTTATTTCTATGATGAAAAATTTGATAAAAAATTGATTAATATTAATTTTATACATTATTTTTTGAAATTAGCAACCCACCCAAAGTACATCGAAAATTTAGAGATTAGAATTTTCTCTCGAAAAGGAAAAAACAGTTTTAAAACAATTCTTCTTAATTGTAATAATATGAATCAAAGAAATTTGATTTGGAAATGTTTTTTGCTATTTCAGAAAACGAATAAGTACAGAAATAATTTAGAAAATGATATAACTCTTAAAGTACGAATAGATTATGGAAATTCTAACAATAGTAATATTCTTAATAATAGTCATAATAAAAAAATTGATCACGGGAACAACAACAACAACAACAAAAACAAAAAGAAAAATAAGAAAACTGGAAATTTAGAGTATACACAAAGACTAAATAAAAGCTATTTTCTAAAATTTAATCAAAAAAACCAAAACAAACTAAAATTTAGACCAATAGTTAGATTAATTAACCAATACACGTATATTACAACTTTTACTAAAAAAGCCCAAGGATTCAAATTACAAAAAACACAGCACTTTCCAAAATATCCTAGGAATAATATCATTTCACCATTTGTTGAGCTAAAAAAAGGCACCCCAAATGAAAAAATTAATAATTTATATTTAAAGCTGAAAAATTTAATTAAATTAAAAAAGGCATCATTTCAATGTAAATTAAATTATATTTTTTTGGATTCAAATAAAAAAATTGACAAAAAATGGATTGGACAAATATTTAATTTAATAATTACGACAACAAATATTGTAATCAATCTTAATTCTCAAACAATAATTAACGAGAAATTTTGCCGTAAACAAAAGTTATTTTTACATTTTTTCGAAACAAAAGAAATCTTATTTATTGGCAGGTTTGGTAAAAAAATCCAATTTTCTCTAATCGATCCCTTTGAACGTGATATTTTAATAAACATTTTTATTTTTTTTAAAAATAAATACTTCAATTTCCTAAATAATAGTAATAATTCTAATTCTAACAACAATAATGATAATGATTCTAACTTTAACATTAATAATATTTCAATTGAAAAAGATCATAACAACAAGTACAAAAATAAAAAAAAAAACATTAATAAAGAAATTTTAACTGAAATGAACAAACACAATAATCAAAGTATTGAAAATATTATCAAAGTTATTCCACCACTAAAACCTTCAACAGTTTATTTTGATGAATCAAGTAATCCATTTACTTTCAAATCTTCGTTTATTTATAATAAACAAATTAAAACCGAATTAAAGAAGAAAAAAAAAACATGGAAAATCATTTTAATAAATTCAATTGAAGAATTAATTTCATTTTGGAAAATTGAATTGTTTAATGATCATTTTGAATTAAAAAAATCCAAAAAATTGATATATTCCAGATATTATTCAATTTTTTCAAAAATAATTAATATTTCAAAAGTTAATCTTGTGATAAAATTAATTATTGATGAATTTAGTTGTATTTATTTTAAATTTAATTCCTTTTTAGAAAAGATTTCATTTATTAAAAAATTTAATAGTTATAAAAAAACTAATTTAAAACTGTTTGAAGAAAAAATTAGTTATTTTGAAGGTAATCTAATTTCTCAAAAGTTTTCTAATAACAAACACATACAAAATCAAAACCAAAATCAAACCAAAAACGATAACAAATCCAAAAACGAAAACAAGTACAAACACAAGAACAAAAGCACAGGAACAAGCAAAAACCAAAACCAAAAAAATAAAATTGGGATCATAATAAAACCAAATTTATTTATGGTTAATATCTACAATTGTAAAAAAATCTTAAAATTTGAATATTTATTTGGAATTAATATGCTTTTCCATCCAAATGATCAAAATATATTAACTATAGATTTAGGTAATCAACATTCAACTATTACTATCCAATTTGATAATTCATTTATCATCCAGGAATTTTTATTTAGCTTTTATAAAGCTTTTGATAAATACGTTGGTTGCGTTCCTCAAGGATCTCCATATAGATCATTCATTGCAATTTTAAACTCCGAATTCCAATCAAAATTTATTTTATCATCTCAAAAATTAACAATTATTCAATCAAATTTAAAAAATAAAAACAAGAATGAAAATAAAAAAATTAAAAAAATTTATCAGATTATTGATGCTAGAATTTATTCATTTAAAAAATATCCAAAAAGATTTCAAATATACTTCCCAATAATTTCAAAAAAAATAAAAGTTAGATTTGAAAATAAGCAAAAGAAACGATTATTTATTAACTATTTCGACTTAATTTGTAAAAAGAGATATCATATACTTTCTTATAATTGTATCAATGATAACCTGAATAAAAATAATAATAAACAAAATTCTAATTCTAATTCAATTCTTTCAACTAATATACCCTCCTCATCATCAACTTCTTTCGAAACGAATAATCATAATAACAACAACAAAAATAATAATAATAATAATAATAATAATAATAATAATAATAATAATAATAATAATAATAATAATAATAATAATAATAATAATAATAACATTAGCAACTTAAATAATTTTAATTATGGATCTGAAAAAAATTGTGAAACATTTTCGGTTTCAATTTTAAATAATAATTTTAAACGAACAGGTAAACAAGGAATTGTTTCTTTATACCCGAATTTTCTTACTTTAAAAAAATTTCAACCATTAAATAATATTAGTAATGATAATATCAAAAGCAGAAATATAAAGAATTTTCATAAACAAAACAAATTTGAAATATATTCAAATTTATCGCAAATTAAATTAAAATTATCAAATTATAATAGTTCGACTATTATTATAATTTATTCAGACCATCATTATGGTAAAATAAACTCCCTTTTGAATTCAAATAATCGCAATAAAATTAAAAAAAAATTTAAATTATTTTTTCTTGATCCTAGAAAAAAATCCAATTTTTTATTAAAATATCAATTTTTGAAATTAAATTTGCTTAATAATCTAAAAATTCCTTTAAATTTGATCAAAAACCAAAATGCTTTAATTTATTATGTTCATTTAATAAAATCTAATCCAATTGTAAAGAACAAAAACTGTTTAATAATTTTAGAATTAAATCGAATCAAAATATTATTGTTGGAAAAGATTTTTTTTTGTAAATATAATAAATTAATTATAAACATATTAAAAAATAATATAATTAAATTACTTATAAAGGAATCTTCATTTGAATTGGTATTCAAATTTGATGATTTAATTATATTCGAAGAATTTATTAAAATGATTTATTTTTTAAAAATGTCAAATAATGAATTTATTTTAAACGAGCTTCAATTGAACGTCAATGACAGAAACCATAATCATAATAAAATTAATAAAAACGAGACGATAAATTTAAACAAGATTAAAAAAATAAATAACAAAGATTTAAATTTCCATTTAAAATTGATTTATAAAAATAAGAATAAGAACAAAAATAAAAATAATAACAACAATGATCAAATTATTAATCAAAATGGTTATTTATTTATTAATAGTATAAATAATGAGATAATTATTTTAATAAATGATAAAAAAGTAATTAAATTACATCAAATTGAAGAATTATTTATAAAAAAAATCCAAATTAAAAAAGCAAATCACAAAAAAAGATTAATAATCTTACATAATAATAAGGATATATATATACGATTACTGCTTAATAAGAAACACATTACAAAATTAGAAAAATATCTTAAGAAAAATAGATTATCTCTATTTAAAAAATTTAAAAAGATTAACGAAAAGCATTTAAAAAAAATTAATACATCGAAAAAAAAAAAGTTACTTAATAATCATAACAATAATAATCATAAAACATTTTATAATGACAATATGAATTTTAATCATGCTAATAACACAAATTCAAAATATATAAAAAATCAAATCCAATCTAATGTATCACAATTATTTAATGAACCAAATATCCCACAACAACCAATATTCAAAGTGATATTTTATAACACTATTGATTATTTAGTTATTGGGAAAGGCGTTCTTAAAGTAAATTTAGATAACGAAAAAATTTTTTTAATACAAAATGATAAACAAATTATTATTGAAAAGCCGAATAAACTGATAATTGAAAAAAAGAACATTTTAAAAAAGAAATATCTATTGTTTTTATATTTTGATAAATCTTGGTTATTAAGCTTTGATGGTAAAATTAATATTCGGATGTTTAATTTTGTAATTAAAAAAGTTTTGAGAATTAAAAATAAATCAAATCTTTTATTCCAGCACCAAATCATCGAAAAATTGAATAATAATTTTTTAAATCAAAATCCAATGAAGAATGATATTAAGGTTAAATTAAATTTTAACTTTTGTATTAATTCAAAATTAATTGAAATCGATCTCCATTTTGAAGTCAAAAATTCAATTGTAACAGAAGTTCAAAACGATGATGCCAATGGCTGTGATGATAACAATGGAAGTCAAATTTCTTTATTTAAGGAAAATAATTTAAAGACTAATAATTTAAAATATAACACAATAAAAAATAACCCCTTGAATAAACAACCACAAATACCAAAAGAAATATTGAAAAACACCCTAATAATCGAATTTAGTGTAAAATTAGTGAATTGTGGAGAACCAACAAAAAATGTTAAAATAATACCAACAACTCAGATGCTTCTATTACTACAGAAAGGGTTTGATTTTTGGAAAACAATATATTTCTTCGGTAAATGTCAACTTGTACATAACCCAGTTGTGCCATTTTCACTCAAATTAATTTTTGGGAATGGCCAAATTTATACTTTTGTTTTCCAATCAGATAAATTCCTTCGTTTGTTCCAAAGGCATTTAATTAAATTACAAAAATACCGTAAAAAATAATAACAAACAAACCTTTGAAAAATCTTAATCCTGATCGGAATGTTATTATTTGTAAATATATATATATATTAAAATTCAATTGAATAATAAATTGAATTAAAAAAGATTAATAATTTTTTTTTTTTTTTTTTTTTTTTTTGATATCTCTTTTTGTGGAATCTTCAAAATTAAAAACTTTTTTAATTTTAAAAGAATTCATAAAAACAGTTTTACAAGGTTTATTTATTTATTTTTAAAATCTATAGAATTTCTCATCAATAAAGAAATCCAAAGTTTGGATTTTAATAATTCATTTTTTATGTGTAATATCAATCGGGGTTCTTAATAAAACAGGAATTGTCAAGAAAAAGAATTTAGATCTTTTTGAATTAAAAAAAAAACAATTATAATCTTTAATTTTGCTCATTTTTTTTTCTTTTTTTTTTTTTCAAGTTATAGAGAAATTGTTTTTGTTATTCTTTTTATTCGAAAAATCCTTTGATCTATACTATTTTTTTATTTTAATTATTGAGAGAATGGAGTAATTAACGAAAATTTTATAAAAATAAAAAAAGAATTGATAAGAATTAAAAAGTTATAATTAAAAATAATATAAATCATTAAATTTTTCTAACAATAAGTAAAGCAGGATAAAACTTTGATGAAGTAGGAAATGAAAAAAAAATCGTTACATTTTGTCATTGTGAAAAATTTTAATTGTGTCAACCTAAAAAAAAATTTTTTTTGAGTGCAAAAGGATATTGAAACTGATGATATCAAAAGATCATTAATTATTTTATTAGTGAAAAGAGAAAAATTAAATTAGAGTTGAGTGTTTAAATTTTCATTTTTTTGAATATTTTTTTAATTGATTAAATTTTTGGTTAAATTGGATTAAAATCAAAAAATGTGTTGTATCAAATACCAAATGATAAAAAATAGACCAGAGAAGCCGAATATTTTAAAACATATCTTTTTTTTGAAGACCAGCCATGGAAGATCACCTTTTTGAATAAACTTGGTAAAATCAATATTGAAATATATTCCAAATAAACTCGATAAAAGCCTATTTTAGAAGTTTTTTTTTTTTCCTGTATCTTACCAATTTGAACAAAAAAAAAAATAAAAAATATTACCTTGTATTTCTGAAACTCCAATCCTATTTATTTATTTTTTACAAATGTTTTTTTTTATATCAAATTTTTTTTCAAAATTCCATTTTTCAAATATTTTTATCAAACAAAACCAAAAAAAAGAATACTGTTTCAAAGATTAGAGTAAAAGGATTGAATTCTTAAAATCAAAAAAAAAAATTATAAAAAGGTTCGGCAAATTGAGAAATAATAATAATAATATAATTACAATAACAATTATTAAGTATTTTGATTTTTTAAAATTCATTGAAAATAAATCATTATCAAATCAAACAAATATTCTATAAATATACCTTCCTAAAAAAGAATTGAAAAAAATTAGTTTTTTTCTGAACCAAAACTAGAATTATACTAACTAAATGAAAAAATAGGATTTTTGAATTTTTTATTGAATATTCTTTAGTAATACAAAGTAATTGGTTACTTCAAAATTTTCAATAATTTTTGTTGACTCATAATTAAAAATAAAACAAAGTAAAGAATAAATAACTGTCCGAAATGTAACAGATAAGATCAATAAATGAAATAATTTGTCTTTAATTTTTTCTTGATCTTTTTTTTCATAATTTTGATTCTCATTTTTAAATTTTTATTTAAATATATTATACTAGGGTATATGATACTTAAGTATTTATTTAAATTTTTTTATTTGGAAAAAGAAATGATTTAAATAATTCAATTTCAAATAAAATTTTACTCCCAAAATTGGTACAATGTAATTTTTTACTGAATTAGAGTTAATTTTTTTTTTCTTAAATTGCCACGATTTCATAAAAAACTTAAATTTCAAGTTTTAAATATAAATTTTCAAAAAAAAACCTAAAGATCGATCAGAATTATTTAATCAAGAGGAGAAGTATTTAGGTTAAAGTATTATGTATTTGAAGTGTATAAAAATTATTTAAAATTTAATCAAAGGTATTAATATCATAAAAAGATAAATTCAATATATAGATTTTATGAATTAAAAATAAAAAATCAAAAAAATATTCTCCCTTTTGAAAATAAAGTTATTATTTTTACTTTTTAAATTTAGGTAGTACATTAAATATTTCTAAAAATGTCATCAAACATTTTAAATAATATCTTTTTATCACTAACTAATAATCAAATTCATCAAGTATTCAATATAATGGTTTTTTTTTTTATATGGTAATTCAACGTAAAAACAAAACTATTCAATATTTGAACGAAACTAAAATGTTATCTGTTTCAATCCAAATATTTTTTTATCAGAATTATCAGAATTAGACGAATTTTCAAATCTTAATCAAAAATCTCATATACCTTTCAATAATTATATTAATTTATACTCCAAAAAGCGAAAAAAAAATAAGATCTTCAATCTGAGCACATTTTTCTTTTCTTGAAAATCATCTCTATTTTTTAATATTAATCTTCAAAATTCTTACAGGTTCTTGATATTCCTGTGATTTGTGGGTTTATCAAAAATTTCACCAAAAAACAAGACATTTCAAATATTTTAAAAATTAATTTCTAACTATACAATAAACAATTAAAAATCTTGGAAATTTTTTTATTAATATTGTGACATCAGAAAACAGTAAAACAGTACTTTTTTTTTTTTTTTTTTAGAAATTATTGGTATTTTAATTAACAAATTATACTGTGTTAATTAATTTTGAAATCAACAAATAAAATATTTGAAAATAAAATTCTGAAATTGTATTGATAAAAATTAATTTCTTTACAAAAAAAACAATTTGATAAATTCTATAAATTTTTTTATTATTATTATTTTTTGAGAAGTGTAAAATACACTCTAGATACCCTTATACCTAAATTTCCTTTTAAAAATGTAAGCGTAAAATCATAGATTTTACGATTATTAAATAAAAAGAAAACACCCAAAAATTCTATATTCTTTATTTTATTCTTATTAATTCTAATTTTTAAATCAAAACGAAAAATAAAGGAAAAACGAAAAATAAAGAAAAAACTGAAAAAAATAAAAAAAAATTAATCATTCAAAGATTTTACTAACAATTTTTTTAATCGTAAAGATTTTTCTTTAATTTGCTCTTCATTTAATTCTTTAGGGTGGGACCATTGGAATCTATCAATTTCCAAAATGCCAGCAATAATTTCCTTAGCAAAGGTTTTTTTAAAGGAATCTGCGTTATCTATTGGGTGCACATAGCCATTTTCCATGCCGAATTCGACATTAAAATAAGCAAAATTTTCTGGTATTGCCTTTCTTAATGTTTTTTCCTTTGTATCTATAATATTTGGGTTTTCATTCCAATCGACAGCTAAACGGGAAATTGCCTGGCGGAAATACATTCTACTACAATTAAAATCAATTTCCTTCATTGGATAACAACAAATTTTGGCATGCTCTTTATTATCATTCAGGAAAGTTTCTACAAAGACGCATCCCTTTCCAACAGCACTAAACATTTTGACTAACATTTTTTTAAAATCTTGAATTTCCCTCCAAATATTCTCATCAACGCTACGTATTGAGTGGCAGTGTGTATTAGGAATTATCAAACAATGATCCTCAACGATCTCTTCAATATTATCAAAGGTTAAATAAATTGTTTCACCAATTGAAATAATTTGATCTTTTTTATTTTGTTTATTATCGAGGCATTCATTACATGTCGTTTTACCATTTGATATATTATGTAATCGTTGATATTCTTCAATTGATATCGGCTCTTTTTTTCTATACCCGTTGCTTCTTCCTCTCCCTCTCCCTCTCCCTCTCCCCATTTCCTCTCCCCTTTCATCTCCTCTCCCTCTCCCTCTTCCTCTCCCTCTTCCTCTTCCTCTTTCGTTTCCTCTTTCTCTACTAAAGTTGTTATTTTTATAATTTTCTCTTTCTCCCCTCCTACTTCCGTCCCCTTCCCCTCCCCCTCTTCCTCTTCCTCTTCCTCTTCCTCTCCCTCTTCCTCTTCTTCTATCATTTTTATTCTGATACTTTTCTAATATTTCTTCCTTAAGTATATTTGAAACGTTTCTACGATTTTTTTGGTTTGAATTTCGTTTAAAATTATTTTGGTTTATTGTTTGATAATGCTTTTTATTTTCTCTTGGTGTAACCCTTTTCTTAGTATTTAGTTCTTTAACATATGAAATATTAAGTACTTTTTTTTGAACATTTTGTGAGGGTTTATTCAAAATTTCCATTGCACTTTTTAATTTCTCATTTTGTTCTTTTATTTTGGTAATTTGATTTTTAATTCTTTCTTCTTCTTCTGTGTTTCCTCTTAATTTTGCTTTTAACATATCTCTACTTAACCTATTAAGATCATTTTGATTCATAATTTGAATATTTGCATTACTTTTGTGATTAGGATTTTCATTCTTTAATTTGGTATCTTTTTCTTTTTCTTTTTCATTTTCCTTTACTTTTTCTTTTTCGGGAACATTACTAAAACTTTTTTCTTGCTCTTGCTCTTTGTGATTGCTTTTTTCCTTTTCTTTTTCTTTTTCTTTTTGTTTTTGTTTCTTTTTTTTTTTTAATTTCTTTTTCATTTTTTTTTTTAATTTCTTTTTTAATTTCTTTTTCATTTTCTTCTTTTTCAATTTTTTTTTTAATTTTTTTTCCTGATCCTTGCTTTGAATTTCTCTTTCTTTCTCCTCTTCTCTTTCTCGTTCCCTTTCTTTTTCTAATTGTTTTTCTCTTTCCTTTTCTTTTTCTAACTGTGTTGATGAATAAGATTTACCATGAATTACTCGTTGAATACTTGGCCGATTATCAACAAACTTTTCATTGTTTCTTTTCCATTGGATCAGTTTGTTTAATTTTTGTTTGTGATCTAGACCCTCTTTTTGTTTGTTTTGTTGCAACATTTTTCGTTTTTTATTATAAAACTGCCTGCTTTGCATTTTTTCATATTTGATTTGTTGGATAAATTCTTCACCAAACCTTTCACGTAAAATGTCATATGGGTTTCCACCTTCTTCCATGGCCTGTTCACGTGCCCTCTGAAAAGCTTTTCTTCGGTAACTTCTTCCTCCGTCACCAACGCCTTGGTTGTTTAATCCTTGATTTGTGTTTACTCTGCTTTGGTTAAGACTTGGTAATATTTTGTTATCACGAGACTTGAAGCCGACATTTAAACCAGGTGTCAGGCCTCCTTTTTTGGGTGCCATTTGAACAGTAAAATCTGGTAAGTCTTTCTTGTCAGAGAACATTTCACTGTTTTTTAAATGAGAAGACATTTGAGCACTTATTGGAAGTTCGTTTCTTTTACGCGAAAGATCATTATTGTCACTCATTAAAAATAAAGTTACAAAAATTTAAAAAAATGATTTGTAACAGTCTAAACTTTTCAGTTAAATTGAATTGAATTAAACCAAATTATTATTCAAACCCAGGTTGTAACAGGTTAGTGGATTGTTTTAAAGGTGTGAATTTTCTTTTTTATTTTGGAAATCTTTTTCAAGATAAGTGACAGAGGGTTACTTTGAAAAAGTAGATTCCATAATTTAAGGGAATAGTTTGACTATAAATTTTGCTATAATTAAACTATGTTGTAATTGGGTTTAAATGATACTGATACTACAAATTTCAAATGACTCTAATTTTCTATTAATATTTTTATTGAACATTAAATGATAAATTTATTAAGTCGTCTATTCACAATTAAAAAACATAATTTGCAAATTTTTTTTTTTAATTACTTTTACAAATCTAAGATTGAAACCCAAATAAATAAAATTTCAGTCTTTAAAATTTATATTTAGAACTTCCAAAAGTAACTATTTTTTTCAAATCTTTAAATTCAAGATTTATTAGATAACCATTAATATAAAAACTGAAATTATGATTAGTTTTGTTATTTTTATATTTTCATTATTTTAAAAATAATTTCTATGATTTGAGAAATAATTTGTCAATAATCAATTCCTTAAATATTTAATTTTTTTTAAAAAATTGAATTTTTTAGCAAGTAATCTAGATTTCACTACAAATTCAAGAAAGATATTTTTCAACTTTTGGAGTCTGAGTGGTGATGTTTCATACTTGAAAATTGTCGTTGAAATAATGATTTGTTTCAAATATTCTTGAGATTTATACAAAATACCAAGAATCATTTTTAATTGAAAGGATAAAAAAAGAGTACAATTTAATATTAACAAAACCTTTCAAGGTATTTAAACTCAGCAACTGTAATCTGATTGTTCCTTCAATAAAAACCAAGTTAATTAGTGACTTCTCTACAGTAAAATACTAAACTATGAAAGGATATTGGTATTTATATAAGAACTAGCCAATTGGTTATATCAAAATAAGGAATTTCCTTATGATTACAAGTTACTACTAAAATATTTACAAGCATACTTTTATAGTTAGTTTAACAGTCTTTATTAAAAAAACGTAAATTAGAAACATATTTCCAGAGTTAAAATTTAAATACTTTCTTATAAAATAATCAAAAAGTTTGATAATAATTTTAAGAGTATTACCATAATGGTGATAAAAAAAAAATTAAAAATTGAAAAAACATAATTTAGAATTTTTCCAGTGTCTTTCACTATTTAAAAATAAAGTAATAAGTGGTTTATGATAGATTTCCAAAAATCAACAATTAAAAAAGATTACATTTATAGAAAAAAAGTTCTAAAACACAAGGTTTAATTTCCAATTTAAAATCAATATGAATTAAAATTTTTGTACAATCTGTGGGGTTGTACGTTGGTACTGAATAAATAGTGTCAAGGTGGTACTTTATATTGGCTTTTTCCAAAAAAAAAAATTGAAAATTTTCAAAAAAAGATATGAAAAAAAAATTAAAAAAAAAAAGTTTTCTTTGATTATTTTACTCTCTTTTATTTGAAAAAACCAAAAAATACTGAAAAAATGAGCTCAAACAGTCAAAGATTTTGACTTTAGTATCATTAACAGAGAGGGTAACGATGATTTGTTCAGAAAAATGAATACAAAAGAAATATACAACATCATAAAAGAATATTTTCTGACTAATATTAACAGCACGCTATAAAAAAAATGAATTAAAATCTAATAATAAATAACAAGCCTTTCAACTCACCAGAAACATATATCCTCTCAATACTGCTATTTTTATATCTTAATTTTTTTTTTTTTCCACTCTTCATTTTTTATTCTTTTATTTTTCTCTTTTCTTCTTTTTTTCAGAAAACTAAATTGAGTTTAAAATACTTCTGATTTGCTATAATTAAAAGGTTCTTTTGATTACTCTTTGAACTAGGAGTCACAAATTTAGTCACTTCAAAACTCTCTCATAACAGATTAAGAGCTCTTGAGTACTTAAAACTTACTAATAAAGCATGCTCTCTTTGATTTCATTTTTTTCTTTCTATTTTTAACATCTTTATTTTAAAATAAAAGTTTTTCTTTTTATTTTCTCATAAAGAAAAGCTACCCAAGAGCTTTAACCCAACACCTATATATTAGCTAATATAAAAAACTCTAAATAAAATTTGAAATTCCAGAAAAGTGCCGTGGAGTGCTTTCAAGTGCTGTAGAGTGCCTAAGTTAACCAGAATTTGAAAGAATAGAGTAAAATTATTAATTTTACTCAATTCGTTTTTTTTTTTTCAGTTTCTGGAATTAACAAAAAACTAACGACAAGTGCCATCAAGTGCCGTAGAGTGCCTAGGTTTTTTTTAATTTAAGAAATAAAAAGAATATTTCAAAGTTTTTTTGGATTTATTTCTCAAATTAAAAAAAAACCTAACGGAAATCTATTGATTTTCCAAATAAACAGAAAACTCAAGAAAATATAACGACACTTTTCCAGAATTCAAAAGAATAGAGTGAAATCAAAGATTGTTCTCAATTCTTTTGAATTCTGAAAAAAAAACCTAAATGCAAAAATGCAGTAATTTTGTTGAATCACCCCTCTTCAATAACAAATAACAATATAAAAGATTTGATTTTTTTTTCCAAAATTTGAAATTGTTAGATTTTGAAATAATTCTTCTCATATTTTTTAAAGTGTTTTTAACTCAAATAAACTGTATAAAATAATATCTTCCATTCTTTTTTGGTTCATAAAAAACTTTGTCTTAAATTTTGTGAAAATTCTCTATAGGGGTAATATTTTAGATGATAAATAAAAAAAAAATAATTTCTCTGAAATATTGGTAAAAAAATTAGAAATAATTTGTAGTAATCGTGATTTTTATTATAATTTGAATTAGTTTACTATTTCATAATAATAATACTAATAAATAAAACATAATAGGAATGATAATATTGTCTTTTTTTTTCATCTGAAAAAAAAATATTTTTAAAAATAGAAACATTGGAAAATGTTATCTTTTAATTTTTTATGATTTTTTTGATAGATTTCATTTCTTTTATCAGTTTAGATATTACTAAATTTTTATTATATTGTTTTCGGTTGTTTTTATGAACATGATAAAATCTACTTTTTGCAAATAATAAATTTTCGACCGAAAACCCTTCAGTTTCTTTAATTATTAATTTTTTAAATTCTAAAAAATTATCTTGGTCTAAAATAATTGTATTTTCCATGCCAATATCTCTTTTACCTCCATTTTTACTTTTGTTATTATTTCCATTTTGATCATTATTTTCATTTTCACTTTCATGTTCGCTGTATTCCTTTTCCTTTTCCTTTTCCTTTTCCTTTTCTCTTTCCATTTCATTTTCATTTTCTTTACGAACTGTTAAACCTTTTTCATAAATTGTTGATTTTTCATGAGTATCTTCATCACTTGAACTCATCAATATTATACAATTTGTTTTTTTTGAGAAATTTTTATTTTTTTCTTGATTTTCATTTTCAATTTCAATTACGTTTATTTTGTTTTCATCTTTTACTTTATTTTCTTCATCCACGTTATCCTCGTCCTCTTCGCTTTCTTCTTGACTTTTTTCTTTATTTTCTGTTTCATCCTCTTTTTCTTCTTCACCACTTTCATTTCCATCTGCAGTTTCATCTTCATTTCCCTTTTCACCCTCTTTTTCTTCTTCACCACTTTCTCCGTTTTCTTCATCACTTTCTTCATCAATTTTCTCATCCACTTCACTCTCCACTTCACTTTCTTCTTCGTATCCATCTTGATTTCCCTTTTCATCATCTTTTTCATCATCTTCATCATCTTCATCATCATCATCTTCTTCTTCATTTTCATCTTCTTCGTTTTCTTTATCGTTTTCTTCATCATTTTCTTCCTCTTTTTCATCATCATCATCATTTTCTTCTTCAATTTTCTCATCATTTTCATCTTCACTTTCTTCGTCTTCATTTTCATCATCATTTCCTTCTTCTTCACTTTCTTCTTCACTTTCTTCTTCACTTTCTTCTTCACTTTCCTCTTCACTTTCTTCGTCTTCATTTTCTTTTCCCTCATCCACTTCAGTTTCATCTATATTTTCTTCATCTTCTTTTTCCTCTTTGGACTCTTCACTTTTCTCCCCATTTTCAATCTTTTTACTTTCAATCGAAAGTTTCAATTCGTTAAATTGTTCATTATTGTTTGTCTCAGTTAAATTAAAATTAAATAAATTCTTGTTTAAATTTTGCCTTTCAATATTTTCTAACCCCAAATCGTAATAAAAACTGAGACTTGGATTTCTTTTTTTTGTAACTATATTTAGGGAAGCTCTTCTTTTCGCGATTTCTGAGCATTCGTCTATTAATTCTGGCTCTACGCAGCTTATGAGTGAATCTAAGGCGTCAATCATCCAATTAGCCTTTTTCACCAATTGGTTATTATCATCCCACCCTTTGAATTGTTCGGTGTTGTCTCTAATCAATTGTACATCTTTAATAAAATGGTTGATACACAGATATTGCGCAGAATCTATTTTCTCCATTATTATTGAGAAATCCATTGGCTGTTGAATTTCATTATAATAATCTGGATATTCTTCTTCGTCCACGGGCTGGAAAAAAAACTTAAATTTTCTTTCTGATAACAATTTGAAAACCAAATCTCGTAATACTAATCGAAATTCCCGTAAATATATTTCTTCTTCCCTTTGCAATTCGAGCTCTTCTTCTATTTGTCTTTTTTTCAATAATTCTTCTTCAAGTTTTTGATCCAAGGTAATGATTTGATTTTGCTTTGTGTTGTTCATCCCCAAATTTATTATTGATTGTCTATAAATTTCTTTTCTTTTTTGTATTAATTTGTCTCTCGAAATTGGTGGCTTTATTAAATCTTTAAAAAATGATTTAAAAAAATTTTTTCTTTTCCTTTTATTCGGGATATTTATTTCATAAGAGTGAAAATTTTGGGAAAACAATTGGCTAATCTCTTGATCTAAAAATTCTATCGGTGACTCACTTGTGCATAATAATAGTAACGGCGTTGATGCTGGAATTTCTTTTAGTAATGATAAAAAGGTTTTTTTTACTAAGTTTAATCCATTTTGGAAACAAAGCGATTCAATATTTGGCACAAATATGATCGAGGGAACATTTTTAATTGCTTCTTTAAATGTTGTTGTCAAAATTTCCTCTGGACTTCGAATCGTTTGATCCCCTACTAGTGCCGATAAATTAATTTTAAAAATGGAAAATTCATCTAGTAAATGTAACAAAGCTTCAGCCAAATAATTCTGTCCATTATCAGCCTCCGAATTTATTAATAGCCTTGGCCTATGATGAGTCTTTTCAAATTGAAATAATTGATGAATTATATTTTCGGTATTATTATCAAGTAAACAATTCATCATTAATTCCTCTTCTTCAATTTTATTATATAATTCATCAGAATCTAATTCTTCTTCTTCTTGTTCTACCTTATGTTTAAATGTATTTAAAGATTTTTTAAAGTTTGATTTTGTTTTTTTATCATTATTTTTTTCTTCTAATTCTATCTCTTCTTCTTCTTCTTCTTCTTCTTCTTTTTCGTTTTCTTTTTCTTTTTCGTTTTCTTTTTCGTTTTCTTTTTCGTTTTCTTTTTCGTTTCCTTTTTCTTTTTCTTTTTCTTTTTCTTTTTCTTTTTCTTTTTCTTTTTCGTTTTCTTTTTCTTTTTCTTTTTCTTGTCCTTGTTCAAATTCCTGTTCCATATCTTTATTTATTTTTAATTCATTAAATTTATCAAATTCTTCTAATTCATTATTTTCGTTATGTAACCTTTTCCTGTTATTTTCTTTTAAATGTTTTTTTTTTTTTTCAAAATAAATAGGAAAAATTTCAATTAACATTTTTTCTAAATTTCCCAAATCTACTTGTAACAATGGTTTTAATATTGAAGACAATGGTTTTGCCGTAGAAAATCCCGTCCTATAAGAAGTGGGAACAAGATGTTTCATTGCTTCAAAAAAATCAAATTTGGTGATTGAAATGTTATTTAAATCAATTTCAAGCTTGTTATCACTTTTATATATTTGTGGATAAACTCTCCGAACTGCTCGAAGTGCCGCTTCGGTGGTTAATGCTTTAATATCTGCACCACAATAACCAACAGTTAATTTTACAATTAAATTTTTAAATTCTTCTGTGAGAGGCGGATTCCAATGTTTGGTATGAATTTCCAAAATTTCCTTTCTTCCTTTTTTGTCTGGTAATGGAAATAAAAATTCACGATCAAATCTTCCTGGCCTTCTTAAAGCAGGGTCAATGGCGTCTACTCTATTCGTTGCCCCAATTACTACAACATTTCCTCGATCTTCTAATCCGTCCATCATTGAATTATGAACAATTATTGGTTGATTGTTTCCAGCTAAAAAATTTTCATTCTCAGTACACAGATCATACATTGTATGAATACCTTTTAATTGTATTATTGATTTTATTGAAAGATATTTTATTTCATCATCCATGTTATTAGCATTATCATTGTGATTTTCGTTAGTGTTTTCATTTAGATTGCCGTTAGTATTTTCATTTACATTTTCGTTAGTTTTTTTTCTTTTTTTCTTTTTTTGAGTTAATACATTTAAATTTTTCAAATGATGATTATTATAAAAATTAAAGAATATTTTTTTTAATTTGTTTGGTAACAAATAAACTATTGTTGGTATTTTATTTTGATTAATATTCTGATCATTATCTTTATTGTTTGAAAACCAATTTATTTTAAAAACTTTTTTAAAATATTTCAATAATGTAATGTTTTTGCAAGGATTATTTATTTTACCAAAAATATTGTAAATTAATTTTTTAGAAATTTTTTTTAAATCCTTATTTGGGAAAATAATCCCATTTAATTTAGAAAATTCATGAGATTTCAAAATTAAAGATAATAATAAAATTAATTCTTTTGAATAATATTTTGGAAAATTTAAATATTCATCTGAATTTTTATCTTTGAATTTTTTATAATTATTAACAAACTTCCATTTATTTTGAGCTTTTTTTTTTTGAAATTTACGAATATTTATTTTTAATTTATTAGGAATTGCTATTTTGTCATTAATTTTTAAATCTTTTAAAAATTTCCATTCTTTTTTTGATTCTTTGTCTTTATGATTATGGTTATAATTTTGATTATGATTATAATTTTGATTATGATTGCAATCACTATTATGGTTGTTATAATTTATGTCCTTATTGTAATGATTTATTAATAATTTTAATAATTTGGTATTTTTTGAGCCAATTATTTCTGATTTATTATCAAAAATGATTTTAATTGGATCCTTAATTTTCGTTTTTGAAATATATTTGATTTGTGATTTGTTGATTTTATTATCTTTATTTAACCCATAAATTTTCCTTTTGTTCTTTAATTTTTTAATTTGAGTAATTTCGCCTTGTGGGTTCATTATTAATTTCTTTTTAATTTTTGTTGATTTCCATAATTGCTTAATTTTAATTATTTTATTATTTTCCAAATATATTGGTGTATCCTTATGTAAACATAATAAGGTACTAACTATCGAGCTATGAATCTGATCTTGTTTTGAGGATCGGACTGGGGCTAATCCATCTATTTCATCAAAAAAGATAATTGAAGGCTCGTATTTTTTTGCATTTTGAAACAAGAGCCTTAATTGCCTTTCAGCTTCACCAATCCATTTTGACAAACAATCAGAACCCTTTCTCATGAAAAAGGAAATTTTTTTACCATGAATGCTCTGGCATGAATTAGCTAAAGCTCTTGCAACTAAAGTTTTACCAGTGCCAGGAGGTCCAGTAAACAATAATCCTCTGGGAGGCTTGATTCCAAATTTAGTAAAAACTTCAGGATATAACAAAGGTAGCATTACTACCTCCTTTAAGGCTCTTAAATGTTCTTTTAGGCCACCCACGGAATTAAATGAAATTGCCTGATCGATTTTAATGGGGCCCATCACAATATTTTTGTTGGACTCTCTTAAATTACTAACTTTTTTTTTTTCATTATTATTACCAGTACTGTTGCTGGTGCTGTTGTTGCTGTTGTTGTTAATTGGTTCACAAAGTAAATTATTCTCTTCTTCAGAGCTCGAAATCTGATCATGAATTTTACCACCAATCGAATTTTTTTTCAGTAACGACAAATATTCCTTTGTATGCGAAATGCCACCTGGAGAGCTTGGGATACTTGAGAGATTTTGATTAAAATAGTTTTTATTTTTGTTTGAGTTGACTTGCTTTCTTGGTGATAAAGTTAAGGATCTTGTTTCAATATTTTTTAATTCTTCAATTTGTTTACGTAAATTTAATTCAAATTTATTAAAATGATGAAATAAATACTTGGTATACTTTAAGGAAGAGAAATGGGTCTTATTCTTATTTCTATTCTGATTCTCATTATTCCCATTATTAATTTCAATACTATTATCATTATTATCATTATTATCATTATTTAGCTCATCTACATAATAGAAATTATCCATATTTTCGGATTCTTCCGATTCCTCGGTTTCGTAATGTATTGGATTCTTTGAGCGCAAATTGTATTCTTTTTTTTCTTCTTCACCTTGATTTTTTATTGGTGAAAGGTTTTGTAATTCCTCTTGAACGTTCCGCATTTCTTCTTCAGAATTTTGCTCAATTGACAACTTGTCTTCTAGAATTTCAAACTCACTTGAGACGTCCTCGTCGGGCAATGTGAAATCCTCGTCATCCTCGGAATTGTTATCAGGAATTAAAGAACTGATTCTTGAAACCCTCGGGTTGATTCTCCCAATTCCGTTATGACTGATAAAATGCTGCCTGCGGAATTGGCGGAACTTGTTTCGGTAACGTTTTTTCTTATTTTGGTTTTCAATCCTTTTTAGTTCCCTTTCCTTTCTTCGTTTTTCCTTTTCCACCCTCTTCCGTTCTTGTGTTGGCATCCATGAGTCATCTGAGTCGCTCTTCTGTTCGGTGGTCAGATCAGAAAGTATTTCTTGATACTCATCATCATCTTCTTCTTCTTCCTTGGATTCGTTTTCTTGACTATTTTGGGCCTCGTACTCCTCCTCAGAATCTGTTTCTTGGTATTTCTTCAACATCCTTTTGTCACGATTCTGAACATAATTCCCCATGGATCCAAATTTGGTTAAACTATAATTGAGCCGATCATTTCTCTGTCGGAGTCTATAGGGCTTTTTTTTGGAATTGCTTGGTTCACTTGATCCATCTGATTCGTTTGATTTGTTTGAGTCACTTGATTTATTTGAGTCACTAGAATTGGTTCGGTCTTTTTGGTTGGATAGCCTTTTTAATAAAAAACTTTTCCGTTTTGTTTGATCCTTATTATCTTTGCTTTGGCTCATAACAGTTACCAAGCAAGTAAAAAATTGACAAAAAATGAATTAAATTTAATTATTATTTCCTTTTTCTTACAGAAGTCCCATATTTTATCTTTTAAATGAAGTGAGAGTTTAGTTTACCATTGGATTTTTTTTTTAAGAACTTGGAAATGAAAATGATAGTAAGCTAATTTTTTTTTCAAAGAGTTGAGATTTTTCTGTTGAAATTTTTTTTGATAATAATTCAGAAAAGGATTTAAATCAAGTTTATTTTTTAATATAAGTGTCGTGGGAGTTATCAAAATTATTGAGTTAATTTTTGAGAGTAGTTTACTTTTTATAGTTCAATTATAAAATTATGAACAAATTTTAAGAAAAACAACTTAAATAGTGAAATTATATTGTTTAGTTTGAACTTTTACTCTGGTTTTTTTATTTCCTTCAGACTTTAAGAATTTTTTACTTGTAAAAATAAGTCTGTCTTTTGAAAATTAAATGGTCCAGTTTTGTTCGTTTTTTTGCTACCTTTTTAAAATAGAGTTTAAAAGAAAAGTGTGTTTGTAGTGTTTTCCATTTTTATTTTGCTCCTTTTTTTGAATTTTTGATATACTTTGCCAGAAGAAGAATCTAGATCCAAGTCAGTTTTTTAAGGGAGTAGACTAGATTACAAGAGATATTAGAATTCTTGTGTGTTGCCCTTCATTGAAAATTACAAGAGTTATCTAAAGTTCGAATACTTGAAAAAATTCTTTTAGAAAATAGATTTATAGATGATAATTAACATCAATATCAAAAAATTAAGGAAATAAGTTCATTTTTCAAATTTTGAGTGTCATCATTTATCTAAAACTGAATTATCCAAATCATTTCTTTAACCTTATGTATCAATATTATAATAAATACTATGGTGGAATATATACTAGTATAATATATTTTCATACCAAGTACAAAATGGAATTCAAAATAATTAAAAAATTGATAAAAAAATAATAAAAATTATTTATTTAAACATCTTATCTGTAATTTTTGATACAATTACTTATTCTTTATTTAGTTTTATTTTTGATTCTTTCTGAAAAAACTTTTGTTTGTAAAATTTATGAGTAACCAATTACTTTTTATTTCTCAAGAATTTTCAAAAATGAATTAAAAAATCCTATTTTCATTTAAATAATCTAATTGCTAGTTTTATTTTAGAAAATCAGATATTTTTTCGAAGTTCTCTTCAGAAATAAAGATTTAACGACGAATTTAGTTTGATTTTATAATTATTTATTTTGGATTAAAATGAAAAGTCAAAATAATTCTAAATCTTATTGAACTTTTTTCTCAAATTTTTCAATGATTCTGGTTGAATATTTTGTAACTGTTTTCTGATTTCAAGAATTTAACTATTTTATTTTAATCTTTGAAATAGTACTCTTTATTTTGGTTTTGTTTGATGAAAATATTAGATAAAAGAATATTCAAAATAAAGTTGTAAAAAATGTTTTTTAAAAAACTAATAAATAGTTATGGGGGAGATGGGGACGGATTTCATATAAATTACTTGTTTGGATTCAATTTAAATTAATAATAAAAAGAAAACAAATCTTTGAAAATAGACTTTGGCCAATTATTTTTTTTTTTTACATTCGTTATTTCAACAAATTTATTTAGAAAGGTGGTCTTTCTTATTTTGGTTTTCTAAAAGAAAAGATTTGTTTGAAAAATACACCTTTTTGGGTCTATTTTTTTGGTTTACTCTATGAATAATTTCTCTCATTTGTATAAACACATTTCTAGATTCAAAATATAATTTAATATAATCTACAAATTTAATTAAAAAATGTCTTCAAAAAAATCGAAAAATTCAAGATTAAACTCTAAATTACTTTGATTCCTTTTCTTTTCACAAATAGAGAAGCTAAAGATGTTTTGGTTTCAAAATTTCAATATCTGGTGGAACTCAAAAAATATTTTTCAGTAATGTTTATACAATATAAAATTTTTCAAAATGGTAAAATGTACTTACTTTCTTAATTTTTATAGAGAATATAAACTATCTTTCATAATAATTGGCCCATTAAAAATCAAATTTTAAATAAAAATATTTTTAATAATTGAAGTTATCTATTATAATATAAAAATTTAGATTGTAATATTCAATACTATACTCAAGAGATATTTATTTTTTGTCTAAATATAAAAGAAAGAAAAATAAAAAAAACCCATAAAAAAAAATTAGTCCAATTATTTTGAAAGAAGCATTACATAAAAAATAGGCAATTTAAATAAGTAAAAAAACCCATTTATCGATTCTAATTCCATTTGAATAACTAAATCTAATCTCTTTTTCATATTTGAAACCAAATTTTTCATTAATTCATCTGTTACTTCTTTCAAAATTTTCATTTTCTTTTTCATTTTAATAAAACACTTTTGAAAAAATAAAAAAGAGAAAAAATGATTTATTTGCAAACTTTTCATTTTGAGAGGAAAAACTTCAAAACGATACAAAAGCAATTCATTATTCAAATGTAAGGTAGGCCATTTATTATGAAATTTAGTTTATATATATATATATATATACATATATAAGCAAAAACTATTAAGAATTTAACTGTCTTACTTTCAGATTTAAATTGAGAAACTTTACAAATAACCTAAATATATATTCTTATATTTATGAAAAGATAAAAACTAAAAAAAAATCTTGTGATTTATGTCAAAATGTTTCGATGTGAAATACATGAGATATTGGGTATTGATTAACGAATTATCCATTCTATGAAAGATAATCCAATAATTTGGATTAAATTAATTCAAATAAACAAATAAAATAAGAATAACAAATTGTTTTCCAGTTAATTGTGCTCAGTTGTATTGAATAAATTGAGTATTATTGGAGTGTTTGAATAGATATTAGAAGGTTATTGATTCTTGTAAAAATTGAAATTGGAAGTTTTTTTCACATAATTTATTTTTTTTTTGATTTTTTTTTTAAATCTAAATCATATACAAAAAAATTTTATAACAAAAGCTTTGGTCAATAGGTAAAATCATGTTTTTTTATTGTTTTTTAAAGATTAATAATTGTCGAGAAATCATATTTGAATAATATTTTAATTTTTTTTGATCCTCGATTTGAAATCAGAATTAAAACGGTTATTTTATTCAAAATTTTATCAAGAATTTTGGTTTTTCACTTTTTTAAGATGGTCTCTGATTTATTAGTTTTATTTCCTAAATATATCAACAAGTCTCTAATTTATATTATTCTAATTATTTATTTGATTTCTTCTTCAAAGTTCAATTAGAAAAAATAATTGAAATATAAAAAATAAAAAATGCACCTCTTTTCCTGAAATAAAGATTATTATATTTATTATTTAAAATATAGATAAATTATTTATCTTGTTATTTTTGAATGATAAAAAAATTATAATTCTTTATTTAATGTTTAAACATAAATTTAGAAAGTTGAGAATGGTCATTAAGTTCTTTTGAGTATCCATGTTTTTTTATTTCTTATATATAAAAAATATAAGAAATTTATAATTTTTATATAAAATTTAATAAAACTTATAGCCTTTTTTCTTGGGGTTTTCTTTTTTGTTCTAAAAATATCTTGATTTTTGAAATCAACAAAAAATTATTTAAATTTTCGGTTTATATCTCAAATTAAAAAATCTAACCTCTGTTTCAGGAATTTACTTTCCATTCTTCATAAAGAGAATAAAAGGAATAAAAAAAATCTTTTAACAAATAATCTACTTTTTGGAAATAAATGTATGAATGGTATAAATCAACTTTTAAGATATAGGCATGGTTTATTTAGCTTTTAAATGTTTTTCAAAAGGTGTATTTTTTTAAAATATTCTAAATTTTTTTACAAACCCAAGGATAATTTTTAATTGATGAGATCAACAAATGTTACTATTTTACTAATCGAGTTGTTAGAAACATTTGAACTATGGGCAACTATGTGGCTTAAACTCAGTAACAACTATATAATTTTTAGTTTTCTCCTCTGTAGTCACTTCCGAATTAAAATAACAAGATCTGAAATCAATTTTATCACTAAATTCATTTCTACACCTTACTTTTATTCAAATTTTCAATAATCCATAGATTCAGACATTCGTTAAAAAAATGTTAAAAAATCCATTATTTTTTTAATTGAGATAATCAAATGTAAAATATTCTTTTTATAGCGCACTTTTTGAAACATTTCACAAAACATATTTTTTTGAATTTCTCCATTTTTTTTTTTTTTGTGGAACTCTTTTAATTAAAAAAAATCACCAAAAATGCCATTTAATATCAAAAATTTATTATAAATGTGTTTTTGTGATGATGAGTGTAATTGTGATGGTATAAAGATGATTCTAGTGAAACGTCAACTTGAGTTGACAAAAAAAATCAAAAAAAAAAAATAAAATAAAAAAAACTTCAGAGGAAAAAGAAATCCAAATATCGATATAATTATAAACACAGCCACAACCACAACCATCATCAAAAATGAACTTAAAGTTTTTATTTTATTTTTAAAATATGTTATACATCTTTCATAATATTATTTTTATTTGACCCTTGTGATTTTATAAGGTATTGTGCATAAAATTTGCATTTTTCAATTTTTTCTCTTTTGTTTTGTTTTAAGGTTTACGAACCCTGAAGATTGAATAATAAAAATTTCAAAGTTTGAATATCTTTGTTTTCAACAAAAAACGTTTAAAAGAATCAAATTGGGTACTCTTCCTAAAATAAAGAAGATTTCAAAAGGTTAATTTTGGGAAAATTTTTGATCGAATAAAAATTCTTACTTCATTCAAAAAATACAAAGAAAAGAAAAACAATACAAAAATGTTTAAAAAAAAAAAAAAAAAAAAATTATATTAAACAAAATCAAATGGATTTCTTGAAACTTTTTAGCTGTGTCAAAAATTTTGGATTTTGTTTTTAGTGTAAATATTGAATCTGTTTGATTTAAGTCGAGTACTACAGTCAGTTTCACTTTTAAGAAACAAACTTTTAACAAAATTTAAGATATAAAAAAACCTCAAATTAAAGCACATTATTTGGAATTTTTTTTTTACACAAATTATTTTACGAGAATCTGAAATTTGTGCCTTAATTTGAGATTATTATTGTACCTTAATTTTATTGAACTTATGTGCCTAAAAAGTGGAAATGACTGTATATGAATTTTTTTTTTTTCTTCTGGTATTAAAACACAATACTATAAGACAATAAAAGAAGTCTTTGATTGCACATATGTTGTAGGAAAGACAAAAAATTGTAAATTTTATGGTTTTAGGATTTTTGAGGAAAAATAAAAAACTCGATTATTGATCCAAAAATGTAATGATATTCTACCACAAAAAAAAAGGTAAATTTAAAATCCATTTTGTTTGTCACTTGCTGAACTTTTACCCCAGGCGATATGAAAGTATATTTATACCCTTACCTTAAACTCTATAATACTTGAAAAAACAGTAGAGTAGAAAGTCAGAAAGATTTTTTGATTTTCAAAACTTTTCAAGGCATATTTCAAATTTGTGCCAGTTAAACAATGCCCACCTAGTGATAAATTTTCAAAAAACCACCAAAATTGTAAATTTTAATAAGATCTCTCGACTAACCGCTCTTTGAAGTCAATAAGTATGATATTTGTCATTAAACTAAAATTCGGTCAACATAAAATCCAAATAATTCTTCGGTGTTTGGAGATTGCTTCAAAATATTTCTTTTCAAAATCAGAAAATAAACTATTCAAAATTTTTCATTGACAATTTACTTCAAGGCAAAACAAATAAACGAATTCTAAAACACTAAACATGAAATAAAACTTCTCTGTAGTATGAAATAAAACTTAACAATAATTATTTTAATATTCTTCGTTTTCTGAAGAAGTGGTATTCAGGTTGACTAACAACAATTCTTTTGGTTTGATAGTTTTTGGCGTTTCAAAAACAACAACCATGATTAATAGCGAAGGAATAACCTTTTGGATATAAATGAAGATAAGTTCTCCCCAGCTGTATTTTGCTTCGGGATGGAAACGGGACTTTGAGTCGCTGAGAAAGACAATTATCACAGTTGTAATGTACATTGCTGACCAAACGATTTCGACAATAAAAAGCTTACGGGTCTGGTTCCACATTACCTCGCCTGCGACGTTTTTCACGATGCGTGTCAGTTGGATCCCATAGTAGAGCCAAAACCCAATTGTAATAACGGTGGCGAGTAGCATTAGGCAGGGATCGATAATGTAGTATTTTTTCACCTCCACGCTATAAAAAATGAAATGTACAACCATATTAATCAAAGTCATTATTGTGATTAAGATGTGTAGGCTGCGGACGATCTTGTTCTTGTTATAATATTTCCCTGTCTTTGCTTCTTTACACAAATAATATAATTCCGCCTGCACGGGGATCATTAAGAGATAGGAATATAAAATAATGAAATTAAAAGGGATGGCGATCGTGTAATACAACTTCAAATCCATGCCGTCATAGTATTTTAATGACAGCCAAAATTCGTTTACGCAGAGGCCCAAGCACCCGAGAAAAATACACCAATAAAAAAGGTTTTGATACGAGCGGTATATTTTCGAGCGATAAAGCTTGACTAAGCGGAACAAGGAATAGAGACTGAGAAACAGCAGAGATATTTGCAAAATAATTGTGTTTGTTAAGATAGATGCTTCCATAAGTTGTTAAGAAAAACTAAAGTGGCTTTTTTTGGTTTTACTATTGAGTCTGCTTTTGCAAAGTTTTTGTGGAAAAAAAAGGTTGTAAATGAAAAATGTCTAACAATCAATTTTTATTTTGAAAATTGTTCTCATTAATTAAAGTCTTTGCTTTGTTTAGAAAAAAACCTTCTAAGGTCAGTGAATAGAATTCTGAAAAATTCATGTAGATTGATGAAAAGAGCGTTTTTTTGGATTTAAAAAATGTAACTATTGGGCACAAGGATTAAAAAATAATCAACAAATTCGCAAAGTCACATTTTTTTATTAATTGAGAATTCTCTTTGATTTTTACTTTGGGTTGTTAGTGCTATTTTTTTATCCATATTTTCAAGTTAAATTGAATACAATTGAATAATCTCTAATTGTTTTTCAATTTTTCTGGATTCCTTTTGTTTTGGATTTTTAGTCCAGAAAAAGCTACCAATATATACAACAGAAAAAAAGGTACAAGTTAAGTCAATAAAGATACAAAATTTCAATCAATTTCTTTGTAAATATCTCATTTTGAAATGAGAATTCATTTAGTAAAAATGAAAATATTTTACCATTTTTTATTCAAATGTAGTTTTTGTGATCAAGTTTTAATTTTATCAATTTGATATTTAAGGGATTATCATGTATCAAAAAGAAAAGTATAAGATTAATCTGCATTTTATTTTTAGGTTAATCATGTACATTAGTTCACTACAGCTCAAATACCTCAAAAAAATTTAATTAGCAAAAATAACACAAAAAGCGGATCATAACCAAGCAAAAACTGATAATTGTTATTGTTGAAAATCCCAACAATTTAGAGAAAAAAGGTGCTTTCAAGAGATAAATTTCAAGGTTTAGACATCAAAATAAAGACATACAGGTTGAAAAATACTTTCGTAAATGTGTTTTAAAATATCGAGTAATGTAAATAACCTCTGTTGATAACCTTTAACCCATTACAAAAATTTAACCCAAGTTTTTTTTTCATACTTGTGTATTAAAAGATAAGAAGGTACATATATGTTCTTGATTCAGATTTAAATAAGCTTTAGAGGTTTGAGCTTGAATTAACGTAAAAGAATTCAATAATATCAAATAATTTTGTTTCAAAAATTTAGACAAATTTACAAAATTTCAGAGATTAAATGAATTTTTTATAAAAATACAAAAAATACTCTTTTTCACTTTTTTTTATTAAAAAATTACATTTTAATATTCCAATACCTTTCATAATTTTATTTGAAAATTTATTTATCGAACTCTATTACTTCTTTATATGCTATTGTCGTTCCATTGATTGGTTTCTTTTATTTCTATATTCATCCAATTTTTTTTTTACATGAGTTAATTTTTGTAATGTGTTAAACTAAAAAAATAAGATTATTTACACTATTGTAGATCAGTTGTTAAAAAGTTGATTTAATAAAAACCAATAATTAAAAAAAATATTCTTTTTAACAAATTTTTTACAATGGATAGTAATATATTAGAAAATCAACTGATTTTATAAAAAGGAAACAAAAAAAATCATTCTTAAGCTTTTTTAGATAAATAATTATAGGGTAAATCTTGAAATTAAAATATATCAAATAATCATTACTTCAGAAGTTTATATAATAAATTTATAAAAATGCTGAATATTAAAACTTTTGGTTTTTGTTTTTTGATTTGGATATGGAAATTAAAAAAAGTTTTAAAATATTACTTTTCATGGAAATTCAAAGTGTGTGAGAAATCAATAAACTGAAAATTTTTCTTTCAATATATTTCTTGTTGATTAATTTTTTTTCGACTATAAATAGATAATTTTCAATCAAAAAACAAAATCAATTTAATTCAATTTTATCATATTTGGCTTTATTATTTCACCCTTTATCTTAACAAAGTAGAAACTATTTTCTTAAACTTTGTGTAAAATAAGTCATTTGAAAAGGAATCAAAAGAAAAAATTAATAATAAAGATCTTAAAATGAGTCCAAATTGAAATAAATTAAAACTAAACAAAGTTTTTTTTTATAATTTTGAATTAAAAACTATTTATTTTTATACTTGAGCATGATAATGTGTTCATCTTTTCTAAAAATTTCTTTGTATTCCATTTTTGAATTAAAAAGATCTATCTTAAATTGTCTAATGGTTATTTTTTTAATTGGGTGAAGGATAAAAATTAAAAATAAATAAAAAAAAAACAATCTACAATTAAAAAAAAAATTGATATCAATAATATTGTATTTCTCGAGTTCTTACGTTTATTTCAAAAATCGAATGATGATTGAAATATACAGTAACATTAAGAAAACTGTAAAAAAAGTATGAAAAAAAAAAAAAAAACATGAAAAAAAAAACTGACCATTTGAATTAAAATCATCTAATAATTCTTTATTATCTAAATTAATTGGTTTTAAATATAATTAAGTTTCCTTCAATCAAGGTTATTTCATGGTTTTTTTTTTTTTTTTTAATTAAAAAAATATATTATAATCAAAATTTTTCTCAATTCTCCTGGAACTCGGAGAACTTTGATTGATTATTTTTTTTTATATAAAGTTTTTTGATATTACATTTTTAATAAAAAAATTGGACTCTTTTGAAAATTATCAATTATTTTCTAAAAAGTTAAATATCAAACTAGAAATAAACCAATTCTTAATTTCATTATTTATTAAAAAGTTTTTTTTTATTTTTTTTTTGTGGGGATGAATTTTCTTTATATTGGAAAGTTGATTTACAAAGATGAGGATTGAGATATATTTGTAAATATAGGGGTTCCTAAAAATATAAAAAGTGTGGGTATCTAAAAAAGTACAAAAAGGTAAAGTGAAATAGCCAAATAATTCCAAGGTCGAAAAATAAATATTATAAATATAAAAAATTATTGTACAACAACAAATCAAATATCCCCAAATTAACATTTATGATGAAATATCAAACCCTTATAATTTAGCAAGTGTATTGTGAATATGATTACTGGTGTTCCTATTTGTACGGTGGCTTTTCCTTTTTTTATATTAGTTTTTTCTTAAACAAAATTTCCAATTTTATTTTTTAAAAACTTGTATTTTCTTAAAACTTTTATGTGTTTTTTGAATATATCTTGAACAGCTCTGAATACGTGAGTTAATTTTAACCAATTATAATTATTATTGATTTGATCAAGTAATCACAAAAAAATCTTATTGTTTTTCTGAAAAAAACTCAGAAAAGGAACAAAAAATAGGAAAATATACAAAACCTTTAGTATATCTGAAAAAAGAAGTTCAAATATTTTAAAGTGTAGATTTGTTTAAGGCTAGTTAGGTAATTCATTCCATCATAAAATAATAATTTTAGTCAAAAAAAAAAAAATTAAAAGTAGAATTATTCCCAAATAATAGCATTTATTATTAGACTTATTACCAAATTTCTCTTTTACATTTATTATGAAACCGTTATTATTATTACAAATAATAATTAACTAATTAATAAAGAAATAGATTTAATTCCCCCAAAAAAAATTTGTGATTTTGGATAAAACACTATCATTTTTTTGAGGTGAGATGTCTTGTGTTTTTTGATCTGAAAAATAACTCTTTTTTTTGTTAGTTTCGATTGGTATTTGCTGATCTAATTCTTGATCTTCTTCATCGTCCTCAAACCCGTACTCGTCACTGTACTCTTCTTCATCATAATCATCATTTTCATCTTCTTCGGACTCTTCTTCATTTTGAATATTTTTTAAAAAATCATATTTCGAATTTTCGCCATTCCTTTTACCTATTTTTTTTGTCGAATTGGAGTTTTGAGATTGTGATTTCATTAGCCTCTTTCGATAATATTCTGATCTTTTCCCAATAAACGGAATCACTGCAATTAAAATATCATCGTACAGTGGAAACCAAGCTCTTTTTATCAATTCTTGAGCTTTCTTTTGTCGTTGCAGCTCAACATGAATAAAATTTTCGTTTGCTGATGATTGGAAACTCGAGATATTGAATCCGTTCCTTTCCAAATCATTGAACACATCCTTTTGTTGACGTGTGTTATTAATCCCAACAAGTGTTACCCAATGAGAAAAATCTATTTCTTTTTCTTCTTCTTCAACTTCATTGCTGCCTTCAATTGTTAGGTTAGGATCTTGCAAATTGTTGTTGAATTTTTTTTTTTGTTTGTAATTTCTCTTTATCTTTTTTTGTGAAAATTTTTCGTAATCAGAATCATTGTCTTCAACATTGTCATCGTTAGAATCATACAAAGGTTCTTCGTCTTCTAAATAAAAGAGTCCTTGTTCTTTTTTTTGTTTTTTTTTTGTTCCGAATTGGGATTGTTTGAGTTTATTGCTTTGTCTTTTTGGGGAGCTAAATTCGTTTAATTCATATTGTGAAATATTTGAAAATTCAAAAAAGTCTTTTTTATTGGAATCGTGATGTCTCTGTCCAAAGCTTGTTTTTTCTTCGCCATAATACCTCTCTTGGTTTCCCCGAATGTTTCTTTGTTTTCCAAAATTTTGCTTTTTGTTGCTTGACCTTCTTCTAGAAGGAGATCTCATTTCGTTCTATAAAACAATCAAAAAAAAAAATCAAAAGTAAAATTTTAAAAAAAGAATCGTTAATTTTAGAATATGTCACAAACTATGTTCAAAAAGGGTGGCACCAAAGAAAACAATCCAAATAAAAAAAAAAAAAAAGGAGGTCTATTCCTACTCGTCTGGATGAAGAAATCATAAAAATTGGGAGTGGTTTGGATTTTGGTGAATTTGTTACTGGACTTATACTATACTGATCATTTGTTTCTAATTTTCTTGTTGAATTTATTCTTCTTGAAGAAGATTTTCTGTAACTACCATTGTTCCTGTTCTTAGACATTATTAAAAAAACCAAAAAAGGAAAAAAATGAAATTTCAAATAGGAAATTTGCCTATTGATTTTTTTGAAGCACAACTTAAAAGAAATGAATAGAAATAATGAAATTGTATTCCCTTGCTCAAAAAATAAATATTTTCATGAATTTAATAATAAATAGAACCAAAATTTTCATTTGGCTATTCCAAAAAAAATTGTCTTTGAATAATAAATATGAAAAAAACTTTTCACTTCCTTTTTGAGACGGTTTCTTATGCAAATAGAGTTTTTAAGATCGATTTTTTATAATTTCTGATCTCATTTTGTTTGCTTGGGAGTTTTAGATTTTGTTGGATGATAATTAGGAGGGTTACGAACCCGAAATGAAATTGGACTAATGAAATTAAAAAAAAAGATAATCTGCAGAAATTTTATCCTTTTTAGATTTTAAATGCCAATAAATTATTTTTCTGGGCCATTCGAGAAAAAAATTGTCTAAGGAAAAAATATTGTTTTATCTTTTTTATTTGTAAAATAGCAGTCAAAAAAGAAAGTTTTCAAACAATTTTCAACTTTTTTTTCACTGATCAATAAAGATGTCTGAGATTGGAATTCCTCAAACCTGATAAATATCTATTGTTAAACTCTTTAAGTCAGTTTCACTTGATTCAGAAAAACATGGCAAAAAAAAATTAAATTTTTCAAAAATTTTACAATTAAAAAATCCCATATTTTAGGAAAATTTAACATTCTTAAATTTTGAAATTATTTCATGATTCAAAATCTATTTTAATAAAATATTCAATCTCAATTTTATACTTTGTTTTGTAATGGAAAATAAAATATTTTTAAAAAAGATTTAAAAATACGATCTTTTATCCTTTAAAAATCAAAATCAATTTGATATTTTTTTTGAGAATTGTTATAGTTGTTATAACACCTTGTATTTTAATTTTTTAAGAATAATAAATTATCAAAATTTCTTGAATTTAAACAACTCTAGTATAAACTTACATATAATGAATTTACTCCAGACCTATGGGGCTACTTGACGATAAAAAGATGATGGTGAAATTATACAATTTATGCTTGAAAAAAATATAATAAAAAAAAACAAAAATAGCTGATCACTTCTGGAATTGTAAAAATTGTAATTCTTAAATAATGATTTCCCAACTCTATTTTTGTTCACTAATAAAGGATTTTTCCTAAAATTAAAATTTTGGATTGATTATTACATTACTGTTGTGGAAAAAAAGTGAAACTGGAAAAAAAGTGAAACAAGGTTTTTAATTGGGAACATTACTGAAAATGAAAAGTAAAATCAATAAAAATGAAGAAACCAATTAACTTCAAATAATAACCCATTATATTATTGTCAATCAACCCAACAAATACAATTTAAATCATATAATTTATCGAAATTGGAAGTGTAGTTTTGGAGATCTCAAAAATAGTCAATTTTTTGAACAAATTTTTAATAATTGATCAATCAAAGAAAAACCCATACTAAAAGATAGTATTTAAAAAACTGTTATTGTGGCGAATACTTCATTTTGTCTTTATTTATTTATTTATTCTTTTTTTCATTGATCTTACTTTGATTTTTCAGTAATGTTCCCAATTAAAAACCATGTTTCACTTTTTTTCCAGTTTCACTTTTTTTCCACAACAGTTAGTTTCAATATAAACAATCTACTTTAGAAAAATAATAACAAACTCGAGCAATTTATTAAACAAAAAAAAAAAAAAAAGTTGTTAATTGTTTTCAGAATCTCTAGTGTGGAATAGTCCTTACATTTTTTTGTTATTTAATTAAAAAAAAAACTCTGTTCACCTTTACCTAGATGAATCCTCTTTGTCAATTTTAACAACATTCCTTTGATAAAGATTATGATTTTCAAATAAATAAAATCTAGATCGGAATTAAATAAGAAATAATTTTCCTTTCAAATTAACAGAACAAATTTATTAAATAAATAAAAAAAAAGAAATCAAGAAAAATACTAAAATTTGAATTTTTAGTTTATATATATATATATTATTATTAAAAATAAAAATGACAAAAAAAAATTTATTATCAGTTAAAGTATCAAAAAAGATTAAAAAAAATTAAATATTAAAAAAAAAATTAAGATAAATAAATATTAGTTCCGAAATATTCATAAATGATTTATATTTTATATCTTTTAATGTTATCAATTTATTCAATTTGTTCAATTGATGATATTTCTTCAACTTCTGATATTTTTTTAATAATAATTGGTAGAGTTATGTTAAAAACTTCCACTGTAAGTGTAGTAGTTAAACAAGTTGAAACGGGAATTGTGAAGTTATCATTAATTCTTCCATAGGTATATAATTCTGCTAATGTTGCTGTCAAACTGGATACAATTGCTTTTTATTTTTTTAGATTTGATTATTTATATAAAAATATTAGAATAAGTAAAAATAATGATAAATAATGATAAATAAAAAAATAAAAAAAAAAAAAGGAAAGGAAAATAAGAAAGAAAAAACAATAAATTCGGTTTAAAAAATGGACAATTTAAACAAAAAAAAAATTAAAATCCACTTGAGAATTATAAGAGTCTTATTAAAATATTCGATCCCTTTGGAAAAATTTTCTTTTCTTTTCTTTTATCTTTTATCTTTTATTGTAATTATTTCATTTAATAAAATGGTTTGAAATGAATTTGTTTTCTCCCAAGCAAAGTGAACTTGTTCTAATTTCAACAATCTGGTGTTTTTACTACAAATAAATTCTGAAAGAAAATTCAAAAGAAGGAAAAAATTTAAATGTAATTTACCTAATATCAGAGAATCGGCAATTGATAATCTACCAAAAAAAAGAAATCCAAATAATGTGATGCTAAAGCATGCAAAAAAGCAACCCATCGATCCTTGTAAACTTTTTTGATGAAATATTTTTGTTGTACCAAATGTTTTACCAATAATTGCGGCCATTAAATCACCAAAAATCAGGCACCACATTGAAGTCATTGCTATTAAAGGGTGGAAAAATACACCTGATATAAAAATACCGCTTGTAAACCATGTCATTCCCGAAGTGTGCTTGATTTCTCTTTTTCTCATGATTTTGCCAATTATTAAGAGTACGTACTGTTGAAATTTTGGCCATCGGAATCTTGTCACTTCAACACCAATAGCAACGAAGCTCATGATCCCTAATACTAAACTAAATTGAAAACGGGTAATCAACCCCATTTTAATTCCAAAATAGAATAAAGTAGGATAAATCATCCCTATTTGATATTATGCGATAAGATAAGATATGAAGTGAAATGGGATAATATAAGATGCAATATGAGATGAGATGAGATGATAGGGTTTTATCGTATTAGATTTTATTATTAATTTTTTTTTTAAATATCATACTAATTATTAAAAAAATGACATCAAAGTAATTTTAATAAAGTGTTATAAACAAGTTTTCTAATATAGTACATAAAATAGGTATATTGAAGTTAATAATTCTATTCATTAGATAATTTTGAAACTTTTTTATGGTGTCTATTTAAAAGTATGTTATCAATAATTGTACAAAAAAATTTTTCAAAATACCAATTATTTAAATGTTTAATTTAGTATTTTTCTTCGTTGTTTGTAATTATTTTCTGTTCTAATTCGAGGAATGAAAACTTTTCACTGCCTGGTTAATCTTTTTACTATTACAAAATATCCAAATTTTTTTGTCTTAAAAGTGCCATATGGCTTCATCTAAATAAAGAACATCATTTGAAAAATCAAAGAAATAAATTCAATACTTGATTTGATTATTGATCTTTTTCAATTTTTAAAAAGAAAAATTCTGAAAAACACTCTAAATAATAAATTTTGACTTTGTTTTTTTGTAATAAAGGAAATAAAATATTAAAAAAAATCAAAAATTTTCCGAATAGGGTCTCGTAATGTTCTTTAAAGGGTGGTTTAAAGAGGAGTGGGGTGGGGGGGGGGGTGAGAAAGAATTTCAAAATGGAATAAAAAATGTATTATCTTGTAATCTTACTTTTTTTGTCTTTGTTGTGGATATTTTTGTATTTTTTTTTTTATGAATTGAAAAAATGATCTTCAATCTGAAGATTTATCTCTTTTCACCCGATTTCTTAAACCCTTTCTAGGAAATTTTCCACAAAATCATCAAGACAAATTTCGATCTTTAACTTGTGTTTTTTTCGAGGATAATTGTTAACATACAGGAACAATGTATTTTTTAAAATTAGAAAAATATCAAAATTTATCAATTAAACTTGATTGTTTATTGCTTTTGATTGCCAATATAAACTAAGTGATGTATTTGAGTGAATACTCATTCTAAAAATGATCAATATTTTCAATAATTTCCTTTTGTTCATATTTTAAACATAAAGGACAAAATTTATTTGAATTCTTATTGATTACATAGTAATATCTATTTAAGCAGTTGGTAAATGACCTGAATTTTAGAATTGTTGAACTTGATGGATAGCTTAAATATTTTTGAGTTTTTTATAAATAATTTTGATTTTTAATTATTGTAAAATAATTTTGTAGAGTGCCGTAGAGTGCCTAGTTTTTTTTGAGGTTTTCTGTTTTATTCTGAAGTTTTCTAGGTTTTTTTGAGGTTTTCTATTTTATTTGTAAAATCTATCGATTTTCGTTCGGTTTTTTTTACTTTAGAAATAAACCGAAAATTTATTAAAATTTTCGGTTTATTTCTAAAGTAAAAAAAACCTAGAACACTTCACAAAGAAAAAGAAAACTCAAGAAAAACTAACAGCGGTTTTTTTAATTTTAAAAATAAAAAGAAAATTTTAAAAATTTTTTTTTATTTTAAGAAATAAAAAGAATAATTATAAAATTTTCTTTCAATTTCAAAAATTAAAAAAAAACCTAACTGAACTTTTCCAGAATAATCAGAAAACTCAAGAAAAAACGCCGTCTAAGTTTTCCAAAATTTAAAGGAATTGAGTAAAATAAAAAAAATTTGCTCTATTCTTTTAAATTTTGAAAAACTTAACAACATTTCCAACTTTTGGAATTCAATAACTCGTTCTATGTGTGTACTTATATATTTCAATTTTTAGTTCAATTAAATCTTTTAAATGTCAATTGATTTTATTATTTATTCTTTGAGTAAAATTTATTAATTTTTCTTAATATAAGGAAGAGATAAATTATTTAATTTGAGTTTTTTAATTTGAATTTTTTTTTATTAATTGAAATTATCAAATTTTCAAATTTAAATTCTGTTTTATAAAATAAAAACTGGTGTATTTCTGTTTATTTTATATATTTCTGTGATGTATGAATTTATCAAGTATTTAAGTAATTGAAAGTTTTTATTTCATAATTATAAATTTCTAATCCTTATGTCAATTGACTTAATATAAAAGATTTAAATAATCTTATTTCCAAATTATTGTTTTGAGAATTGTTATTATATTATTGTTTAGAGTTATTAAACGTCTCTTTTGATTTTTTTATAAATTATAAACTATATGCAAAATTTTGTCGAAATAAATACCCAAATATTTAATTTTTCAAAAGTCTTTTGATATAACTGTTTTATCTTTATTAGGTTTTAGTCCAAATTGAATAATAATGTCATATATTGAATTTCATAAAAAATCTCTAAATTTTGTATTTTTGAAATCCTTTCACATAACAAACATTATTATACATAACAATTTTTAAAAAGGTTTTCAACTTTATTAGATGTTAATGAGAATTGGATAAAAAATGAAAATTTTCAGTAATATTTTTATCATTTTTAAATTGTAAAAATTTTGAAAATTTTATTTGACTTAGCGGAGAGATTATTTTTTTCTATTTTTTTAATAGTCTAAAAAGAATCATAATTTTCAATTTTAAAATAAAATCAAATATTTCTTTCAAAAGATATCGCTAAATTAAATTGAAATACTGATTTTTTTTCTGTTTTTGGAATATTTTTTATCATTTTATTTTTAATCATATTTGATTTTTTAATATATAATCCTGTTTTTTTTTTGGCACGTTGCTTTAACATTTATTCTTTTTTCTTTCTTAATGTTCAATCAAAAGTTCATTTCTTATAACTAATTTCAAAAATAAAATACCTCAAAAACAGGCGTTTTTTTAAAAAGTAGGGAATTTTGAAAAAGGTGGTATTCGAATGTAGATTAGTTTAATAGCTACCCTTTTTTTTATAACATAAAATTATCATAACTTTTCAAAAAGTAATTTATAAATGATGTATAACTTAAATCCAATATGTAGTTTTGGCTAACTTTAATTTTCAGAATTTATTTTTTCCTTGTACAGTTGTTTCAATAACACGTGTTGACGTTTTTGTTTGTGTTTTTCAAATTTTTTTGTGTTGTTTTTGTAAATAACTGTTGGTTTTTTTTTTTTTAACAGGTTTTTTTTTTTTTTCTTTAACTGTTGGTTTCGGTTTTTAATTTACTGTTTTTGAAAAATACAGCTCAGTAAAACCTTGTACTTTCCAAATCAAATAGTATTTATAATGAGATAATTTTGTCAAATCATTTTTCTACAGCCTTTCAAGTTCAATCACCATATTTCTGAACTAAATCAGCCAAATTTAAACAAACTTGTCACCAAAATCCACAACTAACAAATCTTTCAGTTTGATCGGAAAAAAAAACAAAAAAGATAAAAAGCTTTTCTGAAAAACTGTTTTGTAGCTATCTAAATGTGCAAAAATGTTTTCTTAAATTTTCAAGTTTTTTTGGAATTAAAAATGAAAAACGATAAAAAATTTCACTTTATTTTTTTTTTTTTTACTTTGGTCAATGAATAGTCCCTAAATTAAAATTTTCTATTCAGTTTTCCGCTGTTTGGAAAGATTTTGTTATTTTTGTTAAGAGACGAATGTTTGGGTGAGTTTCTTCTCTTTAATGAGTTGATCAGCAAAGTAGGAACTTTTTTTTAATTCCAAACAAAGTAATTCTCTCATTTTAAATTTCCAGTGTTTCTTCATTCGGCAATAATTCCTCTCATCTTTAAAATATTCCAAAACTAAATCAATATTTAAAGAGGTGTGTTGTTATAGCCGTTGTTGATTATGAATTTTGGAGATTCTTTTTATTGTCTCTCTTTGAAAATTTATGTTTTTTTGTATTTTTTTATTTGCCAAAAATTACTTTTGATTTTTTAAAAAGAGTTTTTAATTTGGCAAATAAATTTAAAAATTGAATTTTAGTTAAATAAAATAACCAAAATGATTTCTATTGAGATGAAATTGACTTAATATATAAAAAAGAATTATTTAAGATATCTAAGAACAACAATTATTAGATGTTTTTTGAGATTGGCAAATGGAATTATTTTTACAATAAAGCCCCTTTAAAGCCCTAGTCCCAGTATAAAAGCAAAAAATGGAAATTTTTTTTTGTCATTTTTTTTCAATCTCCTTTTTCAAAAACCCCATGAACAAAAGGTTCTCTGAAATGTAAAAATGATTACTATTCAAACCTAGCCAAATATTTGGTTCAAAACTATAACTTATAGATCTCCCAAAAAATTCAAATTAAAAAAAAATAACAAAAAAAAATGGACATTTTTTGCTTTTATACTGGGACTAGGGCTTTAATAAATATTTTGAAGAACTAATAGTCCTGTCATTTTTATTCTGATAATTCGAATAGTATTTGGGATAATAAAATCAAATATAAAATTTTATCAAAATTGGTTCATTATTAAAGAATTTTCAAAAAAACCGAGGTCGGTCCAATTAGCCTTAAAATCATCTCTTGTAATTGGTGAACTTTTTTTATTTATTAGGTTCTTTTTTGTGATATACATTGGGCGAGATAAGAATCCTAAATGAAGCAATATTCCAGAATTGAAAAAAAAGTTAATCAGCTGAAATTTTATGTTATTTAAAAATATTCTACAAGAGCTATGTTGAATCATTTGAAAATAAATTCTAATTCAAAAAGTTTAATAATGAGAGAGAATTAGATCTTTAAAAATTTCAATACTCATTGGTTACAAAAAGATCTTTGGGTTTTTCATTCAATTATAAGATTAAATAATTTTTGAGGAATCTTTGAATAAATAAATTTTCATCTATTTATGCGAGAACGAAAGTATTATTTTCAAGATAGTCTTCATTTTGTAAAAAGAATCACACTCTTGAAAATTTTTTAATTTCAATAACAATTAAAAACCCAAATCACTATTTAAAAATTTTTAATAACAAATTTGGAAAACAACAGTTATCTTCTGAAAAACAAAATTTATAAAAGTCAACACGGGTTATTGAAACAACTGTAGTGTGTAAAATGACATCCGATCGAAATTGGTTAATTTCTTTTTTTCTTTGGGTAGTCTTTTTTGTTTACAACATAGAGTCCAGTCTTGTTTAATTTTTGTTTTAGGTGGGAAATTTTAAAGACAAAATAATTAACAATCTAAAAAAAGAAAATGAGAAGAAATTAGGATCCGATTTTAAATTACGAGAGCAAGTATCTTTAAAAAAGGGGGTAATTCAAAAAAAAAGAGAGAATTCAAAGAAGTTTGTTTCTTTGAAAACCTATTAATCAGAAGAAAATGAGGTGAAAATTTTTTGAAATTAAAAATTCAAATAATAACAGTTGTGTTTGCTTTTAATCATGGAATTTTTGAAATTGGTCAAAAATCGTTTTTAATGTTTCTTTTGTTCCAAAGCCATGAAAGAAAACAAAAATTTGCAAAATTTCGTTAAAGTTCTTTTCAAAAAGTGAGTATTTTTTTTTTTTTTAATTTTGGAATTAAAACTTTATAAAGTTGTCTATTTAAAAAAGCGAGGACTCAACATTCAAATTAACTTTACTTCAGGCTTCGGCCCTGCCTCGCATTTAAAGTTTGAGTTTTCACTTTATTTAAATAGTTAACTTTTCAAAGTTTTAATTCGAAAAAAAAAGTCCTCACATTTTTAAAAAGGTTTGAGTTTTTTTTGTTTTTTGTGTTCTGTTTTTTCATTTGTGAATGAAAAAAAAAAAAGTTTTGTAAAGAAAGGAAAATTTTTGAAGAAAAAGACTAATCACTTACCGCCCAAGTGAAACCCTTTTCTTCTCAGCTCTCTAAAAACGCTCCTCAAGTTTTGAACTCTCATGATGTTGAGAGATCTCAAAACTTTTTGTAAAGGACGATTGAAAAATAAGAACATGATGGCAAGAAAAGCACATACACCTAAAAAGCCCATTATTACAATCAATTCTTGTCTGTGTAGATCCCAATTTCTTAATAGTATTGCTTTAAGTCCCATTTTATTTTAGTTATTAAGAAAATTGACAGAATGATAAAAAAATAATTCGAAATGTGGATTTTATTCAGAAAAGAAAGGAAGAAAGATTTTTTATGAGGTTGTTATTCAAGGAGCACTTTGTTAGATTTGTCTAATCAAGAAATTCTGTTTTACACTTGTTAAAATCAGAAAAAGATAAAATTATTATTTTTCCTTTAAATCTGCAGAAATTCTTTTCTTCTTTTTTTTGAGAATAGTCAGGTTGGAAAACTTCCATTTCTGAAATTTTCTTTTGACAATTTCTTGTGGTTCTGGTATTTGATGAATTTAATCATTTTTTTTTTTTTTTTTTTTTTTTTTTTTTTTGTGGGAATTTCTGATCTGTTTTACTTGGATCTTGGTTGTTAAAAACAAAACAATTGAATTTGTGTTTAAACACATTTGGTTTAATTCCAAAATGCGAACACAAGAAGTTTTCGTTTTTTTTTTTTGGGTGTCTTGTTGGTTATTCAAAGAATAAAAATCATATAGATAATCAGTTCAATCAAGTTAATTGCTTCACCTATGGAGAGATCTAACAATACCTCAATACAACAAGAATTCTTTTCAACCAAAAGACATTTCAAAGGGTATTATTTGATTTTTTGCATTTTTAAGCAATTATCCCAGTTTGCTTTTCCAACCTTTCTTAATTTTTTAGTGTTGAAGATTTTTCTCTAAACCATTGATTTTCCTTGTATTTGTCTTTTGAAAGGTATAAAATTTCGACATATTCTCTTTTCGTAATTTTGAACTATGACTTTCATTGAATTCTTAGTTCACAATATATAACATATAATAGTATGATACTAAATAAATTAATAGAGAGAATAAATTTCTTTATGTTTCTTTTGAATACTTGGAGCTAAAAAAAATGTTGGATAACAGCGAAAATTTATCATTCAAAAACCAATACTACACTACACTACACTACACTACAAGGAATTTTTTTTCAAAAAAAAATCTCTAAATTTTGAATTTTTCAAATACACTCATATAATAAACATTATTATACATAACAATTTTCAATGAGGTTTACAACTTTAATAGATATTAATAGGAATTGAAAAAAAAATGAAATTTTTCAGTAATATTTTTTTCATTTTTAATTGTAAAATTTTTGAATTTTTAATTGACTTAGTAGAGAGATAATTTTCAAGTATTTTTTTAATAGTCTAAAAAGAAACATATTTTTCAATTTGAAAATAGCACAAAATATTTCAATCAAAAGATATTGCTCAATTAAATTGAAAATCTGATTTTTTTATCTGTTTTTGGAATATTTTTTATCATTTTATTTTTTTTCCATGTTTGGGTTTTTTCTATTCGTTCCCGATTGTTTTCTGCAAATTACTTTAACATATATTCTTTTTTCAATCTTAATGTTCAATCAAAAATTAATTCATTTCAACTTTTTCCAATATAAAAATACCCTGAAAATAGGTGTTTTTTTCAAAAGTCGGTATTTTTGAAAAGGGGGGTATTCAGATTTTCATGAGTTTAATAGCTATCCCTTTTTTATTACATAAAATTATGATAACTTTAAAAAAATAATTTATAAAAGAAGTATAACTGAAATCCAATGTATAGTTTTGGCTAACTTTAATTTTCGGTATTTAAATTTTCCTTGTAGTGTAATTGTTGAATAATAAATCGGAAATTTTTAACTTCATTCTTTTGATGAAGAGAAATCAACAAATTGAAGCTATTTCTTTGATTTTCTCTGTTTATGTCAAAAGAAAAATAAGTAAAGTAAAGTGATGATTTTTATCATTTATTAGATAAATACCAGTTTGATTTTTCCTGGTTTTGTTGGATCTTGAATTTACTCTGAATCTACTCATATCAACAATCCACATATAAACACCACAGTACCAGTTTTGTTCGAGAAATGAAATGGTTAATTGAAGAAGAAACTAATTATTTCTTATTTCAAAAACCAAATAAAATCGTTTTTTATTGCTTTCTTCTTTTAGTTTTTAAGGTTTAGGATCCCTGAAATCAGAAAAAAAGATAATCTTGTTTTCGTTTTCAGAACAGATTGTTTTAGTTCTTGGTTGATCAATCTACAGCTTTGTATGATTTTTATGTTTGTCAAAAATAAATTTTTTCTTTTTTTTACTAAAAGTGAAATTTTGTTAGGGGGATTTATAAATGATTTCTTTTTTTTTTTATTTTTGAATAATATGTACCTACGACCCAAAAAAACACTAAAAATGGGAAACTGATCAAATACTTTCCATTAATACAATTAAAAAAACTAAATGATAAAATAAAAATAAATAAAGTTTCAATTTAACTTTTACTTGAAAATATTTTTTGCCAAAATCCTTGAATTCACACTTGAAATCATGTATATTTTTAGATACATTCTCTGGTTTTAACTCATTTACAAAAACAAATTCTAAATTATGGGGAATTTTATTTTCACAAAAGACACTAATTTGGTCTTCAAATGTTTTTTTTTTAGTTTTAAATGGTAAAATTAAAAAAATCAACTAAAAAGATAAACTCTCTGGAAAACTATTCGAATTTAATATATTAACTTATTCTATGATTCCAAGCTTTTTTCAACCCCAATTTTTCAAAAAAAAATAAAAAAGTGCACAGTAATTTCAAAAAATATTTCGATATTCAAAAGTTGAGAGTGTTTTTATTCTAAAAAAAATTATCACATTGGTTAATGGAATTAAGTTATGAACTTGTTCTCGAAAAATATTAATCAGAAAAAAATAGTGCTTAATTTTATTAAGTACATATTTCCATTTTAAGAAGTAATACTATCATTTTCCAATCAAAAAATGAAGATTTTGAATTCACATTCCAAAATAGTCTAATAAGAATAATGAGTTGAAAACCCTAAAATATTTAATTAATGATTCCGAAATGATTTTATTTGACATTTTATTAAACCACCTTAGAGAACTCTAAGACAAAATTTTGATCCTATTAATTTGATTGTAACAATAATAATTAATATCTATTTTGGAACTTTTAATAAAAATTTTTGTTGAATAATTGGAAAATAACAGTATAAATCAATAAGTGATACAAAATTATAATAAAAAATTGATAATACCATCGGTTTCAAAATGCAAGGATTTAGGTTAAACTTTTTAGAAGTTTTTGGTTTTCAAAAATTCTTTTCTTTGAATACCAACACCATATTTACTCCAGATTTAAAGTCCTTCACATTTAAAAAATGAAAAACTTTAAAAAAGTTTTAAATCGAAAAAACTTTTCACTCTTTTAAAATTGAAAATTTGATAAAAAAGTTAATTCTAGCCATCTTGTAAAAAAAAAAAAGCACCCTTTTTTTTGAAATGATTTTCCTTAACCAATAACTATTTAATATATTTCAAAATATATTCCCAACTCAATATCAAAAAATGACAAAACAAATTTAAATACCTTTTTATACAAAAAGATGTATATAATTATACCAAAAATAAACTATATCGAAGGATACAAACAATTTTTAAAATATAAGATAATATTATGTGTTATTCATTCTCTGAGAAAATTTAACATAACTTCATCTTTGTAAAAATACCTTATTATCAAAGAGAAACTAAACCCCATTCCAAAAATTTGGACACACCCAAAATCAAAAATAGTCAAAAAAAAAACAGAATTTTTTATATTTCCCCAAACCTAATATAAAACCATATTTAAGATACCCAAGTATTAGTGTTTTAATAAGAAATCATTTTAATACAAATAAAAGTAAAAAATATAAAACTCAAAAATAAAAACGGGCGTGTCCAAAATAATAGAGGTTTTGATGATAACATGCTTAATTCACGATAAAGTTACAAAAATATCGATAATTTCTATAAAATCGCGCTATATATCAGAAAATTGCGATATTCAATATTATTGCCATAATATAACAAATCGCAATAATTCTATAAAATAGCAATAAATGCCAAAATATCGCGATTAAAAAGTAATCGCAATAAAATAATAATTGATGGGTTTTTGAGCTAATTGAGAAATATTTAAACAAAAAATTTTTTTTGATCAAAAAATAGATTGTGTGACAAAAAGTCATTTTTTGAAAAAACAACAAAAAAGATACTTGATTCAATCAAGGATCAGACCAAAGAGTTTTATTGTGTTTTCATTATATTTGGTTGTCAAACCTATCGATCCTTTAAGATCAACAACAATAAGAACTAAAGAGAAATAAATATTTTTTCAGTTAAACGCTGTGTTGGAAATCGAGTTGAATAAAAGAACTTCTAAAACAACCCACACTTTCTCAGTTCTTTAAAGAATGTGTTCTTGGGTTAAAACATTTTGGGAAAATTATTAAATTTCAAATTTGGTCAAATTCTCATTTTTTTCAAAAAAGTTAATGACATTTAAATATATAACTGTAGGTATTTAAACACCCCCTTTTCTGGTTGGTTAAGATCGGTTAGAGTATGCTAGAGTAGGTTTTTGGTAGTTTAGATGGTATACTAGAAAATTTTAGTAAGGATTTTGAAAAAAAAAATAATTAACTGACCAATTAGATTTTGGCAACTTGTTTTCAGGGGGATAATTTTCCACTTAACTTTTGTAGTTAAAATTGGATTTCGAACAAATTTTTAAAAATATTTTGTATTGATGATTTCAAAATTTTGGATTTTCTACAATTTAGTAATAAAATACTACCAATCGCAAAATAATCTTTCTGCTTTTTTCTCCCACAACTATAAAAAAACATTAAAAACTTTCATACCAATGATAATAACCAAGAAACTCTTCAAAAATATGAAAAAAATTCGATTTGACCAAATTTGAAATTTAATAATATACCCAACATTTTCTTTCTTCTCCGAAAGCTAAAACGAGTTGGTAAACTTTTCAAAAGCTTTCACAACACCCTTGCCAGATTATTACTAATTATTAAGTTTTTTTTAGATTTGTCCTCTTGTTCTTTTTCTCTTTCTTTGAGCATCTCTGTATTGGACAGAAAACACAATTAGAGCTTAGAGGTTTTTGTTTGACCAATCACCAATAATAAGGAACATTATTCTTTATTCTTTTTTGGTTATTTAAAATTATGAATTTAACAACTCCATTGTAAGAAAACAAATCTATCTTATAATCAAGTGTATTGTTGAAATGGATAATTATTAGTTTGATCATAAAAGTTGTTTGAGATTTTATATTTTGTTAAAAAAAAAATGAAAAGAAAATAATTTTTGTTTCCACAACAAACCAAACTCATTCGGTTTCTAAAAGTTTTCTGTTTTTCAAAACTTTCAAACACTTGAAGACAGTTGACAACCCTTACAAACACGTTCAAATATTTATTAAAGGGGAAAGTGATGTAAAAGTCTCAAGACTTTTGAAAAGTCAAGAGATTTTTTTAAGGTAATTTCAAAAAAATAATTTTTCATTTTTTCGAGATAATGTGAATATCGCGATAAAGTTGGACTAATCGCGATTTTTTAATACTATCGCGATTTTATTGTTAATATCATGATAATATATGTTATCATCAAAACCTCTATTGAAACGAGCTGAACAAAAAATGTATTGGTAAATTTGTTGAAATTTCACCAACAATTATTGATCAATCAAATGATAAGATAGCCATCTACCAATTGTATGTAATTTTTCAATTTAACAAAATCAACACTAACCTTCTATCAACCATCGAAAAAAAATTCCAGATCTAAGGAAACAGATTACGTAACTGCAAAAAAGGAAATGAAAACAAAACAAAAAAGACAAAAAATGAAAAAAATAGTTTGTAAAATCAAAATTCTTTCCAAATTGAATTTAAAGCGCAGTATTGATGTTCTTTCAACTGTTTAAACTGTGTCCAAATTTTTGGAATATAGTTTAAAAATAGAAAAAATGAATTTATGTTTAAAAAAGAAGAAAGAAAATCTAGAAATTTGTTAATAATTCTAATAAAAAGCACTAAAAATTGAATTCAATCATCTGAAGGAAATAAATGAAAACAGAATTTGTTTATTTTGAAAATAATTCATAATAATTATTTATTTTGTTTTACTTTTTTTTCACTCAATTCATTACTATTATCATTTTCTTCAACTTCTTGTACAATTTGAATTTTTTTTTTTTCTTTTTCTTTCAGTTTTTTATCTTGAATATTATCATTACCAATTTCTGTTTCTAATTCCTTTTCCCTCCCCTTTTTTTCATTTTTATTTTTTTCATCTTCTTTTTCATCTTCTTTTTCCTTTTCCTTTTCCTTTTCCTTTTCCTTTTCGATATCTATTTCCTTTTCCTTCCCTTCTCCCTCCTTTTTATTTTTTTTCTTATCCTTCTCATTACCCTTCTCATTTTTAATTTTTCCGTCTTCTTTTTCCTTTTCATTTTCCTTTTCCTTTTCATTCCCATCCCCATTCTCATTCTCATTCTCATTCTCATTCTCATTCTCGTTCTCCTTCCTTTTTAATTGTTTTTTTAATCCTTTCATTAATATTTTTTCCTCTTTAATGTTTTGATCAGGTGAAATTAGAGAATAAGAAAACCACCTGAGAAATAATTCTGGCTGTTCAAATATGCAGCCTATGTAATGATTACCTGCAATAGGATCCCAAAGAAACGAGGAATGGCCATCTATATCTATTAATAAATGCCCCCGTGCGTATTTAATAAAACGAGAAGGGTAAATACATTCTGTAGTAGTCAGTGGATCATGGGGACATGTGCCCTTTACTTCATTGCGGAAAATCTCTGTTCGGTAATTCAGCCAAACATCAACCATTTGCCCCACCAGATTAAAATCCGAAAATTTAGATTCTGCTTTACGTAATTTTCCAATTATTTCGTTTTCGAACCAAACGGAATGTGTAACAGTATGCCCAACATTAACCATGGTAATTCCCGATCGATAAAGCTCCATACCTGCCCCAACATCTTGTCTTATATTATGGCACGAATGCCCACATTTATAAACCTTTCCAATTTTTAATTTTTTTGGGATTTTTCCATCATGTGGGAGAATACCTTTAACGTGTCGATTTATATTTGCAGAAATACACATATAATAATTAATATTAGTAAAAAAGAATATAATAATTAATAATATTAACCAAAAGTTATTAAACAATTTAATGTTTAAATTGTAAAATAAATTGAAATAATTTGATCAGCATTTTTATTAAAATGGGGAATAAGTAAACTCCTTTTCGGTCTTTGGGATCTAGTCCCATTGAAGAAAAAACAAATTTCATGGGTTTTATTAAATAGTCTTCTCAAAATAATTTTTCGATTTGTAGATCTGATCCTTTTTTCTAATTTTGTATAATTTTTCTTTTTCTTTTTCTTTTTGTTTTGTTTTGCAAATTTTTGTTCTAATTTTCATCAAATTTTTTTTCCATTTTTTCTTCTTTAGACAATTTTTTTGTTTTTTCAAATTTTTGTTTTTCTTTTACATATTTTATCAAAGCCAAACCCGAAAAAAAAAAAAATGTTAGAAACCCCAAAGTAACATTAAGAAAATTGAGGAAATGTAATTTCTTTTAAAATTCAGACACTTACCATTAAAAAATCTTATTACAAACAATTTTAAAGTTTCTAAAGAAATTGAGAAATTGTGCATGAAAAGGTTCCATTGATATGCAAGATGACATTAATTTTTTCCATTGTATTTTTTTGGAAAATTTATAGTTTGTTCAGGGATTTCTTTTCTTAATATCATCGTTAATCTAAAGCTTATTATTTTTCTTATTTCTAAACAATCGTATGTTGGTTGACTATTAAAAAAACTTTTTTTTTTTTTCATTTTTGGGTGGGAATACTTTGAGTAAAATGGAGTATATATTTTTGAAATGGACATATTATTTCTATTTTGAGTAAAAAATTAAAATTTAATTTGAAAATTCCATTCTTAAATTTTAACAAAGAATGTAAAATAAATTGTAATGGGAGTGTATATGTATATTAAAACCTTGATTTATTGAAAGGAAAAATAAAAATTGTTATTCTATATTTGTCTCATCTTTTTTTTTTTTTTTGAAAAAGAAATTTTTAAATAAATTTTGTTTCTGTCAAAGTTGCACAAAAAACATCCAAATATCAATTCTTTTTTATAAATGACCTTAAATGAATAAATAAGAAATAAGTAAACTCTATTTCAAAATCATTATCCCATTAAAAATAAAATTTTGTAAATAAATATTTTTCTCAATTTAAATTATCGACTATAATAAAAAAATAACTATTTTAATATAACAGTTCTATACACAAGAAATATTTTTTAATCGTCAAAAACAAAATAAAATAAAATAAAAAAAAATAAAAAAAAATTTGGTCATTTATTATGAAATTTAGATCAGAATAATACACATTAGAGAATAGTTGATAAACGAATGAAGTAAATCCAATCAATCTATATATTTTCTTAAAAATTGAAAAACTCAAATTCTTAGGTAACCCAAGGTAAAAAACAAAAATGTTCATTTTGATCTCTACTGAAGATCAAAGAAAATTACAATAGAAATAAATATGATTTTTCTGGAATAGTTTTGACTGTTGCAACAACCTTAGAATAATATGTTCTTACACACTTACTATAGATCTTGAAATAAAAAAAAAATTGCAAAACAATTGTTGAATCACTTTAGAATGACGTTTTAACAAATTTCTCAATTTCATTAGGACTGGTTTATTTGTTTTTATACATGTTCTTTTCAAAATAAATTTTAATTTTTTGTATCAAAATCATTTTTTTCAATTTGAGATTTTTCTTTTTCAAATTTAATTTTTAAAAAATAATAAAAAAGAAAAGAAAAAAAAAAAAACATCAAAAAAAAAAGTAAAAATCAAAAAGCAAAAAAAAAAAAATTGTCAAAATGAGAAAAAATGATTTTGATCTAAAAATTGAAATTTTAGTTTGAGAAGAATAATGAATTAAACTCGTAGAATATGATTTATTTCTTTAATAAAACTGGACCCCTTTGACTGAAAAAGAGTTTATTTTTAAATCTCTGATTCATACAAATCGGTTAAGGAAAACAGTTTATTTTCAATTTTGTGGAATTTATCAAAAAGTTAATTTTAATTGAATTTTTTTTTAAAATTTTCTCGATAAATAGCTTTCAAAAACAATTTTTATCTGTAAAGGTTTTTTTTTTTTTTTTTTCACCCTTGAACATTTCTACTAGTCCCCTTGATTATGTCGATTCGGTGTTTTGATAGAAATCTCAACATTTTATCTAAGAGTGCACAAAATAAAATTTGATTTTCAAAGTGATCATTCCAAAATATTGTCCTTTTGTATTTTTGTTTATATAATACTTTTGTTCTAAAGAAAAAATTAATCTAAAAAATTTGCTGTCAACCTAAAATCACACTCTTTCATTTTTTTTTTTTTTTTTTTTTTGAACTTCCCTCTTCTGGATTAAAAATAGTTGTCTTCTTAAAAAAAATTATAAAAAAAAAAATTAAAATCAAAATCAATATAAAGACATACCCATTCCCATAAAAACAATTCTATCAATTTTATCTTTAATAGAAGGGTTTTTTCTCAAAGCCAAGGCTATATTTGTTAATCCACCAATTGCAATTATGGAAATTTTTTTCTCACTTTCTAAACAGCATTTAATAATAAAATCTGGTGCGGCCATTGGATCTCCGTTATTTGTTGCTAATGAGTAAGGCTTTTTTTTCAGCTTTTCAATTTCTTCTGTTGTTAATCCTGTTCCTTTACCCTCATTTTTTGTATGCCAAACAGAATCTTTTATATATAATGGCACATCGTGACCTGCAAATGATGGTATTTTTTCTCGATTAGGATAATCTTTAAGGTGCGCTTCAATAATTTTTTCAGAGACAGCTGCCCTGACTCCCACCCACCCATATTCTGTTGTAACACCTAACACTTTGACATCTTTTTCGGGTAAATGAAGCAATAGCAATAATGCAAGAGCATCATCAATATCAGATCCAATATCCGTATCGAAAATAACTATGAGAATGTTTAGGTTATTAAAAGCAAAAAGTTTGATTAAGTTTTAGAAAAATAGATTAATTAAGGAAATGTCAAGATTTTGATTTTGATTTTGATTTTGATTTTTTTTCTGTTTTAAAGAAGTTTCTTTTGTTTCCATAGAATAATTTTTTTTTTTTTTATTATTTTTTCATTTACTTTTTTTGAGTTTCATTTTTTTTTCTTTTTTCTAATTAAAAAGTAATTTTTTTTTTTTGGGGATTTTTTGAACAGTTGGAGAATGAAAAAAACAAGATTAGAAGAAACCAATTTGGAAATAATCTGTCAGTATAAAAATGGAAATCGTTTAAGTTTGATTTTGAATAAGCCAGATATAGGAATTAAGAAAGACTATTATTTGATTGATGTACTAAAAAAAGAAAAAAGAGAAATAAAAGAAAAAACAATCCAACAAAATACCCAGATGAATTGTGGCTTTATATTGAAAATGAGACTTTAAAGAACAAAAGTTTGACTTGTAAAGAGTTATCAATAAAAATTTAAAGAACTTTTTCCTTAATTCACCTCGTTCAACGGTTTTTATTGATTTTATATTTTTTTTTCTTTACAATTTACAAAACGAGATTTCTCATTTCAAATAAAAGGGAGCATCAATTTTTAAAATATTGAATTTTAATTTTTATTTTTTTTTTAAATGAGTTTTAAATATTTGGTTGAGAGTTGTTTTATGTTTTAAAGAGTTTTTTATATTTTAGAATCATACTACAATTAATTTGATTCAATTATGAATAATTCTTGAAATTTTCTGTACCCTTTTATTTGAAAAAGAGTTTATTTTTTTGTATTTAATAACTTTGTAAATTTAATAAATATTTTTTTTTATTATTTAAGGGAGGAGCTACAAACACCTCTTCTTTGCCGTTAGTTTTTTTTTTAATTTGAGAAATAAACCGAAAATTTTATTAATTTTCTTTACATTCCAAAAATTAAAAAAACCCTCCGTTAGGTTTTCCAGAATTTAAAAGAATCTAGCAAAATCTTTGATTTTTCTCTATTCTTTTGAATTCTGGAAAACCTAGGCACTCTACGGCACTTCCCGAATTCCTAAATTTTTATTTAGGAATTTTATTAATAACCCAAAAATAGTTATAATATTCGCTGGGGCTTATAAAGCTATGAATCTATTTTTTTATAATAATATTAAAAATATTAGTATTTTTTAATATATTCGATATATTGATTTTTTTTAATTCAGATATCCAGATTTTACGATTATTTTCATAGGCTGAGCAATTCCATAGAAAATGATACAAATCTTCAATGATATCTAAATTATTTATCTTTTTACATATCTCACAATATTTTGATTTATTTTTATTCATAATATAAGAGTACAAATTTAATAAATATAAAAAATTTCTTCAAGATCAGTTTATATCATGGCGAATTTAACTTTTCAAATTTCTTTTTGACAAAAGGGTTTTTCTAAAATTCAACAATCTTTATTAACAAAAGTCTTACATAACTAACAATAATTGTATTACTCTATTAACGATTTTTAACATTTAAATGGTCACAAATTAAAATCTTAACTCTTTTGTAATATTTAAGTGCTATTATGCAATATTATATTTTTATTCTTTTCTGAAATATTTTAAAATACATAAAATATTAATAAATGTAAAAAAAGCTTGAAATATTGAAAATGAAAAGAATTAAAAAATAGAACAAAATAATTATAATGTTTTTAAATATATGTGCGATTTCTGTTGTGATTTCTTAAATAAAAGATCATTTTTTCTTTTTTTGAACAAAAACAATTATCTCGTTTTTATAAATTTTAATTTCCATTAGATCGTTGAATGCAAAATTCTATAAAACTCCCACTCACCAACCCAATTTTTATTGATACTGATATATTCAAAAAAGAGTTTTGAACTTTTGGCTCATTTTCCATTTATTTACATCTTGAAAATCAACTTTCAAAACATTTTTTTCCTTCAATAGTTCTACTAACAACTAGATTACAAGTTTTCTTTGTATTTAAAGAAATAAAATTCTTTATTCAATTATAAGTTAAAAATATTCACAAAATAGGAAAGTGAACAAAAAAGTTGAAACATTTTTGTGAATTTGTTAGTAGTAAAAATTGAGTTTTGAGAGAAACAATCCAAAATTAGCAGAAAAATTGTCAAACGAAAATAAACTCTGTGTTTTTGGGTATTTGACAATGGGGATTCTGTTCAAAATATCAAATAGAGTAAAATACTATCCTTGAAGGTGTTGTTGGTAACATCAATTTAAGAAAAAACAAAAAGAATCAACACGAAACTAAAAAACAAAGAGAAAATCAAAACTCTTTTATCGGAATTAATCTGATTTATGGAAACAATAGAACAATTCCAGTAACTCAATGATCAAAAATCATAGAAAATCCGATCTTTTTAAAGTTAGAGTTGTTTATTAAGATGTTTGAGATGATCGTCATTTTTTTAGGCTAGAAAATTGTGGTTATTTTTCTTTTTCATTTTCTCTTTTTTTAATAAGGGTGCTTGAGTTTTAGTATTCTATTTTTTTGTTCATTTTTGTGTAAAAATTTTTAAAAATGATTTTTTGATCCTAATTGAAGAATATTTCAATGTACTTGGCTTTGCAATTTAAATGGTATTGCATCAAAAGGTTTAAAGTCAACTTTGGTAAATTTCAAACGTTGCCTGTAAATTGAACAAATTCTCAAAAGATCTCTTTTCTTTAAGGACTACTCTTTCAGGTGAAAAAGGTGAAACTGTGGATAATAACGCTCTTGAAAGAGTTCCATAATCCCAGTTAAATTTACCCACAGAGAATTTCTTTTACAAAAAATGGGAAATTTTCAACAACTCCTACAATTTTCATAATTTTACCTTTGTTAGATCCTCCCAAAATTTCATTTTAATATTTTATACTATTTGTTGCTAAATAAATTGAACAGAATTTTCATTCAGCTTTTTAAAAACAGATTTTTAAATCATGTAACTTTTCAAATTTTTAATATTCTGTAAAACAAGCCTAAATTATTAATTTCCCTTTTTAGAATCGGGGACTTTGTTGATATATTTAAATTCTTATGATTTTTGATTTTCTTTGAAAAAGCCGAATGAAAATTTTGATTTTTTTTTTTGAAAGTAACAGTAATTTCCATTTCTAATCTATGAGCACAAAAGAATTCCTTTAGCTGTTCTAAATATTGATTTTTAACGAGTTATTTTTACAAGTTTGAAATGTTTTCAAATTTGGACTTGTTACTCAAAAATCCCTTTAGGGACTAATCTCTATTAAATTTTTTTACCTAAATTTAATAGAGATTGAGAAAATTATTTGCCAATTACTTTGATTTGAAAACCCCTGTTAATTTTCCTATTAAACTTGTTATTAGATAAGGAATCCTTATTTAGAAATTGGTCAAAAAAAAAAAATAATAGAGACTAGCCCCTTAAAGTTATTTTTTTTAACTTTTTCATTTAAAAAAATCTTATTGAATTTTGGTTTTTTTTTTTACTTTGGAATTAGTATTTTTTTTTTTGAAGTGAATGTAAAACAACGAAACAACTAAAAACCTCCAGGATGGAAACTTCGCCCTTAAAGAACGAATTTGCTTTTGAATGAAATTTTGAAAATACACATTACTGTTGTGGAAAAAAAGTGAAACTGGAAAAAAAGTGAAACAAGGTTTTTAATTGGGAACTTTACTGAAAATGAAAAGTAAAATCAATAAAAAGAAGAAACCAATTAACTTCAAATAATAACCCATTATATTATTTTCAATCAATCCAAGAAATACAATTTAAATCTACTTGGTTTATTGAAATTATAGGTGTGGCTTTGGAGATCTCAAAAATAGTCAATTTTTTGAACAAATTTTTAATAATTGATCAATCAAAGAAAAACCCATACTAAAAGATAGTATTTAAAAAACTGTTATTGTGGCGAATACTTCATTTTGTCTTTATTTATTTATTTATTCTTTTTTTCATTGATCTTACTTTGATTTTTCAGTAATGTTCTCAATTAAAAACCTTGTTTAACTTTTTTTCCTGTTTCACTTTTTTTCCACAACAGTTATAAAATTTATTACTGATTGTTAAATTCTAAATGGGAAAAAATTTACACTTCCTTTTCCAGATTGTTCTTTTTTCAAATAGGGTTCTCAAAGAAGAAAGTTTGTGGTTTTGATCTTCTATTTAAAGAAGGATATTGAAAATGAAGTGAAAATTCTTTCCCATTTAGAATCCAAATACCAGTAATACATCAGTTTTGAAACAAGCCAACTACAGGCCTGTTCAAGGAAGTGTCTTTCAAAAATCTAAAAGAAAAAACGATGAAAAAAATTCGAAATGGTACTCTCAAGAAACAAGCACAAGACCGTTTTTCTAAAGCTTTTGAAAGACTCGTAACAATAAAAAAAAAAAAAAAAATGAAGAAAGTGTTGAAAAATAAAAAATTAAAGTGGAGAAATACCAGGAATTGGGTAATGATTCTTTGGGTATTTTGGTGCGTTTACAAAAGACTCAAAGTTTTGGTTTTTATATTTTTTATTCATTTTGATCTTTTTTTGTAAACCTTTAAGAAGTTTAGAGTCTACTTTCTTTTGTTCGATTCTAAATTTGTCAATGTCTTCCAAAGTACAGTCTTTCATATTAATGTCCACTTTTAATTTTGTATTGTTTGTTCCCATTTGAATTTAAATATTCCAACAAAAAAGATAAATGTAATGCAAAAAAAAAGAAAAAATGAAGAGTTTTTGGTCAATAATTGTAAAGAAATTACCAAAACTAAAACTGTTATTTGCTGTAAAATAAATATAACAAAAGTATCATTCAGCTTTTTAAAAACAGATTTTTAAATCAAGTACATTTCAAATTTTCAATTTTCAAAAAAATCAAGCCTAAATTATTAATTGCCCATCTAAGTTTTGGAACTTTGGTGGCTTATTTTAATTCTCAGGTTATTATTTTTTGAAAAAGGTGTATGAAAAATTTGGTACTGTTATTTTTTTATAATTAGTACATTATTAAAGTGGTTAAGCAAGGATCAACACTTTTAAAACTACCAAAATTGAAAGATTTGGTATGTGATTCAAAATTAGATTGGTGTTAATTAGTACTTGATTCTTCACAATTTCTAAAGATAAAAATAAAAACCTTTTATTTTTACTGAGATCTACAATTAAACTTCGAGTGAAAATATTATATGATAAAAAAACAAAATAACATTTCTGAAATAAAAACTAAAAACAGACTCATTGTGAACCTAACCGAAAAATAAAAGCAAAACCAATTCCAAGAAGAAGACAATTAACTATAAACAATAATAGATGAAATTTTTTTCCATCATCTAGTATGAAAAAATAAAATTCAAAATTTCAAGTTCAAAAAACGAATTACTTTAATTATCATTTCATCACGCTTGATCGAATTTATTACAACATTATCAATATTCCAGTTCTTAAAAATCTTGAATGTGTTTCATTATTAATTAAGGTTAATTGTAATTCGATTTTTAAAGGTCTCTAGTTGAGAAAAAAAGGTCTATTTTGGGACAAAATTTTTAAAGGGATCTAACAATGAATTTTTCTTAAACTCTACTTTAGGATATTTTTTTGAAGAGATAATAACTATTAGTTTTGAAAACACTTATATCGTCTAAAAAAACTCAAATAAGGAAAAAAAAATGCCCAATTATAAATATTCGGTGTATGTAAATTACTTTAGAGTGTTGAAGAGTTCCTTAGAGGGCCTAGCTTTTCTTGAGGTTTTTCTGTTTCATCAATAAAATCTATTGATTTTACAAATGTACAGAAAAATCCTGAAAAAGAAAACAGTGGTTTTTAGAGAATTCAAAAGAATAGAGAAAAATCAAAGATTTTGCTTAATTCTCTTAAATTCCTGAAAACCTAAACAGCGTTTTTGTTTTTACTTTTTGGAATAAACTGAAAATTTCTTAAATCGACAGTTTATTTCAATAATTAAAAAAAAAACTAACGGAAGTCTCCACCAAGTGCCTTCGAGTGCCATAAAGTGCCTAGCTTTTCCAGAATTCAAAAGAATGGAGAAAAATCAAAGATTTTGCACAATTCTCTTAAATTTCTGAAAACCTAAACAGCGTTTTTTTTTTCTTTTTTGAAATAAATTGAAAATTTCTTAAATTTTCTGTTTATTTCAAAAACTAAAAAAAAACCTGAAGTAAAAACCAAAAAAAAAATATTTTTTCCAATTTTTAAGAACAAATAATTCTTTAACAATCCAAAAAATTGATTCCCAATTTGTAATTTATTCATCAGAATTTAAAATACTTTTAAAATATAATAAAATGACTTCTCTACTGTTAAGAAACAATTTTTCAATTTATTTATTTATTAATAAATTGAAAAAAATAATAATAGATAATTGTATTTTTCAACTTGAATTGTAGAATCTAATTATAAATATTTTTTGATTAAAGATCTTTTATTAATCAATATTATTTATTATAAGTAAGATTCTCCAAAAGTATTAAATTGGTAAATGATTATTTTTTTTTTCAAATTTTTTTCTCATGATTGGATCAATAAAAAAAATTAGGAATCTAGTTGTTTACTGTGGATTTTCTCCAGACCCAAGAAGTGACTTGAAACCTAAAAAACGGGTATTTTAAAATTGAGCATCTTTTGATTGATAAAAATCAAATAACTAAAAAAAAAAAATTCTGAGAGGATTTTAATTGGCAAAAAATTCAATAAAAAATAAAAACAAAAAAAAATGTTAAATATTAACATTTCAATTATAAAAAAAAAGTTAAATAGAAATTATAATTCTAAAAAAGTAAATTTAAAATAAAAAAATCACTTGTTTCTTTTTTCAAAATTTCCCAAGTGCGTAAATTTCCTATAATTTTAATTAAATTGTTTTCTTGAAAGTATGCACTCAATTTAATCTGATTTAATCAAATTTGTAGTAAGATTGTAATCTTCTATAATTGAAAAAGTAAGGATTTTGTAAGGTTCTTTAGAAAATAATAACTTATTTAAGAATAGTAAAAAATGAAAAAAAAAATCACAGAGATCTCAAAAAGTGCCTAAGAGAGACATCTCAGATCTAACAGAGTTGTTTTAGAAATATAGACTCCATTCAAATTGGAAATTCAGGTCGAGATTTTTGGTATTTTTTTTTCGAAAAATGTTATCGTTTTTGATGGTTGATTTTTGGAGAGCGATCGTGTTTCACATTTTGGATATTTTTTGATTAGTACTATGTCCTCAAATAATAAAATTCTTTTTTTTTTTTTTTTCAATTTTCAACTTTATTTATTTCAGCCAAATGAATTTACCCATAATTGCATTTTAAATTAACCATCAATTGTTGATAATATTTTGAAAAAAGACCATATATATAAGAATTTATGAAGAAGAGTATATTTAAATAACATTTTTTGAATAAGATTACAAACGAATCAATAAGTAATGTACTATCAATTTCGAAATTAAATAATCAAAAAAGAGAATATTGGAAGTAAAAAAATCCAAAGAGTTACACTTAATTCCCAATTCAAATCATTGTGGATTATTTTTTTAAAATACAATTGTATGAATTCTTGGTGCCAATCTTTATTTTTTTTTTTGTGATTTTGGAGAGTTTTTTCTTTTTTTGAAAATTTTCAATAAATATATTTGATCTATAATTAGAATATTTCAAAATCGTTACTTTGTCAAATATAGAGGCTTAGAAAATTACCAGAATTTTGGACAATACTATTTAAATTTATATTGAACTGGAAGAAAATAATCTACTTCAGATTGAATAAATGTATATTTTAGAAATATAAATTAATAAAAGACTAATTTTTTATAAATTTTAGCTTTGTGTTTTTGAGATATTACTAAAAAAAAATTATTTGAATTCTTGGAATTGTGGGCTTTTTTCTCAATTTTTTTGTAATTTGTATTTTTTCAATTAGTATTTAAACAATTATTTTTATTTTATTTTTTTTTTCATTCTGTCTAAATGAGTTTCTTTTGGAATTTTCTTCTTAATTGAATTTTTTGTCAATGGAATATCATGAACTTTTCATTTTTCTTTATTGAATTATTTAGTAATAAAAACCATTACAGTCAGTTCCAGTTTTAAGGCACAAACTTACAACGAAATTTAAGTCACAAAAAAATCTCAAATTATGGTACAAAATTTGGAATTTCATTTTTTACAATTTATTTTACTAGAATCTGAATTTTGTACCTTAATTTGAGTTTTTTTTTGTGCTTTAATTTTGGTTGGCAGTTTGTGTCTTAAAAGTGGAAATGACTGTAGGTCTTTTTTACGAGTATTTTTTTTATTTTTTTTTATAATTAAAAGCAGTGTAGTTTAAATATATACTTTTATCATGACCTGAATTATTGGTTATTAAACTAATATATGATTAGTAGTTAAATTCTTATCATAATTATCACTTTTAAGGCACAAACTTGGAGTTAATTTAAGGTGGAAAAAATCTTTAAATAAAGTACATTTTTTAGATTTTTTTTATTTACAGATAATTCTACTTGAATCCTAATCAATGTTGTATTTTTTTTTTTTTTTTTGTGATTTAAATTTAGTTAACAGTTTGTGTCTGATATGGTATACTAGATCCAAGTTAAATAATATATAACTTCTGAATAATAACTGAAAATGAAGAAATAAATAGAGTTTTTTTGGTTATTTGCCAGTTTATTATTATTTTGTTTTATAATTTAATAATAGGGTACGTGATTTATTTTATTTTTCTTACAATTCAACAAAGATTTTTTGTTGTTCAACAAATAAATTCAAAAATTAATTTGAATAAAATAATATTGTTGGTTTTTTTTTGATAAAATTCATCAAATGATTTCATAAATTTTTTGTTTCTTGTCAACTATTAAATTAATACCAACTTTTTAAAATCACTTATATAAGACTTATAAAGTAAGTTCCACTTTTAAGGCACAAACTTCAACCAAATTTAAGGCACACAAAAAAATCCCAAATTAAAGTACATCTTTGAATGTTTTTTCGCATATTATTTTACTTGAATTTGTATGTTATGCCTTAATTAAAGATTTTTCTTATGACTTAATTTTAATTGAAAGTATGCGCCTTAAAAGTGGAACTGGTTGTATTACAATTCTGTAATTAAATTGTTAAATCAGTTTTAATTGTAAAATATTCATAAAAGTTTTGAATTTAATCAAATATTTTTATACGTATTTTTTTTCTAATTTTAAAACAAAAAACAAGCTCAAATATTAGATTGATTATTAGAATTAAAATATAGTATAAAATATTAAATCATATCGAAATCTATCATTTTTTCTTTCCAAAATTTGACTTTTTAATTGGAAAGATTCATAAATTTGAATTCTTTGGATTTTTTTGCTGATATGATATTCTCAGTTTTATGAAATTGAGTTTTGATTTCGAATCCCTTCAATTTGAAAAAAAAATATATCTTGTTTAGACCGTGATTTTTAGTTTCATTTGGTTCTTTGTTGATCGATCTCCGACATAGTATGGGTTTTTTGAAGTTGATTCAAATAACCAATTTTTTGAAATTTATTTATATTTCTTCCGAACTCCAAAGTTATCAGTCTAAGACTGATATTGATTGAAATGAAGTGACTAAAAACTGTGATTTTTAGGTTTTGTGTGAATTATTATATTTCCCCTTTTATATAATTCCAAAAAAAAAAACAAGTGTTTCAAACTCCAAAGTAAACCAAACTGAATTAAAAATTTTAATTGACTACCCTCAAATCAACAAATCACAATTTTATTAAATTTGTTTTAATCAATATCAGCCTGGCTGTTAAATGTAAAATAAAAAGATCAAAATTTTCATTCAGCTTACTAAAAATCAAATATCATCAATTAAAAAAAACATCAAAGCCCCCAACTCCAAAAGAGGCAAATTAATAATTTAAGTTGGTTTTAAGAATCAAAAATTTGATATGGTTTGATGATTGATAAACCACATTTTTTGGAAAGCTGAAAGAAAAATTGATCCCTTTATTTTGGAACAAATAGTAGACTGATAAATTCGAATTTCTGAAGAAAAAAAAAAATTTCAAATATTTGGCTTTTTTTAATCAACTTCAATTAACCCATACTATGTTGGAGATTGATCAACTAAGAACCAAATGAGCAAAACGTCACAGTCAGTACAAGATATTTATTTTTTTTTCACAGTTCAGGGATTGTCAATCAAAAACGGTACCGAAATTGATATAAATCCAGTTTGAAATATTTCAATTTCTTAAATCGTTATTATTCATCTAAAAATTCATATAATTTATTTGAAAATTTTTCCTTACTCGATCATTTACAATTAACATAAAATTAAAAATTTTTTGATGAAACTATTGGTTAATTTTATCTGTTCTGTTACAACACAATATTTTTTCAATATATCAATATCTATTGGCTTGAATAATTAAATTTTGAGGGTTTTTGTTTTACTAAAGGGTATATTTTCTCATCAGTAGAATCGGCCATTAGAAATGAACTATATAAGAAATAAGGGAATTTGTGAGAATGATTTTTTCGTGAAAAAATAAGATATAAGGGATTTTAGCCAAAGATCACTATTTTCTGATTTTGTTACAAAAAGAAATAGTTACCATAGAATTAATAATTATTGCAGAAAATATTGTTTCCAACTCGAAAATTTGAGATAATTTTATTCCATCTGTGGTATTATTGATAGCTCTTTTTTATTGTTTGTTGTCAATTTAAGTCATTTTTATGAATTAATTAAAACGAAAAATTTTTCTCACAATTTATTACAAATATTTATTTTATTCTCACCTATTTGTCAAATTATCACAAGTTTTAAATATTAACAGAAATATTTCAAATTGGAGATAATGATAATTGTAAAATTAACAAATCAAAATTTTTATTCAGCTTTGCAAAAAGACAACTCTCAAGAATTAAAATAAATTGTAAAAGTAACCAATTACAAAAAAGGGAAATTAATAATTTAAACTCTTTGCAGGAATTAAAGAACGAAAAAATTCGAAATGGAACATTTATTTTATAAAATCTTTTTCTGGAAAGCTGTTGAAAATTTTGTTCCATTTATTTTGGATCAAATAGGAATCTAAATTCCCATGAAAAGATAAATTAATCACTAATTTTTTGGTTTGTTCTGAAAATTTACATATTGCAAATAATTCCTTCTATTTGCAAAAAGATAATAAGGAGAAGAATTGGATTATCTTTTAAAGTTTCTAACAACAGTAGTAGAACCTTATCAGGAAAAGCTATTTCCATTTGCAAGTTGGTCTTTAACCTTAGAAAGCATTTCGAATAAATGACTGTCTCTCATTTGTGAATTTTTTAAGCTTTTTCATAGATAAAAAAACAGTAAATTTTTTCAATTTTGTCGAATTAAAATTAAACTTTAATTTCAACATATCGAAGTAAAATTAAAACCCATTCAAATTTCAAACTAAAGAAACATTTTCTGGGACAAAGCCGTCTTGTATTTAAATTTACATTTTTTGATTTGTTGAAAAAAAAAACAAACATTTTTTTTATCTTTACAGTTATTTGAATTATAAAAGGGAAAAAATTTTCACTCAATACCAATTTCCTTTCTGAACACAGATTACAATTTAAAACTTCGTTATTTGGAAACTGTATTTATAAAAAAAATATATGTACAGTGATCAAAATAAAGCGTGCACAGTGAATATAATCCGTGTTTCAAAATATTATCCGTGCTTTTTTTTATTCTTGTACCAAGGCAACACCCAATCTACTAACAAATAGTATACCTAAGTTCAAATCAATTTTGAAAGTAAAGGTCTGGTTATTTTCAGTAAAATTTAAATTATTCATGCAAATAGTTGAAATTTTTCCATAATATTCTCAATTTTTTTGAATTTTTTTGTTTTTTTTATGATTAAAAATTTTTAAAAAAATTAATTCAATTTTTTGAGATAAATATTACAATTTGATCCTTCATTTTAAGAATTTCTTTTTAAATAATAGAACTTTAAGAAACCAATACCATATTTTTTTAGGGTTTATTATTGGTTTCTTTGATTTGTTAATGTATTGGTCAACTATAACAAAAAAACACGCTTTTTATTTTGATACACGCATTATATTTTTTTGCACGGATTATTTTGACTACAGTAATAGGAAGTGAAAATTTTTTCCTATTTAAACTTCATAGACTGTTATCAAAAAAAAGTTTTGAGATCAAAGAAAATATTTGATTTAATTTAGATCTTTATCTCAATACCTTTTGAATTTCTTGAATATTAGTGTTGTGTTATTCAAGATTCATACAATATCTTTTTAGTTTTATATTTGGTAAAAAAGGAAAATTTGTAATAAGGAAATTTGCAATAATCAATAATTTCTCATTGATTTTGAGCTTTTTATTTGTTTGAAAATAAACGATTCCAATATTTTGTGAAATTGTAGCTAAATTTTAGTTAAAGTATGAGAAAAGAAAAGTAATTTTTTTTTATTAGTTTTTATCTTCAACTGGAATAATAAGAAAATTATTTTCTTTGGTTGAAATAATTAAACAACCAAGAGTTTCTTTTTGAAATCTTTTGTTTGTAGTTATATTAAAAATATTTGATTGAATTGTTACATTTTAAAGAATACAAAAACGTAAAAAGAAAAATATAATAATAAAATACAGTCAGCACAACTTTTAAGGCACAAATTTTCAAAGAAATTTAAGGCACAAAAAATATCAATTAAAGCACAAAATTCGGAATTTTTTAATTCATAAAGTAATTTACTCGAAATTGAATTTTGTACCTTCATTTGAGATTTTTATTGTTCCTTAATTTTCATTTTAAGTTTGTGACTTAAAATTGGAACTGACTGTAATACTTTTTGGTAATTCGTAAAATCAATTTCGATTTGGTGAAAAGGGAGGTTAAATCATTTTAAGCTTGAGTAACTTCGTGTAGTGTTTGAATATGCATAATTAGAAATTCCAAGTGTTTTTTTGGTTTGAACTCAAAGGATTCATTCTATTAGAGATTTGTCTACTGTTAATTGCCAAATATAAATTTTCATTTTTTTTCCAAAAAAAAATCTATCTTCGAATTAAAATCAAATCATCCAAGACTCCAATTCTAAAAAGGTAAATTAATAATTTAAGCTGGTTTGCATAATTAAAAATTTGAAATGTAGGTTTTATAAATTCTTTTTTTGGAAAGGTGAATGAAAATTTTGATCCATTTATTGTAGAAACAAATAGTTAAATAAAATTAAGAAGAAATTGGATGTAAACGATATTAGTGTTACATTGTTCCAATTAACTCTAAAAAATCTATTGATAATATTATTGCAAAATAAATTTTTAGCATTTTTTACTAATAATCACTATTAAAAATTCTTCATTTTGGAAATTTTTTTTTTTTAATTCCCAATTCCCAATTCCCAATCTAAAAATAGAAACTTGAAATTATAATATTCAAGTTTTCTTTAATAATTCAAATAAAGAACTCTTCAATAGTAAATATTTTATTAATGGTTTTAATTTTGAAAATTTACTCATAATCTATCAGCATAAAAAAACCCAAAGACCGATTATTTTTGATTCCTTTTTAAAATACTAATTGCTTTACCAATTTTTTCCCATTATTTTGAAATAATTTGCAAAAAAATCTTAGAGTTAAATTATTTAATTTCTTAAAAAAATGGATTTTTCTTATCGAAACAATAAACATTTCGATCGAAATTTTAGAAAGATATTTTGTAACTTTGAATACTGAATATTGATGATTAAATCTATATATTTGTGGCAAAAGTTAGATTTTTTCCTGAAATTATTGGGTTTTTTACGAAAAAAATTTATTATTTTTAAGTATTGGGATCAGTAAATAGTACTACTTTACTAATAGATTTTTTAGAGACATTTGAATCAATTTTTATTAAAGTTGATTATCACCCAATAACAATATACTGTAATTTTATACTTTTCATGAGTAGATGCTAATCCCTTAAAAAAGATATTATTCAACTTTAAAGTCTTTTGTTTGATAATTAAACCGATAAATTTTCTTGTATTCATATTTTTTGGAAAATTATTTGATTTTTTACTTTTGCATGGGTTATTTTTAATTGGTAAGATCAGCAAATAGTAACATTGTACTAATTGAATTTTTAGCGGCATTTAACCAAGTATTACTAATTTATTTTATTTTCAATAGCAGGAAACAAATTTAGACTTCTTATTGATGTATATTTTTTCTATCATGGGGGATAATGTAATTTTTTAAAAAGAATTTGTTTTTATGAATATTAATATCTGAATTTAATTATAATATTGCTAAATCCAACTCTTGATTCTCTTATTTAGCCCCCCCACCCTACATAATAAATACAACATTATAAGTATACCTGCAGTTCCGCTTTTGAATCACAACTTTCAACAAAATTCAAGGTACAAAAAAAATCTTACCTTAAAAGCACATATTTGGGATTTTTTTTTGAGACAAATATCTTAACTAGAAGCCAAAATATTATTCCATAATTTGGAATTTTTAACATCACTTAATTTTTGTTGAAATTTTGCACCTTAAATGTTGAACTGGGTATATTAAATTAAATTTTGATAATATTTTTGTGATGTTTCTAAAGTAAAAATATTTAAGATAATTTCAAAAATGATGATATATTTTTCAGATCTACATCACTTGATATAAACTCAATTCTAAAAAATGGGACACATGAAAAAATTACACTAATAAAAATATACTTCAGAATATATAATAATTAAACATTGAAATAATAAATTTTCTGAAAATATTGAATTGTTACTATTTATATATTTTATAGTAAATTTAAAATTCAATTCAAAAAATAAAAAAGAAAAAATAAAAAAAGCTTGCCCCTATTTTTGGAACACAGTTACCAAAAAATCCATTTGTATTGGAACAAAATTAATAAAAATTATTAATAGATTAAGCTTGTCTTTTGATAACTAAATCTATTCTTTCATATATAGAGTTTATTAATTTTCTTAGGTTTCCCAACTTAAATTATTCCTTACATTAGTGAAATTTTTAATAAATTCTTCTACGTTTTTTGCCTTGTCATTTTTCTGTTTAGTATCCATAATTGACTCGCAATTCTCAATTGGATTTAAATCTGGGAATTGGGGGTCAAGGTTCATGAATATTACATCCCCGTTTTAAGTAATTTTGGTTTTTTTTTTGAAGTATGTGAACATGCTCAATCGCTTTTGGAAAATCCATTTCAACTCACCATATTCTGATATAAACGAGTTGAATTACATTTGATTTTTTGATAATATCATTAATAATAAATCCAGTGTTCACACTTCCATTTATGGTAATAAGGTCTGTTTGTATACCATGTGCTATAGCACCCCATATCATGATTTTTTTCAAAAAAATTTTTTCTCGATAAAAAAAGAATCTTTTTTCTTTTTGAGAGAAAAAAAAAATATTTTTTTGTGATCAGAATGAAAACTTTGAAATTTCATTTTAAAGTGATTTTGAGATTTTCAAAAAGTTTTGAAAAAAATTATAAATTTTTGTTTTTCAAATGAAAAAAAAGAATACAAAAAAAATCAAAAAATTATTGAAAATCAAAAATCAAAAAATAATTAAAAAAATGATAAATAATTAACTTTAAAATTATTTCTATTGGTTGTTATTATCTATTGTTTCTATTTAAGAGTCAAATATCACTTTTCTCGAATTAAATTGATTTTGAAGGTGTGCCCCAATTTTTGGAATTGAGTTTATTTGATGTTATGGGGGCTAGCATCTTTATATATACTGTTATTTTCAAAGAAATAAAATTTTTTTTTTACTAAGGGTCCCAAATATTATTCAAGTTTTTTAACTGAAAAAACCAAAATATCTTGAGAAAATCAATTAGATATGATAGTTTTAGAAATTTAATTAATCTTTGTTATTGGACTTTGAGATAAAATTTTAATTATGAGAATTGGATTTTTACAGTAATATCGAATAATCAAAAAAAAAAAAAAAATGGGAAATCTTGAAAATAAAAGTTTAGAAAATAAGAAAGTGTGATAGAGTACCGAGGGGTTTTTTTTTTTTTTTTTTCTACTCGAAATACAACAAAAACTAACTTTATTTTTTTGGAATTAAGTAGAATATAGAATAATCAAAATATTGACTCAATCTTTTGAATTTCCTGTAAAGCTTTCGATGATTTTTGTAAAGTTTTCTGTTTTTCGAATAATGTTTTGATTTTTCAAATAAACAGAAAATTTAAGAAAAGCTAACATACAATTTTCCTTTAATATTAGAAAAAAAAAGAAAAATTAGGTAAATTTTATTTTTAATTCTGAAAATTCGAAAAAAACTAAATGCTAAAAAAAAATAATGGAAAATCACCACGTCAAACCATAAAAAAAAAAAGAATATATATATATATATATATATATCTAAATATAATTAATGCTGAAACCCGAAGTGTGATTCTTGTAATCATAAAAAAATTGGTTCAGAATATAATAAAAAAATCTACGATTGAAAAAATAATAAAATTTTTATGGTTTGTTTTTGTTCATATTTGAAGAATTTTTTTGATCTTGATATTTTATATTATTTCCTCAAACTTTTTAATTACTTTTTTTGATTAGACTCTGTACTATTTGTTGCAAAATAAATCGAACAAAATTTCCATTCAACTTTCCATAATCACAGTTTTTATAAACCATAACTTTTCAAATTTTTAATTCTGAATACCAGCTTAAATTCTTAATTTACCTTTTAGAATTCGGAATTTTGTTATAAATCTTTGAATTCTTGTGATCTGGTGATTTTTTTTTGGAATAGCTGAATGAAAATTTTGATCTTTTTATTTTGGAATTAACAGTACTTTCAATAAAATCATGTTTTTTTGAATAAGAAACTTCTCACTGATGAAAATATTTCAAAAGAATCAGAGTTTTATACACAATTACAGATTTTATTTAAATCTTCAAAAAGTAAATATTCCTTATTTGATAACTTAACTTCACCTTTTCTTTTCTACTTTTAAAGTTTGAAATAACAGATCGTAATTTAAAGTTCTAAATATTTCTTGGGTAAAATTTGCTGGTTTATTTGTATTGATCTCTTTTGAATAAACGAAAAATCCTCAAGGTAAGAAATTTAGAATTGAAATATGAAATCAAGTCGAAAATTAATTCCGATTTATCTTTCAAATACTTGTAGATAAACCTAAATTTGGCAAAAAGTCATTGTAAATTTTGAAGGGGATCTCCACCAAGATGTAATCCTAACCTTAATAAGTAAATTCGAAATTAGTTTTCCTTGATCAATTCAAAAAATATTTGTATAATCAAAACAAATTTCATCATATTTTAATAAAAAAAATGAATTTTTCCCCTATTCTTATTCCTAAAATTGTTTCTGTCTTTGCAAAAACTTTGGTAATAGATTGAAAATCGAATTTAGTTTACAAAATTTACTCTAAATTTAGATTTCACTAAATGTTGAAACAAAAAGATATATTTTTCTCCAAATAGAATTTTGATTATCAAGCTATTTTGAGAATTCCTTAACACATGAAAAAACTGTTTTCTTTTGAAACAGGAAAGTATGGTATTTTTAAAAAAGAATAGCTCAAAAATGGAACTTATAAAAATGCAACATAAATTGTTTTCGAAAAAGTTGGAATTTTGTAAACTAAATTCGATTTTCTCAAGAGCTATAAGAGTGAAGGTTCTAATTTTTGAAACTACACTTTAAGTAATAGGGTGTCTGGTAACTCCTTTTTTTGTAACGAGATTGTTTTTTCAAATTTCAATAGGAAAAATTTTATATATGAAAATTAAAGAGTTTCTCAAACATAATGTTCAAAAAATATAAAATTAAATGGAAAGGGTAATCACGAAGATTAAATTAGACTTTTCTTGGGACTATTTAGAGAACGATTTTAATCAAGTCATTTAAATTTAAATGATAATTTTTTTAAAAAAAATTTTTTCTAAATTTGTAATATTTGCCAAATAACAAGAGAATGAACCCAGTCTTTTGTCAAAGTTTGAAAACAAAATAGAGTTGGTATCTTTTTTCACGCAAACAAAGTTTCTTCTTTTGATCAATAACAAATGTTGATCTGGTAACATTGTGTTTTCATTAAAGGAATACCCAAAGGTTGCTCTGAAATTTCTATCCATGACCTGAGAATTTAATTACTAGGTAAAAGTTTAAACAAATATAAAAGTAAGAAAGTTTTAAAACGATAAATTGTGAAAAGAAAAGTAAAAATAAATTTGCAAAGTCTTCGAAAAATTAAAAAAACAACCAATTGGTCAACTCTTGATCCACAAAAATTGACAAAAAAAAACTTTTTTCGAGATATCTTTTAAAAAAATATGCTCAATAACACATGTTTTGGAATCTCTTAGAGTTATAAAAAATTTAAAAGTCCCCAGAATAAATTGTTGTTGTTTTAATATTATCTAGTGCTAATTTATTCAGAAAGTCGTGTATTAATAATATATTTTAGAGTTATCAAATACACCATGTTTAAATTTAACACACTAGTTCAGGAACCTTTATCTTTAAAAATGAAATTGTTGAAAAAACTTCTAACCTGTCCATTAAAAAAATTTTTTTTCAATTTTGTTTTGATCTCTTTGCTAAACTTGTTTTTCATAAAATTTATGTTTCGATCAGATAATAGAACTACGAAATAAAATGAAAAATTCCAACACAACCTTTAAAGAATGTATTGGGTTCAAAACCTCAAGTTAAATCCTCAATTATGCGAAACTTTTCAACATTATAATCCTTTAAAAACAGTTATAACAAAAAATTTCTAAAACGACATTTGAAATTGATTAAAAAATATTACGAACAAAAACTCACATTTTTTCACTTATTAGACTTTTAAAAAAGTGAATAGAAAGGGTTGGTTCACGAATTGCTTCCTTAGATGAATCGCGTGAGTCTAGTTGTTTTTCTAAAACTTTTGCAAACTTTTATTCATAACTCTAAAAATTACTTTTCATTTTTTGATTTTTTCAAAGTCAAATAGGACAATAAAATGCTTAATTGTGTACACCCTTTGTTTTCAAATCAGAAAAAGTGGAGTAAAAATTTCAAAAAAACTTCTGAACTGAATTTAGAACAAAAAGAGAATTTGTCTTTTAAAAAAAGTTTAATTCGATTGTTTTTGAAATTACCAAGCGACTATGATTTTTTTGCAGAAATTTCTCGTTTTAAATTTACCATATTCCTAAATTTTTTGGAAAACAGAATTACTTTCAGAAAACAAAACCTTATCAGCCTTTTCGTTGATTAAATTTCAAAACCTTGGGAAATAATCACAAATTGAAGAATTTACAAAAGTTTAAAAATTATAATTCTTCGAAAAAACTATTAAATTGCCAATCAACTGCCAAGTGTTGTGGTTTACGCTGCTTTAATTGAACCTGAGTTTAAATGAGAATTCTACAAAAATTTGTCGAAAAAAAAGATCATAACTAACTGATCCAAGATCACATCAACAAAGAACTACACAACTAATGGGTGGGTTGTTGAAAGAAAGTATGAAAATAAAAATATCAGAAAGGATTTTTTTTTTGATTCATTTTTTTTTAAAGGCATTTTTATTACAGATTTCAACAAATGGGGAACAACAATCAGAAAAAGCTTAAAAGGAAGGAAATGTTGAAAAATAAAAGAATTGAGAAACTACTCAATGAAGAAAACATTGTTGATCAAACCAATAAAATTCTCTTGTGTGGTAAGTATTTGGTTCCAGATTTTTGACTTTTGGATCTTTACCCTTTAAAATAAATCTGACTGTTTTTTTGTCTTTTGCAAAAATTGAAATTTTTTTCGGATTACTTTTCTTTAATAACCAAAAGGAACTGGTGACTCTGGTAAATCAACAATGATCAAGCAAATGAGGGTCTTGTATTGTGATGGATTTCCAAGTGAACAAGTGCAGCTATATAAAAACGCAATCCAAAAAAGTCTCAGGATTAATATGAAAATGCTGATCCAAAATGGGAAGGCACTTGGTATCCACATCAACGACAAAGTCAATAGACAGCTGTCTGAAGAATACTTGGAAAATTTTGAGACTTATAAAAAATCTCAAGTATATTGTAAAAAGGAAATTGACACCCTTAAGCAATTATGGCAAGATCACAGTATTCAGACAGTTTGGAACAACAGATGCGAAATTCAAGTTCCTGAAAATCTAGATTAGTAAGTTACTTTTTTTTTCTAAGCAAGATCATTCTCAATTTTTGAGTCTTAATTTTCAAAATTATTTATTTTATTATTTTTATTTTCCTTCCATTTTTCTTGTATAAATTTTAATATCCTCTCGATTAGCTATTTTAATAAGATCGAAAAATTCTGCAACCCCAATTTTAAACCAACAAATGAAGATATTGTCTTATTTCGGATACCAACAACCGGCATCGTCAAGATTAATTTCCATTCACAAGATACCAAATGGGAGTAAGTTTACTTCAAATTTTCTTTCTACTTTCATTGTATTTGTTATTTTTTTGCTCCATTTATTTGTGTTTGTACTGTGAGGATTGTTGACACTTCTTTTTTAAATTTGTTTTATATTTTTGTCCGGACATTTTCAAATTTTGAAAAACTAAACCTAATTTTTTTTTCTTATATTTTATTTCATTCTTTCTTTCTCTTTCTCTTAATAGGATCATTGATGTTGGTGGTCAAAGAAGTGAAAGAAGAAAATGGATCCATCATTTCGAAGATGTAAACTTGGTTTTCTTCATTGTTGCGATCAATGAATTTAATAAAAAGCTCTATGAAGACGAAACAATTAACAGAATGAACGAAAGTATCACACTCTGCAAAAACATTTTAAACAACAAATATTTCAAAAAAACAGATTGCTCTTTAGTATTTACGAAAACTGATTTACTCAAAAGATCTCTTGAAAAAACAGAATTTAATATGTACTACCCAAAATACAACCGCGAAAATAATTTTGAGCAAGTCTCTGAATATATTCAAAAATTTTTTATAAAAACAATTAAAAAAAAAAACAAAAGACAAGTTAGTAGTCATATGATTTGTGCAACAGAGAAAGAAGAGGTATTTCTTTTTCTTTTTTTAAATAATTTCTTATTGTCACTTTTATTAATTTTTTGTTTTTTGTTTGATTACTTTTTTATTTTTCTTTACTTTTTTATAATTTTATATTAGGTTGAAAATATCATCAATTTAACAATAAGAAAATACTTGGAAAGAAAGCCTGTTTCTGTATTTTAAACAAGTATCATTATTTTATTTATTTATTTTGAAAGGTATTGGTTAAATAACCACAAAAATAATTGATGGGATAATAATAATAATTCTATTTTTTTATATAATTATTATTAGAAATATTTCCTCAAAATTTTAATTTTAAATATGTAATATATAATTGTTTTTTTTTTTTTTTTTTTATTGTTTATTTACTTTATTTATTCACAGCCACTTTTCTAAAAATTAAATAAAATTTTTTTGGTTAAATTAAATTTAACATTTATTTTTTTTTTTAAACAAAGTTATCATAAGATTCTTTTTGTCAATTTTGATTATTATTTCTTTTATTTATTTATTTTTATATTTCTAATTTAAATAAATTTTTAATTATTTTTATTATTTTTATTTTATTTTGGAAAACATTTTTTTTTTTTTTTTTTTAAATGTCTGACAAAAAATATTTCAATATATTTTTCAAATTCAAACCTTTTTTTGAAAAAAATAATATTCAGGATTATATTGTGGAAGGTAACTTGGAAAGACATCACAATTTGAAATATGTTATCTATTTCTTTAGCACACAATATGTTATTGTATAAATTAGTGTGTATGGATACGTTGATTATCGCATTGACTTTGATATTTAACTTATTCAAAAAAACTGTCTAGTCATAGAGATAAAAATCATTTTTTATCAACTCTTTTTGTTTATGTAACCCTTAAAAACAAGATGGAATAAATTTTAAACAGAAAAGGATTCTATTTTTATTCAATTTCCGATATATATAAGTAAAATGTTTGACAATGTAAAACTCTACGAAAAGCTTCATTATTTAAAATCGATTAAATATTATTTATTTGAAAAAATAAACCCCATTCCAAAAATTTGGACACTTCCCAAAATCAAAAATAGGCAAAATAAAACTCAATTTATTCTATTTTCCCAAATTTCATATAAAATTACATTTAAGTAACCCAGTATTAAAGTTTTAATAACTATTGATTTTAATCCAAATAAAAGAAAAAAATATCAAACTCAAAAATAAAAATTGGTATGTATAATATAATGAAACGAGAGAGAACAAAAAATGTAATAGTAAATTTGTTGAAATTTCACAAAATAATTGTTGATCGATCAATTGATAAGATACCACCTACCGATTGTATGTGATTTTCCAATTTAACAAACTCAGAACTAATCTTCTATCAACCATTGAAAAAAAAATTTCGAGACAAAAAAAAAAAGATTACGTAACTGCAAAAAAGGAAATGAAAACAAAACAAAAAAGACAAAAAATGAAATAGTTTGTAAAACCAAAATTCTTTCCAAATTGAATTTAAAGTGTAGTAAAGATATTCTTTCTACTGTTCAAATTGTTTCCAAATTTTTGGAATATAGTTTAAATTTTTCAAATTTTTGAGAAAATTTATTTCAAAGATTAATAATTTTTCAGTAATATTCAAGTCCTACCATTTATAAATATCTAACAATTTAATAGACAATAATATGAATGAGTTATTATTTAATTACATTTAGATTCTTCACAATATTATTGTTTTAATTTTTTTTTATAAGAAAAAATTTTGAAATGTTCTCACATATTTTTTTTTTTTTTTTTTTTTTGATAATAATCAATCATCAATTATAAAACCCAAATATAAACAATTGAAAAAAGATTTTTTTTTTTTTTTTGAAGATAAAAAAGAGAGAAAAACTAATGACAGTTTCTCATAGATTTAATTGCAGATTTGGTATTGTTGTAATTTGTCTTACAATCAAAAAGACCTAAAAAATTGGATCAGGTGATTTTTTTCTCAGAACAGTTAGTTCCACTTTTCAGACACAACGATGCTAAGAAAATTAAGGATCAAAATATTCTCAAATTAGACCATATTTTTTATTATTTCTTTTACATCAATTATTTTATTAGAATTTGAACTTTGTACTTTAATTTGAGATTTTTTTTTGTCCCATAATTTTTGTTAAAAGCTTGTGTTTTAAAAGTGGAAACGATTATATAATTAGAATAACAAGTTTTTGTCAAGTGAATACAGATCTTGTAATTAAAAAAATGTGGGTAAACGAATAACATCTTATCAAAAAAAAATCCAAAATTAAAAAAAAAAAAAGGTAAAAATATAAAAAAAAGATTTCATTTTGGGAATTTCGAAATTATTTTTTTTTCTTCTAATCACTTCAAACCCTTTATAATGTATATGTTTTGCTCTATTACAGCCGGGCCGCTTCGACTGGAAAATGATTTATTTGTATATATATATTATAAGTTATGAAGATTATTCAATCATTTTTGAATAACATTCAAAAGTTTATTTATTTTTCTTTCAATTTGAAATTCGATTAATTCAACTATTAAAAAGTTTATATTGATTTAATTCAAAACTATTAAACTATCTCTCAAAATCATTGGCCCATTAAAAATCAAATTTTAAATAAAAATATTTTTAATAATTGAATTTATCTATTATAATATAAAAATTTTGATTTTAATATTCAATACTATACTCAAGAGATATTTATTTTGTATCTAAAAATAAAAGAAAAAAAAAATAAAAAAAACTGTTAAAAAAAATTGGGACATTTATTTTGAAAGAAGTATTACAATAAAAATAGAAAATTTAAAAAATTAATAAAACCCATTTATCGATTCTCATTCCATTTGAATAACTAAATATAATCTCTTTTTCATATTTGAAACCAATTTTTTCTTTTATTCATCTGTTACTTCTTTCCAATTTTTCATTTTCATTTTCCATTTTAACAAAACACTGTTGAAAAAATAAAAAAGAGAAAAAATGATTTATTTGCAAACTTTTCATTGTGAGAGGAAAAACTCCAAAACGATACAAAAGCAATTCAAAATTCAAATGGAAGATGGGCCATTTATTATGTGATTTAGTTTATATAAAATTATTTCAAAATTTTTTCTTGTTTTTTCAATAATTCTCTATTTCTTGATTTACAGTTTTAGAAAATTATTATAATGAAATTTTTTTATTTTGACCTAAAGAAACAAATTTTGTTTTCTCTTAATTTGATATTGATTGAAATATTGACCGAAAAATACAAAGGAAAATTTCTTAGTAATACTGTCTTTTTTTTATTTTATCATAAAAATGATAACATTATTTTCTCATTATTATTAATGAATCAACTTTGTGTTTTGAATTACTATTAAATAATCAATTTAAATATTAAAAAATTAAACAATTAAATAACAATCTTTGAAAATAATATTTAGACATCGAATAAATAATTATTGTTTTTTCCCAATGTATAACTGATCAAAAAAAAATTAAAATAAATTTCTACTTTATCTTTAATCAATTTTACCCTTTTTATTAAAATCGAGATCTGTTTTAAGGACAAATAACATTCTAAATATATTATTACACTAATATCATTTTAAATCTTTTATTGAAACCTGATGAAATTTGTGTCAATTAGTCGTGCTAAGGGAGGTATGAATGATTGTGTTATTAGAGGTTGGACTTAAGTTAGGTTGAGAATTTGAGAGATGTGTTTGGGATTTGATTTGGAGATGTACTTTTGGTATCGTTCAAAAGATCTAAAACTTTTCTGAAATTATGAAAGAAGTTATTCATGAAAAGTAATACTTCATTTTTAAAAAGCAATTGTAAAATGTGTAGAGAAGTAAAGTGTCTCTCTTTTTTTTTGTGCTTTTATTCAAAACACAGAATGACAGATTTTTACACTAAAAAAAAAATACATACGTAAAATGAGGATCAAATATTTATTATTTTCAAAACAAAGCAATAGGGGTTACTGGTGTAAATAAAGTTGAAATTTTTTCAACTTTCTTTATCAATATTTGCTTTTGAAGTTTTCTCGGTAGGTTCTACAATTTATAGAGAAACGACTCACAACCAAAACAAAAAATAGAGTCAAAAGCTAAATTTCCAATATTGAATTTGGAATCATTTTTTTACAAATTTCTTTCAAAATGTCACAGAAAAAAGATCTGGCTTTAATTTATTTAACTCAATGTATGAACACTCTCAGTTTAAGTGGTATTATGACCCTTTTACCACTTGCTGTTCGTGATTATGGGGCAAGTCCTGGCATGATCGGATTTGTCTTGGGATCATTTTCAATCACAGAATTAATCGGAAACTTTGTTCTTGGATGGTTATCTGATCGAAAGGGAAGGATTTCAATTTTATACTTCTCTGCCATCTTTTTATCAATTTCACTTACTTGTACTGCTTTAGTAGAAGAAGTTTATTGGGTATTAATTTTTCGAATGATAACAGGATTTTTTGCAGGTAATACTTGTTCCTTTTTTAACAAAATAACAAAATTTACCAACCTTTTCAAACCTGTTTTTGATGATTTGGATACGGCTGTATGTCAAAAGTGTTTCCAAAAGAGTTTACCAGAAGAATTGATCATTTTTTATTTGTCATTTTTTCAATTTGTTGCTTTTTTTTTTTTGTTTTTTTTTTTGTTTGTGGGTTGTGTGTTAGTTTTTAAAAATGACGTATCCTTCTAAAATCTAAATTTTGTGGACAGTGAATCGCTTTTAAGACTAATAACAAATTTGTTGACTTAAAAGAATGTTGAGTCAAGATATCTTGTGAAAATTTATGTTAAATTTTAGAAAATTTGTAATTTCTACAGAACCATTTTTACAAACCAAATTTGAAATTTAACTTGAAAAGGTTTCGAAATCAAAATTTTGTTATGCCTGCTATTTCCACTTTTCTTTCCAAGACTTATTGGGTTTAGGGTGATTGTGTGAATGTACTTGAAAATAAAGTGGGGAAACCTTTTAAGAGTCATGAAAACAAAAATTGATTCCCAAAGACGCTTGTTTGGTTCAGAATTTTTACAGTTTGTTAAATAAAACGTGACTAAGTTTTAATATGTGTTTTTGAAAATTGTTTGTGTTGTTTTTTGAAATAACTGTTTTTTTTTTGAAAAAATGTTTTTCTTTTTTTCTTTAACTGTGGTTTTTAGTTTTTATTTTGTGTTTTACGAAAAATACAGCTCAATTTAACTCTAATTTCCAATCGAATAATATGTACGAGAGATCATATTATCCAAGTGTTTTTCTACAACCTTCAAGGCCAATCTCCTGATAAAAGAGATCTAATTGAACCAAATTTAAACAAAACAACACCAAAATTCACAACAAACAAATCTTTCAATTTGAATAAATACAAAAAAAAATCAATAAAAAGGATAAAAAGAGTTTCTTAAAAACTTTTTTACTGGTACCTTCACATTGGCAAAAAAATGATATATTAATTTTTCAAAGTTTTTTTGAAAAAGAAAAGAAAAGAAAAGACAAAAATTTCATTTCATTTTCCTTTTTTCCTTTAACCTATAGTCTTCAAATCATATCTTGTAATTGGTTGACTTTATTTATTTGTTTTCGTTCTTTTTTTTCCTATATTGGATGCGATAAGAATCCAAAATGAAAGAATATTTCATATTGAATCAAAAAGTTAATTAACCCATATTTTATCTGATATAAAATTCTACAAGAACATGTCCAATGACCAAATTATTTAAAAATCAATTGATTTTCAACAAGTTTAATATAATGAGAGCAAACTAAATCTCTTATAAGATCAATTTTAATTGATTATAACAAGATCTTTCAATTTTTCAATCAAAATAGCAAATAATATTTTAGAAAACTTTGAATAAAAAACTCTTGTACGACTTGTGAGAATGACAGTATTATCATCAAGACAGACCTCCCTTTTAAAAATAAGCAGACTCTTGAAAATTTTTCATTTCAACAACAGATAAAAAACGAAAACAACTGAAAAAAGTTGAAAAACAACACTTAAAAACACATTTTTGAAAAAACCACAGTTAAAAGTTTGAAAAAAAATATAAAAGTAAACACGGGTTATTGAACATACTGTATTAAATTTTTTAGATCATTAAGGGAGTATCTACACCATAAAACAGGTTAAAAATTGAGAGAAAGATGAAACAAGAGTCTTTTATTTTTGATGAGTGTATGATCGTTGATTCTCGAAAAATTTTTTTTAAAAAATTATTTGATATTTTTTTTACTAGAAATGCTAAACAAAATAAAAAAAAGAGAAAAGAATTGATAAAATTGATTGGATTTTTATTTTTTAATATAATCATAGTTTTATTTTTTTGGGAGATGATAATTCTAGATGCTTTGAATAAAACATATAGCTATTTTGTGGTTTAAAATTTGATAAAATATACTCATATTCACTTCTCCAATTCCACCAAATCCAACTATTTAAAACCCTAACCAGATATTTTTTGGGATAATTATTTTTTTTTTTGGAACCCTTCTAGCTATTAAAGCCCAATTCGTATCTCCTTTTGTGATTCTCCCAATTGTAATGTTGTTCTTCTTTTTAAACCAAATCCATTTATCCCAAATGTCACTGATAAAAAAATCTTTCTTATTGCTAGTTATTGTCATGATTAAAAAATAAAAAATGAGAAAATTAAAAAATGAGAAAATTAAAAGCCACAATAGAATGCTGGGATAAGGATAAAAGATAAGTCATTCAATATTCGAAACACTATTTTAAGCAATTCAACTCAACATCCTATTGTGAAAATTTCTTTGAGAATTTTAAAAAAAAAATTTAAAAAATCTAATGAATGAAGTACTTTAAATAATAAAAATTAATGACTACAACCAAAGTAAAAAATATTATTTTCTGATCTTGTTCAAAATTGCAAAAAAGTGAAAAATTTTCCTTTACCGTAGCTACTTCCTTAAGGGACTAATCTCTATTAATTTTTTTTCACCTAAATTTAATAGAGATTGAGAAAATTTTTTACCTATTACTTAGATTTGAAAAACCCTGTTTATTTTCAATATTAAACATATTTCTAGATAAGGATTCCTTATTTAGAAATTGGATAAAAAAAAAAAAAATAGAGAATAGTCCCTTGAGCAATTTTCCTCAAAAAAACAAAAAAACTCACAATTTGCAATTTTTTAACTTTAACTTTCTTTCAATTTCCATTTTTTTTAAATCATTTTTTTTGTCTTTCAACATTGGATTTCAGTTCTCAAAGAACCTAAAATTTGGATAGTTCTTTAATTCACTAACTTTTAAATGATTTTTTAGACCAAGTTGATTATAGCGCAACCCCCCTATATGATTTTGAAATAACTTTATATACTTACCTTCAAATCGATAACACTTGAATAGAAAGTGAATTGGCTGCATAACAGAGATTTTTGGATTATCGAACCTTTTCAAAATAAATTTCAAATTTGGTTTGTAAAAATGGTTCTGTACAAATTACAAATTTTCTAAAATTTAACAAAAATTATAACAAGATCTTTTAACTTATCATTCTTTAAAGTAAATAATCCGCGTTGTAGATTTAAAAACAATTCCCACTGGGGGTCCAAATACGGCAAACCCTTCAGTAGTTTGGTTAACACTTTATAACACTTTTAGTCCGTACTTTTTTAAAACAGATTTAACAGTAATGAAATTATTTTACTTTTAATTTTGATTTATTTCTAAAAATTTATATCAAATAAGAAAACAAATGCTAAAGGTTATACAGTTAGTTCCGCTTTTAAGACATAAACTTTCAACGAAATTAAGGGACACAGAAAATCTCAAATCAAAGCAAAAAATTCAAATCAATGTAATAAATCGTATAAAAAAAAATTCCAAAAAATGTGCATTAATTTGAGATTTTTTTTTTGTCTCTTAAAATTTCGTTTAAAATTTGTGCCTTAAAAGTTGAATTGACTGTAACTAAAAGATTCAAGAAATTTTTGGTTCACTTGCATCCGTATCAAACTAAAGATTGTTTAAAATTTTCTACAACAGCATAAATTCCAATCTAAAGAATATCAAATACACATAAAAATTTTGTCGATATTCATTTTTTTTATGAACAAAATTTTCATAAAATTAAATTTAAATAATTTTTGGTCAAACTTAATTCACAAATCCTTAAAAATTCATCTCTGCTTTTTCATGAAGGTCAAGTCAGACTGTTTTTGCCTTTTCTGATTAAGAAATTTGATTTTTTTAAAACTTAAGGAATATTTAACTCGGATTTTAACTGACACCAAAACATTTTTGAAATGCTTTTTTTTTGATAAAAAAAATATGCCAACAAATATTTCGTTTTGTTCAATGTTCAATAATGTTTCTGTTTCGGTCATGGAAAATAAAACACAAAACTAACTTTTGAAAGAAACTTTTTGAATCAATCATTTTTTGAAATTTTCAGGTTTATTTTTTTTTACTCTTGAGTAAACTCTATTTTTGAGTTGTGAAACAACATTTTAAATCTCCAAAAAGTAAACTTTTGTAAAAATGAGATTTGCCACATTTTTTTTTTTTTCAATTTTTTTTGCAGGATTATCTTTGGCGTTCAGATCAAAGTGTTAACTTTTCAAGAACTAAACTTTTTTTCAGTCAAACGAGCCCAAAAAATTTTATCAAATCTCAATTATTTTATATAATTGACTTTAAAGAATAAATAAGAAATAATTAGAATAATAGAAAATAGGAGAATAGTTGATATGTGTCTGAGAGTGAATCTAATCAGTGAATATATTTTCTTAAAAATTGAAAAATTCAAAATTTAATGTTGACCCTATTTGAGAAAAACAATAATGTTCATTTTCGTCTTCAATTAAGGTTTACAATCCCTGAAACTGGAAAAAAGATTATCTTGTATTGGGTGTGGCAACTTGTTATTTTGGTTCTTAGCTGATCGATCCACAACTTAGTTTGGATCGTATAGGTGGTTGAAAAATGCTATTTTTGTCATTTTATTTTTTTTTTTTCCGAAATCCGAATTGATGAGTCTAAGATTAATTGATTGGAAGGTATTGAATTGAAAGTGTTAATTTTTGGGTTGTCAATTGAAATTATCATTTTCCTTTTACAGAATTAGGAGTAAATAAAAAAAATTTTTTTTACAAGCATCAAATAATACAAAGCGTAAATAAAAATTTCAACACAGAAAACAAAAAACTCAATTACTAATTAAATATCTTCCAATTAATTAATCTTAGACTCATCAATTCGGATTTCGGAAAAAAAAAAAAATAAAATGACAAAAATAGGATTTTTCAACCACCTATACAATCCAAACTTAGTTGTGGATCGATCAGCTAAGAACCAAAATAACAAGTTGACACACCCAATACAAGATAATCTTTTTTCCAGTTTCAGGGATTGTAAACCTTAAAGATACAAAGGAAATTCCAATAAAAAACAATATCATTTCTCTGTAATCATTTTCACTGTTTCAGTAACCTTAATATAACATACTTTTACCCAAGTGACGAAAGATCTTGAAATTTTAAAAAAAATTTTTGCCAAAGAATTAGATCTCAAAACGATAACAATGGTAAAAGAGAAAATAGAGAAAAAGTAAAAAAATTGATTTCAATTTTGAAATTTCCCAAATTAATTTAATTCTTCTAATATCCATTCAAACCCTTTAAACTCATATGGTCCACCCATTATAACTATGTTCTCCTTTTGACTGGATAATAGTTTATATCAAAAAACCTTCACATTTTTGCATTTTCTATATAATTTTTAATGTTTTTTTTTTTTTTATTTTATTTTTTATTCAAAATATTAATCAAAACGGTAACCTTTTCATTTAAAAATTCCAATCAAAACACATAAAAACAACCACTAATAGGAATACAATCGGTTGGGCAAGCAGCTGTGTCTGATTATGCTTCAACACAAAAAGAAAGCAACGATCTGATGTCACGTGTGATCTTATCCTTATCGACAGGATATGTACTTGGGCCCCTCATAATATTTGTCTTATCATTTTTTCCAATCAAATTCAAATGGATATGTTTCGTATTGGGATGTATTATTTTTATTTTAATTGTTCCTTTCATTTTTATTAATCCCAATACAAAAAAATTTGAAAAACCAAAAAAATATTCCAATGACAAGACAACAGAAAACAAGGAAGAAAACGAAGAAATCTTAAACGATCAAAACACAGAAGAACTAGATCGCAAACCTGAGGTGAACAAAAAAGAAATTGACGATGCGGATACCAGGATTAAAAGCAGTTCAAATGAAGAGTGTGATCAAGAAATATTAAAAAGTGACGAGCGAGCGCCCTTAACAAAGAAAGGATGGAAAAGATTTTTAACCAAAGATCTCATTTTAATGTTTGCATGTCATTATTTAATAGCAGCAACATATTATGTTATTGACTGCACAGTACCATTAGCTATTCAAGATAAATTTAAAAAAGATCCTGAAACATATTCAAGTATCACTTATACCCTCCATGGGCTCGTTGCCGCAGGGTCTTGCATAAAATTTGTGCCCTATATGTCAAATAATGTCGGGGAAAGAAAGTCCTTTAAAATTTGCACAATCGTTATGGTGGCCATGTGTATGCTATGGCCATGGATACCAAATTACTGGGTATACACAGCCATATACAGTTTATACGCACTCTTTTTGGTGCAAGATATCACCTTGGCCAGCTCATTGATCTTGCATATAGCACCCCTTGGCGAAGAGGGTAAAACGATGGGTATCGCACAACTCCTCCAGGCTAGTGGAAAGTCGATAACGCCCATTTATGGATTGTTGATCTACACGGCCTCCTACCATTGGTTTTTTGTTTATTCTGCTTCTTTCTGGTTATTGCTGTATATCATATTCTCCTTTACTGACATGGCAAAAGTTGAAAAGAAAATCAAAAAAGATGATCAAAATAAAAATGGTGAATTAAATACTGAGCATGTATCTACAGACAGAAACACTGAAGAGGAAGATCAACAACTTTAAATTAATTGTTTTTTTTTTTCATTATTATTTTCTTTGTAGAATTATTCACTTAATTCCAATTCTTTTTTTCAATTTATTTTTAAATAGAATCACTTAGATTTGTTTATTATATTAGACTTTAAAAATCAATACCTTTTATTAATAATTCTAATTTTTTTTTTATTGTTTTTTTTATTTTGATCTTTTTTCAAGTGTCATAATATTTTTGAAAAATATTTCAAATAAACTCAATTTCAAAAATTTAGACACTATTTAAAATTAAAAAGAAGTCAAAAAAATTATCCCAATTTTTTTATTTTGCAAAACACTAGTTTAAATCATGTTGAAGTTGCCATAGTATGAATGTTTTTATATGTAACTATTTTTATCCAAATAAAATAAAATAAAAAAAATAAAAATTGATATGTAAACAATTTTGAAATGAGTGAAACAAAAAAATGTATTTGGATTTATTGTTAAGGGTTAGATGAAATCTCATCTAATCTGTTAAAAAGAGAATTTTGAAGTGACTAAATTTGAGACTTCTAGTTCAAAGAGTATTTAGAATAGATACAGTCATCAGAAGTATTTAATTCTTAATTTAGTTTTCTAAAAAAAAAAAAAAAATTGTATTGGTAAATGTGTTGAATTTTTACAAACAATTATTGATCAATCAAATAGTAAGACGTGACCAACTAATTTTATTTGAGTTTTTTATATTGAAGGGACTGCATACAGTTTACAAATTTTGAGTGACACAGTTTCTTCGAAATTGTAATTATATGAATCATTTCTTGAACCAGATACATCATTATTTTAATAAATGAGAAAGTGGAATATATCCTAGCATAAAATATGCTCCAAATTAATTAAAAAATGGTAATCGAAATAAAAGAAAAAATTGATCAAGTAATAATATAAAAAAGATATTCATTTTTTGATCTTATCTATAAAATTTGATAGATTTAATCCTTCTTTATTTTGTTTTGTTTTTAATTTTGAAAAGGAAATAATTTTGTTTGGAAAATTTTGAATGAAAAATTACTTTTTGTTTAAACAGAATTGTTTTTCAAATATGAATTCAAATTTGGTATTATCATTTAATTTATTTAATTCGGATTTTAGTTTTAGAAAATTGGATACTGATTCAAATATTCATCAAAAACAAATGTTTCTTGGGAGAGTTTGCTTGATAATTATTTATTTTTCATTAAAATGTGAACTCAAAATAATTCTGAATCATACTTTTAATTTTTTTTTGACAAATTTTCCTTTTCTTTTAATTGAACTTTTTTGTAACTATTTTTTGATTTCAAAAATTCAATCTTTTTTCTTTACTCTTTGTAGTTATATTTTTTTGTTTTGAATTCGTTTGATAAAAAAAATTATAAAATTATAAAACTATGGAAAAGAAATTTACAAAAAATTGGTAAAATAATAATAACTCGTGTTGAGTCCAGAAATTCAAGGTAATCTATAATTTGTACTTCCAAATAAAAAAATAAAGAAAATGAAAAAATCAATAAAATAAACGTGAAACTAGAGTGTCTTTGAAACAAATATTTTCTTTTTTAGAAGAACAAATAATAACGATCACCTTTACAGATAAATTTGTTGAAATAAATACTGAAAAAAAAAAAATAACCAAAATATATTTTCGAAAATTATTCGTTTTCTTCTTAATTTGAAAGTACAGAATATGTTAATTTGAATTTCTTACCCCATTACTTATTATTTATTATAAACTCTTTTTCAGTCAAAGGCACCCAGTTTTATTGAAGAAATGGAAGACATTCTATGAGTTTAATTCATTACTCTTATCAAACTAAAATTTTCAATTTTTAGATCAAAATCATTTTTTCTCATTTTGTAAAATTTTGTTTTTTTTGTTTTTTGATTTTTGCTTTTTTTTTTTTTTTTTTCTTTTTTATTTTTTTTTTAAAAATTAACTTTGAAAAAAAAAATGTTAGAAAAACGAAATAAACATTAAGAAAAGTTAAGCTTTGTATTTTCTTTTAAAATTCATACATTTATATGTAAAAAATCTTATTATCGTGGATTTTAATTTCCTAAAGAAATTGAGAATTTTACACGATACGTTTCAATGAATGGGGCCCAAAAAATTTTTTAACATTTTTTTTTTTTTTGAAATTTATGGTTTGTTCATGTGTTTCTTTTATAATTATGGACTCTTATAAGAAGTTTATTATTTCTCGTATTTCTAAAAAATCTAAGTTTGGTTGATCCTTAAAAATAAAGTGGCTTTTTCGTTTTTGGCTGGGCAACTTTGAGTGAAATGGAGTTTATTTTACATAAAAATTGTTTATACAAATTTGCTATCAAAATTTTTTTTACAATTATTGTTATCAAACAAAGACAAAACAAAGAATACTTTTTCAAAGATTAAATAAAAGGGATTGAATTCTGGGAAATCAAATAAGAGTTCCAAAAATATTAACTTACAGAAAAAAGAGAAATTGGGAGAAAATTCCAATCAAGAATTTGATATTATTTTGAGTTTTCAATTTTGATCGAAAATAAATAATTATAAAACTAAAAACACATCCAATGAATCTTTATTTCTAGAATAAGAAATTTTATAAATATCCTGTTTCTTTAGATCCAAAACTAAAATTAGATAAATAAAGGAAAATAGGATATTTAATTTCATTTTGATCATTATTGAGAAATTAAAAGTAATTTGTTTCACAAAAATTTTACAAACAAAAGTATTTCACTTAAGAATTTTAAAAATAAAAAAAAAGTAAAAAATTAGTAATTGTATCAACTTTTACAGATAAGATCAAGAAATAAATGATTTTTATTTATTATTTCTTGATAAATTTTTTCTATATTTTAATTTCCATTTCTTAGTTCCAATGGTCGATATTTTGTACTAGGATATAACTCACTTTTATATTTATTTAAATATCAATGTATTTGGGTAAAGAAATGATTTGAGGAATTCAGTTTTGTATAAACAGTGGTATTCAAAATCGGTAAAATGTACTTACCCCCTTCAAAAAAAGATCTTGACACAAAAAATAATAAAAATAACATTTAAAAAAGGATAATTTTGAGTTATTTTTTAATTAAATCAGAGAGACTGGTTTAAAATTGGGGTTTCAATAAACTTTGTAAAGAATATAATATGTATAGTTTCTTTGATCAATCATTTTTTTTTAAATTAACTCTAAAAATAGAGGAACCACGTTAAATATTTGCTCTCAAAAACTAATTTTATTTGTAAAACAAAAGGAACCAAATTTTCTTGAAACGTTTCAAAAAAATAACATCTCATTATCCAGAATTAAAATAAATCATCAAAGACCCCATTCTAAATAAGGAATTAATAATTTAAGAATTAAAAATTTGAAATGTTACAAGATTACTGATAAATTGCAATAAATGTTTGAAAATTTTTACTTGATTTTCCTTTTTGGAATTATTAAGCTCAAGCTTTGAAGAAAGCATTTTATGAAGTCAAGTGTTAAGAAACTCTCTAAAATTGGTTGTTCTTCAAAACAAACTTTTTCCTGGATTGTTTGAGAAGAAAGAGGTAAAAAGATTGATAAAAATGGAAATTGAATTAAAACTTTTTTGAAATTTTTTAGAATTTATCAGAGTTAAAATCTTTTTTAGGAAGATGAAGGAAAATTTTGTTACTTTTATTTTGAAAGCAAGAGTATCAATTTAACAACTCTATAAACTTCACAAAAAGTTATATTGGGTTTTTTTTCTGTTAATAATTTTCATTTTGAAATGTTTAAAAAAATAGATTGATCAATAATGAGATTCCGAGATAGCTACTAGAATTAAAAATAAAAGGTGATCCTCTTCTGTAAAACAAAGTACCTTTGAAATTTATCGGATCATAAGAAGAAGTTTTCTTAACTGATCAGCTTTACTTGTTGTGGCTTCATTTGCAACTATTTTCAAAACCTCTTTTAAGAAAAAACTTAGGTACTATTGATCACAAATATTCAAATCCGGTAAGTGTGTTCAAATATTAACCCAAAAAAAAATGAATTAACCATCTTATTTTTAACATTCCCATTAGTTTTAATTTGTCAGTGATGAAACAATTAAAAAAAAATGGAAAAAATTTTTTGAGAAAATCAAATTTTTTAAAAAGCTTTTATTTACTTTTTTTATCGAATTATTATGGTTCAAACAAAAAAATTACTCTTGTCTGTTTTAATTGCAGGCCTTTGTTTTCTAATAATCAAATTCCTTGACAAGATCATTCATTTCCATAAGAATGTCTCAAGGAAAATTGTTCACTGCTCCATAGGGTTTATTTATTGTATTTCATGGACGATGTTCAAACAAGCATCAAAATTCGAAGTTTTTTTGCTTTCAATGATCCCAGGGTTTTTTGCCTTTTATTGCTTCTTTTTTGGCTCTGGAGGATTGCACAAGTTTGATATAATTGGCTTTATCAACTTGACAATGCTTAATCGCATAAGTGAGATGAAGCAGGGCACTTTAGTTTATGCAGTTGTGCATGTCATAATGACATGGATGGGGTTTAAAAAAATCCCTGCACTTGTTTCAATTTGTGCGCTCTGCTTCGGTGATGGCTTTGCATGCTTAATGGGAGAAAGGTTTGGTAGAAAAATATTTGGCAAACTACCTTGGTCGTCGCATAAAACCTGGGTTGGCTTGTTCTCTTTTTTCTTTTTTTCTATGCTTTCGTTTTTTGTTTTAATCTGCTTATATTCAATATTTGATGATATTTTGTGGTTAGGATTTTTGAGAAACCCATTTGTTCCGATTATTATGATCGTTTCGGCAATAACTGAAACGATCTCATTCAGAAATTATAATAATCTTCTGATCCCTTTTGTTGCAATGACTTTGTCATTTCTCTTGTTATAAATTTGGATAAATAAACATAATATCATTAATTATATCATTTGAACACGTTTTGTTTTTTTCTATTGTTTTGTTTTTGGGGTTTTTGAACAAACCCAAGATATAAAAAAAAGTTCAGTAAATTGAAAGTTAAAAAAAGAATTTTTCCTTTGAAAAACAAGAAAGGAATTTCTTGTGGAGAACTGAAAAAAAATACTGTAACTGAAAAAAAACCCAGAAAAGATTTTTAATTGTGAATAATTGCGAATATTTTCAAACAAAATCTTTTTTATATAAAAATAAATTTTTATCAACCCAGTAATAAGCCTACTTAAAGCTCACACAAGTTGGGTGTTTATAGAATACTCATTTAATTTTTTGATAACCTAATTAGATCGAAAATATTTTGAAAAACAAAACGAGTTTTAAAAAGTTTATCATGAATTGGTTAAAAAAGGATACTTTTTATGTTTTTTTTTTTATTATTGATTGAATGGTGTTTTGAACCAATGAAATTTCATTAATCATCATTCTCAAAAGTGGGCAAGTAATAATTTTGAAAGTTTTGTTCTGAAATAAAAGGATTTGATTTTAAAATATTAAAAGAAATCTAAAAAAAATTTTCCTGATAGTTACAATTAAAAATCTTGTTAGAGATTTTTTTCATGTAAGATATTTTTCATACTACTATACCTGTGTTGGTTTTTTTTTTTTTAGAAGAATATTTAAAGATTCAAACTTTGAGGAATTAAGAGTGAATGAAAATATTTACATAAAAAATGGATTTGTTATTGTTCAAGTAAGGACTTTCAAATTTTGAGGGATTTATTTTCTATATCTTCAACAATCATCTTTCTTTTTTAATTTTCTATGAAATAACAATAGTTTTAGTTTTTTTTAAACAAGATGTTAGAATTTATTAATCTTCAAAAAACATCCCAATACTGATAAATATTTATTTTGAACATATTATTCACAAAATTCGGAGATCATGTCAAAGAAAAATTCAAAATTTAAAAAAAATTTAAAAAAAAATTATAAAAAATTTTTAATTCATAAAATTCTTTATATAAATCTTAGAACCCGGAAAAAAACAATATTCTTTGAAATTAAATAACTTAAAAGTAGAGCTGGCTCTAAGGAAAAAAATTGAAAAATAAATAAAAATTAAAATAAATAGAAAAACTATTGAAATGTCTTCTAAATTCATTGTTTAATAAAATTTGACTTTCTTGAAATGATCAGATTTAATATAATAATACCCTATTTTATCATTATTAAATTTATTTATTTAGGGTACCTTTTTTATTTTGAGATATTTTTTGGAGAAAGATCAAAATATACAATGAAATACATAAAAAAAATATAAATATCTAAAATTAAGTGAAATTTTTATTTGTCCATTTATTACAAAGTCTAATAATAATAATAAAACTTAAATATTTAAAGCAATAAAAATAAAAATCCTTAAATCTTTTTTATTCTATTGAAAGTAATTCTTTATTATTAAAAAAATGGTTATCCGATTTATTATTTAATTGAAAATAATACTGAAAATATAAAGTAAAAATTTAAACCCAAAATACCCTTCAACTGTTACACCTAATGATTAAACCACTTTATTAATAATATTAATTTAATTTATTTCTCTGTTTCTAATTGTCTAGGTAAAAAATGTGATAAAAACCAAATAAATATTTCCAAGAATTATTGTGATAATTGTCATGAAATTTCTATGAAAAAATCATTTAATTATTTTCATTTATAAGTTAAAATTTTTTTTCAGTATTTTTCGGAGTAAATTCTTCAAGAATCATCAACTGGGGCATAAAGGAAAGTGTATGGATCATTAATTTATTTCAGATAAACACTGTTGCTAAAATAATTGAAGTAGAAAATTTTAATCGGTTCTTTCAAAATAAAAAGTTTGTTTCTTTTTTATAAAAGACCTAAACCTTAATCTATCAATAAAACTGGTAATAAACGGTAACTAAATATGGTATTGATTTCTTAAAGTTCCATTATACAAAAAGAAATTCTAAAAATGAAGGATGAAATTGGAAATTTATAGTCTTAATTTATAAGAAATTTTTTATCATTCAAAAAAAAAAAAAAAAAACAAAAAATTTCAGAAAAATTGAGAAAATTATGAAAAATTTTCAACTATTTGCGGGAATAATTTAAATTTTACTGAAAATATTAACAAAGGGTTTAATTTCAAAATTGATTTGCCCATAGGTATACTATTAATTATTTATCTGATTTTACGTTTGAACAACATGAATCAAAAAAGAACACGGATTATATTTTTGAAACCGGGAAATTAGACTTTTGTCAAACATTATTTTGATCACCTTAAGAATTAGTGTGCAAATAAAAATTTTCAAAGATTGTAAGAAAAAAGGTATTTCTGAAGATAGTTTGAATTTTAGATAAATGATCTAATTAATTGGAATAAGATCCAACAATAAGACAACACCTTTAACAACCAAACATCAAAACTACAAATTATTATTAAAGATACCAAAACCTAGAAAAAGGATGTTCTTCTGTTTTTGAAATAATTCAACATTTAGCAATAAAAAAAGAACTAATCCTATTTTCAAAACCCAAATTGAAACTAACTTTCGGAGTGTATTTAAACGTTCTTAAAAATACAGAAATTATTTTGTTTCCCCTAAATCTCAGCGAGTAATTTCAAAGTACTTTTATTTTTTTTAATTTTTCACAAATTCATTTCCTTATTCATAATTTCTTTATTGTCAATAAAAAGAAATGAATAATGTCATGACTAAAAAAAGATCACAAAATAATCACAAAACGTTTTATTATTATCACAATCACCAAAAATCACAAAATAAAAAAAAAAATCAACCGTCACTTAATAAAAAGAGCATTCCCCAAACCATGAACAAATTAAAAATCAACAACAACACTTGGAGTAGGAATCCACGAACATTTACCCCAAACAAAAAAAACAAACAAATAATAAGTTTAATTTCGCCGATTGATGTTGATCAAACTTATTCAAATAACAAAAAATCAAAACCTTTCAACAAAAACAAAAGATTCATTATTGATATTACAAATTCGCCTGTCTTCAAAAAGAAAACCATGCCAACGTTTTCAAACGTGAAAAGTATTGATTCAGATGACGAAGATCATCAAGAAGTTCAAATGTTTCCAAAATATAACAAGTGTTTGAAATCAAAAGAAAAAGAAAAAGATCAAGAAAAAGAAAAAGAAAAAGAAAAAAGAAAAGAAAAAGAAAAACAGAAACAAATTGAACTCGAAATCGAAACAAACCTCGAAGAATTCAACAGTTATAATCTTGACCATGAAAATAAGAAATTAAACGTTAAAAATTCTTTTCAAAAAAATACAAAAGATGAATTTGCTGCCTTTTCTTTTACAAAAAAGTCTGTCTCGAACTACGAGTTTATGCAGAATTATCTCAAAAACTTTCAAAAGATGGATTTAAAACCAAAAAGAAACATTATTCAGATCAGCCCAAAGCTGTGCGGCACACAAAATAAAATGAAAAATCAAAGAAAAAAAAATGCGCACAAAAACCGATTAAAATATAACAAAATTTACCATCGCAAATATGACTTATCCAAATTACCACAGATCGATTTACAAGAGTCAAGGGATTGGGTGTACCCAACAAACTATCCGATCAGGAATTACCAGCTTGAGATCACGAAGACTGCGCTCTTCCACAACACATTAATTGTTTTGCCAACTGGCCTTGGCAAGACATTAGTCGCGGCTGTTGTCATGTACAACTATTACCGTTGGTTTCCTACGGGCAAACTCATCTTTTTAGCGCCTACAAAGCCCCTAGTTCAACAGCAGCTTCAGGCCTTTTTAGACATTATGTGTGTGGTCCCCAAGACGGAGTGCTGCGAAATGACTGGTGAGACAGACTCCAAGCAAAGAGAGCGCCTGTGGAAAAGCAAACGGATCTTTTTTGCAACCCCACAGACGATAGTGAATGATTTGGAAAGACAGATCTGCTTTGCACGGGAGATTGTGTGCGTGGTCTTTGACGAGGCGCATCATGCGATGGGCGACTACGACTACACCCGCATTGTCTCCAAATTGCTTTTGGACACAAACCAGTTCCGTGTTGTTGGGCTAACTGCCACGCCCGGCACCTCTGAGGAACAAATCCAAGAGGTGATCACAAACTGTCTGATCTCCAAGCTGGAGGTAAGGACCGAAGACAACTTTAGTTCACATGAACTGAAGGAATGGAGGTATAAAAAAACGGTCAAAGTGATTAAGGTGACCCTTAAAAACGAAAAGGAATTGAACCACATCATAAACGTTTACAAACCATACCTCTCCAAACTGCTTACAGGGCTGTTTAAAAAGCATTTGATCTCCACAAACAAGGTGAACGAAATCACACGAGGCATTTTGTTGGCAAATTATAACACTTTAAAAAGAACACAAAAAAACAGGAAAAGGCAATTACTGAATCACAAGGAATACAACCAATATCTGCAGACCTTTTTATTATCAATGAGCCTATTTTATGGCTACAAAATTTTAAAAGACTATGGCGTCTATCCCTTCCACACCTTTTTAAAGAGGAATTACAACATCCACACAAACGATCTGAAGGATTACAAATTTGAATTTTTAAAATCGGATGTATATCAGGATCTAATCCGAGAAGTGCCCAAGCAATTGAAAAAGGAAATATATTCTCATCCTAAAATCATCAAATTGAGAGAGATTCTCAAAAAGCACTTCCAAAAGAATAAGCACAGGGATACCCGTGCAATGATCTTTTCGAGTTTTAGGGATAGTGTCATTGATATCAAAAATTCATTGCATGATCTCCAGGATGTAAATGCAATGAGCTTTATTGGCCAGGCAACTACTTTGACCTGTAAAGGAGTTTCACAAAAAAACCAAAAACTGATCGTCAAGCAATTCAAAAAGGGCCACTACAACACTCTGATTGCAACTTGCATTGGCGAAGAGGGATTAGACATTGGGGAAATTGATTTAATTATATGCTATGACTCCTACGTAGATCCAAAAAGAAGTGTCCAAAGATTTGGGAGGACAGGGAGGAAAAGAAATGGCAAAGTTGTCATTTTGGCAACTGAAGGCCAAGAAGAAAAGGCCTACCAAAAGAATTTGAATAAAAAAAAGTTAATAGATCAAAGTTTGATCAATTTTGAAAACTTTTTTTTTTATCCAAATAACCAAAGAATGATCCCACGATTTATAAATCCAAAATGCAGAAAAAGAAAATTAAAAAAAAGAGAAAAGAAAAAAAGAAAACCTCTTAAAAGCGAAAATGCAGACTCTAAAAAGTTAAATGTAAATAATAATCTTATTTCTAATACGAGTACTAGTCTTAAAAGTGGCGCGCAAAATGGTAAAAATAAATATATATCAAGTAGATGGAAACAGCTTTCTGATGAAATCCAATGGTATGATGTGAGTTCCGATTTAATAAAAATAAAAATCACAAAAAAAGAAAAAGAAAAGGAGAAAAGGAAAAAGAAAAGGCAAAGGGAAAGGGAAAGGGAAATGAAAAAGAAAAAGAAAAAGAAAAAGAAAAAGAAAAGGCAAAAGGAAAGGCTAAGGGGAATGATAGAAAGTAAATGGAAAACAGTTGATGGTGGCGTTTATATTGATAATGATGATGATGATGATGATGATGGAAGCAGCGATAATGATGGTGGTGGTGTGAAAGATTCTGATGATGATAACAAAGAGGATTCGAAAAAAAATAGAAAAGAATTCGAAAAATCAAAATTTTTATCACGATCAGATCAAATTATTCATGACATTAAATATAAATTAAATAAAAGCGAACAAATACCTAAATTAACCTTAAAAGATTCTTCAACAATAAGTAAAATGAGAAAAAAATACAATAAAACTTTTTTATTTAGCCATTCAAATATTTATGGTTTTTTAATAAACAACACCAATAATAATTTTTCCAATCCACAAAATCCTAAAAAAATACAATCTTTAATGAGAAAAAATGATAATTTATCAAATTTTAATAAAAAAAGAGACAAATATTCAGAGAGTGATATAGGTGGGTTATATAAAGAGGGTAAATATATAGAAAAAGACAAGGAAGATGGAGATGATGTATCTGCTAATGATGTGGGGAAAGGCAAATGGGGAAAGAAGAAGAAAATCGAAGATAACGATATTGACGAAAAAAGAAAAAGAAAATATAAATCACAATCAAACAATAATTTGAAAACTGAAATTAAACAGCAAAATAAATATTTTAAATATACACATTTAAACAAAAGGAGAGTTGATAAACAATTAAATATTATTCCGAATTTAAAGATTAATAATAAAAAGCGAAAAGAACAAAAATTATTCTTTACTCGAAAAATAAAATTTGAAAATCAATTAAATTTCAAGAAACAAAAAAAAAAATTGGATTACTCAAAAATTAGAAGTTTTTTTAAAATTGATAATTCTGATTAAAATATAAATAAATTTTATAAATACAAATTAAAATTAAGATTTGAGTTTGTATTTATCACGGGTAAATAGTTTTCAAAATACATTTTTATTTAGTTTTTTTTTTTTTTTTTATTCTTTCTATGCTTTTTTCTTGTAAAAATTATCAAACTTATGAGAAACAGTACTTTAGATCATTTGTTTTTTCCAAAAGAAACAATAAATTTGATGTAGTATATTTTTTTTTTTTAATAATAAATTACATCTATTAAGGGAATAGCAGTACACCTTAGAGAAGTCTAAAATTAAACTAAACTCCACTTCAAAATTTTTGACATACCAAAATGAAATTTAAAAAGATTTTTTTAAAAAAATTTTGAATATTAATTTATTTTAATTCTAGAGGAATCTAGGTGGAGCTAATTCCTTAAACTGATAATTATTTAAAAATTCCAAAATTAAAACTTAAATTATGAAAAGTATACATTTATTCATTTTTATTTTTACTAAAAAAGCACTTGATAATTCATTTTTTATAAAATATTGAAGAAAAAATAAAGACTAAAGGTATAAACATATTGTTGATAACAATATGATCATTAAAAGAATTGGTATTGATATAAATGAATGGATTAGAAAATATATTTGAAAAATTTTCACCTGGATTGATTTAAATCTTTATAATATATTGCTCTTAGAGCACAAAAAAAAAAATAAAAATTAAAAAAAAAATTATTATTATTATTTGAAATTTTCCAGTTTTTTTTGTGATTTTTTTTGTTTTACTTTTTAATTTACCTAAAATATTAGTCAAATACCCTTTAAAAAAAGGTTTTTGTCGATTTTTTTTTTTTAAATTTAATCCATTTTAATCTTTGATTTTAATTTTTTATTCTTTTTTAAAATTTTTATAACCCCATTTCTAAACTAAAATTCAAAATTTTCGACACAGCTAAAACGTTACAAACAATCACAATAATACAATTTCATTGAAATTGGAGATAATTTTGATTTTTGTAAAATCTGAAAATCATTTTTTCATCTTTTTGTTTTTGTTTTCATTTCATTGTCTGAATTACGTAATTTGCTTCGTTCGATCAAAATTTTTTTCAACCATTGATATTATGTTAAAGTCAAGTTGTTCCAAATAGAAGAACTCAAATAAAATTAGTTGGTAGTATCTAACCATTTGATCGATCAATATTCCTAATAGAATTTCAACAAATTTACTAATGTATTTTTTTGTTTTGCTCTCTCCAAAATTTTTAACACACCCTTGATTTATTTGTATTGATAATTATTTATTTATTGTTTCGTGAGTATTGTAATTTATAAATAAGTGTTAACATTTCAATTAGTGAATGGTTCTAATTTGGTAAATCTTCTTGAATTGATAAAATAAGTTTTTTTTTTCACAAATCGAATTTTGGTGTGTTAAAAATTTTGAATTGGGGTTTAGTTGATATACTATTTCCATCCCATTGATTTGTTTTTTTTTTTTATTTCTACAGTCATCTAATATTTTTTGAATATGTAAAATTTTCTAAATCGGTTAAAGTAAAAAACAGGGGTTATTTATCTCACTGCACCTTTTTAACTTGAAAAAGACAAAGGAAATATTACTACAGAAAAATAATATTATACCAAGAGTACATATGGGGTTGGTTGTTTTAGATTCATTTTTGTATGTGCAATTTCTACAGCTGTTCCAACCCTTTCATGAAAATTTTTAATAAGAAATGGGAATTGATTTACTATTATAAATTTGTATCATCTATAAATATAATATGGAATCGTTGTTAAAGTTTATCAGAAAGGTTGAATTGATAATAGAAGAAAAATAAATATTTTATACATTTTTTGGTCTTTACAATTGAACAGAAAAACCAAAATTGAATAGGATCTTAAATTGAAAAAATTGTAAAAATCTCATGTTTACCCAATTTCAAACTTAGAATCGAAGGATACTTTCAAGTTTCTGTGATTTCTGTGATTGATTTTCTTTTTTATTGATTTTTTATTATTGTATACAGCCAGTTTCACTTTTAAGGCACAAACTTTCAACGAAATTTAAGGCACAATAAAAATCTCAAATTAAAGCACAAAATTTGGAATTTTTTTTTTTACAATTTATTTTTACTAGAATTTGAATTTTGTGCCTTAATTTGAGATTTTTATTGTGCCTTAAATTTCGTTGAAACTTTGTGCCTTAAAAGTGAAACTGACTGTATTACAAAATCAAAATTTCTCTTTTCATTTAACAGAAATTGAAAACTTATCTAAGGATAGAAATTGAATTTCCTATTTCATAAAACACTATTTTATAATATATAATAATCATTATATTTTATAACTTTTTGTGGTTAGGCTGGAAGAAACATAATATCATGATATAAACTACTTTCGAAAAATAAGGGCCCAGTTTTTCAAATTATACTCACTAAACTAATTATATGAGGAACCCTGTAAATAATCATCAATAAACTAGAAGTTGATGGATAATCATCAGAAGATTAAATACTAACAAGGTGTCGTCTTTAAAAATTTTTATACGTTGAAAAAAATCTATTTCATTTTTTTGTACAAAAATTTGGCTAAAAAAAATCATCCAAAATTTTACAACATCTGGATATTATCGATTTTTTTTTCGGTTCTAAGAGTAATTTGATTGAGAATTAAATTGAAATTTTTCATCATGTAAAAAATATTAAATGTAAATCAGTGAAGATATATTGACATCTGAAACTATTTGATTGAAGAAACTAACAAAAACAAAAAAAAATCAAATTGTCATCTGATTGTTTGAAAAATTTTTTTTATTTTCTTCCAATTTTTCAGTCAAAAGTTTGGTTAATAAATTATGAAGTAGAAAATTTTATTTAAATTACATCATTAATCAACTGCCCAACATCATATTGAAATCCAATAATTCTAGAACGAGATCTCGAAATTTGGGCCCCTATTTTTTGAATTTAGTTTACTAAGAAACAATTATTTACTTTTTGTTATTACTTTCATTGATTTACATGATAGGCAGATCTGTAAATTAAAATAAAATAACTTATCATCATAATCTTGATCGATTTTAGATTGCATTAAATATTTTTTTTTTTTTTTTTTAAAAAATTCACTTTTTTTCAAGATCGGTTTTTTAATCAAACATAATTTTCTCTTTAAAAAATATCATTATTACAACCTTAAAGTTCATCATCTGTTTGATCACTATTAATTTTAAACATTTATCAAAATATTTTTTACATTTTCAGATTATATTGAATTATGTATTTGTGTTATTATCTGGATTTAATAGAATATCACAATTTTATCCTAGATGAAGATTTTATAAAAATAATCATAATTTTTGAAATTTTCTCACATATTGAAAACAATATCATCAAAAACTCTATTATGTAATATTTCTAAAAATATTCACAAAATCAAGTGATTCTATTATCTAATTGATCATCAATAGTAAGCTGTGAAATATTATACAGGTTGTTTTTTCGCTTTCATTCACTCATTAAATAATAATTTAAAAAATCAATAAATATTATAAAGGTTTATTTAGTTGGAATTGATACTTTATTATTTTGTTATTATGCTATTAGAAAAAAATAAAATCTTGATTTTTTGAGTTGGTAAAGACATTTCCAGAAATAAGTGTATAATATATGAAAAATTTTTTGTTAATTGAATTAAAAATTCGTTATTCTTGATTATAGAATAAATTTCAGATAATCTCAATTTACAACTCTAAAAAACATTATTAACCAATTTCCCCTTTAAATAAATCAATGACAGTTTTTAAAAAATGAGAAAAAATAAATATTTTTTCTATTTTTCTTTTAATACAGCATAAAAGAATTAAGATTTGTTTTTTTATATTTCAAAATACTAGTTTGACTAATGTAAAATAGTTCATCATATAATTCAAAAAAAAAAAAAAAAGGGAAGAAAAATATACCCATAACTACAAATTTAGTATTGGAAAAACAATTATTAAAATACAATAAAACTATTTAAACAAATTGAGTATATATTTTTTTTTTAGATCGAGAAAATTAAAACTTATATAAAAAAATAACATTGTTAAAAAGTGTGGAATATTTATCATAAAAACCATTTTTTATGACTTTTTTGTTTTCTGAAAAGCTAATAAATCAAGTTTTGAAGGTGAGATAAAGTTTTTGATGGTGAGAAAAGCACTTAACAAAATTTGAAAACATAATTTTAGAAATGTTCGGTTTTAATTCAAAAAAGTTTATTTCCCTTTTAGGAAATAAAAAACTCTAAAAAGTTTTCGATTGTCCTCACTTTTTTACATAGCTTTAATTATAAAATTTCATTAAAAAGATCACTTTGACAAATACCCGATGAAGTTTAATACCCAAGAAAGATTGTTTATTTCACAATTAGTAATTTAGGAAAAAAATTGAAAGAGGAAACGTTCAAAACAATTTTTAATTCATAACCTTACTGAAAACAATAAGTGAAATCAATTAACCATACTAGAAAAAAATTGTCAAATGGAAAAGAATTGTCAAATCGGTTTTAATTGTGGATGGTAAAAAAGAAACAATTTATCAATTATTTTTTTAGTTATTGTTCACCGATCAATGAAGATATATGTTACCAAATTTCATTGAAACTGGATTAATACATATTATTAAATTCTTAAAGCCAATTCAAAGTGAATGAAAAAGCATGGCAACAAAAAATCTGAAAAAAATCACTTTTACTAATGTTTACAATCAGATCTCAAATTTGGGTAAATTGAAAATGCTTAAATTTTTCTTTAATGTGTTGTTTTGAATTCTATTTTAATTACAATAATCAATCTAATTTTTGGACTTGGTTTTTGTTTTAAAATGAACAAAAGAATAAAGAAGTTTGAAAATATTTGAAAATGATAAATTTTACTACTGTTTTAAAATTAAAACCAATTTAAGAATTTTTTTCCAGAATTCGAAAATAAGTAATAAATTAACCACAAATAAAAATTCAAAAGATTATTTAGAAGTCAAATTTACAAAAACAATTTAATTCTCCTTTATTATCCAAATTCGTTTTCTGAGTTGTTTTGGAGATCTCAAAAATTATCAATTTTTTCAAACAAATTTTTAATACTGGTTGTTGAATTATTAATAGGGAAATAATTTTTAATTCATTTCTATATTTTTCTTTTTTCAATAGAGATCACAAATTACAACCCACTTTTTTGAAAACTCTATATGGTAAAAGAAAAATCTAGAAAATGAAGTGAATATTTTTTCTCATTTAGAATTCAAATACCAGTAATAGATTCAATCCAAGATAAATCCTTCAATTTTTAATAATTGATCAATCAATTAAAAATTCCCAGACAAAAAGGTAGTATTAAAAGAACTGTTGTTGTGTTGAATTCTCTAATTTGTCTTACATCATTTTTTTATTTATTCTTTTATTAATAGTTTTTACTTTGATTTTTCGGGTTTTATTAAGGTTTCCAATTATTAATAGTGTTCAACTTTTCTTCCCAAATTTTTATCTATTTTCCCCTACTTTTCACTTTTTTCCCAAATGGTAAAGCCTGTTGATTCCTAGAATGACGGAATTGGAATATTGTTTTTATTACTTATGGTTCAAAGTTTGCAAATAAAGTTTCGAATTTTGAAAAAAAACAAGGATAAGGTGTTTGCTTTCGACCAATAAGAGAAATTATGTGTTTAGTGTGGAACATTAATTACTCATAAATTAAAAAAACTGAATGGCTTTTGAGATCAAACAAAGGAATAAAAAAAAAAGTCTCTTTAAAGGATTTGTTGGGATCTCAATATTGGGTTTCCAAGTCATATTTAAAAAAGCTTGAAGATAAAAGTTTTTTGATAAAGTTCGAAAAATAGCTCTATCGAAGTAGGTTCGCAAGTTTGAAAAGGCACCTCTAAAAACTTATTGGCCACACTTTTTTCAAATAACTTTCTTGAAGCGCAAGGAAATAATAACAAAATAAAAAAGTAACGATTCCTGGAAGGTTCAGATTTCTTTTATTAAATGCAAAAAGTATTGGGATTGTGTCTGCTGAAAATCATTTTTTTGAAACTTCCTGGTAATTGTCCAGAACAGTCTCTAATTGTGTCATAAAGTCTAGCATATCCGAGTTTTTTTGAGACAATTCAATTTCAGGTTCATTGCAAATTACAATCGACGAATATTTTCCCATCGATCCATCAAGATCGAGAATTGGTCCCTGACTTTTGATTTCATAGCAAAACTCAACTTCATCACTGCTATCAGATTCTTGTGTTGTGGTAATAGGATCTGATTCCAAGTTTCTCATGTGGAGTGTTCTTTGTTTTTTTTTATTTTCATGGGTTTTTTTGTTTTGATTTTTTTGTTGGTTTGTTGGTTGGACTAAATCAAAATTATTACAAATTCTTTTTCTAGAAACGACCAATATATCGTTTCCTTGAAGACTGTTGTTTTGGGTTTGATTAATTTTTTGGATTTTTGGTGAAACAAGAGAGTTTGTGCTCATCATTTAAAACAAAATAAAAATTGACTTTTTATCAACAAACAATAAAAAATGAAATTTGGACTTTTTGTTTTTGGAGGTATTAAAATCTAAATGTTTAAAGAACTAATATAATTCTTGAGTTTGTTTTTAGATTCTAACAAAATTCAATCATTTTCACAGACTCTTAGAAAATGTTTTGAATTTGAAAATTCTTGAAAATCTTGATCTATTTTAACTCATATTTTGTTTTGAAATTACTGTAGTCAAAATAAAGCGTGCAAAAAAATTTAATACGTGTTTCAAAATAAATAGCTTGTTTTTTTGTTATAGAAGACCTATACATTAACCAATCCAAGAAACCAATAATAAACGCTAAAAAAATATGGTATTGGTTTCTTAAAGTTGTATTATTTAAAAAGAAATCCTAAAAATGAAGGATCAAATTACAAAATTTCTATCAAAAAATAGAGTTAATTTTTAAGATTAAATTCAAAAAAACAAAAAATTTCAAAAAAATTGAGAATATTATGAAAAATTTTCAACTATTTGTATGAATAATTTAAATTTTACTGAAAATAACGAGACCTTTACTTTCAAAATTGATTTGTACTTAGGTATATTATTTAGTAGTAGCTTGGACGTTGTCTTGGTATAAGAATAAAAAAAAGCACGGATAATATTTTGAAACACGGATTATAGTCGTTGTGCACGCATTATTTTGATCACTGTAGATCTGTGTCTTATTTAAAACTACAAAGAAACTTTGTGGTGTTATAAATATACTCCGTTTGTGTTATGTATTTGCTTATTGGTATCTATGTGTTTTGTAAAGATCTCTAGTATTTCTTTCTATACGAATTTTAATTTGAATCAATTGTTTTCAGACAAGGTTTATCCTTTCCCTAGTTTCTTCAAAATTAAAGTTTGTTGTAATTTAAGATAAATCATCTTGAGTATACTGAAAGTCAATTTCGTTTTCTCACATAAGCCTTTAAGTATAAATACTGATATCTTAAGAGATTAGTGTCAAGATAGATTGTTCTAAAACTAAAGTATGTTGTAATTCGATGTAAATGATATTTGTAATGTGTGGTTCTAATAGTTTCTGTGACTCTAAAAAATCTATTATAAATCTTATTGAACAATAAATTATTGGTTTTTGTAGTAACGATTCTGATTATCAATTTAAAATTTGAGAATTTTTTTTTAAATGTCCATTCCCAAATCTTAAAAAAAGAAAGCCAAAATACAGTATTCAGTTATTTAATAAAAATAAGATGTACTGAACCAAAAAGTAAATTTTTTGAACTTTTTATTTTCAAATATTAACTCAATAATAGTCAACATAAAAACCTCAAAGAATGATTATTTTTGTTTGCTTTTTATAAAGCTAGTTGTAACATCAAAATATTTTCAATATTTCAGAAATAATTGGTTAAAAAAAATCTATTCCTTAATTATTTAATTGTATAAAAAAAACGAATTTTTTTGCAATTAATCTGCATTTCAAGACAAATTTAAGAAAGATATTTTCCAACTTTGGTGTCTGAATATTGAATATTAATTCTTCAATATAAATTTGTGGCTAAATTAGATTTTTTTTGAAAATTTGTTAGGTTTTTTTCTAATACCGAATCATTTATGATTGATTGGATATTGTTTTTTTCTGATTTAACTCAAAGAATTGTTAGAGGCATTTATATTAGAACATGTACGTCCAGTTCCACTTTTAAGGCACAAACTGCAACGAAATTTAAGGCACAAAAAAAAAAATCAAATTAAGGAACAAAATTCAGATTCTAGTATAATAAATAATATAAAAAAAAAATTACAAATTTTGTGCCTTAATTTGAGATTTTTTTGATTTTTAAATTTCGTTGAAAGTTTATGCCTTAAAAGTGGAACTGACTGTATACTATTTAAATCCAATTGTATGATATTGTTGTTAAAGAATTTTTCATGGTAAACATTTATCCCTTGAACTAAACACTATTTGTAAAGAGTACAAAATTATTCTTATATTTAAATTTCTTTAATAAAGGTGTCATTTTTCCAAAAATAACAATACACTTTGGATAATTCCCCACAGAGAAGAGAGTTCTTGTCAAAAAATCTGAGGTTTATGATAACAACAAAAATTGATTTAAATATAGAACATAAATCTGTGAAGAAGAAACAGAAATTTGAAAATCGAAAATAAGTTTTCAAAAAACAAAAACCTTTTTACACTCTTTGATTAAGTTGTCTTATCTCGTTGAATCAAATTTAGTAAAAAAAACTAAAATAAAACTCAAAATTTTAAATAGTTGAAACATTACAAAGAATCACAATTAATACAATTTCATTCAAATTGAAAATAATTTTAATTTTGGGCAAATATGAAATTCAATTTTTCAAATTTAATTTTTTTGTTTTCATTTATTTTTTACTAATATCGAGTTTTTTCGTTTAATCAAAATTTTTTGGAATGATTAATATTACGCCAAAGTTGAGTTCTTTTAAATAGAAGAACTCAAATAAAATTAGTTGATGGTATTTAATCATTTGATCCATCAATGATTATTAATAGAAAATAAATAAAACTACCAACGCATTATTGTCATACCACATCGGAATCTTTTAACACATTCTTTATTTATTTGCATTGATAATTATTTATGTTTTTTGTTTTATTATTATTGTAATTTATAAATAATTGTTAACATTCCAATTTGTTTAATGGTTCTAATTTATTATTTATTCTTGAATAGTATTTAAAAATTATTTTTTTTTTTTTACAAAAAAATAAAACTTGGTAAGGTAAAAATGTCGAATTGGGGTTTATATCAAAGTACTTAATTATCATAATTCTAAAAGTTAAAAACAAAGACAGAATATTTTCCTTAATTTTTTCAAAAAGAAAACTACATAAACATTCATGTTGAATTTTGATTGTTTTTTCATAATTGATATTTCTCATGAAGCCAATGCAGCCACTTTGATTTGTACTAATTCAAATTTAGCTATACTGAATGTGCATTCAAAATAATCAACTTTGAAAATATCTTAAAATGGAAGATTTTAGGTGTAAAATTAAAATTAAACCCGAGTAAGATTTTCCTATTAGAAAGTTTAATATGTAAAAAATACCACATTTTCAAATTTGATTAAATACATTTTCAACACAAAAATACTTGTTTATTGCTACAAAGAAATTTAATATCAATTTTTTTTTTGGAAAGATTAGTAATATTTTATTATATTCATCGAAAAAAGTCTTTAATCTTTCTGGGAAAAAATGATAACTGAAAAAAAAATTAATATTAAACCGAAAAGTGTAAATTAGGTATTTCCAAAAAAGTAGTAAATTGCATTTTTTTTTTACCTTTCATAAAAAATCATCTTTGTTAGTAAAAAGATCCATTAATTGATAATACAAATTAAGTTTAATATTATACCGATTGAATAAATGGCTTGTGTATTGATTTCAAAATATGATGGATGAAATATTTCCAAAAAATGAAAAAAAAATAACACTTTATTTGGTGAAAACAATATACGACCAATTCCAATAAAAAACTGGAAATAGGGAAAGTGTACAAATGATTTTTTAAACAAGAAAATGTATTTATATGTTTTCAATTCTATAGGAAAATTTAGTTCAGATTAAACAAGTTATGAAAACGGTTTTTTCAAACAAAAAGAAAATAATTAACAGTAATTTTAACTCCCTAAAAAATATCTGATAAAATCGAGATCAGAAAATTTCATATCTTTTATTTATGTAATACAATACTAATAAACAAATTGAATTATTACCAAGAATCAATTTATGGTGGTTAATTATTTTGGATTTTTAAATAGTTTTTTGGAGATTGATTTTAAAAGATATATTTTAAAATAAATTTGCCCCACTTTATTGTAAATAGCTTATATATATTTACGACTTGAACAAAAAGAATTCTAATAGTTTAAAATAAATCATTAAAAAAAAATTCCTATTTGTGTTATTTTGAATATACAGAAGTATCTAGTATTCAAATTAAAAATTTAAACTTTTGAAAAAAAACCGACCAAATTTAATGATCAAAATTATTTTAATTATGTTTTTATGACAAATCAACTCTTGATAATTATCTGGTTATTATTTATTCAAACTATATTATTAAAACTAGCATACTGATTAAATTTTGAGAAAAAAATTAAAAATTGAATTTCAAAATTCTATTTAAAATTAAATTAAAAATACAAAATCAATAGTAATGAGTATCTTTTTTTTTTTTTTTTTTTTTGTCGATTATATATTATTTCTAAAAACGAAAAATTGAAATGTAAGAACGAATATTCTGTTAATCATTAATTTAATTTTTTTTTTCCATTTGTTTTTTCAATTCGTCTTTTCTTTTTTTCTTATCTAAACGTATTTTCATATCTTCTTCTGCCTTTTCAAGAAGACCAGAAAACATATTTTTTTCGGAAATACCTTTCATTAATTCGATAAAGAAAGGGATATAATTAAATCTACGTCTTTCATTTTCACGGTAAGCCTTTTCCATTTTGAACTGCTCTTCTTCGATTAAGTTTGACAATTCTTGAATTTGATTGTTTATTGTAAGAGTTTTTTCTTCCTTATTTGTCATTTTTTCGTCCATTTCATTCAATTCTTTTGTCAATTGCTCAATTTTTTTTTTGGCAACAAATTTTTTATCCTTGATAACGGCCATCAAGCTAAATCTTAATTCCGTTCCATAAGTGTTGATTCTGTTTTGTAATATGGAGACTAATTCAATTAGCCATTTTGTACCTTCAAATCCTGTATGAAGAATTGGTCCTTTCTTTAATCCATCAAGTTCATAGATGATTCCGCCTTCTCCATTTTCATCGAATTGTGGATAAAATGTTGTGAAATGGAAAACATCATCATCTTCTTTGGCAACAGTTTCCTCCATGATAAATGGTTCTGGCCTTGAAAAGCTATTGTGTACCTCACGAATAACGGCACTATTTCGAATTGTTTCACCACAAATCTATAAATTATATTTCAAAAAAAGACAAAAAAAATTTTTTTAGAAAAAGAAAACAAAAAAAATAATTTTTTAAATTTTAATAAAAAAGATTATTTGATAAATGTTTATACAACAATAAATAATAGATGGCAAAAAAATTTGACCATAAGAATGGGTATTTAAATTGGAATTTTCTTATTTTAAGAAACATAGAGTAATTTTTTAAACATTCTTATTACTGTTTTTAGAATTAAGTTTAGTCAATACTAAAATCCTTTGGTAATTAAAAAATATCAATAAAATATAACCGAAATTTTTATAAATTCAAAATTAATTCAGTAGTTTTTCTCAAGAACAATTACCGTTTTAAGAATAACTTTTCATTTCCGTGGTTTGGGGTAATTTTCAATTTTTGGTTTTTAAATAAATAAATAAAAAAAAAGAAAATATATATTAAAAGAATTAATAAAAGAAGACATAAATGAAAAGATTGATTAAAAATTTATTTACTGATTTTTATAACAAATTATATATATTTTTTTAAAATTTAAGAGCATAATTTAATCATTGATGAAAGAGATTAAAACAGAAAATTTCTTATAAAAAATAATAATAATTTTATTTTGGAAATTATAAAATTTAAAATAGAAAAAAAAAAACAAAGTCTGCAATAAATTTTAAAAAATAGAATTCAATTGTAAGAAAATTAAATATTATAAATTTAGAAGAATATTTTTGAATACTAAACAATTACCAAAAAAGTATCAATTTTCTTTTGTCATCTTATTCAAAAAAAAAAAAAAATATACTGCAGTCGTTTCATTTGAATTTTGAACAGTTACTCTTGAAACATGTGTTAATAGTTAGTATTTTCGCCTTTAAACCTCTTTTAAACTTTTTTTATGCTTCTTTCAAACTTTTTAGAAAATATCTAAAAATCTTTCATGTCGTTTTCAACTTTATATATTTTCTTTAAATCTTCTGTAAACTTGTTTTAACCCCCCCCCCCCTCCTAAAACTTCTTTAAAACTTTTCTGAAAATTCGGATTTGCTTAAAGGAAAGAAAAAAATCTTCAAAAGTCAATTAAATTCAATTAGATTAATATAGGTAATTGAATTGAAAATTATTTAGTTATTTATGTTTTAAAGAACATTTTTAAATTTAACCAAGTTGAAAAATATTTCGAGAAATTTTAATTTATTTTCAATATGGAATAATGATTATGTAATGGATAATTGTTTTTATAAATTTCTGAAGAATTTTAGTGTGTCTAATTAAGATTAAATTTTGTTTTATTGACATTTAAATTTTAAATAGTATTTATAATTATCTTCTTTTATTTTATGGGGGTGTTTATATAATTGAAATTAAATAAAATGACAAAAGTCACAGAAATAGTAAAAATTTTGGAAAGGTATTTTTAGAAAATACACACTTAAAAAGCAATTTATTGACTGAAAAAAAAATCAAAAAATGAGTTCAAAAAAAAATGATTTGATTGAAAATGAACATTAAAAAATTATTTGCCAAGTTTTCTGATTTTTTTATTTCAAATGATAAAAACTTTTCATTTCATCTTTTTTCTTCACAAGTTTTAGTTTTACCTATTTCGTTACCACTTTAAAACAAAGATAATGGATCAGTTTTTAATCCTGTTAAATTCTAACTCTAAAAAAATTAATTTTATCTTAAAATTTTAATTAGGAATAACCAAAACTAAAGACAATTTTCGTTTTTAATTGGTTTGTAAAGATCTTTGTATTTTTTCTATGAATTGTGATGAAAGATCTTTTGGGAAATTGAAATAAAAATTGTTCATGTTTTATTTGGAAAATTACAGTATTGTAAGAAGGTTCTTTAGGTAAATTAACTGAGATTTCTCAATTTATTTCCTTTTTTAAAAATTATTTTCTGTAAAAAAAAGAAAACGAAGTAAAGTTTTTTCCCCATTTAAGATTCGAATATCATTATCTTTAGTTTTTTATTAAATTAATTAACTATTAAGTTATCTTTCGGTTGGTTCAAATAAGTTGAAGTTTTAAGGAATAATATAATTGGTTGTAAAAAATTATGAACAAAAAAGATTTCTAAAATTTGAATTTCTTTATTGAAAATATGGAATGGAAGAAAAAAAAAAATGTATTTTTTTAAGCCATTGTAAAAAAAGTGCAACAAAAAAGTTTTCAAAAAGATTCTCTCAAGCCGATACCAAATCTCACTTGACATATTTTCAGTACACTTCACAAGTTTAAATTTGTTGGTATTAAAAACTCTATTTGTAAGAATGACTTGTTTCCTCTTGTGTATTAAATTTTTTTTTTGGGCAACACTTTTTTAAAACAGCTTTACCAAAGAATAAAACAAAAATTGGTCTGAAAGAAAAAACTAGAAAAAAGTGGTATTCTTTTCTTTTTTTTTAAAGTCGATTCTTTTTTTTGTTTTGTATTTAGTTAGTAATTATTAAACAATTCACAAATTTTTTTTCTTCCTTTTTTTCTCTTGGTAAAATCAAAAAAAATAAATAATTGACAGTTTGGAAAAAAATTCAGAAAAAGAACTTCAACTAAGAAGATCTCTTCGAAGAAAAAAAGATGAAAAATTGAAAAAAAACAAAAAGAAAAAAAAAAAAAAAAAGAAATTACATCAGAACTGAAATTCTTTGAGAAATCTTTAAATCTTGTTAATTCATCACCAAGGACAACTTCAGGATCGTTTATATTTAAAAGAAGATTCAGGATAGCTTGTGTTGCACAAGCGTTTGTAATTTTTTGTTCAGCAAAAAACAAATTAGGTGGTTTATCTTCAAGCACAATTCCATCTTCAAAATTTTGATTATTTTTCCATTTAAAAAGGAAAATGAAACCTAAGGGAGAACCAAGACTTCTAAAGGATTCTTTAGTTACCCCCAATACATCTACAACTTGAACGTTTTTTACACCAAATTTTTGGATCATTTCGGTAAATACACCAGGATCGGATTCAATTTGTGTCCAGCTCACTTTAGTTGTTCATTGTAAAAATTTGAAAAAATAGAAAAGTGAATAAAGTCAAATGTGAATAAGCAGAAAGTCATTCTTTCAAAATACAAAACAAAAGAAAAAATTACTTTTTTGAATTAAGTGTTTTAAAAGAGAGAAAAATTGAATAACAATTGAAAAGATTAAAAAATGAAATTATTTTTATTGAAGCTTTGTGGAAAAAAAGTGAATCACGGTTTATAATTAAGAACAGTAATCACAGAAACCTGAAAATTCAAAGTAAGATCAAACAAAAAAAGAATAAATAAACAAATAAAGACAAAATGAAGTATTCAACACAATAACAGTTTTTTTAATACTGCCTTTTAGTTTGGTTTTTTCTTTGAATTGATCAATTATCAAAAATTTGTTCAAAAAAATAACTTTTTTGAAGATCTCCAAAACCTCAGCAACAATTGTGATATGAAAGTAGATTTAAATTGTGTTTGTTGGGTTGACTGAAAAAAATATAATGGAATATTATTTGAAGTTAATTGGTTTCTTCTTTTTATTGATTTTATCTTTGAGTTTTCAGGTTCTATTAAAGTTCCCAATGAAAAATTGTATTTCACTTTTTTTCCCTGTTTCACTTTTTTTCCACAAAGATAGCATGGTTTTATTGATTCTTTGTTTTAGTTACAAAGAGTTATTTAAGTTATATTTAAGAAGTAGAGATTTAATTAAATTTCAATAATTTCAATTTTTTCAATAAAACCTTTATTTGAAATTCAAATAGAATTAAATTTCCACTTATAATCTTTGAATATTTCATTATTACTCCTTTTATTTCGGACTCTTAGTGTATATTGCTTCTAGTGATATAGGAGATAAGATAATTAAAAAAAATTCCAAAGTACAATCTAACTCTTGGAAACTAATATTTCCAATAAATTGAAAAAGAAAGTGAAAATAATATCCCATCAATTAATTAAATATCTTTTACTTATTGAAGAATAATCTGATGATTGAAATTATAATGAAATTTAAGTTATTTGTAGATGAAATATAATATCATACCATGAATGGGAAAAAGTTGTCAGATAGATTTTAATTAGTAAAATAGTAGTAAAGGTTTCTCATTTTCAAATAATTTAAAAAATATTGTTTAATGACTTGTGTTCATTTAAAAACAAAAACCAAATTCCATGAAATATTTTCATTATTGGAATCAAAATATAATTCAAAACAATATTTAACCAAAATTTAAACAGGTTAGATTTTTGAAAAGTTGAGTTTTGATTGCTTAGCTTGGAAAAATTGTTTTCTTTTTAGATTTTTAGACACAATAATTTTTTTCTATTTATATAAAATTAGTGTCAATAATTTAAGAATATGTATTATTTATAGTTTCAACAATTCCAATTTGAGATAAATTTAATATCCAGCATAAAATACGAAAAAGAATAATTTTTCATTTTTAAATTAATCTCTTCTTTATTTAGAAAATTAAAAACTTTTAATCAAAAAACAAACAATAAAATCAATTGGAATTCAAAAGATTTTATTGAATTGAAAAAAGAAATTTATAAAAGGATATGTAATGAATTATTGAATTCCATGAGCTGAAAATATTGTCACGTTTTTTTTTGATTTAAGAAATAAAAAGAAAATTTAAAAAAATTTCAGTTTATTTTTTGAAAAAAAAATATTGAAAAAAAGTACCGCTAGCTTTTCTTGAGTTGTCTGTTTATTTGGAAAACCGATAGATTTTCTTGAGGTTTTTTTGAGATTTCTAAACTCTTTTTCAAAAATTGTGACTCACCTGAAATAATAAATTGAAAACAAAAAATTTATCTTTTAGTATTCAAGAACAATTAATAACTAAATATGATTTGTAATTCACTTTTAAGTCATTCTAAATATATAAAAGCCCGATATATTAAAAATTAAAAAAAATAAAACCAAAAACTCAAAAAAAGTAAGTCACAATTTTTGAAATGAGCATTACCCATTTTTTATTACTGAACTTTCACTGTAAAAAAGTTGAACAACAATATTTTTTAAGAATAATTAAATCCTTTTTCAAAGACATTACATAGTCTCAATTTTCTTAGTGATTATTTGTCTTTTCGAAGATCTCTTTTTTTTTTCCACATGATCTTTTAAAAAAAAAAAAGAAAAAAGAAAAAGTATAAAAAGAAAAAGAAAAACAAAAGAAAAAAAAAAAAAAAGAAAAAGAAAAAAAAAAGAAAAAGAAAAACAAAAGAAAAACAAAAATTTGAAAAAGCAAAACTAAAATTTGCAAAATTAGAAAAAATGATTCTGATCCAAAAATTTGAAAATATTTTTTGTTAAGAATACTGGAATAAACCTTCAAAACAACTTCCATTAACATTATAAAGTGAATCAAAATTTATGAAAAATAGTTTATTTATTTGGAAAATCAATAGATTTCACAAATAAAATAGAAAACCTTAAAAAAAACCTAGAACACTTACAGAATAAAACAAAAAAAAAAACCTAGGAAAACCTAGGAATTGACGGCACTCTACTACACTCGATGAAAATATTTCGCAATAATAAAATATCAAAACTATTTATTTAAAACCGAAAAAATATTTAATTTATCTCTCAACCTCATAAATTCTTAACTTCAGGACATTCACTAACTGCCTAAATAGATATTATTATGTAATAAATAAAAACTCAAATCAATTTTTTCCTCTATGCTATAAACATGAACATAAAGAAATAATAGAAAATATTAATCATTTTAGGGGTATTTTCTTCTTATGAAAAAAATAGATTAATTATTCACAATAAATTAAAAGAAATAAATCTTAATTAATTTATTTTAAATGTGATAGTTTGAAATTATTTTCATTAATTAATAATTTTGAAATCTATGATTTTACAGTTAAATTTATGAAAGGGGGGTTTAGGAATAAGGGTAACTAGATTGTAATTAACATTTCAACCAATAAAAAAAAATAATAAATAATATTTATTTTTTTATATTTTAACCATAAAATTATAATAAAAATCAATTTGGCACTTTTTTACGGGATGCCAATTTTTTTAGGAATTAGAGATTAAAAACTGGAATGGTTGAGTTCAAGATAATATTTAATAATATCCTGATTTTAATTGTTCAGAGGTAATTTGTTTAAAGCTTCTCAAATATTCAATAATTTTAATATAATCTTAGTTAAGTAAATCAATAAAATAATAATAATTAAATGATTTCATTTTCAAAATCTTAAACAATCTTCATAAAAAATTTATAAAAAAAAAATTGTGAAAAGTTAATTATTCACTTTTTCAAAAGTTCATTTTGAAAAAACATTAAAGGATTATAAATAAATATCGTTCAAAAATCTACTTGTAACTAAAATTGTTTGTTGTAAGTTTAAAAAACAAATTGTCAGGTTCTATTAAGATTTTTATCAAATTTCATTGTGAAAAATTTATATTAATTTTTTCCATCATTAAGAGATTATTTTAATATCTTTCAAAAGTATTTTATAGTTAAAAAATATATTTCAAATATGGGATACATTCTTTTGAATTCAGTAATATCTAAGGTAATTTACTTGGGTTTTCTAGGAATTAAACGATGAGAGTAACATTCATAGATTTTAATTCGTTCTTTCAAATTCTGAAAAACTTAACCAAAACTGTTTGTTTTTTTTTTTTTTAATTTTTGAAATGTTAAGAATATTTATATAATTTTCTATTCATTTCAAAAATTAAAAAAAAAAAAAAAATTTGGATTTTTCAGAATACATAAAAATTGAGGAAAATCTAAGATTTAACTCTCTTCTTTTGAATTCTACAATAGCAGAGTTGACTTTTCTAGAGTTTTCTGTTTATTTGAAAAATCAATAGATTCTAAAGATAAAACAGTAAATATTAAGAAAACCGCCATTGGGTTGTTTTTACTTTAAGAAATAAATGGAAAATTTCTTAAAATTTTGGTTTCATTTCTCAAATTAAAAAAAAAACACCGTTTGTTCTTCCATAATTTAAAAGAACTGTTTTAAATCTTTTATTTTACTCTATTATATTAAATTTTGGACAATTTAAGCACTCTATAGCACTTGATGTACACTTCCATTATTTTTTTTTTTAGTATTTTTGTTTTGATTAAACAATCAATAGTTTTTCAAAACAAAAACAAAAAGTAAAAAAAAAAAACAGGAAAACCATAAAAAAACAAATTGATATCAATTTAAAACTAGAATTATTTTTTTAATTGCCAAAATAATTGATTCACCAGTTTAAAGATATTTCATAAATTGAAAAACTTTTTCTGGATAATACAATCAATTCTTAACTGTAAAAATAAAAAGTTCAATTTATTTAATATTAAATTTGATAAAAATCAAATATGAAAATTTGGTTTTTTAAACTGTTAATTGTAAAAGTTCTTTCAAAATATTTTTTGTTATAAGATAGGTTATTATGAAGTGAAAAATTGAAAAATGATTAATGTTGTTTGATCAAAATGTTTTAATGATCTTCAAGTGTTTATCAAGTTTGCAAGGGTTATTCAAACTACAGTAAAAAATCTCTAACAAGATAAATAAAGGAGAATAAAACTCTCAATCTTGGGTTTGTTTCGATTCCAAGTCTTAAAATTTGATTCGGACAACTTTTGTATTTTCCTCAGAAGAGTTACGTAATTGAGTCAATTGTAAAATTGTGAAGAATCTTTACAGAATAAAAGTCAGACATGGCCGTTTTAAAATAATTAATATCTACAAACTGTCCAATTCACCAAATATAAGCAGTTTAAAAACTACCTTATATAACTTTTATAACTCACTTTTTACAAACAGATTTACTTAATCACACAAAGTTGTGTTATAATCAAATATCTTGAATTTAAATTTTAACCTGGAGATCTATCCAGGAGCTAAATTAAAACCCTTAGTATTTCATTTCTATTTCCATTGTTCAGATCTTTGGTGTTTGTTCAACCAATAATTTAAAAAATATTTTGTTACTTGAAAGAATAATTGTTATATACGAATTGGAAAATTAAATTAATAATCGTTCTTAAAAGTTTTCCTTTCCAAAATATATATCTTGGGTGTTGTATAATTTTAAAATTAAAATAAATCAAAACCTTCATTATCAATAATCTCATTAAATGAAAATCAACAAATAATGAAATATAACATTTTTTTCTTGAGAGTTTTTATGTTTTTGTTTTTACAAATAGAATGAACAAGAAGAAAAACAACAATCACACAATTGACAAGAACTATTTCGAATACTTTTCAAGAAAATTTCGTATTGTACCACCAATAAAAATCACAAGAAGAACCAAACGAAAACCTATTACAACAAGAAGAACAAGACAAATAATTTGTAAGCATAAAAACTATAAGAAAACAAAAAAGCTATTAACAAACGAAGGCTTTCGAACCAAGAAAATTCAAAAAACATGCCATCAGTGCTCAACCACAAGGCATGTCAAAAGACATCAAATTATCCTTTTTCTTAAAATTTTGTTGAACAATAATTCAATCACACACACAATACATCAAGACTTATATGAAACCTTATTGTGTGATTATTGTGTCAACACAAAACAACTTGGGTTTATGCAAAAGAAAATCAAAGCGAATTGTAAAGTTCTTAATTTGCAACTTTGTATATCCCAAAGCACAAGTAATAAAAATTGGTACAAATTGATCTCAGATACAAAGAAAGGTGTTCAAAGAAAAGAAAAAAAATGGAAATCAATTGTCCGATTGGAAGAAGAAAAAATGCATTTCGACACCCTTTCAAAAGAAGAAAACGTTAATTACATGACTAGTGACGATGACGAAGATAGTTATGAAACTAGTTATGAAAGCAGTGATGAAAGTAGTGATGAACAAGAACAAGATGAAGAAGAAGAAGTGAAAGAATTGGAAGAATTGGAAGGACAAGAAGAAGCGAAAGAAGTGGAAGAAGTAGAAGTGAAAGAAGTGATTGAAGTGGGAGAAGGGGAAGTGGAAGAAAAGGGGGTAAAGGAAGATCAAAAGAAAGCGTTAGTAGAGATAATAAATATTGACCAGATTGAGGAACAAACATTGAAAAGCCAAGGGTACATTGATCTAGAAATGGAATACGAAAAAACTGAGCAAAAAAGTGATGATGAAATTGAAATTATATCTATGAGTGAAAAAAAAATTCTTGATAAGCTAGATACTAAAAATAATAACCAATCTAAACTAATGAAAAATAATTGATAATTATAATTAAAGTTACAATTTTCTAAACAAAAGAAAAAGAATAAGATACAAGAAAAAATGAAAACCAAATTAAAAAATTACAATGTTTTTTTCATAATAAAGAAACCAAATATCAAGCGAACCTACTGAAACAGATCTACAACAAAAATCCTATCCCATGTAAAAGAAATAATTTCACTGATTTTTTGGATAAGATAGTTAAAATCTTTCAATGACAAAGATTATTATATATATATATATGTATGTGTGTATGTGTGTGTGTGCATTCTTAAAAACCCAACACCCATTCTGGTAAAATCTAAGCAAAAATTGTAAAGATCTCATATTTTGAGGATTTACCAAAGAAGATATTAAATTACAAAATAAGAAAAACAAAACAGAGAAATAATAAATATTTTAATTATTCTCAATTTCCTTTTTATTGTTTCCAATAAAGGAAATAATGATAATAATTTTACTAAAAAGAAAAATTTGCAACTAATGAAATTATTTGTAAATACTAGAAACTTTGAGTTCAAAAAATTTTCTTGGATTGTTTTAAATTATCGAAGAAACTATTTTATGATCAAAAAGTTTTCACCATGTCAACATAATTGTAATTAACCATTTTAAATACACTTTTTTCTAAATATTCATCACATTAAACGTCTTTTAATGAAAATAAATTTTGTGAAGAGTTTATTTGGAAATAAACAACTAATCTATCTTTTTTAAGACATTTTTTTTTATTTTTTGAGAATTATTTTTAGATCTTTTAAATTTAATCTTTTGTATAAGATTAAAATGAAATTTAACTTGAAAAAAGTCTGGTTAAAATGGTTATTAATAAAGTCTTGAAAAGAGGACTACTGTAGTTTTTAAATTGTATAAATATCATTTTGACAATTTTTTTGTAACACTTTTTTCGAATGATTCTATTTCTAACAAAATTTAAAAATAAAAAAAATAGTATTAAAAAGAAAAAATCAAAAAATAAAAAATAGAGTATAATTTGAGGGTATTGATTATTCTTATTTAGGTATTTCTGAAACCAAACTGAGCTAAAATTGAAAAGTAAAATAAAATAAAATAAAATTAAGGAATATTTCAAAAATCATAAAATCAAAGGATACGAAAAAAAATAAATTGTCTAAATTACAGCCATTGGTGATCCCCTCCTCCGTCTTCCTCAAAATTTTTCAATAAAAAATCATCATAAAGCGATTGATCAACATTTTCAAATTTTGAAAAAGAAAAAAGATCAAGCTCTTCATCCATAAAGTTATTCTTACAATTTTGTTTTTGATCAAAATACTTTAAATCATCATTATTTTTTGACTGTTCTTTTTGAGGGACATTATTTGTCTTTAAATTGTCAATTTCAGAAAACTTGGTTGTTGGTTGTTTTGGGCTTGTGATTTTCACTTTTTTTGTTTTGGGATTACTATTTATAGTTTTTTTGTTTGGAATTGGTATATTATGGATTGAGCTTGAATTTGTCTTTTTCGATCTCTGGTTTTTCATTTTTGTTGTGTTTGAATTTGTGAGATTTTGATCTACTTCCAAAGTGTTTGGATCAAAAATATCTTCTAAAACAACATTTGGATAATCATCGCTTAAATGAAGTGGGAAATTATCTTTTTGATTTGTCTGCTTAATTTCACTTTGCTTATTGGTTTCCTGTTGGAATTGGCCTTGATCTTGGTATTCTTCTTTTAGTTGTTCTTTTAATTTTTGGACCTCAATTCTTAGTAATGAATTTTCATTATTAATTTCGTCAAGTTCAGTCTGAATACATTTGTTTGTAATTTTCAGGTTTTTTGATTCTTCTTCGAGTTCTTTCTGATAAAATTGTTTTCTTTTTCGAAACCTTCGTGCATTTCTTCTGTTTCTTTTCTTTTGAATTTTTTCGACTTGTTTTGGTGAGAGTTTCTCGATTTTTATTTTTTTTTTCTTGACCACCCTTGTCAAAATGAGTCTTGCTCTTTTGTATTTTTGTTCGACTTTCTTGGTTTCTTCTTCATTTTGATCTTTTTTTCCTTCATTTTTTTGATTTAACTGATTGTGGTTTATTTCGTCCGGCTCTTCTTCTTCGTCTTCATTTGTTTCTTCCTCTTGGGGCGTTTGTTTTCGTTTTCTTTCGTTTGTTACTTGAAGAGAATTTTTAGATTTGGTTTTTTCTTCAGATTTGTTGCAATTCTTTTTTGGTTTTTGCTGTTGAGATTTTTTTGAACAAGTATTCGACTTGTTTTTATTTGTTTTGATTGACATTGTTTGGGGTTATGGGTTTTTTTTTGGGTGTTTTTTTGGTGTTTTTATTCGGTAATAATTAATTTAGAATATATTACGAAATGGGACTAAAAAGACCCGAATTTCGAGTTGGGTTTAGGTTAGCGTAATGGTGAAGAATGTTATTCCCAAATTGTTAAATGGGAATTTCGATTATCGTAAGTTGTGGAATTATGGAATAAGATTTGAAAGTAGAATTGGTTTAATGATCTTCACTTTTGTGAAAAATTTTGTTTTTTTTGAGGAATTATTTTCAAAAGAATAACTGAGTTGAAGAATAAAACAAAAACTTTTGAAATAACGTAGTACGTTACGGTCTTTCAAAAAAAGAAAAAAGGGAAAAAATGATTTTTTTCTTTTTCCTTTTTCTTTTTCAAATAAATTGGCTTTTCAAATAAAAGAGACAAGATTGAGTTTTGGGTCCAAAACAATTTTAGCCTTTTTGTAAGTAAGTTTAGTTTTTCAATTGTAGTTTGATCTTTTTTTCTATTTTTCTTTTTGGAAATTACGTGCTTTTGTAAAAAAACTTTTTTCGAAAATTTTTAATTTAATTTGGTTTGAAAAAAATTGAACAGAGGGGTGTATTTAACTCTTAACCAAAATTATTTACTTTTAAGAGGATCAGTTCGAGTTTTCTTGTGAAGAGACAACGTTTTTATTGTATTTTTTTTCTTCTCAAAAAGTTTATTTTTTTACAATTTAGTTCGTCTCTATTTTCAATTTTTTTTATTTGAAAAGGATGATTCAAATTGAAAAAACTTGGAAATTGAAATTCAATACAACACTAAATCGATTTTAAAGCAAGTCAATTTAGGTGTTAGCCACCATAAAGTCAAAATTTTTACTTTTCACGATTTCTTGAAAAAAGATTATCAGAAAAAAACCTTTTTTATTTTAGATGTGTTTTGTTGCTTGTTGGTAATAAAGTACTTAAATAATTTATAATTTTAATTTTAAATGTAAAATTAAATCCCAAAATAGAAAGTTAATTTGATTTGTTTAACCTACATTGGGGAATGCTAAATGGTTTCTCTTGTATTCTTATATCTCCATTCTAGGGTAATATTTTTAGTTTATGTGAAAAATAAAATTTGGAGCAGTGAAAAAAATACCATACATGAAAAAAATCCCCGACAAGATTTTTAATTGTGAATATTAGTAAAATTTTTGTCTAATTTCAATGAAATCCCTATTATAAATAACCAATTTTTTTATGAGATTAGTAATAAACATACCTAAAGTCCACGAAAGTAAGGTGTCTCTAGAATACTCGTTTAATTTTTTGATAGCCATATGTTGATCAACTTTTTTTGAAAAACAATCAAGTTTTATTGGGGTTTACTAGAGTTTGGAAAATGATAATTTTTCTTCTTGTTTTTTGATTGATTGAATGGTGTTTTGAACAAGTGTGATTTCATCAATCATCATTCTAATTAGAGGGGGGGGTTATAATTGAAAAAGTTCGGTTCTTAAAAAAAGGAATTTGATTGTAAATAAATGAAATTACACAAAAATTTTACTAATATTCACAATTAAAAATCTTGTCGGGGATTTTTTTCCCTACTATAGATTATTTTTAAGGTGGTCACTTTTAAATTGTAAAAATCAACCAAAAACACAACTGAATAAACAAGACAGTTTTCGGATCTCAATTTTAAATTTATAAAAAAGTAAAAGGGTTGACTTCTGGTCTAAAACTCTGATTTAATTGAACTTACCCTCTAATTTAAAAGAAAAAATAGGTACATTGTCAAGTAATAAAAAGAAAGGGTAGTCAATCTCTAGATCATTCTTTAGAATTTAAACCTTTTTGTTAAATATTTTGTATCTAAACTACAAAATTATTGTATCAAGTGTTTGTTTTAACTGAAGAATATTAAAAATATTGAATGTACTTTATGATAGATTTTATCCTATTTTTTTTGATTGTAAGTCCATCTAATTATGATAATAAGTTGAGATTCAAGGGTTATTCCATAGTTGATAATTATTGTCTATTTTAATGATCAGCCAACCCATCAACCAGTTATAAAACCAAAAAAAAATATATTTGGATCTGATCACTGATTTAATTTCAATCTTTAGATCTATTTTTTGAAATTAATTTTATTTTTTCAAGATCTTTATATTATTCCAAATTATTATTTTTCTAATACTAAAATATTTTAAAAAAACTTGAAAGTTCTAAAGTATAAAATTGTAATGAAATTTCAATACTAGTATCATAACCACTATCATGATTTGTAATTTAAAACTTATCTAATAGAATCTTGTAATTCCAAATAATTAAACATTTTATTAAAATATATTAGAAAATGTAATCTAAATGAGAAGTTAAAAATCTTGTACTTGGAAAAGAATAAGTATTATGAATCAGAATTATTTTTTAAAATTCATCAAATAATGAATTTTAAAGATTGTAAAAGTAAAAGAAATAGTTTTTTTTTTGATTTTATTGTTCTGATATATTTTGTAACTTTTATCAGTTAAAATTCATAAAAAAATTTGAAAAAAAGTTTAAATACAATTATTTTTAAAAAGTTATAAATAAGAATTTATGATTATTTATGAAAATTCAATAGAAATATCTAGAAAATATTGCAATTCTTTTGTGATATAAAAACAAAAAGTGGTTTATTATTTTATTAATAATATATAAGTTTCTAATTTGTTTCAAGAAAGATAAAAAAGAAATAGCAGAAAAAAAAATTAATGGAGTTGAATTAGATGATCAAAAAAATTCTTTAATGAAATTAAAATAATATTACCAAATAAAATGAATTTGTTTTTATCAGATATGGCATTATTTAATAAAATTTTTAATAAAAAATAACAATTGAATCTAAAATTCTCTTTTTCAAAGTAGATTTTTGAAAAAAAATAATTATTATTTAATAATTTACTGAGAAATTTAGAATATTTGGATTTGGAGAATATTTTTCAATAAAATTATATTCAAACAAGTACAGCCGGTTCCACTTTTAAGGTACAAAATTTGGAATTTTTTTTTACAAAAAAATATTTACTATAATTTGAATTGATGCCTTAATTGGAGATTTTTTTGTGTCTTACTTTTTGTTGAAATTGTGTGACTTAAATTTGAAACTAACTGTATAAAAAAAAATCTGAAAATATAAAGTGAAGGATTCAATTCTTAGATCTCAAAAAATCATCTCCATCACAAAATCACAAAAAAAATTTTCAAAATTTAATTTTTTTAAATTTTCTTTTTGTTTAAAGTATTTTCTCTTGATTTTTAATTGTAGATTTTAGTAATAGAAAAGTTTTACTTTTTTTTAAAAAAAATTTTTGAGAATCTTGAAGTTAATAATACCAATATAATTTTAATGTACTATCACATATTTCAATTTCAGTAGTTGTTTTGGTGTTGCTACCCCCGTGAAGGAAAGAGAAAATATTACAAATTTTGGGATTTGAATGAAAATATTAAGTACATTTTGAACAAAAAAAAAACAAATTGAAAATTAATTTTTATCTTGAAACACAAAAATAGAAGATTTGGATAATCCAGAATCAAAGACCAATATCAATTTACAATACAAATTAGAATTTTTCTCAAACTTTATTAATTTTAAAAATTGTTTAATCTTTGGGAAACATAGTAGACTACCTAATACGAATTCTGAAAAAAAAAAAAAAAAAAATGGAATAAGTATTACAGTAAAAAGCCTTTTATAGGAGTCCAAGTAAGAAAAAAAAAAAATATTGTTATATTTTAAAACTAAAAAGTTAAGAAATTAGCTTCACTATAAATTTCTCTTTATAAAACGAATACTGTAATTGGGTTTAAATGATATTTATGTTACATGACTCTATAAAATCTAAAATAACTCTTATTACATAATAAATTAATAGTTTTTTTTACTAATGATTATTATAAAAATTGATAATTTTGGAAATTTTTTTAAAATTCCATTTCTAAATATTACAAATAGAGACTCAAAATAATAGTATTAGTGTATTTAATAATTCAATTTTTAGAATATCCAAAAGTAAATATTTTATTATTTATTAATTTCAAAGATTTACTCGATAATCATATATATATATATATATAAAATAAAGACTGATTAGTTTTGTTTTCCTTTTGATAAAGCCAATTGAAAAATCAATAGATTTACAAGATTTTAGATTAAATTTATCGAAGAAAATCTATTGGTTTAATTATTCATTTTTTTAAAAACAATAAATTATTTTTGCTACTAATCTACATTTCACCATAAATTTAAGAAAGTTATTTTTCAGATTTGGAGTACGAATATTGAGGACTAAAGCTTTAAATTTTTGGAGAAATGCAGATTTTTTTCTGAAATAGTTGGGTTTTTTACTAATAGAATAGATCCTTTTTTAATTGATGGGATCAACATATATTACAACTTTGTAATCGATTTTTTAGAGACATTTTAACCATGGAGTACTAATATGATTACACCTAATAACAACATACTGCGATCTTAGGACTTCTCTTTGGTCAACGCTAATTCCTTAAATCCATAAAAAAAAGAAGAATTTTGGAAATTTTTTTGAATTACCTTTTTTAATAAGATCTTGATATAAATGTGTTAGTTAAAATACAAACCTGTTTATTATTATAACTCGATTAAATACTCAATTATAAAAAATTGAGAAATTGAAACATCAAAAAAAAAGTTAATTTCAAATAAAAAAAAAATATTCTAAATTCCAATAATACATTTAAATATAAAATTTAAAAACACCTTTTCAGAAAAGAGTGAATCCACAAATTATTTTTTGTTCATTTGTTGTGTCTTTAAATTAATATTCTCTTATTTCCTTTTTTATTTAAAAAAAAAAATGCAAAAACTTAAAAATAAAAAGAACTTTGAAATTATATGAATTTTATTGAATAAAACCAATTTTCTGAAAAATAAATAAACTATTTATTTTAAAAATTTAATGATCAAAAATATTTAATCTTTATAGAAAAAAAATGTATTTTAAAAAAAAAGAATGTTTTTTTTATAAATAGAATTTTTTTCTAAAGATTATTCTGCAAATTTCATTTAAAAAAACAAGATAAAAAAAAGTAAGATTCTAAATAAATTTTTACAACATTCTCTTGATGAAAAGATTAATATCCATATTCATTTTTCTTTTTATTCCTCCTGCCATCCTCCCTTGCGATTTTCGCCTTCATTTTCTTCGTAAATAAATTCTTCCTTTTCCTCCTTTTCCTTTTCCTTCTCATTCTCCTTCTCCTTCTCATTCTCATTCTCATTCTCATTATCCTTCTCCTTCTCATTCTCATTCTCCTTCTCCTTCTCCTTCTCCTTCTCCTTCTCCTTCTCCTCCTCCCTTCTCTTTTTCTCCATTTCATATTCCACAGGTATATTTAAATCTTCAACATTAAAATTTTTTAATTTCTCGATTATTTTCTCAAATACCTTTGAAAATTCTAAATCCTCTTCGTATTTGTCAAATCTTTCCTTTATTAAATTACAATTATCTAACAAGTTTTGCGAATTTTGTATCAAAAGAATTTTAAAAGTAAGTAATTGCAGCAAATCGTTAATGTGATTCAAAATCAATAATAAATATTTTGAAGCTTTATTAGATAAAAATACTTTTTGTAAATGGATTTTATAAATATTTTCAATTATTAATAAAGCATCCTTCTCAATCAGTTTGTTGTGTAATAATTTCAAAATAAACAATTGTATTTTGAAAGATGATTCTGAAGTATTATCTGATAATTTAATAGCGCAATTGATGAAATTAAGATATTTCTTTTCAGGTATTGAGTATTGAACGTCCATATCAATTATTTTTAATAACAAATTCAAATAATCAGAAGAGTTTTCTTTATTTGAATAAAAAATCGAAGGCAATATTACTATTACCAATTGAAGCGCCTTATTGGTTAGATCATCTTGGTTGAATTGCAAGGCCTTAGTTATTAGAGATTTGATGGTTTTATGGAATAGCATATTATTAACCAAAGTAATCATTGAATTATTTAAAGTTTGGTCGATTATTAAAACATTATTTTGGAAATGAGAAATGAGTCTGTTATATTCCAGATAAATTATATTCAATATTTTGAAAAGAGATTTCCCGTTTAATAAAATTAGCAAATGATTGTTAAACAATTGTAATCCTTTGTTTGTCAATGCTTCTGAAACATGTGCATAACTGAACGTTAATCTAAAAACGATTAGATCCAATTTTCCTTTATTTTCCCAATTTTTCTCAAGATCATTACCCTTTTGAATGTCTATATTATTTGTGATCAAAGCAATTATTTCCAATGCTTTTAATAATAATTTAATTTTATTTTCCTTATTTTCCATCGAAGAGATATTCATTGGCGCAATTACCTTTCCATTGTTTGATCTAATTTTCGCTGGTCTTAAATCTCTCCATAATCTACAAGCAAACCGAGTCAAATTATTTAATAATTTATTTTCATAAAAGTTTTGATAGTCAACAGGTAATCTGAGCAAATTTTTAATATAATCGATTGACTTTTTAGGATTCCTATAGGGGTTTAATTCGGTGCTTAACGTTTTTAAGGTATTAGTACGGAACGTAATATTATTAGAAAGCAAATCAATCAAATTTACAAAGGCACTTGAACTTTTTGGATAATTGTCTTCCCAAAAGAATAATTCTGTAACAAAATTTTGAAGTTGAATTGAATTGATCAAATATTTTTCAACATCTTTTTGATACTTTTGTGTTAACATTATTAAAATATTTAAATATATTACCAACACTATTTCATTATAATAAATATATAAATCGCCTAATTGCAATTTAAAGTTCATTGTCAATAATTGATTAATTTTTTCTTCAGATTGAGATAAAATATCTAATGTTTCATAATTGTTGAAATTCAAACAATTTCTCCATAAAATAAATAACTGGCGAATATTGAGATCACAACTATAATCTTTTGCTTTTAATTTTAAAAATAATTTCCAAATATTTTCGAAATTTTGATTGAATATTGTCAAATACTTTTGTTTATTTTGGCTTTTTTCAATAAAATAAGTGATTAAATTTAAATATTCTGTTAATTTGAAAAAATCTGCACCTTTAGGTGCATGATAAATAATAATATAATTTGTATTATCCGGTGGATAAATTTCTCGGGTTAATTGTGGCAATAAACTAAACAAATAATTGAACCAATCAAATAATACATCCTCATCATGTTTATTTTCTTTTTCCTCTTCCTTTTCCTTTTCCTTTTCCTCTTCCTCTTCCTTTTCCTTTTCTTCATTGTCTTCATTTTTGATTTGATCATCTTTTTCTTTTTCTATTTTTTTTTCTCCTTGATCTTTTTTGTCGTTTTCATTTTTTAATTTGTTTTCTTTTTCTTCTTCTTCTTTTACTTTTTTCTCTCCGTTCTCTTTGTTATTTAAATTTTCGATAAAAATTAAATCTTTTATTAAAATTGATGCCTGTACTCTGGCCATATCTGTTCTTTGTTTGATTAAAAATGGTATTATCCATTTATCTTTATTAATTATTAACCAATTTTTGACTATCTCGTTATTTCTAATTAATTCACTTAAAAATTGGATTGAAATGGTAATTATCCGAGATAATATTGAACCAGAAGTTAAAAAATTAATATACTTTTCCATTACTTGGTTGATTTTCTTTTCATAACCGATATCTTTAATTGTTAATAAATTTTTAAAGATAATTAAATATCTACCATAGCCTTCTGAAGAAATGTTATTAGCCTTTTCCAAGATATGATCAATTAATTGGTTATATAATGAGGAATTTTCCCAACAAATGTGCAATAATAATTTGCCTAAGGACTCATTATTGGTATCCTTTTTCATCGCCTTTTGATAAAAAATTGATTTAAGTAGCATATAATTATCTAATTTGGAAATTTTCATTGGCTTCAATTCGCCATTCAAGACTAATTTATCTATTGTTATGGGCAAAGTAACTTTGCTTTCATTATTTTGATAATTTTTTATTTCCAAATGTAATTCCTCGATTCTTTTTTTCATATCGACAATTTTATTTTTCATTTTGGTTAATTCTTCTTCCTCTTCAATTGCATATAAATAACTCGAATTGGCATCAAAATCCTTTCCATTGGCTTGTCTCTCGTTAAAAATGATTTGATTTCTAGTTATTAATATTTTATTATGAACCTCTTCCTCTGGTAAATTGTCTTCATTTCTCAATAGGGTATCAATTTTCTTTTGTAAGACTTTAACTTCTTCTCTTAAATTGGAGCTTGATTTAACACATTCCTGAGCGTTTAGGTAACCATTTTGAATTTTTAATTCAATTTTTTTGATACCATTATTTTCAATATCATTGATCTGCTCATCAAGTTCATTAATTAACTTTTTATTTTCATTTTCAACAGATCCCTGGATATTGAATTGAACATAATTAGTCAAAGTTTCAATCAGTGGGATCAAATGGAACATTTGCTTTTTTTTAATTTCCTTTAATGCGGAACTTAAACTACTTCCGTAATAATAATTATTGGAATTATTATTTTTTGGCACAAAGCCAATTGGGGATTTGTCACCTAAATAGAAATTAATTAGAACAGTAATTAAATTGACATTCAAAAAATATTCAACAAATAGGGCATTAGCATTTGCCAATTCAATGAAGATTTTAAAATAGTCAGCTGTGATGCTATTGACCTTTTCTTTAATTTTCAATAAATTAATTAATTTTTCTAAAATTTTGATACAGCTTGATTCGATCCTGTGCTTTGATTTATGTTCTAATTTATAAAAATCTTGTTCGTATTCTTTATATTGCTCAGTTAAATCACTTTTTGCCAAATTAAAATTCAATTTGTTAAAAATGGAATGTCTTGTTTTTAATTCAATTAAATCCTTGGAAAATAATTCCCTTTCCTCCTTTTCGCTAATCAATAATTTGCAACAAGATATAACTAATGGCAATAATTTTTCCCATAATTCCTTCGTTGGGCAATCAAAAAATAGTTCTGTCATCCAATTTTTACCCTCTTTCGTCATTTCATTTAAGAAATATTTGCAACAATCCAAATCCTTTTCAAAAAATTTATTAAATACAATAATCCATTTATCTAATTCTTTTTTTTCGGTGGAATGGAATAAAAATTTATTTAAAAACGTCATCCCTAATTTAAAGCTATTTAAACAATTATTATTATTATTATTATTATTCATGTTATTATTATTATTATTATTTGTCAATTCTAATTGATTTTTGGAATCTTCTAATTTGTTTGAATTATAAAAATTAGAAATTTCACTTTCAATAAATTTATTAAAAAAAGTAAAATAATTTAAATTAAATAAACTTTTTTTAAAATGGAAATCAATATTTTCAATCCAAATATCTTTAATAATTTCAATTAAATCTTGATCATTTTCTTTTTTTGTTTCAACAAAATTATTAATACAATCAATTCTTTGGTAAACTAGCATATAGCCGGAATGGGGTTTTGCTTCTTTTTTAACAATAGTTCTAGTAAAGTATTTTTCTTCCCATTTTCTTTTGCCTCCATAGGATTCTTCAGGTATTTTGTTTTCATCAAATAAATATACATTTGTGTCATCAAATCTTAGCCATCTATTTTTGCCATCAGGTAAATTGTTTCTTTCTTTAATGAACGAATAATAATGGCCTGCCTGTGCTCTTCCGGAATGGATAATAATACCAGTTAATTCATAATCATAATATTCATTTGGGCATTCTTCTTCTTCTTCTTCCAATTTTTTTTCTTCTTCTTCTTCTTTTTCTTCTTCCTTTTCACCTTTCTTTCCTTGTTCTTTCCTTTCTTCTTTTCCCTGTTCCTTTTCATCTTTCTTTCCTCCCTCTTTCCCCTCATTTTCCTCTCCAGTTTTTTCTTCTTCCTGCATTCCTTGTTCTAATATTTGATCTTTTTCTTCTTTCTCACCTTTACCTTTCTCTCCCATTTTGTTTCCATCTTTAATTTCATTTTTTTCATTTTCTAATTTTTCTTGCTCTAATTGCCTTTTTCTTTCTTGTTCTTCTTTTTCTTTTTCTTGAATACCCTCCTTTGTGTATTTATACATATTTATTTTCATTGGGAAGGTGCATTTATCATTAACCTTAAATCTTTGGAAATTGGTCAAATTAAATTCAAATCTTTTCAAATGCACAATCAAATTTTTCGGCAATGTGTGAATGCAAACCCTTTTTCTCGCATCTATTTTTCGACTCAATTGGTCCGAATAATATTGGTTTTCGCCATCCAATACCTCCCCTTCAATATAGTTTTCTAAAGAGTCTTCAATGGAACCCTTTTTGACGATGGGTATTGAAATGGTAAAAAAATTCTCGATCCTTTCTGAGAAATGTGGATCATTCTCTTTAATCCCGATTATTTGGTTAACTAATTTGCCTGCGAATAGATCATTAATATAATTATAATCTTGATTATTTGATTTTAATTGTTCTTCAATTTTGTCTAATAACATTTTTAAAAATTCATCGGCATCTTGTTGTATTCTCGGATTTAAAGATTGCCCGTCCCAGCCTTTAAATGATTTACAAAAATATTCTGTATTGGCAAATTTCTTTTCGCTTGTTAGTAAATTCTGGAAAATTTTTTTTAATTCATAAAATAAATTATCATTTTTATCATTGACTTTGCTATTTAATATCAATGAACGGAATTCTGGAATCATAAATAACTGCTGTAATAATGAATTCATATAGCAAGTGGCACCCAAGTTTCTTAATCCTAGATAATTTAATTTATTTTTAATATTTTGATTTGGATTGTAATACCAAGTGTCCGGTATAACCACCTTGTTGACTTGGCCTTCTAACAGTTGAGAAATGTATTTGTAATTGTGTAAATTGTTATTACTCAATTCGATCAAGATCAAAAATGCCATCTCCCGGCTCTGCTTTGATTTGCATTTGGGTGGTGGTATCAATTCATTATTGTTGTAATATTCATCAAATTGTTCGATTGTTGGGAAAGTAAATAAGCAATGATCCCATATTTCTAAAATTAATTCTTGGTTATTATCCTTGAGAAATCGTGGATCGTTTTTAATTATAATTTTGATAATTTTTAAAAATCCAATTAACGTCTGGTCAGGTTCATGATCCCATTTTTCAGTAATTGGATTATTTTTAATTTTATTAATTATTTCATCAAATAATTTTAAAAAGTTATTTTTGTTCCCATTTAAATGATTTATATAATTTTCATTTATTAATTCTGTAATTAAATTAAAATATTCTTCAGATTTGTTTCTGGCCTTTTCAAACAAACTAAATAATGATAATAATAAATTCAAAAAAAAATTATGTAAATTTATTCCCTCTCCTTCTTTACTTTCCTCCTTATTCTTTTCTTCCATATTATCCATTTTATTGCTAATATCATCCATGCTATTATTAATATTATGATTTAATTTGCAAATATTTAAAATACCCTTGCAAACTTCAAATCTAATGCTTTTGTTTTGTGCCTTTAATAGAGTATTTATTAGCCAATCTTTTATTTTAGAATAATTTATTAAAGCAATTCTCCAATCATTAATTTTTTTTAATTGACAACCCTTTTTTAAAACTTTTATTGAATTTAAAATAATGTTTGAATTCATGCCTTTTTCGATTTCATTTGTAATGTTATTATCATTCGAAGAATTTACAATTAATTTCATTAATTTATTTACAATTTTTTGAATATTAATGTTTTGGAATGATTCAATAAAGGAGTCTTCTTCGTCTTGTTTATTAACAATAATTAAATCAGTCATGATTTTTAATATCAAATTTAATAATTCCTTTTGTTCTCTAATTGGTAATTTTTTTAATTTTTTAAATTCCATTAATAAATTAATTAAACTTTTGATTCCATCAAATTTAATAAAGTTTTTATTCCAATTTTCAAAATCTCTACTGATTCCTTGGATAATTTGTAAATTATAAATTAATTTATAAGGTAAATTTAAATCAAAAATTTTGATCCAATTTTTATTAATTTCAATATTATGGTTTTTATTTCCATTTTGGTTTTCATTGTTATTTTTATTTTTATTTTCATTTTCATTTTTCTTTTCCTTTTCCTTTTCTGAAGAATTTTCTTTTTTATTCTCGTTATTTTTGTTATTTTCAATTTTGTTAAACAAATTTTTTAAAAAAATTTTTTGCTTTTCATCTGTTGGCATTTTTAATAATAATTCCCAAACCTTTTGATTAATATGCTTATTACCAATTTCAAACAAATCAAATAATTTATCAAAATATAATGATAATAAATAACTTGGTACTAATTCATTCAAAATTTTATCTTCTTCTTTTATAGTTTCATTTTTTTCTTTTTCATTTTCACTTTCTGTTTGTGTTTCATTTTCTTTTTTTGCTTGCTCTTTATCACTTTCTTTACCACTGTTATTATTATTATTATTATTAGTAGTAGTAGTAGTATTGTTTTCTTTTTTTTTATAATCAATATTTGGTAATATTAATATTTGTTGATCGTTTTTAATTTTCATTTCCAATAGAGTTCTATTATCATTCTTTTTGGAAAAAATATCATTATCTGAAGAATAAATAATTGAATCAAAATCTTTCTTTAATTCTTTTGCGATAAATTTTTTCACAAACAATATTGAATTATTTAAATCAAATTCAATATTAATTTCAGGAATTTTATTATCTAATTGTTCAAGAGTGTTTTTAACAACAATATTTATTTTGTTTAAATTTAAACTTAAAAGATGTCTAATAAATTGCAAATTTTCTGGTACATATTGTTTTTCAATTTGCTCAACAAAAGTTAAAAGAATATCAATACAATTTTCGATAAAAAATAAATTGTTTTTATTGCTGTCCATTTTTTCAAAAGTGGCCTTAATAAAATTTTTTCTAATTTGGATTCCATGGTTATTTTTTAATAATTTTTTTGATAAGTTTTGGAATTGGATCAAAAAATTTATGGCCTCCCTAATTACTAATTTGTTTTTACTTTTTAAAATAATTAACCATAGTTTGTCAAGCCCCAAAATTTCAAAATCATTTGTTATTTTGACTTTAAAGTCTTCAATAGACTTTGTTATTTTCCTCGAATTATAATTGGAGTGATACATTAAATATTTGAAAAAATTAAAAGAATGAAGAGTCAATTTTTCAAAATTTAATTCCTCAGCTTTTTCAAACAACTGTAGGATAATTTCATTATTTAATGGCAGTCCAATTATCCATTGGAAAAATCGTTCAGACATATATTGTGAAATTGATTTTCCAATGAAAATATTGCATAATTTTTCGATATGTTGTTTATTTAAAAAAAAGATTTGTGTTTGGATTTCAATTCTATCAAAGCAATTTAAAAATGAATTAAAGAAATCAAATCTTAGATTAATCGCTTTTTCTAAAGTTCTATTTCTTATAAAGGCATAATCCTTCCAGAATGGTTTTGGTTCTTTATTATTATTTTTATGCGTGCTGTTGTTGTTGTTGTTATTATTATTTTTATTATTTTTATTATTATTATTATTTTGGCTTTGTTGATTTTTTTTTTCATTTTCATCTTCATCTTCATTTATTTTGGATTCGGTATTGGATAAAGAATTAGTAGAAGACGATCTAGTGATAAATATGGATTTGGGAGGTGGTAAACTTAAATTGAATTTTTTTTCTTTAATCATTTTTTTACATTGCTCCTGATAATTGTCTAATTCATCGATAGTTAACATTAATAAATTATGTGATATTTCCAGATCTTCTAATACCGTCTGAACTGTTTCTTTATATCTCCGATATTGATAAGAATCCTTCTTATTTGGATAAGTAAAAATTATCTTTGGTAATATTATATATGCTATTTCTGCATTTTTTTGTTGTTTTATACAATCAATGCATTTATTTAAAAAATTATTTTTTAATTCACCTGTGAAATTTTTATTATCAATTAATTTACAAAAATTGGTTAATAATAATTCTTTTAAAGTAAACTCTATGGAATTATCATTGATTAATTCCCAAAATTTAAATAATGTATTTTGAAATTTTGGCAATGTTTTTAAAGTGAAATTAAATAGTAAATTAATGCTCAATTGATCCCATTCCTTAATTTTGCATATTTTTTCTTCAAAAATATAAGTAATCAATTCCAAATTTAAATTTTTTGATAAATTAGTAATCAATTCATAAACAATGCCAATTAGGACATGATGCTGTCCCGTCAAATCTGGGAAAATTGCATCCAATTTTTCATTATTAATTGCTTTGTTTTTTGCTAAAAATTTTAATAATGGCCCACATCTTCGTAAAATTTCTGGATGAATATTTTCTCCAAATAATTTTTGAAATAATTTATTTTCCTCGATCCAAACTAAAAACTTTCTATTAAGATTTTGTTATTTTGTTATTTGGTTAATTTTTTATTTTGTTATTTTGTTAATTTTTTATTTTGTTTTTTCATTTAATTCGGATTTTATTTAATAATTGCTTTGATGTTTTATTTTTGAGAATAAAATAAGATAATTGCCCCATTTTTATTTTTTATAGTTTCAAAATATTCGCATTTAATCAAAATTTTGAATTTAATTTTAAAATTCAAATTTTATTTTTGTATTATTTTTGAAAAGGGGTTTTTTTAAAATACAAAGTTAACTAAGCATAAAGATCTTTTGGTACTGTTTATAATCTTTTTCGTTTTAAAGAGTGAAAACAATAAATAAGAGTAAGTAAAATGTTAATAAAGAAATAAAGCAAACTTACTGTGCATTAAAACGATTAGGATTTGAATATCTTGTACCATATCTCTCTGCCATTTTTTGAGAAGACAATACTCTTTTTGATAATTCGCAAATTTTTTCAAGCCCAGAAACTCTTAATTCTAAAAATTGTGATGTTAATTCCTTATAAGCGAATTTTAAATCAAATATTTGTGAAAATTCTAAATAACTATCATAATCAATTCTTCGAAGTAAAGTTTTAAATTTGGATAGTGTTTTTTTTAATTCGTCTTTTGGGAATTTACGTAGTTCTTCAAAACTTAATTCTGTAAATTTTAAAAGAATATCTTTAATTGGTTGGATAAAAAGCTTTGCGTAGTCGGTTGAAATATAAAAAATCACTTTATAAAAGGGTTTAAACATTTTTTTTGTAAGAATTGGTGTTAATTTATGCTCTTTAGATAAAATTCGATCAACCAATTTTTTATAGCCATTTAATTCACCAAAATAAATCATATTATTGATTACATATGTTGATCTATAATAAAGTCTTTCCTATTTTGTTCATTTGTTTATTTATTGTTGTTTGTGTTAGAAATTAAAAGAATGTTTTTAATTAGAGTTTGTTGTTAATTATTATATAACTGGTGAGTAAGTTAGATACATAATATCACATAAAATGAAATTTAAAGTTTCTATTTTTGTAATCTTAATTCAAATTCCAAGATTATAAGAAATTTTTTTTTATTTCTTATAATAAGTCCTACAAATGAAAAAGGACTATTTTTTTTATTATTGTTAATTGGGAAGTGGTGATTCAATGAAATTACCTTCTATTTGCCATTAGGTTTTCCAGGATTTTAAAGAATGGAGTAAAATCTTTGATTTTTCTCTATTTGTTTAATTGAAAAAAAAATACCGTTAAGTTTTCAATAATTTAAAAGAATTGGGTTAAATCCTTGATTTTACTCTATTCTTTTGAATTATGGAAAATCTAGGCACTCGATGTCACTCTACAGCACTTCACTCACGTTAGGTTTGTTTTCAATTTAAGAAATAAAACGAAAATTTATTCAATTTTCAGTTTATTTCTCAAATTAAAAAAAAAATGTTTTTACAAAAAGGTTTTAATCTTGATAAAATTTTCAATAGAAAGAAAATTTTATAATGTATTTAATTTTTTGTAAAAAATAATTTGTATCCTTGATCATATTGTCAATTTTTTATGGAATTTTAGTGTTCGTTGTTTTTTCCAAAAAAAGTGCTATTTTTTTTTCATTTTTTAGGAATATTTCATCCAATATATTTTGTAATAAACACTATAGATGTTGAATCAATCAGTATTGATATTTCTCTTAATTTTGTATTGTCTGTTTATGAATAGAACCACTTAAAAACAGAATTTTTTATGAAATATAAAAAAAATTCCACACTTTTTTGGAAATACCTTATTTGAGAACCAAATTAGTGCTTTTTTTGAAAATGAAATTTCTCATTTTTTAATTGAAAAATGAGAATTGTGTTAAAATGAGGTATTAATTAAATACATTTCAAGAATTTAAACTTTTTTTTTTTTTTTTCTAATGAATTTTGAAAATACTCTTTTTTCAAAAAAAAAAAGATAATGATAACTTTTAATTGAACACTTTTTGTTTGATTTCTTAGACTGTGGCATTGAAAAAAAACCTTACACCTCAACAACAAAAGTGATTTTTTTCTTCAACTTGTTTTTTCAAAAAGTTCTTATTTTAAATTAAAAATAAAATTTTGGAGAAAAAAAATGATTTTATTCCAAGATCATTTTGTGCTGATATGTTAAATTGTTATGATTTTATGGAGTTTATTATTGATGGTCATTTATGTCAGAATATGGATGATTTGTAAATTGCCATCTTCTCGTGAAAATGGGCATTGTGTTTTTTTCAATTACGTGTTTTCGTTTTACTCTCACCAAAAAAAGTAGAAAGATGAAAAAATTTGAAAGAAAAAAAATAAGAAAGATTTACTGGGTTCTCTATAATTTTTATTTCCTTTTCTTCTTCTTCTGTTTTTGTTTCTTTTTCTTCTTCTTTTTCTGTTTCTTTTTCTGTTTTTGTTTTTGTTTCTTTTTCTTCTTCTTTTTCTGTTTCTTTTTCTGTTTCATTTTCATTTTCGTTTTCATTTTTTTTGTTTGTTTCAATTTCGTTTTTTGTTGTATTTTTCTTTTCAGAAGTAATAATCTCTGAATTTGAAGATTCAAAAGATTGAGTTGGTTGATCATTATCAGAAAGTGGTCTATTTACATCCATTTCTAAATCGGATGTGTGAACTAAAACTCCATTTCCTAAGATCATCCCCATTATGGTTTCAGACTAGATTTTTTCAATTATAATAATAAAGAAGAAAAAGTTGGAAAATATTTTTTTATTAGAAAAACGAAAGAAGCACAACCAGAAACACAAAAAAGAAAAAATTTAAAAAAAAAAAAAAAAAAGAGAGAAAAAAAGAAAAACAAAACAAATTCCTACAAGATCTGCGGCGGTATCTGATCCATTTTTTTTTTTTTTAGGTCCACTGTTTTTCTCATAAAAGCCACCTTTCATTGATTGAGACAAGATTAATTTCGTCATCTCTAAAAGGGCTATTGACTCCAAGTCAATTTTTAAGACAGATAAGTCCAAACACTTTCGAAAGAGAAGATAAACACTTTCGACAAGCTCCGTTGGTACATTAAAATTCAGCCAAAGGCTATGAATAATTTGTTTTAAAATTGGAAAAAATATTTTTTCCTGTTCTTTGGTGTGCTTGTTCTCGATTGACTCTTGCACTTGCTTGTCAATAAATTCTAAATTTTCTGAAGTAATTTTATTCGAAATTTGCTCTTTTACGGAATTTAGATCAAGTTCATATTGTTTGTGGACTTGATCAATTTCTTTGGTTTCATTATTCGAAGTCATTTTTCTTGATGAGTGTTTGAAAAATAAAAAATAAAGAAAAAAAAAAATTAAATAAGAAAGATAAAAAATGAGTCAAAAGTCAGTTTTCTTGTTGGAGATATGGGATTTCCCCACCAAACGAAGTTTTGTAAAGTGTTGAAGATTTTGAATTTTGATTATTTTAAAATATTAAATTATTTAGAGTTACTCATTTTGAAGTGATAACTCCTTTCGAAAAAAGATTTTTTGAGTGCAAAGAGAGACTCAACTTTGAAACCAGAATACCATTCATTTACTCTTGTTTGTGAAAACAGAAAAAGTAAATTTGAGCTGAATCTTTAATTTTTCTATTTTTTTTTGATTTGTTTTTTGATTAAATTTTTGGTTTTATTAAATAAAGTTTTGGATCTAGAAATGTGTTGTTATGGAAATGCTTGAAATTAATCAAACAGTAAACCAAAAAAAATAGACCAGAGAAGGTGGGAATTGCAAACAAGCCATTTCTTTTAGAATACCAAACACAAAAGATCACCTCTCCAAATAAATTTGTTGAAAATCAAGAATGATAAACAAAACCAAAGGATATTTTTAAAGATTGGTTTCTTCTTTGTCTTCTTAATTTAGGTGAACCCAAACAAAACATTTTATTGGGATTTCTCTTCCCATTACTTTTTATTATTATTTCATCGAAACATTTTACTACAAATTTGTTGTCAAAATTCTTTATTCAAATATTGTTACTAAATTAAACCAAAATAAAGAATACTGATTTAAAGACTAATGAAATGGTTGAATTCTTGAAATCAAAAAATAAACGAAACAAAACTTTTAAAATCAAAGAAAAATTGAAGAAATTAAAGAAAAAATTTCAAAATGTTCCATAATTATTTTAATTTTATACTATTTGTAGAAAATAAATAGTTTAAATAGTAAACAAACACACCCTACAAATCTTTATTTCTGAAAAAGAATCCTGAAACTATATTGATATTTTCTGAACCAAAGCCAGAATTAGATGAATTAAATGAAAATTAGATTTTTTAAATTCATTTTGTAAATACATTTAGTACTGGCAAGTAGTTTGTTTTCGAAAATTTTCCAATTAAAAGTTTTTTGATGAACAAATAAAAATAAAACTAAGTAAAGTAGAAGTAATTATTTCGAATTTTTTAGATAGAATCAAGAAAAAAACTATTTTTTTTTTTTTTCTTGATAAATTTTTTCGATATCAGAGATTTCCTTGTTGTTTGTAAAAAGATATATTAAAATATTCTATTATGGATCTCATGACTTCCCTTTTTATGAGAAATATAATGGATTTATTAAAAGAAATGATTTCAATAATTTGAGCTAGAAGACGCCCAGATAATAAGAAATGGTAAAATGTATTTTCTTCTTTATAAAAAGACCTTTTATTTACTTTTTATTTATCTATTTTATACATAATTTAATTTATAAAAATAAATAATTAGTTCTGAAAATTATCAACATATGTCAAAAAAGATATTGAAATCTAAATTAAACAAGTTTTTTAAGAAAGAGGGCATTGTACATATAAGTTAAAACCCCATTAAATAAAAATAAATAAAAAAAAAAACACTTTTCTCTGTTATTGATTATTGCAAACCATTTTGAATAAAATTAGCACTCTAGGGTAATAATCAAAATATATATATATATATATATAAATTATGGATTGTATATTTTAAGTTGATAGGAAATCTTTTTTATAAAAAAAGCTTTGATAAGTTTGAATCGAGATAAGTAATCCATTTTAGCTAAATATAATGGAATATATAAAATTACAAGAGTTGGTAGAATAAAAAGTAATTTTGTAACTAAAAAATAGAATGAATTAATCAAGTGGGAAATGTGATTTAGTTCAATTCGCATTAAATTAGTATCAATGGTAAAATTATTTGCAACAAAATTCAAAACCTAATATAAAAATAAAATTATTATGACAAGATCAGTGATTTTTATTCATATATTTTCGAATAATTTTTTTTTATGAATTGATTTTTACCTAGATCTGTTTTTAGATTGAAAAATTTATCAATTCAAAAAGGGTTCAGAATACAGTCAGTTTGACTTTTAAGGCAAAAAACTTACAACAAAATTTAAGGCACAAAAAAATCTCAAATTAAGGCACATTTTTTGGATTTTTTATTTTTTTTTCACAAATTATTTTACTCTAATATGAATTTATGTACATTAATTTGAAATTTTTTTTGTGCCTTAATTGTTGTTGAAAGTTTTTGTTTTAAAAGTGGAACTAAACATAATATTAAAAATATTTTAAATGTAAAAACTATTAAATCACTCGAAATTTTGATCACAGAGTAAAGAAAGTACTCTGAATTGATTATATTATTGTGATTATATAAAATTTATTTTCTATTAAAATGGGAATTTAGCAGTTATATATACTATTATATTCATTTCTATTTATTAAATATATTTTATAGTATTTATCTCAAGTAGGTTGTTGAAAAAATAATTGTAATAAAACTGAGGGTTTGTGAAATAACTACCCAAGTTTTTAATTATTTTATACTGAAAAACAGTTTCAAAAAAACAATATCGCTCAACAAAAAAAATTCACAATTTCAATTAAAAAAAAAAATTATTCCTCAAATATAATTGAAATTCAGAAACAAAATGATTTAATAGAGGCTTTGATGATAACATGATTAATTCACGATAAAGTTAAAAAAATCGCGATAATTTCTATCAAATCGCGATATATCAGAAAATCGCGATATATCAGAAAATCGCGATAATATAACAAATCGTGATAATTCTATAAAATTGCGATAAATGCCAAAATATCGCGATTAAAAAGTAATCGCAATAAAATAGTTGATGGGTTTTTGGGCTAATTGAGAAATATTTAAACAAAAAAATTTTTTTTGATCAAAAAATAGATTGGGTGAAAAAAAGTCATTCTTTGAAAAAACAACAAAAAAGATACTTAATTCAATCAAGGATCAGATCCAAGATTTTTATTGTGTTTTCATTTTATTGGGTTGTCAAACCTATCGATCCTTTAAGATCAACAACAAGAAGAACTAAAGAGAAATAAATATTTTTTCAGTTAACCATGGTGTTGTAAATTGGGTTGAATAAAAGCTTCTAAAACAACCAAACCTTTATCCGTTCTTTAAAGAATGTGTTCTTGGGTTAAAAGATTTTCAATTTTTCTCAGAAAGCTAAAGGTAGTTGGATAACTTTTCAAAAGCTTTCACAACATCCAAGCCAGATGATCACCGATTATTAAGATTTTTTATAGATTTGTCTTCTTGTTCTTTTTCTCTTACTTTGAGCATCTCTGTATTGGACAGAAAACACAATTAGAACTTAGAGGTTATTGTTTGATCGATCACCAATAAGAAGGAAAATTATTCTTTATTCTTTTTTGCTATTTAAAATTGTGAAGGTAACAACTCCATTGAAAGAAAACACATCTATTGTATATTCAATAATATTGTTGGAATGGGTAATTATTAGTTTGGTCATAAAATTTGTTTGAGATTTGATATTTGGTTAAAAAAAAAATGAAAAGAAAACAATTTTTTTACAGCACAAACCAAACTCATTCGGTTTATAAAAACTTTCTGTCTTTCAAAACTTTCAAACACTTGAAGACAGTACCTAACCCTTACAAACATTTTCAAACCATTTATGAAAGGGGAAAGTGATGTAAAAGTCAAGAGATTTTTTTACGGTAATCTCAAAAAAATAATTTTTCATTTTTTCATGATAATGTGAATATCTCGATAATGTTGAATATAGCGATAAAGTTGGACTAATCACAATTTTTAATATTATTGCAATTTTATTGTTAATATCATGGTAATATATGTTATCATCAAAACCTCTAATAGTTTACTGTTTCATCATTAAAGTTTTTTCCCTTTTTTATATTGAAAAATATCTTCTAATTATTTTTTTCTTGTAATAAATAATTGGGATTTTACCTGACTTGAAATAATACAATAATTAAATTTTTTTAAAGAATATGGGTGTATTTTAATAAAAGTTTGATTTCTGAATTAACTTTTAGATAACAATAAGAGAAAAAAAAATTATTAAATTATTTTAAGAAATGTTTAAAAAAAGATTGCTTTTTTCTTTTCGAAATTTCAAGTATTTTATGTTGAGATAAAATTTCAATTTATAAATCAATAAGAAAATAATTGATTTTATGTAACTGTATCGAAAAATAATAATCAAAAAAAAGTTTTTTAAAAATAATATTTGAAATATGATTTTTTATATATCTTTTTCCTTTATTTTAGAATTTTTTATTTGTAATCTTTACTTAAGTAACAATAAAAATTATTCTTATTATTTTTTTTTGAATTTTTCTAGTTATTTGTACTTGAATTTACCACCAATTTTATAAAAAGAGTGAATACTCCATAAAATTATCTTTATAGTTCTTTTTTAACAATAAATAATTTATTTTTTTTCATTTATTGGTTTGAGTGTAGGATAAAAAATTTCGAATTCTTTAACAGAAACAATTTCATTTTATGGGTGGTACTTTTAAAAAGGTTTTCATGCTGTGAAAAAGATACCTATATTTTCATGTAGATTTCTACTTGATCAAATATTTTCTGTGTAAAGGATTTAATTGTTAAACACGGGGCAAGAAAAAATAAAGGTAAAATGCAACAAAAGAAAATCCAATTGAAAAAAAAGCAATACTTTAAAGATAAGGAAAGGCATGGAAGTTTTCGGATACAAGTTCCTCACTGCTTTGTTAAAACATCAATAAAGATAAAATTCTTTTTTTTTTTATTCTTTTTCTTTTTTTCAATCAAAAAAAATACTCTTTATCCAACTTTTTAAAACTACTTTTCAATAAAAAATATGTATCAAATGTATAATACTTTTCTTTATTTTTCTCTCTTAATTTACTCTAGGAAAAACTCATAAAAGAATTTGAAAATTATTCAGTTGACAAAAAAATGTTGTTAATAGAAACGAACTTCTTGCTATTATACTACTTTAAATTCTCCTTCAAGAAACCCATTTAATTTCGAACAAAGAGTAAAAGAATCCAACCATAAAATCTGTTGTGGGGGAGCAGCCCCCTTAAAGATTATTATTATCAAATTATGAGAAAACTGCACACTTATTGAGAAATTTGAATACTGAAATTATCTAAACACTATTAACTTTGAAACTTTTGGCAAAAAGACCAAACAACAGAAATTATCAACTATCTTTTGGAAACAAAACTTTTTTACATTACACTTATTTACACAAGAAATAGGTGAAAATTTTTCACTTCACTTCCTTTTTTTATGGCATATTTCTTTTCCAAATAGGTTTATCAAATCAATTAATTGGAATTTATGATCAACAATTTCTAAATGAAAATGAAAAACAAACCAATATTTTTTCCCTTTGTTTTGCGAAAGTCAATCTCATTTTTTATTGTTTTTATAAAAAATAAATGAGTACCACAACAAGTACAACCACACTTTCTTCGAGTTCTACCGAAACCATCATGACTTCTTCGTCTTCTGAATCTTTTTCACAAGAAAGCAATAAAGAAAAAGAAAAAAACAAAAAAAAAAAAAGAAACAAAAGTAAATATAAAAAGATTATTCCAACACCCCAAAAGCTTTTTTGGATTCCAGATAGTTTTAGTGAAGATCAGTCAATTTTAGAATACTTGAAAACAAATTCAATTCGATTAAAAGCTATAAAGATCAAAGGAAAAAACAAAACCAAAACAACGAACAAATTCTCAAAAAAATCAGAAAATATTTTATTAACCGATCTTCATCAATTGGAAAATAGACAATTCTTGAAATTCTTACAAAGCAACAAATCTTTCTTAGCAAGACTGATTATATTGTCTACTAAAGAACAAGATGCGAATCGTATTAAAAAACGAATTAAAAATTCTGGTGTCATAAAGTATGCTTCAATAAATATCGCAACAAAAAAAGAAGGAGTACTAACGATCATTAACACACTCAGAAAGCAACCAAAAGGAAAAATGGAAAAAAAAATCCATAAGCCGAGAAGGAAGTCAAACCAACAAGCCGACGAACAAAAAAAACAAACTAAAATTGAAGAAAAAGAAAAAGATGATCAAAAAAATAACCAGACAAACGAAAAAAAGTCTACCTCTTTTCCAATGCAAGTAGAAGAAAAAAAAGAATACGATCAAAAAAAACAACCAGACGAACAAGAAAAAAAAAACAAAAAAGGAGAAGAGGGATTTCTTCAAGAAAAACAAACGAATATTTCAGAACCAAAAAAAGAAAAACAAGAAAAAAAAAACGAAGAAGAAATTATTAAAAACAGAATTAGCCAACCTCTAAACTTTCAATTTAATAAATTAATTGTCTATTCTGAGGAAGTTTTCAACCCAAATATTTTTAAACTCAAAAGTCTTTTAAGCAAAAAGGCGAATTGTGAGTTAGAATTTGAAATTTCATATAAATGGAGCAATTACAAAGAATTAATTTTCTACAATTTAGAAAAAAACAATCGAATAGTATGCCTATTAGAATTCAAAACAAGTATGGATTCTAAAGGCCACAAAAAAATGATCCGTTCTCTCAAAGATCAAATTCAAAACGAAAGCATTATTATTGTTCATGGAAACAAAAAGCCAAATAAATTAGATAGTTCTTCCAAAACCACGATGAATAGATATTTCAAAAACGGAGTCGATTTTATCATTGAAGAATACGAAGAAATTGTGCACACTATTTTAAATAAGGAGATTTTAAAGGAAAAATTGAAAAAACGGAAGCAAGCCCCTAATTCTTCTAGTAATACCTCGCAATTAAAAGAACAATTAAAAAATAAAGAAAATGTGAAAAAAAAGCAAACCTTAACTCAATTGGAGGGTTTAATTTTTTTCTTAATCGGGGAATCATTTGAGTGTTCTTCGGTTGTATTTTCCTTAAAGAATAAATCAAATTTAATGATCCAAAAATTTTATCAACAAATGATCTTTTTTCAACAAATTTTCGAATTGCAGCATATTTTGAACTGCATTGTTGTTGATTCTCTTTATTTTAACAAGATTCAATTTAGATCACAATTATTAGAAATACCCCAAAAGGTGAAAATTGTTTGTTTCCTAAAGCCGGACAAAAGAAATACGGAAAATGTTAATAACTTTCAGAAGGAGTATGGAAATTATTTTGATTATCTAATCGATGATTTAATATATTTGAAGCAATTAATAATTAATATTTCTTTATTAGGTGAGAACAACATCAACAATAATGAAAATTTTGATGATAATTTTTATTATAAAGGGAAAAGAAAGTTTACAATAAAAACCAAAGATGAAATTTCTCAAAATAAATATGGAAACAGGGAAAATAATAACGATGGTCGTAATTACAAGAATAACAATAATGGTGAAAGTGGTGGTGATGGTGATGGTGATTTTTATATGAATACTGATCACATCGACCCAAATCAGTTATATATACAAAAGCAAATTGAAGAGCAACAAAGCATGGACTTTATTAAAAAAACGCAGGAAAAGGAAAGAGAAGATCAAACAAAAAACTTACGTCTAATTCGGAATTTGTATAACAACGAAACAATGGTTCAACAAGAACAAGAACAAGAACGATATCGGCTATTACAACTGCATTATGAAAACCAAAATAATATATTTCCAAATTATTCAAATCAATTACAGGAAAAAGAGATCAGAATAATTACTTCTAAAATTTTGAATACTTTTCCACAAAATATAAAAATTAATTTTTTAAAATATTTAAAAGCAACTGGAAGAAAAGAAAATGAAAACTATCGAATCTGTGGTCAGGTCAAGTATGGCAACGTGTTTAAAGGTAATGGGAACAAAAAAAGATTATTCACTTTTATTAAATCAAAATGTAATTTGATGAATCCTCAATATTATGATTTATGTAACAATATGGGGTGTGATATTTGTTATTTAATGCGAGGGACAATGGATTGTTCAGGAGGGGTTGTTTTTAGTGATAATCCATATATATTATTTGCAGAATATGTAAATCAATCACACAATCGGAAGTATATATTAGTAGAATGTGATGTTATGTGTGGCATTGAAAGAACAGGAAAAAAATTCTATGTTCAATCAATACCAGATTATGGTTGTTTAAAAATCAAAAGGGGGTATGCTAAATATTTCATAAAAGATGTGCGTGCAATAACACCTTTATATATTACAATTTTTCAATTATAATTTTTATTTATATTTTCTAAATACTGATAGTAAATATTGTACTTTTTATTTTATAAAACAAATTACATTAATTAAAAACTAAATAATTCAATTTATTTTTTTTTTTTATTTTTATTTTTTATTTTACTGGCTTTGTTAAAAAAAATAAGAAAGTTTATCATAATTTTGATGGTGTTTATTTATTTTAAATTTTGGAAAAATCTGTTCTATTGTAATTAACAATAATTTGATTGTAATTGTCTTGGGTAAATCCTTTAATTAATCTTTTTTTTTATTTGTTTTAGATGAAAATGATTGCTATTCTGTTCATAATTAATTTTATGTTTTTATCTTAGAGAATCTTGTTATATACCTTTCACTTCATTTTCGTCGTTTTTTATTTTTTCCAATTTTAGGCCATCAACATCTATAAGAATAAAATTGACTCTGTTACAACTATTATAAATTAAATGGGAATTTTTGATCCATAAGTCAATATAGATAAAAATAATACCAAAATTAATAAAAAGTTTATATTAAGATAATACACTTTGAATTTATTGTGGGATTATTAATAAACATTTATTTATTGGGAATTATATTATGAATTGAAGTAGAATTTTGTATTTAAATTGGATAATTGTGGTTAGATATTCTGCAACTTGATGATAAAAAATTTATACAAAACATATTTTCTAATTGAAAAATGAAATCTGTTGAAATACAACAAATTCAAGAAATTTAAGAAGTATTAACTTTTTTTTATGAGGTATGTATTTGTACAATCATACAAGGTGTGAAAGAATGTTATAAGCAAGTTTTAGTTATATTATCTTGGGAAAATATTTAATTTTAATATTTTTTATCTTTTTTTGTATTTTGAAAAAATTTTCAAACAAATTAATATCCCTTTTTGATTTAAGGAATTGGTTACATTTGATTATTTCAGAAAATATTAATTGTGGAAACAATACTGAATAAAATATTTTTTCAGTCTCAATGATATTTAAACTTTGGTGCCAAAATATCACTCTCTACTTTATTTGTTAAAAGCGCTAAATTAACCCAGAGTTGAATCTTTAATTCATCAATTTTTTGAGTATTTTTATTTTAATTAAATATTTTAGGTTTTACTGAATTAGATTTTGGATCTAGAAATGTGCCCCTGGGAATCCTTGAAATTAATCCTTGAACAATCCAAAAAATAAACTTGAGAAGAAGGATATTTAAAAATAATCTTTTCTTTTAGAAGAGCAAACAAGAAAGATCTCATTCCCAGAGAAATGTGCTGAAATTAATGAATAAAAAAACTTCATATAAAGTATTTTTTGAGAATATTAACTTTTATATCTTTTTAATTTGTATAGATTCAAATAAGTGATTTTCTTGAATTTCTTGCCCCTTTTACTTTTTATTATTTGTTAACCAAAAACGATTTTTACAAGTCTATTCAAAATTCTATTTTCAAATATTTTGTTCAAGCCTAACCAAAACAAAGAAAATTATTTCAAAGAATATTGGAGAAGGATTGGATTTTTGGTTTCAAAATCCAAAAACAAAAAGTTCAACCTAAAGTAAAAGAAAATATTGAGAAAAAATTTCCAATCAGAAATCAGAATTTTTTTTTGTTTTCGATTTAATGGAAAATAAATAATTATCAGTCAAATGAAATTTATCAAATATATCTTTATTTCTGAAGAAGGTGTAATTCAAAAATAGCTTATTTTTTTGAGTCGAATATGAATTAGATGAATTAAATGAAAATTAGGTTATTAAAATCATTTTTGTAAAAAAATTAGAAATTACAATTAATTTGTTAAACAAATATTTACTTACAAAAGTTTTTTTGATGAAGAATTAAAAATAATACTGAGTAAAGAAGAAGTAATTCCTTCAAATATTACAGATAAGATCCAGAAATAATTTATTTTTTTATTTATTCTTTCCTTGCCAATTTTTTCATTTTTTTTGATTTCCTTTTTTTAATTGGTTTGTAAAACATATAATACAATGAATATAATCCAATCTCATATTTATTAAAGTGCTCGTGTATTTGGTTCAAGAAATGTTTTGATAATTCAGTTTTGAAAAAACTGAGGCATTCAAAATCGGTAAAGGGTACTTTCTCCCTTAATAAATTGTAAAAGTTGAGATGTTTTTGTCTATGAAACAAACCATTACCAAATTTTACATTTATCTTTTTAGTTTGAAATCTTAAACCTCAAGAAGCATACACCGCCGAAGTCAAGGTCAAATAACTATTAATTCTTTATGTTATTTTTTCATAAGTTCAAAATCTGATTTTAATAAAAAAATTCAAGTGATTAAGATGATTTTTTCAAGACACCATTTTGTTGCTTCAAAAATACAGCCTGAAGTCACCTTACATTGGGCTGTATCATTTATCTAATAATGACTTGATTATTAACCACCATCTTGTCTTGCAAATGGTGAAGGAATTTCTCAAAAGTTGATCTAGTGGCTTTTTAATCGGTTTAATTGAACACTTGGGACCGTAAGTGTTCTATTGACATTTGTGAAAAAAAAAAATGAAGAATCACTCACAAATCAAAAAAGAACTTTTATAAATATAAGCCACCAAAATAAAATTAAAGAAAAAGTCTAAACAAAAAGTGGTTATAGAGCATTTCTCAGACTTTAAAATTGAAAAATTTATAATTAGTAATCACGTTTGTAATTTTTATAAGTTTTTATAAAAATAATTCAAAGAATGATACTATTAACTAATAGTTCACAAATTCTGATAATAGGTAAGAAAGCTTTTCTGGAATTTCTTTACGAAAGTGACAAAACCCTTAATTAGGCTTAATTTTACACAAAAACAAACCTCTTTTTTTCAAAATCACAATATTATTTATTTAAAGCAAATAATTTGTTTTTATCAAAATTGTTCGAATTAACCGAAGAAAATAATATTTAAACAAGAATTTAATTGACACCCAACACGTAATGACAAGATAAAGAAAAGTAATATTTATTTTTTATCTTTTTGTTTATTTGAAAATTATTAATTCTGAAAGCTTGCTTTTGAAATGCCACCAAAAAAAAAAGGAAAAAAAAAAACAAATCAAAAACAGCTCAACAAAAAACGTGAAAAAGTTATTGAAGACAAAACTTTTGGGTTAAAAAACAAAAACCGATCGTCAAAAGTTCAAAAGTATATTACAAATGTACGATCACAAGTTTATGGAGAAAACACAAAACACGGTCGCAAAAAAAAACAAGTTGCCCAAAAAAAAAAACGTGCAGCAAAGCAACGTTCCGAATTAGAATCCCTTTACAAGAGCATGATGATGCCTATAGGTGGCGCCTCGAACCGCAAGAAAGTTGGAAAAAAGAAACAACGTAAGCAAAATAGAAAGAATGAAGAAGAACTACTTAAAAAAGAAAAACTTGGGGATAGACCCGAGGAAGAACTGGCATTTGGGTTTGAAGATGCTTTATCTCTTGAAAAATTTATTCGAGAAGAAGTAATTATTATTTATTTTTTATTTTATTTTTTTTTTTTTTTTTTTTGTCTATCTTTTGTTATTACTTTGATTTTAAACAAAACCTTCGGCTTTTGTGATTCAAAACTAAATACTGTAATTACAAAACTATTCCTAAATTGAACTTTGTAATTGTGATATTTGCTCTGGTTTTTTATTCTTCAAAAAAAAAAACAATCAGATCTTTGGAGAATTAATAAAATGCATTTTAAAATTTTTAAAAAGATCCAAAAAATCAGTAGATATTAATTGCAAAACAAATTGAACGAAATTTTCATTCTTCTTTGCAAAAAAAGAGTTTTTAAAATAAATCATCAAAAATTCAATTTTTTAATTCTGATTTTAAAACTCTTCAAGAAGATTAAATTATTAATTTCCGTTTTAGAATTGAAACTTTTGATGATTTGTTATAACTTTTTATTCCTATTTGTTGCAAAACAAATTGAACAAAATTTTCATTCAGCTTTCAATAAAATGGTTTCAAATCATGTAACAGTCAAAATTTTTCATAACCTCAAAGAATTTAAGCTTAAATTATTAATTCACCATTTTAGAATTGGGAACTTTGATGATTTATTTGAATTATTTCGCAAACGATTTTTCAGAAAAGCCGAATGAAGGTTTGGTTAAGTTTTTTTTGGAAAGCTGAATGAAAATTTGGTTCCTTTTGTTTTGTCATTAACAACAATTCTTCTTTTAAGTTTTTGTTATTGTGATTTTTTTGGAAAGTTGAATGAAAATTTTGTTCAAAAGAATTTTTCAATTAACAGTAGGTCAAAGAAACAGAATTGTGATCAAAGTGTCCCATTAATAAATGAAAACTTTATATTTATTAATTTTGATAAAATTTTGCATTTCTACAATGACCACAAATACACCACAGAATTTCTTACAATGAGGAAGAAAAAATAGCCCTCAAATTATTTGGGATCCATCAAAAATTGCAATCGCTAACACCCCAATCTATGAATATTTGCAATCTAACGGTATGTTCTGTTGTGTTCAGTTTAGCTTTTAAAGTTGGTATTTGATTTTCAACAATTTTAAGCCTTTCCCTTCTAGGATCAAGTCCAAGCCACTACTGTGAATTTGCTTCATATTTGAGGAGTGGCTTAATCTCTAAAAATGATAATGTGAAAGTGCGACTTCTTTTGTTTGAAAAAATTCAAATAACAAAACAAATTTTTCCAGATCTTCAACAACAAAAATTCAAAGAAAGAAGGGTAAAAATACAAAGGATTTTCAAAACATGAAAAATTTAAAGGAACCAAAAAAAAATTTCAGAAAATAATCTCCCTTTCAGGACAAATTTAAAAGTCGAGCCATCAATTTAAAGACTTAAAAGTTGAAAAATATCTTTCACAAATTTTGTTAATTGAAATGTTTATTAGCTGCTAAAAAATTCGACTTTTTTCCAAAATTAAATATTTTCATAAATGATTATTTTGTAAAACCATTTCCACACATATATTAGAAGTATATTGAAAATACAACCTGTTTAATAGAAAGGGGACAAAGATATATCTTTCACTTTTTAAGTTACTAATTATTGAATAAATCTTTAAAAATAGGATAATTAAAAATGAAATAAAATAAAATAATTAATAAAAATTGTAATGTGCTCTTCCAATAAAAAACTTAAGTATAATAGTATGTTTAAAAAAGTAAATTTAGAACTCTAATAAGTAATTAAATTTTCAGTTTTGTTTTTTAAAGACCAAAAATACTATTTTTTTGATAGATCATATTAAAAACTTTTTTGAAACAAAAAACCAAACAACCTCAAAAAGTTTTTTTGTTTATTAAATTAATTTTTTTACACTTAAATATCTTGCTTTTTTTCATAAGTTGCTAGTACATGCGGAAAAATTGGTGTCTTAATATTTAAAGTTTTTGGAAAAATGGCAAATTTAGTAAAAAAACTTAAAATATCAAGACATCGATTTTGCACATGTGTAGTTCTGATGTCCATTTTTTTTAAACTTTAAAACTATTTACCTTTCAAAAAAATCAAAACATTCACAATGATCAAAATTCATTTAATATTTTTGAAGATTAATACTCACTTAAATGAAATACTTTTTTTCTTTTTCTAATTTTTTTTCGAATTTTTTTTCTAATTTTTTTTTTAATTATTTTTCTAATTTTTTTGATTTATTTAATAATTAAAATTTCAATTTATATTATACCCCCTTTCATATTAATCTTGAACAATCCGTTTTCTATAGAGACTCAAAGTAAAAGATACAGTATTATTAACAACTGAAACATTTAACAAATGGAAAGAAGAAGAAAAAAAAAAGAAAAATAAAGACAAAAAAAAAAAAGAGAAAAAGAAAAAATTAACAGGAAGAGAACAATATCTAAAATCAAAGGGAGGATTTATTGATGCAATTGAAGCAATGGATGTAAAGGAATATGAAGTGCGAGGTACTTTAGATGAAGAAGAAGAAAAGGGAAAAGAAAAAGAAAACGAAAACGAAAACGAAAAGGAAAAGGAAAATGAAAATGAAAAGGAAAAGGAAAACGAAAAGGAAACTAAAGAAGAAAAAAATGTAGAAATTAATGAAGATTTATTTGGTGAAGAAAATTTAGATGATTTACTTGATGAAATCGATGATGAAGATTAAAATCAATTATTTTTATAATCAGAATTTAATTCATATCGAAAAAAAAAATAATAAATTAGATCTCATTTTTTACAAAATAATTTTTTATTGTTTTAATTTTTATTTTATAATTTAATGGTGAGACAATGTAAATATTTGTATTCTAGTGCCAATTCATGTATTTTTTGAAAAAAAGATGAAATGAAATTCAAAAAGAAAAAAGAAAAGACGAATTGGTTAGAAATTGTTGTTGTAAAAAAACCTTTTTTTTTTAATAAAAAATTCTTGAACTAGCAATTCTAAATTGAATTCAAAACGATTTTTTGTGGCTAAAGCGTTTTAATTTTTAAGATTTATTATTTCGGATCTCTTCTAAAAATACATAAAAAATTACAAAGATTTTTTTAAAATCTACTCTTTAAAAACGAATTAATTTCCTAGTTTTAGGGAATTGAAATAAATATTATTTTTATGCACACATGAACTAATTATTCTGATTAGAAATTGAACTCTATCGGTTTCAATCATTAAGGTTTTCTATTGAAAAGGCTGTAAATTAATTGGTATATCCGACTAATCATTTTGTTTTATCCCGAGAACAAACTTGAAAGTAGAAAATTTCTAATTTTTAAATTTCAATGAATCATAGCAAGATCTTTTTGAATTACTGTCAAATCTAAAACCCGGAAATTTCTGAAACCCAGTAATTCCATTTTTCTGATCAATTGTAAATATTAGTAAAAAGTCAAAAATATACTCCCATTTTACAGACAAATAGGCCAATTACCCAGCAACTTATAACCTTTCCAATTGGGGTATTAGTTAAATATTCTGAATCCATTAATTGTAACTCATTGGTGAATTCAGAAATCAAAAAAATCCAAAATTTGTAAAATTAATTGAGAACATTACTGAAAATTGAAAATCAAATTTATTGCCATTTTCCCTTTAGATAAATTCTAAATTTATTAGGAATCATCTTTATAAGAATTATTTTGTTATTGCATTTATGAAATAGATCGGAAGAGTTTTATTTACTTTATATCTTTCTTTTTAATAATTTTTTCAAAATTTTAAATTTCTATTGGGAACCTTAGAGGATTTATTTTTTTGACAAAATGGTTTTCATAATTTCATGAAAATTTACAATAATCAAACACCTCTCTCAAATTCAAATTCTTTCAAATATTTTAAAAGTATGAAAATGTTTTTTATTTCAAAATTTAAAATCAAAAGTGGATTTTCATTTTCAGTAATGTTCTCAATTAATTTTACAAATTTTGGATTTTTTTGATTTCTGAATTCACCAATGAGTTACAATTAATGGATTCAGAATATTTAACTAATACCCCAATTGGAAAGGTTATAAGTTGCTGGGTAATTGGCCTATTTGTCTGTAAAATGGGAGTATATTTTTGACTTTTTACTAATATTTACAATTGATCAGAAAAATGGAATTACTGGGTTTCAGAAATTTCCGGGTTTTAGATTTGACTGTTAGATCAGATTCAAAAGTAATTATTTTTTGAAAACAAATAATGATTTAAAAAGAAAAGATTTATGATCAAAAAAAAAATATGTTTTTTTTTTTAATCGATAAGAAGAGGGTTAAATCTTAAAGATTGAATAATTTCTTTACGAGAACAACTAAATATTATCAAGTATTTTTTATTCACAGTATAACTTTACTAGTATTGTAAACTCTTTTTCAGTCAAAGGGGCCCAGTTTTATTGAAGAAATGGAAGACATTCTATGAGTTTAATTCATTACTCTTATCAAACTAAAATTTTCAATTTTTAGATCAAAATCATTTTTTCTCATTTTGTAAAATTTTGTTTTTTTTTTTTTTTTTTTTTTTTTTTTTTTTTTTTTTTTTTTTTTTTTTTTTTTTTTTTTTTTTTAAAAATTAACTTTGAAAAAAAAAATGTTTGAAAAACGAAATAAACATTAAGAAAAGTTAAGCTTTGTATGTTCTTTTAAAATTCATACATTTACAAGTAAAAAATCTTATTATCAATGATTTTAATTTCCTTTGGAAATTGAGAATTTTGCACGAGACGTTCCAATGAATGGTGCCCAAAAAATTTTTTAACATTTTTTTTTTTTGAAATTTATGGTTTGTTCATGTGTTTCTTTTATAATTATGGACTCTTATAAGAAGTTTATTATTTCTCGTATTTCTAAACAATCTAAGTTTGGTTGATTCTTAAAAATAAAGTGACTTTTTCATTTTTGGCTGGGCCCCTTTGAGTGAAATGGAGTTTATATAGACTGATATATTTTATTTAAAAATTGATAAATACAAATAGAGAAGAAAAAAGAAATTATTTTTAGGGTGGAAAAGGCAAAAAAAAAAATTAACAAATTCTGAAAAATAATTTGTGATGAAAAAAAACAATATTAAATAGGTTATATTGTAAGATGACAGTGAAAATGCTGAGAAAAAATTCTCCAATATTTTTTCTTTACACCGATTAATGAGTATAACTGAAACGAGAATTTCTGAAGGTGTAATAATTATCTTTGTTGAACTATTAAAGTTAGTTATAGACTAATAAGGAAACCAGAACAACAAGAAATCCAAAAAAAAATATTTTTTACTACTGTTTATAATTGAATTTAAAATTTGGAAAATTTAAATATTTTAAGTCTTGTTTTAGTTTGATGTTTTGAATTATCATTTGTTTTTAATAATTAGTCAAGGTTGTGGAAGTTGTTTTTGTTTTAGAATTGTTGACAAAAATAAGTAAAAAATATATATATATATATATGTAATTTTAAAATTAATTTATTATAAATCATGTAAACCAACCTTTAATTGAAGTAAAAGTAGAAATCAATGGTTATAATTTGAATTTTTTTCTTTTTAAAATATTTTTTTTTCAAATTTATGTTAATTTTTTATGAAATAAATTTGAATATAAAACTATATTTGAGTAATAATAAATTAAATTTATTAAAATGTGCATCTTGTAATATTATGATTAAAAATAATTACGGAATTAAAAAAAAAGTTAAAAAATTCAAATTAATTCTATTTTTTTGATGATTGGTCTCAAATAACAATAGATTAAAATATTACTTGAATGCAGTTGATCTTTGAATTTTTTTAACAAGAGATTCTTAATATGATATAATCGGAAATTTAAATATTATCAAATTTTATAATAAAAATATTATTAAAAATTAGAAATTAAAATATTTGTGGGTACCTTTCCTTGGATTTTCTGGTTCAAAATTTCTCAATTTCTTTGGAAAATACAAATTGTTGATAATAAGATTGTTTAAATGCAATTATATTATTTTTTATTAAAATCAAAGTTACAATTTTATTAGGGATCATTTGGGCTTCCAAACCTTATTTTTATGTTTTTTGGAATAAATTTTTTTTGAAAAAAAATAAAAAAGAAAAAAAAAGTTAAAAAAAAAAATAATGAAAATAAAGAAAAAAAAAAAAAAAAAAAAATTTGGAAAAATTTGAAAAAATAACAGATTTAAAATTTTAAAATATATTTTTATAAAGAAGATTGGATTAAACTAATAGAATATTTTCTGCCCCTTTAATAAATTTGGGCTCCTTCGACTGAGAAATAGTTATATATATATACCATTTATAACATTTTTAATCACTATCCCACTTAAAATATCATATTTATTTTTGAAAGTTTATGATCAAAAGTTTGTCAGTAATATCTAAATATTTAAACATTTATCACCAAGTGAGTGTAATATTTCTCATTATTCGTGGTGGATTATTATTTAAACTAATATTCGATTATAAATGCCGATTAATTTCAAAATTATTGTTAAATACCCCTATATTTGCTTTTTGCCGAATTCCGTTATTGAATGAAATATTGTTACTATAATTCTTTGATTTTAGAATTCCTATTTTATTTATTTGTTGATTATTTAATATTTTATTCTGGAGATGAAAAGGCAATACGTCAGCTGAATAATTTTTTTGTCCAATATTTCTGATTATATTATTATTAGTATTTGTTTTTTCAAAAGATACATAATCAATTTTTTTGCTTTTTTTTTTTGATAATTCCAAAGAGAAATTTTGCGAATTATTGGTATATTTTTCCAAATATTTAAAAAAATTTTTTTTTAGTTGTTGGGTTTCTTCTTGTAATATTGCTATTTTACCGGTCAGTGTTAAAAAAAATTCATTTTGCTTAATCATTGCAAGTTGTAAGTTATTATCAAGATTCATATTTTGATGTTTCTTCTTGTTAACCTTTGATCCTTTGGAAAGAAAACTAATCATCTGGTCAAATTCAGACAGCATCCTATATGATAAATAAATAAGAAATAAATAGAATAATCATTGAAATAAGTAAAAAAACTCTTGTAAAAGAATTACAAAAAAAAAAAATTATTATTAAAATATTATCAAGGAGAAGGTCTTAGTATATTCCATGAGACTCGTTATATCACCTATTTTATTTGTTCTTATTAAACATTTTCTTTTATTAAAAATTATATCATTAACAAATCATTGTTAGATATTTGTAGAAGGATTTAATCATAATTATGTAAAGAAATAAAATCCAAGTAAATCAATAATTAAATTCAATCTATGAAATTATGTTTCAATTTTGGCTAATACCAACAAATATAAAATAGTTGTATTAAAAAACTTTTGAAAAATTAAATATTTGTGAATTAATTTAGATAAAATTTCATATTTAGTAGAGAATTTAAAAAAAAATAAAGAAACCTGAAACTACTAGAAATAATTATTTAATAAAAATTCTCTGAATAACAGTTTAAAAATTACATTATTAAAATATTTTATATTAAGTCAAATAAAATTTGGATTAGAAAATTTTTATTATAAAATAAATAAAAATAAATTATTTAGTTTCATGGATTAATTCATGTATTACTGGAATATGCAAAATCAATATAAACATATAAATTCTTAATTATAAAACAGAATTTAAAATTGAAATTATGATAATTTCTGTCAATAAAAAAAAATTAAATCGAAAAAATAAATTCAATAAAATTTTCTCTTTTGGATTTAGAAAAATTAATACAATTTAATCAAAGAATAAATAATACAAACAATTGGATTCAAATTTTAAATATATAAGTTCAAATATTACCCGTTTATGAATTCCAAAAGTTGAAAGTGGCCTTAGGATTTTTTTATTTTAAGTAAAAATCAAAATTATTTATTGAAAACTCAAAAATATTTAAGTTATCCATCAAATTCAACAATTCTTAAATTCAGGGCATTTACTAACTACTTATGGTTTACAATCCCTGAAAAAGGAAAAAAGATTATATTGTGCTGGGTGTAGTGACTTGTTAATTTGGTTCTTAGCTGATCGATCTTGTTTTTGGTATGGATTTTAATAGTGGTCCAAATAGGCAATTTTTTTAATTTATTTTTTGATTCCCTTTCCAAAATCGGAATTGAAGAGTCTAAGGTCAATAGTTTGGAAGGTAAGTAAGTTAATGAAAATTGTTATTTGTGGGTTTCTAATGCAAAATTTTGAATAATACTTGGTTTTATTTGGTGCTTTATTAAAAATATTTTTTTCATTTAGCACTTGACGAATAAGAAAATCAAAATTGTCTTCAAGAACAGAAAATCAAAAGGCTTTATGATTAAACAACTTCCAATCTCTTTAACTTAGACTCTTAAATTCTGATTTCGGAAAGGGAATCAAAAAATAAATTAAAAAAATTGCCTTTTTGGACCACAATTAAAATTCATTCATAGTCCAAGATCGAACAGTCAAGAACCATAAGAACCTTCCACAACACCTGGTATAAGATAACTTTATTTCGAATTTCAGGGATTATAGACCTTAAATCCAAAGATCATTTGTTAGAAAATAAATTGTTTCTAATTTCCAAGAACACAAAAATTGGCTCATAATTGTTTGATAACAAAGGTATTATGTTAAAAGTAATGGGTGTGTTGTATGTCAAGACCAATTATTCTAATATTTTGAAATATGATCTGTTGAAAACAAAAAAAAATAAAAATAAATAAAAGTAGAATGAAAAAATGAAACTAATTACCTTTTGTACTGTAATTTCTTCTTGTTTATACTTTCTAGTAGATTCCAAAAATAAGGAGAAGGCACTTGGAAATTGGTGTTAATTGAATGAAACTGATCAGTTAATAATGGTAATGTTCGCTCTGCACTTTGATAATTTTGTTTTTGTTTTTTCGTCACATTTTTCAAATCTTCAGCTAATAGGTTTGTTTTTTCAAATAAACAAATACCCTGAGAAAGGGTATTTTTTAAGAAGTCGATCTTTTCTGATATCTTTACAACTTCATCTTTGGTATTTTTGGGTAACCCGTCCTTACAAATGTCAATTGATTGGAGGTGTGCACTAAATGATATTAGAACAAAGTAAATAATCGAAAAAAATTTTTTTTAGTGTTTTGTTTTATTATTTTTTTGGATAGAACAACTTACTCAAATTGTTTCAGGAATTTTTTTTCATTTTCAGGTAATTCACTAAATTTTGTTTCAAGACTAAATGGTTTTGTTTTGGTCAGCATGTAAGATAAAAAGAATTCAAAAATAAAAAAATATGAATAAAGAATAGGAAAAAAATATATAAAAAGATTTGGTGTTGAGACTAAATGTCTAAAGTTTCTTTTAAAAGCTTTTTGGTTTGAATTTAAAACAACTATAACTTTACTGATTACCTCAAATCTAAAAAGATGAAAAATATTTGAAAATAAGGTGACAAAATTGAAAAGAATTTTAATTTAAAGGTGACATGTAAAAAGAAAAAAATAATTCCAAACAAAAATTCTGTTCACATTTTAATTTATCATGATTTGGTTGATGGAATTGAATTCTAAAATATGCTTTGAAATTTAAAAATGAAATAAATTGAAAATTTAATAGTTGCTTGTAATCTTAAGAGATATTTAAGATCATTCTTCAATGTATTGACCAATACAATTCTCAAAATGGCTTTATTTTATTTAGTCCTTAAGGAAGTTATCACACCTATAAATTAAAAATCTCTTTGATCTGAATTTTGGGGGATCTTAAATTTGAAAGAAACAGGTAAAAAAACTGATTTCTTACTATTATAAGTTGTTTTTTTACTAAATTTGTAATTTTTCCAAAAAGTATATAACTTTTTCGATGTACCCCGACTCAAGATGTTTTTTTACAACAAACCTGAGGCATCTAATATCAAAAAAAAAACAAATTAATAAAAGAATAAAAATGTTTGGGGTTCCTTTTGTTTTCTGATTTTTGTAAATTATTTTTGATTTTTGAATTTCTGTTTCTTCCTAAACAGTTTTATTCTATTATTAAAAGGAATTTTTTGCTCTTATAACCCGCATATTCGTTGACAAAAAACCTCTCATGTAGAGACACATAGGATAAGTTTTCAAATATTGATAAAAAATGACAAATTTAGTTAAAAAACTTAAAAAATTCTGAAATCAGTTTTTGTGCAAGTTGAATACGAAATCAAGTAATTTTCGAAATTGTTTATTTTTTTTTTTTAATTCATTTTCCATCAATATTTTTTATTACACAGTTGATTATTTTGGTCACATGTATTGTGTTCATGAAATTCGGTTAAAATATGAGAACTAATATTTAGGGTCGGAAATAAAAATATCAGAAAAAATGTTGTCCTTTTTTAGCAAAAGATTTTTTATTTGTTGGAACTTTTGAATGAAGATTGAGATCATTAAATAAAGAAATTTCTGTTTTATTGATTTAAAAGTAATAAAATTAAACACAATGCCAAAAAAAAATAAATATATTGTAAAAGAAAGGCAGTTCAGGGGTAGGTTTGGGGTGAAGATTGGGAAATTGTGTATCAAAATATTTTTGAAAGAGTACTATTTTCCCTGTTGAATAACATCCTGAGAATGCTTTATTTAAAAAAAGGGGGAAATTTTCATAATCCCAACAATTTTAAACATTTTATCCATAAAGTTCCTGTCATAAATATATTGTAAATATTGGGAATTTCCAATTATATTCTATAAACACAAAATAATTTCTCATTCTGTTCAAAATATTTTTTATAGTTAATTTTACAAATTAAAAATATTCTACAATTTGATCTTGTACTTCAAAATCCCCAAAACTTATTTATTTTTTTAAAAAAAATCCCTTTAAAAATCTTATTTAAAAGAATTTTTTTTATGTTTACTGTTTTTATCATTTTGAAATTAGTAGTTTTTCTAATTTCTTCAGAAAAAAAAATTCATTTTAAGAAGTGAATGTAAAATAACACCATAAAACAATACTCTAAGTATAAAAACGCAGTCAGTATTATATGAATGTTTTAATATGATTTGGTTATTAAAATAATTCCTAATAAAACAATCAAACCTGCCATAACATAGAATTTTGATTTTTGTCTTTTGTTATATACAAAAAAAAATTATCAATTAATGTTACAAAGAATTTTTTGATTGTCCATTCGTTTCTATTACAAAAAAAAATTACAGTTTCATAACCGGGAAACATCATTTTTTTTTTTTTTCAAAATCAAATCAAAAATTCAAGTCGAAGGCTACAAAGATGAAGATCCTATTAAATAATTGGTAGGAAAGGATCTATCCTTTGGTTTTTAGAAGTTCAATAATTCAAGAACCAAAAAATATTATTATTTTTTATTTAATGATTGATAATCCTTAAGGTTTCTAGTGTAAAATACAAATTTTCGTTTTGTATTTATTTGAAATTATCGTTAATGAACTTTAATCAAGAATTGAATACTATTCTAAAAATTTTAAAGCCTAAAAGTTCTAGCAAGTGTAAAAATGAATAATAATAGTTATTCTACAAATTAGTTTAGATTTTTCCATTTTAATCACTTTAAAGTTAAATTTTCAACTGATCAAAAATAATCAATGAAGTTGAATATTTTTTTATTCTGATTTGGAAGGGAAATTCTATTAAAAAATCTAAATAATTTATTACATCTAAAGTTTTTTAGAATATTATAGACTCATTTTTTTGTAAAACTTGTTAAACTTGTTGTTTGTGAATATTTTAATATTCCAAGATACCTCTTATTTTCTTTTTGAAAGTATATAAAAAAACAATAAAAATTTAAACCTTAAAAAAAAAAAAAAAAAAAAGAAATAATTCCAATAAAAGTATCATAAATTATTAGTTTAAGAGGTTTTGAAGAGGAAAATTGATTTTGTGTTTAATATAATTTCGAATTAAATATAGATACATTGGTTTAAACTATCAAAGAAAGAAACCACTATCAAAAATAAAATATAATTAAAAATATTTTTCCAATTTATCAAATAATTAAATCGATTTTATTTAAAAAGTATAAATATACCTTTTTTTTCTATCAAATTTTTATTTTAAGTAGTTTTGATTTAATATAAAGTGTGTTTTTTTACATAATTTAAAATAAAATCAAACAACCAGAAAAAATGGATTGTACTTACTTGTATAAAATATTATATTCCCAAAACTATTTCTAATTTCTAAATTATATTTAAAAAATACTTATTTAAATTATTAAAACAAAAAAGAATTTTTAGTTAATAAATCTATAATAAAAATTTTATGAACAATTTGTAATTATTATTTTTTTTTTTTAATATTATAAATTCTTGAATTTTTTTAAAAAAAAATAATGTAATAAAAACAAATAAAGATATAAAATATTTATATTTAAAAAGAATATTTAAAAAATTTTTTTTTAAAATATAGTCCATCAAAAATTTTTTTAAAAATGTAATAATTACTCTAATTAAAAGAAAATTTTTGTGAAAAAAATATTTATATTAGTATAAAAATCTCCTTATCTAAAGATTTATCTCTGTGGATTTAGAAAAATCTGAAGAAAAGTTAAGAAAATATATTTAATAAAGGTAATTAATATTTTTTTAAAAGGGTTATTTGGTGGGTTTCTAAGATAGAAAATAAATATTCATAATGTGATTGACAAAATTGGATATATCCTATTACTTGTAAACAGATAGACTGTGAAAAAAATAATAGAAGTTTTAATGATAGTATATTTGATGAAGAAGGCAACAGTTAATTCGCTATAATATTAAAAAAATTGTGATTAAACCTACTTTATCACGAAAGAGGCATAAAATCAAGTTATTCAACATTATTGTGATATAATAATTATCACGAAAAAATGAAAAATTATTTTTTTGAAACCATCCTTAAAAAATATATTGACATTTAAAAAGCCCTGAGACTTTTATAACGCCTTTTCCTTTTTAAAATGTTAGAAAGTGTTTACTAGGGTTATGAATTGTCTTCAAGTGTTTGAAAGTTTTGAAAGATAGAAAATTTTGTTAATCGGAATCAGTTTGTTAGTCGTGGAAAAAAAAATATTTTTCTTTTGATTATTTTTATATAAAATATAAAAGTTCAAATGAATTTTATTATCAAATTAATAAAAACCCATTTCAATAATACACTCGAAAATAAAATAGATGTTTTTTTAAAATGGGGTTGTTACCTTCGCAAGTTAAATATACCAAAAATAAGAAAGAGTAATTTTCCTTCTTATTGGTGATCGATTAAAAATAAACTTCTAACCTATAGTTGTTTTTTCTTTCCAAGACAAAGATGCTCAAAGAAGAAAAAAACAAGAAAAAAAAATTGTTCAAAAAATCTTAAAAATGATTGGTAATCTGGCTAGGATTTTGTGAAAGCTTTTGAAAAGTTATACAACTACTTACATCTTTCTTAGAATATTGAAATTCTTACTACTCAAGAAACCTTCTTTAATGAGTATCTGAAGGGTTGGTTATTTTAGAAGCTCATCATTCAACACAATTTATCAAACTATTATTGACTAAGAAAATATTTATTTCTCTTTAGTTATTATTGTTGTTGATCGAAAGGGTCTATAGGTTTGCCAAAAAAATCAAAATAAAATACAGTGATAACACTTTGATATGATCCTTACTTGAACCGAGTATCTTTTTTGTTTTTTTTTGAAAAAACTAGAGTCAGTTTCACTTTTAAGGCACAAACTTTCAACAAAATTTAAGGCACAAAAAAATCTCAAATTAAGGCACAAAACTTGGAATTTTTTTTTTTTACGATTTATTTTTACTAGAATTTGAATTTTGTACTTTAATTTGAGATTTTTATTGTGCCTTAAATTTCGTTGAAAGTCTGTGCCTTAAAAGTGAAACTGACTGTAACTATTAATCACCTAATCTATTTTTTGATCAAAAAAAAAAAAAAATGAAATTGTAAAAATATTGCTCTATTAGCTCAAAAAACGATCAACTATTATATTATGATTACTTTTTAATCACGATATTTTGACATTTATCACGATTTGATAATAATTATAGCGATTTTATTGAATTTCTTCATTTTCTGGAAGATCTCGATTTTTTGAATGGTCTCTGAAATTAAGAATGATATCAGCAAAATCTCTAATATAAAAATCTTGGTTGTTTTGAAAGTAAATCCTATTCCAACAATTTAGGCACATCTAAAATCAAAAATAGGAAAATAAAAACTCAATTTATTATTTTTTACCACAGCGTAATATAAAACCACATTTAAGTTACTTATATTAATGTTCTTATAAGTAATCATATTTACCCAAATAAATCAAAAAAATATAAAAGGAAAAAATAAAAACCGTGTGTCAAAAATAATAAAACATGTGGAACAAAAAATCTATAAGGTATTTCCTAAAAAGTGTGGCATTTTTTTTTACATTTCACAAAAAATAATCTTATGTTAGTGATGGTATCCATTAATTGGGAATACTAAATTAAGTTTAATATTTAAAATAAATTGAACCAACTAATAATGTGTTTAATTCAAAATATATTAGTTGAAATATTCCCAAAAAAATGAAAAAACAAATAATAACTTTTTTTTGGTTAAAGCAATGCACAACCAATTTCAATAAAAAATCGGAAATATGAAAAAGACACAAAAGATTTTTTAAACAAAAAAACATATTTATAAGTTTTTAATAATATTATAAATTTTTTTGAGATTATACAAGTTATGAAAACATTTTTTTTTGGTCAAAAAGAAAATAATAAACCACCAATTCACAAAATTAAAAAATATCAGATAAAATTGAGATGATAAAATTTTCATATATTTTATTTATACAATACAATACTAAGAAACAAATTGAATTATTATCCAGAACCTATCAATGATATTTAATGGTTTTATATAATCAAACCTTTTTTCGAAGATTGAGTTTAATAAATATATTTTAAAATAAATATGCCCCACTTTTTTCGAAATAACTTTTAAATTTGTTGAAATTTCACTAACAATTGTTGATTGATCAAATCGTAAAATACCATCGACTAATTGTATGTTATTTTTCTATATTTAACAAACTCCGCACTAACCTTCTATCAACCATTGAAAAAAATTCCAGATCTAAGGAAACAGATTGTGTAACTGGAAAAATCGGAAATGAAAACAAAACAAAAAAGAAAAAAAATGAAGTAATTTGTAAAATCAAATTCTTTCCAAATTGAATCTTAAATGTGGTATTGTATGTCTTTCAGCTGTTTAAACTGTGTCCAAACTTTTTGGAATTTGGTTAATTCTTAGAATTAAATAATCACTTTGTTTCTAATTTGTGATTGCTCATAAATAAACAATGAATTTATTTTTATATTTGTAAAATTTTAATTCTTCCTTTTAAACTATGAATAAATCATCAATTCAAATAAAAAATTGTTTTCGAGCTGATGATTAAAAAACAAAAGACACTTATAATTAAAAATCGAAATGAAGAAAAAAAAAATAAAAATCAAAAATAGAGAAATAGAGTAACTTATTCAAAAGTTAGACTTTATTTGATGATTTGTATCTCCGTCCCCCCCAATTAATTGAGAAAGAAGAATACACAATTCATTTGAATATTTAAAATGTGCTTTATTTGTTTTTTTTTGAAATTTTTAGCTCTTGTTTTTGTCTATTTGGATCGGTAAAATGCTTTTTTTTTTATATAATAAAGAAAAGCAAATTAAGACGCTTGTTTAAATAAAATTTAATTGATCTATATATATATTACCCTTTATTATTTCTTTTGGAATTAAAAAAGAATAATGTGGTTTAATCAAAAAGACCACCACCAAACATGTCGTCATCGGATTCGGATTCTGATTCTGGCTCTGGCTCTGGTTCTGGCTCTTCTTCTTCTTCTTTTTTGTCGGCAGTGTTGGTTTCAGTGGACACAGTTCCAACTTTGGAATTAGAATTTGGTTATTGTTTGTTTTGGTGTTTGATTTTTTTTTTTGAAGAAATTAAAAAAAAAAAAAAAACAAAAAAATAAAAAGAGAAAAAAAAAAGCAATGAATAAAAAATGAAAAACAACAAGAAAGTTTCAGAAAAAAAATAAAGAAAAAGAAAAAGATCTTTTTGAAAAAGCTTACCTGAACCACCAGAACTGATTAAGTTTCCAATTTCGTTGTTTTCAAAAAATCTAACATACATGTCAACCATGTAGCTTTCGAATTGGATGTTGGCTGATTTAAGAACGTTTTGGATCTTTTCAGAGGTTACTTTGATTTCATCATCATGGAGCATAAGAGCGGAGTAGATGATAGCTTTTTCTGTAATTTGTTCTTGACTTAAATTTTCCATTTAGGTTTTTAAAAATCTTTTTGAATAAAATTTATTTGTTTATGTTTTTGTTTTTAAGCAAGTGGTAATATTTTAAAAAAAAAAAGAGAAGAGAAGAGTTTAATATTAGGTGTTGGTATTTTTGATTAATTCCAGACAAATATCCAAAAAAAAAAAAGTTTTTACTTTGTTGAATTGAAACAAAAAAATGATAATTTTTTTTTCAAATTACTACTTTTCGAGTTAAAACTATACAAAGACTTGGTCAACAAAGGTAGCTTACGAAACACCTTTTTTTCATTGACAATTGCAAAGATTAATTAAACAACCCTCATAAAAATTTTTAGCTATTAATTGGTGAAATACCACTTAATTTCTTGAAGAAAACCACATTCTTTTCCAAAAATTTCGAAAACTTGAGAACAAACACTGATTTCATTTGAAAAACCTCGAATTTGGAAAAGACTAAAAGTTAAAGACGATTTTTTAAGTAAAAATATCTACAAATTTAACACCACACTCTGCTATTTGCTTTTTTCAAAATGACAAATTACTTTGTGTTTCAATAATTTGAGAAATGCTATGAGGAAAAGGCAAAAGAAAAGATAACAAAAACAAAGTAAGATCGATCAAAGGTGCTGCGAATAAGAAAAAATATGAAAAAAAAAGACAAGTTTTTGTTTTTATTGTTTAACAATTTTGTAAAAAAGTAAACCATAAGGAGACTTTTTTTTTGTTTGTTTCTCTCATTATTTCGAAAAATAAAAAAAAGGAAAAAGTAAAAAAAAGAAAAATTAAAAGGAAATGAGCTTTGTCAAAATCGTGTCTTATTGTACCAAAGCACTGGCTGTCGATGAAGAGTATTTCCAATTTGGTGGAAGTTGTCTAGTTTTTTTATAGTATCTTGAGATTCTATAAATTTTTGATTCAACAAGGATTAAATGGAATTTAGCGTCTTTGTCTTTTCTATTCTTTTCCAAATGTTTACGAATTGAAACAGCTTTTTTGATTAAATGGTATAAATCTTCTGGGATTTTTGGTGCAAGTCCTAATAATCCAAAGGGTTGAAAATAGAAGTGAAAAAAGATTCCTTTTTAATCGTCATCAAAAAGAAAAAGCAAAAAAAAGACAAAAACAAAAAAGATAAACAAACCATTAGCTTTAAGAATTCGAAGAATTCTGTTTGACGTAACTGATTTAACTTGGCCAACACCAAAAAGATCTCTCAGGTGAATACCAATTTGGGATGGTGTAAGACCTTTTTTAGCCATTTTACAGATTTCTTCAATGACTTGTTTTGGTGTGATTTTCAACCATGAAGGTGGTGTTTTTTTATAAGGCCTGGCAGAGCGAGAGATACCTTTTCCTGATCCAAACATACGACCCATTGAGATGAAATTATTAAAAAAAAAAAAAAAAATTTACAAAAAGAATAAAACTGAAAAAAAATAAAACACAAAATATTTCATATTTCTTGTAGTTTATCTTGTAAAAGATCATCAAAAAATTGTTTTCATCAAGAATTCATTTTTAACTCTATAAATTGGTAATTAACTTGAAATTAACTTGATCACTTCAATTGGATTACTTTTAATCAAAAGAAAGTTTTTGTGAACTTTTTTTCATTTTTATAAACAAACACATGTGCTTAAATCAAGAAGTAAATACTCTACTAAAAGAAAAACAAAAGGTCTGAAAAATTATTGGAACAAATCAATTTTTAATACTGATAAATTTTAATAAATGGTTGAAAATTTTTACTTGATTTTCCTTTTTGAAATTATTTATGTTTAAGCTTTGAATAAAGCATTTTATGAAGTCAAGTGTTAAGAAACTCTGTAAAATTAGTTGTTTTTCAAAATATTCTTAGTGACTTACTGATTGATAAGAAATAGTTTGAAGATTTATAACTCTGGAAATAGAACGAAAAATTTTTTGAAATTTATTAGAATCTATCAGTCTTCTCTTCCCTAGATTCAATCTTTTGCTTGAGAAAACCATTTTGTGATTGAAAAATTACATTGGAAGAGAAATACTATTATTTCCAAATTCATAAATCAAAATTTTTATTTCAAGTTCCTAAATGAATATTATTTATTACTGTTACAATCAAATTAACAGAGTAAAAATTTTGTCTTAGAGTTCAACTTGGGAAGTTTCATTTATTGTCTTGAAAATACCATTTCGAAAAGATGTTGAAAAAGATCTTTGGATTTTCTTCAACTTGTAAACTCTAAAAATATTTTGGAAAGTGAACCAAAAATTTTCATTTTTTAATTGGAAAACAAGAGTAATAGAACTTTAAGAACCAAAATAAGATCTAATTATTATCCACTATCTGATTCTTTTGATTGAATTAATTCATAAGCCTTCTCGAAAAAAAGAACTATGGTTTTGAATTTGAAACTAATTTTACAAAGGAATACGGGTTATTTTCTCCAGATTTCTTTTGGAAAAAAATATGTAAAAGAAGTTTTCAAAAATCGACACTAAAGAGATGACAAGTTTCAATAGAATTATTTCTTGTTTTCTAATTGAAAAATTTTTTTGATCACACATTTTTAAAACAACTTTACTACAATAAGATCTAGTATCTTACTCATTTCTAGAAGGTGTTGTAAGGATATAAAAAAGTTTTCCATGGTCTGTAAAAGTCTCTATTTTATTTTAGACATGTATATTCCTCTTTTTTAGGGAGAAAAAATATTCACAACATGTTTTATTTGGCAAAATCCTTTTTAAAAATTATAAATAAACCTTTAGACCCAAGTAATATTATTATAAAAGAATGATAAGTTAACTTTATTTTTATAAGAAGAAGTCGATATGAGAAACTATTTGAAATTTGTTGATCTTAATTCTTGTGTAACCGTCTTTGAGATCATGTATTGTTATATTTTTGGTTAACTGAATACTAGAAAGGATAGTAGGAACGTTAAATTTGGGAAAAGGGATAACAAAATTAAATTGTAAATAATTTATAATTAGCGAAAGATCATTCATCTTTATGAAAAGATTTGAAATTCGAAAATAAACCACCAAATAAACAATGAAACAAGCACACAAAAAGCAAGTTGGTTTAACAACTCTCATTTCAAAGCAAAACAGATTAATCTCCTTTTTCACTTTGCCAAAAGACTTGACATTTTTTCTTTTTTTTACCAAAACCATGAAAAATATGGTTTTACACACCAACAGCGAAATGGTTAATTTAGTTTATCCATTAGATCTTGAAGACAATTCAGATCTTAGCAACACCTATTTTTACAAATACGTACCGGGGAATAATTTTGTGTGCTGCCGAGGGAAGATAACAACAGGGCCTGATCTTCATATTTTCACAAGATCTTTTATTGTTTATAATTTTCCATTGTTGTATTTTTTTTTCACTGTTGGAAAAAACTTGTTGACCGTTTCAAAATCCATTTTAGTTCTTGGGATCGTGATTGCCATTTCAACAAACGCGTGCTTTTTTCTGACTGCCTTTGTGAACCCAGGTATTATTCGTCGGTTTCCTAAAAAAGTACTTCTTGATCAAGAGGGCTATCCACAAGCCAATCCCAAAAAAAAAAAAACAAAAAAAGTTGAATTTCGTGATTACATTTTCCAACTTAATTACTGCAGTAACTACCCCCTTCTTTATTACTTTAAAAATTTGATGTTCTTCTTTTGAAATTAAAATAACATGAAAATTGTCCAGAAAGAAGATGAATAAAAAGAAAAATTAAATTTCAATCACCGTCTTTCTTTTTCTTTTTTTTTTGAATTATTACTTTATTAAAAAAAGAAAGTTGCCAAATTTATCGCCCACCACGTGCTTCGCATTGTAGAAAATGCAACAATTGTATTTTAAAATTTGATCATCATTGTAAAATTTCTTTTGTTTGTTCTTTTTTTTTTTTATTTTTTTTCCCATACTCGAGAATATTTTCAATTGTACTTTCTGTGAGACTGTTAATTTCAAAATAAAAAGATCAAAATTTTCATTCTGCTTTCCAAAAAAATCACTGCCAAGAATTAAAATAAATCAAAAGTTCCTAATCTAATCAAAATGGTGAAAATTAATAATTTAAACTGGTTTAAGATTATTAAAAATTCGAAAAGTAACATGACTTATGAACGTTTTTTAGAAAAGCTGAATGAAAATTTTGTTCAATTTATTTTGCAACAAACAGTACTAAAGAAAACAATTTTGTTGTAAAAAGATCAAAAATTTCATCTTTAAGGAAAGAGACATAAACGTGAAAAAATATTTGACCAATTTTTAAGGAACGACAAAACCAATTAAAAACAAACCAAAACGTCATTCAGAATTGATTTTTAAAAAATAAACAACGAAAAACAAGAACATTTTTTTGAAAAAAAAGCGCCAATATACATTAGAACAAAAATGAGATTGATTTCAGGCTATTTTTGAAGGAAACTTTTATGAAAATAAACTGAAAATTTGATAAAAGTCATTTGATTTTTTTAATGAAATTTAATGAATCATCATTAAAATTGTAAATGGAAGTTACCTCGGAATTTTATCGAGATTTTTATAAAAAATTTTTGGAATTAAATGAAAAAATTGGGAATTTAATAAAAAATAAACTCAAAATAAATGAAAAATTTTTGAAATTTCAAATGAGATATTAGGTTTGGTTAAAAAATAATCATTTTTTTCCCCAGCATTCGTTGATACTTCAAATTACTTTTTTGATATAATTGGCTTTTACACAATAAAATATCTTTTTGCAAAAAGTAAAGTTATTCGCAAAACAAACGACATTTATACGAAAAACGAATTATTCGCCAAAAAATAGAGTCATTCGGGAAAGGGTAAGTTATTCGTAAAATAAAGGATACTTAAACGACATAATTGCGCCGTTATGTATTATAGTCTTTTAGATGTAAAAATCTACCATGTATTAGAAAATTACTATAATTTTATGTATCCTAAATTCTAACTTTACAAAGTAAAATATTTTATTTCTTAAAATAAGTGGAAAATTACAATAAAAAAAATTCAAAAAAATCTGAAAAAATTTTTTTAAATAATATTTTTCCAAAAAACACCCTTAGGGGGGACTTTTACGATTATTTAAAACATGAACTAAACCTTGTTAAATATTTTAAAAATACCACTTAGAGTAATTTTTGAAAAATTACGATGGAAATCTTGAATTAATGAAATAATAAAGTTACTTAATAAACCGAATTCTTTCTTTTGGCCTCAAGCTACCACAACTTAATTTCTGATCCTTTTAAATTTTTTTTTTTTAAAATACACAGTAACATCTTTTTTTAAAAAAGATCTTTTTCACATTTTATTGTAAATGAGTCATCCCATAATCAATTATCCTTTGAAAATAAAATAAATAAAAATAAATAAAAATAAATAAAAATAAAATAAAATAAAATTGGTAATGATTAATTTTGATCTAAAAATAGAGAATTATTATTATTTTTTGTTTAATAACTTAAAAAAGATTTTTTATTGAGTTTTTTTATCAAAATTATTTTAATATTTTAGTACTAATTTATACTCGTCACAACAACTTTTTTTAAATAAATTAAAAATTTCTTGAATTATAAATAATATAATAGGTCCCTGGGTAGATATTTTAATTTTTATTTTTATTTTAATTTTTGTTACAAGTAATTTTTATATTTCTTTGTTAATCTTATGATAAAATATAATAGGTAGGATCCGATATTGGACTTCGAAATTATCGATTTTTTGCATTATTTTTAATGTTTAACATGCTTACTATTATTTATTTAACAATTTTTTGCATTTGGGGAATAGTTGTACGATTTAAAAAAATATATTCTGAAAACAATAATGGTGATAACCCTCTTTCAAAGTCATTGGGGAACTCCATTAACGAAATGATCCTTTTGATTGTTGCAATCATAGGTTTTCTTTTTCTTCGTGCATTATTTTCCTTTCATATTTTTTTAATTTCCAAAAACCTTACAACAAGGGAATATTTAAAATCAATTTTGGACGACGCAAACCCTTATGATTTAGGATGCCTAAATAATTGGAAAGAAACATTCTTTTCCAAAATTCCAAAATTGCCTTTTAAATATTCTGATCACCCAACAGAAAATGAATTAATACAATTAAAAAAATGTGTCAAAAATAAACCACGAGAAAAACAACTTTATAAAAAATATTTGCTTGAAAAAAAAAATAAAAAGAATCAAATTCATCATAATAGTATACAAAAAGAGGCAACTAAAAACAAACAAAACCAAAGACTAATTTCAAATAATAACCTTGAAGGTATGTATACAAATGACGACAACAATCTTAATGAAAAGCACCCACCCTCTGAAAATTCCACTACATCAATTACCACTGAAAGTAAAAAATAAATATTCAACTTCAATTATACTTTATTAGTATAATTATTATAGAACAACAACAATAATAATAACCATACGTGTTTGTATGGATTTTTTTTCTCTGATAAATTACAAAATTGAATGTAATTTTGATTTTTTTTTTAATTTATGAATTAAAATAAAAATAAAAATAATTTGAATTTATTTACAAATATCTTATATATTTATGATTATGTTTTTTTTTTAAGGAACTAATTTCTATTAATTTTTTTTACCTAAATTTAATAGAGATTGATAAATTTTTATGTTAATTACTTAGATTTGAAAACCATGTTTATTTTCAATATTAAACATATTTCTTGATAAGGAATCCTTATTCAGAAATTGGTCAAAAAAAAAAATAATATAGACTAGTCCATTAAACAAATCTTCATATTTTTTTAATTAAATATTTTCAAACAATTTAATCTGTCGAATTATATTTTAAAGGCTTTAGAAAAATGGGAAAACTAAACAAGAATTGATTTTCATAGATCTAATAAGTGTGAAAACTAAACTATTTTTCAAAAATGTTGACCCGCCTTATAATGTTAATGGTAGTAGTTTTCTCTAGCTTTTGTCGATATTCTTATCAAAAAAATATTTTCAATTTTGGATCAGATTCATTTTTTTTGTTTTTTCAAATTTTTCCTTTTCTTTTTTTTTGAAAAATTTTTCTTTTTCTTTTTTTTTAAAAAAGATAATGTGATAAAAAAAAAGAGATCTTCGAAAAGACAAATAATCACTAAGAAAATTTCGACTATGTAATATCTTTGAAAATGGATTTAATTATTCATAAAAAATCTTTTTGTTCAACTTTTTTTCAGTAAAAGTTCAGTAATAAAAAATCGGTAAAGACTTATTTTCAAAAATTGTGACTTACATTTTTTTAGTTTGTAGATTTTATTTTTTTTGATTTTTTAAAATATCAGGTTTTTATATGTTTCGAATAGTTAAAAAGTTAATTATTAATAAGATTTAATAATTAGTTGTTCTTGAATATAATAGAATTTTTCTTTTTTTTCACAATTTATTATTATAGGTGAGTCACAATTTTTGAAATGGAGTTTAGAATTTACAATTTTAGATATTTTTCTAGTTTTGTTTAAATATTAAAAAGTTTTTTAATAACATCCAAAATAAATTTTACGAATTAAAAATTTTTAAAAAATATGAATAAATAAATTTAATTATTATTTATTAAAGACAATTCAATGTGAAAATTTTTATATTTGATTTTTTTTTTATAATAAAAAAAAAAATTCTAAATTTTATACAAATATTTCAATTTTATAAAAAAAAAAACTTGTTAGAATTTATCAATCCATTTTTTTAAAAATTTCAGATCTAATCCTTCTCCTTCTCCTTCTCCTTCTCCTTCTCCTTCTCCTTCTCCTTCTCCTTCTCCTTCTCCTTCTCCTTCTCCTTCTCCTTCTCCTTCTCCTTTTCATTTTCCACCAACTTACCCATTTCTTCAACTTTGTTTTGTTTTTTTTTTTTGAATAAAATTTCACGTTCTTTCAATATTTCATCAAATTCTTGATTCCAACCACATAAATCAACCATTTTTTGAATTCCATCATCGCATTCTCCAATCCATTTTATGTCACGGTAGTTATCTTCAAGATCAAATTTAAAACCACCACCACCTTCACCTCCTAATATTTGTGAAAAAATATTAAATTCTGAACTAAACCGACGAACAGTTTCACGATTAATTAATAACCTAATGATATTATAAAAAAAAAAGAAAAAAGAAAAAAGAAAAAAGAAAAAAGGATATGAAAAGGAGAAAAAACAATTATTTTAGTAATTAAAGAAAGTATATGAATTTTTAAAAATCACCAAGCCAATAGCCTTACTATATAAATGTAAAAAGAGTTATTTTTCCAATGAGCGATATTTTGGTCTATAATTTCAAAATTATCATCTAAGATCACTTTTTATTTTAAACTGATATCAATATTTAAAACATTTAATTTTGAAATTTTCTTATTTGTCATACTAAAAATATTCCTTGGAACTTTCTGAAGAAAATTGTATTTAATACCACACCCTCTTCATTTTCTTTAATTTATGCTTTATCTTATATATGTATATATAAACCCCAATTCAAAATTTTTAACACACCAAAATTCAATTTTTGAAAAAAAAAATCTTCTTTAATAAATTTTTGAAGAAATACCAAATTAGAACAATTAAATAATCGAAATGTTAGCAATTATTTATAATTTACTATACCCACAAAACAAAAAATATATAATTATCAATACAAATAAATAAAAACCGAGTCACAAATTTTGGATTGAGAATACCAAAAAAATGTAAATGGTAAATTTTTTGAAATTCCATGAATTATTGATGATCGATCAAATGCTTAGATACAATCAACTAATTTTATTTGAGTTCTTCTATTTTGAACAACTCAAGTTTAACCTAATATCCATCATTGTATAAATAATTCTTAATCTAACGAAGCAAGTTAGGTATTTCTAAAAATGAAATGTAAACAAAAAAAATAGAAAAATAAAAAAATATATGTTCAAAAATCAAAATTATTTCCAATTTGAATGAAATTTTATTATTACGATTCTTTCAAATGATTTGTTTGGAAAAGTTTTAATTTTATTTTATATTTCATCTCTTATAATCTTTTTCAATTATTATCACTTAAATATTCATGAATGTAGTTCATTTTTTATTATAAATTATATTCCAAAACTTTTGAGCTATTGTTTTAACAAAAAATAGAAATATTCTTCTATAAAATTGTTTTTCAAGAAACAATTCAATATTTACTTATACATATATTTACTTCGATGATAATGCCCATTTATATATTAAAACTAAAGTTCAAAGTTAAAATTAATAAAAAAATATATATTTAGGAAAATGTTCATTTTTTAATACCTTTTTTCAATTTAAACCAATTTAAAAATTTTTTTCCAGAAATTTAAATTAAAAAAAAACTTTTTTTTAATACTCATTTAAATAGATAGTGTTGTTATCTTATTTATTTTGTTCTATATTTTTTTAAATAAGTGTAGATTCCAAAAAACTCGGAAAATTCCATTTTTCTGATCAAATAAAAAAAACCAAAAAAAAGAATTTCCCTTTTTAAGGGATTAGCGTAACCATAGATTTCTCTATAATCAAAGTATGTTATAATTCGGTGTAAATGGTATTATTGCAACAACGGTTTAAATAGTTTCTGTGACTCTAAAAAATCTATTATAAATCTTATTACACAATAAATTCTTACATTTTTTACTAATGATCACTATTAAAAAAGTTTCATTTTGAAAAAGTTTTTTTTTAATTCCTTTTCCAAATCTAAAAATCAAAACTCAAAATAAAAGTATTCGGGTTGTTTAATAATTCATATTTTAAAACTTCCAAAAGTAACGATTTTTTTAATTGTTTTAATTTCAAAGATTGACTCAATAATCATCAACATAAAAAACCCAAAGACTGATTAGTTTTGTTTACTTTTGATAAAGATACTTGTAGCATCAATATATTTTCAATATTTCAGAAATAATTAGTCAAAAAAATCTATTGGTTAATTATTTAATTTTTTAAAAAAATTGAATTTTTTAGCTATTAATCTACATTTCGCAAAAATTTAAGAAAGATATTTTGCAACTTTGGAGTCTGAATATTGATAATTCAACCTTTAAATTTGTGGCAAAATGCAAATTTTTTTCTGAAATTGTTGGGTTTTTTACTAATACAATAGATCCTTTTTTAATTGATGAGGATCAACAAATATTACTATTTGACTAATCGATTTTTTAGAGATATTTTAACCATGTATCTACTAACGTGATTAGACCTTCAATAACCACATACATTTATCTTAGGCTTCTCTGTGGTTAACGCTAATCCCTTAAAATGGGAATAAATTTTTAAATTTTTACGAATATTTTTAATTGATCAGAAAAATGGAATTTTCCGAGTTTTTTTGGAATTTACGTGTTTTAGCTTTAATAGTAACATTATTTTATTAAAAATATTTATTACATTGGAGAGATCTGAATTTGTTTTGCTATTTACAATTAAATCAGAAATGATTAAAATTGAATGCTTGATTAAATGAAGAAGAAAAAGAATGAAGGGGAGGGTAAAAAACAGGCAAATAAAAATAGAATCAATTCAAAAAATGACAAACCTAGGACAAGAAGGAGAAACTTCTTCAATGAGACTACAAAAGGGCTGAACAACTAAGGAAGTACCGATAACTAATAGCAAATCTGCTTTGGGAAAATCAATATTTTTTTGAATTCTGAATCTTTTGGGGACAGACTCACCAAAGAAAACGATATCAGGTTTTACAACGCCATCACAATTTACACATTTTGGGATTTGATCTTTGAAAATAAATGGCTTTATAAAATTTTGTCCATATTTTTTTTTACATTTCACACACGTAGCTTTTCCAAATGATCCATGTGCCTCTACAAGGTACTGATCTTTAATACCCGCTACACGTTCCAAAGTGTCAATGTTTTGTGTAAAGATCATTCTTAAAATTCTTTTTTTTTGTAACAGCCTGAAAAAGTAATGTGTTTTGGTTGGCACAAAATTACCTATTGTAAAAAAGTGAAACAGTAAATTCAAGTCAAGTTAAAGAAGGGTTAGTCAAGAAAAGTTAATTAAAGTGTAATTTGAAATGGTTTAAATTAAGGTTTGCTTTTTAGAGTAACAAAAATTTTGTCCTTGTTATTTGAATTCAAAACAGAAATGGTTGAACAGTGGTGTGTGGGCTTTTTTTGAAAAAAAAACAACAAACTTAATTTTTGAGAAAATTTTTAACAAGAGAAAACAAAAAGATGGAACTTGAAAGTTTTTTCAATGTCTTTTTTTTTCTTTCAGAAAACAAGAAAATTGAATTGGCAAACCTGGAAACAGTTTCTTAGAAAGTCGGAAAAAAGGATGTGGTTTGTCTTTAAAATAACTAATGTCGAAAATTGCTTCTGGGTAAGGAAGCTCGTATCCATCTAATTGCTTATATAAACCATTTGCGCTTTAGTGTAGAAAAATTGTTAAAAAAAAACAAATAAAATAAAATAAAATAAAAAGGGGATTATTGTGAATTGAAAAGTTACATTTGGACTGATTCTAAAAAATTCAATCAAAAAGTTAATTTGGTTCAACAGATCCAGAATAAAAAAAAAAAAAAAAAAAAAAAAAAAAAAAAAAAAAAAAAACAAACCTTCTAAAATCAGGTATCCCAGCAGCAACAGAAATTCCTGCACCGCACATGACAACAACATTTTTAAATTCATTATTTTTTAATTTGTTACAAATGTCCTGAAAACTCAGTGGACTTGGGTTTTTTTTTGCGAGTCTTTCTGACTCTTTTTTGTGGTGTTGGTAATTCTCGATTTCACTTTTGAAATTTTGTAATAATTCGAATATTATTGGATGGTTTAAAGGAAGTAGCTCATTTTCTATTTGGATTCTTTCATTATAATTATTATTTTGTCTTTGTTTTTGTTTTTGTTTTTCTTTTTGTTTTTCTTTTTCTTTTTGTTTTTCTTTTTGTTTTTCTTTGTTTTTTTCTTTTTCTTCATTTGTTCCTGTAAAAATTTCTTTTTTGAATCTGATTTCTTTGTTCAATACAATTCCTTTTTCATTTTTTATTTTCTCATTTCCATTATCATTTTTCTTTTTCTTTTGATTTGTGTTTACAAGTGTATTGCCTTTTTCGTTTTTGCTATCAATTTGAAATCCTATTTTGGGTTTAATATCTTTTTCTATTCCTTTTTTATTATTTATGTTTTTTTTATCTGTTTTTTCATTTTGTTTTTTTTTTTTTGTTTTTTGGGAAATTAGTTCCTCGTTGTTTTGGATTTGAGTACCAACATAATAGCTATGTTTTCTTTTATGTTCGCAATTATTTGGATCAATCATAAAGAAAAAAATTCAAATAAAAAAAATAGTTAAGAAAGGTTTAAATCAAAAAAAATAAAAATGTCAAGAACATAATTTATCGAAACATTTATCTGTGCACTTTAATAATTCTACCATTGAAATTAGCAATATTTTAATTTACCCCCTGTATTTTATTTTTTGATCTAGTTGTTTAGTTATTTTATAAGGTTGAGGGTTTTTAAAGAAAGAAAAAAGATTATCTTATGTTTGGTATAAGATCATGCTATTTACTTTCATGGTTGATCTATTTGGGGCTTGGTATTAATTTAACTTTTTCTTGAGAATGAAAATTTTTATTTTTTTTCAGTTTTTTTTCCAAAATCCCAATTGAAGAGTGTAAGGCTAATTGTTTGGCAGGTACTTAAGAAGAAATTTTGATTTTTGGGTTGCAAATTGAAATTTTTATTGATTTTTTATTTTATTTTGGGTTTTCAAAATAAATTTTTTTTTTTTTCAAAATCAAGTTATTAAAAAATAAACCATTTAATCTACTATTTTATTTAATTGACAAATGGTCAACTTCAAAAATAATTTTTTTTTATTTTATTTGTAAAAATTGACTTTAAAATCTAAAAATTTGGAAAATTTATAAAAAATTTTGGATATTTTTGAGTTTTTGAATTTTGAAGGAAAACATAAGTCACTTATATTTTTTAAGTAAATTTACATTGAAAACAAATCATGTAGTAAATCTAAAAGAAAATTTAAAAACAATCATTTGTTCAAATGATTTGAATAGTAAGAAAAGTGTCCAAGTAATTAGATTGTATGCTTTATTTTATAATTCCAAATCTGATATTTTTTTTTTTTTTTGAAAGTTGGATCAATTTTACCAATTTCACAAAAGTAATAATCCAACATATTTTCAAATTATTGAAACAAGTAAGTACATTTTACCATTTTGAAAATATTAATTGTGTAAACCTTACTGAGAAAATATTTTTTTAGTGCCAAAAGATATTGATAATTTTACGATAAAAATATCATTTATAACTCTAAAAAGAAAATATTGTGCTAAAATACACAACTTATCATGTCATTTTTTTGTTTTATTCAATAATTAATTCCAAGCATTTGTGGAAAACAACTTTCTCCGTTGAGATCTTATATAATAAAACCAACAATTTAATCAATAAAATGTTCAGAAAATTTAAATTTTAAGATTCAATTCTGATTTATTTAATTACGATATTTTCACAAATAAAGTTTAAACAAAAGATCAAACAACAAATTAAACTTGTTGAAATCAAATATGATAAAAAAAAAATCCGATCAAAGTATATTTGATATAAAAATATATTTTTCTTTATCTACTTATTTTATAAGAGAGTAAACAAGTGAATACATTGGAATTGCCCCATAATTCTTTATCATTCTTTTAAAAAAAGTATTTCCAAAAAGTCTTTTTTCAAATATTATTACCAAACTAATCCAAAACCGAATAATACCGATTCAAAGATTAAAGAGAAATGATTGAATTCTCAGAATCCAAAAATAAAACAAAAAAAATTAAACTCCAAATAAAAAGAAAAATTGAAAAAAAAATTAAAATGAGTTTCAAAATTATTTTGAGTTTTTAAATCAAGGGAATAAATCAATTTCAAAATCAAATTAAAAAAACACACTCAATACATCTATAGTTATAAATAAGGATTTCAATAATTTCTATTTTCTGAAATAAAATCAGAATTAGATGAATTAAATCAAAATTTGAATAAAATTCATTGAGAAAATTCGTTAGTAATAAGATATAATTTTTTAATCAAAAATTTTATAAATATTTTTTTTTCAATTCTGAATTAAAAATTAAGTAATCCAAGGAGAAATAATTGCACCAAAGTTATATATAAAATAAATAAATGATTTTTTTTTATTTTTTCTGGATTAATTTTTTACTTTTTTCGATTTCCATTTTTTTCATTGGTTTGTATATATATTATACCTTATATACACACCCTCTTGAAAAATAAAACCCCAATTATAAAAAAATACAAAAAAAGGAAATTATTTTTTAAAAAGAATAAATACAGTTAAATCACTATAAAAAATTCATTTTATATGTTGTAAATTTTCAAGAAAAATGATATGTTACCTTTTAGGATGAATTTGAGATATAATTATTTATTTTTCAAATTATTTCACTTTGCAGGTGAAATAGATATCTTAAATTTTTCTTTTTTTTTTGAAAAAATAAATTTTAAGTTTTCCCAAAAATTATGATACCTTTCTGGCTAGGTTTAAATTGGACACTGTTAAAAAAACTAGAGTTTTCCATAACAAAAAATTCATTTTAATTATAAACCATTTTTCAGTCAAACGAACCTAGTTTTGGTCTGGGTGTTTTGTCTGTTTTTAAAGTGTTAAAAATGGATAATTAGAAGAAAAAAATTTATTTCGGAAATTTCAAAATTAACAAACAATTTTTTAACATTTTTTCACATTTTTGTTTTTTTTTTTTGAGACAGCAATGGTTTTTGTGAATTTTTTTTTATTACAAGATCCATCGTTGTTCTGTAAAAACGTGTTATTCTAATGCTACTGAAACTGTAAAAATGATTATAGAAAAATCATTTTTATTGATATTGAATTTTTATTTGATCTTTGATAGATAGATCAAAATGAGGCTTCTTGTTTTTCTAAATATTACCTAAAAATTTTAATTTTTCAATTTTTAACAAAATTTATTGATTGATTGGAGTCACTTAGTAAATATATCAAGAATTCTTTGATGTTTATTATTCAAATTATTTTTGATTTGTTCTTTTAAGGCCAAAATAAAAAATAATTGATATTTGGAAAAAACTTATTTGTGCACCTTTGACAGAAATAAAGTTTATTTCTGTAACAAATCAAGATTAAAAAATCAAATTTCTAGTAATTTTAACTTTGACATTTTGAAACATTTTTATTTTTTTTTTTAAATTGAATTACTGGTATTAAAAACCTCGGGTTTTTTTAAAAGCCACCACTTGAACATAGCTAAAAAGTTCTCATAGTTTTAGGGAAAACTACAGATTTATTAAAAAAAACTTAAAGAAGTAACAAATCGGATTATACACTTGTAAAACATTTCATATAAATATAGTAATTTCTAATAAAAATAAAAATATATTTAAAATCTGATGAAATTTTAATTTTCATTTGTTTTTTTATTTTATTAATTAATAATAAAAGGAAAAGAATAAAACAAATTTCCATTTTAGAATATATTTATTAAAAGAGTGTGTATTATATATACATACATACATACATACATACATACATACACACACACACACACACATATATATATGTATAAATACGCTTTGAGATTATTTAAATACTTGAAAATAATTATTCTGCTTGGAAAAATTTAAAAACAATAGAAATGGTTAATAAAATTGTTTTAAAATTTATACTCAGACTTTGTGTTTGTATTCGAGCTAATATCCTTTTCTAACATTTTTTCTTGCATTTCATAATAATTTTGAATAATTTTTTCAGAATATTCAGAGGTTATTTCGTATTTGGAGTTCTGTAATTTTTCCAAGAGTTCTAGAACATTTGAATTCTCTATAATATCAAGAACTTTGTTTGGGAAATTTTTCATTATTTTTTCAATTGCAATTAAGCAGGGTTCCATAAAATCAGGATCTTTATGATGATTTTCGACTAATTTTATTAAATAACCTAAACCATCAATATCAATTAAGGATTTAATTAGGCCCGCATTTGTGGAGTAGAAACAATTGTGTAACACCCAAGCTGTTTCAATTATTAGTTCCTTGGGGAACTTCTCTGATTTGGAAATCTCCATAACATGGAAAATGATTTCCGATTCAATGATATTTTCGAGTTGTAAATCATTACCACAGCATAGATTTGAAAGGATTAATAAAATTTGCATTTTCGTTCTTGTGTGGGTAGAATTTGTATAATTTTCATATAAGTTTTCAAGAATTCCTAAATTTATTAACTCTTGTAATTGCGATTCGTCACCACATGCAAAATTGTTTAAAACGAGAAGAGAATAATAAATGCCCGATTCTTTATCTTTTGAAAGTAATTCGATGAGTTTTTTAATAGCGCCGAATTCTACAAGAACTGCATGGTTTTCTGGTTGCTTTGAGAGGTAACTCAATCCATTACAAACATTTTTTAAAGTTTTTCGTTCATCTGTGTCAAGAAGTTCTACAAAAATTGGAATCAATTGTTGTGTATAAGAAAAATCCGCTGTTGGCCTTCTTTTACATAAATTTAATATTGTCCATGTCGCTAAAGGTAATAAATTTAAAGAATAAAAATTTTCAAATTGATCAAGTATTCTAGGAACATAATCGCTTTCTAAAAATTGATCTCTATATTCAATCTTATCAAGAACTATTTTTATATTATTTTGTAAAAAAAAAAAAAAAAACGTTTAATATATTGTTTTGATAATTAATTGAGATAATTTTGGTTTTTTTGTTTTTTTTTTTTTTTTTATTTTTAATTGATTAAATTGTAATTGCTTTTTTAATGATTTCTCTATTCCCAATTTTCGATAGGTTGATTTTATTTTCCTCTTTTTTCTTCAAAAATAAACTTTTTTCAATTTTTGAAAGAGTTATTTTGGATCAAAATAAATATTCCTTTGTTAAGATAAAATAATTATTTGTTTAATCTCTGTTATCTAAAGTAGGTTGTGAGTATTATTTCATTTTGAATTGAATACAGAATTCATATAAATCCCTAATTAAAATTACTTGATTCTTTTTTCTTTAAAACATAAAAATGATGTTAATAATAAAAAACAACAAACAGGAAAAAAGAATTTTTTGTAAAAGAAGTCACCGAAATTACAGAAATCACATAACCCAAAGAGCAACCAAAGTATACCCTTATTATTATTATTTTTTTAAAGAACACCGAATCACCATGCTAATAGAAATTAAAAACACTCGGAAAATTTGGGGTTGGATTTGACTGCTGTGATTTCTACAGCTTTTTTTTTTCTGAAAAACGTAGTACTCTCAGAATTAATATTAACAACTCTTCTTTATTTTATTAAATAGAACCGAACTTGATAATTTTCGAAAATATTTTATTGAAAAAAAGGGATTATGTAAATTTTGTAGTTTCAATGATATTTAAATTTTGAAAATTTCATTTTTTTAAAACAAATCCACTAATGTATATTAATATTTATTATCATTATTATTATCACAGTTTAATTTTTTGTATTTTTAGGGTTCATGGTGTTATTTCCTTGTTTTTTCTCTTTTATAAGTGACTATTAAAGAAATTAAAAAAAAAAAAATGAAAAATCTTTAAGATCTTGAAAAAAATTTTTTTTGTAATTTGTGTTTTGGCTTATGAAATGAATGAGTTAACCCCCATTTAAAGAATTTATTGATTTGAGTATATTTTTTGAAATTCAAATTTCACATGTTTTAAATTCAAAAGGAAAAAAAGGCAACCATTTGTTATTATTAACAATTAAGTTAATTCTTGAAAATTGTGTATCATATTTTTTGTTTTATGTTGAAAAGTATTTTTTTTTTAAAAAGAAAAAAAATTGATTTTATTGGTATTTTTAATTTATTTATATTTCAATTCAAATTTCAACAAATAAAACAAAGAGTAGTAAACATGTAGAAGTAAATCTAAATTTAATACAAATTTCATAAAAATTTTAATTCTTCAATAATAGATCGTAATCACTTTAGCAAATCCAAATATTTTACATTTATATTGTATCTTTTGAATTTATTAGATACCCCCATCCTTAAATGTGGAATTATTAATATTTTTATTTGTAAAATAAAGTAAAACGACGATAAGTATTAACACCATTTTGAAAATGATAAAATCTGATTATTATTATTATTCTAAACTAAAATCCAAAAATTTTAGACCCAGTTAAAAAAGTTAAAAGAATCACAATAATACAATCTCATTCAAATGGGAAATAATTCTGATTTTTGTAAAATATGAAAATCATTTTTTCATCTTTAAGTTTTTTGTTTTCATTTCTATTTTTTGAATTACTTAACTTGTTTCGTTAGATCAATATTTTTTTCGAACAATTGATATTAGGTTAAAGTTGAGCTGTTCAAAATAGAAGAACCCAAATAAAATTAGTTAATGATATCTAACAATCTGATCGATTAATAAGTGTTAATAGGATTTAAACAAATTTACCAATGAATTTTTTTGCTTTCCTATCTCCAAAATTTTTAGCACACCGATAATTTATTAGTATTGATAATTATTATTTTTATTGTTTTGTGGGTATTGCAATTTATAAAAAAGTGTTAACATTTCACTTAGTGAATGGTTCTAATTTGGTATTTCTTCGAGAATTTATTAAATAAGATTTTTTTTTTCAAAAATTAGATTTTATGTTTGTTAAAATTTTTGATTTGGAGTTTATAAACTAAATTTCAGAATAAATTTAGAATTTTTTTTAGACTTATTTTTATTTTATTTTTTAGATGAAAAACAAATATTTCTAGTGTATAGAACTGAATACTAAATAGTAATTTTTTTATTATAATAGATAACTTCAATTTATGAAAATATTTATTTTCAAAATTTGATTTTTAATGGGCTAATGATTTTGAAATGAAGTTTATATAAAATTGAATTCAATAAATATCAAACATTTTGTAATATTACGACCTTTATTACTATTTATATTGTTAATTAGGTGAAGTTACTCGATAAAGTTGTACCCTGTTTAACTTAAGCATCATGTACAGTTTATAAATGGTACAGTGTTTTTTTTTTTTTTTTTTTTCCTTTTCGATTTTTCAAAACATTTGTTATTTAATCTATTTCCAAAAAAGTGGGGCAATTTTATTTTAGCATATCTTTATGAAACTCAATTCTCATATAACTATTTAAATCTCCAGAATTATTATTGATCTCAATTGGTTCTTCATAAGAATACAATTTGATTTTTTTATGGCAATACTTAAATTAAAGAATCAATGTTTATGATTAAAATTTTTGATATGATATTTTTCAGGGGTGAAATTTTGTGGTTATTTTTTTCTTTTTGATAATAAAATTTTTTTTAAAAAAAGAGTTTAATCTCGATGAAATTTCAAATAGAATGAAAAAATGAGAACGCGATTTATTTATTAAAAAAGCTTTTGGTCCTTAACATACTTTCCCGCCTTTTTTACCGAAATTGGCCGTGAATTGTTTTATCCAAGAAAAAGTGTTTTTTTTTTTTTTTTATTTTTTTGTAAAATAACTATTTTGATGAATATACTTTGAAATAAAGTCCATTTCACTCAAAGGGGAAGTATCCAAAAATGAAAAATTCACGTTTTTTTTTTTTAAGAATCAACTCAAGATACGATTGTTTAAAAATAAGAGAAATTAATAAACTTCCGATGAAAGTTGATATTCATCAAAGAAATGCCTTAACAAATAATAAATTTCATCAAAAAAATAAAATGAAAAAAAAAATTTAGGGACCTTTTCATTGGAAATTCTCTCATGAACAATTTCTCAATTTCTTTAGAAGATTAAAATTGTTGACAATAATATTTTTTTAATAATAAGTGTTGTGATTTGAAAAGAAATTACAAAACCCCAATTTTCTAAATGTTTATTTGTTTTTGCAAATATTTTTTTTTTGAATTGGCTTTCTCCAAAAAAAAGAAAGAATCAAAAAAAAACACGAAATCTGACAAACCATTTTGAAAAAAAAAATGACAAATCTGTTTTGTAAAACAGTAGTAAATGTTCTTATTTTCAAATATTTATAAACGTCTTTTGTTTTAAAATAAATAAAAACCAAGTTCAAAAATTAGATTGGTTATTATAATCAAAATATAATCCAAAACATCATATAAAACCAAAATTTAAGCATTTTAAATTTTCAAAATATTGAGTTTTAATTGTAAACATTCATAAAAGTGATTTTGGATTTTTTGATAATCTGATTTTTCTATTCATTTGAAATTGACTTTGAGATTTTAACAATAGGTATTAATCCAGTTTAGATAATTTAGGTTTCAAATATCTTCATTAATTATTGAAAAGTAAGTTTAGAAAAATAATTGAAAAATTTTCCTTTTTAATACCATCTTTCAATGAAAACCAATTTAACAATTTTTTTTTACAGAATGGTAAATTAGAAAAAATTAAATCTCCAAATAAATTCATTAATTCTGTTTTTTATTGTGTTTAAAATTTACTTTTTTAGTTTATGAAATTCATAGGTTTGGACCATTAGATATGAACTTTTTTTAAAAAATAAAACAAAAAAATTAAAAAATATTTGGCTAAATTAAAAAAAACTATCTGATCTAGAAATTGAAAATTTATTTTGCAAAGAATATTGATAAAACTCAGAGAATATGTTATCTTTCTTCAATAAAACTGGGTCCTTTTGACTGATAAAAGAGTTTATTTTGAGATACAAACAATAAGTAGCCGATTCAATAAGTATTTAGATCCCATTTAATTTTATATTTTACAAATTTACGAAAAAGAATACTTTAAAAGAAAATATTATTTGAAATATAAAAAAAAACAATGCTTGACTTTTTTGGAAAAACCTTATTTAAAAAAATTTTTGTTCACAATATATTATTAAAAATAAAGAAATAAATAAATCCTTTAAGTAACGATTTTATCAACATTTTGCCGATTTAAAAAATATTAAATGTTTGTTTTCAGAGAAAGCAAAGATTTGAAATATTGGTATCAAACGACAGTCCATGAGAATGAATGAAATAAATAAAAGAAAACAAATACTTACTGATATTCCCAAGACAGATTAAAATCTATTGAATGGTATTAAAAAAAAAAAAATAGATAGATAGATATAATGATAAATAAAGACATTAAAGATTTTTAATTGATGTATTTTATGTTATTTCGTGCAATTGTTTTATCATATAAAACATGCTTGATTTTGATTTTTTTTGTTTTCTATTTTTTTTTTCTTTTATTCGGTTAAAAAGGGTTAAATATTAAAACTAAGAATATTGGGTAACTTAAACGTGGTTTAATATTATGTTTGGAAAAATACAAATAATCTCAATTTTTTTGTTGGCTAAATTTGATTTTGAGTATATGTACAAATTTTGGGAATGGGATAGATTTTATCTTTACGTTGAAAATAATACAAAATGATTTTTTTGAAAAAGTAACTCTCAAAACATTTGCAAAATGTTTCAAAAGAAGGAATTTTTTGAAGAACATATTCGTTATTTGAAAAAAAGAAAAAAAAAAAAAATTTAATCAGAAAAAGGATTTACATTTTCAACAAGATTAGAGTCTGTATTGGAAATTTCCAAGTATTCCATTAATACATTCACAAACCCAGCTTTAACAATGTGACTTGTTTCCTCATTGTCTAAAGAACAAAATTTCCCAACCAATTTTATTGAGTCAGGCTATTGTGTTTTTGAAATTCGAAGAGAAAATAAATAAATGTAAAAAGGGTTTCAAAAAAGAGGAAGAAAATTTTTGTTTGTTTTTTGATTTGTGAAAAAGAAGTACAATTAATTCAGGAATCTTTTGATCAACTAAAATTTCTTTTAGAATCTCCAAAATCCCTTGTTCGAACATTAATTTTGTTGGGCTTTTCTTTTGTGAAAGGAACTCTCCTATTTTTGTTAATGTTTGTTTTTGTTTTTGAAGATCATTTGACTGGAGGTTTCTGATCAGTTGAGGGACTTGTTGGGTCTATTTTACAGCGATGAATTTTTTTTTTTATTTTTAAAAAAGATAATAAAAGTAAAAAAGAAAGCTTAGTATTGTTTAACTTTAAAAGGATCTACCAAGTTAGTTTTTTTTTTTTGTTTTTTTATTGTGATTTGAAATTCAAAAATATTAACCATTTGATCATAGTTGATAGTTTGTTTTGGTTTTCTTGTTTGAAGAGGGCTTTGTAACCCATAAGAGATCCTTCTTTTTGAAAGATTTTCTTGTCTTGTTTTTCTCGAAAGTGAAACAATTCTTCTTTCACGCCTTTTGCTTGAGGTGTTTCGATCTACTTTTTTTTTAAAGCCACTCTTTCTTCTCTCCAATTTTTTTTGGAATTTGCTCATTGGAATTCGTTTAACTAACAAATTGTAAAAAATAAAAGCATAATTTTAAGTTTTTTTTTTATGAATTTCTAAATGTTACGCTTTGTGATTAAAAAAAAAACTTTTTAAACATAAAAGTAATCCAATAATAATTCAAGAGATGTAATAGGTGGTATTAATATTCGAAAATAGTATATAAAATAAGAGTTTAGTATTCTTTCTGAAAAATAGCTACCAATGAATTTTAACAAGATAAATACTCGTTTTAATTGCAATTTTCAAAAATAATATTGGATAATTTTAGGAAGTAGTAAATTAACTTTGAAAACAAAAATGACAGCTAAAGAAAATTTGTCTAAAACAAAACTGTCTTTTAATTGATAGTAAAAATCGAATTGACTTCAAATAGTAACAATTCAGTGACAATACGTATTAATATAACAAGAAAAAAGTTTGAGTTCAAATTATTAATCGACCAATTTAAGAATTTAAAAATAGTTTTATCACAATAAAATCAAACCCAATTTTAATCAAGTGAACGATATCGTAGAAATTAGCTCGACTAATCAAATATTTTAAAAAAAAAAGAAAATTCATAATTTAGATCGAGTAAGTTCAACTTTTAAGAAAGAAACTTATACATAATTTAAAGTCCAAAAAAAATCTCAAATTAAGGCATAAAATATAAATTCATATAAAATAGAGATTTTGATGATAACATATATTATTATGATATTAACAATAAAATCGAGATAGTATTAAAAAATCGTGATTAGTCCTACTTTATCACTAAAAATCATAAATTTCGATATTCCACAAATTTGTGATAAAATAATTATCGCGAAAAAATGAAAAATTATTTTTTTGAAATCATCTTTAAAAAAAATCTCTTGGCTTTTACAACACTTTCCCCTATAACAATATTTAAAAGTGTTTGTAAGGGCTGTGAATTGTCTTCAAGTATTTGAAAGTTATGAAAGACAGAATTCTTTTATAAATTGAAGGAGTTTGGTTTGTAGTGGAAACAAAATTTTTTTCTTTTCATTTTTTTTTTTCAAAAAATATAAAGACTCTAATAAATTTTATGATCAAACTAAAATTACCCATTTCAACACTACACTTGCCAATAAAATAGTTGTGTTTTTTTCAAATGGAGTTGTTATCTTCACAATTTTAAATAGTAAAAAAGAATAAAGAATAATTTTCCTTCTTATTGGTGATCGATCAACCAAAACCCTTCAAGTTCTCATTGTGTTTTCAGCCCAATACAAAGATGCCAAAAGAAGAAAAAAAAAAAGAAGAAGACAATAATTATATAAAAAATCTTAATAACTGGTGATCATCTGGCTAGGATGTTGTGAAAGCTTTTAAAAAGTTATCCAACTCCTTTTAGCTTTTAAGAATAAATGAAAATGTTTTAACCTATGAACACATTCTTTAAAGAACGGATAAAGGGTTGGTTGTTTTAGAAGCTAATTATTCAACCCAATTTCCAACTGCACAATTAACTGAGAAAAGTATTTAATTCTCCTTAGTTCTTATTGTTGTTGATCTTAAAGGATCGATAGGTTTGACAACCAAATTAAATGAAAACATAATAAAAATCTTTGATCTGATGCTTGATTGAGTCAAGTATTGTTTTTGTTGTTTTTTCAAAAGAATGACTTTTTTTAAGCTAATCTATTTTTTGATCAAAAAAAATTTCTTTGTAAAAATATTTCTCAATTAGCCCAAAAACCCATCAACTATTATATTGTGATTACTTTTTAATCGCGATATTTTGGCATTTATCACGATTTTATAATAATTATCGTGCTTTTATAGAATATCACGATTTGTTATATTATCGCGATTTTTTGATATATCGCGATTTGATAGAAATTATCACTGGTTTTGTGATTTTATCCTTATAATAAGCATGTTATTGTCAAAACCTCTACTATTCATCAACTAAAATGAATAATAATAGATAAACCACAGATATTATTTTGATATTTAAAAAAGCTTTTGTTTGTGAGAAATAATTTGCACTTCAAATCCCCAATCATTTAATCGATATTAAAAAAAAATATTCATTCGGAATTTTTTTTTGAAATTATCAAAAATTTTGAATAATCAAACTTAAAACAAATAATTTAGTAAAAAAAATTGGCAAAAATTGCAATCATGGGTCAAAATTATATTTATATTTTCTATTAAAATCATTTTTTTGTTATCTAAAAAGACAATTACACAATATTTTTAAGAGATTTTCCTTGAAAATAAAACTGAAAACGTAAAAGTTAATAATTGGTTCAAATAGGTGTTAATAAAAGTTTTACTATTATATTGTTTTTCTGGTTTAATTAGTAAATAAAAATTATTTTAAAAATCAAACAATTAACAAGACTAAACTAATCTCATTCATTATTTTGAAAATGATATTTCAACTCTGTGAATAATTCATATATTCATTCGGATTTATTTTCTGTTTTCTATCCAAAAAAATTAAAAAAATTTTTTTACAACATACTACCAAAATGATTTTTATATTATCACAGTGAAAAAAACCAATAATAATTTTATTTTTTTTATTGAGCAAATGTTTCCTATTTAACACTCAATTTTGTATTATTTTTAACACTTCAGAATTACTCAAGATTTTTTTGATTTTTTTATTTATTTTTACTTTTTACTCTCTCAAATAAAAACTCTTATAACAAACAATTTAATCATTTTAAAATAAATTAATAAGAATAAATTGACAAAAAGTACATATATATTTAAAATGTATCTTCAAATTTTGAAAATTATTATTTACAAAATATATTTTTGAGAAAGATTCTATCAATGGTTCTAAATACACTTCCGAAACAATGTTAACATGATACAAAAAGAAGGAAAATAGAAATAAATCCAGAAACAATAAAAAAATCGTTCTTAATTAGAAATATGAAGGAATTACAAAAATTCAAATCAGAAAGAGAGAGAAAAAAAAAAAGGTGAAAATATTAACTTTTAAATTTTCAAAACAACAAACCGGAAGATTTTAAAGAAGAAAAAGATATTGAACCAATTTATTGTCACGCCCTGAGAAAATTTTGATTTTAAAAATTATGGTTCTATTATGTTTCGAGAAATTATTTGATAAAAAAAATTAGTTACTATTTAATAAAAACTTTTTAAAATGTTAATTAAAAAAAAAATGAATCAAAATACTGTTAAATCTAACCATAAAAATCAATACTAAGGAATTTTTAAAGAAAGATTTAAAAAAAATATTAAAGATCATTTTTATAATGAACACTCACCTAAGTCCATCAGGTAGTTTACTTTGGTCTTCAAAAACTATAAATAATCAAGCTTGTTGAAAAAATTTGATATTTTTCTCATTTTAAAAAATACAATATCACTATATGTTTGACATATGAGACAATCAAACACATTTCAATTTAAATGTTGACAATTAGAACACATATAACTTTTTTGTATTACTTTTTTTTAAGTTCTAAATATTTTTATTTTGATCCAATTTCCTCTTATTTTGAATTTGTTTTGAAAATGAAACAAAAAAGCTGTATCGAAATCCATAATAATAAAATATTAAGTAGCATAAATACAAATAAAATTGTGATAAATTTAAGCACTATTATTATTTATAAACCTTTAATCACTAAATTCACCATCTGACATTTCTTCTGATTCTTCCGATTCATCCACTTCTTCTTCTTCTTGTTGCTTCATGAGCTCAATTTTCTTCAATTCTTCATCGGTCATTGGTGGTGCTGGTTGCTCGGGATCGTCCAAAAGATCCGGATCAAGACCCTCTGCCTCCATTTTCATCCTGATGGCAACCTTTGGAACTCCTCTCATTACCAACTGGCACCATTTTCGATATCGAAGATCGTCTTTCACTTTGACTACATTTGATGTTTCTTGAATTTCTTCTTTTTCTTCTTCTTTGTTTTCTTCTTCTTTGTTTTCTTCTGTCGTAGTTGTTGTTGTAGTTGTTGTTGTCGTTGAAGTTGTTTCACGAGGAACATCAATATCTGAGCGTTGTGGTTTATCACAAAAACATTACAAATCACACCCACATCCAAACCAAAAATAGATTAAGAAGGAAATTATTACAAAAAATTGAAAAGAAAAAGGATAATTCTTTGTTATTTTGAAATTTTTTCTAAATTTTCTTTTTTTTTTTTTTTTTTTACTTGTCTTTTCTTTTTTGGAAAGAAAAATAAACAACAAAAAAAAAAAGAAAAAAATTGAAGCAATTTTACCATCAAGACCTTCAATCGAGCTTAGTTTGTCTTCAAATATGTTCATTATTGTGTCCAATCTTTTGATTGAAGAATCGATTTCTGAAAGCTTTCTTTCACAGTTTGTTGAAAATTTGTTGAGAAAATGAACAGACTTAATAACAAAGTCATTAATGTAAGTGATTGTTTTGTTGTAACTTAAACCCGGAAGCTCTTCATAATTCACGTCTTCTTCCATTTAGAAAAATTTTTCTTTTTGAAACAATTTGAAAAAAATTGGAAGAAATGATTAAATTCTAAAAAATGATAATTTTTAATTTTTTTCCAACTTGTTATAAGGGTGAGCCAACATTTCAACCAATTTCAAAGGTTTAGTTAACACTTGTTAAATTTACAAGTTGTTTTTACTCTATCTAGAAAATAATCTTCATAAAAATCACATAAAAAGAAAATTTTTAATGAAAACTTCACAAATTTCAAAAAATAAATCTAAATCATTTTACACATAATTTTTTGATAGATACCTTTAAATACCAAATTATTTTTTGTTTTTAGTTGAAAATTTTTTAAAGTTCAAAAAGGGCATAAACACCCTTTGTTTAAAGTTATTTTTTTGCTAAAATAATAATTTTCAAATTCATTCTACATTTTTTTGTAGTTAAATAAATAGAAAAAAATATCAAAAGTATGATGTATTAAAATAATAAATATTTTAATATTTTAGAATTTTGGTTTCAAAAAGTTTAGAAAAGTATTATTAAAGAATATTTTTTTGGTAAATAAAACTATAAAACAAAGGATACAAAACACCAAATGTTAAAAATAAAACAGATCAAAAAGAAAAAACGTAATTACACCAAATAAATAATGATCCCCAAATCACAAACATGATCAATTATTAAATTAAATTAAATTAACCAAAAGTGTGGTATCCCGTATTTGGTGTGTTTTGAATAAAAAAATGTATTTTTTTTTTTTTTTTTATTTTAACAAATACACAAATGGGAACAACTTCCAAAATTTTTAAAATTGGTTTATATCCACATACCATTTATTTTTTGTGTGGATTTTTTTGTATATTTTACAGACTTAAAAAAAATTGTGTTTTTTAAAATATTGCCCAAAATCGAAAAAAAGTCAATTTTTCTGCATTTTTTTCATTGGGGTTTTACAATACAAAAAAGTGTTTTTGGATTTTTAAATATTATTTTTTTTAATTTTTTTTTAAAATACTTTTAAAATCTTTTTTTATGAAACTAGATATTATTTTTTGAGATATTTTCAACACCTTTTCACCAATAAATCTCAAGTAAAACCATATAAAAAAAATTTTTTTTTTTTCTTTATTTTTTTCAATATTCAAATTTTTTTTGAAAAATCGATTTTTTTGATAGGTATAAAAGAAAAAAATATTTATTAAAAAGTCAAATTAAAAACCTTTTTTTTGGTTCCTTTTTGGTAAGTAAATAAAATTGATATTTTTTACTCAAATAATCAAAGATTTCAATTTTTTGAAAATATTTTTTTCCAATAAAAATTGTCATTTTTTCACAATTTCAAATTTTTAATCCATAGTAATTTTTTTTCTTTCGGATATTTACTATGGTGCGAGGCGCGCCAATAATATTCAAGTAAAATGAAGATTATTTTGAAGGTCAAAAATAAAAAAATCAAAATTTTTATCGTGCCCTAAATCGCTCGAAAAACACCCTAAAATCATCTACTTTTTTTGGGCAGCCGTTACCTCTATTTTTTCATTTTTCTCATTTTTTTCCGAACTCTAGATAAACTTTTTTATTCTAAATTTTTTCTGAATTCAATCTTTATCATTTAATATAACATATCAAAAATATTAAGAATTAAATTAAAATTAATAAAAGAAATAAAATTAATAAAAAATTATTTATTTAATTTTAAATACAGAAAATCATTGAAATGATTTATCAAAGGATAAAAATTAAGATTAAAAAAAGTATATATAAAAGAAATAAATTCAAGAAATTAAAAGAAATGTAAATAAATTAAAGAATTAGAATTGTCTATATGAATCTAAACAGCCCCAGTGTTGAGGAAGATACTATGAAAAATTCACATTTTTCATAAACACTGCACCTTATGTAATGTTAAATTTTAATGAGTTGTTTTTATTTAACTCATTGTACTGAGATTATTTGGATCTTCTAACAAGATCTCAAATAATTTTTATTTAAGCATTTCATGTGGTCCAATTATGATTCTCTTCCAGTTAGTAATAAATGGTTATGTATAAATTTTAATTTAGAATTCATAAATACTTGTAAATATGTAGAATTCTATAAGATGGATAGATAGATATATAGTTAGTTATTTAGTTAGTTAGATTGTTAGTTGGATAGATAGATGGATATATAGATAGTTAGTTATTTAGTTATTTAGTTAATTATAAAGTCTTTAATAACTTATCAAAATTGATTTTTTTTGTTTACCATAGGTTTTCTAACTCTATTAATTTCATATTTTAATCTTATTATAATTCACTAAAAATCATTTAAACTCCAATTCAAAATTTTTAAACACACCAAAATTCAATTTCTAAAAAAAAAATTATTTAATCAATTCTGGAAGAAATACCAAATTTGAACCATTCTCTAATTGGAGTTTTACCACTTTGATTAGAAATTACAATACTCATAAAACTAAAAAAAAAATAATTATCAAAACTAATAAATCAAGAATGTGTTAAAATTTTGGAGAGAGCAAAACAAAAAAACATTGATAAATTTGTTTAAATTCTATTCGGAATATTGATCGATCAAAAGATTAGATCTATTGACTAATTTTATTTGAATTCTTCTCTATTTGGAACAACTCGACTTTAACATAATATCAATTGTTGAAAAAAATTTGATCGAACGAAAAAAGTTAGGTAATTCAAAAAAAAATGAAAACAAAAAACTAAAAGATGAAAAAATTATTTTCATATTTTACAAAAAAAGATAAAATTATTTCCTATTTGAACGAAATTGTATTATTGCAATTGCTTGGTCAGTTTTAGCTATGTGGAAAATTTTGAATTTTTGTTTATTACACTCAATTCAAAAGTTTTTTTACAATTAGGATACTAAACTATTCCTTAAGGTAAAAAATAGGAACTTTTATTTTATTTTAAGTGGGATTTTTTAAACCCTCAAGTTCAAATTGGAACATTTTGTTCCTTTTATTTTCAAAATAGAACAAATGTGTTCTAATCTATTTGAATTGGGGGATTAAATCACCCAATTCAACTTCGAGTTTGGTAGTTTAAACTATCAAACTTTACTGCTGAGGGAAAAATGTTGGATACAGAAAAATGCTTGGAAACCATTTTTAATTGGAAACATTAGTAAAATTGAAAATAAAATCCTATTGATAACTAGGTGAATTTTATATAAATCCAGATTTAAGTGTGTCAAAAGTTCATTAATCTGTGGTGTGTGTAGAATACTCATTTGAATGGTTGATAACTAAAGAAGTTCATGCTATTTTAACAAAAATCCTAGTTGTAGTAAAGTTTACTATTAATTCTGAAAATGGTAATGTTTAAACTTGCTTTAGATTATAAGAGATAAGGTTTTGAAAAAGTAGACATACATTAATCGTTATTCTAATAAGTAGATTATTGTTATTTACTTTAGTTATTTCACAAACGAAAGAAATTAAAAATCATTTTCAGTAATGTTCCCAATTAAAATTGCTGTCCAACTATTTTTCTCTGTCCAACATTTTTCTCTCAACAGTTAATTTTGTTTTCTGTTTTATTTAATCAAAAATATATTTGCTAATCAGCTTTTTTAAAAAGTGAATCCACATTCAATAGAATATTGTCAAATGACCTGGTATGAACATTTTGACAACTTGTTAAACATTAGGAATATGAAATCTCTCTAATGTTTAAATACTTTAAAAAAATTATTTTGGAGAATTTTCAAACCCCCAAAAGTTCAATTTGTCACGTTTTGTTCTTTTGCTTTTCGATTTGGAACATTTTTGTTCCAAATTGTTTGGACTAGGAAACTAAAGTTCTTAATTTTTTTTAAATTTTTGGTAGTTTGTACTGCCAAACTTAATATTTTTTTGTTTTACAAAAAAAAATATATTTGCTGATCAGTTTTTTTAAAAAGTGCAACAACATTCTTTAGAATGCTGTCAAATGTCACAAAATGTACGTTTTGATAACATTTTAAACATCAGGGGCTTAGCATCTCCTTAATTTTTTAAAAAACATTTTATTTTTTTTTGTTTTTTTTTGTTTGTAAAAAAAAAAAATAAACAAGCTTTGTTTCTGTGAGTGTTCCAAAGCTGTGTTTATTTTCTCCAAATGAGTTAAACAAAATTTTTTTTATTTATTATTTTTTATTTATTTTTTTTTGTTTATTTTTTTTTTGTTTATTTTTTTATTGTAAAAAAATTACTTTTTTTCAACTTACAAAAGGTAAAAAAGTCAAATCCAAGAAATCAACTCTTCCAAATTTTCGACCCGATTTGTCATATTTTTTTTCCCTTTACTAATTAGTAAAAAAAAAAAAAGAAAGAAAGAAAGAAAGGAATTTGTAAAAAGGGTTTAAAGAGAGGCTAAATTAGTTTTTATTATGTCGGGAATTTGATTATTTGAATTCTTTTTTTTTAATTTAATTGAGAAATAAGTTAGATTAATAAGTTGAAATTGTGAATAAAGTGCAAAAAATGAAATTGTTAAAAACTCTTAAAATATTGACAGTTTAATTCAATTAGAGTTGGGTTAGGTTGAGAAAAATTAGACTAGTTTTTGATTCTTTTTCCAGGGTTATTATTTTTGTTTTAGATCTTTCGAAAAAATCGGAAATCAACTTCAAATTAAAAAATTCAGTAACTTTTTTTTTTTTTTTTTTTTTTACAAAGTAAATTCAAATTGGTTTTTAATGAAATAATTTTGAAGTGTTGCCATGGCTATTTTTGAATTTAAAAGTTGAGTAAATTTTAAATTGAATGTTTTTTTTTCATAAAAAAAAATTGTATTTTTGAATTTCTGAAAAAATGATTTTTTTTTCGTGTGTTTTTCAAAAATTGTCAGATTTTTTAGTAACAAATAGAAAAAAATATTGTTTAATTTTTTTTTTTAAATATCAAACCTTTTTATATTAAGAACTCTAAATTTTTTTTTGATTAAAAAAAAAACAAAAAAAAAAATTAATTATTGCTATTTTTGTCGATTTTCTAATATAAAAATGATACTACTAATAAAACAAATTAGCTCAAAAATTGAAATTTCAAGTATTAAATTGTAAAAAAATTAAAATAAATAATAATATGTTTAAAAATTATTTTCCCGAGATTCGCAGTAGAAAAAAAAAAAATTACCAATTATTCTGATCTAAATTCAAATTTTCAATTTTTCAAGACTAGTAAAAAAATCTGAAAATTTTCAAAAAAAATTAAACTCGTTTTTTTGAGTAAAAAAATGTAAAAATATAATATATATGTGAAAGTACCTTACTATGAGTAACTTTATTTTTCTTACAAAAAAGTATTTTTTTCTAAAAAAATTTGATTTAAAAAAAAAAAATTCAAAAAATGAAAAAAGTTGTTTTTTAAAGGACAATTTTTTCAATTAGGCAATAACATCTGAAATATAGTAGATACAGATTTTTAAACTTCCAAAAATGTGTTTAAATACATTTAATTTATCATTAATATATATAATTTTTTACAGACTTTTATAGAAAAAAATTTCAGAATTTTTTGTTTCCACTTCACTACAAGGAAAATTTAAATACCGAAAATTAAAGTTAGCCTAAACTATATATTGGATTTCAGTTACACTTCTTTTATAAATTATTTTTTCAAAGTTATCATAATTTTATGTTATAAAAATAGGATAGCTTTTAAACTCTTGAAAATCTGAATACCCCCCTTCTCAAAAATACGGACTTTTGAAAAAAACACCTATTTTCAGGGTATTTTTATATTGGAAAAAGTTGAAATGAATTAATTTTTGATTGAACATTAAGATTTAAAAACGAATAAATGTTAAAGTAATTTGCAGAAAAAAACCGGGAACGTATATAAAAACTCAAACATGGAAAAAAATAAAATGATAAAAAATATTCCCAAAACAGATAAAAAATCAGATTTTCAATTTAATTTAGCGATATATTTTGATTGGAATATTTTGTGCTATTTTCAAATTGAAAAATATGTTTCCTTTTTAGACCATTAAAAAAATACTTGAAAATTATCTCTCTGCTAAGTCAATTAAAAAATTCAAAAATTTTACAATTAGAAATGAAAAAAAAATATTACTGAAAAATTTCATTTTTTTTTCAATTCCTATTAATATCTATTAAAGTTGTAAATCTCATTGAAAATTGTTATCTATAATAATGTTTATTATATGAGTGTATTTCAAAAATACAAAATTTAGAGATTTTTTTTGAAAAAATTTTCCTTGTACACTACAAGGAAAATTTAAATACCTAAAATTAAAGTTAGCCAAAACTATACATTGGATTTCAGTTACACTTCTTTTATAAATTATTTTTTCAAAGTTATCATAATTTTATGTTATAAAAATAGGATAGCTATTAAACTCTTGAAAATCTGAATACCCCCCTTTTCAAAAATACGGACTTTTGAAAAAAACACCTATTTTCAGGGTATTTTTTTATTGGAAAAAGTTGAAATGAATTAATTTTTGATTGAACATTAAGATTTAAAAAAGAATATATGTTAAAGCAATTTGCAGAAAAAAACCGGGAACGTATATAAAAACTCAAACATGGAAAAAAATAAAATGATAAAAAATATTCCCAAAACAGATAAAAAATCAGATTTTCAATTTAATTGAGCAATATCTTTTGATTGAAATATTTTGTACTATTTTCAAATCGAAAAATATGTTACCTTTTATACTATTAAAAAAATACTTGAAAATTATCTCTCTACTAAGTCAATTAAAAAATTCAAAAATTTTACAATTAAAAATGAAAAAAATATTACTGAAAAATTTCATTTTTTTTTCAATTCCTATTAATATCTATTAAAGTTGTAAACCACATTGAAAATTGTTATGTATAATAATGTTTATTATATGAGTATATTTCAAAAATAAAAAATTTAGAGATTTTTTTTTGAAAAAATTTTCCTTGTAGTGTAGTGTAGTGTTGTGTACCTCATATATACATTTTTTGAATTTCTCAATTTTTTATTTTGAATTGTCATTTTATTGATTTTGTTTTTTGAAAAAAAAAAAGGAGGGGGGGTATAATTTTTTTATATGAATAATCGAGCAAGATCCCTTTTTATATTTAAGCCTTTAAGGGAATATAAGTAAAAGGACCCTTCGAGTGTAATTTAACTTCTTTCCCCAGAACAAAGAAAAAGGTTGGATTTCTCCCAATTCTCTTGAATTCAGGAAAACCTAACTAAAAGTTCCATCAAGTGCCCATCCTTTCCAGAATTCAAAAGAATAAAGTAAAATCAATGATTTTACTCAATTTTTCTGAATTCTGAAAAAGATATATGAGGTATTTTTTTTTTTTAAGAAATAAACTGAAAATTTCTTAAACTTTCTTTTTATTTCTTAAATTAAAAAAAAAACAAAAGAAATTCCCAAATTGAATTATTTTTTAATCGATTAATTCTGTAATTTTCGAATTCAAAAGGTCGTTTGTTTAGCATATTTTTCTTCGCAAGTCATTCTATCAGATAATGCCAAGAGAGATTAATTCTCCCAATCTCTCTTTTTTAGTGTACAATTTTAAGTTGATAACGGAAAATCCTTTTAAAAAAATGAATTAAACAGGAAAATTTTTCGGAAAATAATATTAAGTGAGTAGTAACTCGTATTTTTTTTTTTTTTGCCAAAAGGTAATAGAGTAATTATTTACACACGGATGCAATTAAATCCGTTATACAAACTCCTTTATCAACTTTAGAGAAAGGGGTTAAGATTTTTAAGTGACTTCATCCCCCCCCAATGAAATTTTCTGTCAAAAGATCTCAATCCTTTTTTGTTTGGATTTTAAGGATCAAATAAGAAAAAGAAAAATTTGCAAAAAATTTTGGTTTTTAAGAAATCCCACTTTTATTAATCCCTGAGAGACTCTATGAAAAAATAATCTTGAACCTTTAATCTTATTTTAAAAATGCAATAAAAATAAATCAAATATTGAATCCTTGAAGATAAAGAAAAAATTGATCTTTATTTTATTCACAAATATTTCTAACATTTCTTGACATTTAAAAGATTAGGTAATATTCTTTTTCAAATACACATTGTATAAAGAAGGAACTATTAGTATTAAAATCTGTTATTTGAGAATATCTTTTTTTTTTTTTTTTATTAGAAATATTAATTTGAATTCATTTTATTTGTTTAAATATCTTTAAAAAATTGAGAAATAATTTTAAAGTATATTGATACATTTAATCTTTGTGTCGTCAATAATCCACTGGAAGAATTAAGATTGGGTTATTCATTATTGATTATAAATAATCAAATTAAAAAGTATTTATTTAGATAATAAGTTCAATTTTACAGGTTTTAAAAAAGTTTATTTTGGAGAATTTTTAATTTGATTGTTTGTTTTTTTTCTCATATTTTATTTTTATCAAAAGAAAAAATTGATTTGAACTCTTCTTTGAACATTTGGAAAATTAGTGAAACACGGTTTTTAATTGGGAACATTACTTAAAAAGAAAAGTAAAATCAATAAAAAGAAGAAATCAATTAAATTCAAATAATAATCCATTATATTATTTTCAACCAGTCCAACAAATACAATTTAAATCTATTTTATTTATCAAAATAAACTAGATTCCAAAATTTTGGACACAGTTTAAACAGTGGAACGAACATCATTACTGTACTTTAAATTCAAATTGGAAAGAATTTTGATTTTACAAACAATTTCATTTTTTGTTTTGTTTTCATTTCCTTTTTTGCAGTTACGTAATCTGTTTCGTTAGATCTCGAAATTTTTTTTCAATGGTTGAAAGAAGGTTAGTGTTGAGTTTGTTAAATTGGAAAATCATATACAATTGGTAGATGGTATCTTATCATTTGATCGATCAACAATTGTTAGTGAAATTTCAACAAATTTAGTAATACATTTTTTGTTCCGCTCGTTTCATTATTTTGGACACACCTGTTTTTATTTTTGAGTTTTAAATTTTTTTCTTTTATTTGGCTGAAAATGATTACTTATAAAAACATTAATACCTTGTTACTTAAATGTAGTTTTATATTAAGTTTGGGAAAATACAATAAATTGGGTTTTTTTTTGCCTATTTTTGATTTTGGGTGTGTCCAAATTTTTGGAACGGGGTTTAGTTGGTGTGGTTTCAAGAGATCTCAAAACTATTCAATTTTTTGAACAAATTTTTGTTAATTGATCAATCAAAGAAAAATCTCTTACCAAAAGATACTATTAAAAAAACTGTTATTGTGGAGAATACTTCATTTTGTCTTTATTTATTTATTTATTCTTTTTTTAATTGATCTTACTTTGAATTTTCAGTAATGTTCCCAATTAAAAACCGTGTTTCACTTTTTTTCCACAATGGTGAATCAAAATATTATATATTTTTTCAAGTTTAAAATAACTATTGTAATTTTTTTGAAATTAAATATATTTTTGATACTGGTTATTCCAATGTTAAAAATCTGTAGTTTTATTTTTAAAGTACATTTTGGGACAATTCCCTTCGAATACAATAAGATTTCTTCCTTCTTTCAAACAAAATAATTTTTTTTTAAATAATTCAGAAATACAGTCAGTTTCACTTTTAAGGCACAAACTTTCAACGAAATTTAAGGCACAAAAAAAATCTCAAATTAAGGCACAAAATTCAAATTCTAGTAAAAATAAATTGGAAAAAAAAAATTACAAATTTTGTGCCTTATTTTGAGATTTTTTTGTGCCTTAAATTTCGTTGAAAGTTTGTGCCTTAAAAGTGAAACTGACTGTATGTTTAATTTTGAACTTTTCAAATATGAGAAAAAATGATCAAACTTTTAAAACCAATAATTCATTTCGGAAAATAGCTTTGAAACTAAGTTTGATTTTGCAGTAATCAGGTTTGAACTTCATTTTTCAATTTCAAGATGCTGTAAATTTTTTCATGAATTGGCTATTAAATTTTCTTGAAGATTTTTTTTAGTTTATGGGTACCTTAAGATTCCAGTTTACTGTTATTTTCCAATTCATATATGAAAAGTGTTATTTTGGTGTTCCAAAATTTTTTACTCATTATTTGTTGAACACACCGATAGGTACTGTCTGTTTTGTTTTAAAATAAATAAAATTTTCATTCACCTTTCCAAAAAAAATTCAAAATTTTGGCATGGGCTTCGCACTGGGGGAATATTTTAGCAAAAAAATGATAATTTTAAATGTTAAACTTTTCTACTAAAATAAACCCCCTTGTTGAATCCTTTATCAATATATCATCTATCAACATTTAGAAGTTAAATGATAAGAAAGGATTCAACTTGTATATAAAATAAAAAAAAAAAAACCAAAATACAAAAAAAAAAAATAAATAAATAAAATGAAAGAACAAGAACTTTAAAACAACATAGTTTTTTTTTTAATTGTTTTTTTTTAGGACTACCGGGTTTTTTTTTTAACTGGTAGTTTTTTTCTTCTAAAGGACTATCAGGGTTTTTTTTTTTAAACTGGTAGTTTTTTTTTCTAAAGGACTATCAGGGTTTTTTTTTGAAACTGATAGTTTTTTCTTATTAATTACTATTATTACTTTGAAAATAATAATAGTTTTTGACATTCCCACCCCATTTATACTCACACACTGTCATTACCCGCGAGTTTGGTAATCACCCACCCGAAATAATTTTAAATCCCCATTGATTACCGTTTCCCATAATTGGATTTAAAATGTTTTTATTGATTTTTTAATTATATATATATATATATATATATATAAAGTGATAAAAAATTAAGACAAAAAATTAAGACAAAAAAATTAAGACAAAAAATTAAGACAAAAAATCAAGACGAAAAAATAAGACAAAAAAATTAAGACAAAAAAAATAAGACAAAAAATTAAGACAAAAAATTAAGACAAAAAAATTAAGACAAAAAATTAAGACAAAAAATCAAGACAAAAAAATTAAGACAAAAAAATTAAGATAAAAAATTAAGACAAAAAATTAAGACAAAAAAATAAGACAAAAAATTAAGACAAAAAATTAAGACAAAAAATTAAGACAAAAAATTAAGACAAAAAATTAAGACAAAAAGAGTGCTGGTGAAGCGGTTATATATATATATATATATATATATATATATATATATATATATCCAACCTCTTAAATCGCGTATCTTCTTTATCAAAGAACCCCATAATATCGAAAACTTTCTAAAGATCATCTATTCAATTTTAAACTAATATCAATTCTATATAAGAAAAATAAAGCCCGATGGTTAGTAACGCCTCTTTGTAACAATTTTATTAATAAATTTCCTAAGATTAGATGGGTGTTACTTAAAAATATATTATCTAAATTACAAAAAGCAGTAAATTTATAAAAATGAAACCATCTTGTTAACTAGTTTATAGAGCGACTCATCATTATTTTATCAAATTTCTCATTATAATAAGGAAGTTCAGATTTTTTAAATTGGTTAATAATTTTACCGTTTGGAATAGATTTCCATAAGTTATTTACGGTTACAATTTTATCAAAATAATTAGCAAATCTTCGACCACCATTTTTTCTTAACTTATCTTCTAATATTTTAAATGCAGCATTATCAAGGGGTGATAAATGACTTGCACCATTTGGTGTGAAATATATCACTTCAATTCCACTATCTTCCAATTTTTTTTTTAACATCTATATTATGATGACTTCTTAAGTTATCCATTAATAAAATATCACCAGAATTAGCAAATGTTAAGAAATGGTCTACGTATTCTAACATCTTTTGAACATTCATCCCACTAACCTTTTCTCTTTTTTTCGTCTTTGTGACACTCTTTATCCAAAATAAATCAGGTATTTCACCCTTATATGATACGGTTGCTGTTAATGTATCTTTACTATTTACCAATTTCCCCTTAACCCACGGTTTTGGGTTTGATTTTCTGGTATAAGTATATCTCGCCGGGTGATGATTCCATATTCCCTTTTCATCATTACCCAAACGTTAAAATTTTTATTATTAGATTTTAATGCAATTTTTTTATTAATTTCTTTTCTTTTTGTTTCAATTTTAGCTGAAAAGGATGGAATTAATTGATTATTTACCTTTGTTTGAGTTTTACGAGAAGAATACCCAATTGATTGTAATATTCTTGAAATTGAAGATTTATGATATTTATAATTAAAATTCTTATTGATGAAATTAATAACTTCATGGCCCCCCACAAATAATCCCCTTTTGGTTCTGTAAATCAATCCATTCCCCCACTTTTTCAATCTCCCACTTTTTTAATCTTGCTTTTCTACCTCTCGATTTAACCCTTTTTAATTGTTCTTCAGGGAGCATATTTTTATTTGTCCAATTATAAAGTGTTGAGATTGGAATATTATATTTTCTTGAAGTTGTTCTCAATCCGAATATTTTTGTTTCTTCTGATATTAAATATTTTTGTTCAAAATTATAATCAACAATTGAAGATTGATTTATAATTGATTGACTGATTTGTTCCTTTTTGTAATATTATTTCTTTTTTTCATTCTTGTAATCCATGATGGACTGACAGTAATATTATAATCCCTTTGAATTTTTTGAATCTGTTCTTTTGTTGATAAATAAGAATATTTAATAATTTTTTCTTCCTGTTCTTTAGTTAATTTTTTCTTTTTGTTAAGACTACTAGTTAAATATTTTTTAGGATTTTTAATCCAATTTCTTAAAGTTCTTTCTGTTATATTCCATTTTAAACATTCCCTTTTCAAGTCTTTTTTTCGATTTAAAATATTTAATTTTAAAAAATGTCGAATTAGTTTCCTTTTCCCATTTTTACTCAAAATGGAAAAAATTGAAAGTTTTGTATTTTTATTTTTATTTTTATTTATTTGTAGTTGTTTGGATTGTGTTTTATCCTTTCTAATTATTAACTCATTTCTTTTTTTTTTTTGTAATTTGATTTGATTTTTGAATTTTTTTTTATTTGTTGTTTTTCTTTTTTGTTTTCTTTCATTAATAATTTTCAATAATTTTTGTTTTTGAAGTTCCATTCTTTTTCAGTTTCATTTTTTTTGTTGTTTTTCGATTTCTTCATAAGTTATAATATTATGAAAATTATTATTTACACTTAACTCCACTTTTTCTTCTTCTTTAATCAATTTGTTAGTCATTTGAATTTCATTTTGATGTGTTTTATTTTTAGAATTATTTTTATTCAACCTTCTTATTTTTTTATTTCTAAGTTTTGGTGTGAATGTTTTCCAATATCTATCTTCAATAAATTCATCATTCGTGATTGTTTCTTGGGGATTATTTTCTCTTTTAAATTGATAACTTTTTTCTTTTCCTTTTTAAGGTTGATTCAAATAATTTTCTTTTAATAAATTGATATCGACTCTCCTTTGTTATCAATTTAATTGGGGTTATTTGATCATTAATTTCATTTATTACTGAGTTGACTTGAATATTTTTATCCCTGGATTTATTAAATTTGTTGATTCTTTCTTTTTTTAGTTTATAAACCAATAAATAAACTGTATCATTTTGTTGGTTTGTTTGACCAGTTACTTTTAATTCTTCATAACTTGATTTTGTAACATTCTTATCATCTAATTTGAGCCACTCTTTTGATTCAGTTTTCATTATTGAATAATAATGACCGGAATTAATATTGGTTCCTCTATGTACAACACCCCCAATAATTTTATAAGTATATTTAAAATTATTTTTAATTTTGGAAGTGCAAAATTTATTAATGATAAAACCTTTAGTAATTTGAATTGGTTTCATATTTTTATTAACCAAGTTGGTATTTTTATTAAAAGTGAATCTTTTCAATTGAATAATTAAATAATCTGACACCTGATGAATTTTTCGAATTTGTTTTGATTTAACATATTTTTTACAATAATGACAATAATATTTATTTTCTTCATCTAAATCGTTCTGTGTGTAAAAATTTTCAAAACTTTGATAAATGCTATCTGAATTATTAATAGGTAATGATAATATATTGTTTGCTTCAAGTTTTGTCGAATTTTTATGTATTTCATTTGGGCATTTTATTACTTGTTTTGTTTCGAAATGAAATAAATTCAAGGGATTCAATTTAATATTTTTTTTTAATAAATATCTTTTTATTTTGATAATAATTCATCAAACTTCTTTTTTTTAAATTTAATTCCATATGATTAAAAAGTGATAATAAAAATTCATGTGAATCCTTTTGGACATTTAATTCGATAGTTTCACCGAATATTTTATAATGGGTTATAAAAGTTAATGGGTTGATAATTTTGGAACCTTTACTTTGTAATTTTTGAAAGAGATTCAATAAATTGCCAGGTTTGAGATTTTGATTAAGTATCTTGGTAAAATCTTTAATATTAATCAACATCTGAATTATTGAATTGATATAACAAGTTGAACCCAAATTAACAAGGCCCTTTGGTGATAAATAATCTTTAATTATTATTTCATCATGTTTCTTGTTGATAATATTTTTCTTTTCAGTTTTTTTATAATTTAATATTAAATCAAATAGATCATCTCTTGTTATAAATAAATTATAATCGTTTAATTTATCAAAATATTCAATAATTGATTCCATATTTTTTATTTTAGATAAAGTATTAAACAGAATATTAAAATAATTAATTAAAAATAATCCACAATCATAATCATTATTTTGTTGAATTACATCTACTTCAATAATATTTGATATTATGTAAAATTTTTGAAAGATTTGTAGTGTTGGGATGAATGATTTTAAATTTTGTATAATTTCAAGTTTAAATGAAGTGTTGTATTCTTTCATTGAATCGCATATGTAAATTTGTGCAAACATATCTTTAATATTAAATTTTATTATTAATAAAAACCAATGTTCTTTTGAGTGGACTGGAATAAACCATAATTGTTTAGTTTCAAGTTTTTTCTTTGATACCCATCTTTTTAATGTTTTTTTGGTATTATTTTTATTCATTAACTTCGAGATGAAAAAGGAATTTAAATAACCAATATTCTCTTTTTGAAAATTATCTAAATTAGAATATTTAAGTTTAAAATATAAGTTGATAATTGAATCAGATAAATAATCATAATTTTTCAAATTTGAAATATCTTCTTCTGTAATTGTGATATTTTGAATGGAAAAACTACCAGTTCCAGTTTCAAATAAATTCTCAGTTGATGTTGTAGGTGTAACATCCGATTTGTTTTTAAATTGTTGAATAACATTTGCTGAAATTTTATTTTGTTCTTCTTGTGTTTCTGCTTTAAAATTGTGGTTTTTAATTTGATTGGTTTCGTTTATGATTTTCTTATAAATTTCAAGGTTGATTGTATTTCTTTTTGTTTTCTTCTTCTTTTTTCCTTTTCGTTTTCCTTTTCCTTTTCTTTTTCTTTGTTGATAATTGATAAATTAGCTTCTTCTATTTCCTCTCTTTTTTTGTTTTGATTTCTTCTTCTTTTTCTTTTCCCATTGTTGAAGTTGTGTTAAGTTCTTCTCCAATTTCTTTTTTGATGTTTTTTTTGTTTTGTTATTTTCGCAATTGTTGTTGGTAAATCCAATCTTCTTTTTTCTTTTTTGATTTCTTTTTCCTTTTTGTTTTTCAATTTCCAATGTTTGTGTTTTGATTGTTTTGATTTCTTTTGTTATTTTGTTATAAATTTTTTTTTTGATTATATTTCTTTTCCTTTCTCTTTCTTGTTTAAGTTTTGTGAAGTCTTCTTTTTTGATTTCTTCAACATTTTCTTTTTTTAATTCTTTTTTCTTTATGTTCTTCAATGATTGGTATTGTATCGAATACACTTTTTTGTTTGTTTTTTGATTGTTTTTTGATTTTTTTTTATGGTAAAAAGTGTTGGTAACTCTAATCTTCTTCTTTTTGGTTTTTTGTTTTCTTTTTGATAATTTGAAGAGTTTTTTCATTTTTGATTTTTTTGTTTTTGTTCAACTTTCCTTTTTTTTTCTTTGAATAATATTTTCCTTCTCTTCAATGATGCCACCAAATGTTTGTGAATTGTCGGAATGATTTTTTGTTTTGGACTGGTCTGATTTGTCTATCGTCACCCAATTGTTCTTTTATTCTTTTTCTTGTTTTTTTTATTCGATAAATGCCATTCTTTGTTGAGTTGTATTGAACCTTTTTTTGAATCGCAAGTTCAAGAATTGAAAGTTTTTTGTAATGGTTCATTGATTGTTTTGAATCGTTGTATCTTCTTCGTTTATTCCGGTTTCTTCGAGAACATTTTCTTATTTCTCTTTTTTCGGTTGGTATCCATTTATTGTTTTAATAAATAAAAGGTTTTAAAAGTTTTAAAATTAGTTAAAAAATGAAAGATTAAAATTAGGATTAAAAATTACAACATCCAAGAAGATGATTGGTTGAGTATTGGTTTTTTTTTTGGCAGTGTGTATATATCTCTTCGTTTAGTCTCTATCTAATAATTTTGAGTTTTATATTTTAAAGGGTGTGTTTTTTATTTTTAAGGGGTTTTTTTTTTCTTAAATTTAAAAAAAAAAAAAAAAAAAAAAAAAGAATTTATAATAAAAGAGAGTAATTGACATACCTAATGAATCAAAACTTGATTTTTAATTTTTTCAGATATCACATTCTCTAAGTATCTTAGTATAAAATGTATCATTTACCAATAAAAATAATAGAGAGTTCTTGAAAAATCCTTCAATTAAAATATCAAATAATGTTTCTATTTTTTATTAAGATAAAAATAAAATCAAAAATAATTAATTAAAATTCTTTAAAATACTAACCAAAAAAAAAAAAGAAAAAATCAAATTATTTTTATTTTACTTTATAAAATGGAATAAAGAAGAAAATTATTGATAAAATTAAAAGAACAAAAAAAAAAAAATTTTTTTTGTTCACAATTTTATAAAAAACTACAAACTCTAAACCATTTTAATAACCAAAAAAAAAAAACCAAAGATATTTTTTATTAATACTTTTTATTAAAAAAAAAAAAAAATGAAAAAAATTCCCTCAGAATAAGTTGATAAATATTCCAAGCAAAGCAATGCACCCAGAAATTTACATTATCACATAGTTTTGTATCATTCATTTCTTTTCCGCCGTTCTACAAAATTTGGGCATGGGTCTTGTCCTTTTAGCTCGTCAGTCATTGCATTTTTTAAAAAATCTCGGAAAAAAAAAGAAAAAGGAAAGAAATAAAAAATCTAAAAATATATCTTTAGATTTTTTCTCTTTCGTTTTTCTTTTTATTATTTTTATAATAAAGTTTATCACATAAAGTGATAAACTTCTTCTTGGCTCCTCCAATGAAAAGCCCATCACATAAAGTGACAAACTTTCCACCAGAGGAAGTTTTCATGTGGGATAAATGGGTCGCAGATAGAATAACTCAAAAATTATCTATTTCTGTTTTCACCCCCATAATTATCCCACACTTTACTAAAATCACGTTAAATAAAATGTTTAAATTAATAAACAATTCACACAGTCTAAAAAAAAAACCGAGATTGGAGTAGGAAAGCGTCAACCTATTAAATATTATCAAAAGATAGATAAATAAATTGTTCGTATTTATTTAGTTTTTGATTTTAAAAAAAAAGAAAAAAAAAAATTCGTCCTATTTATTTATTTATTTAATGAGAAAAATAAATTGGGTTAGAAAAAAATTTTAGTTTTGAAAAGAAAAATCAAACCTGTTTCACTCTTTAGCTACAAACTCTCAAGTAATTTAAGTTCCAAATTAATTCCCAAATGGTGGCATAAATTCCAATTTGGGTTTATTAATCTGTGTAGTAAAAAATAAATCTCAAAAAATGTGCCATAATTTGAGATTTTTTTCCTCCTTAAATTTACTTGGAAGTTATTGACTTTCGTAAAACAGGATTAAATAATAAAAAAAACAAAATGATTGGATTACTTACCCTTGGGAATACCAATCTAAAAATCAGCCAAAGTGTATCAGAACTATCTTAACTTGAGCCTTTGTCACAATATTATTTAAAAAATAATGAATTTAAAATTCAAAAAAAAACCTTTTAAACCATTTCCTTATATTCATAATTAAATTTAAATCGAACCCCCAAATCAGTAAATCAACACGTTAAGTTCCCAACACTAAACCTGTATTCGTTAGAATTTTTTCAAACTCAAATTAGGTGCACACTCATCACTTAAAAAAATAGTGCAATTTTCTCTTAATTGCTCACTTAAAAAAATTGCACATTTAAATTTTTTAGAAAAAAACAATAGTACATTCACTGATCATTTTTTTTTTTCATACAATTAAACTTGACAAGAAACTACATTTCAGTAGAAACCCTGTTCTAGCCAAATTACGAACAGTGCAATTTTTCTCCTCATTTTCGGAAAGCTGAATGAAATTTTTGTTCCACCAATTATAAAAATGACAGTATTTACTAAGTCAATTAAAATGTTATTTCTAGGAGACTGAATTCAGCTTCCTTATTGAGCTTCAGAGGTATATAATTTTAATTATTAGAATTCGATTTTGGCAGTTGATACAAATATTAGGTGTGGTTACACTGTATGCCACCCTAACCTAACCTAACCAGTCCCAACATTTTGAATTACAGCACTAATTTTTCCTAAGTGCCCTTCCAAAAGCAAATATGGATTTGGTTTTTAGAATAAAGATTATTTCTTCCTGAGTAAAGTTAAAGGACTTTGAAAATAAAATCTAACAGGAATTAAATATCATATCTCATAATTCCCTAAAAATAATTTGATAAGAATTGTAATTTATTAATAGGTTTAAAGTTTAAAATTTTGTAAAGATCCACCAAAATAAATTTTTCAAAAATAAAAAAAAATGTATCAATCAAAAAGGTTTTTGTTAAAAAACAAAAGAAAAGATTTGTTTTTCTTTTTTTGATTAAAATTATTTTTTCTCATCGTCACCTTGTTCCTTAATTTTGTATGCACCAGCAATCCCAACAATTAAAATAACCCAAATAACAAGGAAGAAAAAGATCATTATATAATTACGTGGAATACGTTCCGACAAGGTTCTGTGAATAAGAAGTGCAACCGATAAAGTTGATGCAATCCAAGATAGCCAAAGACCAACTCTCATTGTTGAGTCAAAAAAGATCAGCAGGAATGCAACAAAGAAATAAATAAATATAAAAAAAGTTGCGATAAAGGACTTTTTTCTTTCTGCTTCTTCTGAATTCTTGATGATCATTAGATAAATAAAAAGAACAATTAAGGCAAAAATAAGTGTTACCCATTTACCCGCTTCAACACAATCGTGGTAAGTCATAATTAATTTCTGTGAAATACAAGTCTAACAATTTTTTACAAAAAGGAAAAAGTTAAAAATGAAATACTTTTAAACTTCAAATTTTTTTTATCATTTGACATTTGTTTTCTTCAAATTCATTTCTCAGATGAAATCAGAAATTAGTGTCAAACAACAAAAATTTTAAAAATCTGAAATTCCATTATTCTGATCAATTTAAAATATAACTGGTTTTCAAATATTAGTGAGATAAAATTTCAATTTGTACTCCTTTTACTTTTTAGAAACCCTTGGATCAAAAAATGTTAGTTATTTTTTCACTCAATGTATTATGTTAAAAAAAAGCAATAAAAAGAACAAACAAATCAAATGAGTACATAAATTACAATCTGTTTCTTAAAAAACTCGATTTCAAGAGGAATAAACTCAAAAAAGAAGTAAAAATCTATTTCCATTTATCTTTCAAAAATTACTCGTTAAAATTGGAAAAAATATTCCCTTTTAATATAGAAATCTTAAAATTATTGAGTTACCTTTAAATCATTAAAAAGGTTGATTGTTTAAATATTCTAAATCTATAAATTTTAACAGTTCAATCGCATTAAAAAATAAAATTGAAACAAAAAAGTTAGACATAACTTCTACTATAATTGACTTTTCGTCTTAAATAATAAAGTTTATTCACAATATAATCAAAATTCGAGAACTTGAAATTCATGAAACTATTGTTTTTATTGTTGTTAGTATAACCAACTTTTTTAAAAGTCTCTAGTCTTGAAAAAAGGTATTTTTCAGGGTAAAATTTCCCAATAAACTGAAGAATGAATATTAGTTTAATTGAACTTTGAGATATTTACTTTGATAGATAATAATAAATACTGTTGAAAATGTTATACTTATCTATTAAAACTAAAATAGAGAAAAAAAAATTCGCTGAAGATAATTATTAAGAGTGTCCGTCGAGTGCCGTCAAGTGCCTAGGTTTTTTTTAATTTGAGAAATTAAAAGAAAATTTCTTAAATTTTCTGGTCATTTCAAAAACTCAAAAAAACCTAAGGGAAAATCAAAAACAAAAATTTTTTTTCAATTTAGATCAATAAATAATTCCATAATCATCAAAATAATTAAATATTCGTTTAAAGGATATTGATTAAATTCAAACTACTTTTAAAATATATGATTATAACTGCTTAACAGTGAAAAAAAAAAAAAAACCCAATTTATTGTATTTTTCCAAACGTAATATAAAACAACATTTAAGTTATACAGTATTAATGTTTTAATAAGTTATCATTTGAATCCAAATACAAGAAAAAAAATATAAAACCCAAAAATAAAAATTGGTGTGTCCAAAATAATGAAACGAGCTGGATAAAAAATGCATTGGTAAACTTGTTGAAATTTCACTAATAATTTTTGATCGTTCAAATTTTAAGATACCATCTACCAATTGTATGTTATTTTTCAATTAAACAAACTCAAAAATAACCTCATCTCAAACATTGAAAATAAACTTCAGATCAAACCAAACAGATTACCTAACTACAAAAAAGGAAATGAAAACAAAACAAAAAAGACAAAAAATGAAATAGATAGTAAAATAAAAATTATTTCCAAATTGAATTTCAAGTTCCGTACTGATGTTCTTTCGACGATTTAAACTGTGTCAAAAATTTTGGAATATATTTTATAACTAATAAAAATATTTTATAAGAATTTCAATTAAAGGAAAGCCAAAAAATGGCTATTTTTGGTGTTTATGTTAATTTTTAATGCAAAATATTTATAGAACAAACAATAAATGAACTATCAAGTAAAACAAGATATTTTTAATTTTTAACAAAATTATTGATATTCTGTTAAAGTTATCAATAAACTTGAAAAAAATTGGGATAGGGGGTTTTGCAAAATTAATAAAACAAAAAAAAATTAAAAAAATTTGAATAGAGCTTTTTAGAATGGGCATTTTTATGTTTCCAACTAGTTCATGAGAAATTTAAAATTTTTAGAGTAAAATTTTTATATTAGGGAATTAACAAGGACCAATATCATAGGTGTTATTTTTCACAGATAATTGGTTTTGATTATTCAAATTTTTTAAAAAAAAATATTAATTTTTTTTTTCAGGATGAATTATTAGTATTTTATTTTTTTTTTCATGATGAGAAATTGATATTTAATTAAATCTGAAGAAAATTAATAACTTTTATAATATGTATATAAATTATCAAACTTAATTTTTGAATTTTCATAAAATGTAAAAATATTATTATCAAAGACTACCCAGAATAAAATATTTAAGTTCTTTTTATTAAGAGTAACAGATTTATTTTTCATGTTTTGCCTTTCATAAATATTTTTATTATTATTTTTTTTATTTTTGGATGGAGAAAACTATTTTCTTTTTGAGATGGTAGCTTTTCTATGATTTTAAAAGAATTTAGCATAATCGTTGATCTTTCTCTAATTCTTTTAAATTCTGGAAAAGGTACCGTTAGGTTTTCTTGAGTTTTCTGTTTTTATTAGACAATAAATATTTTTTATAAATAACACAGAAAACCTTAAGAAAACTACCATTAGTTTTTTTTTTAATTACCGAAATAAAATAAAATTCCAGAAATTAGCTTTTTAAGTTTTTTTCAAAAAACAAAACACTGTTAGCTTTACCATTATTTATGAGAATTGTGTAAAAACAAAGATTTTATTCTATTCTTTTGAATTCTGGAAAAGCTAGATACTCTAAGGTTCTCTGAGACACTCTTTAGAACACTTTAGCTACTCCCTAAATCAATTTAATTGTTTTACATTATTTTGTTCCAATTCAAAATATTATGAAAAATGATGAATAACACGTCTCTGAAGTGTTTCTTAATAATCCTTCTCTAATAAAAAGTTTAAAAAGATAATCATTTGAATCCATATTTACAAATATTATCATTGGATCGGAAAATCCTAAAAAAATTACAAAAAAATTTATCAGAAATACAAATATAAATTGAAGAAATGAAAATAGATCAGAGAAAAGATTTTAAAATTAATATCTTATTTAATGTATTACTTGTTTACTTCAAAAAATAACTTTTAAAATTTGTGTAATTGCTCCAAAATGAAAAATTAAAAAGAAAAAATGAGAAATAAAAATAAAAAAAAAAATAAAAAAAAAATTAAATAATAAGAGTCATTTTAAATCAAAAGAATCTAAAAAAGTGTTCAAGAAAGTATCTCAACGACAGATGAAAAAAATTCAATGGGGCTATAAATTCAGAATCATACTAGAAACTCATTTTGCCCAACTTTTTTAAAAACGGGATTAATAAATTTTTTGTTTTAATTTTTATATATTTTCATTCCGACATATTGTACTGAATTGGCAATTATTTTTGCGCCATCTGTTTCTCGTAACCAAGCCTTTCCGCAATCGTTGGTAATTTGTGTTGACATTGGATGGAAATTTAAACATACAACTGTTCCAAAGCTTTCTTGTTTAGTTTTTTCTGTAATTAAAGGGAATCCGTTATTCCAAGAGGCGATTTTTGTTCCACCATTAATATCCTGTGTGCCTATAAGGTGGGCATAATCTTTAGCTTTGAAGCTTTGGACGCCTTCCATTATTGGGTGTTCTGGTAGATGTATTTCGCCCAATTCTCTTTCGTCCTGTTGGACCCTTTCTGCAACGGCAAGGGGGATAAAGGCTTCATCTACGATCCTGCCCTTTACGCGGTGGCCGTCGGTATTGATCAAGGAGTTAATGGCGATGACTGTCAAGCCCTTACCCCCTTCGACGTATCTCGCAAGATCGTTGCCTAGCCTCATATTTTCGACCATGTCCACGCCGTTTTGCGATCTTAGTACGATTGTGTCGTATTCGTTCATCTTTTCAAACGTTACCGCTGTTGCGCTAATATCTATGATGTCCACCATTTCAATGCCTCCGCTCATGATGGTGCCCTTTAAATGTTCCAATCTATTTGTTCCTCTCCTTGCGCCCGCGAGTAATAGCACTTTGAGGTTTTGGATTTGTGGGCCTGCTCTTGTCAAGGGCTTGATATTTAATTTAAAATTATTTGCCAGCTCCACGGCAATTTGAAGCAGATCGTTCGGCCCATAAATCTGAGTTTCCTTGATGTAGTCAAGATCGGTAAAGGACATTAAGTCCAATTTAATTTGTGGGACAAAGTTCTTCAAAATGTTCCTGAAGGTGACGCCTTCATCGTTTGGGAATTCCTTTTCCTTTTTGTCCTTCCCCCAGCGCACCAATGCCTTGAGAATATTAATTTCTGGTGCATACAATTTCTCGATGTCTAAAATGCTTTGGACAGTTTCCTCTTTCACACCAACAAAGCATTCCTCATTCGACAAGACTTGCTTGGTATTGCCCTTGATATACTCCATCGCAGAGACCTTCCATTCCTCAACACCCGCGGTGACGCCAAACTCGTAAAAGTTGATACAATTCGTGGCATCAAGCGTTTTTTCAAACAAATCCGCACAGTATTGCTTGAGCTGGGGTACGCCGTATTGATCGGCAACCTTCCAGAGCTCAAAGACCACATTGTTTTTCATCGTAACCTTGCGAGTGTACGCAAACTCCAAGAACATGCCAAACAGCTTGGGATCCAGCTCGGGTAATTTGATCGTGATCTTGCCTTTCGTTTCCTGCTTCTCCCATCCTTCCGTATACAGTTTGCTTCTCCAAAAGGGCGACACCAACGCTAAAATAAATCTGTGTGCTTGGAACCTGACTTCGTCTTTACCAACAATTAATTCAACGTCAGCCATTTTTTCTTGGTTAACACAGTTTTTTAAGATTTCAGAAATACCACCACTCATTTTTTAGATTTGTTTGCTTTGTTTATTTTTTTTTTTTTTTATTTTTTTTTAATTTTTTTAAGTGTTTGAAACTTGTTGATTTGAATTAACTCGAAGGTTTATTAAAATTTTGTTTTTATTCAAACAGTTTTAGAAAGAAAGGTAAAAAGTTTGAAAAGAAAGAAAAGAGAAAAAATGTTTAAAAAATGATTGTAATTCAAAACAAATCAATTAGTGATTTTCTTTTCAAACAAGAATTTGAGTCTGAGGATTTAACACAAAAGAGTTATATGAGAAAAAATATGAATTCAAATAAGAATTTGACCTTTAAACATTCGAAACAATTCAGCAAAAAAAATAAAATATTAAAACAAAATTTTTCAGTATCGATAAAATTTGAAATTAATTGTATGATGTGGAAAACCAGTAAAATAAAAGTTTGTTCAGGTTTCAGTTTTAAAGGGCATATTTCCGTGGTGGCTTTGGGTGAATAATCTTTAATTTAGTCTTTTGTTTAAGAATAGATCCATGAAGGAGAGAAAAATTGTCCAAAAAATTCTCAAAACAAATATTTTCTCCCTTTTTTATTTTTTTTTAATTATAATTTTTTCCTGATTTTTCTCAGAATTTACACATTTTCTTAAAACACAAAGAAACTTAGATTTGTTACAAATAAATAAAAAGTCTGAAAAGATAGAATAATTGTTTATTTGAAAAGAAAATAAAAAAGTAGAATAGTAAAAAAATTTGAGGAAAATCTATAATTCTATATTTCTAAATTTTGAAAATTTCTATTAAACATATATTTAACTCCTCGAAAGATAACAGAAAAAACAACTAGAAATGCTTGTGTGTGTATGTAAGGGGGGAGTTTATTTATAAAATTGTTTGATCTTATTTTTTTTTAAACTAAAATGAATTTTAGGTAGCTTTTGTATGATATAATTAAAGTACTGAATTTTGAAAAATCACAAGATTTTTATGTTTTAATTTTTTTCCATTTTTTCTATGCCTGAATTTCTTAATATTGGTAAGAAGAGTTCAAAAACAAAAGGAATAAATTGCTGCTTCAAATACTCAGATACTGAAACAAGGAAGTCTGATTTTCTTGTAAATAAGAAAGAAAAAGAAAAGATAAAAATTATCAAGGGTCAAAAATAATAAGAAAAAAAATAAAAATAAACATTACCACAAAAAACAAAGATCCCTAAAAGTAAATTCATAATCAGTTATCATACTAAATTATATAAAATAAAAAATTAATATCATTCGGATTTTGGGTGTTCTTAATTAAACCATAATAATTGAATTTTTATATTTTTTACAAATTCCATACCATAACACCTTTTTAACAGTAATTTTTTTTTTTTTAACTTTTTTCTTCGAATTTTTTTGTTTTTACCTTTTCAACCATAACCATAATTTCTTTCCTTTCTTTTTTGTTTAACACTTGACATATATGACAATTTTTAAAGAAAAGATATCAAACGAGTTAATACCTTGTCTAAATTATATATATAATAAAAAACTTATAATAAAAGCGGTGTTTCTATCAAACGAAGGTTAATTACGTTAATTTGTCTCACTTTACTTATAAAAAAGAAAAAAATCAGAGTTTATATTTTTTTTTCTTCAAAAATCTCACTTTTAAAATTGTTTTTAGACATCCAAATTATATCAAGAATAGTATCAGCTAATAATTCACTGACCTTGAGTCCTAACTTCTGTTCTTAATAAGTTAGTTTACCTCGTTAAAATAAACTTAAAAACAATCAAATAACTTAGATATTTAAACATAATTAATTTGAAAAGTTTAAAAGGAGACAGAATTATTTATTTCTTTTTGTAAATCACATAAATCACAGAAACTACAGAAACCCGAATCTCAAAGTTTGATAAATAATTTAATTTTTGTTTTTTTTTTAACAACCCAATCCTATCATTTTTGTCTTTTACTAATTCTCTTTTATTGTTAAAAGATATCTTAAAAATGATAAATTTTGAAAATAGTATTAATGAGGAAGATTTTAGATTTATGTGATATTTCATTGAAAATAAATTAATTTTTTCATAAGAGTTTTAATATGGATAGAATATCCTTTTTTTCATAATTTGTGGAAGAAAATTTATAACCCAAAAATAATTGGTTAAACAATACAAAATAATATAAGATTATTTAGTACAACAGAGAAGATTTGATAGAAGTAATGATAACAATCTTTGATCTTGAAAATAATTGAGGGATCAGAAAAAAAAAAAAAATTCAATTAGCGATTATTTATTTAAAAAAATAAAATGAAATCTTGTCAAGATCTTAAATAATGTACTTTTGTTATCTGTATTTCAACTTATGAAACGAATGAGTTAATTCTCATCTAAACAATTTCTTAATTTTGAGTTTCTATATTGAAATCCAAAATTCGCATGTTTCCAATATAATAAAATAAAAAAAAGGAACCTAGTATTTTTATTAACAATTAAATTAATTCTTAAAAATGGGAAAACATATTTTTCATTTTCTGTTGGAAAGTCTTGATATAGAATAAAAAAAAAAATATTTTATTATTATTTTTAATAATTAATATTTCAAATCAAATATCAGTAAACAAAACTAATTGAAGTATGGAACATTATATAAATGTATATTTGATAGAAGTTAAATAAAGGTTACTCACTTAAATTGAGATTTATTAAGCAATTTTTATTTTATTATTCTTTAAGGGATTAGCTTCACCATATATTTCACGATAATCAAAGTCTGTTGTAATTGAGTGTAAATGATATTAGTGCACTATGGTTCAAATAGCTCTAAAAAATCTATTATAAATCTTATTGCACAATAAATTATTACATTTTTTACAAATGATCACTATTAAAAAAGTTTCATTTTGAAAAAATTTTTTTAATTCCTTTTCCAAATCTAAAAATAGTAACCCAAAATACAGTATTCTTGTATTTAATAATCCAGATTTAGAACTTCCAAAAGTAACTATTTTTTTAGATTTTTTAATTTCAAAGATTAACTCAATAATCATCAACATAAAAGCAACAAAGAACTGATTATTTTTATTTGCTTTTGATAAAGGTTCTTGTAGCATCAATATATTTGCATGATTTGAGAAATAATTAGTCAAAAAAATCCATTCGTTTTATTATTTAATTGTTTTAAAAAAAACGAATTTTTTCGTAACTAATCTACATTTTGCCGCAAATATAAGAAAGATATTTTGTGACTTTGTAGTCTGAATATTAATAATTCAACCTTTAAATTTATTCCAAATGCAGTTTTTTATGGAATTTTTTGGTTTTTTACTAATACATAGATCATTTTTAATTGATGAGATCAACAAATATTACTACATGACTAATCGATTTTTTAGAGATATTTGAACCATATAGCACTAATGTGGTTAGGTCCAATAACAGCATACTTTGATCCTAGGTTTCTCCTTAGTATACACTAATCCCTTAAGGTTTTAGAAAAATTTGTTTCTGATTTTCAAAAAATGAAAAAAAATCGAAAAAAAATTTTTAATTTTGAAAAATTGTTTTTACATATTTTTTGTGCTTCTTCACAAGAATCCTTCATAACAATTTAAATCATTTTTGTCAGAAAAAGATTTGATTTTGAATTTTGAGGATAAAATTACTTAATTCCCAAAATATCTTCAAGAAATTTTTATTTTGAAAAATCAAATTTTATCTTCGTGCAAAAACAGCATAATTTCTTGGTAAATTTTTAAATGACTTTAAAACTTTAATGATTTTAACTACCCTTCTTAAAAAAAAATACCATGATTTTTCTAATAGGTTGAATAAATTATTTTTTTGGTTATCCAAAAGAATTATCTCAAAAAAGAAAAAAAATTACATTATGTTAATAGTCCTCGCAACAAAAACTTTTTATTAAATAATAATGATGGAAATAATACTAAAAAAGAGTAAATAATATTTATAAAGTGAGAAATAAAATGAAATTAAGAATTTTCTTATGAAGAAAAAATGGAAGAAAAAAACTGATCTAACAAAAAAAAACTATTCTTTTTTGGCTTTCCTTGTTGATCGGAATTAATGAAACTTGGAATATACAAAATTTTTAAGTAGATAATGTTACCAATAACATATTTTAAATTTTTTCCGGTTTATAGTAAGTACTGACCCCTTTAAAATAAACCTTTCATATATAAATAGTTTTTGTTTTAATAAATATTGAACAGAAAGAATTCAAATTGTTTCAAAATGATTCATTTTGAAAAAAACATTATTAGTATTTTTGTTTATTTTGTAGATTCCAATAATGTTTAATATTAAATCAAAATTTATCTTTCCAAAAAAATAGAAAAAAATCGATGATCTAAATTATTTTTAATATATTTTTTATGATGGATCAACAAAAACAATTATCTGGGTATCATCTTATTTATTCAAATTATATTATTGAAACTATAATAAACTATTTTTCAAACAAAAGGGCACACCTCTCAAATAGTCAATATCATCGAATTTGATTGTTAATAAGAGAATTACTTATTGGTGATTTTCATTTTAATTATTCATTTTTTCATTTTTTGCTTTTTTTATTTTTGGATATTGAAACGTTGGAAAATGAAAAAGCAAGATCAGAAAAAACCAATTTGGAAATAATCTACCTGTGTATAAACTGAAACAGTTTAAGTTTGATTTCGAATGAGTTAGAAATAGGAATTAAGAAAGACCATTATTGGATTGATGCATGGAACAAAGAAAAGAGAAATAAAGAAAAAACATTCCAACAAAATACCAGATGAATTGTGGCTTTATATTGAATATGAGACTTTAAAGAACAAAAGTTTGACGTGTAAAGAATTATCAATAAAATGTTGAGAACTTTTTCCCAATTCGCCTTGTTCAAAGGTTTTTATTGGGTTTATAATTTTTTTCATTACAATTTACAAAACGAGATTTCTCATTTCAAATAAAAGGGCAGACCAATTTTTAAAATATTGAATTATAATTTTTATTGTTTAGTTTTAATGAGTTTTAAAGATTCAGTTGAGTGTTTTTTTATGTTTTAAAGCGTTTCTTAGATTTTAGAATGATACTACAATTAATTTGATTCATTTATGAATAATTCTTAAAATTTTTTGTGCCCTTTTATTTGAAAAAGAGTTTATTTAGTAAATTTTGAGAAAAAAATAAAAATTCAATTTCAAAATTCCTGTTTAAAATTAAACAAAAAATGCAAAATAAATTGTAATGTCGAAATAAAAAAAAAAAAATTAGAAATATTTTTTTTTTGAATTTAGAGAAAATCAAAGTTGCAAATATATTCTTAAAATTAATTAATTTTTTTGTCGTCATAGTCTATTTTGGCAAGGTATTTAGAATTGTTTGATTTATTTGTGACTTCCAGTTCAATCATTGTTCTCCCAAATTTAAACTCTATGGTAATATTATCATTTTTTCCTGATTTTTTTAGTTTTTCTATCAATGCCGAACCAAATTTTTCAAACCCATCATCATCAACATAATAAACTGTATCTTCAGACATTTCAACTTTTGAACGATAGATTTCAATTAACAATTCGTCACCCACCATGGTATATAATTTTCGAATAACCTATCATTATTAAAATTAAAAGTTTTTAAAAGAAAGTTGTTTTTTTTTAAATTTTTACAGTAAAAAAAAAAAAAGATAAAAGAAATGAAAGGATAATAAAAATAATTTTAAACAATTGTTTAATTAATGATAAGGTGGGGGGAGTGGAGGAGTATTGTTTACTAGAAAGAGTCTTTTTAAAAAATCTTAAAAAAAATTAAAAAGTTGTTTTTATTATTATTGAAGAGAGGAATTATTGATTCCTCTTATTTGCCTTTAGGTTTTCAAGGATTTAAAAGAATAGAGAAAAATCGTTTGATTTCAATAAATTCTTTTGAATTCTGGAAAAAAACCGTAAGTTTTTTTTTACTTTTTGAAATGTAAAGAAAATTTATTTTATTTTCATTTCATTTCAAAAATTAAAAAAAAACACCGTTAGCTTTTCTTGAGGTTTTCTGTTTTATTTGTAAAGTTTTCTAGGTTTTTTTTAGGTTTTTTATTTTATTTGGACAATCTATTGATTTTCTGTTTATTTCTAAAGTAAAAAAAACCTAACGAAAATCTATTGATTTTCCAAATAAACAGAAAACTCAATAAAAACCTAGAAAACTTTACAAATAAAACAGAAAACCTCAAGAAAAGCTAGGCACTCTACGGCACTTCCGTTAGGTTTTTTTTAATTTGAGAAATAAAAAGAAAATTTCAGAAATTTTCGTTTTATTTCTCAAATCAAAAAAAAATAACAGCAAATAGGAGGGGTAATTCTTTTGAATCACATCTCTTTATACCAAATAAATGAAGAAAATTAATTTTCAAAAAAGTAAAAAAAAAATGAAAAAGTTTTTTAAGGGATAAGTATTTCACAGAAACAGGGGAGAATCATTTAAATATGTAATTGGTGATATTATTTACTAACTTATTTTATAGATGCCAGTGTAAAAAAAAAAAAATGATAATCTACGAAGAAACCTCAGAAAAGAAAATTTTTTATTGAGATCAATTTATATTTTGCATTTTTTTATTGAAAACAAAAACGTTTAAATTGATTTTATTTGTTACATTATAAAAATTTTTTTACCTTGTTTAAACCATATCCATTACTATTCCACAAAAGCATATTCTTTGTTGTTTTGAATATTAATAAAATAGATGTTTTTTTTTTCTTTTTAAGATAATTCTTTTGGTAAAAACAAAAAAAACTGTTTTATTGAACCTATAGAATAATATTTGTATTTTTTTAATAAAGAAAGTTTTAACCATTAAAATTTTCCAAACACTTTACAAATTTTACCAAACAAACTGTATTTTTATTTTAATATGAAATTTGATTTTTCAAATAAAATTTTCTTCTGAAATTATTTGGGAATTAGGTAATTTTATCCTCAAAATTCAAAAGTGATTTTTTTTCTGACAAAAATTGATTATAATTGCCATAAAGTTTTTTATGAGTAATGCCACGAGGGTTGTTAAAAAAAAAATTTCAAATTTGAAAATTTTTTCAATATTTTTTTGGATATTTAGAAAACCAAGAAAATGACTTTTTTAAAACCTAAAAGAATATAATTTTTTTGCTTACTAGATCTAAATTTCATGTATAAAATTTTGTTAAACTTATCAAATTTTCATTAATTAAATAATTTACGCCCTATTTATTTTTATTTGTGGAGATTTGAAATTGAAATATAAATAATTAATATAAATAACCACAAATGATTTTTTTTTTCAAAACAAGGACTTAGATACAGAAAACAAAAAATATGTTTTACTATTTTCAAGAATTAACTTATCTGTTAATAAAAATAATAGGTTGCTTTTTTTAGTTTTATATTGAGAAACATATGAAATTTTGATTTTCAAAAAAGAGACCCAAATTAATAAATTGTTTAGATGAGATAAACTCATCACTTTCTGAACCCAAAACACAAATTTAAAAAAAAGGTTTTTTATAGGATCTTGAAAAGATTTCATTTTTATTTCAAAAAACTCTGAAAATGTTTACATCATGTTTTTAAATTTGGAACAATTATTTATGGTTTTTTTTTCTTTTTAAGAATGTATACCTTCTTACCAAACAATACTAAAAAAAATTAAGAAATGAAAGAATTTAATTCATAATAATTCACTTGACTTTTCAACCATTTATGTATTAGAGACTTTATTAATCAAGAGAATAAAATGTTAAATTAACTTATTCATCTAAAAAAACTCAATTTTTTTTAAAGATTATATCTAAATTTACATTATTAATTTTATTTTAAGAAAATATTTTTTGATTTAAAAGAAACATCAAAAATTAATTTTTTCACTTGCTGTGTTATATTCTCTCTCTCTAATACTTTTGAAAAAAATTAAATTAAATAAAAAAAAATAAAATCCAATGAAAAAAATTTATATACAATTTATAAAAAAATAAGATTACATTAAATTTACTCGATAAAAAGGATTAAAAATATTTCTCAATCTAAAAATTTGAAAAATAGATATCACCGACAAAACACCTCTTAGATTTAATATTTCTTTTCCTTTCTTTTTTCCTTACTTTTTTTTTTTATGGGTTTATTAAAACAATGGTTCATCATGAAATGCAAAAGTTTTCTAATTTATTTCCAATGATCATTTTTCAAAGTAAAAAGTTCATTTTTTGATTTTTCTTTTTGATTTTTTTGAGAATTAGATCTGATTGTTTGGTGTAAATGGAATGAAAAGTTAAGTTTTTATCTAAATGGAGAATTATTTGGTAAGGACTTTTGGTTTTTTTATCAATTTTCTGTTTTTTTTTTATTAATATGAAAATAACCAATCTATTTAACTACTTTCTAATTCTTCAATAAAATTATAAAAGTTTTCCAGATTTTGTTAATATTTTAAAATATTTTTTTTTTTTGTTTTTAGGATGAAGTTCTACATTCTTCAAACAAGGGTATCCCCAACTTTGTAAAACCCATATCCCATATTTTATGAAAAATATTAGGAATTAGATCTTTACTTTAGAAAAGAAAAAAATTTTTTTTAAGTTTATTACCTTTTGTTTAACGATTTAAATAAACAAATTTGAATAAAAAATTTTTTTAAAAAAGAAAAACAAAAAAACCACGTAAATCAATTTAAAGTCAAAAACGCAACCATTGAAAAGGTATTGTAAGGGTTATTCCCTTTCAAACAAAAAAAGATTTTTTAAAAGTACCCATTATCATTTTTGTAAAAAGATTATTTGGCAAAATTCATTAGAAAAAAAAAAGAAAACATTTAAATTCTTGGAATGTATTTAATTAATGACTCATTTTAACATAATTCTCATTTTTGATTAAACAAATCAAAAAAGTTTTTTAGAAAAAGATTCTAATTTGTGAATCAAATAGTTTTTTATTTTATCAATTTAAAGTTTTCCTTTTTAAATAGTTAGTTTTTCTTTTTTAAAAGCTTTTTTTTTTTTTTTTTTTTTTATTGTAAATTTACGACAGAAACTCATTCATTAATTTCAAATTTTGTTTTCCCCAAAATCAAAAAAAAAAAATCCCAAACTAACCAAAAAAAAAATATTATTTTTAGTTTTGAGTTTTTAAACTGGTAAAATCTTTTGTTAAACAATTATTTGAAATAAATTTAAATGAGAAATTTAAAAGTCTTAATTAGAAAAAAATAGTGCATTTCCCTCATGTGAATTCTGGCAATGTGTTGTCGAGTGAGGTTAAGTGTCGTACTGATTCCTAGCTTTCAAGGATTCAAAAGAATTAAGTAAAATCTATGATTTTACTAACTTCGTTTAAATTCTGGAAAAATTAATGGTGGTTTTCTTGAGTTTTTTGTTAATTCCGTAAAATCTCTTGATTTTCGTTAGGTTTTTTTTACTTTTTGAAATTCCGAAAATTTATTAAAATTTTCTGTTTATTTCAAAAAGTTAAAAAAACCTAGAACACTTCACAAATAAACAGAAAATTCAAGAAAACCTAACGAAAGGTGTCTATGTTTTCCAGGATTGGAAAGAATTTAGTAAAATCAAGGGGTTTTACTCAATTCTTTCCAATCCTGGAAAACCTAACGACAATAGATACTTTTTTAATGTAGTTCTGCAAATGATAATATTATTATTACATTGATATTTAAAATATTTTTCTTATTCATTTTTTTATTTGATATAATTTTCTTTAATTACTCCTTTCTCTCAATAAATAAATAAAAATAGTACTTTTTCATTTTTATGAAAGATAATTAACGGAATATTAATTTTTTTTTAATTGGTTGTTTAATAAAATTAATTTATCTTTTTAAAACTAAAAATCAAAATCAAAAAAAAAATCCTTTTATAAACAATCCAACTCCAAAAATAGAAAAAATAAGAAAAAGAAATAGAAGAAAAAAAATAGAAATAATTACATGATTTCTTTTAATAGGCACATTCTTTTTTATTAAAGTTTGAAAGCAATCAAGACAAAGTAAATCCCCTTCTATGTTGAGCTTTTTTGATTCTTTATGCACCTTTGGATTGAACCTACAACACCAATTTATACCGTAAGCATAGTCATATGTTCTTGATTGTATTGTACAAGGTTTTAACCCATGTCTCACTGCGCCACAAACAATAGCTCTTCCGGGGTGAGTACCCTTTATCACTTTAATATTATAACCTTTTGTTTCAAATGTTTCACGAACTTTTGATTCCAATATTGGACAATTAGAATAGCTACCAACCATCAAAATGTTTTTTATATCACTTAAATTCTTGTGATCAACAAAAATTTGCTTTAAGCATTCAATTACTTCATTGACGGGTTCTTCGAATAAGGAATAAAAAAACTTTTTTGGAACTTTTAATTTTGTTTTGTTTATTTTTGAACATTTTAAAAAGTTTTTAAGTTTATATTTTTTGTTCCATTTATCTGCATAATATTTTAAGGGCTTGTTTTTTAAAAGATTTTCTGTAAAATTTAAGTAATCACCCATTCTACTTTTAGCAAATCTTTGGGTAACACAATGTTTGATATTGATCCAAGAATCAAAAAGATCACCTAATTTGCCAATATTTAATTTCTCTTTAGAGTCTAAAAAGTCTTCAACAAATTCTATAAATTTTTGATCAATAATACTTGAGCCCATACTGCCTCCTTTTGCTGCTATGAGGATATGGATCTTTTTGTTATTTTTTTTTTTTTTTTCAATTTTTATTATTAATATCAATTATAATGTAAAAAAAAGAACCTCATTTGAAAAATGAATAAAAGTGGAGATATAAAAAGTATTAGTTCAAAAAACAATCATAAGAATGTGCACTTTTCAATAATTAAATATTAATAAGTGATAAATAATTTAAACAAAATTTCCATTTATAATATCAAAATAGTTATAAATAAAATAAAAAAAAATATTAACCACCAATAAGTTTATATATTATAAGGATCATGCCATCAGAATTGAAAACCATTCATAAAGAATTATGGGCAAATGATAGATTATATTTTATTTTTCTGTAAAAAATATATTAAATTAAATCAAATATTAACAAAACTATTTTTCAGAAAATAATAAAAGATATCGATCATTTTCTTTGGGATTGTGTCGTCAAGTGCCTCGGTTTTTTTTAATTTTTGGAATGTAAAGAAATTTAAATAAATTTTCTTTACATTTCAAAAAGTAAAAAAAACCTAAGGGTGCTTTTCCAGAATTCAAAAGAATAGAGAAAAATCAAAGATTTTACTCAATTCTTTTAAATTCTGGAAAGGCTAACTGCAATTTTTTTTAATTTCAGAAATAAAAAAAAAAAACCTATTTTTCAAAAATGTTGGATCACGTTATAATTTTATTGGAAGTGGGTTTCTCCGCATTTTGTCCCATGATCTTATCAAAATAAATTTTCAATTTTGTTATTTTTAAAACTAAATTACATTACTTGTTGAAAACAAACTGAATTTTTAATATAAAATCTTTATAATTTATTATTGTTTGTATCATGTGTTTTGTAGTAGCTAAATAGTAAAAAATGAAAAATTAGTTAGGTTTTCTAAATTAATTTTTTTCCAAATCATTTTAATACGTAAAATTTTTTTTTATCAACCTTTAAAGGTTAAATATTTTATGCTTTAAAATGATTCTAAGAGTGCATTTCTTACAATGATTTTTAATTTAACAAATTATTTAATAAATATTTCCAAATTGCTTTGTTAAATCCTTTAAATACACCATAATAAATACCTCACTTAAGTACGACTCTGGTGTTTTTTTTTTTTTTTTTAACAAAAGAACACTTTATAAAACCCTAAATAAAATCTTTTTTTGGTCAAAAGAATTTATTTTAATCTGTCAATAGTCAATCATGTTTACTGCGACAAACATTTCATTAACCCTTGTTCTGTATATTACAAAGTTATTAGGAACTTCACCACCCTTAATTTTAACAAATTGACTTTAAAAGTTAATAGAAATTAAAAAAATAAAAAATTTGTAATGAGTGCTTTATTATTTAGATTTTTTAACAATAAAATAAGTTAAATCATAATTTTTTTTGAGTTTCAAAGAGATTTTCAGAAATAGTTATCAAAATTGTGAAAATCATTTTTTTTTGTGATAAAATTCAAAATTAGTGGTAATCTTCCAAAAATCACTATAGTCTCATTTTATAACTAAAGAAAAAAATATTTTCATTAATTTCCCTCTTAGATAAATTCATCTTTGTACTAATTATTATATAATATTTTTTTTTCTTTCTGAAAAGTAATAAATTATAATTTTGACTTTAAGCGACTAATATTTTGTAAATATAAAATGAAATCTTGTTAAGATCCTTAATTTTTTTTTGTAATTTATGGTTTTGGTTTCTGAAATGGATGAGTTAACCTCATCTTAATAATTTATTAATTTTAGTCTCTTTTTTTGAAATTCAAATTTCACATGTTTCCAATATAAAACTAAAAAAAGTCACCAATATTATTTTTATTAACAATTATGTTAATTCTTTGTAAATTGTGTAACAGGTTTTTAGGTTTTATGTTGGAAAGTATTGATTTTGAAAAAAAATTTCTTTTTTGAGTATTTTTTGAATAATTAATATTTTAATTCAAATATTAGCACATAAAACTAATTGAAGTTTAGGTGATTTAATAAATGAAAATTTGAGATAAGTTTAACTACAAGTTTTCAAAATTAAATTGAGATCTATTAAGTGTAAAATTGTTTTTTTCTTTATTGATTTTGAAAAAAGTTATTTTCTCGTTTTCAAAAAAGTAAAAAAAATTGCAAAAAAAATGAAAAAAAAAAAAAATTTACAAAAAAATTTTTTAAAGAAATTAGTTTGGTCTTATTCACAAGAATTGTTCAAACAATTTAGATCATTTTCGGAATAAAAAAATCAATTTTTAATTTTTTTGGATAAAATATCCTCATTCCCAAATATCTTTAAGAAAATTTTTTATTGGAAAAAAAATCAAATTTAATCTTAAAATAAAAATACAGTTTCTTTGGTATAAATTGTTAAATTACTTTAAAATATTTATGGTTAAAATTATATTTATTAAAAGTGGACTAATATTTTTCAATCAACTGAATGAAAAGATTTTTTGATTAACCAAAAGTTTTATCTCAAAATAGAAAAAAAAAAACTTTTAAATTAATATTTCAGACAACAAAGACTTTATATTGAATAATAAAGATGGAAATGGTAATAAAAAGGATAAAAACTTTTTAATAGTGTAATAAAGAAAATGAATTTTAATCACATTATTTATCATAAAAAATGAAAAAAAAAAATGATCTAACAAAAATTTTCTTTTTTTTTTTTTTTTTAATTGTTTATGGCTGCGATTGAAAAAATTTTCTTCGTAAAATATCGCCAATAAAATGTATTAAACTTTTATATGTTGTCTTAGAGTACTGTTTCCTTAATAGTTTATTGTTTCATAAAAAATTGAAAAAAAAATTGATCTCATTAAAAAAATTTTCAATTTTGGGTTTTCTTAGTCGACGAGAATTTTTTGACAATTGGCTATATGAAATTAGTAAGTAGAGAATATCGCCAATAACATATTTTTAAATTCTCAAATATTACCTTTTATTTGGGGTTATTAGTTTACTCAATATATATCCTTTTGTGGAACAAACAAATAAATAGAGATCACAACTTTCAATCTATTTTGTTGAGAAAAGAAAAATAGGGAATATGAAACAGTATCTAAAAATTTTTTTATTTGAAGATGTTTTGGATGTATTTCAATTTGTTTCTGAGTCAAATATTTAAATTTGGCCGAAATAGGTTGAAATAGGATAAGCATATTCACGGTATTTAAAATAATTTTCCAAAGAGAAACAAAAAGCTCAAGAATCTTGAAATAAATGTGAGACGTCCATTGTTATTACAAAAGATATTTCACGTTTTTTAAAGTGACTTTGTTCTTTTTTGTTTTTTGTTCATTGTTTTTGTTTTGTTTGTTGTTTTTGTTTTTGTTTTTGTATTTGTTTTTGCTCGAGCACAAAAGGAAATTAAAACTTTGATAAAATTCAAAAAAGAAGAAAAAATCAAGGTTTACATTTTTTTCATTGTTTTTTGTTTTATCGATCTGCATTATCGTAATATCGATTGTACCCGAGCCAGCATCGAGGATCATGACTTTGCCTTCATGGAAAACTTCTTCATCAACAATCTTTTGCGAGCCTATGTATCCCTCTATACCTGCTGCTTCAGGTTCGTGTATTAAAATTAGTTGTCTGGAAGATTCTTCATCAATAATTTCGGCCTGATAGGCACATTTTCTCATTATGGATTTTGCTTCTTCTGACCAAATCGCAGGAAGTGTAATAATCCATTGGACTTCACTTTCCTTGATTGAAGAAGAATGAAGTTTGTCCATATAGGTAAGGGATTCGTTTTTCAACCATTGCAGAGCAAAAGAAAAAACATCAACAACAGGGAAAAAGTTTCCCCGAACAGAACTCACATTCTCTTCTTTTCGATAAAGAGCCATTTTATAATACCGAAATAACTCAAATTGTTCACACAACTCTGGTTCTTCTTTCATGTTGTTATAGTCCTGGATGGCTGTTAACCCAAAGGAATAAATTTTGGTAAGTTTTGCTCCTTGGTTCATGTCTCCTTCCCCTTCCTTCTCAAGAAGAATGGCACTATCAGTCTTATAGTCTGGCAAATTAGAATTGCCATGGACTTCGTTCTTATTCCCTACGTAACCCCATGCAAACCCACTCCTTGAGGTTCCAAAATCAATCCCAATAACACATTGATAATTTGTGTTTTCCATAATGAAATTGTAAATAATTAATAGAGAAAAATGAAAAAATGAATCCATAAAGTTTGTTGTTAAATGAAAACTTGATTAAATTTGGAGAGAAACAACGAGTTTTTTGATTATTTGCAAAAGATATTTTTTTTAATTTGATTTTCTAAAAATTTTTGTTTTATGTATTCGTATGTTAGACATTGCAATAAAAAATAACAAGATAAGTTTTTGAAAAAGGTTACTAAACTTTAACCCACTTCCAATTATTTAAACTTTTGGAGTGACATTTCTCTTTATTTGTTTCAATGCGCACATAAATAATTTCTCTGAAAGGAGAATTGGTTCAGGGAGTTTGTCCATTTTACTAATTATGATTATATCAATTTCTTTGAAATTGAATCATTACGATCATTTCTTTAATCAAATATATTAATTTTTAAATAAATACTAAAGTGTCAGATATCCTAGTATAATATATTGTGATATCAATTAAAAAAAGGAAACCTGAAAAATGAAAAAATTGATCAAAAAAAAATCAAGAAAAAATCATTTATTTCATGATCTTATCTGAAAATTTGAAACAATTACCTCTTTTAAATTTTGTTTTATTTTTAATTCTGTTGGGAGGTGCTTTTTTATTGTAAAATTTTTGATTAACAAATTTCTTTTATTTCAAAAGAATGAAATTTTCACTATAAATTTAATTTCTATTTTTATTTAATTCATCAAATTCTGATTTTGGATTTAAAAATCCAAAATTTTATTATATATTCTTCATAAAAATTAATTTATTAAATATATTTGTTAGATTTTATTTTATAATTAAATATTTTCCATTGAACAAAAAAACCCAAAATAATTTGGGATTTTGATTACAATTTTTTTATCCATATTTCTCTCTTTTGTTTTGAGTTCAACTTTGTTGTTGTTTTTTGATTTCTAGTCTTCAATACTTTTGACTTTAACCTTTGGAAAAATATTTTCTCAATTTCAACTTATTTTGATAACAATATTTGAAAAAAGATATTTGGAAGCAAATTAGTAAAAAATGTTTAATTAAAATAAAATAAATAATAATGGGAGGAGAAATTCAGGGTAATACCCAGTTTTATTCTCTTCTTAAAAGAATATGATAAAATAAATAAATCTTCTTATAAATACTTTTAGTTCGAATTTTCATTTTTTTTTATCCATTCTTGATTTCAACAAGTTTTCTTTAAAAGGTGATCTTTCGTTTTTGGTCTTAAAAAAAAAAGATTTCTTAGTTGTAGACACTTTCTTGGGTCAATTTTGTGGTTTTTTCTATGATTAACTTTACCAATTCATTGTTCAACAATTTCTTGATTCAAAGCATAACATAATAAAACCAAAAAAAATAATCAAAATAAACGTTTAAAAAAATTGAAAATTTAAAAATTCAGCTCTGGTATTCTTTGGTTCTTTTCAGAAATAGAAAAGCGAAAACTTTTAACTTTTCAATGACCATTGGAACTAAAAAAAAATTTTCTCAATAATGATGTTGCAATTATTTTTTTTTAAAAATTGTAAAATCTGCTAATGTACTTCTATAATTTGAAATTGCCAAAATAAGGGGGTGTATAAAACATAAATAAATCATATATTAAGAAAAAAAAGAATCAGATCAATATTATAGGTTACTAATATCTATATCATTAATGGGGTAAAAATTTCACTTCCTTTTCAAATTTTTCTTTTAAAAATAGAGGTTTTATCTGGGTCGTAATATAATAACACCTATACGAAATTGAAGTCTATTATAGTTTTTTAATATATATATATATATATATTAGTACTCTTACCTTCTAGACTCTCCAATTTTTTTTTAAAAAAATTTTTATTATACTATTTATCTACAATAGAAATTTCAGAGAAAATATTATTTAGAAAAAAAAATAATTAACCTAAATTTTGAGAAAATTATTTGTTTTTTTTTAAGAGGGTTATTATTTCGAGATACCAGAAATAAAACCAAATATAGTTATATTTCTAATTGGAATTCTCTAATATTTTGGAATATTTTTGATAAAATTTTTATCTTCATATGTTATCCAAATCTAATTATTTTATAAATTTGCAAGTAAAAATTAAAATATAATTTCAGGTAAAATTCTTTTTTAGAAAAGATGTTTTTGATTTTCTCTATCATTATATTTAGATATTTATCTTTCCTTAGAGAATAATTTTTATTCAGTAATCAATTTTATACCTTAATAGAATTATAATATTTTTTTAATACTTTTTTATTATATATATATAAACCAAATTTCAAAATTAGGAGCAAACTTTTATTTTTTAATATTTTTTTCTTTTTTCAATTGCCTTTTAAAAAATAAAGTGATTACACAATATTTTTATTTATGAATCTATTTTGGTTATTATCTCTAAAAACTTTAGTAAAATGCGATATTATTCAAATTAAAAAACAATAAACAAATTTTTTTAGGATGAAAAATCTGCCCCTATTTTTGAAATTTATCTTATATTTATATTTATATATATATATTTCACAGGTATGACGATTTTTTTGATGTCATGGAACGCGTTTGCGCACGCGTTAGCGACGCGTAAATTCGTTTCCCCGAGATATATATATATATATATCACTTGTCATCCGTGTTTAACGTTTATAAACAGCGAAAGATTTAAAAAATCGCGTTTTTTCGATTTTTTTGCAGGTTTTTTCGTTTCATACACTTTTTTCGTTTTTTGTTTTTTGAAACTGTCCTCTAATTCTTTTGAAATCATGTTTTTCGTTTCTGAGATATGAAAAAACTCAATTGAAAAAACTTAAAAACAACGAAAAACAAATTTAACACAGGAAGTATGCAATAACTTTAAAAGAGTTTTTAAAAATGTGAATTCGTGATTTCCCATTTAAGTAGGAGTTTTTGGTTTTAAAACATGATGGAAATGGTTTTATTTTCTATTTTTAATATGCCAAAAACACACAAAGTAGATAATAGTATAAAAATCTTAAAAAGTGTAAACTTTTTAACACCCAGAAAAGAATTATTTTTTTTTAAATGACTATTTGAGTTGAAAAATAGTTCAAAATATAACTATCTTTCATCAATTAACATATCTAATATTATTTTTTTTTATTGATCACAAAAAAAATATGAAAAATTATTTACTTAAAAAATTTTTTTCCTAATTTCAAATTTGGAAAATGTGATCACTAATTTTTTTCATCATATGAATTCCCCTTTAACTTATGAGCAATACAATTATATGAATTTTTATTTTTTTTTGAGATTTTAAAAACCTGTTTTAACCTAATTTTTTTTAACATAACCCATACCCGTATTAATTGTTTCTAAAAAGTTATTTCCTTAGTATCCTTTATTAATTTTTATATTCACATTAATTTCATTTTTTATTATTTACTTTTTTGACAAAATTCTTTTCAAACATTTTCTTTTTTTGTTTTTTTATCTAAAATTACTAATTAACAATTTTAAAAAATATTTTTGAGTTAAATGATGGAAACAAATTCAAAGCGCGTGGTAACATAAGTATTAACTCTTTTTCTTTATTAAATTACTTTTAGGAATAATAATATTATTTCTTTATTCAATTTGGATATTACATTCTAATATTTATTTAATTCAATATAACAAAGGGGAATTTATGAACCCATAAAAATAAATTTACAACACTCAATCCGTGTCAATAGAAGGCTTAAATTAATGTATCTGGTAAATTTGATTTACAATCATTAGAATTTAATTGATTTTTTTTTTGTTTATATTTTTTTTTTGTGATCGATCATAAATTTTATATCTAAATAATATCTCATGACATTAAATTATATTAAATTTCATGATTGTTTTTTGGTAATTTCTTGTTTGATAACAAGTCAAAATAAATACATACAATAAATTATTCTTTCAATTATTTCAATTATTTTTATATTGAATTTATTGATTTTTTGTTTCCAGTTATTGTGGTATTTTTGAGATATACTAAAATAAATAAATCAATCAACAGTAAACATGAATTTTCGAAAAAAATCTTTAAACTACGGTGTCGAAACGGAACATATTTTACCCCTTTGGAATTTTCCTTTTTAACAAAATTTTCCTACATATACATACCTACATATATATATATATATATATTTATATATATATATCAGAGAAACGAATTTTACACGTCGCTCACACGTGTGCAAATGCGTTTCATGAAATCATAAAAATCGTCATACCTGTGATATATATATATATATAGATGAATTTTTTTTTTTGAAGTAAAAACGAAAACACAATAATAATTCTTTATTGAAAATATATATATATATAAAAGCAATAATAAAATAATGAAAATAATTGAAAGAATAATCCATTGTATTTATTTATTTTGATTGTTAAAAAAAAAAAAAATATAGAAAAATATTGAATTAAAATTTATTTTTATGTAATTAAATAATTTTGTTATATAAAAATTTATGATCGATCACAAAAAAAAAAGTATAAACAAAAAAGAAAAGCAATTAAATACTAATCATTTTAATATCAAATTTATGGAAACTCTAATTTAAATCTTCACTACATCTGGACTAACTATTTTAATTTTATCTTTATTGGTTCAGTACTTTTCAATTGTTATGATAAAGGTAATAAATATTTTAGAATGTGTAAATATAATAAAGAAATAATATTATAATTCTTGAAATAATTTAAAAAGTGAAGGTGCTTATTACTTATTGTATAACATTTTTTGATTTTTTTCCACATTTAAACAAAGAAATATTGTTTTAAAATGTAGTAAGTGGAAATTTTGGGCAAAAAGGTAAAAAAGTATTGTTTGAAAACAATTTCGTAAAAAAATAAATAATAAAAAAATGAAATTATTATTTTAACTATTGTCAATAAAGTTATTCCTAAGGAAATAATTGTTAATAAATTAGAAATGTGATAAGCTTTATGTAAAAAAATAGGGGTAAAACGGTTTTATTGTATGCAAAAAAAAAAAAAATTAACTAATATGATTTTCTTACTCATGTGTTGAAATAATACTCAAAATCTAAAAAAAAACACTGATCACATTCTCCAAATCAAAATTGTGATAAAAATTTTTTTTAAGTTAATAATAATGAATTTTTTTTTTGTGATCGTAAAAAAAAATATTATGGGGTGGTGTACGTAAACACTATAGATTAGATGTACACATCTAATTTGGACTTGATAAAAAATTCTAATTTTGAAGAATTTTTGAACTCAAATTGTGAATTATTTAAAAAAAAAATTATTCATTTAAATATTGTTTAAAGTGTCTACAATTTTAGGTGTTTTAAACGGGAAACCCACTTTTATTGTTCTTGAGTTGTACAAATATAAAATCAAAGAACTATACATGAAATTTTAACTCAAACCCCCCACTTAAATAGGAAATCACTAACTATTATTGTTTTCCAAGGCTTTTAAGTCTATTAAGTCTTATACATATACACACAAACACACACATATATACATACACACACATATATATATATATATCGTTGTTTTTAAGTTTTTTCGTTTGCGTTTTTTCACTTCCCAGGAACGAAAAGTATGATTTCAAAAGAATTCGGGCACTTTTTCAAAAAAGAAAAAACGAAAACATAGAAAGAAACGAAAAATCATTTAAAAAAAGCGAAAAAACGCGATTATATACATCTTTTGTGTTTTTGAAAAGAAAACTAGTATTACCTTTATATATATATATATATATATATATTAACTGTGAGATTTATTTCCACATTTGTAAGCATTAATAAGATTATTAAATCATTTTTTTGTTGATATCTTACAAAAATATTAAATATAATATCTTGGTTATAGGCTTGAATTCTTGATAAATAAAAATATATCTTTTTTTCTCAAACATTAAAACTATTATTGGATTTATTAAAATGTTTTTTGAAAAGTTTATAGAAGTTTAACTAAAGCATGTATTAAAATATAACTGAAATAAAAAATTAACTTTTCCAAATTTTTTCAAATGTTTAAAATTAATTATTCTTTGTATTTAAAAAAATATTGAGTTCATTTTAATTATTTTTTTTTAACTATTAAAAGAATAAATTAACATTTTTTATTTTTAAATAAAATTAATTCTAAAATTCAGAATAATTTTGAAATTGAGACTTACAATAAATCAGATATATATTAAACCATTTTCTAGTCACAATTGTCTGATTTTTAGTAAACGGATTGAGTTTATCAAAAGGATTTGAATGAATTTCTGAAGTAAAAATTTCATTTTTAAAAATATCAAAATAGAAATTTCAAAAATTGAAATTATTTCTCCAATTTTTTTTTTTTTTTTTTTTTCAATTTTTTTTTTAATACCTAATTCATTTGTAAATATTTTTTCTATTAGAATGTCTAGAGTTAATATATATATAAATTTTATTTTAATGGTTATAAATAATGTGAAAATGGCTGTAAATTAATCATAATTAGTTTATATTGGAATTTTTTTTCAATCTTTAATTGAAAATCGCAATGTAGATTGTTTCATTTTTTTTTCAATCGGGCCCTAAGGAAATGATTTTTTCAATTTTTTTGTAAATTTATGGATTTATTAGAATTTATTCAAATAGATGTACCTTTTATTCTTATCAAAATCCAACCAATTCTCGATTTAGTTATTATTAATTATTTTGAAATATTAAATAATAATATGGATTTGGAAAAGGGAAGAAATACTAGCCTTTGTCGGATTTATCCTTTTTAGTTTGTATTCTCATAAATTAAGGATATAATAAATAAATAAAAAATCATTAGGTAAAAATAAGGGTGGAAAGTATAATTAAATTTGGTTTAAATGTGATATATAAACATTTTAAATTGAAATAATTTTTTTTTATTTTATACATTATAACCTTTTTTAATCTTTTGTAACTTGATATTGTTGCAATTTTTGTTATTAATTGCAAAATCATCTGTAAGTTGTAGATCTATCTCTTTAGTTACACCCTTTAAATCTTTGAAAGGATACTTTCTAACTTTTCAACAAGTTATTGTAATCAAAAAAAAAAAAGAGAGAGTTGATATAATATAACTTATGTTTCAAATAAAACACATATGTTTTTTTTCATCCCAACTAAATTTATTATTTGATAATCTATCAAAATTCAAATCAATTTTTAAGGTAAACCCAATGATATGGTAAGAAAAATATAAAGTAGGAATTATATTTGTTAAAATCTTTGGAATTTTTCCAGTTTTATGTTTTTATTAATGACAATCAACACTCTTTTGTTCAAAATTCATTTTATTGTTAAGTAAATTTTTTTATTTGATCTAAATTTTTTAGCATTACTTATAAAAAGTCGAACTTCAAGAAACCAATATTATATTTACTTATTATTTATTATCAGTTTATTGATTTGTTATTATCTGTTTAGATCTTTTCAAAAAAATTAGCACAACTTTTATTTGGAAACCTAACTAGAAGAATTTCACATATTTTTCTAGAAATAGTGGATTTTATTTTATAACTAATGTTAGTTCAAAAGGAAGTATGATCTCCACAACCTAATATAAGATCCATTTATTTTGTTCTTGGATAAAAATACAGACCTTCTCAAATAGTTCAAGACCTACTTGAAGTCCTTAAACCAAAAAAAAAAGGAATAATTCCATTTTCATTTTTTTTTATTTTATCCTTATTTTTTTTTAAATGACAGAAGAAACCTCAACCGGTGCACTTGAAATTTTTTTGCATCCTCTTGTTATTCTCAATATTTGTGATCACTTCACAAGAGCAAGAGTAAATTCGAACAAAAAAAACCCTCGTGTTATTGGTGCAATGATTGGTTCACAAAATGGTCGATCTGTTGAAATCCATAACTCCTTTGAACTTGTTTTTACTCAAGAAAAATCTGGAGATGATCAAGTTATTACAATTAATAAAGAATACCTTGAAAAGAAAAAAAATAGAAGTAATTAAATTGACTTTTTTTTCCTTTCCAACAAATCCTTTTTTAAAAATTTTTTTTTTTTCTTTTTTTTTTTTTTTATTTGATTTTTTCTTTTTGTTTTTTTTCTCATTTTAAATTTTTTTTTTTTTATTATTTTACTTTCGATTATAGTTGTTGAGGTATTTAAAGATTTTGAATTTATGGGATGGTACTCAACTGGAAATAAAATTTTAAAAAATGATCTCAAAGTTCATGAAACTGTAATAATACCTACTTCTTTTTTCATTGTTTTTTTGTTTTACACAAAACAAAACAATCTAAAATTTCTTTTCCTTTTTTTTTTTTTTTTTTTTTTAAATTTTTGTTTTGGTTTCAATCCGATTAACCAAAATACACCCATACCACTCACCACACCATTCAAAACAAATTACAAAAAGTTATTAGAATTTAATGAATCCCCACTCTATCTCCAACTTGATCCAAATCCAAAAGAAGATCTCAAAGAACTTCCTATAAAAATTTATGAGTCTGAACTCCGTATTGTTAATAGCAAACCAAAACTCGTCTTTTTACATTCGTCTTACAAAACAAAATCACTTGAGCCAGAACGTTTAGCTGTAGACAACATTACCAAATTTGCAGGAAGTAGTAATGACAAAGCTTCAAAACGTACAATTTTTGAGTCTTTTTTGATTTTTTTTTTTTTTATTTTTAATGCTTTTTTAGTCTTGTGAAAGCGATTCGAATACCATTCTTAAAAAGCTAACCCATTGATTAAAATAAAATTTATACTTTAAACATATTCCACTTTGTAAAAAAACAACAAACAATAAAAAATTCTATTATCAAACATGCCAAAAAACACAAACAAAAAAAAAAAATCCACAAAACAACAAACAAAAAAAAAACAAACACAAAACAACAAATAAAAAATCCCAATTTACAAATACAATCTCCATTTTCCATTTTTGTAGTTACTACACATGTTGATCCATTACATAGCGCCATTGAAATGCTTCGTGATAGACTTGTGATTATTCTCAAATACTTAAGAATGGTTGCTGGAGGGCAAATTGAAGGAGATCAAGCAATTTTACGATTATGCTATTCACTTGCAAACAAATTGCCAGCACTTAATACAGAAAAATTTTTAAAAGAATACCAAAGCGAATATAACGATACCTTGTTGACAACATATTTGGTTGCAATCACAAAGGGAACGGACATGATCAGCGAAGTTATTGATAAATTTGACATTGCCTTCCAAAAGAGAAAAGAAAGAAGAAGATTTAATAGACCATATTTCATGTTCCACTAAAATGAATGTTATTTTTTCTTGCTTTTTTTTTTTTTTTCATAAATTTAATTAAATGATCGTGATTTATTATTATTATACAAGTAATATCAAGATGAAAAATAAAATATTATCAAAATCTTTTGTTATCTAATCAAGAATTCAAAAGAAAAATATCAATCAAAATACGATAATTAGATTTATGAAACTTTCTATCACATCCTTTTATTTCAAAAATTTTTTTTTATTTGAACTTGTCAAAAACAGAAATAAGATTTTTATAATCAAAATAAAAATAAAAATATTACACTCTGAGAAATCGAAAAATAATTCTTTTTATTTATATTTTCTTTTTTCATCTTATCTTTCATTAGGGATAACGTTGACATTACCAGTGCTGAAGAGTAGTTCGTCTCTGATAAATTCATTTCAAAAAAGATCATTTAGACAGAGAAAAATCTTTAAAAAAAGTTTGAAAAATGAAGAAAAAAATCATTTTTTGGTCATTTTGAAACTAATTTTACCACTTTCAATTTTGGCCACCTAATTTTATTAAATCGTTTCTGAATCGATTATTGATGATGAAAAAAATTAAAAAATGATCAAGATTTCTAAAGTAATGAAAAATAAAATACTTTAATATTTGGTTTTTTATTTTTTTTCTTTTGAATAAGTTTATCTATAATTAAATATTATTTTTTTTAAAAAAAAATTTAAATAGTAAAATTATAGAAAGATAATAGATAAAAATTATGAAGATTTTAATTTAAATATTATCTGTAAAATTCATTTTATCCTTTTTACGTCACATATATATCTATATCACAGGTATGATGTTTTTTTTTGATCTATTAAACTCATTTCGGATGTGTGACTGGCACGTAAAATATTGTTTGGGTATATATATATGTAATCAAAACACAAAAAAATCGGTGAAGTGATTGGAATTGTAATTGGTAAAAAAGTTAAATTTTGACCACTTTTCTTCCCTATCTTGTAATTGTTTATAAAAAAAAATAATTCTTTTGAAAGGTGTTTTGAGAGTTTTCAGTATTCGAGGGTTTTCAATGGAATACATACTTTCCGTTGTTTTGATGTTTTCAACATGAAATATCAAACTATTTTCATGCTTTTGAAGGTAAAACCTCCCTACTTAAATGGGAAATCCTGAATTCCATTTTTTTCGAGGTTTTTGAAACAATTACTAACTGCCTATTTTTAATTATTTTTTACTGTTGTTTTTAATTTTTTTTTATGTTTTTTTTTTGCGTCCTAGAAAAGAAAGGTTTTAATTCAAAAGAAATCGAGAACTTTTTCAATATAAAAAAATTATAAATAACAAATAAAACGAAACAAATTTAAAATGTGGATAATGGTGTAATAATATCTAATCCATTTTTCAGATTTTTTTTTGTTTTTAATAATTCCAATATTTCGTGAACCTTTTGTTTTATCTTCAATTAATGTAACTAACTTATCTATTAATTGTTTACTTGATAAATTTTAAAGAAAAAATTTTTATATTTTATAATTTTTCATTGGTGACTGAACGTAAAAAAAAAAATTAAAAATAAAAAATCAAAAAAAATTAAAAATAAAAGGTTTTGAATAAATTTAAATTTAAAAAAAAAAAAAAAATTGAAAATTTTGAAAAAAACTCCATTATATAAATCTTTAGTCAATTTATAACAAAAAATTGTAATACAATTATATTTATATTATGTATAAATCCATTTTTATAGATAAACATCTAACTATAAAAATATGCCTTTTTTTATGAAATCAAAAAATTAGTAAAAATTCAGCATATATTCATTTTTAAAAGATATTTAATTTCTATCAAAAAAATTTTCTTTCAGGAGCAAGTAAACTTAACTAAAAACAATAAGGAAATTTAATAGTAAATTTAAAAAACAATAACATTTCTGTGAATTGAAATATAAATTAAAAAACTAATTAATATTTGACTCACGTTGTTTATAATACTATTTAGAGTAATGAAATATAATTTTTAAATGTTTGGTCTATTTTTCTTATTTTTTTAATTTCAAAACTCTGACTTCTTTTTAATTATCTTAAAAAACTTATTTACTTTGAAGAAAAAAGAAATGATTTTGTAAATAAAGGAAGTAAATTTAAATATACCAAAAAAATAAAACTTTAAAAGTATTAAAAATAACATATTATAAACAATAAATTTTACTGTTAAAAAATTTACAGCTTTGAGAAAAATATAATTTATATATTAAAAAAAAGATCGAAATTCGTTTTTTTGTACTTTTTTTAACAATAAAATCTGAGAAAAAGAAACAAGACCCATTAAGATAAAAAATTACCCAAATTACTCTTTCAAAATCTACAAAATTTAACATCAAAGGTAAAAACCTTATTATTTTAATTTTATTCAATAATTAATACTATAATATAAATTCATTCAGTGAGTTTTTAAAAAAAGAAGGATTATAAGTATCAATTGGATTAAATTATTATTTGTTATTAATTTTATGAATTTTCAAATAAATTAAATTTATACAAATTAAATATACTAATAAAAAAAATAAAATATTTATTAATAAATAATTTTTATTAATAATAAAAATTTGTAGTTTATACTCTGAGTATTTGAAAGAAAAAAAAATATTACTTAATTTTATAAAATATAAAGAATTTTAAAAATATATTGAATATAATAAATGAACAAATGTTTATTGATCTTTTATTTTTTCTATATTTTTAATTTATATTGGGTTTTTAAAATAAGATTAGATTTTCAATTTTTGTTTGTTAAAATAATTTATCAAAAATTAATAGATGTGAGGTTGCATCAAAATAAATTTTTTTTTCCAATTTTTCTGTTTTTTGAACGCAAAATCCCAATTTAAGTATCACATCTTTATATTAAAAATATAATTTGTAAAAATTCACTTCTTTAAAAACAAAATAAATTAATTTTTAAAAAATTGATTAAGGGGTATATTTCTCCAGTATAATATAATCATGTGGGAATAAGTAATCAATTGCCTTTGGGAAATAAAATAAAAAGGGATTACAACAGTTAGTTCCACTTATAAGACACAATTTTTTGAACGGAATTTAAGGAACAAAAAAAATCTCAAATTATGGAACAAAATTCATATTCTAGAAAAATATTTTAAAAAAAAATAAAATAAAAATGTGCTTTAAGGGACTAGTCTCTATTATTTTTATTTTTTAAACAATTTCTAAATATAGATTCCATATCTAGAAAAATGTTTAATGTTGAAAATAAACAGGGATTTTCAAACCTAAGTAATTGGCCAAAAATTATCTTAATCTCAAATAAAATGCAAGTATCAAAATTTTTTAGAGATTAGTCCATTAATTTGAGATTTATTTTCTTCCTTAAATATGGTTGAAAGTTTGTATCTTAAAAGTGGAACTGACTGTAATTCTAGAGGTTTTTTGTTCTTTACGGGTTTTTATAATTAGTAGTTTTTTTGTTTTAGAGTTACTAACATAAAATAGGCATTTATAATACTGAATGGAAAATATTCAGTCTGTTATTAAAAACAAGATATTGAAGAAAAGAATTCATAGAAATAAAAAATTTTTCCATTTCAAATGGAAATAACATCATGAAACCAATTTACACTTTTAAAATGTTGAATTCTTTATTTAATCTTGAGAACAATTTTTTCCAGAAACTGAATCAAATTTTGTTCACCCTTATCAGAATCTAAATTTTCAATCAGAAATGAAAAAATTCACTTGTTGAAATGTCTTGATCTTTTTTTAGTTGAAAAAACAAATCACACCAATTAAAAATTTATTGCAAAGTTAAAGAAGGAAGCAATTAAATTCTAAGAGTGTTCACTTCAAAAAACTTTATTGTGATCTTTGGTTTTTTCAATTCAAAAAGACTTTAATATATTTTCGACCTTTAAAAAGAAATATTCTTGTCTTCATTGAAAAATAACTCACAATTAACTTTTGAAAGAGATACAAAAAAGCATGAGAGAAATCAAAATATTTATTCTCGTCAAAAATCATCATCAAAAACCTTAGCAAAATATATTACTGTTAAATTACTCAGGATTCTTCAAAAGAATACTGTTAATTGTGAAAATAAAAAGATTAAAATTTTCATTTTGCTTTCCATAAAATCACATACCAAGAATTAAAATAAAGTTCCAATGTTCCACATTCTAAAAAGGGAAATTAATAATTTAAGCTTCTTTTCTGAATTAAAAATTGAAATTTTAGACGATTTAAAGAAATCTTTTTTTTGGAAAGTTGAATGAAAAATTTGTTCCTTTATTTTACAAACAAAAAGTATTTTTTTATTTGAGTAAAATATTCATTTCAAACAAATCAAATAATTTAGAATTCGAAATACAAGAGAATTAATTTGATTAATTAAAATATTTATTCGTATTTTTTTAATTACCAAATTCTCTGAATTTTTCTTCTCTTAAAATTAACCCCTTTTTTTTTTCTAGATAAATAAAAGGGAAAAAAAAAAACGAAAAAATGCATTTTTCTTTTCATACAATTACAAATTCAAAAAAGTTTTTTCTACATAAAAAATGGTGATTTGTGTTTTATAATCAAAGACAATGATCCAAAATGAATTCACAAAAACACCCTTGATTAAAATACTTTTACAACATTTTTTTTGCTCAAATATCTGGAATTATGAACAAAAAAACGCATAAGGTCAATAAAAATTAAAGAGAAATTTCGAAAATCAAAAAATCCAATTTTTCGAAAATAACATTAGTAAAAATTGTTTTCCTTGAATAGTTTCCGAATTGTGTCAACCATTTCTGAAAATTTAATTTCCCAAAAATTAAAAATAATAGGTTGTTTCAAACAAAATGTTGTCAAGTCTTTTGTAAAATTGAACAAAAAGTAATATTTCCAAATATGTATTTCTGACAAAATTTTTGTAATAATGTCTCGAAACAAGATATTCATAAGCCTCAGAAAAACAAATTTACTGATAATTGGTTTCACAGGTGTCAAATTTTTAAGTTTTATTGACATACCTGATGAAAAATGGCTTTTTATTTTTTTTTAAACTTCAACTTGTAAAAACGTCTTATTAAAAATTTCACAATGGGAAACGTAAATGGATCACGACAATTAAGTAAAAAATCATGGAAAAGATATTGTAAAATGATCGAAAAGTCAAACGAGGCAATTCTTTTAATTGACGATAAAACAAACTTCACTTTTATCAACAAAAAAGCCTTAGAGATACTCAATGCCAAAAACCAAAACCGAAAAAAACTAGATATCAAACCTCAAGACATCTCTCCCCAAAGACAAGAACACTTAGGAATTGCAAGTGATGTGGCAGCAAAAGAAATAATGAAGAATATTTATGAGTAACTTTTTTCTTTTCAACTTTTTTCTCATTATTTCTTATATAAAAATTGATACAATTGTTCAAAAAAGGTTGCTTAAAACAAAAAAAAATAAGTGAGTTTAAGAACACAGTTTGGTGGTTAGTGATTCAAATTTTAAAAAATCTGTTTCTCTGCAAAAATTTCATTTTTATACTGTGTTTAAATTATCTGTGCATACTCCATGTACTTGTTATTTAAATTACACTTCCTTGTTCCTTAAAAACTATTGTTATTAAAATAACCAATGAAAATCAGGTACACATGTTTAACAAATTAAAAAAGGTGTTTCTCTTTTCGAGAAGGCTTACAAATTACTAGTATTTGCAAAACAAATGTGAAAAAAAGTTCACTTAAATAATACCTTTTAGAGGGAAAACGGGGAAATTTTAGATCAAAAACTCTCACAAAAAAGTCTAAATTTCAGATAAATTTACCAGCTGGGAATTTCTTTAACAATTAATGGTAAATTTTCATAATTCAAACTTTTTTTCACAATTTTACCCTTCTTTGGATCCTTCCGGAATTTGATTTTACTATATCAGAATTTCCAGATCAATCAATAAACCCAAAGAAATTCCTCAATCTGTTCTAAATATTGTTTTTAGTTACTTTTATAAGTTTGAAATGTTTTCAAATTTGAACTCGTGCTTGGAAATCTATTACAAACTTAATTACAAAATCATTTTTCAATTAAAAATCAAATTTTGAAAATAAATATTTTTATAAATTGAAATTATCAATATTAATAAAAAAAATTAATATTTTAAAATTTCGGTATATACACCAAAAATATTTGTTTTTCCACTAAAAATAAAAAAAAAAAAAAAAAAAAAAGTAAAAAAAAATTGGGACATTTATTATGAAATTTAGTTTAGATTAAATTCACAAACAATTCACAATAAGGAAAGATTTTGAACAATTTTATTTACTAACCATTTGTAAAAAAAAGTGAAACAATTTTTTTCATTATGAACCTTAATAGAACCTGAAAATGAAAAGCATGATCAATTAATAAAAGAATTAATAAATAAATAAAGATATATTGGAATTTGAAGGATAAAACTCAATAAAAGTTTTCGAAAATACTATCTTTTCGGTAAAGGAATTTTATTTGATTGATCAATAATTAAAAATTTTCAAAAAATTGACGTATTTTTAAGATCTCCAAAAATACTTTACCGGAGTTTTGATAGAAAAATAGAATATAATTTTGTTCATTGTTTTAATTGGGAACATTAATGAAAATGAAAAGTAAAATCAATTAAAAGATTAAATAAATAACTTCAAATAATAATCCGTTATATTTTTTTCAATCAAAAATCGTGTTTCACTTTTTTTCCCAAACGATAATGGAAAATTTACTCAAAATACCAAGGGATTTATCTTTAAAATTGTTTTGAAACGAGAGATACTATTGGGGGGTGGGGTGGGGGGGGTGAATTAGATGTTACACTGATACCAGTACTAACAATAGTAAGGATTTTATTTTAAAAAAGGAATTATATGTTTTGGGTACACACTATTTTGATCATTGTACTGAGTTAAAATATTTAATAATTGAACAAAACGAAAATAAGGATCCTATTTTTTTTATTTTTTATTATTAAAGACTAAGTAAGAAAAGTGCACCTTTTAGCCGTTATCCATTTTTTAATTTCATAGAAATAAGCTAAATCTTTGATTTTACTCATTTCTTTTGTATTCTGGTAAAGAAAGGTTAGGCACTTCTTCAGTTTTATATTGATTAGAAAATAGATATATTTTCGTAACTAAAACAAGAATTAAAAAAGAAACAAACTACTTGACTTTACTCCCCAAATCACTATTTTAGATTCGAGTTATGGTTGAGTTGAATGAGAGTTGATCAATTCTCGAAAAATCATATCAACCCCATGGAATCTAAACGGATCTTGTTCCAATTCAAATTTAGATTGGATTTTTATAATAAACCCTTTTTCAGTCAAAGTGGACCAGTTCTATTGAAGAAATAGAATACATTCTATGAGTTTAATTCATTATTCTTCTCAAACTAAAATTTCAATTTTTAGATCAAAATCATTTTTTCTCATTTTACAAAGTTTTTTTTTTTTGTATTTTCAAATTTTACTTTTTTTTTTTTTTTTTTTTTTTTTTTTTTTTTTTTTTTTTTTTTTTTTTTTTTTTTTTTTTTTTTTTTTTATTTTTTTTTAAAAATTAAATTTGAAAAAAAAAATGTTTGAAGTCCAAATTAACATCCAGTAAAGTTAGACTTTGCATTTTCTTTCAATATTTATACATATACAAGTGCAAAATCTTATTACCAACAATTTAAATTTCCTAAAGAAATAGAGAAATTTTGTATGAGAAGTTAAAATGAAAAGGGCCCAAAAATTTTTTTAATTTTTTTTTTTTTTTTGAAATTTATGGTTTGTTCAGGCTTTTCTTTTATGATTATCAACTCTTTTCCGAAATTTATTATTTTTAATATATCTAAATAATCTAAGTTTGGTTAATTCTTAAAAATAAAGTGACCTTTTCATTTTTGGTTGGGCCACTTTGAGTGAAATGGAGTTTAGTTGAAATATAGGGAGAAATTCAAAAAAAAGTTTTAAACTTTTGGGTTCAATTTCCATTTTTTTTTACATCTTGTAAACAGACTTTTAAAACATTATTTTTCCACCCAATTTACAAGTTTTCTGAGAATTTAGAAGAATAAAATTCATTATTCAAAGCTATTAAATCATTTTCAAAAATAGGAAAGTGAACAAAAAAATTAAAAACATTTTTTTTGAATTTATTAGTAATTCAAATCCATCAAACAATTTCGACTAAGGATTCATGATTCAATACGAATAATCCTGGTATTTTATTCGGGCAAACAAGAGGAATTGATTTGTGCAAACAAGAGGAATTCTAAACTCCTCCCTTAAATTACAATAAAAAAAAAAAATTTGATATTTTAATAAAAATTATCACCTGGTGGTTTTTGTAACAGTTTGAGAATCCCAAAAAACAATCAAAAATGATGTGATTTATAGTAATCAAATCAGGGATCTTTAGATTGTAAGTTGGGTATATTAGCCCTAGTAAACCATTATTTCTCTTCTTGTTCCATTACCCATTCATTAAAAATAAGTAATTCTTTCATACTTTTACCATTGGGTTCAAAAACAAGTTAATAATTAAATAAAACACATTTTCCGATTTTTAAAAATTGGTTATCAAGCATACCACAAAATATCTTATCCAGTTTTACAATAATAAAAATAAAAACTTCCACAGTACAAATAATAAATCCTTATAATTCCAAATTTTTAATTTTTCATTGCATTTCTTTAAATTGTAAATAAATAATTAAATAATCAAAAAAAAAAAAAAACATTTAGGAGTAAAACTGGATCTGTTGACTTTATTTGGAATCACAAAAAAATTACTGGTGAATTATTCTATGTACATGTATATTTAACAATGATCACTGTAGAGGGTAAAGCGAATTGCCAAGTAATCTGGAGACTTGTAAGTGGGCCAAACGATAGTGAGGATAACAAAACATCAATTGATCCTAAATACTTAAATATTGAAGTCAGATCAAGTGAAGGTACTAGTGAAAACATACTTGATGAAACAATAAGTAACCACAGCGATTTTAATTTCGAAAGTTCGGTTAGTAAATCGACTTCAGAGACAAGAAGTAGGAAATCAAAACATCAGGACAGGTCAAATATGATTTCAAGTATTCCACTTGAACTTGGTGATCTTGATATTGATAACGAGTTTTCAAATTTCCAAGACAAGATCAAAAATATTATAAGATCCACAAATAATTCTTTAGCTGAAAAGAAAATTATTGAACAATTTAAATCGTTTGAGGAAACTTTTTATCAATCTCTTCAGTTACGTGATAATTATATTAAAGTTTTATCAGAGAAAAATCAAAAAATGAAAATCGATTTTAAAAAAAAATATCGACAACTTGGTAAGTTTTTCAAATTGTTTTGAATTATTTTTTGTTTTTCTTGGTTCACAATTTTTTCTTTGCTTTTTTTTTTTTTTTATTGGTATTTTTCCAACAAAGATAATCTTGCTTTCTAAAAAATAATTTTGAATATATATATATATATATATATATATATATATATACATATCTCTATTTATTAATTTTTTATTTTTTTTTAGAAAACCATCTACAAAATAAATTAATTCAAGCAGAAAAAGAAAAGAAAAAAGTGGACCAATTTCAACAAATGAATAACACATTGTTAAAAAGAATGGAAAAATATGAAAAAAATTTACCAAGGCAAAAAAAAATGGCTAAAAAATTATTCAGACTAATGAATGAAATACCAACAGAAATGACTGAATCCACAAATGAAAAAAAATAATTTAAAATTTTGGACTAATGAAAAATTCTAAGAAAAAAAAATAACATAATAATCATGAGACAAAAAAAATATTTAATAACTCTGAATCAATTTTATTTTAAAATCGAGATAACATTATATATATATATATATCAGTACAGTCATATGACATACTATTTTTTATTTTTATTTTTATTTTTATTTTTATATTAATTTAAATTATATTTTGAGTCTTTTATGAAAAAATAATAACTTCTATTCTAACCATAAAAAAAATTTTATTTATTATTTTTTTTGTTTATATTTTGATTAATGAAATTACAGTGAAAATAGTATGTTATTTAGAAAAATACACGATAAAAAACTGTTTAATAAGTCTTTTAAATGTGTCAATTAAAGTATATTAGCTTCCTTCTTAACTATTACTTAAAAAAGAACAGAAATTCACTCTTGGATCTGTAATATTTAAAAAAATATTAAATACCCTTTTTTCACAATTGAAAAACATTAAAAAAAATTTTCAAGATATATTAATATTAAACATATTTAATAGATAAATTATAAAGGAAAAATTTAAGGTTCTAATGGGATATTGTTTGAATATCCTAAATCGATCAATTTTAACCCTTTTACCAAATGTTGTAATTAAAAAAATCACATATCTTCTGAACAATTAATAGGGAAACTTGTTTATCAAAAATAAAAATAAAAATCTTGATATTAAATATCAAAATAAGAATCCTTTTAATCAATTAAAAATATTTGAATAATTTTTAAATTTAAGGTCGGTTTTTGATAATTTTAAATTTAATAAAAAAAATATATTTTTTGGTCTTCTACAAATAGATATTTTTTTCAATTTAAAGGTATTTAAAACTCTAACATCGAATCATAATTGTGTATTTATTTCTAGAGAACAAGACTCAATTTATTTAACGAAAAACATCAATAAAATGAACCATTTAAACTAAGATCAATCTTTGATTCAAAATTTTAAAGTATTTAGCGTAATTTATACTAAGTAACAATTTATTTTATAATAAAAATTAAATTATTGACTTTAACGATAATATCATAGATCTTGTTAAAATTTAAAAATTTTTAAGTTTTAAATTTTTTTGATAGTGTTTTATATTTTTTAAAGTAAATTTGAAATTTATTTTGAAAAAGTTCTAAAATACAAAAGTATCATCTTGTTGAACTGCACTACACTTTTATTATTATATTATTATATTAAAAGTAAGGGTATAAAAATACTGAACAATTATAATGAGGGAAGGTTCACCAAGAACTAAACAAATCGATTTCAAATTTTACCTTTAAATTATTCCAATTTTCCAATATTATAAAGAATAATAATAATTGTTTAAAAATTACAGTTTTTTTGATTTCATTCAACAAATTATCAATTAACTGTTTTTTTTGCCAAACAAAATAGTACATCAAACTTTAAAGAAATTTCAAAATATATACAACCCTTAAGGAAACCTTATTAACATTCTTCTTAGATTTCATTTTTTTTTGTTTTTAGTCAAAACAGATTTCCCAATTCAACTTTTGTTTTACACAAATGAGTCAAAAAAATCCAATCCTTTCTGGAACCTTTGATCTTCAATACAACAAACCCAAGGTACAAAACAAACGTAGTGCTTGGAAAAACGGTTACCTTCTTCTCTTTGAAAATAAAATCTCTATCAGGTTTACAAAAGTAATGAGCAACAACAATTTTTCTACATAACCCACAACTCTTTTTTCTCATTTCTTTAAAAAATTTTAATTTTGGATTGTTGTTTCTTTTCTTGACTCGGCTTTCCTTCAACTGCTGTTTGCTTATTTTGTTTTTTGAAACCCTCTTTTAGAAATCTGAAGTTTTTGCACTTGACAATTTTGAAGTAATCAAAGTGACTGAAAAAATTAATGATCGATCATACATATTAAAGCTTTCTCGTGTTGGGAAAAAACCAATTTTTGTAGATTTAGAAAATCAAAACACATATGAAGAATGGGAGAAAATTTTAAAACAAACCATCTCAAGCCATGTAAAATATTATTTTTTTTTCTTTGAATCTCTTTCTTGTTCTTTTTATCTTTTATTTTTTTTTTTATTTCTTTTTTTTTTTTTTTTTTTTTTTTTTATTCATTCAAACAAAAAACACAAACATCTGAAAAATAAGAAATTTTTCGATTTTTCTAACCTACAAACACCCAACAAAAACATTCAATAAATTATTTTTCGTACAACCTCAAGTTTATAAAATATTCAATAACACCCCAAATTTCGATTCGTTGTTTCACAAAAAAAAAAAAAAAAAAAAAAGAATAAAGATCCCGAAAAATGCCTATTTAAGTATTCAAAAAATCTATTCTTCAAAATATATCAGTAATCACAGACTGAAATTTGAATAACAAACGGGAATAAATTTTTGATAGTGCTTCCTTTTTTTTCCTTCTTTTTGTTACCACAACGATTTTTCAATTACAAATGTACAATTTTTATTTCAAGTTCCAAAATATTTGAAGAATTTGAGTAACAAAAACCCAAAGATCTTTACATTACCAATTAGAAGTGATGTTTCTAGAGATTTAATTCAACTTCCTTCTTCAACTTTTGAGATAAAATTTTAATTACTGGTTTTGAAATGTAAATGGGTTAAAATTTAAGAAAATTTTACTTTTTTTTCAAATCTTCAAAATTCTTTAATTTGGTGTTCTTAGTTCACCCAAAATATACCAACAAATACAATAAAAAAGTACCAAGAAAATAAATAGAGATAACAAATTTCAATATATGACTTGAATGACAGTACTGTTAAAATCAAATTGAACTACTGGTATTTTCAGAATAAATGGGAATTAATTTTCACTTCATTTTCTTTTCCTTTGCTTTGTTTTATCGTATCGAAAAAAATCCAGGTCATGAAAATAAGCCCTTACATGATTTTTAATTGTTAATATTAGGGAAATTTTTGTATAGTTGAAGTATAATTGTCTGTTGTTAAAGCCCTAGTACCAGTATAAAAGCAAAAAAAATGTCCATTTTTTTTTGTCATTTTTTTTCAATCTCCTTTTTCAAAAACCCCATGAACAAAAGGTTGCCTGAAATATAAAACATGATTACAATTCAAACCTAGCCAAATACTTTGTTCAAAACTATAACTTAAAGATATTCCAAAAAAGTTAATTTAAAAAAAATGACAAAAAAAAAGATCATTTTTTGCTTTTATACTGATACTAGGGCTTAAATATTCGGGAAATTTAAAACCAAATCCTTTTTATAAATAATCAATTTTTTTATGAGCCTAGTATTAAACCAACCTAAAGTTCATTAAATTGAGTACTTCTATAGAACACTCATTTAGTTGTTTGATAATCCAAAGTAGATCAACTTTTTTTGAAAAAACAAATAGGGTTTTATGGAGGTTTGCTCGAGTTAGGTCAATCATAATTTTTTATTCTTGGTTTTTGATTGATTGAATGTTATTTTGAACAAGTATAATTTAATTGATCAACATTTTAATAAGTGGAAAAGTTAGAATTTTAAAAGGTTGTTTCTAAAATAAAAGAAATTATTCAGAAATTAGAAAAACAATTTCCCTAATATTAAGAATTAAAAATCTTGTCATCACTTATTTTCATGTCAATTATTTTTTTTCAATCGATAAAACAAATTAAAAGAAAAGAAAATGAAGTGAAAATTAATTCCCATTTATTCTGAAAATACCAGTAGTTCAATTTGATTTTAACAGTACTGTCATTCAAGTCATATATTGAAATTTGTTATCTCTATTTATTTTCTTGGTACTTTTTTATTGTATTTGTTGGTATATTTTGGGTGAACTAAGAACACCAAATTAAAGAATTTTGAATAATTGGAAAAAAAAATAAAATAAAAGGTAAGGAGATGAAATTTCTTTCCTATTTATAATTTCTAAATTGTCTTTTCACCGAAAGGAAACCAGTTTTATTGAAGAAATAGAACATATTCTATGAGTTAAATTCATTATTCTTCACAAACTAAAATTTTCAATTTTTAGATCAAAATTATTTGTTCTCATTTTACAAAATTTTGTTTTTTTTCTTTCTTCCTTTTTTCCTTTTGTTTTTTTTTCTTAAAAAAATTTGATTTGAAAAAAAAAATAAATGAAACTCCAAATCAACATACAGAAAAGTGAGGCTCTGTATTTTCTTTTAAAATTCATACATTTACAATTAAAAAATCTTATTGTCAACAATTTAAATTTTCCTAAACAATTGATAAATTTTGCATGATAAGTTCCAATGAAAGTCGTAAAAAAATTTTTTTTAACATTTTCTTTTTTTTTCAAAGATTTATAGTTTGTCCAGGCTTTTCTTTTATGATTATCGACTCTAATCCGAAGTTTATTATTTCTCTTATTTCTAAAGAATCTTTTGGTTGATTCTTAAAAAAAAAAAGTGAAATTTTCATTTTTGGCTGGGTGTCTTTGTGTGAAATAGAGTTTATAATTGAATAATTTTTTTTCAAAAAATTTTATATTCAAATATACATTATATTTTCTTCTGAATTAATAAAATATTATTCACAAATAATTATAATTCCTACATGATTTTTTGTTGCTATTTCTTTAAATATTCATTTTGTTAAATTAATTTTATATTCACTAACATTCAAATTCTCAAATAATTATAAGGATGATAGAAACTTTATTCAGTATTCTAAATTAAATACACCCATCTTTTATTTTTTTTTATATTTATAATCATAATAGAAACGACACATTAGTTTGCAATTGCAAGAAAAAAAGAAAGAAGATGAATTAAATAAACCAACAAAATCTGGGATATTAAGAAAAAGGGGAAGGAAAACGTTTCTCAGACAAAAATGGAGAAATCGATATTTTGAATTGATCAAAGAACAAAAAAAACTGTGTTATTGGGCAAGTGAGCAAAAAGTAATCATTTAAATCATTTTTTTATTAATCATTATTATATTTAAAATTAATATACTAATAATTCTTTTAAAAAAAAAAATGTGAAAGTTGTTAAATTAACAAAATACGATTAAAACTAATCTTAACAATCAAATTTAAATCACAATTGAGTTTTTAACTCGATAAAGATTTAAAAAAATATATATAAATGTAGTAATCATAGCTTTATATTTAGATTTTGTGTATCAAGAAAAAAAAAAAATTAAATCTTAATTTTTTGAGTTCAAGATATTTTCATTAATAATAGTTAAATTTATAAAAGCTCTTTGACTTAATTAAATATATATATATATATATATAAGTCAAATTTCAAAATTAGGGACAAACTTTTTTATTATTATTTTTTTCTTTTTTCATTTGCCTTTAAAAAATAAAATGATGATACTATATTTTTATTTATTAATCTATATTGGTTATAATCTCAAAACACTTTAATAAAAAATTATTATATTTCTAAAATAAAACTAATAATTAAAAAATAATAATAATAAAAGAAAAGCGCCCAGCTTGGTACAATTATATTTCATCCAAATATTAAAATTGAAAAAACAAAATTTATTGAAGAGCCATTTGGAATTTTATTTGACCTTGGCAAACGTATTTATGAATTTGCAGCCAATTCCGAAAAGGAAAGAGAATCTTGGATTAACTTTTTCGAAGAAGCAATTTTATCATCAAAGAGTACTAATGATGATGAAAATGAAAATGAAAAGGAAAATGAAAAGGAAAATGAAAAGGAAAAGGAAAATATAAATGAAAAGGAAAAGAATGATATTCAAAAAAAGGATATAGAAATTACTAATTCAGATGAAAAAGAAAATGATAACAAAAATCAAGAAAATGAAGTGGGTGTGAGCAGTGAGAAAGATGAAGAAGAAAATAACATGAATAATAATATTGCTATCAAAAATGAAAAAAATAATAAAGAAATTGAAAGAAAGGAAGAAGTTAAAACCTCTTCTCAAACAGTTTCCCAAATAAATCAAAAGGAATTAAAAAATGAAAATCTTCAGAATATACAAGAAAGTGAAAATGAAAAAAAACGTGATCAATTGGAATTTGTTGTTCATCGTAAAGATTCATCAGTTACTTCAAGTGATGAAGAAAATATTCTTGAAATAGACAAAAATAAAAATGAAATAAAACTTGATGAGAATAATAAAATAGAGACGGTGTTAGAAGAGGGGAAGGGTGGAAAGGAGGAGAAAGGGGAGGAGAAGGAGAAGGAGAAGGAGAAAGAGAAGGGGAAAGAGAAGGGGGAAGAGAAAGAGAAAGAGATAGAGGAAGAGGAAGAGGAAGAGGAAGAGGAAGGAGAAGAGAAAGAGAAAAAAGAAAAAAATGAAAATGATAATAAAAATGAAAATGAAAAGGATAAAAAAAATAAAAAGGATAATTATCAAAAAGATCAAATCGAAATTGAAAAAATGTGGGAGAGTATAGATGAAGAGACAAAATTATTATGGAACCAAAAGTTAGAAGAAAAAATACTCGAAAAAAATAAACTTTTTGATCAAAAAATAAAAAAAAATTTTAAAAACATTCTACAAGAAAGAAAAACAAAAAACGAAAACGAGGAGACAATAAATAAAATTTTTACAAATGCAAAATTATATCTAAAAGAATTATCACAATATTTGATAGACGGTATTCCCATTTCTTCATTAAAACCAAATGGAAAATTGCAGGATGTATGTATTTGGGTAGTCGGTGATGGTACTGCTGTATGCTGGGGGGACACTGAACGGACGACTAAAATTAATTTCTTAAACTTTGCCACAATGGATGCTATTTTATTGGGAATTACAACAAAAATAATGAAAAAATCATCTTCAAAGCTTCAAGATAATCTTTGTTTTTCGTTAGTTTCTCGTTCTGGTTCGTTTGACTTTGTTACAAAATCTGAATTCGAAAAGGAATTGTGGTCATCTGTTTTAGATGCACTCAAACATAATTTTACTGAAGGTTATTCTTCTTTTAATCTTTAAAAATAATTTATTTTTATTTTTTTTTTTATTTTGAAGGGGGGGTAATTCCTTTTTACAGTTCGTTAGCTTTTCCGGGATTTAAAGGAAAGGAGTTAAATCTTTGATTTTACTCTATTCTTTTGAATTATGGAAAAGTGCCATTAGGTTTTCTTACTTTTTGAAATGTTTTTTTTTGATTATAAAATCAATAGATTTTCATTAGGTTTTTTTGAGTTTTCTATTTATTTAGAAAATCAATAGATTTTCGTTAGGTTTTTATTACTTTTTGAAATAAACAGAAAATTTTAATAAATTTTCGGTTTATTTCGAAAAGTAAAAAAAACCTAGAACACTTCAGTAATAAAATAGAAAACCTCAAAAAAACCTAGAACACTTGATGAAACAAAAAAAAAAATTCAAAAAAAAACGAGGCACTTGATGACACTCTACGAAACTTGATGACACTTGATGGCACCCCCCTAATTTCTAAATTTTTGTTTAGAAATTTTAATAAAGAATTATAATTTTCTTTATCATTTACCAATGACAATATAAATAATGAGTCTTTATTTTGAATAGTATCTAATGATATTATTCTTTAGTTTTTTTTATTTGTGTTTATTTGGATTAATTCTTCAATCCAAAATTTTTGGTTCTTTTTTTATTATTATTGAGTAAGTGTAAATTACACTCTAGATGCACTTTTACTTAGATTTCATTTCAAGGTAATTTAAGCGTAAAATCCGAGATTCCAGAGCTATTCATGTAAACGATATACCTAAAAAATTTTTTATGATTAAAAAGCTAATATTTATATATAACAAAACAAATATATACAAAATAAAAAAGTGTTTGGAGAGGTTCATAAAAAGAAATGAAAAAAAAATTAAATTGTTACCTTTAAATAAGAATACCCAAAATCACAGTTACAATACTTTTGATCAATTTTATTTAATTTGATAATTGATCATGAATGTTCTTTTCTGAGTTATTTAATTGTTATTATTTCGTTTTTCGGGTTGATCTGATTTAATTTAAACCTTTGGTCATTTTTAGCTTTTGCTTTTTCGTTTTTATTTTTGAGTTGCTCATACTTTCTTGTGTTTCAGTATCTAAGTATTAGCAAGTAACCACTTGATCTTTTTACTTTGTAACTCTTCTTCAAAATATAATAAAGATTCAGTTTGTGAAAAAAATGTAAAAAAAAAAAAATCGGTATGTTACTTCTTTGTAAATAATTTCCAATAATCAATCAATTATTTCATAATTATTAAATTATATCAAGGTATAAATAAATATATTTGTATATCTTGATGAAAATAATGAATTTTCTTCCGATCTACCTTGATAAATTTATGTCCAAAAATTTAGTAGATCTAAACTAAAATTCAAAATTTACCACACAGCTAAAACATCCCAAACAATCACAATAATACAGTTTCATTGAAATTGGAGATAATTTTGATTTTTTGTAAAATATGAAAATCATTTTTTCATCTTTTTGTTTTTCTTTACTTTTCATTGTTTAAATTGTGTAATTTGTTTCTTTGGATCAAAATTTTTTTCAACCATCGATATTAGGTTAAAGTCAAGTTGTACCAAATAGAAGAACTCAAATAAAATTAGTTGGTAGTATCTAACCTTTGATCAATATTCCTATATAGAATTTAAACAAATTTACCAATGTATTTTTTTGTTTTGCTCTCTCCAAAATTTTTAACACACCCTTGATTTTTTAGTATTGATAATTATTTATTTATTGTTTTGTGAGTATTGTAATTTATAAATAAGTGTTAACATTTCAATTAGTGAATGGTGTTAATTTGGTAAATCTTCTTGAATTGATAAAATAAGTTTTTTTTTTTCACAAATCGAATTTTGGTGTGTTAAAAATTTTGAATTGGGGTTTAGATTTTTCATTCTGAAAAATATTATTTTTTTTGAAGTGTTCTCTTGTTTTATTCAAAAGGGTTAATTCTTGACCATATTTTTTTTTAAACTGTTATTTTTGTTGGGGAAGGTTTAAAGTTTCAAACAAAAACCAAAATTATTTTCAGGTATAACCTTTAATAAGTTGTAAAAAAGGGAGTACACTTGGTACTTGCGATTTTAAAATAATTATATTGTTTTAGTGGTTATATAGAATATTGAAATAGGTTTAGAAAGTTAAATTTTTTAGAAAACTTTTTATTTAATTCATTAATTGTTTCTAAAAGTTCAAAAAAATATAATAAAAAAAAATAATAAAAAAATTTTTTTAGAGAAAAGATAATGGACAAGTCGTAATACACCTGATTTCAAATCCCAAGATCTGTTATCAGATTTTCCACAACCGTGCTAATTCTTTTTTTACCTTTTTTCAAATAAGCAATCACAGTGTAATATTAATTAAAAAGAAATCAAATAAATGGAGGTTTAAAAGAACAGTTAATTTTTTGAAGAAATCGTTTGAATAATTTGAATCTTTTTGTTGATTATAAAAATTGAACTTGGTAGAAATGAAATTTAAAATACTCACAATTTATCATATGTGTCTGGTTTTTGATAGAATTGGTTAACTCTCACCAGTTTTAATAATATCTCGAAAGAAATTAGGGATTCGAAAAATATATAAAGTGTCCACAAGTTTGTTAGAGTACTTTCAGTATCTTATTTATTTTTTTTTTATTTGAATTTTTATTTTTGTTTTGAAAATCTATAGATTTTCCTATCGAAGAAAAAAAATTAAAAAAAAAGCTTATAGTAACTTTTTCAGAAGTAAAAAATATAGAGTAAAACCTTTTTTTTTATTCAATTCTTTTAAATAAAAAAATTTTACTATTATCTTTTCTTGTGGTACTTCTCTTTACAAGAAAATAAAATTTTGTCTCAAATAAACCCTAATTCAAATTTTTTGACTAACAAAAATTTTATTTGAAAAAAAAAATCAACTTAATCGGGGTGGTTACATTTTACTAATTTTGATTGTCTATCTTTATTTGAAACACAATAATTAAAACAATTTATACAATTAAGACTTTTAATATTTAACTAAATATGAGAGTAGAATATAAAATAGTATGATATATTTATTTACAATTTAAAAAAATGCGAATCAAAAAACTTTATAATAATAACCATAAGAAAATAAACAAAAATAAAATAATTATTATCCTTTTATGTAATATTCAATATAATTACTTCTCCATTACTTTGTTATAATTTTATTCACAACATGGAATAATTTTGTTTGTTATTTTTTTTAGAAAAATAAATTACCAAATATTTTAAAAGAATTCCAAAATCAATTTAAATTCCAATTTTCGCATATTTCATCTAATTCTAGTTTTGGTTTAGAAAATAGGATATTTTTTGGATTCCTCTTCAGAATAAGGATTTATTCGATGAATTTGTTTGATTGTTTAATTAATTATTTTCCGATTAAATTGAAAAAACTCAAAAAAATTCTGATACTGATTTAATTTTTTTCTGATATTTTTTTTTAATTGGGAGCTGAATTTTTTATAACTGTTTTTTGATTTTATTTCCTCCTCCTTTATTTTTAATTTTTGAAATAGTATTCTTTATTTTGGTTTTGTTTGATAAAAATACAGAAAAAAGAATTTTGAAAACAAATTGTTAGAAAAACTGTAGTTGGTAAAATAAAAAAACGTGGAATGGGGTGAGAGAAATTCAAGGTTAATAATTCCTTGTTTATTTTCATAAAAATTAAGATGATAAAGAGAAAAAAATCTTCTAAAAAAGACTTTGGTGGTTTTTTTTTTCTTTTTTTCAAGGTTTTTACAATTTTATTTGTAAAGTGGATCTTTCTTGTTTGGTCTCCAAATATAAAAAAAAAATGTTTACAATACATGTCTTAAAGTCTTGATTTTATTAATTTACTCTTTGGATAATTTCAAAAATTGGCAGAAACACCTCTCTAGATCCAAACTACAATTTAATAATTCCAAAAATTTAATCCAAAAAATTGAAAAATGATATATTCTACTCATATTTATTTTGGGTTCGTTTTCTTTTCAGAAATAGAGCAAGTGAATTATATATTAATCCAATATCTCAATATCTTTTGACAATTAAAATATCTATTTTTTCAGTAGAGTTATCACCTATAAGAAAGTTTCATCAGCGAAAATGTATTTATTTAATACATATTTATTGTTTCCAGATTTTACAATTTAATATAAGTCTTATACTCTACAGATATAATTTAATTATCATTTATTTTTATTCCAATCCGGTTTGTGGTAATATCTAACTAATATCCTATCTCTTGAGATTCTTTTCATAAAACCTTTTCTTTTCAATGGTTCCATTTTATCTGGGTTTTGTAATTAGTTTAATAGTTTGTCAATTATTTTAGTTTCCCATTTTTTCTTGAGATTTTATAAATGTGTATAAAAAAAAAAGAATTATCAAACAATTGTATATTGGAAAAGAAATTACTTAATAACTATTTTACTAAAAAAAATTCTGTAAAATGAATTCCTTAAAAAAAATATCTCACATAAATTACTCAAAGTGGCTGGTATTTTTCGTGGGAAGTTAGTTGATTATAAATTAGTCAGATTGTGGCAAAAATGGTCATAAACAATACATTCCATAATCTGATAACCTTGTATTTCTTAAGTGCCAAAATTATCTCTTTTTCTAATTATTTTTTAACTTTGACTTTGTTTTTTAATTTAAATATGGATCAATTTAAAAAAAAAATTTAAGATCTCATTTTAAATTACTTTTGTTGTTGTTGGAAATTCCAATCAATGAATTTAACAAACTGAAGTAAAGAGATCAATCTTCAACTTCATAAAGACTTTTACAATTCAAAAAAAATTTGCAATAGAACGAATTTAAAAAAAAAAAGAAAAATGTATTGTTCAAAAGATTACTTTTTTTGTTTACATGTTAAATGATTTTTTATCTTTTTTAAACCAACTTTTTGACGAAAATTTTGTCGTCCTAGCTTGTAATTTTATATTTATATTTTTTTTTGATTTAAAATTATCTGAAATCTGCCTCATACTGTTGGGTGTTTGAAATATTCCCGAAAATACTCGAAAATCGAAAATACCCGAAAATTTTTTAATCACATAAAAACACGTTATGTGCAACTTCTTAGATTCACTAGTGCCAATATACTCAGTTTAAAGGTAAAATAACAATTTTACTTTCAGACAAAATATTTTTTTTTGAATTTTCTACTTTAAACTACTCTAAAGAGGTTTTGGTACATTTTGAGTATATTTGAGTAATTGTTGGTACTTATTAGGCTACGTGTATCGGTATGTCATTGTATGTTTGGGTTGTGTATGGGTATGTCAGGGTACCTTTGATATGTGTTGTGTTTGTACGTTTTGGTTAAACCAGTTCCTTTTATGGAATTGGGAGTTAAATAAAGTTTGGCTTGGGTCACCTTATGTAGGATATGGGTATGTGCTTTACGATTAGATATTACTCAGTTATTTTAGGAAAACATTTATTATTACAAAATTATGGGTAATGATACACAATTAGAAATTTTCATTACAAGTACATTTTCTCTCATTTAGTTAATACCATTTTGAAATGATCAGTAATGTTACATTCTTCAAAGGTATCAATTCCTTTCACACAAAATGGGTTGAATACCATTCCCTAAAATTTAATTTTTTGGAATTTTGATATTTTCAGAAAAAAATTTTTTTTCAAAAATAAAATTCCAAATTTAACTTTAAACTGAGTATATTGACACGAGTGAATCTAAGAAGTTGTTCAAAAAGAGTTTTTTCGTGGTTAAAAAATTTTTGGATATTTTCGGGAATATTTGATAGATTCATACTGTTCAAATAATCAAAATGAAAAACATATTTTAAAAATTTTGTGACTCTTGTTTTTTATTCAAATTTATTTGTTCATTTTATCCATATAAATGTTTTTTGTTTAAATACAACGATTCGTGTTAAATAGTGATTTAAATGAACATTTTTCCCAGGATATGTCAGATTCAAAATCGGCCTCTTCTCAAAAAAATGTTCATTACAAAAAAAAAAATCTGATCTTAAAAAAATGGAGAAATATCTTTTTATTTTTGTAAAACATTTTCTGTTTCTACTTGATGTTTTTAAAATCAAAATAAGAATTTCTGTTCCAAAATAGTTTTTTTTTTTTTTTCGGTAATAGAAATTAGGAAACTCCCTAATTTATTATTTCTTTTTTTTTGTTTTTTATTTACAATATTTATTTTTTTAAATTTAAGTCTAATTGTTGATCAGACAACTCATTTTCCAATTCATAATCTTGAAAAATTTTATCAATTTCATTGGAAGAAGGCAAAATACTTTCAAGATCAAATTCAAGTTTTTCATCATCTTCAATTATGAATTTATAAATGGTGTTTTTAGCAGTAGTACTGTTGTTATTATTATTGTTATTATCATTATCATTATCATTAATAGTGTTGTTTGTGAAACTGTTATTGTTCTTGGTTTTACTGTTGTTATTGTCATTGCTGCTGTTGTATTCATTATTGCTGTTGTTGTTATTATCATTTCCATTATCATTATTAGTGTTGTTTGTGAAACTGTGAGTGTCGTTGTTGTTGTTGTTGTTGTTGATTTTACTGTTATTGTTGTTGCTGTTGTTATTGATTTTGGTGTTATTGCTATTGATGTTGAAGTTGATGTTGAAGTTATTGACGGTGCTTTTACTGTTATTATTGTCTTTATTATTATTGTTGTATTTGTTTTTGTTGTGGTGTTTGTTTTTGATGTGGTGTTTGTTTTTGTTGTGGTGTTTTTTTTTGCTGTGGTGTTTGTTTTTGTTGTGGTGTTTTTTTTTGTTGGTTTTAAATCGCTGTTTTTGTTTGGTTTTATGTTTTGTTTTATTGTGTCTGTAATTGATATTTTTGTAAAGATCTCGTGTAAAATCAGAGGTTCCAGAATTGATCTCATTTGGAATAAATTTTGAATTCTTATTAAAAGGCAAGTTTGGGTTGTTGATATTAAAGGCAATTATATTATTCATAATTAAAGCACTTGTTAAAAACATTTGGGTTTGTTTTGGGTTTTGGTTTTTTTTTACAAAATCTTCTTTGGGTTCATTTTGTAAATCAGTTACACACTCAACACAACTATTATAGGGGTTTTCCTCGTCCTTGTAAGATTTGCTCTTCTTAGAATTCTCATTAGTCTTAAATTTAAAGTCATTTTGAACAAAACCACTGCCTAACTCAACAATTGTAGATTCAGAATTTTTTGTGGAATTAATATTGAAATTATTGACAATCGAAATATGACCTCTGAAGTGCCCTAGATCTGTTGTCCTTTTCTTTTCTTTTTGGTTTTGTTTCTCATTTTGGTTTCTGTTGTTGTTGTTGTAATTGATGTTTTTTTCTGAAGCGTTTTTGGGTTTGATTTTTTTGTTATTTTCCTTATTTTTGTAATAATACGGATCGTTGAAGGGAACGTCTTTGACAACAAAAAAAGAACAAAGAATGAAATTTTCCTTTCCAATCTGGATTTTTCTCAAATACGTCTTTGCAAAGAAGATATGTTCAGGATTTTTTTTGTTTTTTAAAAGATAAAATGTTTCGGTTGTATTGTTCTTTTCAACTTCTTGATTAACCGCCTCAATTAATTTTGGTGCTGACTCATTATATTGGGGCTGGTACAAATTGAGAATTCCTTTCCCGCCTGGTTTATTATTATTTACAGGTGAATTTCCTATGTTTGCCTTTGCCTCATCTTCAGAGATGCTACATAATTTGTACATGAACGGGTTATACCTCAGAACTTGGCCTTGTTCGTTCAACAAAATTAAACCATGGTTCGAGTTCTCAAGTAGATTATAAAAGTCTTTTATATTTTTTATTCTGATTACTTCTTTTCTTTTGTATGATGAATATTTCATTCCCATTTGAAAAAATTGTTTGTTCGTGAGAAGAAATCGAAGGGTTTGGCTTGTTATTTTGGGTAGATCTTTTTTTTTTTGTGTTTTTTTTTTTTTGTTCAAAAAGTAAAGCTCTAATTTACAATTTATGGTTGAAGAAAAAAAATGAAAAGTGTTTTTTAAGTTTTTTATTTTAGGGTTAATTTATGTAGACAAGAATTCAAGTTTATTAAGCAATTCGTGTTCAATTGAAAAAAGTGCTTCTGTGTTCTTATTATAAAAAATAATAATTTTTATCTCCGAAAAATTTTAGAATTCTTATCTTTTTTTTATTTCTTTAATTTTGTTTAAATTGGAATAATATGTCTATTGTCAGACTTAAAATGAAGTACTTAATGTTTTCCATAATCTTTTTTGTCTTAAAAGTAACTTTAAAGCCATTAAATTATTGCAAATAAAAAAGTTCAAAGACTTTTTTGGTTAAAAGTTTGAAAATTGTAAATTTATTAAGTTGTCCAAAAATGTTCACCAAAAACACATTCCATAATCTAATAACCTGGGGTTTCATACTGTTAATAATAAAATAAATCGACAAAATTTTCATTTAGCTTTCCAAAAAAAATCTTTAAAATAATCTTTGAAAATCGAATTATTTTTCAACTATATAACGTGTTTAACGTGGTTAGAGGATCGGGGCTATCAAAATTCTGTATTCAAAGGATTTTTGAAATCATAATTTAATTTTGGAAAGATAAATGAAAATTTTGTTAGATTTATTTTTCAATTAATAGTACTGACAAAATTATTTCTTTTTCTAATTATTTTTTAACTTGGGCTTTTTTTTTTCATTTGAATCTGGATCAATTTCGAAAATAAAAAATTTAAGATCTCATTTTAAATGACTTTTGTTGTTGTTGGAAATTCCAATTAATGCGTTTAACAAACTGAAGTAAAGAGATCAATCTTCAACTTCATAAAGACTTTTACAATTCAAAAAAAATTTGCAACAGAACTAATTTAAAAAAAAAAGAAAACTGTATTGTTCAAAAGATTATATTTTTTATTAAGGTACAAAGTAGGTAAGCATTATCATACTTTTTTTCACAAGGTAATACTGGGATTTGAATTCTAAATTGAACAAAAATTTTCACTTCTTATCCAATCTTTTTCTCTTCTAAAAAGAGTTTTAAAAGAAGTAGGTTGAAACCTGAGTGTCTATATTTGAAAAAAGAAAAAGAGATAAATGAAGTGAAAAATATTCCCATTTATCATCCAAATACCAGTTGAGAATGTAATTGCTAATAGTTCAATTAAACTTTTAGACTACAACCACCCCCTTTCAACTTTAACTGAAAATTAATTTTAAAAAATGAACTCTTTTAACAATGATAATACAATCACTAAAATATCTGATTCATATTGACTTTTTAAATTTTTTTTGTTTCTATTTTCACAACAAAGAAAAAATAAATTAAAAGACAATTTTTTATTATATCATAGTTATTAAAATTTCTGAGAGTTTGTAAAAATATATCCATATTTCTTGTTTAGTATTACCTTCAAAATACGAAAATAATCAATGAAATCTTGAATTCATGAAAATTGTGATTGTAAAAAACCATATTACACAAAAAAAAGTCTGATAATTTTTTTTTTCAAATAAATAAGTTTAATTTCAAAAATAGTGGAAGATTTTTCAACAGAAAAAAAATTTTGATTAATTTTTTTTTTGGAATAAAAATCTATTTTACAAAAGTGTTTAGAGATAATGACCAATATAGATTAATAAATAAAAATATAGTGTAATTCATTTTATTTTTTGAAAGGCAAATGAAAAAAGAAAAAAATAATTATAAAAAAGTTTGTCACTAATTTTGAAATTTGGCTTGTATAATTGTGTAAATCAAAAAACAATCAAAATCATCAGGTTAAGTTTGAAAGTAAGAAGACTTTAAGGTTTAAAATCCCTGAAATTTGAAAAAATATTATCTTGTGTAGTTTGTTCCCACTTGTTAATTTGGTTCTTAGCTAATCGATCTTGTACTTGGTATGGGTTTTTATAGTGTTTGAAAATGACGATTTTTGACAATTTATTTTTTTTGTTTCCGAAATCCGAATTGATAGGTTTTGATTAATATATTGATAGGTGTTCAAGAATAACTTTTGAATTTTGGGTTGTAGAAAAGAATCTTGATTTATTTTTTTGCCAATTAACCAAATGAAAAAAAAAAGATATTTTTAAAAGCTCCCAATAAAACCAAAATTAATTAAAAATTTCAATCAACAACCTACAAACCACATTTTTTTATAACTTAAGTTCGGGTGAATTAATCTTGAACTCTTCAATTCGGATTTCCGAAACAAAAAAATTAAATTGCCAAAAATTGCCATTTTGAACCACTATTAAAATCCTACCAAATACAAGATCGATCAGCTAAGAACCAAATCGACAACTCACTAAAACCATACACAAGATAAATTTTTTACAAATTTCAGGGATTGTAATCCTTAAATAAGGATTAAAAGCTTTTAATAATCATATCATTTAACTTTGATTTCTATGATCTCAATTTTATTTCGATATTTCAAGAAGATTGTCTTAAAAAACTATATTTTTTCCCACCCTTAAAGTTTAATAAAAAAAAAAACTAAACTTTTTCTTTTATAACTAGATCTTTAAGAAAATGATAAATTATCACTACTTTTAATCTTGGTCACTTTAAAGGTTATTTTAAAAATAAGTCTTTCTAGGTTTTTTCTTGAGTTTTATATAAAAAATTTTGGGTCTTCAATCGTTAATCTGAGTATTCGATGGTTTTTTTTAAAAAGAAAGTTTTCAGATTCTCCTGTAAGATTTACAATTAAAAACGGAAAAAATCAGAAATTGGGAATTTCTACTATTGCTTTATCTAAAAATGAATCCAGTTTTTTTCAAGTACTAATAAAATAATTCATATTAAAAATTTACTGTTATATCAGAAAATGGCCATTCAAATGAATGAAATTATGCTAAAAAAGTTCTTTTTTTTTTTTTGGTGAGGAAGCATAAATTACACTCTAAGTGTCCATTTACTGAAATACCCCTTCATTGATTCTAGTGTAAAATCATAGATTTCACTATTGTTAATTAATGAAAATAATTTTTAGCTATTACAAAAGAAATAACTTTTAATGAAATAATTTTATGCTAATTTTTTTAAAAAATATCAATCGATCCTTTGTAACAGAAAGACCCATATATAAAAAGTGTTTAATATTTATTATTATATTTCTATATTCATATTTTAAACCTCAAGGGATGAAGTTTATTTGAATTTTTATTTATTACATAGTAATATCTAATTAAAGAGTTAGTTATTGTTCTGAATTTTAGAATTGTTGAGTTGATGGATAAGTTAAATATTTTTGGATTAATAAATAAATATTTTTGATTTTTTATTATTTTAAAATATTCTTGTGAAGTATCGCCAAGAGTACAGTTGTTCCAGAATTCAAAGAAATGGAGTAAACTCGTTAGGTTTTAATTATTTTAAAATATATTTGAAGAGTGTCGTAGAGTGCTGTAGAGTACCGTCAAATGCCTAAGTTTTCCAGAATTCAAAAGAATAGAGTAAAATCATAGATTGTTCTCAATTCTTTTAAATTGTGGAAAAGTTAACAGTGGTTTTCTAGAAGTTTTCTATTTTATTTTTAAAATATTCAATATTTTTATCAGTAGGGGAACAAAATTATTTTATTCTTTGTATTTTTTATTTATCTCAATTATTTATTAATCTAGAAAAAAAATAATATCTCACATTATTAAAATGATAAAAGTGTTCTTTTGTTCAATTTTTTTTAATGTCGTATAAACTGAATTATAACCTTTCGAGTAACATTTTATGTTAAAAGAGGATAATTTGAACATTTTTGTGAGAATATAGCTATTTCAAAAAAGAAAATCTCATAAGTTTTCAAAAAAATACAGTCAGGCCCACTTTTAGTACACAAATTTTCAACGAAATTTAAGGCACAAAAAAATCTCTAATTAAAGTACATTTTTTGGTTTTTGTTTTATACAAATAATTTAACGAGAATTTGAATTTTGTGCTTTAATTTGGAATTTTTTTTTTCCTTAAATTTTGTTCAAAGTTTGTGTCTTAAAAGTGGAACTAGTGGTAAAATGTTCGTGATTTCAAAGGAATCCAGGAAAACCCAGGATGTTTATTTTAAAAAAAGCTAAATTTTCCATAAAAGATGAGAACTGATTTTGGGTTACCAAATTAACAAACTTTATTTTACACTTTTTTTAAAAAAAACAATTTCAATAAAGAAATATTCGGTATTTATATTTTTCAGAATTAAGTATAGCTGAAAGATCTTTTTTAATATATTTTGTTTTGAATCATGATTTCTAGCTTGTTTGGAGTAATAATTTTATTCGAATTTAGTATATTATTATTTTTTAGATACTCCTAAGAATTATTAGATAGTTAGAAAACTTTATTTTTTTTTTATGAATGGACATGTGGAGTTTTATCTGTGTTAAATAAAATTTCAATATGTTTTTGAAATTAATTAACAATTAAATATGTTATTTTAAATTCAGTTTCAAATTCAAACAAAAAAATGAACAAGGGAGTATCATTTTCTAAAAATAAGATGAAATCTTAAAAATATCTTATTTATTTTTTCTTTGGTAATTTGTTTTTTAGATTCTGAAATGGGTGAGTAAAACTTATTTAAACAATTTATAAATTTGGGTCTTTTTTTTTTAAATCTAAAAATACATTTTTTTTAAATATACAACGAAAAAAAGTAACATATTATTTTTATTAACAATAAAGTTGATTCTTGAAAATGGTAAATCATATTTTTCGGTTTTATGTTGTAAAATATTGATTTTGAAAGTAAATTTTTTATGATGGTATTATTATTAATTAATCTTTTAAATAGATACTCTTAGGTCTTGAAAAAGAAATCAGAATATGATACATTTAAAAAAAAAAGAAAAATGCAAAAAATGTGATTATTGTACTCAATATTATGAAAATATAAATCACTTTATTTGCTATTGTGAAATATATAAATTTATCAGAATCAAGTGGAAAAAAAAATTATCAAAAATTATAGAAAAAAAGGTATATAGAAATGTTTTCCTGGGGAAAAATACTCAAAAACTCCTTAATCTGTCTAATCGAAATAATGAAATTTATTGTTCTTGTCGAGAATTTTTCATCAAAGCTCTTATGGTTAGAAAACTTAAGGTAATAAAGAAAAAATGAAAATAAAAAAATTGAAAATAAAAATTTCCTAAAATAGTAAAAAAATATACAAATTCGGGTAAATAGCGCCCCACTTTTCGGAGGTAGTGTCTGGGTTTTTTTTTTTTTTTTTTTTAATTCAAGCAAAATAAAAGATTTTACTCCATTCTTTGAAATTAAAAAAAGCTAACGACGGTGGAATACCAATTTATTAGTCACAGTTTGTGGAATATTATTTATTAATAATCTTTCTATCGGGTTTTTACTCCTCCTGTTTCAGGACATGTGCCTAGGTTTTCAAGAATTCGAAAGAATTTAGTTCAACCCGTATTGAACTCAATTCTTTCAAATCCGGAAAAACCTAACGACAGCGGATAATTTTTAATTTGGACATGTAAATGATATAATTTTTTTTACTTTAATATTTTAATTATTTTTCTTCTTCTCTTTTTTATTTAGTAAATTTTCTTTGATTATTCCTTTCTCAAAATCAATAAATAAAGAAATATTAATTAATCTTTTCATTTAAATCTTAATCAATAAAAAAATAGGATATAGGCTATTAAATAAAAGAAAATTTGGTAGAAGATTAACAACAGTTTATCAATAGAATTCAGATCTATTATGCAAAAAAATTTTTTTCATTAAAGTTTAAAAAAAAATTGTTTTCTGATTTTCAAAAAAATAAAAAAAATTTTCAAAGAATTTTTAATAATGAAAAAGTATTTGAACAAATTAAATAGCCTTATTCACAAGAATCCTTACAACAATTTAAATTTAGTTTTTTGGAAAGAAAAAAATTTATTTTGAATTTTGAGGATTAAATTACTTTATCCCAAAATGTCTTCAAGAAAATTTTATTGTGAAAAATCGAATTAGATCTTAGAACAAAAACACAGTTTCTAAGTATAATTTATAAATGACTTAATAATTTGATATTTATAACTTTCTTTCTGTAAGAAATATAATTATTTTTCAACCAGTTGGATAAATCATTTTTTTTTTTAGTTAACCAAGAGATTTATATCAAAAAAGAAAAACAATTTTTTACCTTAATATTACTGGAAAAAAAGATGTTTTATTGTGTAACAATGATGGGGATGTAAATAAAGAGGGTAAATTATTTTTTTTAATGATGTAAGAAATAAACTGAATTTAAAGGTTTTCTTTTTTTTCAGAAAAAAATGGAAAAAAAAATTGATCTCACAAAAAAAAAATATTCTTTTTTGTATATCTTAGTCAATCAGAATTTTTTGAAACTTGCATCTATAAAAATTTGTAAATAGAGAATATCACAATAAAATACATTCTTTTTTTCCGATTTCCTGTAGAGTACTGATCTCACAAATATCGATCCCATGATAAAAAAATATAAATTTTTTTTAACTATTTTTAGCTTTTATTTGACAAAATTTTAAATTATGAATTGAATTTGTTGAAAATTTATTAATAATTTTACCAATTTATATTAAATATAATTTTTTTGTTTTTTTGATTAAAATTTTGGTCAATTATCTCTATTTTTTGAAAAAATTTTCATTAGTTGATTCATTTTTTAGAATTTCTATTTTTATTGTAGGAGAACTTTAAGAAACCAATATCAAATTTCCTTTTTATATATTGGATCCAATCTTTTATCAATAATTTTAAATGTTATCTAGAAAAAAGAAAAACTGATTTTAATTTGAATCACCCTTTTACCAACTTAAACAGATTATTTTAACAATTGGAAAAACGAAAAAAAAAATCTATGTGAAATAATTCCAATAAACAAAGTATGTGCCTTAAAAAAAGTGAAGCGATTTCGGGTATTCTGACATATTTTGTTAACAAAGAACACCTTAAAAAATTACAATCCAATTTAGATCCCAAAAATGTCTACTATTAGATAAATATATTATTTTGAATCAAAAAAGTTATTGATACTGATAAATGCAAAGAAATATCTGTAATTTTTAATTAGATTTTCGATTTTACAGTGGTTGAAATAACCCGTTCAGACAACCTTGAACCCATAACTAAAATTTAACTCCTGTTTTTTTTTCAGACTTGGGTATTGGAAGACCAGAAATCACTTATAGATTCTTGGTTCAGATCCAAATTGACTTTAGAGGTTAGATCTTGGATTAATCAAAATGGCTCAATTATATTAAATGCTTTTGTTTTCAAAATTTCATCATATTTACAAAATTTGTGAGATTAAATGATTTTTTTATCAAAATTCAAAAAATGAAATTATATTGATTTTTTTGTCATAAAATTACATTTTAATCTTCCAGTATCGTCATAATTATTTTTTAAAATTTATTTAAAGAACCCTATTTCTTTTTTATATACAATTTTCATCTCATTGATTTGTTTCTTTTATTTCGAGCGTCAGTCAATATTTTTTGAATGAGTTAAATTTTAGTAATGGGTTAAAATAAAAAACACGGGTTAGTTACACCACTGTACAATTTAGTTTACACAAGCTTTGAATTGACACATTATAAATGTTTAAATCTGAAGAAACTTTGTAAAATTGAGTTGAATTTCAAAATATTCTTTCTCTTGAGTTATTTTATTTGATGAGTTAATCGAGATTCTAAAATGGAAATTGAACGAAAAATTTACTATTATAAATTTGAATTTATGAGCATTCAATTTTTTTTGGTGTCAGTTTGTCATTGGGTATGTTTAATTTATAATAAGTCGATTCTTAGAAAAATTTTCATTAAGATTTTTCATTTTTTCAAATAATTGCTTGATTTTAAGATCTTTTTATTCAACGAAAAACAAAATGAGATTTCAAAAAGAACCACTCACAAATGAAGAAGCTAAAAAGCAATTTAAAAAAAAGGCTCTAATTTTTGTTGCTTCTGTTGGCATCTTGAAAGCAGTCTCGATCGTTGTCAAAGAAGTAGAACCACTAAGAAATATTTTTTACAATTAAACTTCATCCCTTTATTGATTTGTAATAGTTTTTTTTTTATTATCATTTCTTCTTGAATTGTGTTCATTGGGAAATGTTTCTGATCTTTTTTTCAATAACAGTACCAAAATAACCAATATAATCATTGTTTTATTTTATTGCTTTTTTTTTTTTTTTTTTTTTCTTTGTGTTTTTTAAAATTTTTCACTTTGACCAATCACAGAACAAACAAACAATTATACTGAAAGATCAATTGACTTTGGTTTGTTGCCAACCAATCGTACAGAAAAAAAAAGCTAAGAACAAATGGTAACATTTCTTGAAGAAAGAAATTTCTGTATTAATGAAAACCAAACTTTTAAACTTCTTTTGGTTAAATTTTTGAAAAAAAAAAAAATAACAAACAGGTTTTGTTGTTCAAGAAACTACCTTGAAACAAACAAAGCAATTTCACACTGAAATTTGGAGATATGATCCTATAACTTCCCCCTCTATGAGTAATGGGATCATTATTTGTACTCTCTCTATTAATTACTTCATTGATCCTTAAGTTTGTGGGTTATCTTTCAATTTGTTCTTTAAAATATTTACTAAATATTTTTACCCAACAAAGCAAATCCTTTAGATGATCATCAACTTTAAAATTATGGAATCTGAATGACTGTATTTTTTTTTTAAAGATAGTTTCTCAGAAGAAGAGAATAATGAAACCCTTTAATTTTATAATTTAAAAAAAGTAAAAAATTATACAATTAATACAGCAGTTAAGGCTTTTTTTATTGATTATTTTTTTTCTGTCAAAAAGTAAAATATGGAAGCCATCTCATATTTTCGATAATTTTATCAATGTACATTCCGTTTATACAAAAGAAATATATCAATGAATATAAAGATACAGGAATAGATACTAAGGAGTAACAACCATAAAGTCAAATTTTTTTACTTTTTTACCGATTTTGCTGAAGATATGAAAATGATTTTTTTTACATTGACTGAGACTCTTTGATTGTTTGTATCAAAGTACAGTGATCAAAAATAATACGTGTCAAAACTATAATCTGTATTTCAAAATATACTCCGTGCTTTTTTTTCTTCTTGTTCCAATTCAACATACACATTTACTATCCAATTGTATACCTAAGTTCAAATCAATTTTGAAAGTAAAACCCTCGATATTTTCAGTAAAATTTAAATTATGAATGCAATTTGTTCTGAATTTTTTCTAAATTTTTGGGGTTCTTTTGAATTTTTTTGTTTTTTGATTGATTAAAATTTTTTGAAATTTACTCGATTTTTTGATAAATTTTCTAATTTGATCCTTTATTTTTTGAATTTCTTTTTAAATAATAGAACAATAAGAAACCAAAACCATATTTTACTTAGGGTTTGTTGGGTTCCTCTTATCCAATATACATATCTCTTCTATAATAAAAAACATGCTTTATTTGGAAACACTAATTAAACTTTTCTGTAAATTATTTTGACTACATTCATTAGCATTTGAATGTAAAATAATAACAAATATCTCAAAAATTTAATCTAAATGAAATTAAATAATAAATGGCCCATCTTACATTTGAATTTTGAATTGCTTTTGTATCGTTTTGAATTTTTTCCTCTCACAATGAAAAGTTTGCAAATAAATCATTTTTTCTCTTTTTTATTTTTTCAACAGTGTTTTGTTAAAATGGAAAATGAAAATGAAAAATTGGAAAGAAGTAACAGATGAATTAATGAAAAAATTGGTTTCAAATATGAAAAAGAGATTAGATTTAGTTATTCAAATGGAAGAGGAATCGATAAATGGGCTTTATTAATTTTTTAAATTTTCTATTTTTATTGTAATGCTTCTTTCAAAATGAATTACCCATTTTTTTTTAACAGTTTTTTTTATTTTTTTTTCTTTTATTTTTCGACAAAAGATAAATATCTCTTGAGTATAGTATTGAATATTAAAATCGAAATTTCTATATTATAATAGATAACTTCAATTATTAAAAATATTTTTCTTTAAAATTTGATTTTTAATGGGCCAATGATTTTGAAAGATAGTTTATTTTTTATTGTAAATTTATCAATTTATCTCTTATTTATAGGATTTGTTTTGATCGGTTAAACTTTAAGTTACCAATATACTATTTAATTTGGGTTTATTGTTGGCTTCTTTGATTGGTCAATTGATGTATAGATCTTCTAGGACAAAAAAAAAACACTTTTTTATTTTGAAACACACATTAGTACTTTCTGAAGGCTTTATTTTAACAACAGTGCTTTTGAAAAATAATTTATTATGGTTTTTTTCAAATCTAAAATAAAATACCACAATAGGATACTAAGTCAAATTGTCTTTTCTATTTTTAGATTTATTAAATGGTAACGCTTTTGTTCCTTTCTCGACATTCTACTTTATTTTTTTTTATATCAAACAAGACATTATTAATTATTTTTCAGGAAGGGCTTTAAATACTAAAACGCAACTATATATCCCTACGACCTAAAAAAAAACACTAAAAATGGAAAATTGATGATTTACTTTCCATTAAAAAAATTAAAAAAATAAAATGAAAAAATAGAAATAGATAAAGTTTCAATTAAACTTTTTCTTGAAAACATTTTTTTGCCAAAATAATTGAATTTAAAGTTGAAATTATGTCTATTTTTAGATTTACTATATTGTTTTAGCTCATTTACAAAAAAAAAATCTAAATTATAGGAATTTTAGTTTCACAAAAGGGGATAATTTGGTCTTCATATGTTTTTTTTATTTTTAAATGGTAAAATTAAAAAAAAAAAGTTATTTAAAAGATAAACTCTCTGGAAAGGTATTCTAATTTAATATATTAACTTATTCTTTGATTTGAAAATTTTCTCAATAGCAATTTTTCAAAAAAAAATAAAAACGTACACAGTAATTTCAAAAAATATTTTCGATATTCAAAAGTTGTTGAGTATTTTTATTCTAAAAAAATTATATCAGTGAATAATTGAATTAAGTAATAAGGCTAGATTTCGAAAAATATTAATCAGATAAAAATAGTGCTTGATTTTATTAAGGGTATATACGGGTCAATAAAACATATTTTTTTTCTTATTCAATTGAAAATTGGTAAAAAAGTAAAAATGTTAAATTGTGTAATTATATTCTTACCCGAATTACACTTGTTCTGAAATTTAAAAGGAACAATATGGGCTTAATCAATGAAAGAGAGAGAGAGAGATTATCAAGAATATCCAAATCTATCATTTTATGTTAAACTTATTGTAGAATATTTTGAATTTAAACTATTGTTTTTAAACAATGATTTGGCCAATAAAATTATTTAACTGAATAGAATTCAAAATATAGAAATCATTCAAAATGTTTTGTATTCTCCTAGATTTTTCTATTGTTGATGAATCTAATATAATAATATTTTGTGTTTCAAGGTTTATTATTTAATTTGTAATTATTGTCTACAGTTAGTTCCACTTTTAAGGCACAAACTGTGACGGGATTTAAGGTACAAAAAAATCTCAAATTAAGGCACAAAATTCAGATTCGAGTAAAATAAATTGTAAAAAAAAAAATTCCAAAAATGTGCCTTAATTTGAGATTTTTTTATGCCTTAAATTTTGTTGAAAGTTGTGCCTTAAAAGTGGAACTGACTGTATGTAAATTTTAAATCTACCCATCAATCAAATCAAGCCTATATATATATATATATCCCCGTTCCAACCCTACCATGAAATCTATGATAAACAGAAAATTCATTTTCTGTATCATACTTTTCTTTTTATGATAGGTTTTTATGGTTATGTGATAGCTTATTACAAACCTTGAAATCTTATCATAGAACACAAATTTCTCAAAGAGAAAATCTGAGAATATGAATTTTTGAACTATAAAAATTCTGAATGATCAGTAATTTAGAAAAAATTTCAGGGTTATTCATGGATCCTTAATTTCTAAAGACCTAAAATCAAAAGGCAAGTCCATTTTAAAGAAATCATCAAATTTGATCTTCGATCTTTGGAAGATTTGTTTTGAATTTTTGAATTTGTTTCAAAAATAACAAGATTTTTTTCTCAGTCATTCAAATACAGAAATTTTTTTAAAAAACCAATGTCAAACCATAAAATGTATATGATAGCATGTATCCGAATTTTTTTTTTTTTTTATTTAACTCTGACAAAAGGTCAATTTCTAGGTCAGTCAAATTTCACGGTAGGTTTAGAATGTCTGTATATTTATATATGTGTGTATGTGTGTGTGTGTGTGTGTGTGTGTATTTTGATCTAACCGTGGCATAATTTCTTTTTTTGATTCATTTTATAAATTATAATTTGTTTTAAAATATCTATATGTTTCCCCAATCATTATTTATCTATCCAATATATTGTTTAAATTAATTGGATATTTACAGCCCTTCCAAAGCTACCATAAAATTTTAAATAAAACAAAATTGAATTTTATAGGCTTAGTTTTCATTTTCAAAAAAATTCTGAAATAAGAGTTATTATTCAAAAAAAAATTTTTAATAAATGAGCTATTATTCAAATTTTTGGAAAATCAAAAAAAAAATCCAAGATCTATGAAACTTCAAAAATTATCAGTCCAAAAAAGTACAAAAAATATCAATATTTCCTGATCTTTAAAAATTTAAATTTTTTGAACAATATTTCTAAGTGCTTCAAGAATCTTCAATTTTTTTTTTTTTTAATATTTCTAAATTTGAATAATCGCTCATTTATTAAAAATTTTTTTTTGAATAATAACTCTTATTTCCAATTTTTTTGAAAATGGAAAAGAAGAATAGAAAAATCAATTGTGTTTTATTTAAAATTTTATGGTAGCCTTGGAAAGACTGTAAAAAATTTCTTCGAAACCTCGTATTTTGATTAAAGAAAGTGTATTAATAAAAACCTCATTCTTATACTTGTGAACTTTAAAGAACAAATAGAATTTATATATATAAACCCCAATTCAAAATTTTTAACACACCAAAATTCGATTTGTGAGAAAAAAAAACTTATTTAATCAATTCAAGAAGATTTACCAAATTAGAACCATTCACAAATTGAAATGTTAACACTTGTTTATAAATTACAATACTCACAAAACAATAAATAAATAATTATCAATACAAATAAATCATGTTTGTGTTAAAAATATTGGAGAGAGCAAAACAAAAAAAATACAATAGTAAATTTGTTTAAATTCTATTAGGAATATTGATCGATCAAAGATTAGATACTACCAACTAATTTAATTTGAGTTCTTCTATTTGGAATAACTTGACTTTAACATAATATAAACCCTTGTAGAAAAATTTTGATACAACGAAACAAGTTAGTAATTCAAACAATGAAATGAAAACAAAAACTAAAAGATGAAAAAATGATTTTCATATTTTACAAAAATCAAAATTATCTCCAATATCAAAGAAATTGTATTATTGTGATTGTTTGGAACGTTTTAGCTGTGTGGAAAATTTTGACTTTTAGTTTATATATATATACCCATAGTTTATGTTTTCAATAGTTTTTATGGTGTCGAGCTCCTTTAAGGAGATAATATAAATTGAAAAAAGAAATAGAACAATAGTTTTGCCAGGCTTTCCAAAAATTGGTTTAAAAAAAGTAAAATTTCAAATTTCTTAATTCCTCAAGTTATTCCATTCATTCTTTTCCTTTAGAGAATTTGGGGCTTTGTGGTTTATTGGATTCTGAGAATTGCTGATAAATATAAAGAAATATATGAAATTTTTTAAATCATTTTCCATTTTACATGTTTTTTTCCACAATCTTTTATTAATACATTATATAACTTTAATTCTTGAGAAAATATAAGGTATTTCCAAAAAAGTGTGGCATTTTTTTTTTACATTTCATAAAAAATAATCTTTTTTAGTAATGGTAATCATTAATCAACTATACCAAATTAAGTTTAATATTAATACTGATTGAATCAACCACTTATGTATTTAATCCAAAGCATGTTAGTTGAAATATTCCCAAAAAATGTAAAAAAAAAATAGCACTTTTTTTGGTTAAAGCAATGTACGACCAATTTCAATAAAAAACCGGAAATATGGAAAGGGAACAAACGATTTTTTAAACACAAAAATGCAGTTATATGTTTTTAATTCTATTGTAAAAATTGTTGTGATTATACAAGTTATGAAAATATTTTTTTCGATCAAAAAGAAAATAATAAGCACCAATTTTCACCCTAAAAAAAATATCCGATAAAATCGAGATCATAAATTTTAATATATTTTATTTCTGTAATACAATATTAAGAAACAAATTGAATTATTATCAAGAATCTATAAACAGTATTTAATGATTTTATATATTTAAATCCTTTTTTGACGATTGGGTTTAATAAATATATATTAAAATAAATTTGCCCAACATTCTTGGAAATAGCTTATAAAATTGGTTTGTCTTTCAAAGATTCTTTCTCTTGAGTTGTTTTATTTGTTGACTGGATTAAGATTACAAAAATAGAAATTGAACTAAAAATTTAATAAAATAAATTTGAATTTATCAGTATCTTTTTTTTTTCAAAAATTGAATGAAAATTTTGATCTTTTATTTGGCTTTTTCATATCAAACCAACAATTGAACAAGTTTATTTGATACAATTTGAGTTATTCAAGTTTGTAGTTTTTGAAAAAAAAATAAAAATAGTAAATTGCAATTAACCCAAAAATCTTTTATTTCGATCACAAATGGAAAAAAACTTCAAAAGCAAAATAAGGAAAAGGGAAAATAGATAGTGTTGTTTTTATTTTTACATTGCATTATTATTAAAACAATTTAAGCAAAGAGATTACATTAATTGTGTGAAAAAAAATTACACAAAAATCAGATTTTACATAAGTGTCTCCCTGAAATTTTTCCCAAGTTTTGGGAATAAATTAATTAATTTTACATTTGAGGGAGATTTGACGAAGGGATAATAAAAAAAAAGCAAAAAGGTTAAAACAAATAAAAAGAAAATAAATTAAAGTAGATTAGACGAATAAACAGGCCGGATTTTTTACCGCACAACGAGGTACATTTACATCCATTTAGCTTTTTGTTGTATACTTTCCCTGACAAGAAAGTTTGTTGAAGATGATGTTGACGATGAGATTGATGATGACGATGAGGTTGATCTTAATCTTGATCTTCGTTTTTGTTTTTTGTTGGTTTCGGTTTGTGAAAGATTTTTTAAAGGGTTTGGGATCTCTGACATTATAATTTGGTACATCGAATTTTGCCACATGCTAATTTTTGTAACCGAAAAGTATGACAAAATTGAAGACCCTTCTTTGTTAAGACATTCAAAAATGAATCCAGTTTTGTTTTTTGTTCTAAAATGATCAAGATTAATGATATGAAGTAAAAGGGGTAAAAAAAAAAAAAAAAAAAGAGAAAGTTTAGTTTGTTTGTAAACAAGAAACCAAAAGTGAAAAAACAATAAAAAAAAAATCAATTGGGAAGGTATTTACTTTTGGAGTTTTTTGAATTGCTTTTTTAAAAATAGTTTGCTTGATTGGTTTTGGTGCAATTTTTGAACAGGTGGACAAAACGTGAATGAGGAGGACGACAAACACAGTTCGCTCCTTTTGAGCCCAAAGATGTCAGAGCATGTGTTGTTTAAGTCGATCAGCGACATATGTTTTCCATCTAAAAGCATAAGTGGCGTTTTCATTTGATGGAAAATTTCAAAATAAGTTAAAACACGTGATTGTGGAATTTTGATTACGTTTGTTGTTGAGTTGTGGTTTCCCATTAAAAAAGAAAAAGTACGAGCAACAAAGAAAAAAAGAAAAAGAATAAAAAAAAGGGTGAAATAAAAATTTTACAAAGGAAAAATAATGAAAAACAAAAGTTTTCGCTTTATTTTTTGGGAAGTGGAAAACGTTGTCTTGGTTATTTTTCTAGGACAGAACAGAACTTTTTCAGAAAATTGAATTTTGCTTAAAGATTAATTAATTTACTTTCCAAATCTGAAAATTTTTTTCCTAACAATTGTGTCTATCTTCTAAAAACAACTTCTTTTGAGATTTTAAGAAATTATTTTATAAAGTTTTTGTTCCATTTTGTACCAAATTTTGAAAATTTTCTGGAATCAAAGAATTCTTCAAGAATTGGTCGTATGATCAAGAAAAGAGAGATTTTAATTCCACAAAATTTTCGAATTTATTTGGTAAAAATATTTCTTTTCTTGATTCAAATAAAAAAATTTTTAAAATTGAACAAAACGAGTTTTAATTCGAAAAGATGTCTTTTAAAGACTTTTAATAAATTCTGTTCATTTTCCCATTCATCGATCTTTTCTTATTCTAAGAAAAAGATAAATTTATAATAGGACACAATTTTCTTCTAATAAAACATTTTTTTCCTTTTAAGTAATTTTTTTGTAATAACTGAAAATTTGGTAAAAAGTAAAACGGAACTTTTTGAGTAAAAAGAGTGGTCGAAAAATTTTTCTTCGGGAGAACATAAAAAGACCACTTCACAAAATTTAAGAAGTTTAATTCAGCCCATTAAAACTTTTTTTCCACCTTTTTAAAAACTTTGTAACAAAAAAAATTTTTTCTCTTTTTAGTTTCTTTTTGACTGACTTTTTATCAAAATTTTTTATAGATATTAAAATAAAGTCGATTTAAAGAAGACACTTTTGGTTTTTGAGTTCTTTTGGGTGTGATCAGTTTAAAAAGATAAATTTGTAAAAACGAGAATTTTTGAAAAATCAACCCTAGTTAAAAAAAATTTTAGATAAAAAATACTTTTTGATAAAAAATACTTTATGATAAAATCGTAAGATATAACGCGAAATAATATATTTGGAATTGATTTTTTGGAAAGAAATTTAATTTTGATTGTTGCATTCAAAATTGATGAAAATTTTCAAACACAAATGAGAAATCGAAAAATAACTAAAAATTTTTCTGCATTTTCCTTTTCAAAAGAAAAGAACTCAACTTTTGAGGACTACGTTTTTAAGTGAAAAAAGTGAAATAATGTCTAAAAACACGCTTGAAAAAGTTTTGTTCTCTCAGTAATATTTGAACTAGGAATTTCTTTTTAGAAAAAATAAGAAATTTTTACAATTTTTAACATTTGATAGATTGTGCCAAAATTTGATACAAATTATTTTTTGAATTTCCCTTTTAACTTTATTAACTCACACTATTTTCGTCACTGATCTAAATATTTTTTACATTTGTTTTTTCAATTTTGAAATGTTTTCAAATTTGAAGTTGATCATTAATACCTAAAAATCCATTTTTTGAAATTATTTTTTTTGGATATTTTCTTTTTCTTTTTCTGAGAAAAAGATTGAAAAACAGTCCAACTGAAAGGTAAAGATGACAAAAAAAGTTTTTGTTTTTTTTTTCCAATTTCTTCGGATTGAAAATTCTTTTTGAAAAGTGAAAGTAAAATAACACAATAACTCAACACTCTCAAGGTGGGAAGTATTCCTTCAATGTATTCATATTTAAAACAAGTAATTTACAGAGTTTGTTTATATCGACAGATGTTTGTAACAAATGAATTCTGAACTAACACTCCGTATGCTGTTCTTTTTCATTGTTTAAGTTTCTTATTAACTTTTTTAGTTAAAGTTTATTAAATATTTTTTGTTTAGAAAAAAAAGGGATATTTTTGAATTTTTTTTTGATCAACGTAAAAACGGCACTTAAGGAATACGTTCCCACACTTGAGGGGGCGGAGTAATTGTTTTGTTTTACTTTCATTTCTCAAAAAGAATTTTCGATCTGAAGAAATTGGAAAAAAAAAACAAAAACTTTTTTTGTCATCTTTACCTTTTCACGCAGACTTTTTTTCAATCTTATTCAATTAAAAAGGAAATTTGAAAATAACAAAAAAATAATTGTAAAAAATGGCTTTTGGGGATTTTCAAGCACATTTCAAATTTGAGAACATTTCAAAATTGAAAAATCAAATGTAAAAACGATTTAGAATAGCCCAGGTAAATAGTGTTGGTTCTGAAAGTTGAAATAGGAATTCTAAAATATTAAAATCAAAATTTAGCATGATCTAAAAAGGCAAAAATTGTGAAAATTTTCAGATTTTTTCTAAAAGGAATTTTCCTTGGACAAATATTACTTGAGAACAAAACTCTTTTAAGGGTGATTTTATACATTGTTTGACAATTTTTACCTCAAAACGTAGTCCTTAACAACCCCTTACAAAAAATTATATAAGATAATAATATTTATATTTTTTTATATTGGTTTTTTTTCTGTCTGTTTTTAGTTCTTTTGAACAAACATACCAAGACAGTTTCATAATTATTCAAAAATTACCTTTTACATTTCACTAGTATGAAAAAAAAAAATTGAAAATTCCAAGATAGAAAAAACTATTACTACGTATTATCATTTCATCTTTGTTAATAGAGTTTATTTATAATATAATCGGCATTTCAGTTCTTAAAAACTTTTAGGCTATGTGTTTTTATTGTTTTTTACGGTTCTACGATTTTTAAATGTCTCCTGTCTAGAAAAAAGGTCTATTTTGATCTAAAAACTTTTATAGGAATGTGACAATGTTTTTTTTTTTGTGAAATTCTGCTTTAGTATATTTTTTTTGAAGAGAGAATAACTAGGAATTTTGAAAACACCCTACTCATTTAAAAAAACTCAAAAACAGGAAAAAAATAACTGATGATAAATATTCGGCGTCCTATGTTTTTTTTTTGCTTTTTGAAATAAACCGAAAACTTATAAAATTTCTGTTTATTTCAAAAATTAGAAAAAAAAAACCTAACGAAAATCTATTAATTTCTAAAATTAAAAAAAAACTCATGAAAATCTATTGAAAATCTATTGATTTTTGGAATAAACAGAAAACACACACATATATATACATATATTCAGCCGTTCCAACCCTACCATGAAATCTATGATAAACAGAAAATTCGTTTTCTATCTCACACTTTCATTTCTATGACAATATTTTATGGTTGTGTGATAGCCTATTACAAACCGTGAAATTTTATAAGAGAGCAAAAATTTCTCAAAGAGAAAAAATTTAAATTTGAATTTTTCACTTCAAACCTTATCTAGGATCAACAATTTCCAAAAATTTTTCAATTTTTTTCAGGATCTTCAATTTCTAAACACCTAAAAATCAAAAGGCAGGACCATTTTAAAGAAATTATTAAATTGGATCTCCATTCTTGGGAATCTTTGTTTTGGATTTTTGAATTTGTTTTATAAACAACAAGATTTTTTTTTCAGTTTGAATCATATAAGAAATGTTTTCAAAAAAACTATATAAAACCATAAAATCTGTAATAGCGTATAATAGAAGATTTTTTTTTTTTTTTTGTGTTTAACAGAGACAAAAAGTCAATTTCTATGTCTATCAAATTTCACTGTAGGGTTTGGAACGGTTGTATATATATTACTCTTTTATGGAATATTCTGGAAAACTTAACAAAGAGAGTCGGTAAAGTGCCTCGGTTTTCCATAATTCAAAAGAATATAGTAAAATCAAATATTAAACTCTTTTCTTTTTGATACTGGAAAAGTAAAAGATTTCTTTTTTAATTTTTGAAAAAAACTTAAAATTTAATAAATTTACAGTTTATTTCCACACCCAAAAAAACCTAACAGAAGTACCCTTGTTTTCCTAGAATTCAAAAGAGATGAGTAAAATCAATGATTTTTCTCTATTTGTTTGAATTCTGGAAAACAGAATGAAAGTGTCATAGTTTTTTTTTTTTTACTTTTTGGAATAAAAAGAAAATTTAAATAAATTTTCTGTACATTTCAAAAATTAAAAAACACCTAAAGGAAAATTTCATTTAAAAAATATTTTTTCGATTTTAATTTGACAAATAACACTTAAATAGTCTATATAATTGATTCTGTGTTTAAAATGGATTCATCAGATTTAAAATACTTTGAAAATATAATAAAATGACATCTTAACTTTACAGAAAAAAAATCTTTCCTAATTTTTTACTATTAAATTTCAAAAAAAAACTCTTAATAGAAACTGGAAAATAGATTTTTCCACTTAAATTGTAAAATATCTTTCAAAATATTTTTTGATTAAAAATCTTTTATTAACCAATAAATATATTATATTTGTAGTTAATAATAAAGTATAAAATTAACAAAAGTTAATTTTTTATTGTAAAAATTTTTTCATGATTGTGTCTTCATCACTAAATTAAGAAAGTATTTATTTTATAAAAGAATAAAAAAGATGTAAGGAGTTATTTCCAAAACATAGAACATCATTATAACACTCTACCTACATTGGTTTGATTCTCAAAATATGTGCCTCTTTTCTCACACATTATAGTAAAGATAGGAGCTATATTTAAAAGTACGTATAAGATTGCAATTTGTTTGTACTGGCAGGTTCTAAAAGTTTAAACCTTAGTCTCTTCAAAACTATCTTACTAACAGGTATAACCCTTCCACTATTGGGGGGTTATACTCTTTACTCTTCAATTGAAAAAAAAAAAAAACTTATTTTTTACAAAAAAAATATTTTTCATCTTGGGATAACAGATAGTAAAAGTCTGAACTAAACTCTGTTTCAGTCAAAGGGGCCCAAAGTTTTTTTCAAATATCAATTATTTTATATAATTGAACTTTGAAGAACAAATAAGAAATAAACAGAATAATACACATCAAAGAATTGTTGATACATGTCTGAAAGAAAACTAATAAATCAATAAATTTTCTTAAAAATAGAAAAACCTAAATTCTTAGGGCTACATCGAGAAAAACAACATGTTCGTTTTGAACTTCTACTGGTATTTGAATAATAAACATGAAACAATTTTCACTTCATTTCTCATACTTTTCCTTTAGAAATCAAGGCCCCAAACGATGTAGGTTGGGATTTGTGGTCTCTATTTGAAGAAGGAAATGAAAATGAAGTGAAAATTTTTCACATTTATTCAACAAATACCAAGATCAAAGATCGAAGAGAATTGCAATGGGAATCAATATGATTTCTCAACAATCTTTACATGGTTTCAATGACCTTAGAATAATACATTTTTACCAAGTGACTATTGATCTTGAAATAAATTTTTTTTTGCAACTGAGTTACTTTTCAAAAAAAAATCGAACAAAAATAAACAAAAATGTGAAAAAATGATTTCGATTTTGAAAATTTCCAAAATAAAATTTTTCTTCTAATATCTATACAAACCCTTTCAACACATGTATTATACCTTTACAACTGGGCCCCTTTGACTGAAAAATAGTTTATAATGAAATTATGAATTTTTTAATGTTTATTTACAATTATTTTGAACTTCACATACCCCTTTAAGTTTTACAATCTCCAGATAATGAAATAAAATCATCTTGTGTTATCTAAAAGTGCTTATTATTTTTGTTATTTTATTATCTATCTTTGACTTCTTATAAATTTGGATAGTAGTTTAAAAAGTAAATTTTAAGCAATTTATTTCTTTTTATTTCCCAAAACCCAAATAACATTAAATAAGAAGAATATATTTGTAGAATCAAAATTAAAAAAAAATGTGGTTTTTGTGTTTCAATAATATTTTCATGTAGGCTTTTTATTTTAATTAACGTTTTCAAAAAAATTATTAATTTTTTTTTTAAATTTTGATTAATTTAGTAAAAAAGAAGTTAAAATTTTAATTTACTAACCCAAAACACATTTTTTTATATTAAAAACTGTTCAGACGATCTATTAGTCTTAGAATCACCAATTCCGATTTCAAGAAAGGAAAAAAAGAAAAATTCCCTTTTCAACTAGTTGATTTTTAAAAAACCAAAAAAAAAGTTGAAGATCGATCATCTGATAACAAAATTAATAAATACGAAACAAGATAATCTTTTTTCCAATTTCAGGGATTGTAAACCTTAGAATGAGTTTTTAACAAGTCTAAAAAGAAAAAAAAAACTAGATGATCTTTTTAAATGAATTTTTTGTTTGTTTTGCTTTGAAAAAGTTGTCTTGTCTTTATAAACAAAATCCAGACAAAAAAAAATATAAATTGAACATTTGTAAAATAGTCCATTCTATAAATTAAAACGAAGATCAAATATTTTAATTTCCTTTTCAAAATGAAAACCTGAATCTAAACTTCTGATAGCTTGGTGATTGTTATCAATATATATCCAATCCATTCATATGGTGTTTTACCGATTCTATATAGGTGAAACAAGCTTTACTCTAAAGGTTAACATTTTTAAAAAAATTAAAGGGTAAGATTTTAAATTTCCTTGATTTATGGGCTTTTGTCTTGAAATTAAAATTATTTTATAATAATATTAATTATCTGTGAGGAAATATCATTTATTAAACTCTTAAAACATATTTTTTTTAATGAAGAATACTTAGTTCGTTCTTCAAAGAAAAATAATTTCATTTTTTCAAGAGGGTTTGATCGAAGTGATGATAACAGTTTTTCATCTTTGAAAAAAAAAAAATCTTAACTGAAAAATAAATTTAATCAAAAATTAATCCTCTCATTTGAGATTTTTATATTTTTATGTATCCAAGGCCGAAGATAACGAACCCAAAATTTTCAAAAATTAATCTTTTAATCAAAAAAATACATTTTTTTTGTTTTAAAGATCACAGAACTATCAAGATGTAAAATTAAAATTAACCTGCAAAAAAAACTTAATCTAAATTATTTTTTAGAGTACTTTTATTACGAACACACCATCAATAATTGCCCTATTATCTGATTGGGTTATCAGTACTATTTTATGGATAAGGATATCTCAAAAAATTATATATAATAGAGGTTTTGATGATAACATTATTAATTCACGATAAAGTTACAAAAATAGCGATAATTTCCATCAAATCGTAATAATATCAGAAAATCGCGATAAATCGATATTATCGCAATAATATAACAAATCGCGATAATTTTATAAAATCGCGATAAAGGACAAAATATCGCGATTACTTTTTAATCACGATAAAAGAGTTCATGGGTTTTTGGGCTAATTGAGAAATATTTAAACAAAAAATTTTTGTGATCAAAAAAACAGATTGTGTAAAAAAAAGTCATTCTTTGAAAAAAAAAACAAAAAAGATACTTGATCCAATCAAGGATCAGATCCAAGAGTTTTATTGTGTTTTCGTTTAATTTGGTTGACAAACCTATCGATCCTTTAAGATCAACAACAATAAGAACTAAAGAGAAATAAATATTTTTCTCAGTTAATCATGGTGTTGGAAATTGCATTGAATAAAAAGAGCTTCTAAAACAACCAACCCTTTATCTGTTCTTTTAAGTATGCGTTTCTTAGGTTAAAACATTTTCAATATTCTCCGAAAGCTAAAAGGGGTTGATAAACTTTTTAAAAGCTTTTACTACATACTTGCCAGATGATCACCAATTATTAAGATTTTTTATAGATTTGTCTTCTTGTTTTTCTTTTTCTTCTTTGAGCATCTCTGTATTGGACTGAAAACACAATCAGAGCTTTATGAGGTTATTGTTTGACCGAACACCAATAAGATGGAAAATTATTCTTTATTCTTTTTTGCTATTTAAAAATGTGAAGGTAACAACCCCATTGTAAGAAAACACATCTATCTTATATTCAAGTGTATTGTTGAAGTGGGTAATTATTAGTTTGATTATAAAATTTGTTCGAGATTTTATATTTTGTGAAAAAAAAAAATGAAAAGATAACAATTTTTTTCCACTACATATCAAACTCATTCGCTTCAAAAAAGTTTTCAGTCTTACAAAACTTTCAAACACTTTCAAAGACAGTTCACAACCCTTACAAACACTTTAAAACATTTATTAAAGCAGAAAAGTGTTGTAAAAGTCAAGAGATTTTTTTAAGGTAATCTCAAAAAAATAATTTTTCATTTTTTTCGCGATAATATTGAATATCGCTATAATAATGAATATCGCGATAAAGTTGGACTTATCGCGATTTTTAATAATATCACGATTTTATTGTTAGTATCATGATAATATATGTTATCATCAAAACCTCTAATAAATAACTATTGTTAAATAAAAATTATATAAATATGACTACCATTTGAAAAAAAAAGTGGTTTTAAAAAACTTTTTTTTTAAAATGTTTTAATTTTATCAATCTTTTCAAAAAATAAATAAAGGGATCGTATTATTTTCATTTTAAAAAAACCAGTACTCATTCTTTTAATATGAGACAGAGATGGGGTGCGAATATAAGTACATTTTTTCTCAAAGTCCTCACTCTATTAGTGAAGAAAACATAAAAAGGTTGTACTTTTCACAGCATCAAAAAAAAAAAAAAAAAAGTTCACGAGCTTTTAAAAATATCTGTACAATAGATAGGATTCTTTGAGAATCCGTAATTACTGATTTTCACAATCCTTACAAATTGAAAAAATATTTTTTTTTACCAATTCGAACATCTTGTTTTCTTTTTCATTAAGTCATTTATGAACACAATTAAAAGACTTGTGATCAATAAAATTTGCATGTTTTTCGAAATCCATAATTAGTTATTCGTCAAAATTTTTAAAGAAAGGATCAAGATCTTTTCAACTTTTTATTGATATCACTTTTTTTAAAACCAACTAAAAGTTCACATTCACCATGTGTTTAAACTCTAGTATTATAACCCACTCGCAACATTTTTATTTTTAAATCATATAACCACCTTAAAGATCAAACAGAATAATAAAAGTAGGTTGAAATCCAAAAAATAAAGAAAAAGTGTTTCTCTTGGATTATTAACTTTTTTCAAATTACAATATAAAGTGTAGTTTCCAGACGAGTTTCTTCTGATGTGATTATTTCATTTTTTTTATATTTTCTGATTAAAAATGAATAATTATCGTTTTGTGCTAAAATATATAATTGTAGGTTCAATGGGAAGTGGAAAGTCTTCAATACTATGCCGGTTTATTGAAGATGAATGTAAATTTCTTTTGTTTTTTTCTAATTCTTTTTTTTATTTATTCCTCTTTTCATCCTTTCAGACATTTCTTTTTGGTATTTGCCTCACTACCCTTTGATACTTAAAAAAAATTTAGAAATTTGGGATCTTTTCTTGAAAGTTTCATTCGAGAAAAAGCTTTCTTTTTTTTTTGAAATAATCTTCTTTTTTTTTTTTTATAAAAAACAAAGAAAAAAAAAAGAGTTGCAATTCGATAACTGAAGTGAATAAAAATATTTAACCTACCCTACTATTTACAACGTTAAGTGATCTTCAATTCTTATTCTAGAAGCAAAACAACACAGAATAAGTAATTTTTACTTTTAGTACTCGAAAAACACAAAAATTAATTGTTTCATTTTTAGCATTGACAGCTTGTCAGTATTTTTTCACTTCTGCTTTTTTTCTGATTTCAAAAAACCATATTTCTGAATTTCAACGAATTTGGTTGAGTCTGAAATATGAGTTGGTGTTTAATTACAAAGCAATTGTCAAAAAAGGAACACAAATTTAATAGGAAAAAAAAAAGAGTGCTTTTCTTCAAACAGCTGTTTTAAAAAAAGTGTGGACTTAAAGTTTGAACATTGGGACTTCAAACTGGATAAATCAGTAATTTTAAGCAGTTTGGGTAAAACTTTAGAAAACTTTAATTACACACTTTTTTAAAAACAGCTGATTGAAAGTAAATCAATCCCAATTTTTTTTTTAAAATTTAAATTATTTGCTCAGATCAAAAAGAAAAACCAAACCCCTTAAACTCATTTTCTTTTTATTTTTTAAGACACCCATATTTACACATGCATTACGTATAAAAAAGCATTTTATAAAGTTGAAAAAATCGGAATACAAAATCACTTTGTGACGAGAATATCACCACATGACTTGAGTGAACTAAGAACTACCATTTAATTGTTAAGCTGATCAAAATAAAAATTATTTGTTTTTATTATTTTATTTTGGAGGATAAGGATCTTGTCACGATGGTGAATTTGCTTCAGACACAAGAAGTGGCTTACTCTCTAAAAACGATAATGTGGTGGTACTCTTCTTTTGACTGAAACAATTAAAAGAAATAAATTCTTTTACAGTTATTTTAAAAAATTGTTACAAAATTTTTACATTAAGGAAAACTTTTCATTTTGAAAAAGTTCCAAAAAAGTGGAACACATGTGCGAAAAGTGATGTCTTTATAATTTAAGTTTTTTTACTAAATTTGTCGTTTTCCCATAAACTATAAAACCTCTCACGTCGGGGCGCATAGGAAAAGTTTTATAGTTTAGGGGAAAAATTAAAAATTTAGTAAAAAAACAAAAATAATTATAAATTTTTAATTTTTTTTTTTTTTTTTTGATGAGCACAATCAGCCATAGAATTCTTAGAATTTTCGAACATAAGAAGCTAATATTTCTTTTGAATGAATTTCTATAAAACTCAAATCAATTATTACAATCTTTTCTTTTGTTGTTACTCAAACAACAAATGTCAATTCCAAAATACAAACATTTGCTGATTTTTCAAATGCAAAGGAAAAAAATTTTGTTGTTTATTGTTTTGATTTGGAAACAATCACTTTGTTGTGTTACGAGTTTGGCCTGGAAGAACGAGAAATATGATATTGTTCGAAGTGATATAAGACGATATTAAGGAGTTCGAAGAACGGCGATTAATATAATCGTAGCACTAGAACAATCTCATTATTTTGTGTCTGGAAGGGGATTAAAAACGAGAAATTATAACAAGGCGAATGTTGAACAAATGAAACAATATGAGATGCTATTTATTTTTTGGAACTAAGGATCGAACTCTACACAACAAGACAATAAAAAAACAAACAAATTTAAACAATTAAAAACCTCTTTGTTATTTTTCAATGGTACATTGAATTTCTTTTTCTTCAAAGAATCTTTTTCTCCCAACGGAGTTATCCAAAACACTCAAGTTAAATTTTACATTTTCTCCATTGAATACAAAACTTGATTTTAAATCCCACAGAGACAAACTAGTTCATCCAACTTTTCAATGAGTATCTATCTCCCCTTTTATTTCATGTTTGTTTAGAAATATCCGAAGGCGATCAAACATAAAAACCCGCATCTATTATGTGTTCTTAACAGTGAACGATTTTGATAATTCCTCTGAAAATTTTTTAATTTACGTAACAGTAAAAAAAAAGTTTTTTTTTTTTTCTAATTTTGAAAAATTTGTAATTGGTGTTTTTTTCTCATTTTCAAATTCTTCTTATAATGGTCTCTTTTCTCTTCTATCTTTTTTTCAAAAAAAAAGAGACCAAACATTTTTTTTTTTTAAAAAATGAGATTGATTTCTTTAGAACCAAAACCAAAAACGCTGTTTGTTTTTTGAAACAAAGAAAGGGAATTCATTCAATTTCTAACCTTTAAGGAAAATTGATGGACTTTTTTCTTTGTTGTCTATTGATCGAATAATTGGGTTCCTTGAACCAAATTAATTTTCTAATGTTGTAAATGCTTGAGCGCGGCGATCTTTTGGGATTTATGAGATTAAAAGCGTTGAAAAAAAAAATTTCCTTAAAATCTTGTAAAATAACTTTAAATAACATTTTTAAAGTTGAATTTGTTAGTAAAATACTTTTTATTTTACCCAAATTAGAATTGAAATTCGAAGATCTGAAAATTTTCAAACTTTGCCTAATTACCTAAAGGATTTCCCAAAATCTTTCCACAGTGACTACAATACTATCCTAAAATTTTCAGTGTTCTAATCTCTTTCTTATGGGTAGTTATCAAGAATTATATACTTTTAATTTTTACAAAGAAATAGTTTGAGTTTTAAAAAAAATACATTGCAATTTTATTTTGAAATCAAAAAAAGATTATTTTATCATCCTGTAAAAATCAATCTTTATTATAAAATAATTTATTAACCATTAATAATAATATTTTGATTAAAATAAAAATAAAAATAATAATAAAAGGTATTTCCAAAAAATGTGGGGATTTTTTTTTTTTTTTACATTTAAGTGGCTTTTCATTACAATGAAAAATAATTTTCTGAAATAGGAAAAAAAAAATTGTAATTTTTCTCAGTACCTCATACCAATCAAAAACAAATCAACTTGTGATATATGATAGAGCTCCAACAATCTACAATCAAAAAAGAGAATATTTTTAGAAAAAAGAAACTTCCAAGAGCGGCATTCAATTTCGCATTTGAATCACTGAATTATAATTTTGAAAACAACTGTGTTCGTTTAGAAGTTTCACTCTTTGGCGCTTTTTTAGATCTCGTAGATTTTTTTTTTCATTTTTTCCTTTTTTAAATGAGTTAATTTTTTTGAGACAAGAATGTTACAAAATCCTTACTTTGTCAAATTTTGAGGGTTGCAAAATAACCACCAAATCCAATTAAAATCAAATTAAATTGATTGTGTACTGTAATAAAATAATTTCTTTCAAATTGGAGAAATTTGACCCTTTGGAATTAACAAATAAGAAAGGAAGTAATTTTTTTATAAAATTTGATTTTTTGAAATTGAGAATCCTTTTTAAACTTTTTTTTCTAAATTTAAATTTTTTGAAATTGAGAATTCTTTCAAAACTTTTTTTTTGTTAAGGGACTAGTCTATATTAAATTTTTTTTAGGTAAATTTAATAGAGATTTAGAATTTTTTTTGCCAATTACTTAGATTTGAAATCAAAGTGAAAAATTTCTTAGTATAGAAATGAAATCTTGCTAAATGACATTCATTAAATTTAGTTATTGTTTTTATAGAAATAAAAAATTTTTCCATTTTTTCAACTTTTAGCAAAAAAACAAAAAATAAAAAAAAATATGGGCAAGAAAGCAAAACCTTGTTATGTTTGTGTAAGACGTACAAAAAATAGTTTAAAAAATAAACCTAAAAAGGTTTTTTTGGATTTGCATGAAAAAACAGTTTGATTCGAAAAAAATATACAATATATGCTTTACTCTTAATAAAAGATTTTCTTTCTTTTCTTGTACCATTCTTTTTTTTTCATGAATCTACTTTTTGAGTTTACACTCTTTTTTTTTTGTTGAATTTGAAGTTTTTTTAAGTGTTCCCAAATTACCATCCCAAAAGTTTTTGTCAGAGTCAAAAAAAATCAAAGAAAAGAATAAGAACTATTTTTTTAAAAAGTAATTATTGTTAAAACAAATTGAGTTCTTTATAGAGTCAAGTTGGATGAACAGAAGTGAAAGAGAAAATATTCACCCGTTTTCAATTATTTTTTCGTTTTTAAAAATGAGAATAAATATTATTTTTGAGAAAATAATTAAATCCAAAATTAATCAAAAAATTCTCATCCATTTAAGATATTTTTTTTAAAAAAAATTTTTAAAAGTCACTTTTTTTGACTGAGATTGTAAAATTTTAAAAAAACAAGAACTAAAAGTTCTAACATTGAAAAAACCTGTCTATTTTCAATTCTAAACATATTTCAAGATAAGGATTCCTTATTTAGTTATTGGTCAAAAAAAAAATTAATAGAGACTAGTCCCTTAATTAAATTTTTTGTCAAAGAGATCCTCTCAAATTTTTTTTTATGTTATTTGAATTTTTGTCAATCAGAAGAAGAGAAATTTCAAAATATCCTTTTTGGTTTCAAGTTTCCACTTGAATGTGGAGCAAATCCACGGTAAGTAACTAGAACCTTAAGAGAAATTTCTCTTTGTTAGTGAATCTATTCGTAAATTGGTAATATCAAATTAAGTGAAACCTTAATACAGATAGAATCAAAACCTTTTGGATTTATTTCAAAATATGTTTATCAAAATATTATCGAAAAAAATGAAAAATAATTACACTTTTTTTGGAGAAAAAACAGACACGGATAAAATTCCATAAAGAATTGGCAATATAATAAGTACATAAACGATTTTTTTAAACAAAAAAAAATACAGCTATAAGTTTTAAATTCTATTCGAAAAGCTATCAAAATTAAACCTATTTTTATGAAAAAAATTTTATGATCAAAAAGAAAAAAAATAAACACCAATTTTCACCTCTAAAAAATATCATATAAAATTGAGATCAGAAACTTTAATTATATATATTCTACTAATGCCTTACTAACAAACAAAGTGTATTATTATTAATAATCGATAAAGGATTAATATCAATTTTGGATATTTATATGGTTTTAGTGGAATTGATTTAATAAAGAGATTTTAAAATAAATTTGTAACTAGTTTTTTGAAAATAGTATATAAATATATATATATTCTTTTGAAGGGAAGAAACTAATTTTAGCTTCCATTCATTAGTTTTATTTCTTAAATTGAAAAAACAAAACTTGACATTCTGCGGAAATTCACTAATTTCTAAATTTTTGTTTAGAAATTTCAATAAAGAATAATAATTTTCTTTATCATTAACTAATGGAAAGATGAATAATGAATCATTATTTTGAATAATATCAAAGATATTAAACTCTAGTTTTTTATTATTTTTGTTGATCTGAATTAATTCCATAATCCAAAATTTTCGATTTTCTTTATAGGATGGAAAGTTACAAAAAATAATTATAATTTAATATATTTTTTCTTATTCCAAATATTAATATTATCATTATATTTCTAAAATACAATAGTTTATGAAGAAATTTCCCATACAATTGGAATTGAATTTAGTACAAAAATTTTGAATATTGGAACTGAACAAGTGTAATTAATTTTTTATTTTTTATTTTTTCTTTCCCTTTAAGGGGTTAGTAACTACCACAGAGAATCCTAAAATTAAAGTATTTTGATATTGAAGGTAAACAAAATTAGTATTCCATGGACAAATGTCTCTAAACATTCTAGTAGCAAAAGTAGTAATATTAGTTGAATAGATCAATTAAAAAGAATCCCTTGTATTCGTAAAAAAACCAAAGAATTTTAGAAAAAATAAGCATTTTGAGACAAAAATAAAAATTGAATTATCAATCTAAAGACTTCAAAGTTGAAAATTCTCTTTCTTAAATTTGTTGAGATATGTAGATTTGTTGCGAAACAATTCCATTTTTTTTTTAAAAAAAAATTAAAATAATTGACTCAGGGATTATTTTTCACCAATTATTTCTGAAATATTGAAAATATATTGAGGTTACAATTAGCTTTATTAAAAAGGAAACAAAACTAATCAGTCTTTGTGGGTTTTCATGTTGATGATTATTGAGCTAATCTTTGAAATTAAAAAATTGAAAAAATAGTTACTTTTGCAAGTTCTAAAGATGAATTCTTAAATTCAGGAAGACTATTATTTTGGTTCCTTTTTACAAATTTGGAAAAGTAATTAAAAAAAAAAATTCCAAAATTTCAATTTTTTATTAGTGATCATTAGTAAAAAATGTAAGAATTTATTGTTCAATAATAATTATAAACAGATTTTTGAGAACCACAGAAACCATTTGAACCATAGAGTACTAAATTATCATTTACCTTCAATTATAACATATTTTAATTCTAGATTAATCCATGGTGAAGTTAATCCCTTAATATCAATATTTAATCTTCCAAGATAATTTTTTAAAATATTTTATTTCTATTACTTTTTTATTTATATTAATCTTTTATTTCGATTAATTTTTTGTTTCTATTAATTTTTTATTTCATAGAAAGATTCAAATTTGGGATACAGCAGGTAATTAATAAATTTAAATAAGAAAAAAAAAAAAAAATGAAAAAATTTAATAAATATGAAATTAAAAAGAAAAAAAAATATATTTAGAATATACACCCAACACACTTTAATATATTCAGTTCATTTGTTTTTTTTTTTTTTTTTTATATTGAAATATATTATAAATTTTCTTTTCTACAAAAATATAAGATTTTTTCTGGTTAACTTTTGTAAGATTGAAATATTTTTTCCTACTGAATTTATACATATATTTCAAATTTTTTCATTCTAAAATAAACGATCTTTCTTGGATAATTTAAAAAATTGATTTCCCAAAATTAAAATTAAATCAAAAAAATAAAAAAATCAAAATTTTTCCTTTAAACAAATTTATTGAACTCGAATATTTTTGAAAAAAAAACCAAAACGTTCAACGAATGAAAAATCAAAACGTTCAACGAATAAAAAATCTATCCTCGAACAATTTTCTGCTCATTTTTTTTTTTTTTTCTATAATAATATTAAATCAATAACATTTATGATTTCTCATAATACCCAAATAAATATTAATATTAGGACAAGAAAAATTCCGAGCGGTTACAAGATCATATTATAGAGGTGCTTCGTGTGTTTTACTTGTTTATGATACCTCAAGGTTTGATTTTTTTTTTTTTTTTAAATTCATCATTGGATATTTCATTAAAATAAAATATCGTCTCACCTATTTTGAAATAAGCTAATCTATCATTATTAGATTTTTTAAAAATAAAAAAAATTTTACATATTTTTTAAGTATGAATATTCTCTTTAAATTAAACTTTTATAAACTATAATTCGCAATTTTTGTAATGGTGAAAACAAGTTAAAAGAATAAAAATACAATATTTTCATTTGATTTATGGAAATAATTTTGATTTTTCCATATAAACTAAATTCCAAAATTTTGGACACAGTTAAAACAGTTGAAAGAATAACAATACCCCACCTTAAATTTGAAAATAATTTTGATTTAACAAACTATTTCAAAATTTTTTTCTCATTTATTTTGTTTTCATTTTCTTTTTTCCAGTTACCTAATCTGTTTCTTTTGATCGGGAAATTTTTTTACCAATGATAGATAAGAAGGTTAGTGTAGAGTTTAGTTAAATAGAAAAATCACATCCATTTAGTTGATGGTCTCTTTTCATTTGATTAATCAATAATTGTTGGTGAAATTACAATAAATTTACCAAGACAATTGTTTGTTCAGCTCATTTCATTATTTTGGACACACAAAGATTTTTATTTTTTCGTTTTTTTATACTTTTTTCTTTTATTTGGATCAAAATAATTACATATAAAAACATTAATACTGGCTTACTTAAATGTGATTTAATGTTATGTTTGGAAAAATACCAAAAAATTGTGATTTTTTTTTCCTTATTGTTGATTTGGAGTGTATCAACATTTTTGGGATGGTGCTTATTTTATTATATTTTTTTTATTTTCTAATTTGTTTCCTTATTTATTTTGATTAATTTAATCTTTTCTTTAAATTGAAAAAAAATGTTTTGAATGATTGATATTAAGTTACAATTGAATTCTTTTAGATGAAAAATAATAATAAAAAAAAAAATTCAATCCTTAATTCTGTAGTGATTACAATAAAAAAAAATGTATTGTGATATTTGATAAAATTTCATTAATAAATATTTAGCATTCAAAAGTTAGATAAAGAAACTAATTTTATTTAAAAATTGTGTTATAATTTTAATTATTTATTTTTTTTTATTATCTATAAATGATAAATAATTATTAACAGTTTCATGGCTTAGTATTTCAATGTATTAGATAACTATATAATTAATTTATAATTTTTTTTTTTTTTTCAAAAATTTTGAATGGAGTTGAATTTATATCTCAAAAACATAAAGAATTAGCAATAAGATTCTGAATAAAATTAAAAATTTTTCTCATATAAGCTAAATTTCAAAAATAGGGGCAGATTTTTCATCAGAAAAAAATTTGTTTAATTGCTTTTTTTTTTGAATAATAATGTATTTTACGAAAGTGTTTCAGAGATGATAACAAATATATATTAATAAATATAAATATTGCATAATCATTTTTTTTTTGAAAGACAAATGAAAAAAGAAAAAAATGATAATAAAAAAGTTTGCCACTAATTTTGAAATTTGGCTTAGTTTTGATAAAAAAAAAAAAAGAGCACACAATAGAAAAAGAAAGAAAGAAAGATCCTGAAAGGGATAAAAAAAGGATAAGAATATATCTCCTATAATAAAAAAAAACCATTTTATAACAATCAAGTAAATGTCTTTATTGTTTTGATATGTAAACAATCTCCTTGTTATGTTTCGAGTTTGGCCTGGAAGAACAAGAAATATGATATTGTTCGAAGTGATATAAGATGATATTGTGATGTTCGAAGAATGGCGATTAATATCATCTTAGCTCTAGAACAATCTCATTATTTTGAGTCTGGAAGGGAATCCAAAACGAGGGATTTTAACAAGGGAACTTTTGAACAAATGAAACAATATGAGTTGCTATGTATTTTTTCAACTCGGGATCTAACTTGACAGAATAAAAAACAAACAACAAACAAAAAAATAAACTGCTATTTTTACAATGGTACCCTGAAGAACTTGCTCTTCAAAGGATCATTTTCTCCCAATGGAATGATTGAAAAAATTGAAGTTAAATTTTACATTTTCATCCATTAAGGACAAAACTTGGTTTAAAGGCCAACAGAGACAAAAAACTAGATCTTTCAATTTTCAATAGTCTCTATCTCTCTTTTTATTTCATGTTTGTTTAGAAAAATAATTCGGAGGTTATCAAACATGAAAACCCGCATCTATTCTGTGTTCTTAACAGTCACTAATTTTGAACCATTCTTTTAAAAATTCTTGAATTGACGTATTAAAAAAAATGTTTTTTTTTTTTTTTTAAATTTGTAATTGGTGTTCTTTTCTCATTTTCAAATTCTTTTTTTAAATGGTCTTTTCTTTCTTTTTTTGAAAAAAAAATACCAAAAATTTTATTTTTTTTAAAAATGAGATTTAGTTTCTGGCAAAAAGAGAATAAAACAATGTTTGAATTTAGACATTGTTTTTAATGAAGAAATGGAATTAATTCCATTTGCAAACATTTAAGGAAAATTGAAGGACTTTTTTTTTTGTCTTTTAAAGAACTAATAATTGGTTCAAATAGATTAACAATTGAGACAAAACAATCTTTTGGGATTTATGAGATTTAAAATCTCCCAAAAAAAATTATTAAAGTGTTAAAACATAACTTGTAGAAACATTTTTAACTTTAAATTTTCTAGTAAAATACTTTTTATTTTACCCAAATTAAAATTGAAAATAAGAAGATTAGAAAATTTCCAACTTTTCCTAATAACTAAAGGATTTCCCAAAATCTTTCCACATTGACTTAGTGCTATAGTAAGGTTTTGTGTGTTCTAATCACTTTTTTATTGGTAGTTATCTAAAATTATTTACTTACAAATTTCTCAAATAAAATGTTCCGGTTTATATATATATATATAACTTTTTTATTTGTAGTTATAAAAAAATATTTACAAATTTCTCAAATAAAACGTTCGGGTTTAAAAAAAAATAAATAAATAGCATACTTCACACGTGTTATCAAAATAATTTTTTTATTAGGTATATATAACTCTCAATATAAACAAATGAAAATAATTTTTTCTTGAAATTTAATAATACTAAAAAATAATAATAAATAAATAAACAATAAAACAATAGGAGAAGCACATTAAATGAATCGAGAGTTTGGTTACAAGACGCCAAAAAATATTGTGGATCAGAAACAATTTTTATTTTAATAGGTAACAAAATAGATTTTACTGAAAGAGAAGTAACGTATGAAGAAGGAAAAAAATTTGCAGAAGAAAATGGATTAGAATACATAGAAACTAGCGCAAAAACTGGTCAAAATGTGTCTGATGTATTTTTAAATACGGCAAGTCGTATTTATCGAAACCTTTCAGAGGGTACTTGGAAACTAAAAACTACTGAAACAATTGATGAAGAAAAACTCAAACAAGATAAACAAACTGAAGAATCCAAAAAACCCAAATCAGGTGGTTGTTGCTAAAATAGAAAATTTTTATTTTTTTTTTAAATTTTCTTTTTAATTTTAATTTTACAAAATAACAGTATTCTTATTTTAATAAAGTGGGAATATTTAGTTTATCAAACGACTTGGGCCCTTAAAGTAATTTAAAAATGTTTATATTAACTCAATTTTTACACTTTTTTTAAAATAACTTTCAGTATTTTTCTACAGAATAATAACTATAATACCAAAATTTTGTTTTTTTGTAATTGAAAATTTTTATTCGATTTGGATCTAAAGGCAGACTTTTAAATCTGAGAATGAAAATGAAGTGAATTTTAGTGAAAAGTACAATTATTTTTTCAATCCATAACTGTTAAGGATCATTATATATTTATATATTAAAAAACTTTTGTTTTTATTATTAATTCCTATAATTTATCATATTTACTTTACTCAGGGTTTATTATATAATTTTATTTTTTAAAAAAATTAGTTATTTTCTCAAAATTAAATTTTTAAAATCAATTGTTGAAAAGAAGACAATCATTTATATTTTCAATCGAACAATCAAGTAAAAATCTTGAATTATATTATCAAAAAAAAAAAACTTCAAAAGAACACCAAAAAGAAAAAGGAAATTGGGTCAAAATTCCAAGTAAAATATAAAGTGGGTCTCAATGATTAATTGAGTTTTAATATTATATATTTGGAAAATAAATTAATATTTAAAATGAAATAAATGTACCCAATACAATCCCATTTATCAACTTTAGAGAAATGAGTTATAATTTTTAAAAGAATTCATATTTTCCGCAATTAGATTTTCAGTAAAAATAGCTGATCCTTTTTTTGTGAGGATTTTTAGGATTAAATTAGAAAAAGAAAAAATTTTCAAAATTTTTTATTTTTTTTGAAATCTCACCTTTAGAAATTTTTGAGAGGCTTTACGACAAACAACTTTGAAAATATAATCATATTTTAAAAATACTGCAATAATAATTCTAAATATTAAATCCTTGAAGATCCAGAAAATATTGATTATCTATTATATTCACAAATATTTATTGAATTTTTTGGGATTTAAAAGATCAGAAAAAATACTTTTTCAAATATTAAGGGTATAAACAATAAAATAACATTTATTTAATGAGTTTTTTGAGAATATCTAATAATTTTTTTATTGAATTATTAAGGGCTACTTTTACAATTCAATAATTAGTCTCAACACAATTTCTTTCAATCTTATTTAAAATGTCAAGAATGATCTTTAAAATATTCTCCAATTTGGATCAAAAAATCATTTTATGTCATTTTTTAAATGAAAAATGAAATTGAAAATTTGAGACACGTGAACTCGAAACTCTTTTTAAGGAACGTGAAAATGAAAAAAAAAAGTAATCGCTATTTTTTAACATTAAAAACACTCTCAATAAACAACTTTAAATCAAAATAATCGAATTTTCAATGATCAAAAATCATTGCATTACTTGAATTATTACATTATCTCCACAAATCATACAACCCTTCCAGCCATACCTTGAGAAAAATTTTAAGACATTGAAATTTGTTGTTTTAGATTAAATTGTACAGTTGTGTAAATAACCTATGTTGACAACCTTTGACCCATTACGAAAATTTAACTCGTGTTTTTTTTTCAAACTTGGGTATTGGAAGACCAGAAATCGCTAATAGATTCTTGGTTCAGATTTAAATTGACTTTAGAGGTTAGATCTTTGATTAATCAAAATGGCACAATTATATTTAATGATTTTGTTTCAAAAATTTCATAATATGTTCATACGACCCAAAAAACACTAAAAATGAAAAACTGATCAAATACTTTCCATTAAGGTTTACAATCCCTGAAACTGGAAAAAAGATTATCTTGTATTGGGTGTGTCAACTTGTTATTTTGGTTCTTAGCTGATCGATCCACAACTAAGTTTGGATCGTATAGGTGGTTGAAAAAGGCTATTTTTGTCATTTTATTTTTTTTTTTTCCGAAATCCGAATTGATGAGTCTAAGATTCATTGATTGGAAGGTATTGAATTGAAAGTGTTAGTTTTTGGTTTGTCAATTGAAATAATCATTTTCCTTTTACAGAATTAGGAGTAAATAAAAAAAATTTTTTTTACAAGCATCAAATAATACAAAGCCTAAATAAAATTTTCAACATAGAAAACAAAAAACTCAATTACTAATTAAATAACTTCCAATCAATTAATCTTAGACTCATCAATTCGGATTTCGGAAAAAAAAAAAATAAAATGACAAAAATAGCCTTTTTCAACCACCTATACGATCCAAACTTAGTTGTGGATCGATCAGCTAAGAACCAAAATAACAAGTTGACACACCCAATACAAGATAATCTTTTTTCCAGTTTCAGGGATTGTAAACCTTCAAACGGCTGTATTATTTATTTAAAAGTGGGTGTGATTTTCTATTCTGAAATTTTTATTTTGGTTCTTTTTATTTTCCCTTGAATTAAATCTCTCCGCCACGATTCAGAGGAGGGTACTTCCTCGAATTGTTTGTGGAACAAAATAATCCATGCCAAATGTACTTAACACCTACTTTTTTAATAGGTTTTTTGATAAATTTTTTCTGTTTGGGTTGTTTCTCTCAAAACACAAATTTTTGTATCAAGAATAATTGGATTATGCTTACTTGGTAAATGTTTTAAAATATTTTACATTCAAGGATCTTTTGGGAATTAAATTTGCAAAAATTAATCAGTTTTGTTTTTTTTAATAAAAAAATATTGTGCTAATTGAAAAAAAATGTTCTTCTATTTTGGGTAATGCAAATTTTAGTGGATTTAATACAATATCAAACCAATTACCGTGACACTATTCAAAAATTTTAATGTTTTTGAATAACCTAGGCTTTTTCATCCTAAATTTTCACTTTTCTCGATTTGGGACATTCTAGGTGATAATGGCATACCTTCCCAGCCTAATTTACAGATCAAAAATAAAGAAAAGTGCCCATCAACATTGTCTCAAGGTTTTGTCACTTTCACCTAAAAAGAAATTGTCTCAAAAACCGATTTTTCGCAACCTTCTTTTTCATTTTTTTATATACAGAAATCTAAAACATGATGAAAAATCAACTTTTTTTCCTTCTTAATTCTCTTTTTAAAAATTTGTGAGATTTAATAAACACAAAACCCTGATTAAAGCACACAATACTTTGAATTTGAATTGTAAATATAGTTGTTAATTAGAATTCCTTTTATTTGTTGGAAATTCTATAAAAAATTGAGAAATCATAAAAAAGTCAATTGTTAAATACAATTGTTTGGTTATATCTTACAAAAAAATTAAGATTATTTTCTGAAAGATCTATTAAAAATTATCAAATTAAAAAAATATTTCTTTTCAGGTTAAACCTTGAAATTTACGAGTATTATAATTGTGATTTTGTAATACTTTTAATTTTTCTAGGATAAGAGTTTGATTAGGTTTCTCTAATTTTTTTATTCAATAAAAAGAAAAAAATGGTTCGAAGATTTCTTTGAAACATAAATAATATTTTTTCGTAAAAAATAATAATTGTATCATTTATTGGACCTACAAAGGTCTAAAATCAAATTCTCTTAATTTTGTATTTTTTTATTTAATCTTTTTTGAAAAAGTTCTTTTCTAATTTTTTTTCATATAAAATTGTTTAATTAATAAAAATTAAGAAAAAAATAAAAAAAAATTGAGAATATTAGGAAAATTTTTCAACTATTTACATGAATAATTTAAATTTTACTGAAAATAACCAGACCTTTACTTTCAAAATTGATTTGTACTTAGGTATACTATTTAGGAGTAGATTGGACGTTGCCTTGGTATAAGAATAAAAAAAAGCACGGATAATATTTTGAAACACGGATTATAGTAGTTGGGCACGCATTATTTTGATCACTATACAAAATTTTAACTTTGTCTCCTTTTAAGATTTTTTCTTTTCCAAATCGATCTTTCAAGTAATTCGATTGTAATTGGTTATCTCGTGTTTTTTTATTTGTTTGAAACTTTTTTTTGGTAAAATAAAAACCACAAAGAACTCATTTAGTTTAAAAGTAAAGTCATATTTAACTTAAATTTAGTCCCATTTGAATTTCAAATCACAGATTGCAACTTGAAATTAACTCAAAAAAATAATCCTTGAATTGCTTTAATTTTCAAAATAAAAACACATTTTTTCAATTTATTTAAAATTCAAACAACTCAATGAAAAAACTCTCTTTTGGGTTTAAAAAACTACGACCACACACAATCGCCGTTCCGTGGTTTGTACATAACAAAAAAACTTTCAAAATTATTATCTTTTTTAGGATCCTCTTTTCACTTTTTAATATTGGTTCAATGATCCAAAGTATGCACAAATGGTGGGATAACGGAAAATGGTATGTTTTTGTTTAAAAAAAAAAAAACTCTTCTCGCATTCCCAAGGTCTTTTCCAAAAAGTTAGTTAAAAAATTTTCACGAAAGCTGTTCAAAAAATGTTGCACTTGCGACACATTCCAGCTTTTTGTTTTTTGACGAAATTTCAGGGATAATGCATGCGTTTGTTGTGGGCTCTTTTTGCAACCCTGTTGCATCTGAAAACTAAATTCTGTTTCTCTCCTTTACGACATATTTAATTCATAGGTTTACCTTTCTAACACATTGGACGTGGATGACACAAAACTCGTATCAAATCTTTCTAATTGGTTTCTCATTCCATTTGCTCAAAAAGTTCTCTGACAAAGCTTTTGAGAAATGTAGCTTCCGCTTTAAAAACAAAAAAGTACCCAAAAAATACAAAGTCTTTTATTTGTGGTGGTCTTTAACCTTCACGATTACATGTCTAGTTACAACTTTATTTTGGGCCATGCTATACAAACCAAACGAGACAGAAGTGTATTATTCTTCTGTCGCCGCTCATGGTGTTAATTTTCTTCTTACATGCTTCGAACTGTCGTTTAATCGATGCAGATTGCCTCTGACACACTATATCGTCTATTTTTTTTATGCATCATTTTATATGGGCTTCACAACAATTTATTACTATTCTACATCCAAATCAACAATCTATGATATACTTGATGTCTCAACAGTATCCGGCTGGCTGTTTTTTGGACTTGCCTTAGTCGCAGGATTCTTGATCTTGTTTTTCGGGAAAGGATTAGTCAAATTAAGAGATCATTTTTTTTCTGACAAGATCAAAAACAAAGATCGGAAAAAAAAAAACTCTGATGGGGTAACTGGAGATATATATTTAGATACACGCACTAATAATAACTCTAGATCAGACAATTCAAGTTCAGAAAGTTCAGAAAGTTCAGGAAGTTCAGGAAGTTCAGGAAGTTACGGACGTTCAGGAGGTTTCGGATGTTTCGGATGTTCAGGATGTTCAGGGGGTTCAGGAGGTTCAGGAAATTGCGGATGTTCAGGGTGTTCAGTGGGTTCAGGGTGCTCAATGGGTTCAGGGTGTTCAATGGGTTCAGGGTGTTCAATGGGTTCATTTGGTTCAGTGGGTTCCTAAAATTGAAGAATACAACACAAGTGCAAATATGAAGATCTTAACTCTTTTTGTTCAGAGATCTATTAGTTATAGCGTGTTTTACATCCTAATAAAAAAAAAATAATAAAAATTTATCTCAAAACTCATCAAGGCCCCGCCAATGTCATTTGAGAATTTATGTTTTTAATTGATTTCTGTCAGTCATTAGTTTTTTTTTTTTTATTTTTATTTCAACTTTTTGTGGTGAAAGACTAATATTTGAAAATTAAACCAAAAAATTTTCATTTGTTAATTTGAAGATGAAAGTAATTTTGAAATTATTATTTTTTACAATAAATAGAGTGTCAATTAGATTTTATTAATTTATTAATTTTATTTTTTATTAATTCTATTTTAATAAAAGTAAAGATTTTTTTAAAAAAGCTTAATTACATTTTTTTTTTAAATTATTTATGGTAAAATTTGTAAAATTGCTGTGTTAATTTTTTATGATTTATCACGAAATGTTAAATGTTATAATAAAACTTAGTAAAGTAAAGAGAGAATTTTGAAGTGACCAAATTTGTGTCTTCTAATTTAAAGAGTAACAAGACATACATCTAGTAAAAATCATTAGAAGTCTTTGAAATTATATTTAGTTTTTTAAAAGAATTGGAAAAAAAAGAGAGAAAAACATAATAGTCATTATAAAAATAAAGAAAAATATTATTTTTAAAGATTTTTTGATAACATTTTAATCCCCAAATCAATTTTGGAAATAATGAATGTTCCAATCTTCTGATTTAAATTTATATTCTAAGATTTTCATAAACGTACCAATTAATAAAAAAAATTAAATTATAACATTGAATATGTTAAATATAGTTTTTTTTTTGTTTTTTTCACTATTTTTTGTTTTTTAACTTTAAAAATCTAGACATTAAAATAACCGATATTATAGAATAATAGGTATAAGATTAATAATTATTTTCAAAGATCTGGATTAATTTCGATTGAAAATTCAAATTTCACAATATTTTATTCAAATTTTTGCTATCAACAAAATTCAAAAAAAAAAAAAAAAAATTGATTTTGAAGATTATTGTATTATTTTTTAATAATATTTAATGGTTATTTTATTTTTTTTTTTCAAAATTTAGTGCTGATTATACTCTCTTTTAAAAAAAATTTTATTTGTTTTATTACAAATGTAATAAATGAAATTATTTTACAATTTTTTTTTGTATGTTTTTTTTCAAGTATTTTCTTTGGCTTAAATCAAAGTTTTTGACAATTATTCATATTAAACTTTTGAATTTGGCATAAAGAAATTACTTCTAATTTTTCTCTTGATTGGATATTTATTAAAAATCTAGAAGATAAAAAAAAGAAAAATTCTCTAGTAATATCTTTTTTTATTTTATTTTTATCAAAAAATTAACAACTTTGTTTACTTTTTATTATTAATAAATAGATATATTGAATTTTGAATTGCTATTATTTTAATAAAATTTCTTATTTAAAAAATAATAAAATAAATAAAAATCTTGTAAAGAAATATAAAAATGAATAATTATTATTTTTTTTCCAAATATAAAAACAATACAAGAACATCCTATCTTTAAATTTGAATTATTTGACTTTTTATTATTAAAAAATCTATATTCAAGACAAATTACAAAATAAAGTTATGCACACATCAATATAATTTTAAATCTTTTATTTTAAACTTGATGTAATTTAGGCAAACCAATGTGCTAAGTGATATATATATATATATATATATAGATATAGATATAGATATAATATATCATTATAAATAGAGGAACCTGCCTATAAATACAGATTAAAAAAATTCAATGAAATAATAAAAAAAAATCATTAAAGGGTTGAGTTATTAAGGTTCAAAATATTTTTCAGAAATGTAAAAAAAAAAAATTGAAATATTTATGAGTATACAATAACAATACAAAACTAACCAACCTAACATGTGTTATCGATCTCCAAAAATACACAATCCAACCATAGGACATTTTTTTTATAAAAATGTAACAAAGAGCAACACTCAATTTTCCAATTAGAGTGGTTGTGAATTATAATGTTGAAAACAAATTTATGATTTTGAAACTTCACTCTTAGAGATCCCGTAGATTTTTTTTTCATTTTTTACTATTTTACAAAGGAGTTATTTTCTTCTCAAGTATCTTATAAAATCCTTACACTGTCAAATAAATAGAGTTAAATCTAACTAAAACTTTGTTTAAATCAAATTAAATTGATTAGGTACTTAAAAAAACCAATTTGTATTAAATTATAGAAATTTAACGATTTTGAAATTTCAAAAAAGAAAGAAGGAATTTTTTAATAAATAAATACCCAAATAAATTTCGTCATTAAATTTTAAAATATGAACTTAAAGAGATTATAGAAAATTTTGATCACTTATTATGGGTGTGCCCTTCCTATACAAAAGATAGATTGATATTTTTAAATAAATAAAAAGAATTAAATATTAATGAAATAATTTTAAGTCAAGACAACTTAAAAATATTTTTATTAATTAACAATCGTAGAATCTATGATTTTACACCTAAATTTCTGGAAGTTAATTTAAGTAAAAGGGTAGTTAGAGTGTAATTTACAACTTCCTCATCAAGAAAAAAAAGAAAGAAGTAAAATTTTTTCTGAAAATTTGATTTTTTGGAATTAAGAATGTTTTATTAACTTTTTTTTATTATATTTTTTGACAAGGGGGTTACTCTTGGGATTTTTTTTCTATTATTTAAATTTTTTTCAATTAAAAGAAGGGAAATTTTACTCTGTATCTTTTGGTTTCAAGTCAGGTATTGGATATCGAGCAAATTTACAGTAAATGTTTAGTCACTTATTAAAAATAATTTTTATTATATGCTAAAAAAAAATTAAATTCATTTTTTTATTATTATCATTGAAGAGGGATAATTTAACCAAATTATCTCTTGTTTACCAATTTTTTTTTTTTTTTTTTACTTTTTTTTTTGATTAGTAAATTATTATATTTTCAAAAAAAGAACAAAAAGTCAAAAAAAAAAACAAAGTTAGCTTTTCCAGAATTTAATAATTCGTAAAAACTAAGATTTTTCTCTAATTTTTGGAATTCTGGAAAATCACCGTTAGGTTTGTTTCACTTTTTGATATAAAAAGAATTTTTATTTAGTTTTTTTTTTATTTCAAAAAGTAAAAAAATAACTAAAGACCTTGATGGCACTCTATGACACTTACCCGAGTTATTTATTTCTTGATTTTTTTTTCCAAGATTTAAGGCCGATAAGATTATAGCTCGTGGTTTATCTTTTCTTTACAAAATGAAAAGAAAAAATGTTATTTTTTTAAACAAATACAAGTAAAACAAAAAGAAAAGAGGCTCAAAAAATAAAAATAAAAAATAAAAAAAAAACGAAATTTGAAGTATTTTTATGTTAACATAATGTTGAATGGGTTGGTGATTGTTTCTTTTTATGTTGGATATTTCTAGATCAATTAATAAGTAGTGTTAATAAAGAGATCTAAATATTTGTATAACAAAAGATGAAATGAAAGAGGTTACATTATAGAAGTGTATATTAATATAGTGATTGGAATAGTTTTTTTCAAAACATGATCATGAAAATTTTTTCTACTTTTAGATAACCATACTTATAATAAACACTTCTGATTAATAAAAGATTGTATATTAAAAATTATTTTTTGGGATATTTTACAATTGAAGTTGGAAAATCTAATTTTCAAGGTTCTATTAAGATATTTTTTAAATTTAATAGTAAAAAATTATAAAAAAATTTTTTTTACATTTTTTATGTTATAATCATTTATTTTAAAGAATATTTTAAAGTTAGTAAATATCCCATAAATGGAAAATGAATTTTTTTCGACTATTAACGAATATTTTATTGATATAAATTGAAAAAAATATGTTTTTGTTGATTTTTCAGTTGGGTTTTTTTTAATTTTTGAAATAAATTAAAAATTTTTGAAATTTTCCTTTTATTCCAGAAAGTAAAAAAAAAAATCATCGTACTCTTTTCCAGTGTTCAAAAGAATTGAGTAATTGCAAAGACTTTTCTCTATTCTTCTATGTACTAGAAAGGGTAGGCACTTGAATCCACTTGACGGAAACTTTTGTTGGTTTTTTTTTTTAATTTTTGAAATAAACCGAAAATTAACGAAAATTTTGCTTTATTCAGAAAAGTAAAAAAAAACCGCCAGTGGGTTTTCTTGAGTTTTATGTATATTTGGAAAATCAATAGTTTTTTGTTAGGTTTTTTTGAGTTTTCTGTTTATTTGGAAAAGCAATATATTTTCCTGAAAAAAAGAAAAAAACCTCAAAAAAACCTAGACCACTTTATAAATAAAACAGAAAACCTCAAGAAAACAGTAATTAACTTTTCCAGAATTGAAAAGAATTGAGTAAAAGTTAAGATTATTATCAATTCTTTAAATTGTGGAAAAGATAGGCACTTGGATGCACTTAAAGGTACTCTAGAGACACATTTGTTAAGTTTTCCAAAATTTAAAAGAATCCAGGAAACTCAAAGATTATATTCAATTCTTTCCAATCCTGGAAAACTTAGGCCACTCTCAATAATTATCTTCAGCGAAATTTTTTATATACATTTCAGTTTTATTAGATTGGTACAACATTTTCAAAACTATTAGATATTATCAATCAAAGTAAATAACTCCAAGTTGGATTCAACTTGATTTCATCCTTCAGTTTATTTAGAATTTCAAACCCAACACAGACCCTTTTTTCTCGACTAGAGACTTTTAAAAAGGTGGTTATACGAACAACAATAAAGAGAATAACTTTGTGAATTTTAAGTTAAGTAATTTTGATTATATTATGATTAAACTTTATGAGTAATGATGAAAGATTAATGAAAGTCGTAGTTATGTCTTATTTGGAATTGCAAATTTTATTTTTTTATGCTACTGGTATTTGAATAATAAATGGGATTTTTTTCACTTCATTTTTAATTTCTCTTTTTTAAGAGAACACAGATCGAGAACCTCTTTTTTTAAGAACTATATTTATAAAAAAAAAATATGGAAAAAGAAGTGAAAATTCTTCACATTTAGAATTCAAATACCAGTAGTGAAAATGAAGAAAAATATTGTTCTATTTATTATCAAACAAAGGCTAAATCAAAAACTGCTTGAAAAAATGTAAAAAAATTCTCAAAAGTCAACTAAATATACAAATCGATTTTTCGGAAATTAAATTTTATTTTTTATCTTTTTTACTTTTTTTATTACTTTCTCAATGAGCAAAAAGAAAGTTTCTTATTTTTATCACTCTGATGTAGGAAACTATCACTACTCGAGTGAACACCCCATGAAGCCACATCGAATCAGGATGGCAAATGAATTAATCAAAATCTATGGGCTACACAACAAAATGCAAATCTTTAGTCCAAAAATCGAACAATTTGGTGTAAGGGAAATGACCAAATTCCATTCAGACGAGTACATTAAGTTTTTAAAACGTATTACCCCCGAAACCCAAGATCAGTTCCAAAGGCAAATGAACAGTTTTAATGTTGGTGAAGATTCGCCTGTGTTTGTTGGGTTGTTTGATTTTTGCAAAATATCATCTGCAGGATCCGTTGAAGGTGCTTCGAAATTGAATTTGGGAAAGTCAGACATTGCAATCAATTGGGCTGGTTTGTCAATTCTTTTCAACTTTTTGGATATAACTTTCTTTTTTCTTTCATCACAACCAACCACAAAAAAAAAAAAAAAAAAAAAAAACCGTTCCTTTGTAAAAAATTTAAAAAAAGAATTCTTTTTTGATTGAATTTCACTTTTTAGTCACCTAAAATATCTCTGTTATCCTCATTTCATTTTTTTTTCATTTAACCTCTTTTTTGAACTCACCAGAAAATAAATATTCAAATATACCACCTTGAAACTTTTTTGTAAAGAACAACACAAAAACAAATTTTCTAAAATCTTAAGGACTATCTGAATTTTATGCTCTGTGAGCATTGAAATACAAAGCAGTAAATAGACTAAGACCTTTAAAATTTAGTGAATTGAGGGAAAGTCAAATATTTCCAATTTTTAGCAATTTAAGATTTTGACTAAAATCATTTTTTGATCCAAAAACTTTTCGAAAAATCCCAACAAAGCAAGGCAAAAATAAAAAGCTATTTTTTTTGATATTGGGAAAATGTCACTCCACTTTCTTTTCAAATGGGTGGCTACACTCACCACCAACTCTAACATACTTCAATATAAAGTGGAGTGACATTTTCCTAATATCATTTTGGAAGTCGAAAATTTTGAGTGAAAAATTTTGGATTTGGAAAGTAAATTTTTTTTGCCTTCCTCAAAAACAACCTAAATTTTACATTTTAACAAGATCTATTAACTCAACATTCTTTTGAGTTCATAATTCGTGTTATGGGTATTAAAGTAATAGCCACTGTGAATAAAATTCGAATAATCCTTAAGGCACTTTGTTTTTCGTAATTTCCATTTGGCAGGCTTGAATCAAATTTTTAATTGCCAAGTATCTAAATCAAAAAAAAAAGAAAATATTTGAACCCAAATACATTAGAGTTTCTCCTTCTTTTCCACTTGTTGATAAAAATCTTAAAAAAACAATTCAAACCAATTTCTCTTCTTGAAAATTTTCTGTATAATTTGATAATTGTAATGTTTAGTTAGTCTTCATTAATTCCTAAAATTATTTTTTTTGTTCACCTTCACTCTCATGTGGTCAAAAATATCCATAACCAAAGGAGAAAACTGTGTTTGAAAATAAAAACCGTGCTTTTTTCTTTCTTCTTGTTATTCCAATACAAGATCTAATTCAGTATTTAATAGTATACCTAAGGTCAAATCAATTTTGAAGGTAAAACTACACTACACAAGAGTAAAAAGGGAATGTTGTAAAAAATAGAGCTTTTACACTTTTAGAGATAACTGAAGAGTTCCATGTAATTACCCACAATTTAGTTATACGGTTATTTTCCAATCAATAAATGAAAATTTTTATTTCAATTTCCAAAATGAATATTAATTATAACTGCTTACAATCAATTTAACAGAGTAAAAATTTTGTCTTAGAGTTAACTTAGGAAGTTTAATATATTGTCTAAAAATATCATTTCTCAAGGATGTTGTAAAGATCTTTGGATTTTCTTCATTTCTAAACGATTAGAAAAATATTTTAGAATGTGAACTAAAAATTTTCATTTTTTAATGGGAAAATAATAATAGTAAATATCATATCCGATTATATTAATAGACTAATAATAATTTTAATCAAAAAATGGTTTGGTAAATACCAATCTTTCAAATCTAAAAAAAAAATCATTTTTCAAACAAAAGTATTGGTATTTACCAAACTATTTTATATTGAAAATCCCTTTGAGCTCAAAAATCAAAACGGAGGTTTCGTTTACGATTTCCGAGTTTTGGGTAATTGCATGGAAATCTTTCTTTATCTCGAAAATTGTGAAAAACTCTATTTTTTACAACAAACCATATTTACACTTGTGTACAAGTTTAAAATAAATTCTGAAAATTAAAGTTAGCCAAAACTACATCTTGGATTTTAGTTATACACCCTTTATAAATTATTTTTTTCAAAGTTATGATAATTTTATGTCATTAAGAAAAGATAGCTATTAAACTAATTAAGATTCGAATACCCCGTTTTTCAAAATTACTGAATTTTGAAAAAAAAACACCTATTTTTGGGGTATTTTTTTTTTTAAAATAGGCTACAATGAACGAACTTTAAATTGATCATTAAGAAAGAAAAAATACTAAAATTTAAAACGATTTACAGAAAAAAAACAGGGAAAATACATTAAAACTGAAACATGGTTAAAAACAAAATGGTGATTCAAAACACATAACAGTTTTTTTAATATTGTCTTTTGATCGTAGTTTTTCTTTGATTTATCTATTATTAAAATTTGTTGAAAAAATTGACTTTTTTTGAGATCTCCAAAACCACTCAAACGATTTCAATCATCAAGGAGATTTAAATTGTATTTGTTGATTTGATTAAAAATAACAATAATATAGCGAATTGTTCTTTTTAAAGTTAATTTGTTTCTTCTTTTGATTGATTTTACTTTTCATTTTCAGGTTCGACTAAGGTTACCAATGAAAATTCGTGTTGAATTTTTTTTGCCTGGTTTTACTTTTTTTCTGGATGGTCAAATCTTTTGAAATTTTTACAATTTTAAATTAAATTTGATGTTTTTTTTTTCATTTTTCAATAATTTGCTTTATATTTTAGAAAAATGACAAATTTTATAAAAAATCACAAAATATTAAGACATCACTTTTTGCACATTTTTGTTTTTTTTTTTTCGATTTTTTTTTGAAAGGTAATTCATTTGCAAATTGTTTTTTTATTGTAGAAACGATAGCCACTGGGTAAAAGCGTGTTATTTTAATGTTACTGATAAAGTAAAAATGATTGTAGAGAAATCATTTTGATTTTCAATTGAAATTTTCTTTAGATCTTCAATAGTAGATCAAAATGAACCTTATTGATTTTCTTAATAGGCACATAAGAATTCGGGGTTTTAAATTTTTAAGAAAATCTATTGATTTAATAGTTTTGTTTTCAGACGTATTTCAACTATTCTTTGGTGTTTATTATTCTGCTTATTTCTTATTTGATTTACAAAGGTTAATTATATAAAATATTTGATATTGGAAAAAAATGTTGGGCTCCTTTGACTGAAACAAAGTTTAATTTGTTATTTTTTAACGATATCATGAAGAACTTGCCCTTCAAAGGATCTTTTTCTCTCTTAACCGATTTATTGAAAACAATGAAGCTAAAATGTTAAATTGGTTCCTTTTGAAAATAAAAAATGGTTTAAATTTCACCAGATACCAAAAACTACATCTTCCAATAGTCTCTTCCCCCCTTTTATTCCATGTTTGTTAAGAAATACCCGAAAATGATTAAATATAAAATCCCAAAAATGCTGAGTGTTCTTAACAGTCACTAATTTTGAACAAAACCTCTAAAATTTTCTTGAATTGGAATAGTTATATAAAAAAATGTTTTTCTTTTTTTTTTTTTCAAAAATTTGTAATTTTCTTTTTTTCTCCTTTTGAAATTCTTTTTATTAATGGTCTATTTTTTCTATTATATATCAAAGAAAAAAAGAGAACAAATAAAGTTTTTTTTTTTTTTGAAAATGAGATTGGTTTTTTTAATCAAAGAGAAAAAAAAAAATTGTTTGTATTTAGACATTGTTTTTCAACAAAATAAATGGAATTCAATCCATTTACAAAAATTATCGAAAAAATGAAGGGCTTTTCTATTTTACAAATATTTTGTCTTCTTGAATCAAAATATTTGTTTAAAATAAATGTGGTAAATCCTTGTGATACATAGCGATTTTTTGGGATTTATGAAATTAAAATTGGCAAAAAAAATTTGTTAAACGCTTGTAAAATAACTAAAAATAACGTTTTTAAAGTTAAATTTATTATTAAAACACTTCTTATTTTACCCAAATTAAAATTGAAAATAAGAAGATCCAAAAATTTTCAAACTTTGCCAAATTACTAGACGACTTCTCAAAATCTTTCCACAACAACTACAGTACTATCTTAATTATTTAAGAGATCTAATCTCTTTCTTATCGGTAGTTATAAAAAATTATTTACTGAAAATTTTCCAAATAAAAGGTTTATGTTTTAAAAAAATAAATTGCATATCTACTTATTATTTATTTAGGTTTCTTTGGTCATTTAATGTATAATCCTTCTCAAAAAACGAAGCAGGTCTTTTAATTTGAAACACCAGTTTTTGTCGAGTCTGACAGAGCTATTTTGACATCAGTAAATAAAAAAATTTTCAATTTTTAAGAACCACTTTTTGAGATGAAAATCCTTGAATTATCAAGAGAAAGAATGTAGTTAATATTGTTTTGAAGTCTCACAAAATTTTCTTTATCAAGATCATTTTGAAAAAAAATTACAATTTTTTGATTTTTCAAAATTCCTGTTGTTAATTTAATAATGTGAAGATATGAAAAATTAGTTTTAGTTTAAAAAATAAATATCTAAAAACAAATTTTATAAATGAAAAGCACCTGTAAAAACCTTATCTAGTTCATTTTTATGATTCTTTAGAGAGTTTAAATATATTTTTAATTTAGTTTTATAAAATGTTTGGAATATAAAATTATACATTTTCCCCAAATTTATCCTTTTACTCTTTTGTTTTCTTTTTTAGAAATTGAAAAGTATTTTCCTTTTCAGACTTGATATTTATTATCAAACCAACTAAACCCCTAGAAGTTAAATCAAAATGTGTAAATCCCAAGAAAAAAATCATGAAAAATAAGAAAAATGTCGTAAATTTAGGATTTTTGAGAATTTTTTGGAAAATTTTTCTCTCCTTGATAGATCAAAGATCAAAAGAAAGTTGTGAGTAAAGATTGTTCATCAAAACCTGTAATTGACACGTGGCCCTTAAGCACAGTCTAATCGATACAAAACGTGAAGAAAAATCAACTTAAAAGTTCTTAAATTTACTTCACTAAAAATTGAAATCTCTTTGCATTTTATCCACAAATAACATTGCTGTTTTGAAAAAAAAAAAATTCAAATACGCTACAGCTATTTTAAAAAACTATGTACACTAAAAGTTTTAAAAGGTGTTACTCAAATTGTTTGACTTGCTCTTTTAAGCTGTTTGATTGAAAATTTTAAGTACTTTGAGTAACTCTTTTAAAAACTTTTGTTACTCACTGTTTTTTAAAACAACCAAAAACAAAGATACCTGTTTTTTTTCATCCATGCTTTTCATTTTTTTATTTCGATTCTTTTTCAAAAAGTAATCTCAAAACTGTTGAAAAGAAGAATAAAGGAATAGAACAGGAAATTAAACACTTTTGAAAACATTTTGATCGAACTTTACCAAAATTTCAAACCACAATTTTCCTATTACCATTTATTCTTATCCAACTTTTTGTACAAAATTTCAATTTTTCTTTTTTTTTTCTTGATCAAATAATAGGTGGCTTACATCATGCCAAAACAGATCAAGCGTCAGGCTTTTGCTATGTTAATGATATTGTCTTAGGAATTTTGGAATTATTAAAATATCATAATAGAGTGCTGTATATTGATATTGATATTCACCATGGGGATGGTGTTGAAGAAGCTTTTTACACAACAGATCGAGTAATGACTTGTAGTTTCCATAAATATGGATCTGGATATTTCCCAGGAACAGGTAAGAAATTTCATTACAGACTACTACTTCTATTTTTCTCTTTTTTTTTTTTTTTTTTACTTGACTCAACAATTTTAAAGATTTATTTATTTGTCAGATATTTGATAATCGGTTTTCCTGTTTCTAATTAATTTTAAATTGTTTTTTTAAAATTTTAAAGATATCCACCAATGTAAAGAATTAGAATTCTAAACTTTAAATTTTTTACAAAAAATTAACATTTATTTTTTATTTTATTTTATTTGGTGTTCTCTTTATTTTAAACATCAAATGGGGTCTCTATTTCAAAAAAAATCAATTTTTTTATATTTGGGTTAATTTGATTTTGTAGTTTTTGACAATCGGTGTACTTTTTTTTTCAGGGCTTATTTTTCAGTATTTGCTTCAAATTGGAAATTAAATTAATTTATCAAAAGTTAGATCCTTATTGAATATGGTTAAATTTTTGAAATTTTTGAACCATATGAAAAATTGGTTTCTGTGATTTCTGTGATTTCTGTGATTTTCAAAATTCTGAAATTTTAAAGAAAAACAAGATAAAATCCTAATTTATAATTTTAAAAAAAAATTGAAAAACTTAAAGCATTGGTTTGAGTATAAAAGGAATTTCGTGCCCGAAAAATCATTTTTTGTAAAATTCCAAAATGATAAATCAAAAGAGTAATATCCAAAAATCAAAATTAAAGTACATGAAGGATAAAAAAAGGTTAACAATTACAGGTGCCGTTTTTAATAAATTTAATTCTTTCAAAAAACTTTATGATTTTAACAATAATAGTAAAGCTTTAGAATATTTAATTGACTTTTATCAAAAAAATAATCCAATCCAACAAAAATTGAAAAGAAAAAGATTTAATGAAAAAAAGAAATCAAATTCAAAGAATCATCAAGAACATATATTTTTAAATATTACCTATAACACGAAATATCTTATGATTCCCAAATTAATATTAAATTATTTTCAATTCGCTAAAGTCAATGAAAAAGTTGCAGAGAAAAACAAACACTACACACAATTTTCTATAGAAAAAAATAATAACAAACAAATCGTACATACAAGTGATTATATTAGAAATCAGCAAATACAAAATGAAGACATCTTATTAATAAGTAATCCGTTGTTTTCAAGTATTGGGTATACAGATTATACCGTTTTATTTAGTCTAATTTTGGGAAAAGAAAAATTAATTAACAAAAATCTTTTTTATAAAATCCAAAAGGAATTTATTTTCCCAATTATAAATAAAATTTGGGAAAAACATCAAAACAAGATTTCAATAGATGGTTTTTACAATTTAATTGTTGATGGGAGGTTTTCTCGCCCACAGAGAAAAAAAGGACCATCGCGTTATGTAACAGAGGTATGTATTAATGAAAAAAATTTATTAGTAATTGATTTATTTACACTTTCGATTTTTGAAAAACAACCAAATAAAGGGAATTTAGAAGCACAAGCTTTCTTTAAAATATTAGAAAAATTCCCTCTGAAACACAAAACAATTAATTCAATTATCTGTGATGAAAATTTGTCACTCATAAAAAAATTAAAAAAAGAGAAACCGAAAATAAAAATAATTAATTGTATTGGTCACAATTCTAATTCAATAAAAACGAAGTGGAAGAAAATCTGCAATTCAAGAAAATTATTGACTGAAAAGGAGAAAATCAAAAAAAATTATCATAAAAATAAAAAATATTTTTATAAGTTCGAAAACTTAAAAATTTATAGTGATAAAATATCAAAACACTTTAAAATTTGCTGTAAGATGTGTCAAAATCAAAATGAATTTAAAAAATTATGGTTTAATTTCGCAAATCATTTTCACAATAATCATGAATTATGCTCCAAATTCTTTCTAAATAGTAAATGTTGTAAGAAAAACTATCAAGTTAAACATTTATTAAATCAAAAAAACTTTATTCTCTGCAAAGAAATTCTTGAAATGATTTGGAAAGGTAATATTTCTAAAAAAATTGATAATTATTTAGAAGCAAAACAAACATCTATCATAGAATGTTTCAATTCCACTTTATCCAAATATACACCAAAACAGAAATTTTTCCAATATGAAACTTTTGTTGCAAGAACTTATTTATGTGCTTTAGTTTGGAATTACAAACATCTCGATAAAACTAAAACACATTTATTTGAAAAAATTAATAAAAATATCTTAACTTCAATCAATTGTATCAACCAATTAATAAAACAATATTAAACAAAAAAATTTTCAAAAGAAAGTTAAATAAAAAAAATGTTCTTTTTTCGGGCACGAATTTTTTTTTTAATGCGACCACTGCTTTAAGAATATTTTTAAATATCAGAATAATATACAAAAGTGATTTTAGAATCTATGTATGGTACAATATCCTAAATGAATTACCGTCTACCTCAAAGAAGTATAAAATTGAAGTATTTTGTTATTGAAGATAAAACATATTTAGTTTTTTAAATGGTTCAAGTGTCTCTAAAAATTCTCTGAGTAAGATAGTAATAAAAGTTAATCTGATATATTAAAAATGATAAATGTATTAGTAAAAAACCTCAAAGAATTTTTTGAAAAAAATCTGCATTTTGAGACAAATTTAAAGGTTGAATTATCAATTTTCAGATTTCAAAATCGTAAAATATCTTTTTTTAAATTTGTGTCGAAATGTAGATAAGTTGCGAAAAAATTTAATTTTTTTAAAAAATTAAAATAATTTAACTTTGGGGTTATTTTGACAAATTATTTTTATATATTGTAAATATATTGAAAATACAACTAGACTTTATTGAAAAAGGAAACTAAAATAATTAATCCTTCTTATTATATGCGAAAATTATTGAGTTAGATCTTGAAATTAAAAAATTGAAAAAAATAGTTACTTTTTTGAGGTTCTAAATATAAATTATTACATACCAGAATACTGTATTTTTGGTTTCTATTTTTAAATTTAGAAAAGGAGTTAAAAAAAAATTTACAAAATGAAAATTTTTAATTGTGATCAATTCTCAACAAATTCAATAATTTAATGTGCAATAATATTTGAAAGAGATTTTTAAGAGGTACCTTTGAAAAATAGAGAATTAATATGATTTACACCTAATTACAACATACTTTGATTATATCCAAATCTATGGTTACTCTAATTCCATAAACAAAAATAATTCAGATCATGAAATTTTTCCAGTGTTATTTTATAAATGTTAAGATTTTAATTCTAATAATCATTTAATACCTTTTCAGTCTACAAATTAAAAAAAAAAAATACAAAATATTATTATTCAAGGTTTTGTTTTTAAACCAAATTTCAAAATTTTGGATCCAGTTAAAATAGTTTAACGAATAACAATACTACTCCATGAATCAATATGGAAATAAATTTGATTTTACAAACTATTTTTATCATTTTTTTTTTTTCAAATCTTTTTCCCAATTACCTAATATGTATGGTTAGATCGGGGAATTTTTTTCAATGATTGGTTAAAAGATAATGTTGTGGCCAAGTTAAATAGAAAAACTCAGATAAAATTTGTTGATATTATCTAACCATTTGATCGATTAATAATTGTTGATGAAATTTCAACAAATTTACCAATATAATTTTTTATTCCGCTCGTTTCATCATTTTGTCCACATCTAGATTTTTTATTTTTCGTTTTATATTTTTTTTTTCTTTTTTTATTCATAAGACTCTTTATGTTTTTTTTTTTTCTTTTAACCTCATTCTTAGAAAATTAAATTAAATTTAAAATACTTCTAATAACCTGTGTCTATATAGGCAGTCTTTGAATTATAAGACACAATTTTAGTCACTTCAAAATCCTCTCCTTACCAGATTAAATGTTTCCAACGTTTAACCCTTAACAATAAAAAGTTTGCATTCGATTTTTTGAGATATTTTTTGTTGTTTGGCTTTCAAAAATAAAGGCTTGTTTCTCTGTATTTTTTTATTTGAAAGTATTCTTCGACGGGAAAATTATTAAATTTCAAATTTGGTCAAATTCACATTTTTTTCAAAATAGTCAATTCCATTGAAATATATTGGCTATAGGTATTTAAAATACCTTTACGGGTGGGTTAAGGTATGTTATTGGGTCAAAGTTATGTTAGGGTAGGTTATAGTGCGTTTTGATGATTTGGATGGTATGCTAGAAAATTTTGGCAAGGATTTTGAAAAAAAATAATTAATCAAGAGACCAATTAGACTTTTGCAACTTGTTTTCAGGGGGATAATTTTCCACTTAACTTTTTGTGTTAGAATTGGGTTTCGAACAAATTTTTAAAAATATTTAGTATTGATGATTTCAAGATTTTGGATTTTCTACAATTTAAGTAATAAAATACGAACAATCGCAAAATAATCTTTTTGATTTTTCCTCCCACAATTTATAAAAACACATTAAAAACTTTCATACACAATGAAAAGAATCAAGAAACATTTCAAAAATATTAAAAATTTCAATTTGACCAATTTTGAAATTTAATAATATACCCTTCTTCGACGGTTTCAGAAGTTGCAAAAATTAAAGGAAAAAAAAATACAAAAAGCAGAGTTTTTTTTTCACTATTTTTGGTTTTGATTGGTTCCAAATTTTTGGAATGGGGTTTATTTTCGAATTCTTTTTTTTATTTTCTAATTTATTTCCATTTATTATTTGGATTACTTTAATTTTTTCTTTAAATCGAAAAAAAATTCTTTGAATGATTGATATTGAGTTTATTTGAATTCTTTTAGTTCATTATTAGGAAAAAACAATTTTTCAGTATTCAGTTTATGAAATTTAAATAATAAACATTCTTCAAAATTAAAACATGATTACTTATCTATCACATACCATTATAAATCACAAATAAATTTCATAGGTAATATTAAAGATGTTGGATATAAAGATGGTAAAAACTATTCAGTTAATTTCCCATTAGATGATGGTATGGATGATGAAACATATGTAAAATTTTTTAAAAAAACAATTACTGCCGTGATGAATTTTTATCAGCCAAATGCCATAGTAATGCAATGTGGTGCCGATTCGTTATCGGGTGATCGGTTAGGGTGCTTTAATCTTACTTTGAAGGGGCATGGCGAGTGTGTAAAATTTATTCGGAGTTATAACAAACCATTACTAGTTCTAGGAGGAGGGGGGTATACTATTAAAAATGTTTCAAGATGTTGGGCATATGAAACTTCCTTGTTAATCGACGAAACAGAATTGCCCAACGAACTCCCTATACATGAATTTTATAACTATTATACCCCGGTTTATCAATTGCATTTGGAACCTCTTTATATGCAAAACAAAAATGATACATTGGTCTTAGAAAAACACTTTCAAGAAATTTATGAAAATTTAAAAGATTTAATCCCTTCGCCTTCCATTGGAGAAAGATTTCGCCCACCAGATTTATTAATAAACGAATCAGAATTAGAAACCGATAAATTCCTTAATGAAAAATCCGATTTTCGGTTTACAGAAGAGCAATTTAATTCGCAAATTCGACCATTCAATGAATTTTATGAATCACCAAACTACAGACAAAAAAATAAATTATGGATGAAAAAATCAATTGTGGATATTTTGGAAAAATATAAACTCGAGTCTGTTTTTGATAATAAACTTTTGGAAAGTTTCAATCAAGTCGAAAACCTGAACAACAGCAATAGTAATATTATGACAAATAATAATAGAAAAAATATTTTTCAATATAATACTGAAACCGATCTTTCTCAAATAATGAAAAAAATAAGAAAATAACAAATATATCAAATATTTTTTCAGAAAAAATTTTTTTTTCTTTTTATAAAATAATAAAGGCTGAATAGATTCAAAAAAAATATTAAAATAATAAAAATATTCAATTTTTTATTTTTTTAGGAAACTCATTTAATTATGAAAAAAGTAAAGGGGGAAATAAATTTTAGAGTTATTAAAAGGGAATTTTAAAGAATTATAAAGTATTTTACTCTGTTTTTAAATTTTTTTTACGAAAAATATTTTTTTTGCAAACAAAAAGTATTTTGTAAATTTGTTCGAATTTTCAAATCAGACTTTGAAATTCAAATTAAAACTTTGATCTTAAACTACAAATAATTATTGAGATTTCCTCAAAAGGATAGCAACAAACAAAAATTATTTCAAAGAGTAATCATTTTTTTTTTATGAAGGAAAAAAAATTTGTTTTTTCTGACTTATTAAACATTAAAAATACTTTATTTAAAGGATCAACTTTATATATATATATATATATATATGTGTGTGTGTGTGTGTCCCTACGACCCAAAAAACACTATAAATGAAAAACTGATCAAATACTTTCCATTAATATAATTAAAAAAACTAAATGATAAAATATAAATAAATAAAGTTTCAATTTAACTTTTTCTTGAAAACATTTTTTGCCAAAATCATTGAATTCAAACTTGAAATTATGTATATTTTTAGATACACTATCTTGTTTAAACTCATTTACAAAAACAAATTCTAAATTATGGGAATTTTCTTTTCACAAAAGGCACTAATTTGGTCCTCAAATGTTTTTTTTAGTTTTAAATGGTAAAATTAAAAAAAAAGTTAAACTAATAAGATAAACTCTCTGTAAAACCTTTCTAATTTAATATATTAACTTATTCTTGGATTTCAAGCTTTTCTCAACCCCAATTTTACAAAAAAATAAAAAAGTGCACCGTAATTCCAAAGAATATTTTCGATATTCAAAAGTTGAGAGTGTTTTTATTCTAAAAAAAATTATCATAGTGTTTAATTGAATTAAGTTATGTTCTTAATTTCGAAAAATATTAATCAGAAAAAAATAGTGCTTAATTTTGTTAAGGACATATATTAAAATAAATTAAAAGAATTCAATCATTGTGATTTAATTTTAAATCAAGACAGTTCAAAATAGCTTTTGAAAATTAATAATTGTAGGTTCTATCTTTTTTGGCCAAAATTTCTTAAAGGGGGTTGGAATATTACTAAAGTATAGGATATAATCCACACTTCTCAATTAATATTATTTTTTTAGAGTCAGATCCACTTTTAAAACACAAACTTTCAACCAAATTTAATACACATAAAAATCACATAATTAAGGCACAAAATCGAATTCTAGTCAAATAATTTGTGAAAAAAAAATTACAAAAAATGTGTGTATTTAATTTGATATTTTTTTTTTTTGGCTTAAATTTCGTTATAAGTTTGTGTAATAAGAGTGAAACTGGTTGTAGTTTTAGTATCGAAGTAGAACCCTTCCATTTTAAATATTTTTTGTCCTTAAGTTTTTTTTTTAATTTGAGAAATAAACAGATAATTTTATAAATTTTCTGTTTATTTCTTAAACCAAAAAAAATCTAGATGTGACTATTTCTTTAAGTGTTTGTTGTATCTAATAATTTTTAAATATTATTGACCTTTCATCCCGAGAAATCTTGTTTAGTTAGTTTTCTCTAAAATGATTTTGATTTAATATAATATTTTTAAGTTGTCATTTCCAAATTAATATTTTCATTTTCTTTTTTTGAAAACTTTGCAATTGGTTTTGAATATATGTCCAAATCCCAGAATGTCTTATGTCGTTTTGATTTTGATATCTTGTTTTGTAAATTGAAATTCTGACTATGTCAATTTTTGCTTTAGTTTAATTAATTATCCTTGGGGAATGAAAGTTAATTGGCTAAAATTATATTATTTTTTTATTTACTCAAACATCAATTGAGTCGTAATCTTTTTGAGTTGGATTGAATATAATTAATCCATCAAATAATTGGTTAGTGTCTTACGGGTTTACAAAACTGAAATTTTACTCCATTTGATAAACTTTGGATAAAAATCATTTTGATTTTTTTGAATCTATCTTTTATTTTTTTAATGTTTTTTTGTAAATGTTTCTCTTTTTCAAGCCAAATTCCTAAATATTTGAATTCAGATAATTGGCTTGATTTTAAAGTTTTCTTAATATTTGGATTCATTCCAAATTCTTCAATAATTTTAACAATTATTATTAATTTTTTGTTAATTTCGGCTATTAGTCCTTCCATTATTAAAATTAAGTCATCTGCAAACATTTAAACATTTTCAATGAAATCTTAAATTTTTTCAATTAAAATAGGTCTCTTAAATCCGAACATTAAAAGAGAAACAGATTCTCCCTGAAAATATATATATATATATATTTGATAAATAAAAATTAAAAAAATATTTAATAGGAAAAAAATAATAAGTTTATTTTTTTGGAACATTTTGAATTTGAAAATAAATTACGAAGAAAAATACCACATCCAATTTTAGAACTTTTACAAATTCCCAAATAATGGTTTTTAAACTTATCCAATCAAAAATAAGAAAAATTTACCATAATCAAAATTTCATCCACCTTTATTTTAAAATGTAGAGTGTTTATGTTAGGAATATACATACCAATCAAAATAGTGTGGAGGGGCTTTTTATAAAGGGTAAACATAATGGATTTTCCTTTTGTCTTATTTTTTTGTTGTATTTCACACATTTTTTAGATCATTTTCATTCAATGTTTTACACTAAATAACCTCAAAATTGTAATAATATGTATTTTTATTGAATTCATAAAATTTGAAATCATTTTTATTGTTGTGTTTCAGTTGGATGTTTGCCTGAAATTGAGATATTACTACAAATCTTTTGAAAGAAAAGTAATTACAAAAATTTACTAGCTTTTTCAAATTATTATTTGTTGGATATCCTTGGAGGTTTTGATGCGATTCGAAATCTTTAATTAAAAACAAAGAAAGAAGGTGGTTTGAAATTAACTATTTAGAAACATGTTGATTTGAATTTTCAATCTTGATAGATCATACTGGTATTTGAATTCTAAATGGGAAAGAATTTTCACTTCCTTTTCCATATTTTTTTTTATAAATATAGTTCTTAAAGAAAGAGGTTCTCGATCTATGTTCTCTTAAAAAAGAGAAATTAAAAATGAAGTGAAAAAAAATCCCATTTATTATTCAAATACCAGTATTAAACGCTAAATTTTTTAAGTTAAAAAATGTAAAATGTATTCGGAGAAAAATCTTTTAATAAGGTCCCTCAATATAATTTTAAATCCAAACGAACACACAAAAGAGAGGAATAAAAATAAATAAGATTTAAAAAATAAATAGTAATCACAAAAAGAAATTTTTGGAAGAAAAAATTGGATTAAAAAAGTTAGGAGATTTATATTTCTCTCAACGTACTCTACCATAAGAGTAGTAAGAATTTTTTCTCTCAATTAAATAACCCCCATAAGGTCAATTGAACAATATTTATTTTTTTGTTCTTTTAACAATTCATCCAATCTGCATCATTAACAACCTTTTTCATTGAAGAACTTATGTTCATAAAACACCCTTATGATAACTTCAACACAAGGATGGGAAATTAATGCAGAGCCACTTTCAGATACACAAGAAACAGAAAAGAAAATCCAAATCGAACAAATAGAAGAGCAATATTTTGATAAAAAAACAACAAACTCAATCCTGGTTTTACAAAGAAACCTGAGAGGCTTTTTTACAAGAAAAAAAATTCTTCAACAATCAAGGAAACAAATAAAAAGAATAAACACAATTCTTGAATTGATTTCAACAGAAAAAACATATTTGAAACATTTACAATTGACCATTAAGGTAAAATTGGATTTTATTTCAAAATATCTTCTTGGAAACCAGCAAAATACTAATTAAAAAAAAAGATTCTTTTTTTTGTATCCTTGAGAAAAAAAAGCCCCTTGATTCATTATTTGAAAGTTTCCACAAAAGAACACTTTTAATTTTTTCGATCTTTGTGTTAATTTTTTCAAATTTCTTTTCCAAAAAAAATGGAAAATGATCTTTTTTTTCAAATTTTGCTTTTTCTTTTTTATTTTTCTTTTTCTTTTTTGTTTTTAAATTCTTCGCAATTTAAAATAAAAACAATAAACAATAATTTACCAATCACAACACCACCAAAACCAATAACAAACCCAACAAACAAAAAAACAAACAACCCAATCTTTCTCATTTAAAAAAAAAAAAAAACAAAATCAAAAAATTGATAGCATTTCCTTGATCCACTCACAAAAAACCAAATTGTCTCAAAAACAAAACTTAAACAGATGTTTTCAAACATCGTTCCCCTTATGCAATTGAGTGAAAAATTTTATGAACGATTGGTGAACCGAAGAATTGACACCACAACACACCAATGGGGAAACGTTTTTGATGGCATTATTGACTTTATGAAGATCTACACATCTTATGTCAACAATTATGATACTGCGATCATCATCATCTCTGAAGAAAAAAATCAGAACGAAAAATTCAAAGAGTTTATTGACTCAAAGAAATCAATTACTGAATTAGAAAATTTAAGACTATTTTCCTTGTTAATCACACCTATTCAAAGAATACCCCGATACGTTATTTTAATTAATGTTTGACTCCTCTTTTTTCTTTTTCTTTATCCTTTTCTTTTTCTTCATTTTTTTTCTTTTTTTGATATTTGTAATGATTAAAGATCATGTTTCCTTTTGTTTCCTTTGGGTTCTATTGTTCATAGTCAAAACATAGAACAAAATATAACAAAGCCATTCAAAAGTTTTTCTGATTTGCACAAGTATGACAAAATACATTTGAAAATTTAAAAGTTTGATTAAACGAATACTTTAATTAACATTTCGTCCTTTGTAATTAGAGTTTATTTACAATAAAACCAACATTCCAGAACTTCAAATTTTTGGTTATATTGTTTTTATTGTTGTTAATAGCTCTACGATTTTTGAAAAGGTCTCTAGTCAAGAAAAAAAGGTGTTAATTGGGAGGTAGAAAATTTTCAATAAACATAGGGATAAATTTTAGTTTAATTCAAATTTGAGATATTTTTTGAATAGAAAATAACGAACCATTCTGGAAAAAAAGTGAAACAGTAAAAAAAAAAGAAGTTCAACACGGTTTTTAAGGAAGTAAGTACATTTTTCAAATTTTGAGTGACATCATTTATGCGAAGCTGAATTATTCAAATCATTTCTTTAACCAAATATATTAATATTTAAATAAATACTAGAAGTGAAATATATCCGAGTAAAATATATTTTCATACCAACTAAAAAATAGAATTCAAAAAATGAAAAAGATTGATCAAAAAAAAATAAATACAAATCATTTATTTCAAGCTCTTATCTGAAACCTTACAAACAATTGCTTGTTCTTAATTTGTTTTTTATTTTTAATTCTTCTGTGGAAATACTTTTGTTTGTAAAATTTTTGATAAACAAATTACTTTTTATTTATGAAGAATTTCCAAAATGAAGTTAAAAATCCTGATTTTCATTTGATTCATCCAATTCTTTAATGGTTTCAGAAAATAGAATATTTATTAAATTCCTCTTCAGAAATAAAGATTTATTGGACAAATTCGTTTGATTTGAATATTATTTATTTTCCATTAAAATGTGAACTCAAAATAATCTGATTGAAAATTTTTCTTAATTTTTCTCTTTATTTTGGGTTGAATTGTTTGTAACTGTTTTTTGATTCCAAGAATTCACCCTTCTTTATTTTAATTTTTGAAATAGTATTCTTTATTTTGGTTTTGTTTGATAAAAATATTTGAAAATTGAATTTTGAAAGCAAATTTATAAAAAAATGTTTTATAAAATAATAATAAATAGTAATGAGGCGAGAAATTCAAGGTAATAAAATTGTTTGGTTTCATACAAATTAAGAAGATAAAGAAAAAAAATCTTCAAAAACTGGATTTTATGAATTTTTTTTTTTAATTTTTGATTTCAACAAATTTATTTCGAATGGTGATCTTTCTTGTTTGGTCTTTTAAAAGAAAATATTTGTTACGAAGGCACATCTACTTTGGTCAATTTTTTTTTTTTTTTACTCTTTGATTAATTTCATTCGTTGGTATAAACACATTTCTAGATCTAAAACGATTTTAAAAAAGCCAAAAAATTTAATCAAAAAAAATGTTCAAAAAATCGAAAAATTCAAGATTCAACTCTGAATTACTTTGTCTCTTTTCACAAATATAAGTGCGAATGATTTTTTGGTTGCAAAGTTTCAATATCTGCTGACACTTAAAAAATATTTTTCAGTAAGGCTCACACAATTAAAAATTTTCAAAATTGTAAAATCTACTTACTTCCTTAATTGGAAACATTAAGAGAGTCACAGAAACCTGAAAATTCAAAAGTAAGATCAATTATAAAAGAAAAAATAAATAAATAAAGACAAAATGAAGTTTTCAACACAATAACAGTTTTTTTAATACTATCTTTTGGTCTGTTTTTTTTCTTTGATTGATCAATTATTAAAAATTTGTTCAAAAAATTGACTATTTTTATGATCTGTCCAAAACCACACCAACAATTTCGATATAAAAGTAGATTTAGATTGCGTTTGTTGATTTGATTGAAAATAATATAATTTATTATTCTTTGACGTTAATTTGTTTCTGTGATTAATTGATTTCACTTTTCGTTTTCAGGTTTCTGTGATTCTCTTAATGTTCCCAATGAAAAATCGTGTTGAACTTTTTTTCCCTGTTTCACTTTTTTTCCCGAATGGTAATAATTTTGATTTTTTTTCCATTTTTTCCCCATAGCTGAATCTTCTTTATATTGGGAAGAAGAGTTACAAAGGAAAAAGATCAAGTGGCTACTTACTAATATTGTTAACATTGAAACACGAAAGTATGAGTAACTTGAAAATAAAATCAAAAAAGAAAAGGATAAAAATGAACAAAGGTTTAAAGCAAATAAGATCAAAAAAAAAATAGAAATTACAACAATTAAATAACGATTCCCAAGTGAACATTTATGATCAATTATCAAATTATTAAATCAACCAAAAGTATCGTGGCTGTTGTGATTTTAGGGAGTCCTTAATTAAAGATAACATTGTTTTTTTTTTTTTTTTTTTTGATTTTTTACCAATTGCTTCTTATAAACCCTTTTTTAATTTCAATTTCTATTTCTTTTTCCTTTTTTCTTTTCAATTTTTTTGCTTTTTATTTTTAAATCATACAAAAAATTGGGTGTGTCTTTCCCTTGAACAAACATGAAATCCACAATTTTAAGCTTAAATTACCTTTGAGGAAATAAAAGTAAAAGAACATTCAGAGTGTAATTTACACTTCTTCAATAATAAATATAATAATAAATTGATTTTTTTGAAACCTTATAAAATATCAACCTAACCAGTAATTGAAAAAAAATAAAATAAAATAACTATAATTATAAAATTTTAATTTAAACTCTTCAATAAAATTTTTTAATCTCTAATTTTAAAAACTAAAAAGCAAATCGTAAAAAACACTGACGAATCAAATCCCGATAATCTCTATTTAAGCAATGTGTTAGAAAAAATGAAGGAAATTGCAAAGCATCTCAATTTAAACCGCTCACATTTAATGGAATTTCAACGTATTTTGGCAATTCAAAACAAATTCCAAAATTTAGCAGAAGGCGAATCTTTACTTGATGCAGGACGAAGATTGAAAAAAGAAGGGAAACTAAATGTTTATAACAAAAGGAAGAAAAAAAAGCCATTAAAAGTGTTTAAACAGTGGGTTTTCCTTTTCAATGATTTGCTAATTTCTTCTTATAAAATTGATAACAATACTTTTTCCAAAAAGATAATAATATCTTTTAAATATCTTGAATTAGATAGTTTACCTCAAAAAATTTCTGAAAATCAAACCAAATTTGAATTCAAAGTTGGAAAGGAAATTTATGTTATTGAAGGGGACGATCCTGAAACTACATTAGAATGGTTTAATATTTTGAATAAAATCCTAAAAAAAAATATTAAAAAAAGAAGATCATTTCTTGATTTATTATCTTGGACAAAATTACCAGTTATTAATGGATCATTGCCACCCCCAGTTAAATCAACCCAAGGCGATGTCTATAATAATAAATTATACATTTGGGGTGGTGAAATATCAAGTAATTCTAAAAAAAAACAATATATCAATGATTTGTATACTTTAGATCTTGGTAAGTATAATTATTCTTGAAAAAATTCTATTATTTTTTTTTTTTTTTTGAAAATGTCAATTATAAAAAAAATATAAATAAATGTAAAATTTTTAATAAGAATTCTGTGGAAAGTTACAGAAGAAAAAAAAAAAAAAAAAATCTTTCAATATTTTCAAAATGAAAATAAATTTAATCTTTTCATTAAATATCTTTAAAACTTTTATTTATTGAAAAAATTTTTTCAAAATAAAAAAAAAATACAAATAAATATAAAATCCAAAAACACTAAAAAATTCAAAAAACCTTAGAAATTCCATTTTTTTTGATCAATTGAAAATAATCGTAAAACTTGGAAAATGTATTCTAATTTTAAAAGCTAAATATTGAAACAATATCCTCAATTAAGATGGTTAATGGTTACTTGGTAGTTTATATATTTTATCTGTTTAGTTTCAACCATTTGGTAAATGTTGAAATGAAAAAAATTCCAAATATTTAAAATTAATAGAGTGAATTACTAAAAACAAAAATATAATTTTGATCAAAAAAATGGAATTTCTGGAGTTTTTTTAATTTTCCAGGTTTTAAATTTGACATAAAAATATTGAAAATGTCATTAAAAGGAAAAAATTAAATTATCAATTTTTTGAGATAAAAATTATCAACAACACAAATCACAGAAACAAGAAATTAAATTAAAGATGGTGCTTATTATTGCCATTAACTTATAAAATAATAATATTCAAAAAACCAAGATGTTATCTATTTTCAGTGAAATTTGGTAATCAAACTAAAATATTTTTCAAAAATGTTGACTAATTTTAGAATGCTATCAAAAGTGATTTTGAGTTTTTGGTTTTATCCAAGATTCTTTTCAAAATAAATTTTCAATTTTTAGATCAAAATCATCACAACTAATTTTGCAAATTTTTATTTTTTTAAATTTTTGCTTTTCTTTTTCTTTTTGTTTTTCGAAACCTTTTTTTTTTATTTCAAATCTTTGTTTTTTTTTTTTGATTTTCTTTTTTTTTTGAAAGTAAAGTTGATAAAAAAAGAGATCTTAGAAAATATCAATAAACATTAAGAAAATTGAGAAATGTAATGCATTTTAAAATGAATTATATTTATTATCAAAAAATCTTGTTGTTAACCTTTTTTCAACGAAAATTCAGTAAGAAAAAAATCGTTAGGTTCATTTCGAAAATTGTGATTCACTTTTTTTTTAAGGTTTTTGATTTTATTTTTTTAAAAATATTATACTTTTATATGTCCCTACGACCCAAAAAACACTAAAAATGGAAAACTGTTCAAATACTTTCCCTTAATACAATTCAAAATACAAAATGATAAAATAAAAATAAATAAAGTTTCAATTTAGCTTTTTCTTGAAAACATTTTTTGCCAAAATCATTGAATTCACACTTGAAATTATGTATATTTTTAGATACACTATCTTGTTTAAACTCATTTACTAAAACAAATTCTAAATTATGGGAATTTTCTTTTCACAAAAGGCACTAATTTGGTCCTCAAATGTTTTTTTTAGTTTTAAATGGTAAAATTAAAAAAAAAGTTAAACACAAAGTATAAACTTTCTGGAAAAGCATTCTAATTTAAGATATTAACTTATTCTTTGATTTCAAACTTTTCTCAACCCCAATTTTTCAAAATAAAATAAAAAAGTGCACACTAATTCCAAAAAATATTTTCGATATTCAAAAGTTGAGAGTGTTTTTATTCTAAAAAAAAATATCACAGTGTTTAATTGAATTAAGTTATGTTCTTAATTTCGAAAAATATTAATCAGAAAAAAATAGTGCTTAATTTTATTAAGGACATATGTATTCATAATAATCAAAAAGTGAATTATGAATAAGATTTATCTAATTAGTTGTTATTTGGATGTGAAATAATATTTTTTTAAAATTTATTATTTCAGGTTTAGTCAAAATTTTTCAAATATGGTTTATTTTAAAAAATACTAAATAATTGTTGAATTAACAAATTAATAAAATTTTTCTATTTTTCATTTATCAATTAGAAATAAAAAATTATTAACAAGTAAAAATAAATGGGAATTGATAAAATTTCAATAAATTATTTTTTTAATAAAAATTGAATTCAAGAGGCACTTATAACAATTTTTAAACTAAATTAATATTTTCTTTTTTTTTAATACCAAATTAATTTAAATATTTTTTTTGTAAACATATTAATCCAAATACTTTTTTTTTAAAATAAAAATTTTTTCAATCTCAAAATAATTTATTTATAAAAAAAAAAAAAAATTATCAAATACTCAAAGACACTTGGACATGGACATTGTTAAATGTTAAAGGCAAAAAACCAATTGCAAGATCTAATCATACATTAAATTTAATTGATGGCTGCTTTTATTTATTTGGAGGAGAAAACAATGATAAAATATTTGGTGATTTATATTTTCTTGATATAAGTAAATTATTATTTTTCTTTCTTTCTTTACATATCTATTTATCATTATTCCAATTCATTTTTTTTTTTTTTTTTATTATTCAAAATAATTATCTTTTTAAATGTAAAAAAAAAAAAAAAAAAAAAAAAAATATAATTAAGAAAATTTGATCTGGAAGAATATTTCAACTCAAAATAAAAATAAACCTAGTGCAAGATATGGACATTCATCTTCTCTTTATAAAAACCAAATTTGGATTTTTGGGGGGCAAAATAAAAAAGGAAAATGTTTAAATGATTTATATTGTCTAGATCTTCAAACCAACAAATTAATTTGGAAAAAAATAAAGATTGTAAATGGCAATAGCTATCCGCCAATTAGAAAACTCCACACATGTACTGTTATTAACTCAAATTTAATGATTCTTGGGGGGGTAAAAGACTCTCTACCATTGAATGACGTGTGGAATTTTGATTTAAAACATAATATTTGGAAAGAAAATGAATCTTCACAGAAAAATAATATCAATAGATATGGGCAGTCTGCAATTCAATTTAAACACAAATTGTATATTATTGGCGGCAGCAATTTTTCAAAAAAAAAGGAAAAGCAATCCGTTTCTATTCTTAATTTGAAAACGCTCAAGTGGGAAGACGTGATAAACGATGAAAGTAAACCAAAGCAAATTGAACAATGTTTGACTGTCCGATTGCCAAGTTGGAACAATAAAATTTTGCTTTTTGGAGGGAGCATTAATAATCAATTTTCTAATAATTGTTATGTGATAACAATTGAAATTAGGAGTAAAAAAAAAAATAAAAAAAATTCAAAAACAGCAAATAATAGCACAGAACGAAGATCAAGAAGAAAGTCATTTTCAAATTTTAAATCAAGGAATTCAAATCCTAAGAGTCAAATTAATCAAACAAATCAAAATTCAAATTCGAATTATAATCACCGCAATCATGATATTCGCAATAGAAGGAAATCTATATCTAATTATAATCAAAAATATCATCATTCAAAGGAAACTAGAACAAAAAATTTAGCAATTCCAAAAATTAATAATCAAACTTTCACTGTAACGGACTCTTATTCATTGCCAGACTCAAGAGAAAAAAATAATTATTTTATTGAAAACTATCTTGAAAATGCTAAAATAAAAAACAAGAAACAAAAGAAATCTGATCTACAGACTTCTAAATCAATTTCTTCAAATGATTTAATAAAAAATCGAAATAATAATAGTAATAATGGTAACAATGGTGGCAACGATTCTAGTGATGATGAATTTTCAAAAAAAAAAAAAAAACAAAAAAAGAAAATATTATTTCAATCTTCAGAAAATTCTTCTGATTATGATATTCACTTTGATCCTTTTTCAAATGATTTACCTAAAAAAAAGAAAAAAAAGACAAAAAAGAAAAAATCGCCATCTGAAAATGATCCGGGGTATATTTTTTATTCAATGTATCAAGGAGATACATCTAGTCCCTTTTCACCGATAAACAAAAAAAAAAATATACTAAATATCAAAAAAAAAAAGAAAAAGCAAAAGCAAAAGCAACAACCAATAAAAAGAAATCCTCGAAAACACCACCAAATCAATAAAAGAAACTCTCAAGGCTATAATTTAAATGATTCCAAAAGTGTTCAAAAGAATGAAACCAAATCTAGAAACATCCCAATAAAGAATGGTGAGCGCAATGCTGGGAATAACAATCTGAATGTTAATTTTGAGATCCCTGTTTTATATCCTAACGATCAATGGGCAAATTCTGCACCAACATATACAAATTTTACCAACCAAAACGAGAAAAGTTGTTACTTCTTAGAATCACTTGAAAAGTACAATTATAAGAATTCTTCTGGCGAGGAAGGCAATACCCAGCCTAGCAGCGATGATGATGATGGTGATAGTGGTGGTGGTGGTGATGAATCTGATGAAAACGGTGATTATGATGAATTAGATCAAGAAGAAATTCAAAATTATTTAAATTCAAATTCATATTCATATTCAAATTCAAATTCAAATTCAAATCCAAATTCATTATCGTTTTCATTTTCTCCCAAAATAGAAAATAATTTTCCAAAAATTTCGCAAAAATCAGAAAACAACTTTCCAAAAATTTCGCCAAGATTAGATAATAATGAAGAAACAAATAACTTAATAATACCTATTCTAAAACCACCAAATAATAGAAAAATTACAGTTAAACGGCAATTAGAATTAACCAATAAAAAACCGCGTGAAAAAAGGGTAACATATAATATATCAGAAAATATGATAACAAGCATTAATAATAATAGTAAAAATAAAAAAAAACTGACATACTCACATAGTTTAAAAGAAACCAATCAAAGCAATTATGAAAACAATTTATATAATAATAGCTACGACAATGGTTCATTTTTACATCAAATACCAGAACATATCAAAAAGCCTGTGAAAAGAATATCTGTTACGAAAAAAAATATATTAAATAAGCACAATAACCAAAATAAAAATAAGAAACACAGCCATACAAATCGCCGCCACCATCATAATGTGATTGGAAGCGATCTTAATAATAGAAGTACCCAAAATCGTAATCATAATCACCACCGTGTTAATAGTAATCCCCGCACCAACGATAAGCTAAATGAAAAAATACGTTTAGAATTAATAACATTAAATGAAACATATCAATACTTGGTCAGAATAAAGAATCTTAATTTATCAAATTTAATCAAGAAATTATCAAAGAAATACCGGAAACACATTGTATTAAAACTTTCTCGAGAGGGGCCGGAAATAAATAAACAGCGCCAATTAGATCAATTAATCTCGAAATTTGGTGTTGGTAAATCTCCAACAATTAGATTATACGTTTCATTTAGAAGAAAAAAATAAGTTTTTTTTAACAAATTCACAATTTATTTTCCCTTTTTTCGGAATTATTAATGAAGAGAATAATATTTTTTTATTAATAGAATACAATATTTTTATTAAAGCAATAATATATTTTTAATAATATAATGATATATTTTTATTACTATATATATATATATATATATATATATATAGATATAGATTTAGATACAACTATGAGATTTTTATTTTTTATTTTTATTTTTTTTTAACACATTAAAAGAAAATTATGTTCAAGGGCAATATTTATTTTCAGATTTTTTGAAAAATATTCCCGATTCTTGGAATAAATATTAATTTTTATCTATTGACAAATCAATTAATAAGATATGTATTTTTTTTTTTTTTATTAAACCCATATAACTTTTATTTGGACAATTTTCAGTAAATAATTTTTTATAACTGCAGATAGGAAAGAGATTCGATCTCTAAAAAGTTTAAGATATTACTGTCGTTGTTGTGGAAAGATTTTGAGTAAATACTTGGGTTATTAGGCAAAGTTTGAAAATTTTTGGATCTTCTTATTTTCAGTTCTTATTTTGTAAAATAAGAAGTGTTTTAATAATAAATTTAACTTTAAAAATGCTTTTTTAAGTTATTTTATAAGAGTTTTACAAATTTTAGTTACAAGATTGATTACTTCATAATTTTAATTTTAGCCTACCCGGATTTTCCAATTATTTTTATATAAATATTTTGGTTTAAGAAGCTAAAATATTTGTCGAATGGAGTTAAATAACAACTTGATTTTTTTGATATTGCTTGTAAATGGAATCAATTCCATTTCTTTTGTTGAAAACAATTCCAAAAACTATAAATTGTTTTTTTTTTCTTTTTTGAAATTGGGTTTTCAAAGAAGTAGATTGAAATTTGTGATTCTATTAAAAAAAGGGAATATGAAAATAAATTGAAAATTTTTTCTTATTTATTATTCAAATTCTAATATTTTCTTTGTGAAATAAATAAATAAATCAAAGTTAATGTCTCCTTAAATAAATATCCCATCACTAGAAACTCTTAACTTAAAATCGTTTTCTTGTCGATATATCTTCCTTTTCTGAGTTTTCTAATTTGTATTTTTTACTTTTACTATTTTTAACTTGAGATTTTAATAATGTAAACAAAAAAATAATTCTCAAAATTTTATTTTGATTAGAGAAATTACATAAACCTTTGGGAAAAAAATGAAAGGGGGGGGGGTTCAACATGACTTTTAATGGGTAGCTTGAATCCAACCTGGAAAATAAAAGTAAGATTAATTAATTAAAGAATAAATAAATGATTAAAGTAAAAATGGAAGATGAAAGTGCAATAATAGTTCTTTTAATACTATTTTTTAGTAAGGGTATTTATTTGATTGATCTGATATTAAAAATTTGTTGAAAAAATTAACCTATTTTGGGGAATCTCCAAAACAACTCAGATGATTTTGATAATAAAAGAAAATTTAATTTTTTTTTTTTTGTGAAAGAATCTGAATACTGTTACAATCAAATTGTACCCCTGAAAAGTCTTGATCTCAAAGTCTAATAAGGGATTCTTCTTGAATTTCTAATAAATATCATTAATAATTTATTTTGTGAGATCTTTTTTGATTTTTTCCAACAAAAAATAAGTAAAATATTTTGTGAATTGATAGAAAAGTGTTATTTCATTTAAAGTTCTTTTTTCCAAGCAAAGGATTAACAAAATATTTTTGAAATCCTGAAAGAAAAAATTTCATTTGTTAAAGGATTGAAATCTACCTCAGATAAATCTAAGATTAAAGTGTAGTATTATTCGGCAAAAATTACATTAGTGTTCTATGAATGAAGTCTCTTGGTAAAAATGATTAGTAAACTAGTACAGTTTGTTTATCTCATCAATTAAAAAAGATCCTGATATTAGTAAAAAAACACAAGAATTGCCGTTTAAAAAAATGTATTTTGTCACAAATTTTTTTAAGGTTTGAAAAAATCAATTTTCAGATTCCAAAGTTTGTAAAATATCTTTCTTAAATAAGCCGTGAAATGTAGATTAGTTGATAAAAAAATCAATTGTATGAAAAATTTAAGAAATAATAAATAATTTTTAAAGATATTATTTTGATAAATTCTTTGTTAAATATTTGAAATATACTCATGGCACAAGTGTATTTATAAAAAAAAGAAACAAAACGAACCAGTATTTGGGTGTTTATGTTGATGATTATTGAGTTAATCTTTGAAATTAAAAAATTAAAAAAATACATACTTTTGGAAGTTCTAAATATGGATTATTAAAATAATGAGTAAGGTGATTTTGAGTTTCTATTTTTAGATTTGAAAAAAGAAGTAAATAAAAATTTAAAAAATCAAAATTTAAAATTAAAGATCATTTGTAAAAAATGTAATAATTTATTGTGCAATAATAATCATAATAGATTTTTTAAAACCATGTGAGCCATGGTACACGGTATTAGTATCATTTATACCCAATTACAACCTACTTGGATTATATACGAATCTAGTATGACGCTTATCCCTTAATTGGATAAAAAAGATAAAAATAATTAAAAAAAAAAAATTATTATTTTTGAAATCTTGAAACAACAACCCTGCGATTTTGAAAATAAAAGAATTATCAATTGTAATTGTTAATTTGATTATTTTATTATTCATTTTAATTATATGAGTACTTTTTTATTTTTTTATTGATTTTCGGAGAATTAAAACTCTTTTGAAGTTTTGTGATTTAATATATAGTGGTATTTTTTTAAAATAAGTTCTTTTCCATCAAAATAAGTATCTAAGCCATATAACATTGATATCGTTTTTCTTTTTTAAAACAGAAAACTTGATAAAAGTTTTGGTTCTGAAAAAGTTTTCAAAAATAACTTCACTTTATTAAAAGCGTTGAACTATCATGATTTGACAAATTATTCTTTGAAGTGTATTTTTTCTACTTTTAAATATTTTGATTTTGTTTTTTTTATTTTCTGTATAATGTTTCCCATTAAAATTTTTGTTGATCTTTTTTTCCACTTTTAATTTTTTTCAATATTGTTAAAATAGAATGGTTTTGAAATTCTAAAAAATAAATTGCGAAAAATATAATTATTTGTGATTTCCATCAAAAAAATCTATTACTCAAAAATTGATGGGATATCCTTTGATTTTTTTTATATAGTATTTTTAGTTTCAGTGTGATTTATTAGATAAAATTCAAGTTTTGTATTTTAAATTATTTTTTTTAAATTATTTTTGAAACATTTAAAAAATTTAAAATATTTTTGATTGTATATACAAAAAAAATCAAATTTCATTGATTACGATTTAAAAAGTACTAAATTTACTTATTCTATTATCATTTAATTGTTATTAAATTTTCTCTTAAACAAACAAAATTGAATTGTTTTGAATTTATTGATAATTGACCAAAGAAATCTTACAACTCAAAATAGATTATTTTATAATTTTAACAAGATCAACACCCAAATTCTTTTTCATTTATAAAAATTTTCTTCAATTTCTAAGGAGAAACCAATCATAATTACCATGGATCAAAAAATTATTTTCTAAAGAATGATGGAAATTGGTAATCAATAATCAAGGATTAGAGAAAACCGTTCACATAATTCTAGTTGATTGTATATTGAGAACTAGTCACTTAAATTTATCAACACCAACATATCCCAAAAAGAAAAAATTAATTTGCTTGTAAAACTTTTTCAAGAAAACTTTTTACAAAAGAATGAATTTTCTCAATTTACCATTGTGAAAAAAATTTGGGTCATTAACAAAAATTGGGTCAGTCAAAAATTTGTTTTCGTTTTTTAAATAGTATATATTAGCAAAATGGTTTTTGATCAAAGTAAAATTTTATGAACAAATCTTACATTTAATAAAAACCAAAGTCATTATCAATAATAATTTTCAAATGCAATATTAAATTTTTGCATTTTAACCTTTTGGAATTACTGTGGAACTCCAAAAATACAAAAATTTATTTTTAATTGCCAACTTTACTAAAAATAAGAGAACTATTTAATAGGAAATATTAAAATCTATTAATTCAATAAGATATTTAATATTGTTAATAAACGCAAATTTATCACGGTTAATCTTAAATATCCTTTTAAACCAAATTGAATAATAAATTCTTCCAAAAAAGATATTTTTTAGAAAGAGGTTGTTTTCCACTAATGTTTCCAATCAAAACTTCAAAATACCAAAATATCAAGATTTCAGAAACCATTTAAATTCTAAAAATCCTCATAGACAAACCTTAATTTAAAACTGTTATTAATTTTTGGTCTTCCCAAATAATAATTAACTTGATCTTGTAATGTTTTCTAATAAAAAAAAATTAACATTTTTAGTAAAGTTTACAATTAAAAATAAATTTTTGTTTTTTAGAGTTCCACAGTAATTCCAAAAGGTTAAAATGCAACAATTTAATTTTACTTCTGAAAATTATTATTGATAATGACTTTGGTTTTTATTAAATGTAAGATTTGTTCATAAAATTTTACTTTGATCAAAAACCATTTTGCTAATATTTACTATTTAAAAAACGAAAACAAATTTTTGACTGACCCAATTTTTGTTAATGAACCAAATTTTTTTCACAATGGTTAGGTCTATTAATTAAGGTATTCTAAATATCAATCAAATTTTGAAATGATTAAATTGATTATGATTGAAAATTTAACTTTGGGAAACATACTCAAAACATAATGAACATTTTCTTTAATTCACAGCCTTATTTAACCTTCCTGAAAATAATTCTTTTTGAATAAACATTTTTCATAATTTTAAATTAAAATTATTTTCAGAAACGATGATAAATTCTCAACACACAGATGAGTTTATTGATTTGATTTCATTTATTGTTGTTATTTGAATTATTTTTATTAAAATTTGATCTTTTAATTTTTATTTCGTCCGAGATCACATGCCAATTACTAATTGGTAAAATTCCAAAATCTCCGTGAATAGCTAAATAAATTTTCATATTTGTGAAAAAATCTGGTATAAAAACAATTTTTAATTTGGCAAAAGAACTGAAGAGATGGAAACCTAAAACAAAATTGTTTTTCGATAATTTTACAGAAATATTTGATAAAAGCAATAATCTTAAAAAAAAATTCATCAAATGATTCAACTTGACTAATGAGAGACGAAACAATGTGTTTTTGAATTCACTCATTTTAAAGAAATTGATCAAACCAATTCGATTTTATTTTGAAGTGAAAATGTAAATTGATTTTTGAGTGATAAAATTAATTTTAATTTCCATTTTTATACACTTTACCATAAAAATATCAAAAAACTTTATAAAATCTCCAAATTATTGAATTAATCACTTTCTGTTCTTAATTTGAAAAATCCTCAATTATTAATTGTAAAAATTGTAGAAAATAAAAGAACAAAACAAAAGGTGAAATTATTTTAAAAGTGTGAATTTATCTTTTTGTGTCAAATATCTTTAAACCAACTCCTTCCTACAAGGAAAAGAATGAAGTTATTCTGTATAATGATTACCGTAACTTCATAAGCCAAAACAACCCAAACTATTTTATTTTTTGTAGAAAAAAATATTTTTCAATTTGAGAAAAATAAAAGCAATAACCAATCCTTCTTTACAAACCAAATAAATACAGAACTTTAACAAATCTTTCAAACATACAAAGCTTTATTCAACATTACAAACACCCCTGAACCACTTTTCAACACGTTAAATGACTTTCAATGAGTGAAAAGGTGAATATTTTTTCCTCAATTTGTTTTTGAAAAAACACAATAAATCTTTTGATTAAATGATCAATAAAATTGATTTTATCTTTGTTGTTGAAAATTTTCTTATCTACCAGCAAAAAGTTGACCATAACAAAGTTTTTTACCCTTTTAAGACCTGTAAATTGTTTGGTTGGTTTGTAAATTGTCTAAAATCTTTGTAAAGGAGAGATTTATGTTGTGTTGAACAAGAAAAGTAAATACTAAATCTTGAGAAGGAAGGGTTAAGTAATTATAAATTGAAAAAATTTATTCTCTTTGATTTTTTATTTCACAAATTCATTTTTCTAAATTATAATTTTTTCCTTTATTATTTTCTCTCTTTGTTTTTTGTTTTAGAATTCAAGATTCTAATTCAATTTTTTTTTAACAATTCAAACCCTTTTATATACCAATTTTTAAAAAAATGAATCGATGGACAAAATTTTGTGCAACTTTCGAAGAAAATCTAGGTGACAAGCTCAGTAAATTTGCAGGGATCCAATATGATCATCCTTATATTTCCCTTACACTTCTCGTTTTGATCATAGTGGCTTCAATTGGTGGGTTTTATTTTCAAGAAACAGAAAATTCAGTTTCAAAAATCTATGTTCCACAATACGCCAATTCTGGTTAATGAAAGGTATTATAATAAAAAATGGAATTTCCTTCCAGCTAATGAGGCAGTTTGGTTAACATCGGAATCAGTCTGTTTGATTTTTATTCAACTAATTTCGTTTTTTTAATTTTCTTTCTGGGTTCATCTTTGTGAGTGTGTTTAAAATCTTGAATTACACTAACAAAAGTAATCAAAAATTTATTGATCTTTTTAAGAAAAAAACAAAAACAAAAAAAAAACAAAACTGTAATATTCATGAAATGGTTTGTCTATTACACTATGGGATCTAAAATTTTTTTGAGAATTTTTTGATTTGAGAAAAGGTTAATTTTAATTGACCGTTGTGGAAAAAAAGTTCAACACAGTATTTAATTGCGAGCACTAAAAAAAACCTCAAAGCCAAATCAATTAATTAAAGAAAAAATATAAGATTAAAAATTAAAAGGAGTTCAACAAAATAAAAGTTCTTCTAAAACTGTCTTATGGTTAAGGGTTTTTCATTGATTGATCTATCATTCAAAATTTATTCAAAAAATTGACTTTTTTTGCGATCTCCAAAACCAGTTTAACGATTTTGATAATCAAGTAGATTTAAATTTTTTGTGTTCATTTGATAGAAAATAATATAAAGGATTATTCTTTGAAGTTAATTTGGTTTCTTCTTTTAATTGAATTTACTTTTCATTTTACTTTTCATTTTTAGGTTCTATTAATATTCTTAATTAAAAAGCCAAATAATCTTTTTTTCCTGTTTCTCTTTTTTATCCAACTAGCAAATTATTTTTTTTAAATTATCTTTTGTTACTTCCCCATAAGCAAAGCTGATTTCTTAATTTTTTATGGTTTTGGATTTAGTCATGATATTTCTATTAATAGTAATATTTTTTAGTTATATGCTCAAGGGTGACGAAATTTGATATTATTGATGATGTTTTAAATAATTTCAAATAACCATTTAATAAACTATCATGGATATTAGAGTTTGTTCGAATTAGAAAAAATATTTTCAATTTTCTCTTGAAGTATCGACCCCAAATATCTTTTTTTCTTTTTTAAATACTATAGATCATTCTAAAGTATATTAAATATATTTTCAAGTTACCTGACCCTTGGGTGTATACCAGAAAAGTATCATAGTTAATGAAAAAAGCACAATTTTATCAAAAAAACATGAGAAATTCAGAAATCTGTTTTGTATATGTATATGAAATTCGACAAATAACAATGATATTAAAACAAAGTGTATCATCTGAAAAACAACAAATTCTTAAAATATCAGATTATTAAGAAAATAACTTTCTTTCAAAAAGGTTCCAATTCAGGATATTCATTAAAGCCATATTTACCCCCTTTCAATAAGCTAAAATCTTTTGAGAGTTAAACCCTTTCCTCTCAGACTTTTCTATGTCTTGCAAAAATATATACAACTTTTTTTAAAAAGTTTCTTTTCTTTTTTGATGAAGAGTATTAAAAATTTATTCAAGTTTTCTATTTTCAAAAAGTTACGACTTTTTTTGAAAAACTATTTTTAAAAAATTAAATTTTTAATAAAGCAAACTTGGAATAAAAAATTTCAATCTAAAAAATAAAATAAATATCTACATCTATTTTTGATATATTTCCTATTAAAAAAAGAAAAATAAAATTAAAAAAAAAAACTTAAAAACAGTTTTAAAAAATTTAAAAATACATCAAAAATCTAATCTTCATATCAAAATTTATCTTCGAAAAAATATTCTCTAAAAAATGAAACAAATGTTAGCTTTAGATTATAATTCTTTATCAAAAATCTCAAACCATTCCAAATTTTAAAATATATTGAAGTGACCTTGAAACGAGAAAATATTTAATTTTTTCTCTTAAGTTCAGACATTTTTGATAAAAATTTTTAAATAAAAGAATTTATTTTACATCTTGAAGTCAATTTGTTTTAAAAATATATTTTAAATAAAGAATATTTTTCTTGTAAAAGATATTAAAGTTTGATAAGAGTTTATTATCAAATAGTAACAGATGTGTACATAATCTGGAAATATGAAATTGATTAATACAATTATCAATTTTGTTAGAAAATTTCCAAAAAATCCTTTTTCTTTTCTATTTATCATAAAAAAAAATTAACTATTTAGACTTTGTTGAATAAGTTTGCATATTGTAAAAAGTGTTTCAAAAAAATTATTATTTTGTGTTTAATAAAATTTTTCATAAATAAAATATCCGATTTTTAGTATGGGTTTACCCATTCTGTTAAAAATTGTAGATTAATGTTTCAAAATAAATATAAAAAGAAATTAATTACAATGAATTAATTGGTAACAAATACAGTTCGAAATTATTACAATTTATTAATGATTGTTTTATCTCTGTTTTAACTTCAATTTCTGAAATTAGTACTTAAGGATAAATAAACAGAGTGTACATTTTACACATTTTTTAACAATATTGAAAATAAAACTATAAGTTCTTCAAAATTAATTGTTTTGTTGTGATACTAGATTCTTAATATTAAAAATATTTTTATTTTTTTAATAATTTTTTGCTTTTATCAAATATTAATTAATTTCATAAAAAAAATTCTAAAATAATAACTTAACTTACAAGTAAACATAAATTAATATAATTGTGAATCCAAAGATATTTTTTCGACAATATTCAGTTAAGCTATGTTTATTTTTATTTCAAAGTAAAAGTTAATATTTATTTCTTTTGATAATCTTGTATGGTGTAATGAATTGGTTTTAAGAACTTATCAAAGAAATGAGAGAAAAGCAAAATTAACATTCTAGAAATAAATAAATTAACAATATAAAATGATTTCTAGGAGATTATATTTAAGCCCCCCTTTCTCTATTTTAAATTTCGAACTGTTATTATTAAATTTATTAAATAATTTAAAGGGGGAGAATAAATATTAATTTATATAACTAAATTATTTCTTCACAGGGTATTTAAAAGCCAACAAAAGTTATTTTTAAGAACCAGAAACCTTGATCTCAAATCTTTGAAAATGTAAATCGTTTATTGTAATAATTATTTGATTAAAATAATTTTTTTGAACTTTTCTCTCACAAGTTTATAAAAAAAAACCATCTCAAGCTATTCAATATTTAGTGAATTTTTGATTCATTAATTTGAAGAAAACATTAATTTGGTTTATATATTACAGAATATAAACATTAATGTATATATAATACTCAAAATATAATTCATAGAAATAAAAGACAGAAAAATTAAAATTAGAATGGATAAATTGTCTCATTCTGGTTAACTTATTTTATTTTGAGAAAAAAATTATTATTCCCATAACAACTCCAGACGATAATTGAAAATTATAAAAAAAAAAAAACAGTCCTTTTTTATTTACTAATTATTTATTTATTAATTCTATAATAATTAAAGATATATATATGTTAATAATAAAAATGATAATGTTAATAATAGGAAAAAAATTACTTACAAAGGCAGGAATTGATATGATGTTCAATTTTGATAAAAAAGTGAAAGAAATAGAAATCACTTATGATGACAAATTATATACTTTTTATGATCTTTGTACAGTCAACGCTATTACTTGGGAATGTCAAGTCAGTGGGATTTTAGATTTTTGGAATTTTAATCAAAGTTTGGTTGAACAAGATAAAATCATTAGTGTTATCAATGATCAAAAAAATATTGTTACAGGCCAATATCTGGATGAATCAGCGGGAATGTGTAAAAATTCAATTCACATTTAAAATTTTAAATCTTTCTCAAGAGATACATATATCTATTTACAGATAGTTATTATTATTTTTTCCTATTAAGAATAATTTTTCTATTTATTTTTTCTAATTTATTGTTATTATCAAATTAATCATCTAATTTCATTACTTTTACAGTGGGTTTAACAAAAAACGATAATGGTGAAATTATTGAAGTCGCTGTATTAACTTTAAATTATGCAATGGAAAAACAAGATAAGAAGGAAAAGCCTACAGAAAAATGGTTAAAATTACACATCTTATTAAAAAAATTAAATGAAATTTAATAAATAATTTTAAAACCAATATAATTTTAATTATTTTTATAATAAAAAAAAATTATAATAGGAAAAAAAATTGATTGACGAATTGATAGATCTCAAAAATCAATTAGAAGAAGATAATTCAAAATTTCAACTTATGTTTGAAGCATATAGTTCTATTGATGATGAAGTTGAAAAAGCTGGCACTTCAGATACAGTAACATATGTAATTGGATATCTTCTAATGAGGATTGTTTTGTGGTTAACCATAGGTATTTTTCTTTTCTACTAATTTCTTCAATCTATTTTTTTTTCTCTCTCTCTTTTTTCTTATTCGATTATTTAGGTAATTTTATTTACAAACCCAACTTAACGAATAAAGATTAAAACTAATTTTTAATATCAAAAATACACCTTTAAAATTATAAATTATCTAAAAAGGGAATTTTCGATCAAAATTAACTTCACATTTATATTTATCAATTGGAGCATTGCTTTTAATTGCATTTTCTATTTTATGTGGATTGGGAGTTGGTGCATATTTTATCAAAAACCATTCATTAGTCTCTGTTTTGATTATTTTGATGCTTGCAATAGGAGTTGATGATATTTATATTATTGTAAAAAACTTTGATTTGACAGATATTTCATTAATTCCAAGAGATGGCATAACATTTTAACTCAAAAATTGTATTTATTTAAATTTGATTTTTTTTTAATTTTTTATTTTTTTGTTTTTTGAATTATTTAGTAATAATGTTGAAAAAATTATAATTGTATTAAAATTTACAGATAACGAATTCTGACATGAAATAGGGAGTACTAAAAGTTATTAAAAAGTATTGATCAAATTGTTTGATTAACTTCTTTAAAAGATTTCAATATCACACTTAAACACTATTTATACTTGATATTTTTTTAAAATTCTTGTATAAATTCTTTTTACAAATTGAATTTTAAAATATTAGAATTAAAAAATTATCATTTTTATTAAAGCAAAAAAAATTAAAACAAAGTTGTATAATTGTTCACATTGAATTTATTTCTTTTAAAATTAAGAGAGAATTAATTATTATTAATTTTTTTTTCAAAACAAATTAAAAATAATTTGATCAATAATTTTTTATTTGATTCAAAATTTTTAGTTACAAAGTATTTAACAAATTACTCAAGACATTCTTTTCAACATTTATTTAAAAATATGTCTCCAAATTAAAATTAAAAAACAAAAAAAAAATAATGTAATCCAAATAGCAACCAGTATTGTTGTAACCACTCTAACCGATATTGTTGTTTTATTAATTGGTTTAAGTTCGCCCTTTGATACAGTTGTATATTTTTGTGGGTATGGTTGTTTTTGTGCCTTTTTTGTGTTTTTTTTTCCAATTTACATTATTTACCCTTATGCTATCTTTTGAAGCAAAACGAATACATAACAAACGCAATGCCTTTCTTCCTTGTATGGGGATTAAAACCAACAAATTACCAACAAAGGGGGGAGAGGATGAAATGGTTGACGAAAAGGGGGAAGAAAAAAAACAGAAAATTAAAAAGAAAAAGAAAAAGAAAGATGTTGAAAATAAAGATTCAGATCTGAATTCTGGTTCTGATTCAAATTCGAAATCCTATTCTAGCACAGCTTCTGATTCAAATACAGACATCAAAAAAACAAAGAAGAAGAATGTAAATATAAAAAAAATTAAAATTAGATGTTTTCCAAAGATTTTTAAAAGAAAAATATGGGCCATTTATTTTGAATAAAAAAGTCAGTATAATTATTTTGATAATTTTTATAGGATATTTTGGAGCTTCTATTTATTTTGCAACACAAGTCGAAGAAGGATTTGAAGAAACAAGTGTCTTGTCCGATGATTCTTATCTCCAAGATAGCTATGAAATTTTAGAAAAATATTATTATCCAAATGCACTACAAGGAAAATTTAAATACCGAAAATTAAAGTTAGCCAAAACTATACATTAGATTTCAGTTATACTTCTTTTATAAATTATTTTTTCAAAGTTATCATAATTTTATGTAATAAAAAAGGGATAGCTATTAAACTCATGAAAATCCGAATACCCCCTTTTCAAAAATACCGACTTTTAAAAAAAAACAGCTATTTATGGAGTATTTTTTTTTAATGAAAAAAGTTGAAATGAATTAATTTTTGATTGAACATTAAGATTGAAAAAAGAATATATGTTAAAACTATTTGCAGAAAAAATCGGGAACGTATATAAAAACTCAAACATGGAAAAAAATAAAATGATAAAAAATATTCCAAAAACAGATAAAAAATCAGATTTTCAATTTAATTTGGCAATATCTTTTGATTGAAATATTTTGTGCTATTTTCAAATTGAAAAATATGTTTCCTTTTATACTATTTTAAAAAAATACTTGAAAAATATCTCTCTACTAAGTCAATTAAACAATTCAAAAATTTTACAATTAAAAATGAAAAAAAAATATTACTGAAAAATTTCATTTTTTTTTCAATTCCTATTAATATCTATTAAAGTTGTAAACCTCATTGAAAATTGTTATGTATAATAATGTTTATTATATGAGTGTATTTCAAAAATATAAAATTTAGAGATTTTTTTTTGAAAATTTTTTCCTTGTAGTGTGGTGAAGTTTATTATATCGTGATAAAAGAAGATACCAAATATCATGAAGCAGAAACCAAAAATGAACTTTTAAAATTAATTGATGATTTTAGAAACAATAAAAAATGGGTATCCAGAGGGCCATATTCGTGGTATGAAGATTATCTAAATTATTTACAAACAGAAGATGATGCACCAACATTAGATTCAGATGGTTTGCCAGTAAACCCAGAAGAATTCTATTCCTATTTAAAAGATTCCTTTTTAGAAAAACCAGATTATATTCATTATAATCTTGGCTCAGATATTGTTTTTAATGAAGACGAAGATGATATAAACAAACAAATTGAAGTTTCCAGATTTTATTATGTTTCAACTGATCTTTCCTATCAACCTGATATGATAGACTATATGTATGATTTAAGAGATCTAACAACTGATTCAAAAATTGATTGTTTTGTATATAATATATGGTATTTTTTGGTTGAACAATATGTAATAGTTAAATAATCAACATTTATGAGTGTTGGCCTTGCTATTTTGGCTGTATTATTATTATCATTTAGTTTTTTTTTTGTTTATCCAACAGTAAGTATTTTTGTTTTTTTTATTTTTTATAATTTTTTGATTATTTATTTTTTTTTGATTTTTTATTTATTTTTTTTTTTTCATTGATATATTTTTTTACTAATATCTCTAGTATAATTTTTCAACTCATGTTATATTTTTCTTATGTATTTTAAATTCCTTTGAACTATAACTTTGTTGTTTATTTGATTGCGACCCTTTTCTATATTTTTATATTAATTCATTATTCTGATGATTGTACCCCATAGAATGCACTTTTAATCAGTTTAACAATTATAATGATCGATGTTGATTTATATGGGTTTTTATGGATAATGAAATTGGACATTGAGTCTGTTTCTTGTGTATGTTTAATTATGTCTGTTGGATTTGCTGTTGATTATGCTGCCCATATTATTCACTGTTATACAACATCCAAAGAGAAGACCAGAAGAGAAAAAGTCCTAGATTCATTGGCTAAAATAGGCTCTTCAGTCTTACTTGGTAGCATCACAACCTTTCTTGGCTTGACACCAATCATAATTTTTGCAACTTCAGAAATATTTAGAACCCTGGTAAAAATATTATATGCAACGATCATTTCTGGTATACTTCATGGCTTTGTATTTTTACCTGTTGTACTTCAATTTTTAGGAGCAAAGGGAAACACTACAATGTTTCAACAAAATACAAAATCAGAAAAAAATAATGACGATTCAAGTTCGAAAAGTGATGGGAAGGAAAGTTCACATGATGATGATAGTGATGGTAAGGATAGTTCTAGTATTGATGATAGTGATGAGGATATGAACAAATCAAAGAATTCTGGTTCTAATTCTGGATCATCTTCTAAAACAGATAATATAAAAATTTCTTTCACTTTAACATGAAATAATCGTGTGATTTTATCTCTAACTTCTTTTTCGTCTGACTAAATTTTTATTATTAAAATTTTAAATCAAAAAAAGTTCACTTATTCATGAAAAATGTATATGATATTTGAAATGATTCACTTTGAAAAGAATATTTATATTTCTATTTTAAATCAAAAATATAAAAAAAAAATTTTACAATATCAAATAATAATAATTGTTGAAAAAAATATGGATAAAATAAAATAGTAAAATCTTTTTTCAACTTGTTCAAAATTCAAAAAAAAAAAATAATAATAAAAAAGATTATATATTATTACTACTATTTGATTAATAAATGTGCTAAAATTTTTATTATATTTTAATGTTTTCTTATATTTGTGAAAGCAATTTTTTTTTTATTTATCTGGCATTTTAAAAGTAATATTGGGCAAAATTAAAGATTATTTTTGTAATTTATTTCACTTTTCGGATATTTTTTTAATTAAGGTTCGGATTTTACCCAAAATAAACTAAATTCCAAAAAAAAAATGGACACAGTTTAAACACTTGAAAGAATAACAATACTACACTTTCCATTCAATTTGGATTTAATTTTTAATTATAAAAACTATTTCATTTTTTGTCTTTTTTATTTTGTTTTCATCCCCTTTTTTCCAGTTACGTAATTTGTTTCAATAGATCTGGATTTTTTTTTCAATGGTTGATAGAAGATTAGTGTTTAGTTTCTTAAATAGAAAAATCACATGCAATTAGTTGATGTTTTCTTATGATTTGATAGACCAATAATTGTTGGTGAAATTTCAACATATTTACCAATACATTTTTTGTTCCACTAGTTTCATTTCATTATTTTGTACACACCAATTTTTAATTTTTAATTTTTGTTTTGATATTTTGTTATTTTATTCTAAATTATTACTTATGAAAAGATTAATCCTGGGTAATTAAAATCTGATTCTAGATTAGGTTTGGAAAAAACAATAAATTGAGGGTTTTTTTTGCACCTTTTTGATTTTTATGTATAAAGTTTTGGACGGGGTTTACTTTGGTTATAACCCATTTTCCATCCAAAGTGGTCTAGTTTTTGTGAGAAGAATTATATGTATTTAAAGGATTTGAATTGGGATTGCCCTAATAAAAAAATTTTTCTATAATTGTTGTAAACGTGTTGTAAAGGAGTTACAAGCGTTTAAAATGATTGGAAATTTTATAATAACAACTTGTGTAACATCAAAGTTTTTTATTAATTTTGTAACTGGTATATAATGTTAAAGGTCTGTTACAGGAATATTTTTTAAAAAAAATATTGAAATAATCATCATATAAAAGGAAATTTTATTATAAAAATGTTATACAGATGCTATAAAAAACATTTTTTTGATTAGGATAGAAAAATTTGTTTTGGAAATATGAAAATTGAAATAATTTTTTCACATTTTGATTTTAGTTTTTTTTTTTCAATTTATTTATTTGAGAATTAATTCATTATAAATTTTTTTTTTTAAGATCCATATTAACTTGGTAAAAACAGTATTATTTACACCTTGTTGAAAAAATGTTAAAATTATTGTAGAAAAATTAAATTTATTTCAATTAGGATTTTTTATAATTTCCAATTGCAGATTGTAATAAATCTTTTTATTTTTCTCATCAGTTCCCTAAGAATTAAAGTTTTTCTATTTTTAAAAAATCTATTACTTTATAGTTTTATTTTGTTTGGTTATCAAGTATCCCCCAATATATGTATTATTCTACTTATTTTTTATTTGTTCTTCAAAGGTCAATTAACAAAGTAATTGGTACTGACAAATTCAAATTTATTTAATAAAATTTTAAGTTCAATTTCTAATTTTATAATCTATTTCTCAACTTTTAAAACAACTCAAGAGAAAGAACTTTTTGAAGCACAACCAATTTTACAAAGTTTTTTTAACATTTAAAAGAATAAAATGCTTTCTACAAATCTTGTATAAAAAAAGTTGTAAAATAGAAAATAAAGTGAAAATTTTCAGATATTTTTTTGAATTTATCAGTATTTGAAAAAAAATGTTAGGTTAATTTGAATGAAACAAAGTATTGAGGATTCTAGGATGATTATAACGCCTTAAGTAAGTTGGTACATTTTGATATTTTTGAAAATTTTTAATTGTGTGAGCCTTACTGAAAAATGATTTTTTGAGTGCCATCAGATATTCAAACTTTAATCAAAAAAAAAATCTATCAAAAAATTGCAAACTGTCAAGATTCGACTCTGGTTTAGTGCTGGTTCATTATCCTTTCCCAAATAGAGTAGCAAATGGTTTTTTAGTTTCAAAGTTTTTTTTTTATTAAATTAGGTTTTGCTTCTAGAAATGTGTTTATGGAGGTGTTCAAAATTCATCCTAGAGTAAACCAAAAAATAGACTCGAAAAGAAAAAAGAAAGATGGGGTGAGTATTTGAAACCACTCTTTTCTTTATAAGACGAAATAATAAAGATCACTTTTCTTAGAAATTTGTTGAAATCAAAAATTAAAAAATAATTGATAAAATGTATTTTCGAAGATTTATTTTTTATAGCTTCGTAATTTGGGTATATCCAAACAATTTATTACCTTGAATTTCTCGCCCCATTACTATTTTCATTATTCCAGTAAAAAATTTTTTACTGGAATAATGAAAATAGTAATGGGGCTTCAAAAATTAAAGTAAAGAATGGAATTCTTGAAATCAAAAAAAAAAAATAATAAATGATTCAACCTAAAAAAAAAAAGAAAAATTTCATAAAAAATTTCAATCAGATTCTTAATTATTTTGAAGTTCTAAATTTAATTAAAAAGAAATAATTATCAAATAAAATAAATAAATCCAAGAAATCTTTATTACTAATAGAAAAAATCTAAAAATATCCTATTTTCTGAACTAAAAATAAGAATTAGGTAAATTAAATGAAAATAGGAATTTTTAAATTCATTTTGGAAATTCTTAAGAAATAGCAAGTAATTTGTTTCTCAAATATTTTACAAACTAAAGTATTTCCATACAGAATTTAATAATAAAAACAAGTAAAGAAGAAGTAATTGTCTCAAATTTTACAGATAAGATCACGAAATAAATGATTTTATTTTATTTTTTCTTGAAAAAGTTTTTCCTTTTTTTAATTTCAATTTTTTTTTTATTTTGTAGATATATAATACTTGGATATATACAACTCACATATTTATTTATAATATCAATGTATTTTGTTAAAGAAATGATTTTAATTCATTCAGTTTCCCATAAATTCTGGTACTCAAAATTGGCAAAATGTGATTACCCCCTTAAAATTCACTATTGAAATTTCAAACTTTTTTTTACATTCTTCAAAAGAATCTTTTATTATCGATCTCCTCACTTACAATCTGAAACCTGTTCAAAGAAAAGATTTTCATGGGAAGACTGGAAATGGTATTTGAAAAGTAAGAAATAAATGTTTTTAAAAGTTGTATTTGAAGCACTAAAATCAAATAATTACTTAGCAGGTAGATACTTATAACAATTTGCTTCGACATTTTCTAAAAACAGTTAAGAATTTTTTTTTCTTATGCTTTTAAGCAGCTCTTACAAAGCCAGTTGTATGATTTGAAAAATCCATAGCAGTTCTGGTAACTTTGTGTTCAAAGTGATTCAATAGGTTTAATCAGAGATTTAACATCGTTTTGATGACATCACTCTTTTTAAAGCAATTTATCAAACTAATTCAGTTTTATTTTAAAGTGAAAATGAAAATTCATTTTTGAGTGATTAAATTCATTTTAATTTCTTATTTTTATACTCTTTACCATAAAAAAATCAAAATACTTTACAAAATCTCCAAATTATTGAATTAATCGCTTTCTGATCTTAATTTGAAAAATCCTCTATTATTTGAAAAATTATCGAAACCATCAGAAACAAAACAAAAGGCAAAATTATCTTCAAAAAAACTTCTTTAACTCTTCAAGTTAAATAACTTTTCAGATCAAAAGCTGTTTAAAAGTAACACATTTGACATTAAAAAAAATAGAGAAACTTTCTAAGACTGAAACAAACCAAAATATTCGTTTTTTTGTCGAAAAAAATATTTTTCCAATACAATAAAAAAATTTTATTTAATAAAAACAATAACATCACCAATCCTTAAAAACCAAAAAAATAACTAAACTTTAACACATCTTTCAAACATTTTAGGGCTTTCGTACACTTTACTCAAACACCCCTGAACCACTTTTCAACACTTTATTTAACTTTACATGAGTGAAAAGCTTGGAACAAGAAAAAAATTTATTCTTCGATTTGAGCAAGAAAACAAAACACAAAATCTTGTGAGCATAAGGTGTATCAATTCTATTTTAAGAAATTGTGAATAACGAAAATGCGGTTTTGGTTTTGAAAATTCTTTTGTAAAGGAGAGATTTATGTTGTGTTGAACAAGAAAAGTAAATACTAAATCTTGAGAAGGAAGGGTTAAGTAATTATAAATTGAAAAAATTTATTCTCTTTGATTTTTTATTTCACAAATTCCATTTTTTTTAATTCTTTTTGTTTTTTGTTTTATTATTTTATCTCTTTGTTTTTTGTTTTAAATTAAGAATTGTTCACAATTTTTTTTTAACAATTCAAACCCTTTTGCAACATTTTTCAAAATAAATGAATCGCTGGACTAAATTTTGTGCAAATTTTGAAGAAAAGCTCGGTCAAAAACTCGGCAAATTTGCAGGGATCCAATATGACCATCCTTATATTTCCCTATTAATACTCTTTTTGATCATAGTGGGTTCACTGGGCGGGTTTTATTTCCAAGAAACAGAAAATTCAGTTTCAAAAATCTATGTTCCACAAGACGCACCAATCCTGGTTAATGAAAGGTACTATAATAAAAAATGGAATTTCCTTCCGGCTTATGAGGCAGTTTGGTTAGGAGCCGTACCTTTAGGTTTGTTTTTTATTCTTTTTTCTTTTTTTTTAATTTTAATCTTTTTTAAATGTACGCTTTTTCTTTTACATAAAAAAAAGTCGAAAATATTAAATTCTCCTTTTTCTAAATTCTCTTTTGTTTTGATCTGTATGTCACAAATAATGTGTGAAACAACGACCGTTACCATTCAGACTCAAGAAATTCTTTATCTTCAAGCTTATTCAATTTAAACTTTCTTTACTGGTATTTGAATTCTAAATGAGAAAGAATTTTCACTTCCTTTTCCATATTTTTTTTTTATAAATATAGTTCTTAAAGAAAGAGGTTCTTGATCTATCTTCACTTAAAAAAGAGAAATTAAAAATGAAGTGAAAAAAAATCCCATTTATTATTCAAATACCAGTATTACCCAAAAAAAAAAAAAATTTCTCTTTATTTAGATATTCCTAATTTCTTTAATTGTTTTCCCTGTGAAACACTAAAAACAAAATTTTCAATCAATTTTGGTTTTTTTTCTTCATCGAAAAAACCCTTCAAAGAAGTTTTTGAAAAAGTTGGAACAAAAAAGTTTTTAATAAAAACAAGGGAACAGGTTGATTTAAGTTTGTCAAAAGTTTTCTCGATTACTTTGAAAACTTTTTTGTTCCACATTTTGCCAAATGACTTTCCATTTTTCACACTTTGTTATTCTTCAGGATATTCTTTAATTTCAGATTTCTCTATTGTCTATATTAAGCAGTGCTCTTTGAGAAAGGAACTTCTTTTTTCTCAAACGTGTTGGATTTTTAAAATAAAACTCCCTTTTTCGGGAATCAGAAACATAAAAAAAATAACCTAAGCAAATTTAATAGCAAATCCAAAAAAGGTCAAAGCATCTTGAAATTGAAAAATGGAGCAAAAATCTGATTACTACAAGACCAAATTTATTTTTAATGATATTTATCAGAAATGAATTATTGTTTTTTTTAAAGATTGATCGATTTTTCTCATTTTTGAAAAAGTTCAAAATTCAAAACCTATTTCTGAATTAATTAAAAAAAAATTATTTTCTTCGAAAGAAGATTGAAATCTTATTATCTGTAAAGGTGGTGTACAAAAATACACTTTAAAAATAAAACCACTCAGTTTTGAAATAGCTCAGTATTAAAAATCTACTTAATTTCAAAAACATTACAATAATTATTTTAAACTTTTAAAAATATAATTTTTTGATTCAAAGAACAGTTAAAATCAATTTTTTCTTTTAATTGAATAAAAAAAATAATATTGATAAATAACCAAACCTTTTTATTAAAAATTATCCCAAAATAATTTTTAAAAACCTGGAAAATTGAACTTATAATCTAAAGAAATACTTTTTGATAAATTAGATATCCAAAAATGTTTTGGCTCTATACATCATTCATTGATTTATTATTCAAAAAAAAAATTTATAAAAAATGAAATTATTGTAAAATATCTATTTGCTTATTACTCAAAAGAAGGAATTGGTGTTTATCAAGGAGATCCATATTCTCCTTTATTATTTGGATTTATCACTCATTTTCCCTTGGAAAAAATTAAACCATTAGCAATACATGTTCAGATGTTTGTTGATGATCTAATTTTGCTTATGAAAGGATCATTGGTAGAAATAAATTTTCAACTAGAAAAAATCTTTATCAAATTATAAGAAATTTCGGAATGAATTCAAATAATGATAAACCGAAAAAAAACTTTAATTCCAAAGAAAATTTTATATTTTGGTATTTGGCTGGATAAAAAAACACATTTAAAGTTTAACCTTGATAAAGTTAAGACCAATTCGAAAAAATTAATCAATATCCTTCAACAAAAAAAAATTTTCTAAAGGATTAAAAATTCAGTTTTTTAAAGCGTCAATAGATAGCCAACTATTATATGGATTAGAAATATTTGATTTGACAAAAACAGATTTTAAAGATATTGAAACTTGGATTAATAAAAAAATTACAAAATTTTTATTAATTAACCCACATTCTCCCAGGCTTATTTATAAAACTGAAGCAAAAATCGATCCTGTCAGAATAACAATATATAAAAGAAGATTTAAGTTAATACAAAAATTAAAAATCCTATACTTAAGATGAATTAATTAATTATCTTCCTTTTAGAGAAAAAGAATTTGAAAATATTAACTGATAATGAAATAACTTAAAAGAATTAGAAATTGAATTGGACAAATATCAAATAAAACAATTAGAAAATAACTCAAGTTGGAAAGTCCAAAAATATTTAAAAATTATCCAAATCAAAAACACAATAAATAAGCAGTCGTGTAGCAAATTTCCTAGGTTTTCTTGAGGTTTTCTGTTTTATCTGTAAAGTGTTCTAGGTTTTTTTTTAATTTTTGAAATAAACAGAAAATTTTAATAAATTTTCGGTTTATTTCAAAAAGTAAAAAAAAAACCAACGAAAAACTATTGAATTTCTAAATAAATAGAAAACTCAAGAAAACCTAACGGCACTTTTTTTTAATTTCACAAATTAAAAAAGAAAATTAAAGAAATTTCTTTATATTTCTCAAATTTGAAAAAGGGTTAATGGCAGTTTTCCAGAATTCTAAAGAATAGAGTAAAATTTATGATTTTTGGAAATTCTTTTAAATTTTGGAAAACCTAAAGACAAAAGATATTTAAAATTGAAGGGTTCAACTTCCATCTTAAAACTAAGAAATTTTACAAATTATTTAAACAGGTATTCTTATGCATGAATAAAAATAAATCAAAATATTGTGAGATATGTAAAAAAATAAATAATTTAGATATCACATAAAAATTTGGACCATTTTCTATGAAATTGCTCAGCCTATGAAAATAATCGCAAATCTGGATATCAGAAATAAAAAAAATTAACATATCTAATATATTAAAAAATAATAATATTTTTAATATTATTACAAAAAAAGATACATAAAGTTTTTTAGATCTAGTGGATAATAATCTTATTTTTGAGTCTTTAATAAAATTCCTAAATAAAAATCTAGGAATCCGGGCACATTTGAGGGGTTAATAACTCCTCCCTTAAATTACAATAAAAAAAATATTTTTTTTTTTACAAAAGTTTTAACTATTTTTTAATGGTTGACTTTTTAAAATATAGACATAAAATAATCAAAATTATTGAATAATAGACAACAAATCAAAAATTATTTTCTAAGATCTGTATTAATTTAGATTGAAAAATTCAAATTTTAGTCAAATTTTTATATATAAAATATTTGTAATATCAAAAAAATTCTTGGTTTCGAAGATTATTTTATTATCTTTGAATAAGATTTAAAAGTTTTTTTTTTATTTTTTTTTAAATTTTAGAGGAAATTAATTTATCTAATTAAAAAAGTGTTTTTTGGTTTAATTCTAAAGGAATACATAACATTATTTTACAATTATTTGTTTTTTTTTTATTTGTTCAAGTATTACCTATTACTTAAATAGAATTTTTAGAAAATTATTCAAATAAAACTTTTTATTTTTGCCAAAATAAATGAATTTCATTTTTCTATTTTTTGAATATTTATCAAAATTCTAGAAGAAAAAAAAACGAAAATTTCTCGGTAGTATATATTGTTTTATTTTTTTTTATCATAAAATTAACAAAGTTATTTGATTTTTATTATTAATAAATCAATATATTGAGTTTTGAATTGCTATTATTGTAATGAAATTTCTTATTTAAAAAATTAAAATAAAAATAAAAATCTTTTAAAAAAATATAAAAAATGAATAATTATTTTTTTTTCCAATATCAAAAAAAAAATACATTAACATAACTACTTTATCTTTAAACTATTTTAACTTTTTATAATAATTCAAATATGAATTAAAGACAAATAAGAAAATAAATATATTAGTACATTTATATCATTACAAATCTTTTATTTTAAACTGTATTTTTTTTTAATCAAATCCGGGATGCAAAGATATATACAATTCTCAAACTCTATTTCGTAAAAATTAATGACCAAAAAATTTAAATTAGAATGGATAAATTGTCTCATTCGGTTAAATTATTTTATTTGGAGAAAAATTATTATTCCCATTAAAACTCCAGACGATAATTGAAAATTATCAAATTGGAAAAAAAAAAAGTTCATTTTTTATATAATAATTATTTATTTATTAATTCTATAATAATTAAAAAAAATATATTTTAACAATAAAAATGACAATGTTAATAATAGGAAATAATGTACTTACAAAGGCAGGAATTGATATGATGTTCGATTATGATAAAAAAGTGAAAGAAATAGAAATCACTTATGATGACAAATTATATACTTTTTATGATCTTTGTTCAGTCAATCCTATTACCAATGAATGTCAAGTCAGTGGGATTTTAGATTTTTGGAATTATAATCAAAGTTTGGTTGAAGAAGATAAAATCTTTGATGTTATCAAAGGCCAAAAAAATATTGTTACAGGCCAATATCTGGATGAATCAACTGGAATGTGTAAAAAAATTCAATTTACATTTAATATTTTATTCAATTCTCTTTCTCTCTCTCTCAAAAGATATATCTATTTACATATATATTAAAATGATTTTTTTCGATTTAATCTTAATTTTTGAAATTTTATATTTATTATTTCTAATTTATTATCAAATTAAAAATTAAATTGAATTATTTCTAAAGTGGGTGTAAGTAAAAACGATAATGACGAAATTATTAAAGTCGCTGTATTAACTTTAGATTACGCAATGGATAAACAAGATGAGAAGGAAAAGCCTACAAAAAAATGGGTAATTTTTCATATCAAACTAAAAATCTTTGAAAGAAATATAATAATAATTTTAAATTAAATATTTTTTTGATTATTTTAAATTAAAAACTTTTTATAATAGGAATCAAAATTTATTGAAGAATTATTAAAAATCAAAGACCAATTAAAAGAAGATAATTCAAAATTTAATCTTATGTTTGAAGCCTATAGTTCCATTGATGACGAAGTTGAAAAAGCTGGCGCTTCAGATACAATTACATATGTGGTTTCCTATCTTTTAATGGGGATTTTTTTATGGTTAACAATAGGTATTTTTCTTTTTTACTATTTGCTTCAATCTATTTTTTTTTTTTTTTTTTTTCCCTTTTTGTTATTTTATTTAAACTTTTTTTATTATTGAGGTAATTTTATTTACAAATCCAACTTAACAAATAAGATTAAAACTAATTTTTCATTTCAAAAATACATCTTTAAAATTATAAATTATAAAAAAAAAGGAAATTTTAAATCAAAATTAACTTCACATTTATATTTATCAATTGGAGCATTGTTTACAATTGTATTTTCTGTTTTATGTGGATTTGGAGTTGGTGGATATTTTATCAAAAACCATTCATTAGTCTCTGTTTTGATTTTTTTGATGCTTGCATTAGGAGTTGACGATGTTTATATTATTGTAAAAAACTTTGATTTGACAGATATTTCATTAAATCCAAGAGATCGCGTAACATTGTCACTTAAAAATTGTATTTATTTATTTTTGATTTTTTTTTTTATTTTTTATTTAATTTTTTATTTTTTTTTTTTTTGAATTATTTAGTAATAATATTGAAAAAATTATAATTGTATTAAAATTTACAAATATCGAATTCTGACATGAAATAGGGAGTACTAAAAGTTATTAAAAAGTATTGATCAAACCGTTTGACTAACTTGTTTAATTGTTTTGAGTATCACTTGTAAAAACTTTTTATACTTGATATTTTTTTAAAATTCTTGTATAAATTCTTTTTACAAATTCTTTTTTAAAATATTAGAATTAAAAAATTATCATTTTTTAAATACAAAAAAAATTAAAACAAAGTTGTATAATTGTTCACATTGAATTTATTTCTTTTAAAATTAAGAGAGAATTAATTATTATTAATTTTTTTTCAAAACAAATTAAAAATAATTTGATCAATAATTTTTTATTTGATTCAAAATTTTTAGTTACAAAGTATTTAACAAATTACTCAAGACATTCTTTTCAACATTTATTTAAAAATATGTCTCCAAATTAAAATTAAATATCAAAAAAAAAAAATAATGTAATCCAAATAGCAACCAGTATTGTTGTAACCACTCTAACAAATATTGTTGTTTTGTTAATTGGTTTAATTTCACCCTTTGATGCAGTTGTATATTTTTGTGGATATGGTTGTTTTTGTGCCTTTTTTGTGATTTTTTTCCAATTTACTTTTTTACCTATAATGTTATCTTTTGAAGCAAAACGAATACATAACAAACGCAATGCCTTTCTTCCTTGTATGGGGATTAAAACAAATAAGGGATCAACAAAGGGAGGAGAAAAAAAAAAGAAAAAGAAAAAGAAAAAGAAAAAGAAAAAGAAAGATGTTGAAAATTCAAGTTCAACTACCAGTTCAGATTCTATTACAAGCTCCAATTCTAGTTCAGAGAATGATCTTTCAAATCCAGACATCGTAAAAACAAAAAAGAAGAAGGGAATTGAAAACAAATTAAAATTAGATTTTTTCCAAAGATTTTTAAAAGAAAAATATGGGCCATTTATTTTGAATAAAAAAGTCAGTATAATTATTTTGATAATTTTTATAGGATATTTTGGAGCTTCTATTTATTTTGCAACACAAGTCGAAGAAGGATTTGAAGAAACAAGTGTCTTGCCCGATGATTCATATCTCCAAGATAGCTATGAAGTATTAGACGTATATTATTATCCAAATGGAGAAGGTTTTTATATCGTGATAAAAGAAGATACTAAATATCATGAAGCAGAAACCAAAAATGATCTTTTAAAATTAATTGAAGATTTTAGAAACAATGAAAAATGGGTATCCAGAGGGCCATATTCGTGGTATGAAGATTATCTAAATTATTTACAAACAGAAGATGATGCACCAACATTAGATTCAGATGGCTTGCCAGTAAACCCAGAAGAATTCTATTCCTATTTAAAAGATTCCTTTTTAGAAAAACCAGATTATATTCATTATAATCTTGGCTCAGATATTGTTTTTAATGAAGACGAAGATGATATAAACAAACAAATTGAAGTTTCCAGATTTTATTATGTTTCAACTGATCTTTCATCAACACCTGATATGATAGACTATATGTATGATTTAAGAGATCTAACAACTGATTCAAAAATTGATTGTTTTGTTTATAATGGGTGGTATTTTTTGGTTGAACAATATGCAATTGTTAAAGAATCAACATTTATGAGTGTTGGATTTGCTATTTTGGCTGTATTAATATTAGCATTTATTTTTTTTGTTTATCCAACAGTAAGTATTTTTGTTTTTTTTTTAATTTTTTATAATTTTTTTGATTATTTATTTTTTTTTTGATTTTTTATTTATTTTTTTTTTTTCATTGATATATTTTTTTATTAATATCTTTTGTTTAATTTTTCAACTCATGTTATATTTTTCTTATGTATTTTAAATTCCTTTGAACTGTAATTTTCTTATTTATTTGATTGTAACCCTTTTCAATGTATTTTTTATTACTTTTTTTAAATACTCTTTTACTTTCTTTTAAATTAATTCATTATTCTGATTGTTTCCCATAGAATGCACTTTTAATTAGTTTAACAATTATAATGATCGACGTTGATTTATATGGGTTTTTATGGATAATGAAATTGGACATTGAACCGGTTTCTTGTGTATGTTTAATTATGTCTGTTGGATTTGCTGTTGATTATGCTGCCCATATTATCCACTGTTATACAACATCCAAAGAGAAGACCAGAAGAGAAAAAGTCCTAGATTCATTGGCTAAAATAGGCTCTTCAGTCTTACTTGGTAGCATCACAACCTTTCTTGGCTTGACACCAATCATAATTTTTGCAACTTCAGAAATATTTAGAACCCTGGTAAAAATATTATATGCAACGATCATTTCTGGTATACTACATGGCTTTGTATTTTTACCTGTTGTACTTCAATTTTTAGGAGCAAAGGGAAGCACTTCAATCGCTCAACAAAATACGAAATCAGAAAAAAATAATGACGATTCAAGTTCTGATAGTGATAGAGAAACTTCTAATACTGTTGAGAGTGATGTTGGTGATTCTATTCCTTTAGATAAAATCAAAAAAAAAAAGTTTTCTGATTCTGATTCTGAATCATCTTCAAAAACAGATACTATAAAATCTTCATCCACAGACCTCAGTAATACTTCTGGATCTCCATCTCCAACTTCTTTTTCGTCTGACTAAATTTTTATTTACAAAATTTTAAATCAAAAAAAGTTCACTTATTCATGAAAAATTTATATGATATTTGAAATGATTCACTTTGAAAAGAATTTTTTTATTTCTATTTTAAACCAAAAATATAAAAAAAAAATTTTAACATATCCAGTAATAATAATTGTTGAAAAAAATATGGATAAAATAAAATAGTAAAATCTTTTTTCAACTTGTTCAAAATTCAAAAAAAAAAATAATAAAAAAAAAGATTATATATTATTACTACTATTTGATTAATAAATGTGCTAAAATTTTTATTATATTTTAATGTTTTCTTATATTTGTGAAAGCAATTTTTTTTTTATTTATCTGGCATTTTAAAAGTAATATTGGGCAAAATTAAAGATTATTTTTGTAATTTATTTCACTTTTTGGATATTTTTTTAATTAAGGTTTAAAGTTTACGAATATATAAATGTTTATAATAAAAAATTATTCGACAAATAAATTGAGATTACACATTTATATCTATGACTGAAAATTATAGAGACTTAAGAAATGAAGATATGATAAAGTTTAGAATTTAATTACCCATCTATTATTCAAATACCATTAAATCAAACGAAATTTAGAGCTATTTTACATCGTTTAAATAAACTCTTTTTCGGCTAAAGCGTCCAAGTTTTACTGAAGAAATAGAACATTTTCTATGATTTTAATTCCTTATTCCTCCAAAAAATAATTTCAATTTTTCGATCAAAATCATTTTTTCTAATGATTTTAATTTTTTTTTTTTTTGTTTTTTGCTTTTTTATTTTTGAAAAGTCAATTTGAAAAAAAAAACAATCCTTTGAAACTCCAAAATAACATTAAGAAAATTGCGGATTTATAATTTCTTTCAAAATGAATACATTTACAATTTTAAAATCCTAATTGTCAACAATTTTAATTTTTTCTAGAAATTGAGAAATTTTTTACAAGACCTTCGAATGAAAAATGCCCAAAATTTTTTTACAAGTTTTTTTTTTGAAATTTAAGGTTTTTTCAGGTATTCATTTGATGATTATTAACTCTAATCTGAAGTTTATTATTGCTCTTATTTCTAAACTATCACCGTTTGGCGGATTCTTAGAAAAAAGTGAATTTTTTAATTTCTGCAGGGAACTTTGAGTGAAATGATGTTTCGTTATGTTTTCTGTGCAATAGAAAGATAGGAAAAAGAAGAAGAAAACTAATATCCAAACAAATTGTATAAAAAATCTTAATAATAGGTGACAATATAACTAGGTTGTTGAGAAAGCTCTTCAAAAGTTATCCAACTGCATCTAGCTTTCCTAGAATATTGAAAATGTTCTCACCCAAGAACACATTCTTTTAAGAACGTAATGAGGGTTGGTTATATAATAATTCTTTTTTTTCAACACTATTTATATCATACACAATTATCTGAGTAACTATTTATTTGGCCTATTTATTACTTTTGTTGATCTAAAGGATCGATCGATATTTCAACCAAACCAAAATCTAATAGAATAAAACTTTTTGCGCTAATTTTTGGTTGGGTGATGAATTACTTTTATTATTTTTCAAAAGAATGACTTTTTTTTTACTAATCTATTTTTTGTTCAAAAAAAATTTTTTTTGAAAAATATTGTTAAATTTGCCCCCAAACCTATCAAATATTAAATCATTATTTAAATTTTTATCGCTATATTTTCACATTTATCACGATTTTTAGACAATTATTTTGATTGAAAAAGAATATCACAATTTGTGATATTATCTCGATCTTATTGAATATCGCGCTGTATGATATTATCGCAATATTATTGATTATCGTGATTTTTTATATTATCTCGATTAGGTAAAAAGAAGAGCGATTTTTGAAGGTTTATCTTGACTTGACGAAATATCATCAAACCATCTAAAATATCAATTCTTTATTTAGTGTAGATTTCCAATCAATTTTTTCAATTTATTCAACAAAAATATTTCGAAAAACAAAGAAACCATTACTATTTATTGCAAAATAAATGGAAAAAAATTTTCATGCCAGCTTTTCTAAAAAAATATTTTTAAAATCATCTAACATTTCAAAATTTTGATTCTGTAAATAATCTTAAATTAATAATTTACCCTTTTAGAATTAGGTTCTTTTGAAATTTATTTTAAGTATTAAGATTGTGATTTATTATTGAAGTTGTGCCCAATGAAAATTTTGATCTTTTTATTTTGCAATTCACTGTTTTTCAGAATTGAAAAAGAACTTTATTTGAGAAATTGGATAAAAAATACGAATAAAATTTGTTTGCCAAATCAATTTTAATCCATACCTTAGCAAGCAAAGCAATACCTATGGTTGCCCTATTAAAGATTTTTTTGAAAAGTAATAAAAACTCAAAAACATTTATATAAAGATGGTAAAAAGTTGCCAAAAAGTCCAACAATATTGACTGTTGGGAGATTTTTATTTGATTTAAAAAATAAATCAAAATTAGATAAAATTAATTTTTTTGAATACCTCAAATCATATTTGTTTTACATTTTTTTTTTCACTTCTTAAAAAAAATTATTTTAAATCTGAACCCTTTTCTTACATTTTTTTAAGCAAATGAATTGTTGGTCCAAATTTTGTGCTACTTTCGAAGAAAAGCTTGGTGGTAAGCTCAGCAAATTTGCAGGGATCATATATGACCATCCTTACCTTTCCCTATTAATTATCTTTTTGACAATATTGGCCTAACTGGGCGGGTTTTATTTCCAAGAAACCGAAAATGATCTCAGAAAAATTTATGTACCACAGGATACACCAATTCTGGTTAATGAAAGGTACTATGACAAAAAATGGGATTCCATTCCCTTGTATGAATCTATTGGGTTAACGTCAGAACCCCTAGGTTTGTTTATTTTTCTTATTTCCACATTTTTTTATTTAGTTTTATTTTTCTTTTCAAGTGAATTTTTTTTATTTCGAAAAGAAAAAAAGTTGAAAATGTTTTTGGAATTATTATTGAAATTCTCTTTTGATCTGATTGAAACAAAACCAGACGATGTTTTAGTGCCAAATATAAGTTTTCTCCTCACAACCAACAATTTACGGAATTATTTGCAAATTTAGAAAAGATTTTTCTTCAAGATTTAAATTTACTTATAAACTCTAAAAAAAAAAAAAATTAAACATATTGACGATTTCAAAAGTAGATGGCAAAAATTAAAGAAACATTTTTTAATTTGTAAAACTCCTCAAAAAGTATAAAGTATTCCAAATTCCATATATTACAGCCACTTCAAACCAGATGTACAGAATTTAACTTTACTAAAAATTTATATTAAATTTTCTCTGAACACCATGATCTGTTACAAGTAAATTAAGTTTTCAACCCCAAAGTACAAGAGTAGCTTAATAACAAACTTCCTAAACAACTTTTCGCTTTTTTTTAAACTTTTTTGAAAATTATTTAAAAAAAAGCCAATGTTTTTAGGGATCTTGGATATTAAGGAAAATATAGTAAGTTTTTGGTTCAAAATAACAATAGATCATTTCTGTCGAAAGGAGTTTGAAGAAAGGTTAATTAAAAATTCAGGTGAAGGGATTAGTGTCAACAAAGAAGAAGCCTAAGATCAAAGTATGTTGTTATTGGATATAAATAACCTTAGTTCTAAATGGGTAAAATCTATCTCAAAAATCGATTAGTCAAGTAGTGATATTTGTTGATCTCATCAATGAACAATTATCCTTTATAGTTACTATTATTTTCAATTTGATAAATGAACATTTTTATTTCAATTTCCAAAATAAATATTAATTATAGCTGTTACAATCAATTTAAAAGAGTAAAAATTTTATCTTAGAGTTTAATAAGGTCGTTTAATTTCTTATCTAAAAATACCATTACTAAAAGATGTTGTAAAGAATCTTTGAGTTTTCTTCAACTTATAAATAAGAAAAATATTTTGGAAAGTGAACTAAAAATTTTCATTTTTAAATAGGAAAAGAATAGTAGTATAAAAAACATAAGTATTGCCGTTAAAAAAAATCTACATTTCACCACAAATTTATTGGTTTAATTATCCATATTCAGACAATAAAGTTTGAAAAATCTTTCTTAAATTTATAGTGACAATTAATATAGTGACTAAAGAAGTTTATCTTTTTAAAAAAAGAAATAATTAACTAATAAATTTTTGTGACCAATTATTTCTGAAATATTCCAAATATATTGATGTTACAATTATTTTTATTAAAAAAGGAAACAAAACTAATCAGTGTTTGTGTTTTTATGTTAATGATTATTGAGTAAAACTTTGAAATTAAAAAAATTATAAAAATTGTTTACTTATGGAAGTTTTAAATATGAATTATTAAATCCCGCAATACTCTTGTTTTGAGTTTTTAAACTAAATTTCATAATAAATAGCCCAATTTTTTTTTTATTTTTATTATTGTATTTTTAGATGAAAAACTAAAAATTTAGAGTGTATAGAACTTAATATTAAAATAGTAATTTTTTTAATTATTATAGATAAATCCACTTTATTACAATATTTATATACAAAATTTGATTTTTCGTGGGCCAATGATTTTGAAATGAATGTTAATTTTTTGATTTTAAAATGGAATTAAAAGATAAAAATTTTGAAAATAAAAGTTTTCAGGGTGATTATAAGTAAAAAACGTAATGAATTTATTCTATAATAAGATTAATAATAGATTTTTTAGAGTGACAGAAACTATTTGGGCAATCGGGTACGAATATCAATTATACCGAATTACAACATACCTTGATAATAGACAAGCCTAGGGTGATGCTAATCCCTTAAAAAAATTGTGTGTATAAGTTTTGAAATAACAAAAGTTTTTTTTTTAATCCTTTTTTCACTCTTTGGACATTAACCCCCAAGTCTCTTACTTGAATTTGTTTCACACCCAAGTAGTAACTTACATTGAAAAGGATATTGTGAAATTAATGTTTTTTTGATTGTCTAAAATCCAAATAACAAAAAAAAAAAATTTGAGAGGATCTCGTTTCCAAAATTTAAATTTAGAAAAAAAAGTTTGATGATCTCTTAATTTAATATTCCCCTTTTTAGAGCCATATATATATATATATATATATATATATATATATATATATATATATATATATATATTATATGAATCTAAAAATGAAATGATTAAAACAAGAACAATGAAACTATATTCTGGTTTTTATTGAGGATTTAATTTTTTTTTATATATAGACTTTTTATTTATATATAATATTTTTTTGATGTAGTAAAAATTGTATTCTAATTAATTTTATTATTATTGATCTTTCAAATATATAATTTAAATAAAAATGTTCTATTATTATTGTTGTTAAACAATTTGAATATTCAATATTTTCTCTTATTTGGTAATTGAAATGCTAAATAGGAAAAACATAAAAATCATCACTTTTCATTTTTTGGTAAAAAAATATAATCCAAGAGACATATTGGAAATTTCAAAATGGTTGATAACTAAGATTTATTTATTTTTATATATAAATTTTATATATAAATAATAATGCTAATAATACTAATAATAGGAACTAACGTGCTTTCTAAAGAATTAATTGATTTAATGTTTGAATATGATAATTAGGTGAAAGAATTAGAAATTACTTATGATGATAAATTATATACTTTTTATGATCTTTGTTATGTCAATCCTATTACCAATAAATGTCAAGTCAATGGAATTTTAGATTTTTGGAATTATAATCAAAGTTTGGTAGAAGAAGATAAAATCTTAGCTGTTATCAATGGCCAAAAAAATATTATCACGGGACAATATCTAGACGAAACAACTGGAATGAGTAAAAAATATTATATTTATATTTCATATTTTATTTCATTCTCTTTCTCTCTCTCTCTCTCTCTCAAAAGAATAATATATATATATATGTATATATATATATATTTACTGGTTTTTATTTTATTAAATCTTAATTTTATTTTTCTAATGTTTATTTGTTTATAATTTACTAATTATTAACAAATTAAAAATTAAATTGAATTATCTTAACAGTGGGTGAAGTAAAAAAAAAAGTTGTAAAAATTGTTGAATCAATGGTATTGACTCTTAATTATGCAATGAATGAGTTGGGAGACAATGAAACCCCTTTGAATAAATGGGTAATTTTTCAAATTTGACTTTTAACTCTTTAAAATTAATCTAAAAATAATAAATCAAATATTTTTAGATTATTTTAAAACAATAATATTTTAATAGGAATCAAAATTTATTGATGAATTGTTAAAAATAAAAAACCAATTAGAAGAAGATAATTCAAAACATAAACTTGTGTTTAATGCCAATAGTTCCATCGATAATGAAATTGAAAAAGCTAGTGCTTCAAACCCTGTAACGTATATCATTGGATATCTTTTAATGGGGGTTCTTTTATGGCTAAAAATAGGTATTTTCATTTCTATTAATTTTCTTTTTATCAACATTTATTTTTTTTATTTTTTTTTTTTTTATTTTTTTTTATGTATTTTTTTTCTTATTAGATTATTAAAATAATTTTATTAACAAAACCAAGAAAATTAAATATAAAACTAACTTTTAATTCCCAAAATACATCTTTTAAAATTCCAAATTATATAAAAAAAGGAAATTTTAAATCAAAATTAACTTCACATTTATATTTATCAATTGGGGCATTGTTTGCAATTGTATTTTCTGTTTTATGTGGATTTGGAGTTGGTGGATATTTTATCAAAAACCATTCATTAGTCTCTGTTTTGATTTTTTTTGATGCTTGCATTAGGAGTTGATGATGTTTATATTATTGTAAGAAACTTTGATTTGACAGATATTTCATTAAATCCAAGAGATCGCATAACCTTGACACTTAAAAATTGTATTTATTTATTTGTGTTTTTTTTTTTATTTTTTTTTTTATTGATTTTAGTTTTATTTAGTAATATTATTTAATAATTATAATTGCATTAAAATTTATAAATAAAAAAATTATCACAAAAATAGGGAGTACTAAAAGTTATTATAAATTTTTGATCAAAACATTTGATGGACTTCTTTAAGTGGTTCAAGTAACTCCTTTTAAAACTATTTAAACTTAATATTTTTAAAAAAAATATTAAAACGATTATTCAAATTGAAATTGTAAAATATCAGGATTGAGATATTATGATTATTTTTTTAAAATAATTGAAAAGAATTCTGTTAAGGGACTATTCTCTTTTAAATTTTTTTACCTAAATTTAAAAGAGATTGAGAAAATTTTTTGCCAATTACTTAGATTTGAAAACCCCTGTTTATTTTCATATTAAACTTATTGCTAAATAAGGTATCCTTATTTAGAAATTGGTTAAAAAAAAAAAATAATATAGACTGGTTGCTTGATTCAATTAATTGAATATATTTATTGACAATTAGTGAGCGAATAAATAAATTAATTATTTTTTATATCTTGAAAAATAAAAAGAATTTAGAAAATAATTCTGTATTGTATAAAATATTTCTACAATATATTTTCTTTATAAAAATTACTAAAAAAACATTCTTTTAAATTTTATTATTAAAATTTGAAAAAAAAAATAAAAAAAATGAAATCCAAATAGCAACTAGTATTGTTGTAACAACTCTAACCGATATTGCTGTAATGTTTATTGGTTTAATTTCCCCATTTAATGTGATTGTCTATTTTTGTGTATATGGTTGTTGTTGCATATCATTTGTGATCTTTTTCCAATTTACATTATTTACTCTTATGCTATCTTTTGAAGCAAAAAGAATTCATAACAAACGCAATGCCTTTTTCCCTTTTATGAAGATTAAAACAAACAATTCATTCATAACGGAAAAGGAAAAGGAAAAGGGAAAGCAAAAGAAAAAGATGAAGAAAGATGTTGAAATTTTAAATATTGATCCAGAAACGAATTTTAGTTCAGAAACTGATTTTTGTTCAGAAACTACTACCAATCCAGAAACTAATTTTAGTTCAGAAACGGATCCTAGTTCACAAACTGATTCTGTTGCAAATTCAAATTCTACAAAGATTATAGATTCTTATACTAAGAGAAAAGATACCAAGAATGTATATTCTGATATAGATTCAAAATCCAACATGAACACAAATTCTGATACTGATATAAAAAGATACCAAGAATTCAAAGATTGATCTTGAGAAAAGAGATACCAAGAATGTATATTCTGATATAGATTCAAAATCCAACAAGAACACAAATTCTGAATCTGATACAAAAGATACCAAGAATTCAAAGATTGATCTTGAGAAAAGGGAAACTAAGGAAAAAAAAAATGATAATGAAAGCAAATTAAAATTAGATATTTTCCAAAGATTTTTAAAAGAAAAATATGGCCCATTTATTTTGAATAAAAAAGTCAGTATAACTATTATGATAATTTTTGTAGCATATTTTGGTGTTTCAATTTATTTTGCAACACAAGTTGAAGAAGGATTTGAAGAAACAAGTGTTTTGCCCGATGATTCTTATCTCCAAGATAGATATGAAGTTTTGGATAAATATTATTTCCCTAATGGATCAAGTTTTTATATCTTGATAAAAGAAGATACCAAATATCATGAAGCAGAAACCAAAAATGATCTTTTAAAATTAATTGAAGATTTTAGAAACAATGAAAAATGGGTATCCAGAGGGCCATATTCGTGGTATGAAGATTATTTGTATTATTTACAAACAGAAGATGATGCACCAACATTAGATTCAGATAGTTTGCCAGTAAACCCAGAAGAATTCTATTCCTATTTAAAATATTCCTTTTTGCAAAACCCAAATTATATTCATTATAATCTTGGTTCAGATATTATTTTTAATGAAAATGAAGATGATATAAACAAACAAATTCAAGTTTCCAGATTTTATTTTATTTCAACTGATCTTTCAGAAACAAATGATCGTGTTGATTTTATGTATGATATAAGGGATCTAACAACTGATTCAGAAATTGATTGTTTTGTTTATAATGTGTGTTATTTTTTAAATGAACAATATGCAATCGTTAAAAAATCAACACTAATGAACGTTGGCCTTGCTCTTTTGGTTGTATTATTATTAGCTTTTCTTTTTTTTATTTATTCAACAGTAAGTATTTTTAATTTTTTTATTTTTTTGATTAATTTTTATTCTTATTTATTTTTTTTTTTTATTTTTTTTAATTTTTATTTTATTTTTTTTTTTCATTTATTTTTATTGATATTTTTTTTTTTCTATAGATCCATTTTTTTTATTAATATGTTTTTTTTCATTTTTTTTTTATTTTTACAGTCTTTCCAAGGCTACCGTGAATTTTTATATTGTTCAAATTTTGATGCTGATATAGATTTTTAAATCTCAGAATATGAGAATAATAAAGCTCATATTGAAAAAAAAAATTCCTAAATGAGCTGATTTTCAAGAATTTTTTCTGATAAAAGAAAAATTAATTTCAAGATCCCTAAATTGCTTCAAACATGGAAAATCTGTTGAGATGCCACTTAAAAGTTTCTCTTGAAATACCGAAAATATTTTTGATCTTATCACAAGAAAATCTTTGAAATAAGTTCATTTGTGAAAATTTTTTTTCAATATGAGCTTTCTTATCCTCATATCCAACTTTTTAAAAATCTATATCAGCATCAAAATTTGATTCATATAAAAATTCACGGTAGCCTTGGAACAACTGTATTGTTGATTTAATTGTGAACCTTTTACTTATTTATGTTTTTATTTTTTTGTTTTCTCTTTTACTTTCTTTTAAATTAATTCATTATGATGATTGTACCCAATAGAATGCACTTTTAATTACTTTAACAGTTGTAATGATCGATGCTGATATATATGGGTTTTTATGGTTAATGGGATTGAAAATTGAACCTGTTTCATGTATCTGTTTAATGATTTCTGTTAGATTTGCTGTTGATTATGCTGCCCATATTATCCACTGTTATACAACATCAAAAGGGAAGAATCGAAGAGAAAAAGTCCTCCAATCGATTACTGAAATAGGCTCTTCAGTTTTACTTGGTGGATTCACAACCTTCTTTGGCTTGACACCAATCATAATTTTTGCACCTTCAGAAATATTCAGAACCTTGGTAACAATTTTATATGCAACGATCATTTTTGGTATACTTCATGGCTTTGTGTTTTTACCCGTTGTACTTCAATTTTTAGGAGCAAAGGGAAACACTTCAGTCAGCAATAAAAAGAAGAAATCAACCAAACAAAGAAAAAACACAAGCTGTGATAGTGATGATAGCTATGAAACTCTGGATAGTGATTACTATGAAGATCGTTGAGATAAAAGGAGCAGTGATTACAGCGATGACAGCGATGACTGTGAAGATAATAGGTCTGCTATAGATTCGGTTCCTTTGATAAAATGAGCAGCTTGGATTCACAATCTAAATTCTTTTTGAAAATTTGGAAAACTCAATTATTTAATTAAGTGATCAATACTCTACAATTACTTGTCATAATTTTATTGGTGTCATTCTCGACTTACAAATTTTGTTGATTCGAAGTGTCAAAAAATTCTGATTAACTAAAAAACCTCAGAATTAAAAATTTTTAAAGCAAATCAAATTTTTTTTCGATTTTTTCTGAAAAAAGAAAATCTCTTAAATTCTTTTTTTTTCTAGCTTTATAAAATTTTTTTACCTTTTTTATTTCATTTCCATCATTATTACACAATAAAAATTCTTTTTACCAGGAATATTAATTGAAAAAATTCTTTTTTTGAATTTACTTCATTTGATTAACCAAAAAAATTATTTATTAATCCAACGAAAAATATTTATATTGTTTTTAGAAAAATAGTAGTTTTAAAAATGAAACTTTTAAAGTAATTTAAAAATTTTACTGAGAAAATGTGTTTTTGTTCTAATATAAAATTTGATTTTGAAAAATAAAATTTTCTTGAAGATATTTTGGAATAGAGCAATTTTATCCTCAAAATAAATAATAAATTTTTTTCTGACAATATGATTTTAAAGGTTATAAAGGATTCTTGTGAATGTGACCAAAAAATATGTTAAAAAAATATCTCAAAATATTCTGTCAATTAATCTTCAAGTATAATTTGAAATTTATAGACTATTTGGTACTGGACTAATTAGTTATTATATTTGAACAGGAATAAAATTTGAAGAGTTTAGTGACAGGTACTTTTTTAAAATGGGTATTTTCTGCTACTCACAAATAAAAAGGTGATTTCTTAATATTTTAAGTGATTTTTGTACAACAATTTTTTCATTTTTTCAAAAACTATAAAACTTTTCCTATTCACCTTGGTGAAAAAGTGTGCTTGACTATAAAAAAAAAATTCTAAGAAAAAAAATTTAATTTAAGATTCAAAGAATAAAAATTGTTTGGGGTTGAGACAGAAATTAAAAAATCGAAAAATCATTTTTAAAAATTAAAAAATAAAACAACCCAAAACATTTTTATTCTTTCATTAAATTGAATGTTTTGCTGTTATAAATATCGGGCTCATTGCCCAATACCCCCCCCCCCATGGTGTAAGGAAAAGTTTTCTAGTTTTGGAAAAAATATCCATATCATCCAAAAATCACTTTTTGCTAATCACAAGTCTGAAAAAAAACCCTGAGAATTCCAAGTTTGACAAAACTATTACCGTTTGGGAAAAAAAAAGTAAAACCAGGTAAAAAAAGTTCAAAAAATTTTTAATTTTTTTCAAAGAACCTGAAAATTAAAAGTAAGATCAATTAATAAAATAAAAAATAAATAAATAAAGTTAAAAATGAAGTGTTCAACACAATAACAGTTTTTTCGGGTTGTCTTTTTGGTTAGAGTTAAAGGTTTTTCTTTGATTGATCAATTATTAAAAATTTGTTCAAAAAATTGACTATTTTTGAGATCTCCAAAACCACTCGAAACTTTTTCAAAAAATAATCAAGGTAGATTGCAATTTTGTTTGTTGTTTTGATTGAAAATAATACAATGGCTTATTATTTGAAGTTTAATTGGTTTCTTCTTTTAATTGATTTTACTTTTCGTTTTCAGTTTCCATTAAAGTTTACAATGAAAAAACCATGTTTCACTTATTTTTCCTTTTTTTACATTTTTTTACCCTACAGTCAGTTTCACTTTTAAGACACAAACTTTCAACAAAATTTAAGGCACAAAAAAATCTCAAATTAAGGCACAAAATTTTGAATTTTTTTTTTTTCAATTTATTTTACTAGAATTTGAATTTTGTTCCTTAATTTGAGATTTTTATTGTGCCTTAAATTTCGTTGAAAGTTTGTTCCTTAAAAGTGAAACTGACTGTAAGGGTAATTTCTATTTTCATTTCCTCATTGTTAATAGAATTTATTCATAATACAATCAATATTCCAGTTCTTAAAAAGGTTGACGATTTTGAATTTATTGTTGTTACTTGTACTCCGATTTTTAAAAGTCTAGAGTGTTTTAAAAAGTTATGTTTATTAAAGGGCAAAATTTTTTAAATGGATGTGCCAATGAATTTTTTTTTAAACTCAACTTTAGGATATTTTTTTTTTGTATGAATAATAACTAATTGTTTTAAAAACACAAAACTCTTCGAAAAAACTCAAAAATGAGAAAAAAAATAACTGATGATAAATATCAAGTGTTCGTAGAGTGAACTGGTTTTCCAGAATTCAAAAAAAAATAGAGTAAAATCGTATAATTTTTACACTATTCGTTTAAAATGTGGAAAACAGAACAAAAATATCAGTCAAGAGGCGATATTTACAAGAATTCAAAAACTATATCGGAAAATAATTAATTTTCCTCAATGATTGTAAATTCTAGAAAAGCTAAGGGCGGTTTTTTTTAATTTCTGAAATATACCAAAAATTTATTTAACTGTTGTGGAAAAAAAGTAAAACACAGTTTTTAATTGGAAACATTACTGAAAATGAAAAGTAAAATCAATAAAAAGAAGAAACCAATTAACTTCAAATAATAACCCATTATATTATTTTCAATCAACCCAACAAATACAATTTAAATCTACCTTGATGCTTTATCGAAATTGTTGTTGTGGTTTTGGAGATCTCAAAAATAGTCAATTTTTTGAACAAATTTTTAATAATTGATCAACCAAAGAAAAGCCCATACCAAAAGATAGTATTTAAAAAACTGTTATTGTGTTGAACACTTCATTTTTAACTTTATTTATTTATTTTTTATTTTATTAATTGATCTTACTTTTAATTTTCAGGTTCTTTGAAAAAAATTAAAAATTTTTTGAACTTTTTTTACCTGGTTTTACTTTTTTTTTTCCACAACTGTAATTTTCTTTTCCTTTCAAAAATTAAAGCAACCAACAACTCAAGAAAAGTGAAAGTTGGTTTTCCAGAATTCAAAAGAATTAAGCAAAATCATATGAATTTGCTCTATTCTTTTGAATTCTGGAAAACCAAACGAAAGTGTCTGAGGTGTTTTTTACTTTTTGTTTTTGTTTAGGAAATCTATTTCTTTTCTAAAGAAAAACAAAAATAAAAAAAAACCTCAGGAAAAGAGAACTATGATTGTTGCAGAGTGTAGTAGAATCCTTAAAATTCCCATAATTTTAAAAAAATATCGTAAATCATACAATTTCCCCCAATTCTTTTAAATTTTTAAAAACCAAAAGATGAAAACAAATATTTTTTCCAATTTCAAAAGAATAAATAATTCTTTAATCATTAAAACAATTGACTCCCACTTTGAAAGATATTCAACACTTTTTAAATATTGTTTGATTTTGAACAAAATAGAACAAAATTTTTCATTCGGTTGTCCAAAAAAGGATTTTTCAATCATGAAAACTTTTCAAGTTTGGAAAACTTAAAACCAGTATAAATGAATTGTTTGCCTTTGAGTAGAGAAAATTTGATAATTTTTTTATTCTGATAAACTGATTTTTTTTTTTGAAAGTTGACAGATAATTTCGATCTTTTTATTATTCCATAAACAATATAACAAAACGACATCTTAACAGTTTTCAAAAAATTTTTCTACTTTTACTGCAATTCTCTTTAAAAAAAAATCTTTCTGGAAAATTGGAACGTTCGCACTAAATTCAAAAATCTCTGCAAAAAAATATTTTCTGATCACTGATCGCTTATTAACTGAAAATATTTATGTACAAGAATTTATCTAAAAAGTGAAAAATGGGAAATTATTTAATTTTTTGGAAAAAATTTTTTTATGATTGAGAAGGGGTAATTCTATAGCTTATAATGTTACTCATCCTTCAAACCTTTCTGAAATGTATCATTTACCCAAATGTGAAGTAATTTGCAATAGTTTCCACTGTTATAATTTAATAGTTACTGAACTCGATTTAATCTGTTGGATTCTTTCAAGAAAAATTAAATGTACCTTTTCTGTAAAAAATGGCAAAATTTATTTTTATATCAGGAGTTGAATAAAATTACCCAATAACAAAAATGATTTTATATATATTAATTCCCTTATTTCAGAACAAGCTTAAAAATTGGAATGCTTCTTATAATATAAATAGAATCTTAACCGCCAAATGAAACAAAATTTTGGTAAATGGTTAATTTTCAAAATAAAATTGTTTTGCAAATAACAAGAAAAATTGTTTAAACAATTTTTTAAAAAAATATTCTTGTTTATTTTTTATTAGAAAACCTATCCATCAACTGATCAAAGAAACTGTGAATAAACAGTAAGCGAAGTTTGGTACTGTCTCTAAAAGTTCAGTTTTAAGTAAAATTATTCTAAAAATGTAGGATCAAATTTGTGAATTATTAATTTGAAAAAATTTAGTTTATTTTTCGATACAATTTTTGTCAACTAAAAAACTAAAAAATTTAGAACATTTTCCACCAATTCCATTCGTAATATAAAATTTCTCATATAACCATCAAATGTTTACCTTGAAATTTGATTTTAGCAAGTTACATTAAGTTGGATTGTAATTTAGAAGTTGCATTGGAACTAGAAGAAAAAAAAGTTATGGTAATTATTTGAAACAAGGTTTTAGTCTTGGGAAAGGCGCTATTTTTGGGACTGTTATTGTCAATTTATCATTCCCTGAAAAAGGAATTGTCAAAATTTTTTTGGTTTACGTTTATTTAATGGTCTTTGAATACTAAATGGGAAAAAAATTTCACTTCCTTTTCAATTTCAAAATTTTGCTTCCGAAAAATTGAGTTCCCAAAGAGGTAGGTTGTAATTTGTGGCTTGGTTCGCTTTTTGAAAAAGGATGATGAAAATGTAATGAAAATTATTCCTATTTATCATTCAAAAACCAGTATTTGAAAGAAATTAACTTTGTGATTACAGAAATGGGTATAAATTCAGTTTCAATTTTTACACGTGTAAAATGAGTCTTGAGTTAAAACTTTGTTGGATAAAAATTCCCATTTAAGAACTACGTTTCATATTGAAATTCAAGGTCAAGTGTGTTTCAATCGTGTTCTGTAGGTTTGTAACTCTCACAAAATTTTCTTCGGTGAGATCTAAGAACCAAAAAATGTCATTTTTTGCGTAAATTTTGGTCTCTTTGTCGTCTCTCGAAATGACAAAGAACGTTGGCAAAAATCGACTTTTTGAGAAAATAACTTTTTAGAACAATTTTTAAAACCTTTATACATTGACGGTACGACTAAGTGATTTTTTTTTGGTTGTGGGGTTAAGATGAGAAGGTTTTAAAAATTGTTCTAAGATATCAAAAATTAGGAAAGTGAAAAATTTTTGATGAAAAAGTTCATTTGAAAACAAACAAAATTTTGAATAATGACTACGATAATGTATTTGGTGTTTGAATAAATCTTCTAAAATTCACTTTTCCCAAAAAATTGAATGATCATTTTTTCCAACTGTCATAATAATTTTTTTTTAAATAAAAAAAGACTTGACTCGTTTTGCAAATTTAATTTCGAAAAGATCCTTTCATGAAAAAAACTTCAAAACCTTTCCCACAAAGCCTCAACCCAATTTACATTGACACAGCAAATTGGGTTTTGAAAGACACTATCCAAACAAAAAAAAACCTAACTAGAAAACACCAAAATAATGTGAAGTGCGTTTGGCATGGATCATTTTGATCAAAAAACAATTCGAGGAAATATTATCCTCAGAAGCATGGCGGGGAAATTCAGTTTTTCCCAAAAAGAAAAGAAAAGAAGAGAAAAAATTCAAAATCACAAGGAAAATTGCAATACTTTTGTAAGAATTGCTATAATTTATGGAACAAGTGGAACAATTTTGGAAACCCAAAGATTAATAAATCCTAACAATGTAATCTTTGAAAGTTAGAGTTGGTTATTAGAGAGAGTATTTGAAATTATCAACAAGATCTTCAATTTTTATCTTCAAGAAACTCGTTGTTATTTTTCTTTTTCATTTTTACGTTCCTTAACAAGGTGTTCGAAGCTACGTATCTCAACTTTTCTTTTTCATTTTTCATCAAAAAAATGACAAAAAATGATTTTTCGATCCAAATTGGAGAATATTTTGAAGATCTTAACTTTACTTTTCAAATGGAATTGAACCAAAAGCTTTAGAGAAAAATTGTTGAATCCGACACGTAGATCTTAATGACGTTTGATAAGCCAACCTATTTTACAAGTTTTTGATTATTTTCAATTTTTCGAAGAAAGGGAATGAAGTTTTCTAGATGTCAGATAATCAGATAAGTATTCTCTGTTATTCAAAATTCCTTGAAGAGATCTTGATGAAATATGACTTTTACTTTTAAATTTTTTAAAGTGATTCAATAACTTTTTCTAATTTTGGTTACGGTGAACCAAAAAGCTACAGGAAAGAGTTTCAATATTGGGTTTTGAAATTTTAATGAGTTGAATTTTTTACTATTTCCGATGTTTTCCAATTCGAAAATACGTTTGTCGATTAGGATCATTTGTTGACACAAATCACAACTCTGCCTAATTGAAAAATCCTGTCACAAACAAATCAGGATTTCGATTTACCTTTCTTATGGAAGACTTTTATAAAAAAAATAATAAGAAAAGAAAGCGAAAATTTTTGCTTTTAAATAACACAAGTACCAGCAAACAAATTATTTTTTGGGCTAGTTAGAATAGAATAGTATCGTGTGTGAAATAATCTGTGTTTTTTAGATTTATTTGTATTTCAGAAAATTAACAATAATGTCAAAATAAAAAATTGAAGATCTTACTTTATAAAGTGAGTGATTTTTTTTTTACCAAAGCATCACAAAATATTATTTATTTTATGTTTTAAAAAAAACATGAACTTTAAATTGAGTACCTCAGTTTCTGAAGCTTGTTTTTTCGAAATTTGAACTTGACCTAATTAAACCTGAGAAAACTTTAAAGTCGAAATCGAAAATTAATTATTGGATCCAATTTCCGATTAATCTTTCTTAGAACCTTTTCTGGTCTATATTGATTTAAGTAATATAAAAAGCCAAAGAAAAATCAAACACTGGACAGTACTATTGAAATAATGAAGGATTTCAAAAATTAAAGTAAAACCCCAATTATTTGAAATATCCCCAAAGTTAAATTAGAAAACCAAGAAATAATTTAATAAAATTCCCCAAAATAAAATTTAGATCCATTGTTCTAAAAAAAAAACAAAAACAAGACTTATTATGTATAATATACCATCGAATTAGAATTTACAAAAGAAATCATTCATTTGATGGTCTTTGAAATTGAAAAAGGGATGAAATTTCAACTGATTCCCTATTTTTCTATTCTTCAAAGTTCTTTTATTTCGGTTTCTAAGTCCCTTCAATTGCTGAAAATTCAAAAGGGTACTAAAGGAATACTGGGGGGGTAATGAATTACAATCTATCTCTTTGAAAATTCTTACTTTAGTATCTATAATAAATAATAAAATGAGGAGAAAATTTTTTAAAAATCATTCACAATTAGATCTAAAATATTTTGATAAATAATTTTTGAGACAGGTTTTCAAAATTGATTTTCCGATTTCTTTGTACGAGTTTGGGCAACTTATTGTCTTATATTGTGACTATCTTTATGAAGATATTGTTTCTGATTCAAGAAAATTACTTGAGAAAAAGTTTCACTCAAAGGTAGACTCGATGGGTACAATCAAATTCCACTCAATATTCGTTTTCAATCGGCTTTTTGAACTTATCATAAACAAATTAATTTTTTTTTTATAAAGTAAAAAAATAAAAGTAAATATAAAAAAAAAATTTTGTTTGCCTTTTAGCAAAATGTTGTAAACTGCAAAAAATATTTCTGGAGAGTTAGTTGTGTTTTGAGTCTGTAACTCAAAAAAGGGTGTCCTCAATCCGGTTTCCAAGTAAGTGAATGATAATTATTATTTCAAATAAAATTCCTTTTTTGCAAAGTTAATCAGCAATTCTATAAAAAAATTTTTTTCCAATTTACTCTTATTAAATCCAAACAATCACAACAGTTATTTGCCTTGACCAAATTGAAAAGTTACTTTTTTTGTTCGTTCCAAAAGTAAAATGTTTCAACTACTTTTTTTGAGAATTTTTGCTTGTATTTGCGTTGTCTCTTGGATAAAAACCAACTAAATTTATATTTAAAAAAGGTAATTTTTTTGATTAGTCAGAATATACTTGAGATACAAATGATCAATTCCAATTTACAACGACTAGACCCTACAGAGAAGTTTTAGATACTAGCCTAAAAAAATGTTTAACTTTTGATTTTTTCTCAACTTAAGTGATTTTGGTTTTTAGAGGATATCTTGGCAAAGAATCTTTTCAAAACTAAGTTAAGTGAATCAGTATTTGGGTACTTCAAATAAAGTAATTCTTGATTACTCATACTTGTTACCGGAGTTAAAATATTAAACGAAAGTAAATTGAAATTGCTAATTTTTAAAGGGGATTTTGATAATTGGTTCATAATCACTAGCTAAATGTTAAAGTATAACGATGTTTTTTTGAAAAATTTCAAAATGGTTCAAAAAAATTTCTTTCAAGTTGAAAAAAGTTGACTAAAGGACCAATAACATTGATAGTTGGGGGATTTTTATTCAATAAAAAATAAATCAAAATTAGTATAAAATTGATTTTTTTGAATACCTCAAATCATATTTTTTTTCATTTGATTTTTCACTTCTTAAAAAAAATTATTTTAAATTTAAACCCTTTCCTTATATTTTTTCAAACAAATGAATCGTTGGTCCAAATTTTGTGCTACTTTCGAAGAAAAGCTTGGTGATAAACTCAGCAAATTTTCAGGGATCATATATGACCATCCTTACCTTTCCCTATTAATTATCTTTTTGACAATATTGGCCTCACTGGGCGGGTTTTATTTCCAAGAAACCGAAAATGAAATTAGAAAAATTTATGTTCCACAGGATGCGCCAATTCTGGTTAATGAAAGGTACTATGACGAAAAATGGGATTCCCTTCCCTTGTATGAATCTATTTGGTTAACGTCAGAACCCCTAGGTTTGTTTATTATTCTTTTTTCCACATTTTTTTATTTTAGTTTTATTTTTGACAATTCTAAGTCAATTTTTTTTCTTTCAAAAGAAAAAAAGTTGAAAATGTTTTTGGAATTATTATTGAAATTCTCTTATGATTTGATTGAAACAAAGTCGGATGATAAATTTGAGCCAAATATAAGTTTTCTCCTCACAATCAACAGTTACTTGGAATTATTTGCAAATTTAGAAAAGATTTTTCGTTAATGGTTTAGGATTTTGAAAAGGGAAAAAATTTTCATTTCCCTTTTCCAAATAGATTCTCAAACAACCTACTTTTTTGAAAACTCTCTTTTTGTAAAAGAAGGATCAGGAAAATATAATTCAACCGTTTTTTTTATTAATTATCTGATGCCTTTTTTTAAAATAAAAAAAAAAAACAGAAGATTTCATCTTTTGAAGGTTTTCAAATTCTCCATTTTTTGAATTAGAGTCACTAAACACATCTTTTGACAAAAAAAATTAAACTTTATGTTTCAGATACAGACTTTTTATAGAAAAAAAAAACGGAATAAATATTTTTTTGTAAAAATAAATTTCAACTTACAGTATGTTCAATAACCTGTGTCGGCGTTTTAATATATGTTTTTGAAAATTATTTGTGTTGTTTTTTTCAATAACTGTGGTTTTTTTTTTTTTAAACGTTTTTTTTTTTTCAATAACTGTGGTTTTCTGTTTTTATTTTGTGTTCAACAAAAAAATACAGTTCAGTTTAACTATACTTTCAAATCAACCAATATGTACAATAGATCATATGATCATAGTGTTTTTCTATAACCTTCAAGACCAATCTCCTGATAAAAGAGATCGAATTCAACCAAATTTTAACAAAACAACACCAAAATCCACAAAACCCAAATCTTTCAGTTTGAATAAATACAAAAAAAAATCAATAAAAAGGATAAAACAAGATTTCCTTAAAAACTTTTTTGCTTGTACCTCGGCATATTAACAAAATGAGATATCAATTTTTCAAAGTTTTTTTTTTTTTAAAAAAAGCTATGAACCAAAAATTTCAATTCATTTTCTTTTATCCTTTAGCCAATCGTCTTCAAATCATATCTTGTATTTGGTTTAATTATTTACTTGTTTTTTTTTGCCTCTATTGGAGGAGATAAGAATCCAAAATGAAAGAATATTTCATATTGAATCAAAAGTTAATTAACCCATATTTTATCTGATCTAAAATTCTCCAAGAACATACCCAATGACTAAATTATTTATAAATCAATTCATTTTCAACAAGTTTAATAATGAGAGGAAATTAAATCTCTTATAAGATCAATTTTCATTGATTTTAATAAGATCTTTCAATTTTTCTATCAAAATAGTAGAAATAATATTTTAGAAAACTTTGAATAAAAATTTCTTTTATAGCTTTGAGAATGATAGTAATATTGTGGTCAAGATATACTTCCTTTTTAAAAATAAGCCCACTTTTGAAAACTTTTAATTGTTGACCACAATTAAAAAACAAAAACAACTGAAAAAAGTTGGAAAACAACAGTTAAAAACACGTTTTTCAAAAAACCACAGTTAAATTTTAAAAAACAACAATTATTTAAGTTAACACAGGTTATTTAACATACTGTAGTTTGCTGGAAAAAAAATTGTTAAATGATAAAAAATTTACAAATTGGTTTTAATTGTAAAATTCCAATAATTATTCTCAGTTTCAGTTATTTTTTATGTCTTTTTTTGTTCATTTAAGAACAAAAATTAAAGATCAAAAATTAGATCGAGTCTTGTAATCAAAATAGAATTCAGTACATCACATTATACCGAAATTTAGAAAATTCAATTTCCAAATTAGAGATTTTTATTTGTAAAAATTCCGAAAAGTAGAATTTTTGGTTATATTTGATACTATGACTTTTCTTATTCATCTGAAATTGGCTTTAAGATTTTAACAATCGGTATTAATTAAGCTTGGACACTTTCAATTTCATATTACTTGATAGATCAGTGAACAATAACTAAAACAAGAATTACAAAATTTTCCTTTACACCCTTTTGTAATTCAAACTGATTTGAAAATTTTTTTACAAATGAAATTTATTTTCCAGAAAAGTTAGTTTTTAATATTTAAAAAGAAAACAAATTCTGGTTTTACAATCCATATAAAGTGGGCTTTGCGAATAATTTCATTATTAATTCATTATGAAGATTCACTCAAAGTTATTTTCATGTTCATCTTTGGAATTCTGGTAATTGTTTTTGAATATAAAATACTTTTGGTCCTATTACTTTTTTTTTTTTTTTTTTTTTTTTTTTCCCAAACAATATACCGGCAAACATCAAAGTTAAAAGTGAACTTTATTCTGAGAGAAAATGTTGGTGTGTTGATTGGTAGACTTAGATCGAAAATCTGGAGAACCTTGATGATTTTAACTTTTTGAAATTTTTTTTCAACAGATTTCGACTAACATTAAATTTTGGGTTACAATGATTAGAAATTATCATTTTCCAGAAAGGAAGGGAATTTGTCAAACCAACAAAACTAATACTCTCTCTAATCTAAATTGGTGTTAACACACAGTATTTCTAAATTCAGATTACTCTCTCGAATATAAAAATTGGAATTAAAAAATAAAATGAAAAGAATTTTCAACTTTTTTCATTTTTTTATCCAGTTATTTTATTCCTCGCTTTAAAGTGTACCAACTGATGCAACAAAAAGAACCCAAATTCAAATGGATTATCAATTTCCAAAATATTTTATTTCAAAAATGTTCTCTAATTTTTTTAATCAAGTTCATAAAAAATGATCTTACTTTCGGGAATTGGGATTTTTTCAATACCAAACAACACCAAGTGTTTTTTCTATTGTTTCTTAATTCTGTTTTTTTTTTTTTTTCAAAATATCAAAAGAGAGTTTTAAAAAATTATTTTCCAACAAGATCTAAAAATTTCTTAATTGTTGGAAAACTTGGAAAGTTCACCGACCTTTATTTCAAAAAAACCATTTTTTTGTTTGAGGTATATTTGAAAAGATTTTCAACTTTAATCAAAAAAAAATAATTTATAAGAACTTACAGGGTTTTAGAAAAGTGTGTACCAAAACTTTTATTAGATGTTGACTGAACTGACTAAAACATATGAAATTGACAGTTTTAAGCCCTACTTTTAAAACTTCGAGTCCACACTTTTTTAAAACAGCTATATTAAAACTTGGATTTTTTTTTTATTTTTATGACTTGAATATATATCCAAAATTTTACCTCTGAACTCTCAAAAAAGAAAAGTGGACTTTTGGTTACAACATAATATAATTTTTCAAAATCTAGCTAATAATCTTTCACAAACAATGACATCTTTGTGAAAAAAGTGAAGGATCTTACTGGAAAAGTGTAGACTCTTGTATCAGATCCTGCTCTTATCTTCTTCAATTATTGATACACAGAATGTTTTGTTTCCTTTAGAATTTTTTGTCTTAAACCCAAACTTTTCTCCTGGTCAATAAGTAAAAGAAATTACTCAAAAAATATCTTGTACGAAAATTGTTAAAAAAAAAAAAAAAAGTACAATGAACTATTTCCCCTATTTGCATTCTCATTAACCAACAAGAGAAAATATTTAATTTTCAAATTGTTTCCAAAAAAATTGCAATCTTTTAAATAGTGTTTTAAGTTTTAAAGATATAAAAGTAAATGAATTGGAAAAAAATATCAAACAAAAAAAAACATTTACCAAGATTTTTAAATCAGAAAAAAATAAATTCATTACATTTTATACCTATTTTTCTCATTTACTTTTTAACAAAAAATAAATTTTTTTAAATTGTATTTATTTATTTATTTTTCAATAATTACTAATATTTGTGAATAATAAACGATAATAATGATAATAATAGGAACTAACAAGCTTACCAAAGAATCAATTGATTTGATGTTTGAATATGATAAACTAGTTAGAGAATTAGAAATTACATATGATGATAAATTATATACTTATTATGATCTTTGTTATGTCAATCCTATTACCACTAAATGCCAAGTCAATGGAATTTTAGATTTTTGGAATTATAATCAGAGTCTGGTGAACGAAGATAAAATCTTAGCCGTTATCAATGGCCAGAGAAATATTATCACGGGACAATATCTAGACGAAACAACTGGAATGAGTAAAAAAAATCTAATTTATATTTCATATTTTATTTCATTCTCTCTCTCCCTCGAAAGATATATATATATATATATATATTGTTATATTTTATATTAAATCTTATTTTTTCTTATTTTTATTTTTATATAATTTATTAATTATTAACAAATTAAAAATTAAATTGAATGATTGGTACAGTGGGCGAAGTAAAAAATGATGAAAACCAAATTATTAAATCAATGGTATTGACCAATAATTACGCAATGGATCAGTTGGGAGACAATGAAAAGCCTCTGTTAGAATGGGTAATTTTTCACATTTGAATTTTAACTTTTTAAATAATCTAAAAAAATTTAAATGAACTATTTTTGAATTATTTTAAATTAATAATATTTTAATAGGAATCAAAATTTATTGATGAATTGTTAAAAATAAAAAACCAATTAGAAGAAGATAATTCAAAACATAAACTTGTGTTTAATGCCAATAGTTCCATCGATAATGAAATTGAAAAAGCTAGTGCTTCAAACCCTGTAACGTATATAATTGGATATATGTTAATGGGGGTTCTTTTATGGCTAACCATAGGTATTTTCATTTCTATTAATTTTCTTTTTATCAACATATATTTTTTTTATTTTTATTTTTTTTATTTTTTTTTTATTTTTTTTTTTCTTTTTAGATTATTTAAATAATTTTATTAACAAAACAAGAAAAAAAAATTTAAAACTAACTTTTCATTCTCAAAATACATCTTTTAAAATTCCAAATTATATAAAAAAAAGGAAATTTCAAATCAAAATTAACTTCACATTTATATTTATCAATTGGGGCATTGATTGCAATTGCATTTTCTGTTTTATGTGGATTTGGAGTTGGTGCATATTTTATCAAAAACACATCATTAGTATCTGTTTTGATTTTTTTGATGCTTGCATTAGGAGTTGATGATGTTTATATTATTGTAAAAAACTTTGATTTGACAGATAATTCATTAAATCCAAGAGATCGCTTAACCTTGACACTCAAAAATTGTATTTATTTATTTTTGGTTTTTTTTATTTATTATAATTTAACGGATTTTAGTTTTTTCAATTATTTATCAATAATATTTTTAGTAATTACATCAATTGAATGTATTTATTGACTAATAGTGATCGAATAAATTAATTAATTATTTTTTATATCTTGAAAAAATAAAAAGAATTTAAAAAATAATTCTTTATTGTATTCAAAAATTCAAACCAATATATTTTCTTACAAAAAATTTCTAAAAAAACATTTTTTTAAATATAATTATGAAAATTTGAAATAAAAAAAAAAAAAAAAAAATGAAATCCAAATAGCAACTAGTATTGTTGTAACAACTCTAACCGATATTGCTGTAATGTTTATTGGTTTAATTTCCCCATTTAATGCGATTGTATATTTTTGTGGATATGGTTGTTGTTGCATATCATTTGTGATCTTTTTCCAATTTACATTATTTACTCTTATGCTATCTTTTGAAGCAAAAAGAATTCATAACAAACGCAATGCCTTTTTCCCTTTTATGAAGATTAAAACAAACAATTCACTCACAAAGGAGCAGGAAAAGGAAAAGGAAAAGGAAAAGGAAAAGGAAAAGGAAAAGAAAAAGATGAAGAAAGATGTTGAAATTTCAAATATTGATCCAGAAACGAATTTTAGTTCAGAAACTGATCCTAGTTTACAAACTGATTCTGTTGTAAATTCAAATTCTACCAAGAATATGGATTCTGATACAGGCTCCAAAAAGAAGATGGGTTCTGATACTAATACAAAAGATACCAAGAATGTATATTCTGATATAGATTCAAAAGATACAAAGAATTCAAATTCTGATACTGATACAAAAGATACCAAGAATTCAAAGATTGATCTTGAGAAAAGAGATATCAAAAAAAAAAAAAACGATAATGAGAGCAAATTAAAATTAGATATTTTCCAAAGATTTTTAAAAGAAAAATATGGCCCATTTATTTTGAATAAAAAAGTCAGTATAACTATTATGATAATTTTTGTAGCATATTTTGGTGTTTCAATTTATTTTGCAACACAAGTTGAAGAAGGATTTGAAGAAACAAATGTCTTGCCCGATGATTCTTATTACCAAGATACGTATGCAGTTTTGGACGAATATTATTTCCCAACTAGTCAAGCCTTTTTTCTTGTGCTAAAAGAAAATACCAAATATCATGAAGCAGAAACCAAAAATTATCTTTTAAAATTACTTGATGATTTTAGAAACAATGAAAAATGGGTACACAGAGGGCCATATGGATGGTATGAAGATTATCTAAATTATTTACAAATAGCAGTCGATGCACCAACATTAGATTCAGATGGCTTGCCAGTAAACCCAGTTGAATTCTATTCCTATTTAAAATATTCCTTTTTACAAAACCCAAATTATATCCATTATGGTCTTAGCTCAGATATTATTTTTAATGAAGATGAAGATGATATAAACAAACAAATTCAAGTTTCCAGATTTTATTTTATTTCAACTGATCTTTCAGAAACAAATGATCGTGTTGATTTTATGTATGATTTAAGAGATCTAACAACTGATTCAGAAATTGATTGTTTTGTATATAATGCTTATTATTTTTTAAATGAACAATATGCAATCGTTAAAAAATCAACACTAATGAACGTTGGCCTTGCTCTTTTGGTTGTATTATTATTAGCTTTTCTTTTTTTTATTTATTCAACAGTAAGTATTTTTGTTTTTTTTTTTTATTTTTATTCTCTTTTTTTTTTTATTTATTTTAAATTTTTATTTTATTTTTTTTTTCTTTTTATTTTATTTACAATAATTTTTATAATATTTATTTTTCAACTCTTTGTTTTTTTTTATTGATCCATTCTTTTGTCATTTTTTTTTTTAAATTTATTATTGATTTAATTGTGAACCTTTTACTAATTTATGTTTTAATTTTTTTGTTTTCTTTTTTACTTTCTTTTAAATTAATTCATTATTCTGATGATTGTACCCAATAGAATGCAATTTTAATTACTTTAACAGTTGTAATGATCGATGCTGATATATATGGGTTTTTATGGTTAATGGGATTGAAAATTGAACCTATTTCTTCTGTATGTTTAATGATGTCTGTTGGATTTGCTGTTGATTATGCTGCCCATATTATCCACTGTTATACAACATCAAAAGGAAAGACTCGAAGAGAAAAAGTCCTCCAATCGATTACTGAAATAGGAGCTTCAGTTTTACTTGGTGGATTCACAACCTTCTTTGGCTTGACACCTGTCCTAATTTTTGCAACTTCAGAAATATTTCGAACCTTGGTAACAATTTTATATGCAACGATCATTTTTGGTATACTTCATGGCTTTGTGTTTTTACCCGTTGTACTTCAATTTTTAGGAGCAAAGGGAAACACTTCAGTCAGCAATAAAAAGAAGAAATCAACCAAACAAAGAGACAACACAAGTTGTGATAGTGATGATAGCTATGAAACTCTGGATAGCGATTACACTGACAAAAATGATGACAGCGAAGAAACTGATTACAGTGATGACAGCGATGACTGTGAAGATAGTGGAGATGCTTCAGATTCAGTTCAAGTTAATAAAATGAGCAGTTTGGATTCACAATCTAAATTCTTTTTGAAAATTTGGAAAACTCAATTTTTTAATTGAGATATTTTTTTTTTCAAATATTTCATCTATACAAGAATAAGATGATAAATGAAATTAAACTCGCTTTTCATTATTTTAAATTAATCTTTTTTCTTATTTGCAAATTCTTAAGAATTTCCAACAAAAAATAGATTCTTTGCAAATTTTTTTTTGATAAAAGAAAAAAATAATTTTTTATAAAATAAAATTAATAATTATTAAAATTTTTTTTTTTTTTTTAATGTATATACGAATTGTAAGACCAGTCCAGATCACTTTCACGAATAACATATTATTTAATGGTTTGAAAAAATGTTAAATCAAGATATCTTATGATAATACAGGTTTTTTTGACAAATTTTCACATTATTAAAAATCTTTTTCTGTATTCAAATTGAAAACTTTTTCTCTAAAAATTTCCAAATTCAAAATCATTTTTTTTTTTCACTTACTTTTCTCTTGATTTTGAAAAACCTTCTAGAGTTGAGTGTTTATGTAAAAGTATATCTAAATATCAGCTGGTCTGGAAGTAAAGTTAGAGACAAAAAATATCTTTTTTAAATTTATACTAGTTTATTCAAGAAATATATAAAATTTTTTTGAATTCAACGTTTATAAAAATATTCAGACTTTATAAAAACTTTTATCAAGTTTTCCCTATTAAAAAAGTGAAAAGTTTGTCAGAATTTTAAATTTTTGAAACTTTTCCGTTTTTATATAGTAGTGGGTAACCTTTAAATATGATGGAGATATTCAAGATTGAAGGAAAGTAACTTTTATTAATGAAAAGTTCACACTTTATTAAAACATAACACTTTATAGCTGTTTTAATTCTGACAAAAACGCAAATATAAAAATACAACCCTTTTTTAGAATGGCTTTAATAAATTTCTATTTTTTTTTTATTCAAGATTTCAAAAAAAAAAAATCACAAATTATAATTATATATAAGCTAAATTTCAAAAATAGGGTAAGATTTTTCATCAGAAAAAAATTTGTTTAATTGTTTTTTTTTTTTTTTGAATAATAGTGTATTTTACGAAAGTGTTTCAGAGGTGATAACAAATATATATATTAATAAATATAAATATTGCATAATCATTTTATTTTTGAAAGACAAATAGAAAAGAAAAAAATGATAATAAAAAAGTTTGCCACTAATTTTGAAATTTGGCTTACTTTCAAATAATTTTCAAACTTCCACAGGTTATATTTACTCGTATATTTTTTCCACATTCCTAAAATTTTGAAATCTAATAGTTCTTCTTGATCTCAAAGATAAAGAAGATATTTAAAATTCGAATATTCTTGAATTTATCCGACACTTTAATATAAAAAATTTACTTTGTTCAAACATGATAATTGTTTCGTAAAAAGAAAAGAGAGGGGTCTTGAAGAATACATATATTACTAATCAAATCAAAAAAAAAAAAAAATCACTAGCTTTTAAAATATTAGTTGTTTTGATTATACTACTATTTTCCAATTAAAAATTAAAAATTTTTTCGTTTACATTCCAAAATATTTTTCTAGTTTATCAGCTGAAGAAAACCCAAATATCCTTGCAACATCTTTTAGAAATGTTATTTTTTGACAATAATATAACTTCCATAGTTAACTCTAAGACAAAATTTTTTTTACTCTTCTACTTTGATTGTAGGAGTAATAATTAATATTCAAATTGGTACTTGAAATCAAGATTTTCATTTATTAATTGGAAAATAACAGTAATAATTATTATTTATGTAATAACCCAACTCTTCAACTTATTAAAAAGAGTATTATTTTTAACAATTCTGAACTTTTTTGAAACAAGTCTGTGATTAAAAGAAGAAGATTTGATAACTCAAATTCGGTGGGCAATTTCGTTTTTGTAAAATTACCAGATCTAGGATTTTGGTTTTGCTGTTGTTGATATAATTCATGTAGACTAGTTAAAAAGGGTGTTTCAGAAGAAAAATACCATTTCTTTGTTTTTTTACCTCCACATTAAAGGATCACCAAAACTTACATTAAATCATAAGTAAATACAACTTTGGTTTCTTAAAGTTCTACCATGAAAAAAGAAATTCTAAAAATGAAGGATCAAATATAAAATTATTTCTCAAAAATAGAGTTAAATTTAGATAAAATTTTTATCCAATCCTCAATAAATAAAAAAAATAATTGAAAAAAATACAAAGGATTTTACTAATAAATTCAATGAATAATTTAAAACTTGCTAAAAACATCAAGAAGTTTACCTTCAAAATATATTTTACCATAGATATACTATTGGTTACTTAGATAGATGTTTTATCAGAACAAGAAGAAAAAAAAGGGGTATGTTTTATTTGATACAATGATTTTAGCAAGTCTTGACACAGGTAATTTGGCCTACTGTAGATTCACTTTATTCATTTAATCCAATTAGATAGAATTAAAATTTTCATTTGTTGTGGAGAAAGTTATTCATTCTCTTAAAACCATAAGATTAAATGAAGTGAAAATTTTTTAATCTTGATTGAGAAAAATGATGAAAAATGTTTTTTTACCAATAAAAAACTTGAGTTTTTTTAAAAATTAAATTCGTTAAAAACCGTAACTTTCACACCGACACTCCAAGACAAAAGAAGGTCAAAACATTTTAAAATAAATAGCAATGGTACAAATTTGATTTTATAAATTTATTTAAAAATCTCACCTAACCAAAACCTTCTTTTGTTTTGGTTTCAGCCACATACAAATAATCAGATTTGTTCACAATCAAAACTTACTCAAAAAAATAAGCTCGTTTTTGAAAACCGACTCTAAATTTAATCATTTTTTTTATTAATAAATTATAATAATATTTGTTTGGATTAATTTTTTACAAAACGATCCAAGCCATCAAGTGAAGCATGTCAAAATTGTTTCGCAAAAAAACTAATAAAAAGCCCACAAAACAAAGTCAATCAAAATCGAAATATTCCAAAATTTCCGAAAAGAAATTAAATGAAGAATTTTTGAAATTGATTGTAAGTTCCTGAATTGCTTAAGAAGCTTTTCTTTCTAAAAAAAAAAAAAAACCTAAATTCTTTTTTTGTTTTACTCTTTTCAAAACAAACTAGACCAATATGGGGATCACAGAAGAAAAAAAAAAAATGATGTTGAATTTACCAAAGCAATCCAAAATTACCCTGCTCGAACAGCAAAGCGAGAAGATTACCGAAACACCTGAGCACGTACTTAAGGAATTTAGAAACGATCACTCTGATAAAGAATTACGAAAAATGGCTGTTTTACTCAAAAATAATGATTTAACTTGGGTAACACAATTTGTTGAGCTTGGTGGCCCTCAAATGATCGTTGAAAAGTTAAACATCGAGTTGGTTGCTGGATCTCAAGAAATGCTCTTCCGTTTGATTGTGGTTTTAAATTCTCTGATGAATAATTGGGTATGCTATTATATTTTCTTTTTAATGATGGATTTTCTTTTTTTTCTGTGTGAACTTGCCTAAATTTCAGTTCGCCTTGTTGGTGGTAATTACTTATGATGAGTTGTCTTGCTTGAAAGTGAAATTTTCCCAAAGTGAGAGAAAAAAAAAAAAAAAAAAAACGTTTTTACAACAACAAGAAATAATCGTACTCTTTAAATTTGCTGACTGTTTTCTACTTACCCTTGAAAACGTGCTTTTAACAGTTTAGAAAATTTCTCACTTTTTGGGAATGTTTTTAAAAAATAAATTTGGTTACTACATTTAATTTCCCAAAATTGAAGAAATATATAGCTGTTTTAAAAAAGTGTGGACTAAGTTTTATAAGTATGGCTTAAAACTGTCTAATTCATATGTTTTAATCAGTTCAGTCAACATCTAATAAAACTTTTGGACACACTTTTCTAAAACAGCTGTAACAGTTTTAAAAAGGTGAGAACTTTTTGAAAAACTTTTTTGAAGTTTTCTCTATTTTGAAAATGCCAAAAAACTTTAATCAGAATTAAAGCTTTTATTAGAATTAAATCTTTTGTCTAGTTTTTAATTATAACAAAGTGACTACTCAACATTTAAATATGATGGAGATATTGAGTCTGAAGGTAAGCGCTTTTTATGAAAAGTTTTCACTTTACTGGTATTTGAATTCTAAATGGGAAAAAAATTCCACTTCCTTTTTTAAATTTTTCTCTTTTAGAAACCAAGTTCTCAAAGAAGTAGGTTGTAATTTGTTGCTCTTTTTATTTATTCAAAAAAAGGATGTTGAAAATGAAGTGAAAATTTTTCCTATTTATTTTACAAATATCAGTATTAAAACACAAAACTTGAAAAAATGTTTTAATTCTAGCAAAACCAAAAAAAAAAAAAAAAAAAAGTACTCACTTTTTGAAAATGGATTTACTCGTATATGGTAAGTTTATTTAAGACTCTTCCATTTCGTCAGATAAAAAATCTTCAAAACTTGACTTTTTGGCCATTTTTTGGTTGGTTAGTAAAATATTTTTACAGATTCTGTTTTCACCATGAGACTGTTTATACCCTTTCCAAACGAATTACCAAAAATAAAATGAATTCAAACAATTAAAATTTCAAAATACAGCTGTTTTAAAAAAAGTGATTCCACAAAGTTTTATAAAATATTACCCAAAGCCCTTAAAAGAGCGAATTAGATAGTTCAAAGTTCCAACGATAAAACTTTGAGTACTCTTTTTTTTTTAAACTGGATGTATTTAATACCGATGTTTCAAAAAAACTTTGTTAATTTTTGCTTCATTTTCACTTTTTCCAGTTTTTGATCTTAACTTTAAAGAAAACTTTTTTGATCTTTTTGCGTTTTAAGAGAAAATTTGTAAAATTAGTTGATCTTCAAAATATTCTTTATCAAGAGCTATTTTCAAAGTAGAGATTATAAGATTTGAAAAACTAGGAAATGGACTTAAAAATTTTTTAAAGTTTGTGAACATTGAAACCAATAAAATGCTTTATTCAAAGCTTTCGGAAAATCAAAAGTAAGAACAACCAATAAAATAAAAAATAAATGACTAAAGTCAAAATGTAGGACAAAAAAGAATTGGACTTTTTTGATATTACTAGCTTTTAGTAAAAGGATTTTTATTTGATTGATCACAAGTACAATATATACTGTCATTTTCCAATTAAGATCGAAAATTTTTTATTTCAGATTCTCAAATATTTATCCAACGATTGTATAGACTGTAGAAAAAAAACCAAGACCTTCACAAGATCATTTGATCATGATAATCTTGAGTTTTATTAATCTGGATATTTGAAACTTTGAGATAAAATTTCTTTCTTTAAATACAAAATATACGAAGAAAAACGCTATTAGTTGTGAAGTAATCTCTAAATACTTTTTGACAAGAGCTTGGAACTTTTCTACAACAAATAATAACCTAATATTTTTGGGAACTTTATTTGAAAAATTTTCATTTATTAATTGGAAAAAGACAGTAACTATTTTCAAAATGAAAAATGAAGCAAAAATGTTTAAATCATTAATTTTTTTTTTTATTAATTGATCTTACTTTTCATTTTCAGGTTTCTGTGATTCCATTAATAATGTTTACAAGTAAAAATCACGTTTCACTTTTTTTACAAAATGGTAATATTTAAGTTTTTTCCCTTATGATAGAGACGTTTTAAAAAAAGTGAGTAATCAAAGTTTTCAAATATGGGCGGACTAAAATCTTTTAAAAGGTGTTTTATCAAAATATTTGATTTGGCCCTGTAAGCAGTTTTAGTAACATTTTTTAAATTGCTGTTATTTTATAAAAAAGGAAATATAAAATTAAATTAAAATTAAATTTCAATAAAGTTGTAAAAATCAAAAACAATGAGACTAAAACAAATTTTTTCAAAAAGTAAATTGGCTTATCTATTTTATTTTATTAATTATTTTGCCTTTTTGATAAACTTTTTTCTAATGGTCAATACACTGCACTTTCACACTTGAGAGTAAAGTAATAATTAAAATTTAGTGGTAAAAAATAAAAGAAAAGAAAACTTGAAACATTTATTTCTCAAATATGCTACAAAATCATCAGACACAATTTTTAAATTCAAAATTTTTTTCAAATTGAATCTTTTTGCAATTGCTACACATTTTGACATGTAAAAACGAACTATTATTTTGAAAAAAAATTAACATTTAATTGACTTTCGCCTCAAATACTAAAATTTTAATAATGACAATTTCTTTTTATCCATAAATAACATAGGTTGGGTTAAGTGCCATTCTTGAATTACCCAATTCATTAAATTCTGTATGTAGTATTTGGAATTCAAACAACCCAAAAACACTAAGTAAAGTCACTCAAATTCTTGCCGCGCTCGCATTAGTTCCTGATGGATATGGGCTTGTGCGTAAGGCGATCATCAATTTTCATAACAAAGAAAAACGATATCCATTTTCTGCACCTGTCAAAATCTTGATTGAAACAGAAGACTATGAACTGAAAGAAAGTTGTATGATCTTAATCAATGCCTTAGTAACAATTGAAGACACCGATATTAGGGTTGGCACTCGATTTGATTTCATTGATTTAGGCATTTTGGAATTTTTCTCGACGTTTGACCGAGAAATACATGAAGGGTTAACACGACAAATTGAGATTTTTGAATCAAATATGATTGAAGATAATCAAGAAATTCTGGAATACTATGGAACTGCGGAAATCAATATTAACTCTGCTGCAAAAATCATTGAAAAATTGGAAATGATAATTTTTCAGAAATCAAAATCAAAATCAAAATCAAAATCAAAATCAAAATCGAAATCAAAATTGGCTGGCTCCTTTTTAAAAATTGCCCGACTGTTGGTATTTTTATTACATAAAACATCATTTACATGGGAGGATGTCATTGGAACATTAGTGGATTTTTTGAATGATGCAGCTACAAACCATGAAACATATGAAACATTTAGGCAATTAATCACTTCCGGTCAAAGTGGAGAACGAGAAAACAAATTAAAAAAAAAAATACGAAGTCTTACTAAACACATTAATAAATTAGAGGAAAAAATTGAGGAAAATCTTGATGAAAAAAAGCAATTAAGGGAAAACATTAAAAAGGAATTTGAAAAAGAAATCAAAAAACTTAAAAAGAAAATCAAGAATAATAATAAAAAGCATAACAATAATAAAAATCAAGATAATGATAAGGATCAGGAATATGAGAAGGAAAAGAAACAAAATGCTGAGAAATTAATTTTATTAGAAAAGAATCTTCAATCAAAGGATTCAAAAATTAAAAACTTCGAAAAAGATATTAAGGAATATAAATTAAAGATGAGAAAAATTAAAAAAAATAATAAAAATGAAATCGAATTATTAAAAGAACAGAACACTGAGGCAATTAATAAAATAAAAAAAGATCTTGAATTAAAAAATACAAATATCGAAAATTTACAAAAAAAAATAAAGAAGATGAAAAAAATGAATCAAGAGAAATTATCGAAAAAGAAAGAAGAAGAAAAGGAAAACGAAAAGGGAAAAGAAAAAAATGAGCAAGTTGAAAAATTACAAAAACAAATCAAAAAAAAAAATCAAAAAATTATCAAACTAGAAAAAAATATCACTAAATTAAAAAAGAATAATACAAATTTAAAAACAAAGCAACAGGAGCTTGAAAAAGAAAAGGAAAAGGCAAAGGAAAAGGAAAAGGAAAAGGAAAGGGAAAAGGAAAGGGAAAAGGAAAAGGAAAAGGAAAAGAAAAAGGAAAAGGAAAAAGAACAAAAATCGATAAAAAGTGAAAAAAAAACAATTGACAATAAAGATTCTCAAAATAATAATGAAGAATCAAAACTTTTAACTCGAAAATTAAAAGTACTTGAAAAAAAATTTGAGAAATCTGAAAATGATAAAAAAATAAAAATTGAAAAAATAAGGGATTTAGAATCACAAATCAAAAAGTTGAAATCTCAAATTCAACAATCAACAAAGAAAACATCTGAAAATAATCAAAATCAGGAAAAATCGGGCTCAATACCACCACCACCAAATTTCGGAGGTGGCAACCAAGTAAAAAGTACCATGCCACCACCACCAAAGATAGGAGGAGGAATACCACCACCACCAAACCTGGGAGGAGGGGGAATGCCACCACCACCAAATATGGGAGGAGGGGGAATGCCACCACCACCAAATATGGGAGGAGGGGGAATGCCACCACCACCAAACCTTGGAAGCGGAGGAATGCCACCACCACCAAATTTCGGAAGTAAATATCAAATTTTTATTTATTTATTATTATTCTTATTTTTATACCGATCTCTCTAAATACGATTTACATCTAAACCGTGAGAACTTTTTGACTAGATTACAGTTAAAATTTAAAAATATATCATGTTGTAAAATTTTTGTATACTTTTAACTTGATTGTTGGATGCAAATAAAATTTTTCTCATGCATTTATTATCCCCTCTCCCTTCTTTCTTTCTTTCTGTCTTTCCTTCTTTCTTTCTTTCTTTCCTTCTTTCTTTCTAATTTATTAAACGAACCCCCCCCCCACACACACACTTATTATCCCCTAATCTCTTTTTCTTTCTCTTTATCTTCACATTTCAATGAATAGAAGGAGGAATGCCTAATTTAGGAATGAGCAGTGGTGGAAAACCAAAAAAAAAATCTGTCAAGCCAAAAATTCCAATGTTAAATTTCCATTGGGATAAAGTGCCTGATTCTAAAGTTGATAACAGCATTTGGTCAAAATTAACAGACGATAAAATTAAAATTGATATTAATGGATTTATGAATGAATTTAAAGCAAAGGAGAGGAAAAACATTGGTAGCAATACTACACAAAAGTTAAATGGGAATGAAAAAAATGGTAATACCCAACAACAAAAGAAGAAGGATGAAAAAATTACATTTATTGATTCAGGAAAAACCAGAAATTTGATGATTGTCTTAAGTGGTCTCCGAATGAATAATAAGGAAATTTGCAACTCAATCTTATCGCTCGATGAAAAGAAAATGAATGGATCGCAAGCACAAAGATTGTTAGGTCTTTTACCAACATCTGAAGAAGTTGAGCAATGCATCCAAAATAAAACCAACATTAAAAAGCTCGGGAAATGTGAGCAGTTTTATTGTTCTTTAATTGAAATCCCCAATCTATCGCAAAGGCTGACTCATTTCATTTTTAAAACAAATTTCAAAGAAAGCCTTGATGATGTGCAAGCAGAGGTCAAAAACGCGATCAAGGCAGTTGATCAGATCAAAAATAATAAAAAATTACATAAAATGATGGAAGTCATTTTAAAGCTCGGTAATGTAATGAATGGCGGTACAAACAAAGGCGGCGCCTATGGGTTTAGACTCTCGACCCTACCAAAATTAAAAAATACCAAATCAAGCCAAAACCCTAAAAAGACTCTGTTACATTATCTTGTTGAAGTTATCCAAACAAAATACCCCGATATACTTGATTGGCATAAGGAGCTCACCGCCTGCACACGCGCAAGTAAAATCTCCTTGCCAAATACTAAAAAAACTTTAAGCATGCTTGACAAGGGATTGAAATCGTTGGAAACAACTTTAAATGTTTTCCAGGAATCCAATATACCAAACGACGAATTTATTCCAATCATGTCGAAATTCCATTCAAATTCCTCTCAGCACTTCAAACAACTATTCGACAAATTCAATGACTTTGAAAAGGATTTCCCAAAAACATTAAAATTCTTTGGTGAAATAAATGCAAAACAAGACCTCCATGAATTCATCACACCAATCAACACATTTATCAAATTATACACTACATGTATCAAAGATTTACAAACCTGGAAAAGGAATGAAGAAAGGGCCAAAAAATCTGGCAAGGGCAAATTTGTAAATGTTGTAGAAACAATGTCACAACAGGGCAGAGTAAAAAAGCAATCATTTGGACAAAAGGGAGTTATGGATGAGCTGTTAGCAAATATGAAAAATGGCGGCGCTTTCCAATTGAAAAAAAGGAAAAAACTGAAAAACCCTACCTTAAAAAAAAATCAAAATCCTCAAAATTGGCTTGACCAATTGAAAAAAACTCAACAACCTCTTAAAAAATAATTTGAATGTAATTCTTTTATTATTCAACTTGTTATTAATAATTTTTTTTTTTTTCTTTTCTTTTTAAAAATTTTTGTTATTACTTGAAATAAACACATTTTTATTTATATATTCTTTTTTTTTTTTTTTTTTTTAATGATTCTTATCTCTTTTTTTTGTGATTTTTTTGGGTTGAAAAATAAATCAAAATTTAATGAGACATATAATTTTTATTTTTGAAATTTTGTACACTCCTAAAATTAAAAAGGAATACATAATAATTTTCGAATGTTTATTCTTTCTTTAAATTTTAAATTGTTTATTTTTTTTTTATAATAATTTTAAAGTGTTATAAAGGGAATGATTTTTATTTTTCAAAATGATGAATTTTAAAAAGATTAGAAATTATAGAAATATGCTGGATATGCTACAAACACCAATTCAATAATTTTGACACACCAAAATTCGATTTGTAAAAAAAAAAAACTTATTTAATAAATTCTCAAGAAGATTTATCAAATTAGAGCCATTCACTTATTGAAATGTTAATACTTTTGTATAATTTACAATACTCACAAAACAATACATATATTCTTATCAATACAAATAAATCATGGGTGTGTTAAAAATTTTGGAGAGAGCAAAACAAAAAAATACATTAGTAAATTTGTTGAAATTCTATTAGGAATATTGATCGATCAAAGGTTAGATACTACCAACTAATTTTATTTGAGTTCTTCTATTTTGAACAACTTGACTTTAACATAATATCAATTCTTGAAAAAAATTTTGATCCAACCAAACAAGTTACGTAATTAAAACAATGAAATGAAAACAAAAACTAATTGATGAAAAAATGATTTTCATATTTTAGAAAAATCAAAATTATCTCCAATTTCCATGAAATCGAATTATTGTGATTGTTTGGTATGCTTTAGCTGTGTGTAAAAATTTTGAATTTTTGTTTTTATTTAAGATAATTAAAATCGAAAATTCTTTATTTACAACTTAAAAATATTTAAGTTATCCTTCAAGTTTGGCAACCCTATAATTTAGGACGTTTACTAACTGTTTGAATAGATATTATTATATAATAAAAAAAAAAATTCAAATAAATTATACCATCTATGTCTAAAATATGAACAAAAGGAAATAAGAGAAAATATTCATCATTTTTTATGGTTCTACTCTTCCTATGAAAAAAATCGATTAATTTTTCTAAACAAATCAAAAGAATTCAACTTTAATGAAATAATTTTAAATAGTGATAGTTCTCAATTATTTCCATAAATGAATAATCCTGGAATATATGATTTTACGCTTAAATTTATGAAAGGAAATTCAAGTATAGGTGTATTTAGAGTGTAAATTACACTTTACCCTCAATAAAAAAATAAAAATAAAAGATTAATTTTTTGTTTTCTGTTTAAATGCCTCATTCAGAACTCTTTTAATTTTTTTTGTTCTAAATTTAAATTTTTTGAGTTTGAAAATTCTTTAGATTTTTTTTTTTTTGTTATTTGAATTTTTTAAACCAAAAGAAGTGCAATTCCACAATATCATTTTTGGTGACAAACCACACTTTGGACCTGGAGCAAATCCATGACAAGTTACTCTAACATTAAGTATTATTACAAATTAATTAAATAACCAAAACCAAGATAGAGACCAAATATATATAATTATTTTAAATGAGAAGCAAAAGAATAAATAGAAAAAAAAAAAAGAAAAAAAACGAATTAATCTAATTCATTAACAAGCAAAGAAACTTGTTCGTTTGTATAGAATTGGAATTTTCCATCTTTAACAGCAGCAATTTCAACATTTTTTTCAGATAACTGTTCTTCCATCACTTGTTTTAATGTTTGGAGAGCAAGTGTTTCTGCTTCTTTGAATGACATGTCTTTGTCATATTTTTCTTGTAAACTGCTTTGTGCTCCTTCAGAGCCTGCACCAATGGCCTTTGCTAGATATTCTGTGTATGTTCCCGATGGGTCTGTGTGAAACATTGTTGGTACACCTTCAGAATCAACTCCTGCAATCAACAATGAAACACCAAATGGTCTTGACATTGTTGACTTCCCTCTGTCTTCGCCGAATCTCAATGCAAGATCACAGACAGATTGTGTCACAGATTCTGTTCCGATCTTTTCCCCATATGTAAATCGGTGGTTCTGACATTCAACCCTTGCATGTTCAACTAATGTCCTTGAATCTGCAGTCAATCCAGACATCGCACATCCGATGTGCTCATCAATTTTAACAATCTTTTCAATTGAAGATGATTCAAGCAAAGAAGATGTTAATCTTTTTTCAACAACGAGAACAACACCTTCATTTGTTCTTATACCAATTGCTGTGGAGCCCAACTATTTATTTTTATTTTATTATTTTTATTTTTTTTTATTGAGTCAAGATTTTTAAAAAATTGGAAAGTCAATTTATTTATAATTTTTAAAAAAGTCATTGTTTATTATTATTATCATTATTGTTTTGTTTATCTAATTAATTTATATTTTTTCTCAAATTATAATCCTAAAATAAGCAAAACATAAATATTTCAAGAAATAATTGACAAAAACAGAGAAATTACAGAAATCAGATAAATTATAGAAATCACATAAATAATAGAAACCGAGAAATGGTAATTTTTTTATTTTTTATACTTTTTACCTTTTCCAAATTTCCCTTTTAAGTGGCTCTATGTTCCTTCTCTTTTTGTTTTTTTTAGGTGTTTGGGAAAGGTAAAAAGTATAAAAAATCATTATAAGAATTAGTTGATCTGATCGTGACTAACCCAACCAAACTTGTTCATGATCAGATCTTCGACGAGGACTTATGCGACTGAACTGAATCCAACGAATGCGATCTGAAACCAACCAAAGTGAACCGAATTGAACTTTCCGTACTATCTGTCGAGTCGTTACTTGGACTGTGTTTTTGCTATCGAGTCGGTATCTTGTACTGGGATTTTGCGAAAACAAGATTTGGGAAACTTACAAAAAAAAAAAAAAAATAAAATAATAAAAAAAAAAATAACACAAAAAAAAAAATAAAAAAAAAAAAGCAAAGCAACTGAAAAGAAAATTTCGAAAACCAAATCTTATTCTTAAAAACCAGATCTTTTTAGATTCAACCCATCTATAAAGTTTTAAATCAAAATTTAATAAACAGCCTTTTTCATTTGATCTATAGTTGTTCAAATATTTAGAACTCTTTATTAAAACAACCTATGGTGGCGATCCAAAAAAAAACGACATAAAAGGAAACAACCACCAGCCCATTCAACACTTGGGGCACAAAAAAAAACTTTTCACTGAAGTTTTTTCTTTTTTCTATTATTTTTTGACTCTTTCATTTCTTGCTTTTCTTTCTCTTTTTCTTGTCTTTTTTCAGAAATAATTTATTCTTTTCATTTTTTAAAGAAAAGATATCCTTTGAGCTGTAATCCTGCTTACGTTACAGTTAGGATAAAAAAACCCTAAATACAATTTTAGAGTTTCAGGCAAATAGGAGGTAATTTTGTTGAATCACCTCTGCTCAACAATAAAAAAAAAAAAAAAAAAATGGTAATTTTTTTTTGAGAACAATTTTTCAAAACCAAATTAATTGAAATGTTCTTTCTTTAAATTTTATTTTTATCATAAAGAATTAAACAATTCAAACAATTTATTAATACCAATAAGAAAATAACAATTCAAGATTTTATAAAAAATGGGAATATGTATAAGGGGTATCTCAAAATAGTAATACAATCCTCAGAAAAAGAATTTTACCCAAACACAATTATTGACATACCATTAATTTTTTATTTTCAAATATTTACAATAAAATTTCGATTTTTTTTAAAAAAGTGCGAGCTAAAAATTTTGGGTAGCGAAAATTATCCAAAAAATTATTTTATATTGAAAATTATTTTTTGAACTAATTTTTAAAATGAGGGAAAAATTAATTGTCTTTTGTTTTTTTTTTTTTTGAATTTGATCGTTTTTTTTTTCAAATTTACTTTGAGTTAATTAAAAATTAATAATAAAAAATATATATTAATTTTATGAATAAGATAAATAATAATCCATCAAAATATTATCAAATATATTTTGTTTAAAAATATTAAAATTAATAAAAAAGTCTGGTTAATGTTGATAAAAAAAATTAATAAAAAAAGATCAAAATAAATTTGCAGTTTTTTTTTTTTTTATTATTTTTTTATTTCGAGTAGAGGTGATTAAACAAAATTACTCCCCTGTTTGCCTGAAACCCTAATATATATATATATATATATAGACACAGAGAGAGAGATATTTTTATTATGGCTATAAATAGGGACAAGATTATATCTCATAGGAAATTTGCATTTTTTTTTAAAAATCCCGTTCTGAATATATTTATAATGATATAATGGTGAAATAATTTGAAAAATGATTGAAAGTACGTTATTTCATTTGATATATTATTTCGAATAAAATAAAGGCAAGGCAAATGTGTTAATTTAAGTAATTATTTCTGAGTTAAAATTTATTTTGAAAAATATATTTTGTTAACTACTAATCTTATAAAAATAATATTTAGAATATGATTCAAATTGATTTTAGTATATTTATTTTTCAAAATTCGATTAATAATAATAAAAACAAATAAAATGATAAACTTATGTATTGAATATGATATTTTCATTTCTTTTTCTAAATAATTGAAAATAATTTGGTATTTATTTCTTTACAAAATAATGTGTTTTGTTTTTTTATGGTTGTCCATCATCGTTTTATAATTTCTGATGTGATAGTTAAGTTTATTACTCTCAATCCCATTAATAATCGATAATTAACACAAATTATTAATTTAATATCTGTAAGTGAACATGTAATGTTGAGGTTATTTCATAATTTCATCAAAAATGGAAGTGTTAATGTGAAAATGTACCAAAAGAATTAATTCAGGACACACGTCCCAAATGAATTAAGGGAATATATAACAAATGTCATCCTTTGTTTTATATGCTCAGAATTCATTTGAGATGTAAATCCTTAAAATGAAAGAATTATTTCACTTTAAAGGAAAATTTTGGAAAAATTGTTGATAGTAGATTCAAAATTTATTATAATAATTATTGTGTTGGATTATGAGTATAACACTCCAGCGATTACTAAATTGTTTAAAAAGAAATAATTCTTTTAATAATGAGAAAAAAAAAGTCAAATTATTTCAAAAGAAATCAAAATTTTAAATTTAAAAAAAAAGTTTCTTTTTGATCTTTTTTATGGGATTTTAATTGTTGTCAATTCTTTTGCGATAAGTATTCGAAGAAAATATTTGTTTGAATATCTCAACAATACTACCATACTTATTATCAATGAAATTTGTTGTTGAAATTAACCACTTATGTTTCAGAAACAATGATTTAAAGTAGAGCAATCTTTAAATTAAAATATAGAGTATTTATCCAAAGTGCACTTTTTAAAACCAAAATGGAAATCAAAAAGAGAAAAGTTTGAATATTTTTTTGATTGGGAAATTCGTCAGAAACAAAGAAAGCAAAGAAGGAAGAAATAAAAAATTTATTAAAAAAATAAAAAAAAGGAATTATTTTTGGATAAATATTCATTTTCTTGAAAAGGTTTTGTGTTTAATTTTAAAATCGTTTTGTTTTGGATTTTCTTAAAATTGTTTTTTGTTTTTGGTTATTGGTAAAAGTTCAAGGACTTGATATTTGGATTAACAAAAAAAGAAAAAGAAAAAACAAAAAGAAATTTGGGTTTTTTTTTATTTTTTTTGAATAAACCAAATTACCTTGACAGCTTGTAAACTATATTCAATTTGATAAAGCCTCCCTTCTGGTGAAAAAGTGTTTACACCTCGATCATATTCATTTCTTGTAAGAAACATTCTGAAAAGAATTTGTTTTTGTTTTTTTTATAAAAAAACAAAGAAATTTGATGTTGTCAAAACAATAACAAAAAAAAATAAAAAAAAAAGGAAAAAGGGATCAAAAAAAAAAATTTTATGGTTGTGTTAAATTTAGAAAACAAGACATCTTCAAAAAAAAAGAATTAAAAAAAAATTTTACTTTTGAAAGTTTGAAAGTGATAAATTAAAAAAAATGAATCCAAACTGTTTCTTATTACACAATTTATAGGGCTTTTGCAAAGTTTGGAACTTTATTAATCTTGGAAAGTCTCTGAATGTTTTCAAAAGGATGAAAGAGTGTCCAAAATGTATTGAATTTTTGAACTGGTATCTCAATTAATAAGGGGAAAAAATTTTCACTTCCTTTTCTCTCTTTTTCTTTCACAAATTGATTTTTCCAATTGAAATAAATTGTAATTTGTGATTTCTATTTATTTTTTTGAACCCATTCAATGTTATATATCAGCCGTGTGTTGGGTGAATGAAGGATCCCAAAAGAAAGGAGATTTCAGGATTGAAAAAAAGTTTATTAGATTGAAATTTTCTCCCGTTTTATATTTGAAATATCTGGAATCATGAACTTCTAATTCAGAAATACTCCAACATACACTCAAATGTATTTGACTAAATCTGATCCATGTCTCTCGGGTATTTTTTGGTTTTCCATTTAATCTTGAAATATAATTTCATTTTAAAGTATCTTTTACAGAATATCAGAATTTGCTTACAATATCCATTTATATTACACTTGGAAATTACTAAAATTAAAATTAAATTCAATAAGAATATTACTATTTATGGTAACTTTGAAGTTACAGTTTATTCAAATATAAAATGTCTATATATATTATCGCCCAAAATAAACTCAATTTCAAAAATAATGCAAGATTTTTGATCAGAAAAAAATTTATGTAATTGTTTTTTTATTTGTTTAATAATGTATTTTACTAAAGTGTTTAGAGATAATATCCAACATAATTTAATAAATAATAAATAAAGTATAATCATTTTATTTTTTGAAAGACAATTATAAAAAGAAATAAATAATAAGATTAAAGTTTGCTCCGAATTTTGACGTTTGGTTTATATATTTATTCATTTTTTTACTAAATAATATAAAAATAATTGGTTTTTTTTTTAGAAATGATAATGATTCTGGTTGTAATATACAGACATTATAATATGAAGATCCGATATTTGAACAATATCAACCACATTCTCTTACATTGTTTATGATTTATTTAAAAAATTTCAAAAAAGAGCATTGGCTTACTTTTAATGAAAATCGGGCTTATTTTCCATAGAATCATTAACCCTTTCAAGTAGTCATTTGATTTAGAATATTTTGGACTAGTGTGAAATTTTAGCCTGAATAAGAATTGGAACAATGGCCTTCTAAATTTATCAAGTGTACCTGATTCTTGAAGAGTATTGGACAGTCCAGTTCTATGTTCAACAAAATCTCTAATTCAAATTAGATATTTGGGAAGTATCTATTTATTTATTGTTTTTTTGTTTCGCAAAGAATTTTGATTAAATCTTTGATTTTTCTCAATTCTTAAAAGTAAAATATAAACTATTTTTCAGTTTTTATATTTTTTTTTTTTTATGAGGAAAATCAATAAATTGAAAATTCTCACAAAAAAATAAATAAGTACAAACAGGTGAACTTTGAGAATCCATTCTTGCATTCTCTCTAAAAAAAAAATTATTTCAAGTTTTTATACTCATTCATTATATGGTGTTTTTTAAGTGTAACAAGCAAAACAAATATCTTGGGCTAAAACAAGGACTGTTTACCTTGTGGGAAAAAAGTGAAACAGGAAAAAAAGTTCAATATGGTTTTTAATTGGGAACATTACTGAAAATTCAAAGTAAGATCAATGAAAAAAAGAATAAATAACTAAATAAAAACAAAATGAAGTATTCTCCACCTTAACAGTTTTTTTAATACTATCCTTTAGTATGGGCTTTTCATTGATTGATCAATTATTAAAAATTTGTTCAAAAAATTGACTATTCTTGAGATCTCCAAAACAACACTTACAATTTAAATAAATCAAGTAGATTTAAATTGTATTTGTTGATATGATTGAAAAATACTATAATGGGTTATTATTTGAAGTTAATTGGTTTCTTCTTTTTATTGATTTTACTTTGAATTTTGAGTAATGTTCCCAATTAAAAACTGTGTTGAACTTTTTTTCAATGTTTCACTTTTTTTCCAAAATGGATAGTATTCAAATCTATTCTATAAAGACTACCTTAAATAATTTATTCGACATATTTTTGCCCAAAATCAAAGAATATGTTCAAAAAACAAACTGCCAAATTCTCAGTAATAAAAACCCCAAGTCAAAGGTCTTCGAGATGGAAAGAAAACTTGTAATTAAGAAAAAAAAAAACACTTTTTAATTTCATTTTTTCTCTTTTTTAACACAAGATATTTATTTGGATCCTTTTCTTTAGAACAACACAATCAAAAAACCAGATTATCCAAAATGGGAAATCAATTAAAAAAAAAAATACACAATAGGAGAGCAAGAAGGGAGTGGGGGCTTAGGGTATTGTTTTTAAAATGTATCCAGGTGTTTCCAAAAACAAAAAAAGAAAAAGTTACGATCTTTCTTCTTGATAAGAAAGAATATTTCAGCAAATTCAAAATAAAAAAAAAGAAAAGAAAGAAAAAGAAACAAAAGTAAGGTTTTTAAATCTTTTAAAAAACTGGTATTACGCAACAGGCAAGGGCCAAACACCCAAAAGTACTTTCAATTATTCCATTCCAAGAGAAAACCTTTTTCGAAACCAATAATTATCTTGGGTACATCACAGAAAGGGTCATGTGTTCACTTGGAAATTTGTTTGGTGTTTATGAAAATTTAGAATCTGTTTCCCATACGATTTCAAACAGATCCTTTGATGACTTGGAGTGCTCTCTAATTTTAAGAGATCTTTCTCATTCAATTTCATTTTTACATAAAAACAATATCGCTCACTTATCAATTGCTCCAAATTGTATTTATATCACAAAATCAGACAAGTGCAAATTAGGTGGCTTTTGTTTTTCACAAACTGATGTGAAAATAGAGTTTTCTTATGATTTTAAATTGACTTATCCAAAGGTTTGTGTGTTTTTTTTTTTTTAGTTTTTTTTACTTTATTTTTTTTTTGCAAATCACAAGAACAAAACGGAAAAAAAGGATTAAAAATCGAAATAATTTTTTTTGAAAATCAAAGTAAAACCTTTTTTTTTTTGAGACTATTTTAAATCAAATTTCAACTTCAAAAGATTTTCTTTTGGCTTGTTTTCCTTGTAAAAAAAAATACTAAAAAAAAAAAAACTTGGAAAATTCTCGTCATTTCTTTCAAAAGAAGAACTTTGTTTTCTAAAATCCAATAACCCTCCAAAAAAAAAAAAACAAACAAAATTACAGTTAGTCTGATCGTTTACCACAGAAGCAATAAACTTAAGGACTATCTAAAAAAAGGCCATTTTGGGGGTAACGTGGGTTAAAACATCACAGTTTTAGACTCTTTATCTTTTTCAATTAACGAGAAACCTAAAATGCAAAATTTTTCAGAATTTTTTTGCAAAATTTCAAAGGCAAAAACATTTTTTTGAATGTTCAAATTCTTTTGTCATTTTTTCATCGCATCTAATTTTTAGCAACCCCAAAAAAATGAAAAAAGAAATTGTTTTTTCTTTTCAAAGACAAATTGACGATATTTGATTTCATCGTTTCCAACAAAAAGGTGTTTTTTTTGTCGAAAAGAACACATAAAAAATTTTTTTACAAATAAGATCAAAAAAATTCTAAAAAAAAAACAAAAAGAAAATAAGTAAAAAAATTCTCTAAAAAAAAAGAAAAGTTTATTTATAAAAAAAAGGAAAAGAACCCCCTTTAAGATTTTTTAACTATATTAGAGAATAGTATTTGGGTGAAAACCAAGTATTTTTTGTAATTTTAATAATAAATGTACACTTCCATTCTAAGAATATTTGAAGTTCAGTTTTTTGCAGGTATGTGCAAGTCATTAGTGGAATATAATGTAGAGACTTGTGAGTTTTTTCTGGACTTTTTTTTTTTGTGGATCATTTGATTGTTTTTGTTTTGTAATTTTTTGGGAATTTTGGGTTGCAGTTTTGAAAACTTTCTAACACAGCGTTCTGCTGCGGTTCTTTGAAATTGTTTGTTGGCTATTGGTTTGGGGATTTAATTTAGTGTCTTGAATATTTCTTTTATCGAATAAAAAGAAAATAAAAATAAGAAAAAAATAAAAAGATGAAAAAATAAAAAAATAAAAAAAATCCTCTTTGCAAATGAGAAAAACAAATAATGAAAATGAATGAAAAATAAAAAACAAATCACTTCTAACTTTTCCCCTTTTTTAATTTTAAATTTTTTTTAAAATGACAAAGAAAAAATTTCATTTCGATAAATTTAATGTACACAACCCAACCATGATCGTTCTAATTGAAGTATTGTCTTACAATCGATTTTTAGCTCTGAAAAATGAAAGTTAGAACGATCATGGTTGGGTTGTGGTTTTCAGTAATAAGTTTGCTGATAAGAAACTGATCTATCTAAATTACCAATTCCTAAATTTTTGAAATTAGATCTTTCTTCTGGTTAATAAGAAATAAAGAACACATTTCACTCATGTTTTAATCCATATGAAGTCAATAGTGGTCTTTTTTTAGATAATCCTTAAACACCTTTTAATTTAGGCTATTTAAAATCTAAATTTCAAAATTTCTTCAGATTATTTTTTTGATTTCTTATCTAAATTCAGCATTAAATGGTTTTTATTCCATTCAATTCACTTTTAAGGCACAAACTTTGAACGAAATTTAAGGCACTCACTTTAAATTTTTTTAAGAAAACCAGACAAAGTGTTGAAAAATAAACAACCTTTCCAAAATAAACATTGCCCTTTAAGTGCCTCAGTTTATTTTGATTATTAAAAGGACTACATACTCTTATTTTTTTATTTGAATACACCCTTTCCAACACTAAAGTAAAAATTCTAATACATAGAAATTGTTTTTTTAAAATTTTATTTTATGAAATAGAAAATTTAATTTCTATCATATCTACCAAAGAAAACTTTCAATTACTGTTAGGTTCATAAGAAAAAAAAATACAATTTTAATCTCAAAAGTTCAATAATGAAGGGCTTAATTAATATCTAAATTTTAATTGTTGAATGGTTTGTAAAAATCTTTTGGTTTTTTTCATCCAATTTGATAACTAATAATTCGGTACTCAAAAGAAAATTTTAACATTTATTAATTAGAAAATGATAGTATGATCATAAGAGGAATTTTTTTTTATTATTAGCAAAAAAATCCAAAAAATTGAATTTAAAAAGAATGGAAAGCTGAAAGGAATTTTCCATCATTGTTTTGAAATTTTTTAAATCTAAAATATTTTTGTAATTTGTGAAAAAAAAGATCCACACTAAAGTTTACAAATCCTGAAATTTGAAAAAAGGTTATCTTATATCTGGTGTGGCGAATTGTTAATTTGGTTCTTAGTTGATCTTGTCATAACGAAATTATGGTTTGTCAGCCAACATGACTTTTTATAATAGAGAATCCATTTTTGTGTATTATAAAATTTCACATTAGAGTTGGAATGTCTGTAATCATGATAAAATCATTAATTTATAAAATATTCAAGCAAACTTCATAAACAAATACTTTTTTAATTTTAGAGAAATGAATTATTTTCTTTCTTTTTAAATGAAAATTGCTTTTGTTATTGCAATTAAAAAGATCTATTATTGAGATTAATCTTTTATTAAGTTGACAAAATTGAAAACTGGAAAAATGAATAAATTAATATTTTATTAAAAGTGAAAAAATTAAAAAAAATAGAAAAAAAAAATTTATTTAAACAAAAGATTTGATATTACGATTCAAAATATTTTAATAAACTCCATTTCACTCAAAGTTATACATCCAAAAATGAAAAAATCAATTTTTTTTTTTTTACTAATCTACCAATATAAGATTGATTAGAAGTAAGAGATATAATAGTATACATATTAGAAATTGATATTCATAAAAGAAATACCTAAACAAACCATAGAATTTTCAAAAAAAAAAAAAATGTTTTAAAAAAATTTTTTGGTCTTTTCATTGAAATGCCTCATTCAAAATTTTACAATTTCTTTGGAAAATTAACATTCTATACAACAGGATTTTTTAATAGTAAATATCTGAATTTTAAAGGAAATTACAGAGCCTCAATTTTCTTAATGTTAATTTGGGTTTTTTCAAAGATTTTTTTTTTTTTCTCAGATTGACTTTCATAAAAAAAAGAAAAAAATTTGAAAAAAAAAGAAAAAGGAAAAAAAAGGATCAAAGAAAAACGAAAAACGAAAAAAATCAACAAGTAAAGAAAAATAAATAAAAAAGAACGAAAAAGAAGAAAGGAAAAAAAAAAAAAAAAGAAAGATAAAATGATCTGATCTAAAAATTTAAAAATATATTTTGAGAAGAATCTTAGATAAAACTCATAGAATTTGTTTTATTTCTTCAATAAAACTGGTTCACTTTGAATGAAAAAAGAGTTTAATTACCCAAAATGAAAATAATATTTAAAGGTATAATTTGTTTAAAAATATAGAAAAATAAATAAATAAGTAACTCAAAAACTCAATCCAGAGATCAATTTTTTTGATAAATAATTCTTGAACAGAAATGTCTGGTATTCATTATTGTTTATTGAGAGAAAATAGTAATTAAAGAAAATTTTATCACAATAAAATCTCTTATTTTAATTCAAATCACAAATTATAAATACACATCCAAATATTAATAAAAATCAAGATAAATTTAACAATTAGTAAAAAATAATTAAAGAAAATTTTAAATACTTCTTTAAAATAAATATTTAATAAATAATTTTCAAAAAGTAAAAAAGTAAAAGTTTTATAAGGCATTTGTAAAAATATTGAACAAATTAAATAAAAACTCCTTTTTGAAGAATTATTCAAAACTTTTTGTTTTTGTATTTTGAAAATGACTTTTCAAAATTGTAAATATATGAATTATCTAACTATATTACAACTTATTTAGGTTTATTGAAATTTTTTTGGAAAAAATCAAGCAATATCTAATAAAAATTAACCTTTTATTATTTATCAAATTCTCCCGTACACACACACACACACACACACACACACATACACTTCTACATATACATCCACACAAACACAACACATCCACATAAACGCAACAAAATATACATATCTTTAATAGTCATCTGTAATGCAATTTCAACCATCAATGGATTACACAGCACCTGAAATTATTACCGGCAAAAAAGCTAGCCATGTTAGTGATATTTTTTCATTTGGATGTATAATGTATGAACTTTTCAATAAAAGTAAATTATTCGCAACAAAGGGAAACCTTTCTAACATGCAAACAAAGCTAGATTCCATTCGCAAAAAACCAAGTGTTTCAATTAAAAGCTTACCAAATGAATTTAAAACCCATTTTTGGGGAATAATTGAAGAATCTCCAAACAAAAGAAAAACTGGGAGCAGTTTAATCGAAATTAAAGCGTTTAAACAGCCGTTAATCCAAATTATTGATTATCTTGATCGAATTAATGAAAAAGAAGAGATCGACATTATTTCATTTTTAAAAAATTTACAAAAGTTTATTGAAAAGTTTCCAAAGAACACAGTAATTTACCGAATATTCCCACAATTGTGTTCATTACTTCGAAAGAAAAATATTATCAAGGATGTATTACCCATTTTATTTTGGATTTCAGAGAATATCTTGGATAAACAATTGTTTCATAGCGATTTTTTCCCACAATTAATTCCAATTTTGGCAATTAATGAACCAATTGCTATCCCGTTATGCATCACTCAGCATCTTGAAGGAATTTTTAAAAAATTACACAAGCGTGAACAAAAGGAAATTTTAGTTCCAATGATCATCAGACTAATTGATTCTGGAATTAGAATCATTCAAGAATCCATTTTCCAACAAACTGTCAGCTTTGTAGCTTACATTGACCCACAGCTATTCAAACAGTTATTATTACCAAGAATTACTCAGGGGTGCTTAGAAATTGAAAATCTTTCTGTAAGAGTCAATTCAATTATTTGTTTGAACACTTTATTGGAATTCCTTACAAAGGAAGAAATCATCACCTTAATTATCCCAACAATTAAAAACTTGAGTGAAATTGACAAAAGAACAGCTATAATTATGGTCATACTTGGGATTGTTATTTCAATATCAAAACATCCATTAATGGATTTCAGAACTATTTCTCAACAATGCTTACCATTTCTCTGGCCACTGTCAACTGCAAAAACATTAAATAAAAAACAATTTAAATCCTTTATGTCTTTTTTTAAAAAATTTATAACCAAAGTGGAAAAGGATAGGCTATCTGAATTTGATTCACCCAATATTGTTGGATCAGGAAAAACTAATAAAATGTTTAAACAATTAGAAAAAAATGAGAAAAACACAGATAATGATAAATCTGTAAATTCACTTTTTGAAAATATAGATTCAAATAAAACTCAAAATAATGGTGGTGATCACAAAATAACCACAACTACAATAAATAATAAGACCTTGAAACCAACATCCTTAAATACAATCAAACCAGAGAAATCTAAAAAACTTCCAAAGCCAGAGCCAGTAAAGAAAAATACCAAATCAAAAGCAAAGCCATTACCATTGCCAAAAAAAAACAACATCTTCAACAAAAAAATACTCAAACTACAACTTCAAAGAAAAATAATGAAATAAAATCAAAATATACACTACCAAAAGCATCTTCAAAAACCTCAACGAAAAATGAATCATCTTCAATTAATTCTTTATTTTCAGATTTTACAATTTTTGAAACGTCAAACTCGAATTCAAACTCAAGTTCAGGCTTAAAGACAAATACCAAGTCAAATACAAGTACAAATACAAATACAAATACAAATACAAGTACAAAAATTGAAAAAAAAGCAACAAATTTTAATATTAATTGGGGAGAATTTGAATCTTCACAATCAAAAAAAACAAATTCTTCAAATTCAAATTCAAGTTCAAATACTCTATTATTTCCTTCAACTTCATCCACGACTTCTTCCACAACAACTTCTTCAAAAACAAATTCTTCGAATTCAACCAATTTCTTATTTCCTTCAACAATTACTACCACGACAACAACCAAAACAAAAACAAATAATTCAAATTTAAATGATTTCTTATTTCCTTCGACAACAGCTTCCACGACAACTTCTTCAAAAACAAATTCTTCAAATTCAAATAATTTCTTATTTCCTTCAACAACTTCAACAACATCCACAAAAACAACCAATAACAATTTAAATCAAAATACATTACTTTTCCCTTCAAATGGTCAATCTAATAATAGTAGTAATAATAATAATGATGATCTTTTTAATGGCTTATTAATTTCTGATAAAAAAAATAATAATTCAAATCAAAAAAACTCAAACAATTATCCAAATTCAAATCAAAATAAAAATCAAAATGTATCAAATGATATGTTTAACTCCTTTTTTGATGATTTTAATGGAACAAATTCTTCAACAAAAAAGAATAACCCCAATAATAATAATTCCAATTTAAATAATGATTTATTTTTTTTAAATTAAAATAAAAATGGATTGAATTCTTAAATTTAATCAATTAGAATAAAAATTTATTTAGAAAACTATTAATAAAGAAAGAAATTTTGGAAAATTATTTTTAATATATATTTATATAAATAATAATAATAATACAGAAAAAATATCATAATTAGAATTTTAAAATTTGTTTTTTTTATGATTTTAATTTTTTTAAAAAAACTAAAATAACTTTATCTTTTAATGAAAAGTGAGATTTTATTTATTAGAAATTTTTATTTCCGAAAAAGTATTATTTCAGGATATAAAATATTTATACCTATATTTAATCCTGTATGATCGATAATAATATTTAAAAAATAATTCTAAAAAAATAAACATTCAAAATAGTTCATAAAACTTTATATTTCTAGAGTTGTTTATCTTGTAATTCTTCTTTATTTGATTTTTTTTAACTATAAATGAGATTTTTCTCATTTTCCATTCTCGAAATTAGTAATTGGATAATTTCAATAATATCTGATTAAAGTAAATAAAAACAATTTTTAACTCAATTCATTACAAACAAAAATGTTTATAAATCCATTTATTCTGCATCGTATTCATCCAAAATCATTTTTTTATGAAGAAAAATAAATTACTTTTCAAACTTTCTGATTAACCTTTTTTTGAGTGAAAATTCAGAAATAAAAAATCCTAAGTCTCTTTTCATAAATTATAATTCACATTTTTTAGGTTTTAATTTTGATTTTATTTTTGAAAATATTCAGCTCCCTGATGTTTAGAATAATCAAAAATAAAAAGTGAAGGAATAATAAGATTTAATATTTTGTTTTTTTTTTTAGTTTCATACTAATTTTTTTCTTTTTTGCAATCTATTATGCAAGATACATCCTAATTTTTGAAATAGAGTTTATTTTAGCAATTTAATTTATCCTTTTTATTATTAAAAATTTTAAAAAATACAAAGATGATCTTGAGAAAAGTATGTTATAAAATTAACCTTGCAAAATGAAAATTTGTGATATATTCGATGTTGCAAAGGTATAAATAACATATGAAAAAAATTTAAAAATTGTAAAAAAAGTTTAAAGAATAACTTAACAACACTTTACATTCAATTTGGAAATAATTTTGATTTTACTAACTATTTCATTTTTTGTATTTTTTTTATTGTTTTAATTTCCGTTTTTTCAAGTTTTGTAAAACTTTTTTTTATAAATGGGAAAGTTTTTTTTATGATTTATATAAGGTTAAGAATGTAGAATAGTTAAATACAAAAAACTATATTTAATTAATTAATGATATGGAACCTTGAACGATCAATCATTGTTGTTGAATTTATCAATGAATTTACCAATAACAATTTTTTTTTTCAGGATCGTTTCATCATTTTGGATATAACCCTTTTTATTTTTTCCATTTATTTTTTTTGTTTTTTATTTGGATACAAGGATTACATATAGAAAACATTAACACTCTGGTTACTTAAATCGGTTAAAAATATTATGTTTGGAAAAATACAATATATTGTTAGTTTTTTGGGGCTTACTTTTTGATTTTGAGTGTATCAACTATTTTGGGATTTTTTTTTATTAGCATTTTAATTTAATTTTATCTGATAATATTCGATGAAAAATGTATAACCAGTAAACAAATGCAACGCTCACATTCAGTTTTTTAGAATTTATATGTTATATCTACAGCATTCTTCTGTAATGTGTTTATCAAAAAAAAAAAAATATTGTGTTTAAAGAATGAAAGTAAATCCGTAACTAATTAAAAATATTGAATCTTTATTTATTTTCAATATAATAACTTTTTAAATCAAAAAATATATAAATAACTAAAACCAAAATCATTATCAAAAATATATATAATTATTTTAAATGAGAAGCAAAAGAATAAATAGAAAAAAAAAAAAAAAAAAACGAATTAATCTAATTCATTAACAAGTAAAGAAACTTGTTCGTTTGTATAGAATTGGAATTTTCCATCTTTAACAGCAGCAATTTCAACATTTTTTTCAGATAACTGTTCTTCCATCACTTGTTTTAATGTTTGGAGAGCAAGTGTTTCTGCTTCTTTGAATGACATGTCTTTGTCATATTTTTCTTGTAAACTGCTTTGTGCTCCTTCAGAGCCTGCACCAATGGCCTTTGCTAGATATTCTGTGTATGTTCCCGATGGGTCTGTGTGAAACATTGTTGGTACACCTTCAGAATCAACTCCTGCAATCAACAATGAAACACCAAATGGTCTTGACATTGTTGACTTCCCTCTGTCTTCGCCGAATCTCAATGCAAGATCACAGACAGATTGTGTCACAGATTCTGTTCCGATCTTTTCCCCATATGTAAATCGGTGGTTCTGACATTCAACCCTTGCATGTTCAACTAATGTCCTTGAATCTGCAGTCAATCCAGACATCGCACATCCGATGTGCTCATCAATTTTAACAATCTTTTCAATTGAAGATGATTCAAGCAAAGAAGATGTTAATCTTTTTTCAACAACGAGAACAACACCTTCATTTGTTCTTATACCAATTGCTGTGGAGCCCAACTATTTATTTTTATTTTATTATTTTTATTTTTTTTTATTGAGTCAAGATTTTTAAAAAATTGGAAAGTCAATTTATTTATAATTTTTAAAAAAGTCATTGTTTATTATTATTATCATTATTGTTTTGTTTATCTAATTAATTTATATTTTTTCTCAAATTATAATCCTAAAATAAGCAAAACATAAATATTTCAAGAAATAATTGACAAAAACAGAGAAATTACAGAAATCAGATAAATTATAGAAATCACATAAATAATAGAAACCGAGAAATGGTAATTTTTTTTTGAGAAAATAATTAAATCCAAAATTAATCAAAAAATTTTCATCCATTTAAAGATATTTTTTTTAAAAAAAATTTTTAAAAGTCTCTTTTTTTTTGACAGAATTGTAAAATTTTTTTAAAAAAACAAGAACTAAAAGTTCTAACATTGAAAAAACCTGTCTATTTTCAATTTTAAACATGTTTCTAGATAAGGGAATCCTTATTTAGTTATTGGCCAAAAAAAAAAATTAATAGAGACTAGTCCCTTAAAAAGAAATAATTCTTCTAATAATGAGAAAAAAAAAGTCAAATATTTTCAAAAGAAATCAAAATTTTAAATTAAAAAAAAAGTTGCTTTTTGATCTTTTTTATTGTATTTTATTTGTTGTCGATTCTTTTGCGGTGAGTATTCAAAGAAAATATTTTTTTGAATATATCAACAATACTATTATACTTATTATCAATGAAATGTGTTATTGAAATTAACCACTTAAGGGTCTAGTCATTTGCCTTGAATTTGCTCCATTTTCAAGGGGTGACCTGAGACTAAAAAGGGTATTGTGAAATAGCACTTCTTTTGGTTGACAAAATTCAAAGAACAAAAAAAAAAATTTCAAAGGATCTCATGACGAAAAAAATATGATGAAAAAAAAAAGTATAAAAGAGTTCTCAATTTCAAAAAATCAAAATTTTGAATAATTTATAAAACTGAAGCTAAACTTGACCAAGCCAGAATATCAATCTACAAAAGAAGATATAAACTCAAAAAAAATTAGAAATACTTGGGTTTGATCACATTTCACAAAAATTAAAATTTTCCAAGAAAAAAGAAAAAAGGCAATGAAAAATATTCATTGGCAAATAGAAAACTTAAAATTACTAAATGTAGACCTAAATGATTTTAGACAAAAGTTAATTATAAATAGTTCTGGGTGGAAAGGTCAAGAATATTTAAAAATTATTAATTACAATAACAATATTAACAAACAGTCGTGTCGTCAAGTGCCGTCAAGTGCCTAGGTTTTCCAGAATTCAAAAGAATAGAGTAAAATCAAAGATTTAACTCAATTCTTTTAAATTTTGGAAAACCTAACGGCGGTTTTCTTGAGGTTTTCTGTTTTATTTGTAAAATCAATAGATTTTTCAAATAAACAGAAAACTCAAGAAAAGCTAACTGCGTTTTTTTTTAATTTTTGAAATAAACAGAAAATTTAATAAATTTTCTGTTTATTTCAAAAATTAAAAAAAACCTAATGACAAAAAATATTTAAAATGGGTAGGTTCAACTTCCATTTTAAAATTTTGAAATTTCACAAATTATCTAAACAGATATTCTTATGTTTATGATAAAAATAAATTAAAAACAAAATTCTGCAACTTATGTAAAAATCATTCTAATCAGGAAATAATAGAAGATATCGATCATTTTCTATGGGACTGCCCATTCTATGGAAAAAATCGAAAAATTTGGATTAAGGAATTAATTCAAATAAATAAAAATAATAAGCAATTAAAGAATAATATTCTTGATATTATTCGAAATAAAGACTCATTATTTATTTTATCATTGGTTAATGATATAGAAATTTATGACTCTTTATTAAAATTTCTAAACAAAAATTTAGAAATCAGGGCTGTAAGAGGAAACTAGTTTCCTCCCTTCAAAATAAAAAAAAAAAAAATCAAAATTTTAAAAAATTCTCAATGATAAAAATCAAATTTTAAAAAAAAAATTCATCTGCTTCTTTTTTTAAATTTCCAAATGGTTAAATTTCAATAATTGAAAACAAATTGCTTTCTTGAAGTTCGCAATCAATTTTTTTCGATTTAATCTAATTTTTGGTTATTTTGTAACCCTGTAAAATTGACCAAGTAAGGATTATGTAATATACTTTCGATGAAAATAACTCATTTGAAAAAAGAAAAAATAAGGAAAAAAAAATCACCGAGATCTCAAAAAGCGCTAAAGAGATACACTTCAAAACTGACATTGTTGTTTTCAAAATTGTAGATTCTAACCATTCTAATTGGAAATTGAGTGTCGCTCTTTGGCGCTTTTTTTTCTAAAAATGTCCTCATCTTTAGTTGTTGATTTTTGGAGATCGATCGTACATCATAGGTTGGTTGGTTTTTGATTGTTATTAGGTGCTCATAAAAATTACTAAAAAGTTTTGATCCATTTCAGAAAATTAAATTTCACCTTAATGAATCAACCCTTAAGTTTCAGAAATAACGATTTAAAGAAGAAAAATCTTTATGATATTTTCCAATGAACAAATGATAAATTTTTAATTCAAGTTGTCGAATATTTTAAGGGGGTAAGTACATTATTCATTTTTTGAGTGCCACCATTTATGTGAAACTGAATTCTTCAAATCATTTCTTTAGCCAAACACATTGATATTTTCATAAATACTAGAGTGGAATATATCCTAGTATAAGATATTTTCATACCAATAAAAAAAAAGCAAATCAAAAAAATGAAAAAATTGATCAAAAAAAAATAAATAAAAATCATTTATTACTTGATCTTATCTTTAACATTTTACACAATTACTTATTCTTTATTTGGTTTTATTTGTAATTCTTTATGAAAATAATTTTATTTGGAAAATTTTTGATAAACAAATTACTGTTTATTTCTAAGGAATTTCCCAAAATGAATTTAAAAAACCTATTTTCATTTAATTCATCTAATTCTAGTTTTAGTTCAGAAAATCAGATGTTTTTTAAATGCTTCTTGAGAATAAGGGTTTATTGGACAAATTCGTTTGATTTTATAATTATTTATTTTCCATTAAAATGAGTACTCAAAATAATTCTGATTGAAATTTTTTCTTGAATTTTTCAATTATTTTGATTTGAATCTTTTGTAACTGTATTTTGATTCCAAGAATTCAACCCCTCTATTTTAATTTTTAAAATAGTATTCTTTGTTTTGGCTTTGTTTGATAAAAATATTTTAAAATTGAATTTTGAAAGCAAATTTGTCACAAAAGGTTTTTTAAAATAATAACAAATAGTAATGGGGCGAGAAATTTTTGGAAAAAAATAGTTTGTATTCAAAGAAACTAAGAAGATAAAGAAAACCAATCTTCGAAAATAGGCTTTTATCGTTTTTTTTTTTTCATTCTTGATTTCAACAAATTTATTTGGAATGGTGATCTTTCGTGTTTGGTCTTCTAAAAGAAAATATTTGTTTCAAATGCATACCTTTTTGGGTCTTTTATTTTTTTGGTTTACTGTTTGACTAATTTCAATCTTTTGTATAAACACATTTCTAGATCCAAAATCAAATTTAATAAAAAGTCCAAAAATTGAATCAAAAAAAATGTTCAAAAAATTGAAAAAATGAAAGATTCAACTCTGAATTACTTTGGGTTCTTTTTAAGAATAGACTAGTAAATGGTCTTTTGGTTCCAAAGTTTCAATATCTGGTGGCACTCTAAAAATATTTTTCAGTAATGTTTACCACAATTAAAATTTTTCAAAATGGTAAAATTTACTTACTTCCTTAATAAATATTTGTTGAAGAAACCCCAAAAATCTTCAGAGAATCAATGAAAAATGTTATTTCTAGAAATTTAATTACGGTTCCTTATTGAACTTTGAGATAAAATTTTAATTATGACAATTTGATTCTAACAGTAAATAAAAATAGAGAGTATTTATTCAAAGTGTGCTGTTTAAAACCATAATGGAAACCAAAAAGAGAAAATTTTGAATATTTTTTTGATTGGGATATTCGATAGAAACAAAGAAAGCAAAGAAGGAAGAAATAAAAAATTTATTAAAAAAATAAAAAAAAGGAATGTTTTTTGGATAAATATTCATTTTCTTGAAAAGGTTTTGTGTTTAGTTTTAAAATCGTTTTGTTTTGGATTTTCTTGAAATTGTTTTTTGTTTTTTGTTTTTGGTTATTGGTTATTGGTAAAAGTTCAGGGGCTTGATATTTGGATTAACAAAGAAAAAGAAAAAGAAAAAAACAAAAGAAATTTGGGTTTTTTTTTATTTTTATTGAATAAACCAAATTACCTTGACAGCTTGTAAACTATATTCAATTTGATAAAGCCTCCCTTCTGGCGAAAAAGTGTTTACACCTCGATCATATTCATTTCTTGTAAGAAACATTCTGAAAAGAATTTGTTTTTGTTTTTTTAAAATAAAACAAAGAAATTTGATGTTGTCAAAACAATAACAAAAAAAAATAAAAAAAAAAGGAAAAAGGGATCAAAAAAAAAAATTTTATGGTTGTGTTAAATATAGAAAACAAGACACCTTCAAAAAAAAGAATTAAAAAAAAAATTATACTTTTGGAAAGTTGTAAAGTGATGGTTTAGAAAAAATAAATAGAAATATTTTCACATTTTACAAATTTGGACAGTATCTTACTTTTATTCGGATCCGTTTGACCAAAATTAGTTTATCTGATTGGTAAAATGCTTGATTATGTCTTTAATTTTCACAAACAATATAATTTTGAAAAATTATCAGAATTTTTCCTAAAATATCAATTACAGGAGATTGAGAAATCTGAAAAATGAACACTAAATTTAAGAAGAATCTAAATAAAGAGGTATTTTGAAATTGAGATTTGTTCAATGAATAAGAATAATATTTATAGTAGGGAAAAAAATCCCGTACATGAAAAAAATCCCTGACAAGATTTTTAATTGTGAATAATAGTAAAATTTTTGTCTAATTTAAATCAAATCCTTATTTAAAATAACCAATTTTTTTATGAGATTAGTAATAAACCTACCAAAAGTTCATCAAAGTAAGGTATCTAGAGAATACTCGAGTAAATGTTTGATAGCCCTATGTTGATCTACTTTTTTTGAAAAACAATCGAGTTTTATTGAGGTTTACTAGAGTTTGGAAAATGATAATTTTTCTTCTTGTTTTTTGATTGATTGAATACTGTTTTGAACAAGTGTGATTTCATTAATCATCATTCTAATAAGTGGGGGAGTTATAATTGAAAAAGTTCATTTCTTAAAAATTGGAATTTGATTGTAAATAAATGAAATTACACAATAATTTTACTAATACAGTCAGTTTCACTTTTAAGGTACAAACTTTCAATTAAATTTAAGGTACAAAAAAATCTCAAATTAAGGCACAAAATTTGAAATTTTTTTTTTTACAATTCATTTTTACTAGAATTTGAATTTTTTGCCTTAATTTGAGATTTTTATTGTTTCTTAAATTTCGTTGAAAGTTTGTGCCTTAAAAGTGAAACTGACTGTATTCACAATTAAAAATCTTGTTAGGGATTTTTTTCATGTCCGGTATTTTTTTCACTACTCTACTTTTTGAGTACTGTCAGAATTTTTCAGTCTGAGAATAGAACATTAAATACTAAAAATAAATCCATTGATTCAAAAGTATGTTTTGTCCAGGTTAAGAATCCCTATAGAATTATAAAAAAGATTGTTTTGTATTTGGATGTTGAGAATTGCTATTGTGGTTCTTTGTTTATCGATCTTCAACTTGGTATGGGGTTTAATAATTGTTAAAAAAATGGCAATTTTTGGTAATTTATTTTTAATTTTTAAATTAATATGAAGTGAAGGATGGAAGGAATAATAGATTGGGTGGGGAATAATTCATTAATAATTTGTGATTTATGGTTTTTGAATTGAAATTTTTTAACAAGTTTAGTTTTATTTTGTATTACTGGTATTTGAATTCTAAATGGGACCAAATTTTCACTTTATTTTCTATATTTTTCTTTTAGAAAGAGTTTTCCAAGAAGTAGGTAGAAATTTGTGACTCTGTTTCAAAAAGGAAATTGAAAATGAAGTGAAAATTTTTCCCGTTTAATATTCAAATACCAGTAAGTTTTACAATCCCTGAAAATCGAAAAAAAGATTATCTTGTATCTGGATGTTGAGAATTGTTATTGATGTTCTTAGTTTATTGACCTTCAACTTAGTATGGGTTTTAATAATTGTTAAAAAATGTTAATTTTGGGCAATTTATTTTTAATTTTTAACAAAATATGAAGAGATGAGTGGAAGGTTAATTGGTTGGAAGGTGGGTAAGTAAACTATCTTTCATAATAATTGGCCCCTTAAAAATCAAATTTTAAATAAAAATATTTTTAATAATTGAAGTTATCATTTATAATATAAAAATTTAGATTTTGTTATTCAATACTATACTCAAGAGATATTTATTTTTTGTCTAAAAATAAAAAAAAGAAAAATAAAAAAAACTGTTTAAAAAAATTGGGACATTTATTTTGAAAGAAGCATTACATAAAAAATAGAAAATTTATAAAAGTAAAAAAACCCATTTCTCGATACTTCTTCCATTTTAATAACTAAATCTAATCTCTTTTTCATATTTGAAACCAATTTTTTCATTAATTCATCTGTTACTTCATTCCAAATTTTTATTTTCATTTTCCATTTTAACGAAACACTATCGAAAAAATAAAAAAGAGAAAAAATGATTTATTAGCAAACTTTTCATTGTGATAGGAAAAACTTCAAAAACGTACAAAAGCAATTCATTATTCAAATGTAAGGTGGGCCATTTATTATGAAATTTAGTTTATATATTTTTGTTTTCTATGTTTCAATTAAAAGATTTATTTCTCTTTTACTATTTTACCTAAAAAAAAAATAAATTAAATTTTTAAAAGCTTAAAATAAAACACTACCTGAATAATAAGTCAATTTAGAACACAAAAATACACATTGTTTTATAACTTAAATTCCGACCTAAACTATAAGTCTTAGGTCTGTCAATTTGGATTTATTGAAAAAAAAAAATTGTTACAAATTTTGTATTTTTGAACGACTATTATAATTCACACCATTTCAAAGTAAAGATCAATAAATTAAGAACAAAAATAACAATTCACAATAATATAATACAAGATAATATTTTTTTTTTTTTTTTTTTTTTTTTTATTTTTTTTTCTATTTTTTCCCTTGTTGAATTTCTAATTTATTGGGAAGAAGAGTTACTAAGGAAAAAAATCAAGTGGTTACCTCCTAATACTCAAAGGACAGAAACTAGTCGGTATGGGTAACTTGAAAATAAAAAGAAAAGACAAAAATAAAAACTGGAACGATCAAAAAAGATTGGATCAAAAAGAAAAAAAATGGCAGCTACTAAACAACTACCTCTCAACGAAGAATTCACGATTTCTTAGAAATAATTAAACGAAAAAATTTTAAATAAAAGGATCGTGTCTGTTTTAATGAGTGCTCTTGATAAAAATGGACAGTTGTTTTTTTTTTTTGATTTTTTACCAATTGTCTTTGAAAAAAAATTTTTTTTTTGTTTCCTAACTTGCTTTTTTTTTTTTTTCTTTTTGTTTTTTCAACCAATAACAAATTGGAACCTGCTCGATTCCAAAATATTTTTTTTTCTTTATCATCGAAATTACTAATTTACCATTAGTAATCAGAGCTGTAAGAGGATCTTTGATCACTCCCTTCAAGTAATAAAAAAAAAAGGATAATATTTTTTTCCATTTTCAGGGATTGTAAACATTAATACAATATAAAACTAAACTTGTTGAAAAATTTTAATTCAATACCCATATGGCACATTTTATTATTGAATTAAGTTCCAATTTATTATTCCTTGCATCCTTCACTTCGGATTTAGTAAAAAAAAAAAATAAATTATCAAAAATTGCCATTTTGAACTACTATTAAAACCGATACCAAGTTTCCAAGATAGATAAGTTAAAAACAAAATTAACAAGTAACCAGACTCAGATACAAGATAATCCCTTTTCAAATTTCAGGGATTGTAAACCTTAAACCAAAACGAGATTGTTACAAAAAATAAAAAAAGATATATTCAGCAATTTACTATATTTACAATTTTTTTCAAAAAATAATTACTATTTCAATTAAAGAACATTTTGGTATTTTTTGATCCTTTATTCGACACTTGGTGACCTTTTTACCAATTTTGGGTGATTTTTTGTTGTAAAGACTTTACAATTCCCTATCAATAACAATTACTATTTGACTAATATATTTGATTGAGTAAAATGGATCAAGAATATTTAGGATATGAACATGTTCTCGATTTACCCTTGGATATCTAGTGAATATAAAAATTCAAAAAATTAAGTTCCCATTATTAAAGTGTCGAGGTTTTGTTCTTGATTATTAGGTTATATTGAAGTATCAGTATGATATTTGCTAAAATTTGAGAAAAAAAAAACTATTTTTGTGGACATAATTAATTTGAGATCAAATGGGAAAACAATTATTTTTACATACAAACCAAGAATTTTTATTTTGGAATTCTGGTTTTTAAATAAAATTGATAAATAATCAGACAAACCATTTGGAATTATTAGAAAATATTTTTTTTTTGCAAGTGAAAAAATATTATAAAGTATTTTGAAAAATATGAAAACCTCTTTGATGAATATTGTTTTTTTAATCTTACTTCTTCGTTTTAATTCGAAATTTTTGATCAAAGATTGGAATTTTGAGTGTTAGTCGAAAAAAGAAAAAGAAAAGAAAAAAGTGAAAATTTTCGTTTTTCTTGAAAAAAAGTAAATTAATTAGAAAAAAAATTTTTAAATTGTGAAAAGAAAATAATTTTGATCACAAATTTCAATAGTATGTTAGTAGAGTAAATTATTTCCTATTCATAAATGTAGATTAAAATTGTTTTTGGAAAAAATTGAAAAATGAAAAATTTTTTCGATTTTAATTTTAAAAAGGATCTTAAATCAACAGAGATCTCCGAAAAAAAAGAATAAATCGTTCCCATTTTACGTTTTTTGAACAGTTTATCATTAGATGATTCTGATAAGTATCTTAAAAAAAAAAAAGAAATACTTCCGATCGGGGAATTGAACCCCGGCCACCTGAGTGACAGTCAGGCATTCTACCTCTATACTAATCGGAAGACATTATAACCTTCATTTATATATTATTGTAATATTTTTAATGTTTTCTTTCTATCAATAAAAAATTTTTTTACTCCTATATTTTTACGAATTTCTCAAAAAACAAAAAAATCACATTATTCCAAACTTCTCTCACAATCTCATAAATAATATTACTAAAATGAACAAATATATCAGAATTAATCATTGACAATTGATGTATTCATCTACAATATATATATAATATATCCTGATAATTTTGGATATTCAACATAAACAAGAAGATTAACTATTATCTGAATAACAAAAATTCAAACAAATTAAGTTGATCAATAAACTAATAAAGAAAAAAACAAATCAAAGAACAAAACACTTTAACATTTTAAACATATAATAAAAAATCTATCAATTTAGAATTATTTCAATTGTTACTTATTGAAATTTGACTTAAATTCGTTTAAAAAACTTTAGGTACTCTTGTTTTTTTGATCATACGACAATTTATTTATTATGGTTTTGTCATAAAAAACGAAATACTGTGAAATACTAAAATATTAAACAAAATAATAAGAAGGCATTTTATTTATTTTTTTTTGGAATAAATTTTTGGAAAACAAACATTTCAATTTCGAATTCTAAAGCAAAAAAACGGAATTTAGGGAAAAGTTAGATTGGAAAAAGGTGTTTAATTGCATTTTTTCTGTTAGAATTTTCAATCAAAAATTAAATCTTTAATAGACATCGGGGATTTGGTACTCATTTTCATTCCTGTGATTTACTTTTTGAGATTATTTATATCCAAGTGGGTTTTAATTATTGTCAATAAGTACACATTAGAAATAAAACTGTTCGTAGCTTGAACGTTTGGTTGTAGTTAAGCTTTTAATCTTGTTTTTTTGGTTGGATAAAATGACAAAAAAGAGAAATTTAATTTCTCAACTCATAGAAAGCTAAGTACAATTTCAATCTCTGTTTGAAAACTTGTTTTGATTTTGGTTGTGTGTGTTCCACTCGATACTGAATAAAAAGAGTTGTATTTTTTCAGGAGATAAGTAAATTTTACCATTTAGAAAAATTTTAATTGTTATAAACCTTACTAAAAAATAATTTTTTGAATGCCCTAGATATTGAAACTTTGATGTCAAAACACCGTTTACTACTCTAATTGTCCATTTAAAAAGAACCAAAGTAATTCAGAGTTGAATCTTTAATTTTTAATTTTTGAACATTTTTTTTGATTCAATTTTTGGACTTTTTATTAAATTTTGGTTTTGGATCTAGAAATGTGTTTATACAAAAGATTGAAATTAGTCAACAGTACACGAAAAAAATATACCAGAAAAGTTATGTCTTGAAACAAATATTTTCTTTTCGAAGACCAAACATGAAAGATTACCTTTCCATATACATTTGCTGAAATCAAGAAGGAAAATGACAAAAAAAAATCGATAAAAGCCTATTTTGGAAGATATATGATTTTTCTAAAAAATTTGTTTGAATTCAAACTATTTTTCACCTTGAATTTTTTGACCCATTACAATTTATTATTATTTTAAAAAACATTTTTTTTCAAATTTGCTTTCAAAATTCAATTTTCAAGTATTTTGATCAAACCAATACCAAAAAAATGGATTACTTTTTCAAAAAATTAAATAAAGGGGTTGAATTCTTGGAATCAAAAAACAGTAAAAAAGATCCAAATCAAAATAAAACAAAAATTTTATAAAAAATTTCAATCAGAATTGGAATTATTTTGGGTTCTCATTTTAATGTAAATAAATAATATTCAAATCAAACAACTACTTCCAATATCTCTTTATTTCTGATGAGGAATTCAAAAAAAATAAACTCTTTTTCAAAAAAAGGGCATATGAAATTTTCAAGAATTATTCATAATTGAATCAAATTAATTGTAATATCATTCTAAAATCTAAAAAACTCTAAAAAACATAAAAAACAAAACTCAACTGGATATTTAAAATTCATTATTACATAACAATCCAAATTAAAATCGAATATTTTAAAAATTGATGTAGTATTTTTATTTGGATTGAGAAATCTTGTTTTGTAAATTGTAGGAAAAAAAATATATCAAATAAATAAAATCCATTTGAATACGTTGAATTATGTAAAAAGTTCTTTACATTTTATTGTTAACTCTTTACGTGTCAAACTTTTGTTCTAAAAACTCTCGTTTTCAAGATAAATCTGCAATTCGTCTGGGTATTTTGTTGAATTGTATTTTCTTTATGACTTTTTTCTTTGTTCCACACAAGTATAAATTGAAAAAAATTGAATTTATAAATATTGGATCTCTGGACGAATTACTCATCGTTCCAAAATCAAAATAATCTGAAAAATTGTTTTTTCAAGTTTAGAGCTCTTTATATCCTCTATTTTAGAAGTTATTCTCAATTTTCGATTTTTTATCAAAAAAAAAATTTTGTTGAAATTTTGAATTTTTCATTTTTAAAAAAAGGTACATTTTACAGTCAGTTTCACTTTTAAGAAACAAACTTTCAACGAAATTTAAGGCACAAAAAAATATCAAATTAAAGTACAAAATTTGAAATATTTTTTTTTACAATTTGTTTTATCTAGAATATGTATTTTGTGCCTTAATTTGAGATTTTTTTTGTGCCTTAAATTTCGTTGAAAGTTTGAGCCTTAAAAGTGAAACTGACTGAAACACAAAAATAATTTTTTTTTAGTATTTTAAAGATTATCTTACTAGGGTAATTTTTGATTAAAAATGTGATTTTGGTGAAAAAAATTGAAAAAATTAAGGTTTAAAAAAAAATTTTTTTTTGAAAAATTTTTTACTACTCTTTTGATTTTCCCATTTTTGATTTACTCAAATTTTATATTTATAATATATTTTAAACTACAATAGTTATAAATTTTTTAATTTTGAAATTTTTTTTTTGATTAAAAAAAAAATTTTTTTTATTTTTTTTTCACTTTTATCATCCTTAATTATAAAAATAAATAAGTTACTATGAATAATAGTTGATAAAATGAAATATAAAAATCTATTTGATATAGACAAATTTTTTTTTCAAAAATTTTTTATTTTTATTATTTTTGTGAAGTTTTTAAATTTAAACTTTACGAGGTTTATAGGTTTCGAAAATATTTAGTATTTAAAATGGGTGTTTTTGACTTTTTTCAAAATTGAAAATTTTAAAAAATGTAAAATAAATTTTTTTCAAAATATTTTTTAAAGTACTAAAAATTGATAACTTTGAAAGAAAAAAGTTTTTTTAAACATCTCAAAAAAATGATTTTTATTTTTATTTTAACTGAAAAAACAATGTTTGGAAAAAAAATTTTTTTTTAATAGGAAAACTTTAGTAAATTTTCATTTTTTTCTAATTTATCATTAAAAAAATACACCTAACCGATATTTTGAAAAAAAAAATTATTATACCTCATCTTATTTTATCTAAATATTCATTTTTTCAAATTTTTGATAGTGTAATCACTAGAAAAATATTAAAAAAATGCTAAAAAATTAAAAACAAATTTTTACTAGAGTTTCCTATTAAAATGTTTTTTTTCAAAAAAAATATTTTTTATATAACTTTTTTTCTATTCAATTTTAAATGTGTTAATTTTTTTACAATGAAAAAAGAAAAAAAAAATTTAATCGTAAAAAACTTTGAGTTTTTTTTTATCAAAAAAAAATATATTAGAAAAATTACTCATGTAAAAATTCAATTTTATTATCTTCATATTTTTTATAATTTTAAAATATCCAATAATTACTCATTAGCTCAGCGGTAGAGCAATGAGATCTCAAAATTTGAAAAGCGTGTAGCCCGAGTTCGATTCCCGATTAGATCAATTAAATTAATAGTTTTTTTTATTTTTTTTTAAATTTTTTATATATAATTTGATCAATTAAAGTGTACATGTTTGCTACCTGAATTTACCTTTAAATCTTTTAAAAATTTTTTTTTCAAAAATTCAAATCCTCATAAGGTACCAAAATTCGGATAAATGCTGGTAACTAAGTAGTTTTTTCTGTATGGGGAGTAGAAGATTTTAAATTATTTATATATACTAATATCTACAATTAAAAAAAAAAACTTTAAAATTCATTTTAATCTATGTGAGTCACTATATATAAAATATAAAAACAATCTCAATTTTTCATTTTTTTGGATCTCTTTTATTTTTTGATTTATTGCCCAAAATAGTTGTGAAAAATCACTATAAAAAAATTTGTATATAAAAATCGATTTTGGGCAATATCTCGAAAAATAGACGTCCTAGAGACTTCTAAACACCAAAAATCGAAATTTAAGAAAATTTTGAATTTGTTGAGCAATAAAAAAAATTTTTTATCCCAGTTTTATATTTACTCTTGTGTCTGTTTGATTATGCTGGCAAAATTCTTCTTTGAGCAAATCTAAAAAAGAAGAATTATCCCACAACTTTAAGCTTTTTTTTAAATCTCTGAATTTTTGAACCATTTCTTTGGTAACACAAATTTCTGTTTTCCCCTTTTTAAAACTACTCATAAAAATTAATGAATTTCAAAATCTGGATTTTTCTTTTTATACTCAAAATACCCCTTTAAAATTGGGATTTGATTTTTGATAATTGAAATTACACAACAATTTTCCTAATATTCACAATTTTAAAAATCTTGTAAATAATTATTTTCATGTATTGTATTTTTTTCACTACTTCAGGAATCATAAAAATAGTCCAAAATGATTATAATCCAGGTTTCAAAATATAGTCTGAGCTTTTTTTCTTCTTGTTCCAATGCAACATCTAATTTACTGCCAAATAGTATACCTATGTTCACATCAATTTCGAAAGTAAAATCCAAAATATTTTCAATAAATTTTAAATTCGGAATACAATTAGTTGAACAGTTTAATATTCTCATTCTCTTTGAAATCTTTTGTTTTTTTGATCAGGTAAAATTAACTTCTAAATTTTTCTATTTTTTGAGATAAACTTCTACAATTTGATCCTTGATTTTTAGAATTTCTTAAAAAATAATAGAATGTTTTGAAGTCAATACCAGATTTATTTAGAGTTTATTATCAGTTTCTTAGAATTGGTTACAGTATAGGTCTTTCTATAACTAAAAAAAAAACGTTTTTTATTTTGAAACACATATTACTTACTGATAAAATACAATAAATGTTTGGAAAATTTGTACTTGATTTTCCTTTTTTGAAATTTTTATGCTCAAGCTTTGAATAAAGCTTTTTATGAAGTCAAGTTTTAAGAAACTCTGTAAAATTAGATTGTTCTTCAAAACATTCTTTGTCCTGGACTGTTTGATAAAGAAACAGTTCGAAGATTTATAAAAATGGGAATTGAACGAAAAATTTATTGAAATTTATTAGAATTTATCAGTGTACTTTTCAGAAAGCTTTATTAGAACAACCATATACTGTTAATTGCAAATTAAAAAGTTCAAAATTTCATTTAGCTTTCCAAAAAAATACCCCTCAAGAATAAAAAAAAATCCTCAAAAGTCTCAATTCTCTTAAAAGAGAAAATTAATAATTTAAGCTTCTTTTTAGAATTAGAAAAGTTCCAATGTTCTAATTGATTGCTAAAATCTTTTTTGATAAGAAAGATTTAATGAAAATTTTGATCCATTTATTTTGTAAAAAATAGTATTAATAAAATTGTGATAAACTTCAAAGTACTCTGATCAGTTCTTGACTAAAAACTATTTTATTCACCTTTATTGAAAATGAAATTATCTAAAAGGTTCAAAAAAAATTTGACTTTTAATTTATTACCACAAAAAAAATCAATCACAGTGGTGGAAATAACCCGTTCAGACAACCTTTAACCCATTACTAAAATTTAACTCGTGTTTTTTTTTCAGACTTGGGTATAGGAAGACCAGCAATCACTAATAGATTCTTGTTTCAGAACCAAATTGACTTTTGAGGTTAGATCTTTGATTAATCAAAATGGCTCAATAATATTAAATGCTTTTGTTTTAAAAATTTCATCATATTTACAAAATTTGTGAGATTTAAGGATTTTTTTATAAAAATTCAAAAAATGAAATTTTGTTCATCTTCTTGTCAAAAAATTACATTTTAATCTTCCAGTATCTTCATAATTCTTTTTTAAAATTTATTTAAAGAACCCTATTTCTTGTTTATGTACTGTTGTCGTCCCATTGATTTGTTTCTTTTATTTCTAGAGTCATCCAATATTTTTTGAATGAGTTAAATTTTAGAAATGGGTTAAAATAAAAAACATGGGTTAGTTACACCACTGTAAATTCCAAAACTTTTAACGCTTTTTCCAAAACGGAATGTGTTTGAAACAATTTCAAATCTTTTTGAAAGCTCTGTGGATTTTTGTGATGCTTTTTCTGTGAAAAAATCATTTTTTTAGATTTTTTTCTTGTTGATGATTATTTTTTTTATCCGAAGCCTTACGCACATATATTGGTTCTTAGCGGTTCTTATCTTTTTCCTCAAGAGTTTTTCCAAAACTTTTGATGAATTTACGCATTATGGGAAATTTTTACCATCAACCACCAACGATTCAAATCGGCCAGCACCGTTCCTTTATCGAATCTTTCAAAAGTACAGCGTACCCGAAAAACTTGGATGGATCTCCTTTTATTCCATAGGGCTTATCACCACTTGTGTGTGCTTTATAATTTCACCGTTTCTTTTCCATTATGTGTCATTTAATCACTCTTCGTTGATCATCTCAGTTCTGTTTGCAGTCCATTTCGTCCGAAGAATTATCGAGTGTCTTTTTTTACAGGTCTTTGTTGATCGCAGGATGAATCTTTTTAATTTAATCTCTGGTTTATCTTTTTATTTTTTCCTCGCGCTTGGCAATTTGGTTGAATTCCAACACTACATCTCTTTCTCTAAAATCATTCTAGGGTCTTTGATCTTTGTCGTTGCTTCCTTTCTGCAATGCTATTCACATTTCGTTTTATTTGGGATTCGAAAAAAAAATCCAAGAGCAAAGAGCAAAGACTCATACTATGAAATCCCCCAAGGTGGGCTTTTTAAATTCGTTTCTGCACCTCACTACCTTTGTGAGATCCTGATCTATTTTTCTTTTCTTTACTTAAACAGACTACGATCAATCAATTTTTTCTTGTGTTTTGTTTTTGTTTGTGCAAATTTGACACAAAGAAGTTTCAGAATACACAACTGGTATTTAAATAAATTTGACAATTATCCTGAAAACAGAAAGAAATTAATACCTTTTATTCTCTAACTGTCATAAATAGACTTTAATGCATTTTTTTTCAAACTTTTGCTTTTTCTTTTTTGTTCTTTGCAGAGACACTTACCACTTTTGGTTTTTGATTTTTTATTTTTCAAGAGTGAAACCGAGAAATCGTTTCTGATTTAAACAACACAATACTTTCATCAAAAAATTAAAGACAACAATATAAAAAATACAAGCATCAAAATATATAGACACATTTTCTGAAATGACAACCAATAATGAATTTGCTTGGACGAATAAATTTTACTGGTATTTTTAGATTTACTGGAAAAAACTTTTCTTCTTATCTTTTCTTCTCTTTTTTTTTTCATTATTCCTGTATAAGTTGCACAGCAATCATTCTGGCTGGGAAAAACAGATTGAAACCCTAATAAAAAAATGTTTTTTATAACATCTCTATAACATTTTTATCACAAAATTTCATTTTTATATGATGATTTTTCCAATATTTATTCTAAAAATATTCTTATAAATGTCTTTATTGTTTTGATTTGGAAACAATCTCCTTGTTATGTGACGAGTTTGGCCTGGAAGAAAGAGAAATATGATATTGTTCGAAGTGATATAAAATTATATTGAGGAGTTCGAAGAACGACGATTAATATCATCTTAGCACTAGAACAATCTCATATTTTGAGTCTGGAAGGGGAACCAAAACGAGGAAACATAAAAGGTGACTGTTGAACAAATGAAACAATATGGGTTGCTATGTATTTTTTTAACTAAGAGATCTAACTTGTCGAAACAAAAAATTGGAAAAATAAAACCAAACAAACAAAAACAATTACAAAAAATAGTTTACTATTTTTTACTAATACTTTGAAGTACTTGTTCTCCAAAGGATCTTATTCTCACAATTGAGTTTATAAAAACATTGAAGTTAAATTTTACATTTTCATCATCGGTGACAAAACTTGGTTTAAATTTTATAGAGATAAACTAGATCGTTCATCCATCCAATGAGATCTATCTATCCTTTTATTTTCCGTTTGTTAGCCAATTCTTGAAAACGATCAAACTTAAAAATCTTCATGCATCTATTGTGCGTTCTTAAAAATTACTGATTTTGAATATTCCTCTCCAAAATTACTTGACTTGACATAGTAAAAAAAAATGTTTTTTTTTTTTCTTTTTTTTTCTGAAAAGATCATTTATTTTTTCCCCTTTCCAAAACCTCTTATTAATGGTCTTTCTCTCTTTTTTTGGAAGAAAAAAGAGAACAAACAAAATTTTTTTTTGGTATATGAGATTAGTTTTTTTTCGAAAAGAGAAAAAAACCATGTTTGTATATGGACATTGTTTTTAATAACGAAATGGAATTTATTCGATTTCCAAACAGTACGCATAATTTGATGGACTTTTTTTTTGAACTTTGTTGGAACTAATTATTTGCTTCAAGGGACCAAAATATTAGTTCAAAGAGTTTTTAATTGAGACGTGCCGTCTTTTGGGATTTATGAGATTCACAACATTGTAAATTTTATTTTCAAACTCTTCTAAAATAACTTTTAATTACATTTCTAGAATCGAAATTATTGGTAAAATACAAATTATTTTACTTTGTTAGAATTCCAAAAAAGAAGATCAGAAAATTTTCAAACTTTGCCTAATTACTAAAGTTTTTACCTAAATCATTCCACATTGGCTACAGTGCAATAATAACCTTTTTAGATTGACAATCTCTTTCTTATCTGTAGTTATCAAAATTTATTTACTTAAATTTTCCCAAATAAAATGTTTTAGTTTAAAAAAAAATATATAGCATCTATATAAACATTTTTATAACAATATTTCCTTTTATATGATGATTTTTTCAATATTTTTTTGAAAAATATTCTTGTAACAGGCTTATAACATGTTACAAATTTTATAACACTCTTTATAAAAACTTTTATAACATAAATAGTTGTTATTATAAAAATTTTATAACATTTTAAACGCTTATAACAACTTTACAATACGTTTATAACATATTATAAAAAACTTTTTTTTCTTGGTGAAGAAAATTAATCTTTAATAACACAATGTAAGAAGTGTTTCTATCATAATCATCAAATAAAAGTTAAATTGGACTTTTTGAATCGAGATTCTTATTAAGGGATTCGTCTCTATTATTATTTTTTGACCAATTTCTAAATAAGGATTCCCTTATCGAGAAATATGTTTAATATTGAAAATAAACAGGGTTTTTCAAATCTAAGTAATTGGCAAAAAATTTATTCAATCTCTATGAAATTTGGTTAAAAATATTTAATAGAGATTAGTCCCTTAAATGAAACAATTCAATAGTAAAGTGAAAATTTTAACCAAATTTAAGTGGGCTGTTATATTCAGGTTCTCCAATATTTAGATTTTTTACTTTGGTTGTAACTCATTGATTTTTATTATTTAAAGTACTTCTTTCATTAGATTTTTTAATTTTTTTTTCAAAATCTCACAGAAATTTCCACAATAGAATATTGAGTTGAATTGCTTAAAATAGGACTCCAAATGTTGAATGGCTTATCTTTTGTCCTTATCTCAACACTCTATTGTGGAATTTAATTTTTTCATCATTTTTTAATTTTTTAAATCATGACAACAAATACAATTAGAATTATTTTTTATCAGAGATATTGGGTATTAAAGTATTCTGTTTAAAAAAGAACAACAATATTATATTCGAGAGAACCACAATAGAAAACACATATTGGGCTTTAATAGCTAGAAGGATTCCAATGAATAATAATTATCCCAAAAAATTCCTTTTTAGGATTTTAAATAGTTGGATTTAGTCAAATTGAAGAAGTCAATATGATTATATTTTATCAAATTTTAAACCACAGAATAGCTATAAATTTTATTCTAAGAATCTAAAATAATCCCCCCCCCAAAAAAAAAAACTAGACTCGATTCCTAAAATTTTACACATCTAAAATCAAAAATAGGAAAACAAAAACTCAATTTATGATATTTTTTCAAACCTAATATAGAACCATATTTAAGTTACCCAATATTAATGCTTTTAAAAGCAATTATTAACACCCAAATAAAGAAAAAAATTTAAAACGAAAAAATAAAAATTGTGGTGTCCAAATGATGAAACAAGCTTAATATAAAATTTTTTGAACAAAAAATGTATTGGTAGATTTTTTAAAATTACTCCAACAATGATTAATCGATCAAATATTAAGATACAATCAAAACCTTGTATGTGGATTTTTCATATTAAGAAACTCAACACTAACATTTTATCAACCATTGTAAAAAAAAATTCCAGATCTAACAAAACGGATTTCTTAACTCAAAAAACAAAATGAAAACAAAAAACAAAAAAAAATGAAAAAGTTTGTAAAATCCAAATAATTTTCCAAATTGAATGTAAGGTATGCTATTGCTATTCTTTTGACTGTTTAAACTGTGCCCAAATTTTTAGAATTAAATTTATCTAAATAAAAAAAAAAAAAAAAAAAACTATATATCCAATTTTATTCTCTTTTTTTTATTGTTTAACATACTAAAAAAAAAAAAATAACAAATAATATTTTAAAATACTTTTTAGAGAATCTATGATCACACGGCACTAAAATAAAATGTTCTTATCTCATCTCTCTCAAATTTTTATTATGTCTTATGGTGTAGCTCCTTCCTTAAGGACTATTCGAATTTTATGCTCTGCGAGGGTTGGAATACCATACTGTAAATAGTTCAAATGTTTAAAAAGTTATAGGTTTTGCTGAAAGTCAATTTATTACAATTTTTGGAATTATTAAATGTTTTCTTTTTAAATTAAAAAAATATTTTGAGATCCAAAATTTAACTGAATTCCCTCAAAAAACATTGCAAATTTGAATTACTAATTTTTTACCCATTGCTGCTGTGACTTTCCACTTTATATTAAAGTATATTGATACCACTCCACTAAAATCTTGAAATATAAATATACGAAGTGGAAAGTCACAGCAGCAATGGGTAAAAAATTAGTAATTCAAATTTGCAATGTTTTTTGAGGGAATTCAGTTAAATTTTGGATCTCAAAATATTTTTTTAATTTAAAAAGAAAACATTTAATAATTCCAAAAATTGTAATATTTTGACTTTCAGAAAAACCTACAACTTTTTAACACGTTTTACCATTTACTGTATGGTATTCCAACCCTTGCAGAGTATTAAATTTGAATAGTCCTTAAAGTCATTTATTTTTGGCATTTTTTATTCCAAATTTTCTTTGAAATAATGTTTTTTTTGTTAGTGGTTATATAATTTAAACAGTTAATTTTTTGATTTAATTTCTTCCATATGAAAATTCTTTTTGGTAAGCAAAAGGAAAACAACCCAATAACTTAACACTCCTTCACTGGGAACATCTTCCTTAATAATTATTTTTTTATTTTTGGAAAGAGTTTATTGAATCGAAAACTTAAACAAAACCCAATTTTTGTTATTTTGTTCGTATATTGACTCAATTTCAAGACAAATAATAACAACACATTTGAAAATATAAATTACCTCTTGAGAGATTAAAGATTAATAACTAATTATTTAGTCCCAAATAAATTTAATAATTTTCAAATCTTGAGAAATTATCTGATTTTGTTGTTGAAAAATAAGACACAATTTAATAGGAAGAACAGAGCTTATATCAGTGAATATAATTTAAGCAATCAATTACAAAAAATTAGTCAAATTGTCGTTAATGTTTTATTACTTTCAAACCGAACAAAGTAAATGTTCTTTGATTTGGTCATCAGGACTACAAAAAATGTATTTCAAAATTTTTATTTTTTTATTTTTTTTTCATTGTCTAGAATTCTTGTTTCATTAGATCACTCAAATTAATTTTTTTTAACTTAATGAGTGATAACAAACAAAGTTCATTGTTCAAAAAAGAAACTGAAATAGAAACAAAAACAAAAACAAAAACAGAAACCGAAACCGAAACAGAAAAAGAAAACAAAAATGAAAAAGAAACAGAAAAACATGATGATGAATTTGATTCCTTAACAATTGGATTTGAAAAATACCAATACTTTCAATCACGTAGTAATTTACAATACAAGTCATACCTTCACAAGAATAAAACAACAAAATCACAGCAATTAAAAAAAGATCTCAGCATTGCACTTTCCTCATTAAAATCTCAAAAGAAACATCCATATCATCAAACAATTGGTCTAGTAACAGAGATGTGCACTGCAGTTTCAAGAGGAACTTTTGGAGATGAAGAAAAAATCTTTCAATTTACAGGATCGTTGGTAAGATTTCTTGATGCAATTAAAGAAACTAAATTGAAGTTTATTTCAAAAAACAAAATTAATTTGTTATATCGTGAAATAATCAAAATCCTCTTAACTCAGAGCAAAACTGAACCAAATAACAAAGAAACTTTCCCCTTACTCTTCACAGTAATCTTTGATCCAGTGTATTATAAATGGTGTGAAAAAAAAGATACGAATTTAGATGATTTCCTCTTGACAGCTGAATTAATAAAATATAAGGGTTATATTTGGATCGAAAAAGAGAACGTACCAAGAAAAATAAATAAGAAAGGTACCTATCAAAGGGAAATCTTGTACTCACCAAAGAAACAAAATTCCGATCATTCACAGAAATTCCAATTTAGCAAAAATTCTACAAAGGAAAAGAAATTAAGTATTTCAAAAAAAGAAAAAGAAAAAGAAAAAGAAAAAGAAAAAGAAAAAGAAAAAGAAAAAGTAAAAGAAAAAGAAAAAGAAGATGATACTAATAAATTCTTAAATGAAAGTGAAAGTGAAAGTGATGCTAAAGAAAACATTTTAAATAATACTGAAAATGAAACTGAAGATAAAAACAAGAAAAATCTTGATCAAGACTCTAATTTCGAAATGAACCAAGTGAAAAACGAAAAACAAACCAATTTAGAAAAAAAAAGAAAATTTCGATTAGATGAAAAATTTATAACATCAATAGATTTAGATTCTATTGTCTTGGAAACGTATATTAAAAAGGTATGAACCATTTTCCTCTTGATATTAATTGCAATAATTTCACAAGTTAAATGGAAAAAATATGATAATTTATTTCAAACTAAAAGTTTATTCAGTAGTGTACAAGAGTTTGAGAATCCAGTGTCGATCAATTGAAATGTAAAAATGTCAAAAAAAAAAATATGAAATTTTATTCCAAGTTACTGAGTATCCCAATTGGCAAAAAAAAATTAAAAAATTTCTCACTGATAACTTGTTTGTTTCGAATTTCCATCTTCCATTTTTCAATTTTCCAAAACATTTGATCAGCAAAAAGGATTTATCTACTTTGTATTCAATCATACAAAATGAATCTATTCAACACTCCAATTAACTGTTGAGAGAAAAATGTTGGACATAGAAAAATGGTTGGATACCATTTATATTTGGGAACATTAGTAAAATTGAAAATCAAATCCAATTGATAACTAGGTGAATTTGATATAAATCCGGGTTTAAATGTGTTACAAGTTCATTAATCTGTGGTATGTGTTGAATACTCATTTGAATGGTTGATAAATAAAGTAGATCATGCTATTTTAACAAAAATCCAAGTTTTAGTAAAGTTTACTATTAATTCTGAAAATGTTAATTTTTAAACTTGCTTTAGATTATAAGAGATAAGGTTTTCAAAAAGTAGACATACATTAATCCTTATTCTAATAAGTAGATTATTGCTATTTTCTTTAGTTATTTCACAAACGATTGAAATTAAAAATCAATATTCAGTAATGTTCCCAATTAAAATTACTGTCCAACTATTTTTCTCTGTCCAACATTTTTCTCTCAACAGTAAACTCTGTTTCAGTCAAAGGGGAATATCCAAAAAAAAACATTTTTTTCAAATATCAATTATTTTATATAATTGACCTTTGAAGAAAAAATAAGAAATAAGCAGAATAATACACATCAAATAATTGTTGATATATGTCTGAAAGAAAACTAATTAATCAATAAATTTTCGTAAAAATTGAAAAACTCAAATTCTTAGTTCCCCATTGAGAAAAACAACAATGTTCGTTTGGAACATCTACTTGTATTTGAATAATAAATAGGAAACAATTTTTCACTTCGTTTTCCATACTTTTCTTTTAGAAATCAAGTCCCCAAACGAAGTGTGTTGGTATTTGCGTTCTCTATTTGAAAAAGGAAATGAAAATGAAGTGAAAAATTTTTCACCTTTATAAACCAAATATCAAGATCAAAGATCGAATAGAATTCCAATAGAAATCAATATGATTTCTCAACAATCATTTCAATGGTTTCAATAACCTTAGAATAACACATTTTTACCTAGTGACTATGGATCTTGCAATAAAAAAAATTTTTTGTAACTTAATTACGTTTTAAAAAAAAAAACAAAAATGTGCAAAAATCTGAAAAAATGATTTCAATTTTGAAAATTTCCAAAATAAAATTTTTCTTCTAATATCTATGCAAACTCTTTCAACACATGTTTTTCACCCATTACAACTGGGCCCCTTTGACTGGAAAATAGTTTACTTGATTTCTATGCTAATATCTTATTTATTTTCCTCTATTTTGTTATAAACGTTTGAAAAAAAAAATGATACTTTTCAAATTGAAATAGATTTAAAAAAAAAACACTCCAAAATATAGAACACCTAAATCTAATAAAAATGAAGATTCCCGAAATTGCACCACTTACCCTAATAAAAAAAAACCTTTTTTATAACATCTATATAATATTTTGCTAACAAAATTTCCATTTATATGATGATTTTTTCAATATTTTTTATTGAAAAAATATTCTTATAACAGGCTTATATCATGTTACAAATATCGTAATACATTTTATCACAAACATTTATGTTATAAAAGTTTTTATTATAAAAATTTTATAACATTTTAAATGCTTATAACGCCTTTACAACACGTTGATAACATGTTATAAAAAACTTTTTTTGTTAGGGTTATGAATATCGGAAAAAAAAATTCCTTTGAAAATTTGAGATATTGAATTGTCAAACTTTTTCTCACTACTGTAATTTTTACAATGGAAATCGAATTTTACTTTTATGAAATAACCGTCGTTGTTTGGAATATAGAAAGGCATAATATAATCTTTTCATAATGCAATACACGAAATTGCTTCTCAATAAGCATTTATGATATTTTAGTTTAGGGTGTAATTTAATACAAGAGCGAATATAAATTTAGGTGACGTTTTAAAAATTTGGATTTTCTCAAGATATATCAAAATGTATATTTTTTAACGAGATCCATTATCTCCCTTATTATTTGGATTTATTACTCTTTTTCTCTTAGACAAATCAACTCACTTGAATTACATCTGCGCATGTTGCAGAGTATCTAATTTTGCTTATGAAAGGATCATTAATAGAAATCAATTTTCAATTACAAAATCTATATAAAATAATAATAGATTTCGGAATGAATCCTAATAATGATAAAAATAAAAAAAACTTTAATTCCAAAGGAAATTTTATATCTTGGTATTTGACTAGATAAAAAAACTCATTTTAAATTTAACCTTGATAAAGTTAAAACCAATTTCAAAAAATTAATCAATATCTTACAACAAAACAATTTTTCCAATGGATTAAAAATTCAGTTTTTTAAAGCTGTATTACATAGCCAATTATTATATGGATTAGAAATATTCGATCTAACACAAAAAGACTTCAATTCAATCGATGTATGGATAAATAAAAAAATTACAAAATTTTTATTAATCAACCCACACTCCACTACTCTTGGTTAGAAAACTGAATCAAAAATAAATCCGATCAGAATAACGATATATAGAAGAATATTTAAGATAATTCAAAAATTAAAAATCCCCCATTTTGATGAATTAATTAATTATTCACCTTTTAGAAAAAAAGAATAAGAAAATATTAATTGTCAATCAAACAACTTAAAAGAATTAGAAATTGAATTGGATAAATATTAATTAAAAATTTAGAAAATAGTTCGAGTTGGAAATGTCGTAAGGTTTTTTTTAATTTAATAAAAAGAAAATTTAGAAAATTTTCTGTTTATTTCTTAAAATAAAAAAAACCGTCGTTAGCTTTCCCAGAATTCAGAAGAATTGAGTAAAATCTTTGGTTTTCCACAATTTCACTAAATTAAAAAAAAGTGCCATTAGGTTTTCTTGAGTTTTATGTTTATTTTGTAGAATAATAGATTTTACAAATAAAACAGAACTCAAGAAAACCGCCGTTAGGTTTTTTTTACTTTTTTGGAATGTAAAGAAAATTTATTTAATTTTCTTTATATTTCAAAAATTAAAAATTAACCTATGCACTCTACGGCACTCTACGGATCTTGACGACACTCCTCAAAAACATTTAAAAATCAACAAATCAATAACAACATAAATAAGCAAATAGCGTCGTCAAGTGCCGTCAAGTGCCTAGGTTTTCTTGAGGTTTTCTGTTTTATTTGTAAATCAATCGATTTTCGTTAGGGTTTTTTGAGGTTTTCTATTTTATTTGTGAAATCTTCTAGGTTTTCATGTGGTTTTCTGTTTTATTTGAAAATCTATGGATTTTCGTCAGCTTTTCATGAGGTTTTCTGTTTTATTTGTTAAGTGTTCTAGGTTTTTTTGAGGTTTTCTATTTATTTGTGAAGTGTTGATAGTTTTTCGGTTTATTTCAAAAAACTCAAAAAAACCTGACGAAAATCCATAGATTTTCAAATAAAACAGAAAACCACATGAAAACCTAGAAGACTTCACAAATAAAATAGAAAACCTCAAAAAAACCTAACGAAAATCGATTGATTTTCAAAATAAATAGAAAACTCAAAAAAACCTAACGAAAATTATTGATTTTACAAAACAACAGAAAACTCAAGAAAACTTAACGGCAAACAAGAGGGGTCAATAACTCCTCCCTTAAATAATAATAAAAAAAAAAAATGTATATATTTTTTTGTAGAAATGTCAAAGCACAGAAAGTTTTTTACAACTATAAAACTTATATATAAAAAAAGAAAAATTAAGAGGAATATTAATACTTATTGAACCAATACCTATTGTTTGTCTTTATTCTCAAAAGATGTTCAATCAAAATATTGCCAAAAAAAAAAAAAAAAAAACGTCACTTTTTTCGGAGAAAACAACGAACGACCAATTTCAATAACAAAATAAGTAATATGGCAAGGTCACAACTGATTTTTTAAACAATAAAATACAGTTATATGTTTTTCATTTGATTGGAAATTTCACTGAGATTAAAAAAGTTATGAAAACAATTTTTATAATCAAAAAAAGAAAAAAATAATCACCCAATTTTCACCCCTTCTTAAAAAATATAATATAAAATCGAGATCAGAAATTTTGAGATCTTTTTTAAAATCTAATATAATACTAACAAACAAATTAAATTATTATGAACAATCAATTAATGAATAATAATAATTTTGGGTATTAATATAGTTTTCTGACAATTGCTTTGAATAAAGAGATTTTTTAAATAAATTTGCCCCATTTTTTTAGAAATAGCTTATTCTATTAATTCTAATTTAAAAATTATTAAATTTAAATCAAAAAAAAAAAAAAACAATTACTAATAAATAGGATAATAATTTTCAAATTTCTGAATATTTATTACAAAATATACAGTTTTTTGGATCATTAGGCGGGTTTAAATATTTAAGAGATGAACTACAAAAGACAAATGAACATCGGATAAGCTTTCACAAGTTTAACTCATTGTTAATAATGATTAGCCACATTTATAAATATATTGAAGAAGAATTTATCAAAATTTTTTTAAATCAAACAATTGGCAGCATTTCTGAACAAATTGAGTATTATTTTCTTCATATTCCGAAGGATATTAATATTGATAATTTTTTCAAAAAGATAAAAACAACAATCCAAATTTTGAATAAATTAAAAAAAAAAAAAAAAAAATTACAATTAAGGAATACTAACCAAATATTTAATCAAACCGAAAATTATAAAGAAAATATAAATTTCGAATTGGAATTAATTAAAGAAGACTATAACAATGAAATAACTAATACAAAAAAAATATTAATTTTAAAAATTATAGCATCTATTATTGAAGACATGGAAAATATATTAAAAAACACAACAACAAAAACCAAGATGACTAATAAAACCAAAAAACAGGTTTTACAACAATATTTCAAAGCACAGAATTTTTTTTGGGATTGGTTTCAAAGAACCCAAATCAACTTTTTTACAACAATTATTGAAAATGAGATTAATTTGGAAATTTTAAAAAACTTCCATTCCATTTTTAAATATTATATTAGTAAAAATAAAATTACAAAACAAGAAATTGAGATATTATGGAATCGAATCATTGAGAAATCAATTAAAAAAAATCTCCGTAACGAACTGTTATTAATAATCGGAACAAGTATTAATTATTTTAAACCACCAATCATCAATCATTTAGAGTTTTTAATTTCAAAAATTGAATTAATTGATTATTTATTTTTTTCTACTTCATTTCTTCGATTTTATCATTTTTTAACCATCAAATCATTTGAAAAAAATCAAAATAATATAATTAATTTTGAAAAAAAATTACCAATTAGTTTAAATATTTTATTTAATTTATTAGAAAATAAAAATTTATTTAAAAACAAAAAATTTATTAAAAAAATTAAATTTTATTTAAAAAATGTATTTAAAAATCAAAAATGTATTCCCTTTATAGGCATATTTTTTAGAAAATTTATCAATGAATTAAATAAAAAAAATTATGGTGTATTTTTATTAAAATTATTAAAAATCTTATTTTCGTCGTATATAATCAAGGATCAAAATAATGAAAAAAAATATGACAAAATGATAAAAATAATAAATCAAATAGAAAAAAAATACCAATTAATTAATTTATTAATAAAAAACATTAAACTGTTTGTAAATCAAATGAACAACAAAAATATGAACAAGGATAAAAACAAAAACTTTAAAAACAACAACAACAACAACAACAAAAACAAAAACAAAAACAACAACAACAGCAACAACAACAACAACAACAATAATAATAATAATGATAATGCTAAAAATTTAAAAACTTTTAAACAAATTAATAAAAGATTTAAATTTTTAAATTTTATTTTGATTTATTCTAATCTGGAATTAAAAAAAAAACAATTAATTAGTTTATGGGATATTTTTCAAAAGAATAATATTCAATTAAGGTATTTTTATAATTGGCTAACAAAAATAAAAGTTAAAAAGAAAAGTATTGAACAAAAAATTAAAACTCAAAAAATTTTTATTTCTGATCAATTAATTTATTATTTATTTAACGAAAGAATTCTTTTAATAAAAAATCCAAATAAATTAATTCTTGAATATTTTTTATTATTTCAAAAATGTTTTCTACATCTAAATTTAACAAAAAAATCACTTGAAAAAAATTCTCATAATAATAATAAGAAGAATAATACCAAGCCCCATAACGATGAAAAATTGAATAATGATGACAATATAATTACAAAGTCATTTTTTAATAAAAAACAAAAGAAAAGAAAGAAATATAAATATTTTCGAAATAATAAAAAAATCTTGAAAATTGAAGAATTGTGGTATATTTTTGAAAACTGTAATAATAAAAACTTATTAAAATTAATTAGTAAATTTATTAGTAAACTTCATTTAAACATTTCACCACGATCAATTAAAAATAAAAAAGAATATTATAACCTACTTGTCGATTTTTTTAATTATATTTTTAAAAAATTTGAAAATTACCTGGAAAGCCATAATAACAAACAAATAATTAATTATTTAACACTCTTTATCACTTTGATCAAAACATATGATTCATTTACAAATTTAAGATTTTTAACTTCAGTTGAATTTCTTCGGTTCAAATATCAAACAAAATTTCCATTTCTAAAATTGAAAATTAATTATTATCAAAAAAGCCAATTAATTGAATCATTTGATTTAAAAATTCATAAATTTATAAAATTAAAAACATTAAAGCAATTAATCTCAGAATCTTTAAAAATTAAAGAAAATGAAATTGTTATTGAAAATCCCCTAAATAATGAAAAATTTCAGAATAATTTAAATATTTTAACACTTTATCAATTAAATATTAAAAATAAACAAAATTTAATTATTAAAAGTGAAAATATTCAAAATGAAAAATTGAAAATTATTGGCCAAAGAATAATAGACAAGAATGATTATCATTTATTTAATGATGAATGTATTAATTCTGGCGATGGTAGTAATTTAAACACTAATAACCTGCATAAATCAAATTCAAATAAAAAGAATATTAATTTGAGATTTTTGAAAAACAATCATAGGTTTCCTGCTTTTTGGATTGCAAATTCTAATAAATTTAAAAAAATATTTTCGATCTTGGACAATTATGAGAATATTGGTATTTTAAAAAAAACTTGGAAATTAATACAATTGTTGCCAACAAATCGCCGGTATTTATATATACTAAGTAAAATAGATCCAAACAAAAAATTACCTTTTTACAATGAAGCAAAAAATGATCAATTACAGAAAAAATATTCAAATAAACAATTCCCAACATTCTATCAATTATTAAATACAAAGAAAAAGCTATTAAAATTATTTTATTTTTTAAAAATTATTTGGATGAATTTATTTATTCATAAAGATGATAATTTATTTAATTTATTGCCTTCAAATGAGCTTTTAGACATTTTCTGGATTCAAAAATTCTTAATTAGTCATGGTAAAGATTTATTAATAGAAATTTTTCATAAATTATTTGAAAAATTAAAATTCATTTATTTAGATCTTAAGAATAATAGAAATCATTCTGAGAATAACTTTTATTATTTAATTATATTAAAAATGTCAACATTAATAATGAAAATATTAACAATTGTTCAGTTAAATAATGGTAATAGAAATAAAAATTCAAAGAGAAAATCACAATCAAAAAATGGAAAGGAAAATGAAGTGCAGTTAAAGAAAGAAGTTGAAGATAAAAATGATAACGAAATAAACGATGATAAAAGAAATGATAATGATAATGGCGAAGAAGAAGAAGAAGATGATGATGATGATGAGAGTGATGAGAGTGATGAGGATGAGGATGAGGATAAAAAAGACGAGGATGATGAGGATGAAAAAAGAAATAAAATTAATTGGAAACTATTTAATAATAATAAAATTATCAAATCAAAAAAAAATAAATTTTTTTATACATTAATTTGTTTTAATCAATTATCTGTGCAATTTTTAAATGAAGTTAATTATAAGAATAATGATTATTATAAATTAAAAAAACAATCCATAAAATATTTTGATATTTCTCTAGAAATTTTAAATGAGCTCATGAAAAAACAATCAAAATTCATTTTACAATTTAAAAATTTCCCATTTGAAAACTTTCTTCAATTAATGATTTTAAATGAAAATATTTCCAAAATTAGACAATTTGGTTATGAATTTATTTTACACATTTTACATTTTTTCCCATCAAAAAAAAAATCCAAATTAATTCATAATATTTTAGATATTTTATTAAATACTTTCAACAATAAAAATATTGATGATTATAAAAGCAATTCTTTTGAATTCTATGAATTATTCAGTCATGTCATTTCAATATTACCAAATAATAAATTTCAAAAATTTTTAAACACAAACATAACGATTATACACAAATTAATCAATCAGATCCTTTCACACAAAAGTATTGATACCTCAAATAAAAAAGATAAACTATTCAATGGCAAAATGCAGTTACTAACCACAATTTTACGAGATGAATTTGGAATTAAAAAAAAGGAAAAATTAAATGCAAAGTATAATTTTATTCCAAATTTTTATAACACTTGCTTATTTTGCTTTGTATCCAAAATTAATCATCAAAATAGAGATATTTTTTTCCCCAAATGCCACCATCTAGAGACAAGAAAAAATGCCTATCTTTTGTTATATTCTTTTGTTAAAGATTCCTTAAAAAACTTTTCAATATTAATCAACTTACTATCAAATCATTTTAGTAACTTAAAATTGACAAAAGAATGGATTCCAAACCCAATTTTAAAAAATCAACAAACGCTGAGTGGATTTGTTGGATTGAAAAATCAAGGTAATATTCATTATATTTTTTTTTTTTTTTTTTTTTTTTTTTTCTTAAAATTGAATAAATATGGTTAGTTTCAATAATTTAGTTTTCGAATAACTAATATTAGTCTGATAATTATCAATATTTGTTAAGTCATCCTAAAAACTAAATTAAAACATTAGTTTAGATCATGAAATTTTTTCTGTTTTTTTTTAAAGTGAAAAAATTAATTTCCAAGAGTCTTTTATTTTTGTAATCTTCAAAATAGTAAAAGTGTACATAATTTTTTTATGAAACGATACATTTATAAACTATTTAAATTTTTTTTGTTCAATATTTGGAATATATATATATATATATATATGCACAAAAAGTCTTAATTTTAAATGTATTTTTTTTTCAGTAAATCATTTTTTTTATTCAAAAACTTTTATCTCTAAATTTTAATCAAATCTCTACTGCCTCACAAAAAATAAAAAAAAATTGACATTCATTGATTTTCTTATTTGACACTAGACTAGTATGTTTGGTTGATAAATGTATTTTTATAAAGTATTGAAAAGCTATATTTTATCCCTATTAAAACTCTTACTGGAAAATTAATTTATTTTCAATTTCAAATCACAGAAACCATAAAATGTACTAGTTTACGATAATTTTAAAGTTTATCATTTTTAAGAAATCTTGTATCATTAATTTAGAATTAGTATAACACCAATGTAAATGAATTGGAAAGCGAGACCAAAAATCAAAAAGTTATCAAAATTTGAGAATCTAGTTTCTTTGATTTCTGTGATTTTCTTTTTCAACATGAAATGAAAATATTCTCTCTTTCTTTTTAACTTTTAGAATGAAGGATCTTCCAAGATCTTTTCTGTTTTTTTTTTGTTTTATTGGGTTTTACATTTAATTTGTCAATACAAGCCAATTTGTTAAAAGATTTACATTTTTTTTTTAAACACTTTTCAAGGACTTCTTAAAAGGGACTAATTTTGTAGATCTTTAATACTTTTTCACTGTAAATTTAAGGCTCTTAATTCAAGTGAATTTATTGTAGAGATTATTGAATTTTCTCTAAAAAACAAATTAAAATTTCTAATCAATTTCCTTATCTTTTTGAACGAGCAGAGTCAGATAATTGAGAGAAGATCAAAAAAGCATTATTGATATTTGACATTAGTTTGATGTTTTATGTTGGAAAACCTAAAATTTTGAACTTTGAATTTTATCATCATTTTTTTGACGAGAGCATTTTGGAATATTAACCTATTATTTATTAACCTATGTTTTGTAAACTATTTACAAAAAAGTGGGGTAAATTTATTTAAAATATCTATTTTTAAACTCAATCGCCAAAAAAACTATTTAAATAAACAAAACTATTCTCAACCTTTTATTAATTCTTGGTAATAATTCAATTTTTTTATTAGTGTGGTATTGTATTACATAAATAAAAGAGATTAAATTTTTTGATCTCTGTTTTATCTGATATTTTTTAGGGGTGAAAATTGGTGTTAATTATTTGATTTGTGATTGAAAAAATCGTTTTTATAACTTGTTTAATCTCAATAAATTTTTATATAGAATGGAAAACACATAAATGTATTTTATTGTTAAAAAAATCATTTGCCCTTTCCATATTTACTTTTTTTTCTGGAAATTGGTCGTAAATTGTTTTCACCAAAAAAAGTGTTTACTTTTTTTTTTATCATTTTTTGGAAATATTTAAACCAACATATTTTGAAATAAATACCTTAGTCATTGATTCAATCACGATTAATATTTACCTTAATTTGATATTGTCAATTAATGAATAGTTCCATTAACAAAGATGATTTTTTAGGAAATGTAAAAAAAATGCCTCACTTTTCGGAAATACCTTATAGTAACACCAAAAATAGAATCTATTGAAAGAATTGTTCAAGATATCCAATTTAAACTTTACTATTGAAATATTAAACAGTTTATAAAATTGAAAAGTAACAGATTTTAAATTTATTCTGAGCAAAATTTTTCTTAGAAAAATGAAAATCATATTAGATTAACTATATTTTTCTTAAGACTGTTTTTTCTGGATTATTTTTAATTATACTGGGACTTTTCTTTTAATATCAATCTCCAAATATGAAAAACTATTTAATTTTCAAAATTTATACAAAAAAAAATTTCAATCAATAAAAAAATTAACATTAAAAAATGAAAAATCTATAATTTTTGTTTAAAATTCTTTCTTAATTTGAATTGCAGTTTTAAAAAATGAGGAATATTTATTAATAAATATTATTTTTAAATTTATAATAACTTTTTATAGATATATTTTGAAGGGGGGGGTTAATTTCCTATTACAACCGTTAGGTTTTTTTAATTTTAAAAATTAAAAGAAAATTTATTTTATTTTTGGTTTATTTCTCAAAGTAAAAAAATCCGCTGTTAGGCTTTCCAAAATTTAAAAGAATTGAGTAAAATCTTTGCTTTTTATCTATTCCTTTGAATTCTGGAAAATCTAGGCACTCTGTGGCACTCTATAACACTCGACAGCACTTTACGATACGAATGTTTGTTGATATTATTATTATATCTGATAATTTTTAAATATTATTTACCCTTGCATCCAGAACTATTTATTATCAAGTTTTCTTTAAATTGATTGAGATTAATAAATCTAAGTTTTCTATTTTCTAATTTAATATTTTCGTCTTTTTTTTTAAGAAAATTTAAAATTTTTTTGAATTATATTTCAAAAATCACGAAGTTCTAATTTTTTTTTGAGAATAACTTCTTTTCTAGTTGAAATTCTGACTTGATCAAGTTTAGCTTCATTTTTGTAAATTATTCTTGGAAGAATGTGGATTGATTTTTCAAAATTTTATGAATTTTTTATTTACCCAAACATAAATTGAGTCAAATTAAAAATAACTAGTTCATATAGAATAATTAACTAATACATATTGATGTGAACATTTGTAGTTTTACTCCATTCGCTAGTTATTTTTTGTTGGATAAAAATATCATTTTTTATTTTTTTAAAGCTGACTTTTATTTTTTCAAAATTTTTTTGTAAATCATTTTCTTTTTCTAACGAGATTCCTAAATGCTTAATTTCTGATAAAGTTTTTGAATTTAGAGTTTTATCAATATTCGTATTCATTTTAAATTCTTGAATAATTTTATAAATTATGATTAATTTTTTTATCAATTTTTATCTTCAGGTTTATAATAACTTGTTTACTTCCTGTTCTTGTAAAAATATTTCTTTCTTTCCCAATTATTTATTAAAATAATAATATTTTTTTCTACTTATATTTTTAAATATTTAAATAATTGATTTACGCTTTTATATATTAATTAATAGGGGCAACTTGTTATCTGAATACAGTTATTCAACAATTATTTCATATTAAAGAATTTCGAAATTTTATTTTAAATTTTAAAGGTATTAAAACAAATAAGAACGCTATAAAAGATCCAAACATTATAAAAAAAAAGAACAATGATAGTAATATTTTATTTGAAGAATTCAAAAAGATGTTTAAAAATTTAAATAAAAAGGAAAATTCTTATTATGATACTTTACCGTTTTGTAGAGTTTTGAAAGATTTGGAAGGTAAAAATATTAAATTATCTCAACAGGAAGATATTAATGACTTTTTAAAATTACTTTTTAAAAGATTAAATGAAAATTTTTTATCAATTTTCCCAAATAATCATTTTTTAGAAGAATTTTTTGGTTTAGTGATACGGCAAAACATCTTATGTCAAAATAATATGCATTTGATAAAAAAAGAAATGACAAATTTAATAATTGATTTACCAATTAAAAATTTCAATACACTCGAAAGTTCTTTTCAACACAACTTTAAAGAAAAGACTTTAAAGGATAAATTCCAAAATTATTGTCAAGAATGCCAAAAAAATGTTCATTGTTCAACAAATTATGAATTTCAAAAATACCCTCCATTTTTAATTTTTCATTTACAAAGATTCGATTATGATTTTAATTCACTGCAAACGATTAAATTAGATAAATATTTTGAATTTCCTTTAAATTTAACGAAAAAATGTTTTACAATTAATAATCAAGAAAATTTACTTGATTTATATAAAAAAAATATAAATATCAAGAAAAGAAATAATAATAATAATAATCATAAAAGTGATGAGAATTCAAACAAAAATACAACCGAAAATGAAAATGAAAAAGAAAATGGATATGAAAATAATAATATAATAAATGACAAAGAAAACTTAAAATTTTTAAAATATGCCAGCAAAAATAAATTAAAAAAAAATGATTCGATTAAAATTACATTTCCAGAATATGAATTAATTGGAATAATTGTTCATAAAGGTACGATTGAGAATGGAAATTTTTATTCAATTATTCGTAATGAAATTATTCCAAAAACGGACAATAATGAAAATATTTATTTAAATTTTTCAAAACAGAATTTACAAGATTTAAATAATTCTGAAGATGAATCTGAATCTGAAGATGAAGTTATTTCAATTCTTGAAGATTTATCAGATAACCAAATTAAATATGAATGGAATAAATTTCAAGATCGAGATATTACAAAAGTCAAGATCGAGGATCTACCTAAATTTTGTTTTGGTAAAGAAATTAGTAATGAAAACACGTTCACTATTGATGAAAATTCAGAGTCTGCCCATATGCTATTTTATAGAAAAATAAGAAACAAAGACAAACCTCGATTGAATAAGAAGAAAAATGAAAATTATTATCCCTCTTCAAAAGATTTAATCCTGAAAAAAAGTTCACAATATCCGAATAAAATTAATAATAATAATAATATATTCGGTGATGATAACAATAGTGATAGTGATAGTGATAGTGATAGTGATAGTGATAAACAGGGTAATGACAAAAAGATAAAGAAAAAGATAAATTCATTAAAAAAAAATGATTTAGTTCTAGTCAACAATTTAAATATAGAATTTAAAAAGTCATTCAGTCTTATTAAATCTATAAATAATAAAGAATTCAGTAAATTAATTATTAAACAAAAAAAATTTTTATTCGAAAATAATTTATTTGAGTTCTTATGGAAATTAAAACTTCAAGAAAAATTTTGCAATAATAAATATACAATAGAAAATGCAAAATTTTTTAATAATGTCAAATTAGAAACATGTAAATTAAATACTTTTTTTGTATTATTTATATTAAGCCATTCGCAATTGAAAGCAAATTTACAATCTTGGTTTGAATATTTAATTCAAAAATATCAAAATAATTATCAAAATTCAATATGGTTTATAAATTATTTAATTTCTGATGATCTTTTGTTAAATCATTTTTTAATCGAATGCGATAATGAAAAAATAAAAAATAACTTTTCCAAACTAATCCAAACTGCTTCTTTAACTTTAATTAATGAGAAGGGTCATCAAAAACAAAAACACAAACAAAAACAAAAACATCAAAATGAAACAAAATCAACAATTAAAAAATTTCTTGAAAAATTGTTAAAGATTGTTATAAATTCACCGACTGATTTAATTAATAATACTAATTTAAATTTTGAAACGCTTTTTAATATATTATGTAATCTAACAAAACTTGATAATTATATTATTAAATATCTTGTTCAAGATTGTAATGCTTTATTAATTATACAAAATTTCTTTAATAATTTTGCCTATTCTCTATGGAATAATTCAAATTTTGGTTTAAATAGTATGAATTCTTATTCAAAGGTAAATTTAATATCTCAATTATCAATAGAAAAAAATAAACAAGCATTATCATTGAATCGACAACAAAATTTAATTGAACAAAAAAGAATCAAAGACGAAAATTTCCATAATCAACTTGCTAAGCAATTTAGTCCTCTAATTGAACTTTTTGAACTTTTAATTCTAGCTTGTGAAATTGAAAGAGATAATAATGAAAATAACAGTGACAATGATCGTGATAGTGATAATGATGGTGGCAGTGGCAATAATAGTGATAATGGTAATGATCATGATCGTAATTGTAATAATAATAAAATTGGAATTGAAAATGAAAATAAAAATGAAAATAAAAATGAAAATAAAAATGAAAATAAAATTGAAATTGAAATTGAACTTAAAATCGATAGAAATAACAAGAGCAATAATGAAAACAAACAATTTATGGAAAAACGCAATATATTTTTTAAAAAATTGAATAATGGTTACATTATTAAAATGAATTTGTTTCTTAAATCAGTACTTCAAAAAAACATAAATGAAAAAAGTATTTTAAAAATTTTTAATTTTCTTTGTTTTAATAATTGGGTTTTGACACAATTTATCATTAATATATGTTCAGAAGCACTTTACACTCATAAAGAAAATAGAATAAAACGAAAATCAATTATTAGAATAATGGCCAGTTTAATGGAGATAATTGATATCTATACGAAAAAGAGAATTAATCTTGCAATGAATTCTTTAATCCAAGTTAGTGATAATTCTTGGCCAAATGATAATACAGTTCGAAGATTGCTTCGCTCGGCTCTTAATATTTCAAAATCTAATCAAATGGTTAATAAATGGGTTTTTAAAAACAAAAACTTTATCAATAATAAAATGTTAAAATGTGATCTTCGATTTCCTTTTAAAGAACTGTAATTATTTATTACTATTATCCAAAATACTTTATTAAAAACAAACATTTTGGCGAACCGATAATAGACCAGTGACAAAGTTTCCAACTTACAATCTGAAGCAACCACATTCCATTTCCCTTAGCAACATTCAATTTCCCTTAACCACATTATTTCTAATTGTATACCATTTTATCAAATAAGGTATTTCCAAAAAAGTGGGGCATTTTTTTTTACATTTCATAAAAAATAATCTTTTTTAGTGATAGTAATCATTAATCAACTATACCAAATTAAGTTTAATATTAATACCAATTGAATAAATCACTTATGTATTTAATTCAAAGCATGTTAGTTGAAATATTCCCAAAAAATGAAAAAAAAAATAGCACTTTTTTTGGTTAAAGCAATGTACGACCAATTTCAATAAAAAACCGGAAATATGGAAAGGGAACAAATGATTTTTTAAACACGAAAGCGCAGTTATATGTTTTTAATTATATTGTAAAAATTGTTGAGATAATACAAGTTATGAAAATATTTTTTTTGATCAAAAAGAAAATAATAAACACCAATTTTCACCATAAAAAATTATCCGATAAAATCGAGATCATAAATTTTAATATATTTTATTTCTGTAAGACAATACTAAGAAACAAATTGAATTATTATCAAGAATCTATAAATGGTGGTTAATGATTTTATATAAATAAATCCTTTTTTGAAGAATGGGTTACATAAATATATTTTAAAATAAATTTGCACCACTTTCTTGGAAATAGCTTAGTTACAAAAACCACCAGGGCGTAATTTTAAATGAAAAATCGGGCTTATGCTTCATAGAACCACGAATTCTTTGAGGAGATCATCTGATTTAGAATATTTTTGACTATTATGAAAATTTACCTGTAAAAGAATTGGAACAAAATCCCTCTCAATTTATGGAACCTGGACGATTATTGAAAAAATTGGACAGATTCGCCTTCTCACTGGGTTCAACAATATCTCAAAATCAAATTCAAGAATCGGGGAAGCCACGTAGAATGCCATCAAGTTTCCAGGTATTCTAGAGAATTCGAAAGAATAGTTGAAGAAAAATAATAGATTTTACTCAATTCTTATAAAATCTGGAAAAGCTAGCCTAAGTTTTCTTGGTGTTTTCTGTGTTATTTGCTAAGTGTTCTAGGCTTTTTTGAGGTTTTCTATTTTATTTCTAAAGTAAAAAAAACCTAACGAAAATCTATTGATTTTCCATATAAATAGAAAACTCAAAAAAATCTAACGAACATCTATTGATTTTACAAATAAACAGAAAACCTCAAGAAAACCACCGTAAGGTTTTTTTAATATTGTTCTTGATAAAATAATTTCAAAAATTTTCTTTTAATTTTCTCAAATTAAAAAAAAACAACTGTTTTCCAAAATTCAAAAAGAAATGAGAAAAATCTTATAATTTCCAATCAAAATAAAAAACATAAGAAACCCGAATCGCGCTTTTCCAGAATTTAAAAGAAGAGAATAAAATCTTTCATTTTACTTGATTTTATTTAAATTCTGAAAAACTTTAAGAAAAATAGGTGAACTTTTGTTACCACTTTTTCATTGAAAAAACAAAACAAAAAACATTTTTTAAAAAATTTGAAAATAAATAAATGTTTTCGTATCCTTGTTGATAATAATGTTAATGTTTTATTTTTAAATAAATTAATAAAATTAAATGTAGAAAATTTCAATTTTTTTTTTTTTTTTAATTAAAAGTTTGTACTTTTTCATTATTTTTGAATATTAAGATTGACAAACTGCAAATTTGAAATGAATTTTCATTCAAATCCTTAAAACACTTGTTCTTCCATTATAGTTAGATATTTACATAAAGTGCATTGAATCCCGTCAAGTCTAGTAGAGTACCTTTGACTGAATAAGTTTTCCTGTCTTCGAAATAATTGAAGAAAATTTTTGAAATTTTCATCTAATTTCCCAAATTATAAAAAAACTAATGGTGGGACTTGAAATTATCTATTTTATTCTTTTTAAATTATATTGATTTCCCAAACAAACAAAAAAACTCAAAAAAAAAAACGTAATGTGAAGTACCTAGAGTGCCTTCAAGTGTACTAGGTTTTACAAAATTCAAAATAATGAAGCAAAATCTATAAATTGACTCAATTCGTAAAAATCAAAAAAAAACAAAACCTAAAGCCAAGTTGAATACCAATTATTAATCATAGATTATGAATTTTTTTTTATCTGATAATCGTTTTATCCGGTTTTTACATCCTTTATAAATAAAATATTTATCAAGTCTGTACATTCCTGTAAAATGCTTCATTTTTTATTTCTATTAACCTAATTTTTTTTATATAGAAAATTCATCGATTTTCTAAACAAAATACAATTCTTAAGAGAACTAAACCTTTTTTTTTTTAGTTTAAGTAATTTTCTTATTCTTCTTTAAATTAAAAAAAAAACTATTAGCAGTTTTCCAGTGGAAAGAATTTAGTAAAATCAATAATTTTACTCAATACTTTCGAATTAACAAAAGCAAACTACAGCTGGAAAGTTTTTTAATTTGTATAGGTAAATTATATTATTATTATTATTATTGTATCGTAATATTTACTCTGTTTTTCTTATCTTTTATTTTTGAACAATTTTTTTTAATTAATACTTTTTCTCAATTCATAATAATTGATTTTTTTTTAAATAAATAGAAAATTTTGAAAATTATTGGATAGCTTTTTTAATTTAAGCAATTAAAATAAATTTTTATAAATCGTCTTTTGATTACCCAAAAGAAAAAAAAATAACCGAACCCCTTTCACTAGAAAATAATTTCATTTGGAATTATTTTGAATAATAGATATCCCCTTTAAAATTTTGTAATTTATAAACAAATTTTTTGAAAAAAATCTAAAAAATATTCAGTTATTTCATTGAAATAAACTTTATTTCTGTTAAATGGCAACAAAAAAAAATTATCAAATCTCAATTATTTTTATTCATAGTTAACCTTTGAAAATCAAGGAATATATAAACAGAATAATGTACATTTTATGAATAGTTGATATTTGTAACAAGTAAATTATAATTAATCTATAAATTTTCGTTAACATATTGAAAACCCAATATTCTATCTGGAAGATTTAGAAAAACATCAAGTTCTTTTAGATCAATCATTTAAGATCAAATAAAATAATGATAGAAATCAATATGATTTCTCTATTGTCATTTTAACTGTTTCAGTAACAATATAATAATATGTTTTTACTAAGCCAATATAGATCTTGCAAACTTTTAAATAAATTAGAACTAAATTACATGTTAAAAAAAAAAATTGAAAATGTGCAAAAATATGAAAAATTCAAAAAAAAATGAAATTTCCGAAATATTTTTTTGTTAGAATTTCCAAAACAGTCTGAAAAAAATGTAATTCACTCATTACAGCTGGTTCCCTTTGACTTGAAAATGGTTTATTTAACACTTGAAAAATAAATATTTCTTAAAGTTTGAATCATTAATATCTGATTTTGTGAAATTTTATCTGACAAAATAATTAAAATTAATTAGAACTTTATGCTGCATTAAAATACAACATAAAATGTCTTTGAAATTTTTTTCAAAAAAAAACCTCTAAATTTTGCATTTTTGAAATACTCTCACATAATAAATATTATTCTATATAACAATTTTAAAAAAGGTTTACAACTTTATTAGGTGTTAATGGAAAGTGCAAAAAAAAATGAAAATTTACGTTATATTTTTTTCATTTTTAATTGTAAAATTTTTGAAATTTTTATTTGACTTAGTGGAGAGATTATTTTAATCTATTTTTTTAATAGTCTAAGAAACGAATTATATTTTTCAATTTTAAAATAAAATCAAATATTTCTTTAAAAAGATATTGCTAAATTAAATTGAAAAACTGTATTATTTTCGGTTTTTGGAATATTTTTTATCATTTTATTTTTTTTCATGTTTGAGTTTTAATTTATATTGCCTGTTTTTTTCTACGAATTATTAATATTTATTCTTTTTTCTTTCTTAATGTTCAATCAAAAATTCATTCATTTAAACTTTTTAAAAAAAAAAAATATCCCAAAAATAGGTGTTTTTTTCAAAAGTTGGTAATTTTGAAAAAGGGGAGTATTCGAATCTTAATGAGTTTAATAACAATCTTTTCTTAATTACATAAAATTATCATAACTTTAAAAAAATAATTTATAAAAGATGTATAACTGAAATCCAATGTGTAGTTTTGGCTAACTGTAATTTTCAGAATTCATTTTTTCCTTGTGGTGATGTCAAGAAAGAAATTAAAGGTATGAATTTAAAATTTTAAAAAGTATAAAGTTTATTAATATTATGTTTAAATTTTAAATATAATAATTTATTCAGATGAAAAAGAAATCGAAGATGAAGAATCATGAGTATTACGTTGTGTTTGTGAATTAGATTGTGTAGTATCTGTTTTTGAAGATGATCCAGATTCAGAATTAGAATCAGAATTCTTTGATTTTTTCATTTTGTCTAATGGGATAGAATCACCAACATCACTACCATCACTATCATCACTATCGTCACGGACATCACTGTGCTTGTTTGATTTCTTCTTTTTGTTAATGATTGAAGTGTTTCCCTTTGCTCCTAAAAATTGAAGTATCACAGGCAAAAATACAAAACCATGAAGTATACCAGAAACGATCGTTGCATATAAAATTTTTACCAAGGTTCTAAATATTTCTGAAGTTGCGAAAATTAGGACAGGTGTCAATCCAAGGAAGGTTGTGAAGCCACCAAGTAAGACCGAAGAGCCAATTTGGGTTAATGAATGAATTACTTTTTCTTTTCTGGTTTTCTGTTTTGATGTCGTGTATGAATGAATAATGTGCGCAGCATAATCAACAGCAAACCCAACTGACATAATTAAACATACAGAAGAAACAGGTTCAATTTTCAATCCCACTAGCCATAAAAATCCATATAAATCAACATCAATCATTATAATTGTTAAACTAATTAAAATTGCATTCTATTTGTTATAATAATCAGTATAATTAAATAAATAGAAAGTAAGTAAAAGAGAAAGAAAAATTTAGAGCAAAAATAAGTAAAATCACAGTGTTAAATAAACGATAAATTTAAAAAAAAAATTAAAAAACAAAGAGTTGAAAAATAAATATTATAAAAATTATTGAAAATAAAAAAAAAAGAAAAAAAAAATAAAATAAAAATTTAAAATAAATAAAAAAAAAAAGTGTGATTAAAATAAGAAAAAAAAATATTTACTGTTGGATAAATAAAAAAAATAAAAGCTAATAATAATACAGCCAAAATAGCAAAGCCAACACTCATTAGTGTTGATTGTTTAACGATTGAATATTGTTCAACTAAATAATAAAACTCATTATATTCAAAACAATCAATTTCTGAGTTGGTTGTTATATCTCTTATATCATACATGAAATCAACACGATCATTTGTTTTTGAAAGATCAGTAGAAACAAAATTTAATCTGGAAACTTCAATTTGTTTGTTTATATCATCTTCATTTTCATTAAAAATAATATCTGATATAAGTTTATAATGAATATAATCTGAGTTTTGTAAAAAGGAATCTTGTAAATATGAATAGAATTCATCTGGGTTTACAGGCAAACCATCTGAATCTAATGTTGGTGCATCATCTTCTGTTTGTAAATAATTTAGATAATCTTCATACCATCCATATGGCCCTCTGGATACCCATTTTTCTGTTTTTTTTAAATCTTCAATTAATTTCAAAAGTTGATTTTTGGTTTCTGCTTCGTGATATTTAGTATCTTCTTTTATCACAATATAAAAGTCTTGACCATTTCCTAAATAATATTTGTTCAATACCTTAAACATATCTTGGAGATAAGAATCATCGGTCAAGACACTTGTTTCTTCAAATCCTTCTTCAACTTGTGTTGCAAAATAAATTGAAGCTCCAAAATATGCTAAAAAAATTATAATAATAAAGATACTGACTTTTTTATTCAAAATAAATGGCCCATATTTTTCTTTTAGAAATCTTTGGAAAAAATCTAATTTTAATTTGCTTTCATTTCCCTTATTTTTCTTGGTATTTTTTTCTTTTGTATCTGTATTTGAATCAGTATCAGAATCAGAAGTTGTACTTGAATTGGGATCAGAATCTGAAATTTCAACATCTTTCTTATTCTTTTTCTTTTTCTTTTCCTTTTCCTTTTCCTTTTTCTGCTCCTTTTTGTCAAAATTATTTGTTTTAATCCTCATACAAGGAAGAAAGGCATTGTGTTGGTGATGAATTCGTTTTGCTTCAAAAGATAGCATTATGGGAAATAATGTAAATTGGAAAAAGATCACAAAAAATATACAACAACAACCATATCCACAAAAATATACAGTTGCATCAAAGGGTGAACTTAAGCCAATTAATAAAACAGCTACATCTGTTAATGTTGTTACAACAATACTAGTTGCTATTAAGATGGCATTTTTTTGATTTTTTTTTTATTAGTTATATTTTGATTTTTTTTTTTTATTAAATTTTGTGTGTTTTTTATTAAATAATGTTTTTATAAAATTTTAGATTTTTTTTTTCAAGAATTGGTATATAGAATTATTTATTAAATTATTTTAAATTAATTTTAAAATTAAAATTAATTCCATCATTAATCTTGTAATCAATAAATTCAATTAATAGAATTTGTTTTAATTTAATTTTATTTTTTTTTAAATTAAAATAATATTTCAAAATTAAAATAATTTTTAAGACTAAATCAGAATTTCATGAATAATCATAATAAAAATTAAGTTTGATTTAATTTTGTGTTTTTTTCTCTTTTTTTGAATATTTAATAATTTTTGAATAATGATCAAAAAGATTCAGTTTATTCAAAATGATTAATACTTTAATTTTAATATAATTAATTGTGTATTCATTTATTGTATAATAAAAAAAAATAAAATAAATGAAAAAAAATAAATAAATACAATTTTTGAGAGTCAACGTTAGACGATCTCTTGGGTTTAATGAAATATCTGTTAAATCAAAGTTTTTTACAATGATATAAACATCATCAACTCCTAATGCAAGCATCAAAAAAATCAAAACAGATACTAATGATGTGTTTTTAATAAAATAACCACCAAGTCCAAATCCACATAAAACGGAAAATGCAATAGTAACCAATGCCCCAATTGATAAATATAAATGTGAAGTTAATGTTGATTTAAAATTTCCTATTTATATATTTAATATATTGTGAGAGATGTATTTTGGAATTAAAAATTAGTTTTAATATTGTTTTGATAGTTTTGTAAATAAAATTATCTAAATAATAAAGATGGGGAGAAAATAACAAATATCAAAAGAATATCTACAAAATCTAAAAAAAATGGAGAAAATAAATGGAACTACATAATCAATATCAAAAATGAATAATAGTTTGAAAAGAAAAGTAAAAGAAAAGAATAATACCAATGGTTAACCATAAAACAAGTCCCATTAAAATATATCCAATTATATATGTTACAGGATTTGAAGCACTAGCCTTTCCAACTTCGTTATTAATTGAACTATTTGCATTAAATATAAGTTTATGTTTGGAATTATCTTTTTCCAATTGGTTTTTTATTTCTAACAATTCATCAATAAATTCTAATTCCTATTGAAATTTGTTTATTTTAAATAAAAAATAATCAAAAAAGATTTGATTTAAATTTGTATTTCTATTTTGAGAAAGATTCAATTCAAATGTTGAAATTTACCCATTTTTCCAAAGGCTTTGCATTATCGTCATTATTTTCCATTGCATAATTTAAAATTAACACTACACCTCCAATAATTTCACCGTCTTCGTTTTTTTCTATGTCCACTTTAGAAATAAAATAATATTAAACAACAACAATAGCAGCATCAATAACAATAATCATAATAATAATGGAAATATTAATATAAGAAAAAAATAATAGAAAAATTAATAAATTTTAAGAAAAAAAATTTTTTTTATAAAAAAAAAGATATATAGATAATTAATTGTAAATGTAAATTTAAATATTTAAGAGAGAGAGAGAGTGTGTGTGTGTGTGTGTGTGTGTGTATGTGAGTGAGATTTTAGTATTAAAGGTAAATTAAAGTTTTTTACTCATTACAGTTGATTCATCTAGATATTGGCCTGTGACAATATTTTTTTGGTCAGTGATAACCTCTAAGATTTTATCTTCTTCAACTAAACTTTGATTAAAGTTCCAAAACTCTAAAATTCCATTGATTTGGCATTTGTTAGTAATAGGATTGACATAACAAAGATCGTAAAAACCATATTTTTTATCGTTATAAGTAATTTCTAATTCTTTCACTTTTTTATCATATTCAAACATTAGATCAATCGATTCTTTCGTAATTACATTGTCTCCTATTAATATTAATTATTAAAAAATATTATTAATTTTTCAAGTATTAAAGAATAAAAAAAATGATTAAAATTATTAATTTAAGGATTATTTTTTTAAAAAGTTAATGATTCAAAATTTCTCCTCAAAATTTAAATTTATTTTTTTCATATTTGATAATTTGTATGAATTCTTATTTGTGGAATCTTTTTGTGGTATGATAACTTTTTTAATTTTTTTTTTTTGAAATTTATCTCTTTATTTATTTAAAGGAGAAAAAGGAGTCAGTAAAGAGAAATTTACAAAAAAAAAAAAAAAAAAGAAAAGTATTTGTAATAAAACAATAATAAAAAAAAAAAAAAAATGATATAACATATTATACATGTGATATAGAAGTGTTTTAAATGTTGAAAGTGTTATAAATTTGGAAAGAAATTGATTAAAATATTAATAACCTCATCTATAACATGTTATAAAAAAATAAACAAATTTTAAAACATTTTTTTTTTGTTATTAAAGAGTTATAAATTTTTATAACATGTTATTTTGGTGTTATTAGAGTTAATGTATTCAGTCAAATTTAGCCTCCTTAAATAAGTTGTTGTATTCAATGAGGCATTGAAGGTTTGACCATTGAAAGTGAGATCTGAGTAGAGAAGGGAGTTAATTGATTGGGAAGTAATTATGCGAGATAAAAAATGCGTTTGTAACGACAGTATAAAAGTTTTGAGAAAAAACTTGATCGTCATTTTTTTTAACTCATCTCATTTTTAAATGTCTCAAAAAGAAAAACTAATTTCATCTCAAGAATTGATTGAAGAGTCAGAAAAAGGATATATCAATAAAAATACTGAACGTATCCAAGAAATAGTAGCAAAGAGATTTCGAAAATTTCTACAAGAAAAAGAAGAAACAAGAGAATTAATAAAAATACCCATTAAAGAACTTGATCGATACATGGTTGTTTTTATTTCGAGGTTGAAAAAAGTTAATACTGAATCATATTCATGGAATAGTTACCGAACAATGGTCCATTGTTTAATTAGTTATTTAAGAAGAGTGTGGCAACAAAATGAATTGGACAATTATCCCACTTTGGAAAAGTTATATAGAACACAATCTACACTCGATCGAAATTTAAATAAGCTTAAGGAAGAGAATAAAGTTGGAAAACACACTGCTTGGTTAACTGGGGAAGAAGAAGATCGTTTTTTATCAAGTTTGGATTTAGAAGATCCTTACGATTTACTCGTCTGTGCATTCTGGTTAACTGGTATATTCACAGGATATCGAGGTGGTGAATATTACCAAATTTTGCAAAGGGATGTTTCATGGGAAGAAGAAGATGGAGAACTTTTTATAAAAATTATACAAAGAGTAAAAAAAAACGATCAGGGAACTTCAAAACAAAAGGGTTGTTTTGAAGATTTTAAATTTATATTTAATTATCCAGCTGCAAAATTTAATCCATATGAAATAATTAAAAAATATTTTAACCACTGCCCAAAAAGACACCCAAATGCAAGTTTCTGGTGTTCAGTTAATTGGTCTAAAAATCGAAAAAAATTTTATAAAGATTGTAATGTTTCAGCAAGCACTTTAAGACGTTATTTACAAAAAAAGGTGAAAAACGCTAAAATTAAAAAAAACATAACATTCCACTCAACTCGTTCAACAGTTATCAATAAATTTCGAATAAAGGGTATAAAAGATTCGGAAGGGATGTTTTTTACTGGACACCAATCTAAAAATGGTTATAATTGTTATAAGAGACAAGATAGGTTACTAAATAAACAAATTGCAGAATCATTATGCCATGTTTCAATGGAAACCAAAAAAGAAAAAACGATCAAACAAGACTTAAAAAAGAAAAGATCTAATTCCAAGGAAAAGAAAATTGAAAGTGTTGAAGAGACCTCCAACGAGAATAGAAATTTTAATGATTTTATGGGAAACATTAAATTAATCAATTGTTCTAATATTAATTTCAATTTTTATAACCAAAGAAAATAAATTAACACTTTTTATTCTTTCTATTTTGTTCTTCTTCTTCTTTCGTCTAAATTTTCTTTTTATCATACATTAACTCGGATTATCAGGCACTCATTTTCAAATGTTATTTCATCAATATCATAAGTTAACAAAAAGTTGTCCAACCACTTCGCTTCAACTCATCTTGATATTTGTGAATGTGTCTCGACACTCCGGTCTCGACTACATTAACTGATATCAAGAATCGTTTCCCGCTTCGCTAATCTTCCAACAATTTGTTAACTTATGATATTTCGGATAACATTCTCATTTCGACCTGATAAGAACAGATAAAACATGGTATACAATTTGTAATAAATTTTGTATATTAAGTATATTGAAAAACAATAATACAATAAAAAAAAATACATAATACATCTTGTTAAAATTGTTTCACCATTAAAAACCATGATAGAAAACTGTTTTGAATCGTAAAATTATCATTAAAAAAAATTTTTTCAAACGAATTCTCATTAAATATTTTCAATTTTATTTTTTGTTTAAAGTTTTTATACAATTAATAATTTATTTAAAAATTTGAAATATTTTGTAATAATAAAAATTTATAACGGTATAAAAACGTTATTATACTTTTTTTATTAAAAAATCGCAATATAAACAAGATTTTTGTTATAAAGATGTTATCTAATTGTTTTATAAATATTTTTTTATTAGCATAATGATTCAGAACTGGTAAAAATTTAAATTTATTCTGATAATTATTTTTTATAATTGACCCTTGAAGATTAAATAAGAAATAAGTAGAATAATAAACATCAAAGAAAAGTTGACACTCCATCTGAAATAAAACTAATTAATAAATAGATTTTCTTAATAATTTCAAAACCCAAGTTTTTAGGACCCCATTGAGAAAAACAGCAATGTTCATTTTGATCTCCTATTGAAGATCCAAATAAAATTCCAATAGAAATCAAAATGATTTCTCTACAATCATTTTTACTTTATCAATAACCTTAGAATAACACGTTTTTGCCAAGTAACTATAAGATCATGCAATAAAAAAAAAAATTTGCAACTGGATTAGGTAGCAAAAATAATCTAAAAAATTGAGAAAAAAACAAAAAATGTGCATAAATGATTTCAATTTTGAAAATTTCCAAAAAATGATTTCAAATTTTTTCTTCTAATATCCATTCAAAACCCTTTAAATATGTGAAATTCACCCCTACAACTGGGCCCCTTTGGCTGGAAAATGGTTTATTTTATCTGAATATATATATATTTATACCCTCCCCCTCAACACTAGAATATTTTTAAATGGAGTGAAAAGTAAGTGAATTTTAATTAGCGAACACAGGTAGGTAAATTTCGAATTTGGGTTGTGAAAAAATTTTTTTCCCAAATGACTAATTATTGAAATAAAAAACCGAAATCGTGAACAGAAAAAGATTTCTTGACTCAACTATCTTTAAAGTCAATAAATGCTGTTTTGACATAATAATAATATTCACTTAACATAAAATTTGGATGATCCTTAAACTCCAGAAAAGAAATTAAAGTATAAAAGCTTCAAGAATGTCATTTACACTATTTCAATATAGTCAGTTCCACTTCTAAGGTACAAACTTTAAACAAAATTTAAGGTATAAAATAAATCTCAAATTGTGGTACAATTTTTCGAATTTTATTTTTAAATGAATTATTTTGTATAATTCAAATTTTATGTCTTACTTTGGAATTTTTTTGTGACTTTAATTTCCTTTCAAAGTTTGTGCCTTAAAAGTGGAACTGGCTGTAATAAAAAAAAACCAAGAAATTTTATTAAGGTGAAAATTTTGACTTTTTTGGTGATTCTTGAAATTGAAAATATACAAGATGAAATTAAGGTAATGTCCTGTATCGATCCCGATGAAATTGAAAATAAGAGACTCTAAAAAGGATGGGCATTTCAGTTAAGAGTCTTTAATCTTGATTAACATTCTTATTAACTTCAAAAAAATGTGGTTAATTTGAACAGCTGTAATTATGTTTACAATTTAACAGTTGCTTACCCATTACAGGTATTGGTGAACAATATTTACTCTCCACTTTAGTTTGAGAATATCTCGGTCTTTCAAAGTAAGAGAAAAAAATGTCCAAAAAATTCTCAAAAATCAAAATTTTTCACATTTTTTTTATTTTTGATATTTTTTTCGATTTTTTATTGAAAATTTGATTGAACTCCAAAAGGTTTTGGTTTTCGTCAAGAAATATAAAGTCTGAAAAGGAAAATAATTTTCAATTTCTACAAAACAAAACAAAAAAGTAAAAGGAAAAATTTGTGAATAATAATTAATTTTACTATTCCAAAAATTTAACAAATTAAATTAAAAATAGATTTAACCTCTCTTAAGAATGAGAAAAATCGACGAGAGCGCTTTTTAAAGGTAACTTTCATTTATAAAATTTGTTTTTTGATTTTTTTTAAACCAAAAAGAATTTTAGCTAACCTCACACTATTAAATTAACAACAGGAATTTTTGAAAAATCAAAAAATTGTAATTTTTTTTCAAAATGATCTTACAGAAGAAAACTTTGTGAGGTTTCCAAACAATACATAACACATTCTTTCTCTCAACAATCCAGGCGTTTTCATCTCAAAACGTGGTTCTTATGATTGAAAAAAATCGTTAAAGTTTTTGAAAAAGTTGTGATTGAAAAAGAGGTTTACCGTTCTGGAAAAAAAAGTTCAACACAGTTTTTAATTTGGGAACATTATGGACTTAAAATTCAAAGTAAGATCAATTAATAAAAGAATAAATAAATAAATAAAGACAAAATGGAAAATTCAGAACAATAACAGTTTTCATAATACTATCTTTTGGTCGGGTTTTTTTCTTTGATGGATCAATTATTCAAAATTTGTTCAAAAAATTGACTATTTTTGCGATCTACAAAACCACATGAATAATTTCGATCTGAAAGTATAGTAGTGAAAAAAATGCCGGCATGAAAATAATCCCTAACTAGATTTTTAATTGTGAGTATTTGGAAAATTGTTGTATAATTTCTTTTATTTAAAATCAAATTCTTTTTATAACTAACCAATTTTTTTTTCTATGATATTGCTCGTCCTATGAAAATAATCGTAAAATCTGGATATCTAATTAAAAAAAATTAATTTTTCTATTATATTAAAAAATAATAATATTTTTATTATTATTACAAAAAAAGTTTCATCAAGTTTATTAGCCCTTATGGATAATAAACTTATTTTTGAGTCTTTAATAAGATTCCTAAATAAAAATTTAGGAATCCGGACATACAAGAGGGGTTAATAACTCCTCCCTTAAATACTGGTATTTGTATTATAAATGGGAAAAAATTTTCACTTCCCTTTTCCATGTTTTCTTTATAAATAGAGTTTCCAAAAGAGATAGGGTTGCAATTTGTGGATCTCTCTACTTGAAAAAGAAAATTGAAAATGAGGTGAAAATTTTTCCCATTTAATATTGAAATAACAGTAATAATAAAAAAAAAAATAGCCAAATTTTTTATGAACCAAGTAATAAACCTACCTAAAGTTCATTAAAGTAGGGTTTCTATAGAGTACTCCAGTAATTGTTTGATAGCCTCATAAGTAGATCAATTTTTTTTTGAAAATCAATAGAGTTTTGTAGAGGTTTGCGAGAGTTTGGAAAATGATATTTTTATTCTTATTTTTGGATTGATTGAATGGCGCTTTGAACCAGTTTAATTTCATTAATCATCATTATAATAAGTGGGTGAGTTATAATTTTAAAAGTTTGATTCTTAAAAAAAGGATTTGATTTTGAATATTAGCAATTTTACAACCATTTTACTGAAGATTCACAATTAAAAATCTTGTAAGGGATTCTTTTCAGTGGTTTTTTTCTTCTACTTTCGATTTAAATTGTGTTTTTTGGTTTGATTGAAAATAATATACTGGTATTTGAATGATAAATGGGAAAAAATTTTCACTTCTCTTTTCATATTTTTCTTTTAATAAATCTAGTTTTCAAAAGACGTAGGTTGGGGTTTGTGGATCTCTCTACTTGAAAAAGGAAATTGAAAATGAAGAGAAAATTTTTCCCATTTTTAATTCAAATACCAGTAATGGATTATTATTTAAAGTTAATTGATTTCTTCTTTTAATTGATTTTACTTTTCGTTTTCAGGTTCTATTAACGTTTCCAAGGAAAAACAATGTTTAACTTTTTTTACTGTTGAACTTTTTTTCCACAACGGCTAATTGTATTTTGGTGTGAAAAACTCAAAATGAAAATCACAATATTTCTTCAAAGATCCTGGTTTTTCTGTTCCAATTATAAACCTTTGATGTTAAAAAGTTTATAGTCTTTGAGTTGGATAGTTTTTTTTATGAACAAGAACCCAAAAAAATTTGTTTCCTTGACAAAAAGTTTTTTTTAAGTTTCAAAATAAAAGAAAGTTTTCCAAAATCCCATTGGATTGGAAAAGTGTTCTAAAAAAGGAAACTAATGCCATTCAAATCAAAGTCTGGTTTTCCTTTATTTCAACGGTCGAGAAGAGATTTTTGAGTATTTTGTTAACACTTTTTCGATCATACGATGATTTTCCAATTAAAAAATGAAAATTTTTAGTTCACGTTCCAAAATATTTTTCTCATTTATAAGTTGAAGAAAATCCAAAGATCTTTACAACACCGTTCAGAAATGATATTTTTAGACAACAAATTAAACTTCGTTTTTTAACTGTGAGACAAAATTTTTACTCTGCTAATTTGATTGTAGCAGTAATAAATAATATTCAAGTAAGAAAGTGAAATAAACATTTTCATTTATCTTTGGAAAATAACAGTACCTCTGAGATCGAGGAAAGGAACTACTTTACACATAAGATCGTTCTGAAATAGAAAAAGAAGTGTTACCAGAGACCCAGATATATGGAGACACTCAAACAATCATCAAAACAATTGTCAAAATACAAAGACACCCCTACCAAACACAAACACAAAACACAACACAAACAATAAAGCAAGAGTTGAGAGACTGTATTTTATTTTGTGGTTTTGGTGGTGTCTCGAATAATTGGGTGTATGGTGGTTAATTTCGAAAAATGAAATTTGTTATTTTTTTTTGTTTGACAAAAACCAAGATCGAAGCTTGAGAATTGTCAAAAAAAGATACAAAAAACGAAATTTTGAAAAAAAGAATAAAAAGCAAACCTATTGGATCAGATGTCAACCAGATAGCCTCATATTTAGGCAGGAAATCCCATTTTTTATTGAAGTACCTTTCATTGACCAGAATTGGCGCATCCTGTGGAACATATATTTTTGTAACTTCGTTTTCTGTTTCTTGGAAATAAAACCCACCAATTGAAGCCAAAATGATAACAATGACAATTAAGAGGGAAATATAAGGATGGTCATAAATGATCCCTGAAAATTTACCGAGCTTTTCACCGAGCTTTTCTTCAAAAGTTGCACAAAATTTGGTCCATCTGCTCATTTGTCTAAAAATCGAAAAGAAATAAAATTAATTTATTTGCTTACAAGACAAAAAAAACAAATAAAGAATTTTTTATTGAGAAAAATGAATTTCAAATTATGATATTTATAACATCTCACCAAAAAATCTAAGGACTTTTTGAAATTGCTGAAACGTTACGAAGATTTCTAGAAAAACTGTGATGCTTTTTAACCCCCTCCAATAACTTTAAATGCGAAAACATGAATTAATTATCAAAAATCCCTATTTTTTCTAGATTATATAGAAAAAAGTTAATATTTGATATTGGTTGGAAACTTGAATAATTTGAAAAGTTGTATCTTTTTAAAGAAATAAATGATGTTTTGTTAATTGGGTTTTTTTAATAAATTGCTTTTGATACAATGATAAGAATAGAAAAATCCAATAAATAAATTCAAGACTTTTTTAGATACTCTCCTGACATTTCTGATCCTTTAAAGATTCCGATTATTACCCCAGCATTTTTCCTTTTACAAATGCCTAAAAGAAAGTTTTATAAATTTCACAAAAAGGTGAAAAATATGTAAAGCTGATATATTGGATTTTAAACTTTGGATACATCTCCAAATCTGACAAACAGTATTAGAAATAACACAACATGAAAAATATAAAAAAAATTGTGTTAACTTTTTTCCTCTGTTTTTTTTTTTGAAATTACAGTCAAACTAAAAACAATTTGTTATTTCATTGTCTCAGTACTAACATTTAACTTTGTTTTTTTTTTCAGACTTTGTTTTGGGAAAATAGCAAGACATTCTTCAAAAATTTTGATTTTCATGAGACATAAAAGAAACTCCATAATAAAACTAAAACAATACACAAACAAGAAATAGGATTCTTTAAATACAATTTAAAAAAGAATTCTGAAGTTACTGGGAGATTTAAATTGTGATTTTTTGAAAAAAAAAATGAGAAAAAGATCCCTTTCATTTTTTAAATTTTGATAAGTAAACTCGTTTTAACTCAGAAATTTTCAAAAAAGTGCGAAATTTTTGCAACCAAAAGCATTTAATATTTTTTAGTCCGTTATCTGAATGCAAGTTCTAACAATAAAACAAGATTTAAACCTGAAACAAGTATTTCGGTATTTGACTTTCTATTTCCCAATACCCAAGTCTAAAAAAAAAAACCTGAGTTAAATTTTAATACTGAGACAATGAAAAAAAAATTTGTTTTTAGTTTGACTGTAATTTCAAAAAAAAAAACAGCGAAAAAAAGTGAAGACAATTTTTTTGATATTATTATTGTTGTATGATGAAAAACAAATTGTTAATGGTTTTGTGTGAATAAAACATTATCTATTCAAGAAATAATTTCGAAATGATTAAATTCTCAACTTCACAAACTAAATACAAACAAATCCATTAATAAGTGATCAAAAACAAACAAAGGAAGTACTTTAAACTTAATGGACTGCTCTTAAAAGATAATTACTATTATTTTCCAATTATAAAATGAATATTTGTGGTTTCACATCTCAAATATTTATCTACTGGTATTTGAATTACAAATGGGAAAAATTTTCACTTCATTTTCAATTTATTTTCATTCAGAGTTTTTCAATAGCAATTTACTTCATTGAATACTCTATTTATCAAAGAGTCGTCTGGAAAATGAAACAAATATAAAATCCCTTTTAATATTAAAATATCAGTAATTTGAAAGTTGAAGTAAAACAAAAGATCTTCACATGATCGAATAGAAAGGATATTTTTAAACAATAAATTAAACTTTCTTGAGTTAACTCAAAGACAAAATTTTTAATCTTTAAATTGAGTGTAGTAGTCATAATTAATATTCATTTTGGGACTTGAAATAAAAATTTTCATTTATTAATTGGAAAATAATCATAAATCAAAAATCTATAAAAAAATGAAGGTTCTCATCATTTATAGCGAATTTCCTCCATACCCAAGAAGTGCCTAGAAACTTCAAATTTTTTTCTAAAATTACCCGTATTTTGATCGATAAAATTCCAATACAAAACATTTCTAATGATCTCACAATGTCAAAAATTCTATTAAATGACTAGTAACTCTTATTTATTATAAATACCAAAGTTAATAGGGTAATTATTTCACAAGGATAAGATTAAAGCAGATTAAACATAATCCATCAACTCTAGAGAGAATAAGTTATCATTTTTAAACGAGTTCATTTTTAACTTGAAATTTTCAGTTGAAGATCCCTTTTTGTTGATGGTTTTGGGATCAATTTAGAAAAAGAAAAATTTGCCAAAGATTTATATTTTCAAGACATCTCACTTTTAGTAATTTCAGAGAGTCTTTATGAATAAGTAACCTTGAAAGTTTAATCTTATTTTGGAAATACAGAAAAAGAAATCAAATATTGAGTTATCTTGAAGATCTAAAATAATTGATTATTTATTTTATTCACCCTTATTTTTTAAAATTCTAAAAATTTAAAAGTTCATGATATTCCTTTTCAAATATTAAGAGTATAACCAAGGAACAATTTCAAATTAAAATTAGTTATATCACGAATATTTATTTATTTTTTATTTTTTTAGAATTATTAATTGGAATTCCTTTTATCTGTTGGAAAATCTTACAAAAAATTGAGAAAAAATTTTAAATTCTATTAATACACTTAATCTTTGGGGTTGTTAATAACCAACTGGAAAAATTAAGATTCAGTTATTAATCATTGAGTAACAATAATCAAATTATAAAGTATTTCTTTATGGTTTTAAATACAATTTTCCAGGTTTTAAAAAAGTATTTTGTGAAAATTTTTAATTTGATAGTTTGGTCCTTTTTCCTCTTATTTTTTTTTGTTCAAACAAAGAGAAAAAATCGATTCAAACTGTTTTAACAATAAATAAACTATTTTTTTTTTTGAATTTAAAAGAATTATTATAATTTTTTGAAATTAAGCAGATTTTTTAAACTGAGCTTATTTTAGAACTTAGCTGCATCATTTTTAAAGTGTATTTTTTGACACTTCATTTAGAAGCTCTAAGATTTCAATATTCTTTCAAAGAAAATAATTTTTTTTAAATAATTCAGAAATATGTTGGTTTTGAACTTGTTATAAAATGAAATAATGGATCAAATTTTTTATAAATAAGAGTTTATTTTGGAAATATTTGTGATAGTAATTTTGACTTATATAGAATCAGATTTTTTACTAATTTTTCAATTTCAAAATGTCGTAAAATTTTTTGAATTAGTTATTAAATTAAGGTATTAGCATCGACTAAAAAGAAGCCGACACTTAAAGTATGTAGTTATTGAGTGTAAATAACATTAGTTCATATGGTTCAAAGGCCTCTAAAAAATTGATTAGTCAAGTAGTACTATTTGTTGATCTTAATTAAAAATGATCTTTTTTTTAATAAAAAACCCAATGAATTTAAGAAAAAAATCTACATTTGGTCACAAATTGAAAGGTTGAATTCTCAATATTAAGACACTAAAGATGCAAAATATGTTTCTTAAATGTGTGGTAAAATGTAGATTAGTTAGTAAAATAAATCAATTTTAAAAATAAATTAAATAATTAACCAATAGATTCTTTTGACAAATTATTTCTGAAATATTGGAAAATATATTGATATTACAATTAATATTATAAAAACAAAGAAAACTAATCAGTCTTTCGTTTTTATGTCAATGATTATTGAATTAATCTTTGAAATTAAAAAGATTAAAATATATAGTTATTTTTGGAAGTTCTTAATCTAAATTATGATAAAATACCGGAATACTATTATTTTGAGTTTCTATTTTTGAATTTGGAAAAGAAATTATAAACAAAATTTTCAAAAATGACCATTTTTAATAGTGATCATTAGTAAAAAATGTATTAATTTATTGTGGAATAAGAATAATAATAGATTTTTTAGCACCATTTGATCCATGTAATACTCATATCATTTACACCCAAAAATCAAATATGTTTTGATTATAGATGAAATCTATAGTGAATATAATCTCTTAACAATAATATTTTTTTTGGGTTTACTTTACTGGAGCAAAAAATAGGATAAAAAAAAACTCAATTTCAAAAAATCAAAATTTAAAAAAAAAATTCTGTTTCTTATTTTTTATTTCCAAGGGTTAAATTTCTTCAATTTAAAACAAAATGTTTCTTTATTCACTTCAATTTTATTCAATTTAATCTAATTTTCTGTTTTTATGGTAACTCTCTATATTTGACAAATTAATGATTTTGTACCATTCTTTAGATAAAAACAAAATATTGAAAAAATAAAAAAAATATAAAAAAAAAAATCTTAGAGATCTCCATAGAGCGCCAAAGAGTTAAACTTCGAAACCAACAAAGTTATTTTCAAAATTATAATTCTAAAATTTAAAATTAGAAATCATATGTTATTCTTTGATCTTTTTTCTGAAGACGCGCTCTTTTGTAAGTGTTGATTTTTTTAAGATCGATCTTGTATCAGGTGACACTTTGGTTAGTTTTTAATTGATACTAGGCACTCTAAAAAAAGAGAATTTTTTTATTTTTCCATTTCTGAAAATTATTTTTCACCATTGTGAATCTATCCTTAATTTGGAATTTTATTGTACTTTTACTTTATTTCAAAGCGGTACTGACTGTAATATCAATCTTTGAAATTAATATTTCGTAGGTAACAATTTAAGTAATACATATAAAAAAAATGAAAACAAAAAAATAAAAATCAAAAATGATTGTCCTATTTTTCAACAATCAAAATTATTTACAATATCAACAAATATGATTAATTCTCAATCATTTTCACTGTTCCAATAACATTAAAATAAACAAATTTTAACCAATTGACAGAGATCTTAAATTACCATAGATCTTGAAATAAAAAAAATTTCATCAAAAAAAACATTGAAAAAAAAGTAAAGATGTGAAAAAATGTACAAAAATGATTTCCATTTTGAAATTTCCTTAATATAATTTTTCTTCAAGTATCTATTCAAAGCTTTTAAAATACATCTAATTCACTCACTAAAACTATGACCCTTTGACAGAAAATGGTTTCTTCATCTAATTATAATGAATTACCTTGTAATTCTCAAAAAAAGCCAAAAATAATTATTTATAAGAGAAATGAAAGGTACTTGAAATAACTGGCTTATTGATTTTTTTTTTTTTTTTGTTTATTTTGACTTTAAATCTGCAATCTGAATGATATTAAAAGCCAAAATTTTCAATAGTTAATTATGTTTCAAAAAATATATACACTTTTTTGTTCTCTTTAGAACAAATATAATATCTAATAAATGATTTGATCTTTGAATTCCAAATTGTTTATTATAAAACGACAAACCCTCATTAAAATTAAAATTGAGATTTCCAAATTTTCAAAAGGAATTTCGATTGTGAATACAATATGTTGATTTTATCCAAAGAAACCAAATAAATAGCATCCACGCTATCTTCACAGTTTCAAAGTCATCATTTTTATCAGTATAATGGTTTTCCAGAGTTCCATAACTATCAAAACTATCACAAATTGTATCTTCACTTTGTTTGGTTGTTTTCATCTTCTTTTTGTTTAATGTCTGAAATACTTTCCTTTGCTCCTAAAAATTGAAGTACAACAGGCAAAAACACAAACCCATGAAGTAGACCAGAAATGATCGTTGCATATAAAATTTTTACCAAGATTCTAAATATTTCTGAAGTTGCAAAAAGTATAATAGGTGTCAAGCCAAAGAAGGTTGTTAAACCACCAAGTAAGACAGAAGAGCCTATTTTAGTAATGGATTGAATTACTTTTTCTTTTCTGGTTTTCTGTTTTGATGTTGTATAACAATGGATAATGTGCACAGCATAATCAACAGCAAATCCAACAGACATAATTAAACATACAGAAGAGACAGATTCAATTGTTAATCCCATGAGCCATAAAAATCCATATAAATCAACATCAATCATTATAATTGTTAAAATAATTAAAATTGCATTCTATTTGTTATAATTCATCAAAATAATTAAATAAATCAAAAGTAAATTAGAAAACAAAAATTATAAATGAAAATAAGAAAAAATTACATAGTTAAATAAACAACAAATATAAAAAAAAAAAGAAAAGAATTGATTAAAAAAAAACGAATGAGTTGAAAATTATTAAACAAAATATATCAATAAAATTCCAAAAAAAATAAAAATAAAAAATAAACAAAAAAAAAATAAAAAATGAAAATATAAACTGAGACACTTACTGTTGGATAAACAAAAAAAAGAAAAGCTAAGATGAACACAGCCAAAATAGCAAATCCAACACTCATTAATGTTGATTGTTTAACGATTGAATATTGTTCACTTAAATAATAAAAAGTATTATATTCAAAACAATTAATTTCTGAATCAGTTGTAGATCTCTTACATCAAATATAAAATCAACTTGATCATTTGTTTTTAAAAGATCAGTAGAATAAAAAATTAATCTTGAAACTTCAATTTGTTTGTTTATATCATTTTCATTTTCATTAAAAATAATATCTGATGCAAGTTTATAATGAATATAATCTGAGTTTTGTAAAAAGGAATCTTGTAAATATGAATAGAATTCATCTGGGTTTACAGGCAAGCCATCTGAATCTAATGTTGGTACATCATCTTCTGTTTGTAAATAATTTAGATAATCTTCATACCATCCATATGGCCCTCTGGATACCCATTTTTCATTGTGTCTAAAATCATCGATTAATTTCAAAAGATCATTTTTGGTATGTTTTTCGTGATATTTGGTATCTTCTTTGATCACAATATAAAACTTTTGACCAGTTGGGTTACGATAGATATTCATATATTCAAACATCTCTTGGAGATAAGAATCATCTGGCAAAACAATTGTTTTATCAAATCCTTCTTCAACTTGTGTTGCAAAATAAATTGAAACTCCAAAATATGCTCAAAAAATTATAATAATAATTATACTGAATTTTTTATTCAAAATAAATGGGCCATATTTTTCTTTTAGAAATCTTTGGAGAAAATCTAATTTTAATTTATTAAAATCCTTCTTTTTCTTGGTATTTTTTTCTTTTGAATCTGTAATCGAATCAGTAACAGAATCCAGTGTTGAATTAGAATCAGAATCTGAATCAGGATTTGTCCTTTTCTTTTCTATTTTATCGGAATTTGAATTCATGGAATCCCGTTTATTAGTATCAGAATTTATCTTCTTATTTGAACCAGTATCAGAATCAGAAGTTTTTTGCCAGAACCAGTCTCAGAATTTGATATTGAATTAGAATTGGGATCAGAATCTGACATTTCAACATCAATGATTTTCTTTTTATTAATAATCTTTTTCTTTTTGGATAAATTTGTTGATTTTGCCCTCATACAAGGAAGAAATGTATTACGTTGGTTGTGAATTCGTTTTGCTTCAAAAGATAACATTATGATAAATAATGTAAATTGAAAAAAGATCACAAAAAATATACAACAAGAACCATATCCACAAAAATATACAACTGCATCAAAGGGTGAACTTAAGCCAATTAATAAAACTACCAAATCTGTTAATGTTGTTACAATAATACTAGTTGCTATTAAGATTGCATTTTTTTGATTTTTTTTTATTAATCAATTTAGAGTTTTTTTTAATAGAATTGTTTTATTAAATTTTTATTTTAAATTTTTTTTTTCAAGAATTGGTAAATATACTTTATTCCAAAAATTTGGAAACACTTTAAACAGTTGAAAGAATAACAAAATTACACGTTAAATTGGTTCAATATGGAAATAATTTTTATTTTAGAAACTATTTCATTTTTTGTCTTTTTTGTTTTATATTGATTTACTTTTTACCAGTTACTTATACTTATTTGGTTTGATCTTGAATTTTTTTTCAAAGGGTGATAGAAAGCTAAAGTTGAGTTTATTAAACAGAAAAAGCATTACAATTAGTTGATGGTATCTAATCATTTGATCGATCAACAATTGTTGGTGTAATTTCAACAAATTTACCAATACATTTTTTTTTTCACTCATTTCATCATTTTGGCACACAGGTTTTTTTTTTCTGGTTTTTATTTTTTTTTTCATATATTTGTATGAAGTTGATTACTTATAAAAACATTAATGCTATGTAATTTTAATGTGCTTTTTATCTTACATTTGGAAAAATATAATTAATTGAGTTCTTTTTTTTTGCTTATTTTTGATTTTGGGTTATGTCAAAATTTTTGGGATTGGGTCTAGAATTCATTATTAAATGATTTTAAATTAATTTTAAAATTAAAATTAATTCTATCATTAATCTTAAATCAATAAATTCAATTAATAGAAAAGAAACATAATTTAATTTAATTTTTAAATTACAATAATTTTTAAAATTAAAATAATATTTAAGACTAAATCAGAATTTCATGAATAATCATAATAAAAATTTAGTTTGATTTAAGTTTGTGTTTTTTTCTTTTTTTCAATATTTAATAATTTTTGAATGATGATCAAAAAGATTCAGTTTATTCAAAATGATTAATACTTTAATTTTAATACAATTATAATTGTATATTCAATTATTGGTAATAAATAATATAATAAATGAAATAAAATAAATATATACAATTTTTTAGAGTAAGTTTTAATCGATCTCGTGGGTTGAATGAAATATCTATTAAATCAAAGTTTTTTACAATGATATAAACATCATCAACTCCTAATGCAAACATCAAAAAAATCAAAACAGTTACAAATGTTGTGTTTATAATAAAATATTCAACAAGTCCAAAGCCACAGAAAACGGATAGTCCAATTGTAACCAATGACCCAATTGATAAATAACAATGTGAAGTTAGTATTGATTTAAAATTTCCTATTTATTCATTTAATAATTTGTGAGATGTATTTTTGAAATTAAAAATTAGTTTTAATGTTCTGTTTTGATGGATTTGTATATAAAATTATCTAAATAATAAAGATGGGGAGAAAATAAAAAAAATATCAAAAGAATTTCAACTTAATCTAAAAAAAAAATACAATATGAAATGAATTAAATAATAAAATGAAAAATAAATAATAGGTAGAAAAGAAAAGTTATAGAAAGAATAATACCAATGGTTAACCATAAAAGAAGTCCCATTACAATATATCCAATTACATATGTTATAGGGCTTGAAGCAGTAGCTTTTCCAACTTCAATATTAATTGAACTAGATGATTGAAATATAATATTCTGTTTTGAATTATCTTTTTCCAATTGGTTTTTTAATTTTAAAAATTCATTAATAAATTTTGATTCCTTTTTAAATTTGTTTATTTTGAATAAAAAATAATCAAAAAACATTGAAAACAAATTTTTAAATTTCTATTTTAAAAAGATTTAATTCAAATTTTAATCATTTACCTATTTTTCCAAATACTATCTATTTTCATCTTTTTGGTCCATTGCATAATTCAAATATAACATTTTTGCTGAAATGACTTGGTTTTCATCGTTTTTTTGTATCCCCACTTTAGTTAAAAATAACATTAAACAAAAATGGAAAATGTAAAAACAAGAAAAACAACAGCAGTAACAACATCAACCACCAAAAAAACCACCACCACCACCACAACAACAACAACAATAATAATAATAATAATTATAATTATAATTATAATAATTATAATAATAAGAGATGGGTTAATATAAATTTTTATAAAAAAAATTTTTTTTTAAAAAATATAAAAAAATATTGATAAATAGATAATTAATTGTAAATTTAAATTTAAATATTTAAAGAGAGAGTGAGAAATATTGTGAGTGAGTCAGATTAAAATAATCTGATTTTAGTCTAAAATATAAATTAATTTTTTTTTTACTTATTCCAGTTAATTTATCCAGACATTGGCTTGTAACAATATTTTTTTGACCATTAATAACCTCTAAGATTTTATCTTCTTCAAATAAACTTGGGTCAGAGTTCCAAAAATCTAAAATACCATTGGTTTCGCATTTATTAGTAATATAATTGACATAAAAAAGATCATAATAACCTTATTGTTTATTGTTATATGTAATTTCTAATTCTTTAACTTTTTTATCAATTTCAAACATCATATCAATCGATTCTTTGGTAATTACATTATTTCCTATTAATATTTATTATTATTAAAATATTATTAATTTTTATTAATTATAGTATAAATAAAATTAAAATTACTAATTCAAGGTTTGTTTTTTAATAAATCTTTGATGATTTAAAATTTATCAAAAATCTAAATTTATATTTTTTGTTTTAAAAAAATAATTTGAAATGTTCTATTGATTTCTATTCGAACCTGAGTAAATTTGTACATTATCTTCACAAACAGATCAAAAATTGAAGATATATTTTTTTATCTTGAGAGAAATAGGAATCATTACGAGAGAGCTTTATCTTGTGTATAAAGATTAGTATTTCTTGAGAGATGGAAATATATATCTACAATTTTTGATCTAGAGTAGGAATAAAATAATGTATAGATTGGAGGAGCAATAAAGTGTCGAATAAAATTTGGTGTTGTAATGAATTTAGCCAAAAAACATTCAAAGAAACACATGATGAGGAATAAAAAAAGAAAAAAATTCAGATCTATTAATTTTTTTTCTTTTTTAAAATAAAATAAAAAATGTATAACAAAAAAACAAAATTTTCAAAGAATCTGTAAAACATTGGAAAATTGTTAGTTGAACTGTTTTCTTAACCGTTTGTAAAAGAATTTATTTGTAAATAATTTTGATTCCATTTTTATATTTGGCTTTCTTTTGGACAATTTACAACAGATCATCATTTTGGATTATTTTGGATTTTACTTTGTTGAAAATTATTTTGTGAATTATGTAAGTAAAGCTTTCTTTAATAAATGTTAATTTATAGATCTTTAAAAATATATAAACAAACAAGTAAAAGTAATTAACAAATAAAATGAATTACTCAGCCACAATTAAAATTTTCAATTCAGTATTCTTCTGTTTGAAAACAATTTATTATTTTTGTTAACAGACGAATTATTGAGTGATTTTATTTTACTTTTGTGAGTTGATCAGTAAAGTAGGAACCTTTTTTAAAGTCCAACAAAGTTATTATCTCATTTTCAATATTTAGTATTTCTTCAGATGGTAATAATGCCGACTATCTTTGAAATATTTTAAAACTACATCAATATTAAAGATTTATGTAGTTATAGTTGTTGTTAATTATGGGTTTTGATGATTCAATATTTATTGTCTCTCTTTGAAAAGTTATTTCCTTTTAGATTTTTTTATTTGTCATCAATTACTTTTGATTATTGAAAAGTTTATAATTTGACAAATAAAATTTAAAAATTCAAATTTTAGTAAAATAAAAGACTCAAAATGATTTCGACTGAGATCAAATTAACTTTATATATCAAAATGAATTATTAAAGATATCTAAGAATAAAAATTATTGTATTTTTTTTGAGATTGGTAGCTGGAATATTTTTTGAATAAAACCCCTTTAAATAATATTTTGAAGAAATGATAGATTTGGTAATATTATTCTTAAAATACTAATAGTATTTGGGATAATAAAATCAATATATATTAATAATTGTATCAAAATTGGTTCATTATTAAAGATTTTTTCAAAAAAAAAAATTGAGATCTACCCAATTGGAAAGATAACCAAGATATTTTCAAAAGATATCTTTTGATTTCAAAATCAAATAGATAATACTTTAAAAATAGATTAAGCAAAAGTAGATTTTTTTAGGAATCAGAGATGTTACCGAAAATATACTAAACATATTTTTTTTATTTAAAAAAATAAAAAGTTGATCAATAGTTCACAAGAAGATAGTTTTGCTATCCTAAACAAATTGTGGTAAGAGAAAAATTCACTCAATATTGTTTTTCTAACCAGTGAAAAAAATACTACTTTTTTTGCCAAGAAATTAATATCCTGTTATCATCTTTTTTTGATTCTAATATATTATTTCAATTATTTTTCTTAAAATTTTTCATTATATTTGTTTCATGATTTGAAGGTGAAAGTAAATAAAAAAATAAAAATAAATCAAAAAGTGAGAATATTGTCTAAGAGATAAGGTCTGTACAAAATAGTTGTTCAATGATATATATTTCAAATAATATTCTCTTTTGAAGTATTTCTCTTTTTAAATTTGTATTATAAAATTAAGTGGAATCTTACCTCTGATTTAAACATTAATAAGGTTTTTTTCTTTAAAATTGTCCATTAAAATATTTTCAAAAAATAAAAAAAAATTCATACAATTTTTTTAACAAACGATACACTGCTAATTTCAATAAAAAAAAAAAAAGAAATATGATAAAGATACAAAATAATTTCTAAAACAATAGAATACTTTTATACTAATTAACTTCTATTTGAGAAATTCTATTCAAGATTAAATCTCTTCAAAAACTTTTTGTATGATCAAATTGAAAAAAATATCCCAATAATTCCAAAACTCAAAAATAAACTATTTCCCAGTCATCAAGCCCAGCTATTATAGACCAATTATCAACATTTAAAATGTATGAATTGATACACAAAGAAAAAATTGAATTTTGAAAATTTCCAAATTGAATTTTTTTTTTCACATTTGTATTTTTTTTTGTTTATTTTGATTTTTTTGATTTTATATAAGTTTTGAATTTTTTTTTTTTATTCAAAAATCTAAAGTTAACTTAATAAAAAACCTGTTATTTTAATGTTCTTGAAATAGAGAGAATGATTTTTGAAAATAAACAATTGATTTCTATTGACATTTTCATTGTTCTTTAATTGATTATCATCATGAACATTGTTGTTTATTTTAATAATGCCCGAATAATTTTGAGTTTTTAAAATTTTTAAAGAAATATATTGATTTTTTAGATTTCCTTCATCCACAAATCAACTATTCACAAATGTGTATTATTTTACGAATTAATTCTTTGTTCTTCAAAGTTAAATTATAAGTAATAATTGGTGTTTTGAGTTGTTTTATCGAGTCTTTTGACAAAAACCAAGTTTATGGGGTATTTCAAAAATATCCAATAAGAATTCTAAATTCAGATTATTTCATAAAACTTTTGGTCTTAAGTTTAAACTATTAAATTTTACTTTATGAATTGGAAGAATTATTATATTCAATTACTATTGGAAACTTTTAATTGATTGATGAGGGTAGAATAGTTGATAAAAAAATTTCACTTTTTTATCAATTAAAAATTTGATTGGACAACTTTTTTTTTGAATTTCATGTATAAACTTGATTTTTGAACATTTAATACCTATATATTCAATATATTTTTTCCAAATTTTTTAAAAGGCTAAAATATTATTGCACCCTAAAATTTTAATATTGTAATAAGATTTAAATTGTTTAATATTGCAAAGTATTTTCAAATAAATGTAATTCAAAATATCATGGTTAGCATTTTGATTATCTATTTCCATTTTATTTTACCTTTTTGGAAAAACCGTTCAACATAGTTTTTAATTGGGAACATTAGTAAAAAATTCAAAGTTCGATCTAATTATAAAAGAATAAATAAATCAATAAAAAAACAAAATGAAGGATTCAGCACATTAACAGTTTTTCTAGTACCATCTTTTGGTATGATGTTTTTTTCTTTGACTCCTCAATTATTAAAAATATGTTGAAAAAATTTACTTTTTTTAAGAACTACATTTGCAATTCAAACTTGATACCCGTGTGATAAAAGATAATTCTGATAGTTAGTAACTCTTACAAATTTTTATTCAGTGGGATCTAAGTATGAAAAAATGAATTTTTTTCCAGAAAAAGTCAGAATTTTCAGTTTCTATGACATCTCAAAATTACAAAGAAGATTGAGATAAAACAGCTTTTTGAGAAAATTTCTTTTTAGGTGAAAGTAGTAAACCTTAAGGCCTTGTTTGGTGTTTTCTTTGATTTATTGTTGATATATGAGTTAAGATTAGAATGTTTGCCATCATCACTTAAAAGGTTAAAAAGGAGAAAAATGAAAATTTAGGATGAAAAAGCCTAGGTTATTTTAAAACAAAGAACAAATTGGTTAATAGGTACAATAATGTGTTTGGTAATTGTATTAAATCCACTTAACTGTTGAGAGAAAAATGTTGGACAGAGAAAAATAGTTGGACACCAATTTTAATTGGAAGCATTACTGAAAATTGATTTTTAATTTCTTTCCTTTGTGAAATAACCAAAGAAATTAAGAACAATCTACTTATTAGAATAAGCATTAATGTAATTCTACTTTTTCAAAACCTTAACTCTTATAGTCTAAAGCAAGTTCAAAAATTACCATTTTCAGAATTAATAATAAACTTTACCAAAACTAGGGTTTTTGTTAAAATAGAATGATCTACTTTAGTTATCAACCATCCAAATGGGTATTATACACACACCACAGATTAATGAACTTGTAACACATTTAAACTTGTATTTATCAAAAATTCACCTAGTTATCAATAGGATTTGATTTTCAATTTTACTAATGTTCCCAATTAAAAATGGTGTCCAACCATTTTTCTGTGCCCAACATTTTTCTCTCAACAGTAAATCCTCATTTCCAAAAATGGAAATATCATTTTTTCTCAATTGAAACAATAAATTTTTTTAAAAACAAAAAAAACAGACTTATTTTTGCAAATTTATTTTTCAAAATACTTGAATGTAAGAATTTACCAAACCTTTACCGCTAGACACTGCCCAATTTTCCTCAATATACCACCAATTGGGTTTTGAGAGAAACGATCCAATCAATAAAACTTTCGCAAAGAAATACACAAAAAACAATAGGATTCTGTGTTAGATATGGATCATGTTGTTTAAAAAAAAATTTGAGGAGACACTATCCTCTTAGTCATAGAGGCGGGAAGGTTTAATTATTGGAAAAACAAAAAGAACCAAAAAAAAAAAAAAAAAAAAAAAGTCTAAATCACAAACTCTTTGTAATAATTAAGACAGTCGTTCCAACCCTACCATGGAAAATTTCTAAGACCCTGAAATTGATTTTCTATTTTGAAATTTTATTTTGTACAACAAACCGTAAAAGGGTTATTAAAGCTCATCGTAAACTATGAAAATTTATAATACAAGAGGAAAAATAAGTTTTCCTTTGATTCCTTGGTTATAGAAATTGCCAAATAAATTCAATAAAAAAACTAACATTAAGGGCTCCGTTGCCACCCTTGGGGGGGTTGATTAATTGTGTTATTTCACTTTCGCTTCTCAAAAAAAATTTTCACACGGAAGAAATTGGACAAAAAAAAAAAAAAAAACATTTTTTCTCATCTTTACCTTTTCACGAATACTATTTTTCTTTGAAATTCAATGAAAAGGAAAATTTAAAATAACAAAAAAAATAATTGCAAAAAATTGCTTTTGGGGATTTTCAAGTGCATTTCAAATTTTGGAACATTTCAAACTTGTAAAAGTAAATTTAAAAAAGATGTAGAACAGCTCTTGAAAATAGTGTGAGTTCCGAAAGTTGAAATGGAAATTCTAAAATATTAAAATCAAAATTTAGCATGATCTAACAAGGTTAAAATTGTGAAAATTGTTGAAAATTTCAGATTTTTTCGAAAAGAAATTCTCGTAGGAAAAATATTACTTGGATAACCTAACTTATCCAAGGGTGATTTTAGACATTATTTCACTGTTTTCACCTAAAAACGTAGTCCTTAATGTGTATCTTCATTTTCTAAAATTGTTAAAATCTCAGATTTAAATAATTTAGAAACAATGATCGAAAAATAAACGCATTCAAGTTTCCATGGTTTATGTGATTTCTTAAGAAAATTTAATTTTAATCTTTGTATTTACAAAAAAAATAAACTTTCTTGAATGGAGTTTGAGAAGCTGAAATTTTGATCTTATGATCGAAATTGAATTTTCTATTTCAATATACACAATTTTATACTAACAACCAATTTCTTCGTATTTGAAATTTCCCAGTAGATTTGGAACAGATTAAATGGCTTGTCGAGACAATAGAACAATTCAAAGTAACTCAATGTTCAAAAATCATTGAAAATATGATCACTTCGATTTAAAGTTGTTTATTGAGAGTTTTTTTAATGTTAAAACATGCGATTATTTTTCTTTTTCATTTTTACAGTTTCTTAACAAGAGTTTCGAGTTCACGTATCTAAAAATTTTTGGTGAATTTCCATTTATAAAATGCCATAAAATGATTTTTTGAACCAAATGGAAGAATATTTCCAAGATCATGACTTTGTGTTTGAAATGATATTGGAAAATATTGGATTGAGACAAATTGTTGAATTGCCAATGTAATGCTTAAGATTTCCAACCACTTGAACAATTTTGATTTGAAAGTAGATTTAAATTATGTTTACAGCTAATTTTAAAATAAATTGAACAAAATTATCATACAGCTTTCCAAAAAAATCACATCTCTCAAGAATTAAAAGATATCATCAAAGTTCTCGAATTCTCTAAAAGGGAAATGAATAATAAACTGATTTGGGAATTAAAAATTAAGAAATGTTACACCAATGATAAAAATCAGTTTTTGGAAAGCTGATTGAAAATTTTGTTCAATTTATTTTGAAACATATAGTATTGTTGTTGTGATTGACTGTAGTTAAAATAAAGCATGTTAGAAAAATTTAATGCGTGTTTCAAAATAAAAAGCGTGTCTTTTTGTTATATAAGACCTATACATTAACCAATCAAAGAAACCAATAATAAACCCTAAAAAAATATGGTATTGGTTTCTTAAAGTTGTATTATTTAAATAGAAATTCTAAAAATGAAGGATCAAATTAGAAAATTTGTCTAAAAAATAGAGTTAATTTTTTGTTATCAAAAAAACCAAAAAATACAAAAAAACTGAGAAAATTACGAAAATTTTTCAACTATTTGCATGAATAATTTAAATTTTACCACAAATAGCGAGACCTTTACTTTCAAAATTGATTTGAACTTAGGTATACTATTTGATAGTAGATTGTATGTTGCTTTGGAACAAGAAGAAAAAAAAAACAAGGATAATATTTTAAAACACGGATTATAGTCGTTGTTTCGGCATTATTTTGATCACTTTAAAACTTTTTTAAATCTTTTCTATTTTAATAAAGGGTGATCTTTTTAATAATGAATTAATTCAAGAAATAAAAATAGGAACTCAAAAATGTATTTTAAATTAATTAATCAAATCAATATAGAATTTGAAGAAAATCAAAATTTTTGGAAAAAAATTAATAGATTAAGAGAAACTTCAAGTAAAATGATTTTAAATAATGTAAATATGGAAAAATCTTATTTTGGATTTGTTGAGTCTATTAGTAAAAAACCAAAAAAATATATAATTAATTTTATCAAAAATTTTAAATTAGACAAAAATAATATTTTAAATATTAAAGTAGAGGAAATCTTTTCAACTTCAATCTTAAAACTCAGAAATTTTACAAATTATTTAAATAGATATTCTTATGTAAGGAACAAGGACAAATCAAAATGCTGTAAATTAAGCAAAAAATCAAAAAAAATAGATATCATTGAAGATTTGGATCATTTTCTCTGGTACTGCCCAGCCTATTAAAATAATCGTAAAATCTGGATATCTGAAATAAAAAAATTTAACATCTCTAATATATTAAAAAATAATATTATTACTATTTTTGATATTATTAGAAAAAGAGATTCATCGTATTTATTAGCCTTAGTGGGTAATAAATTTATTTTTGAGTCTTTAACAAAATTCCTAAATCATAATTTAGGAATTCGGGCAAATAAGAGGAATTAAAAACTTCTCCGTTAAATAATAAAAAAAAGGGTGATCTTTTTTAAAAAATGGTACTTTTCTGTGGACCCCAGGCTAGACACCACATTTTTTGTTGATCCTTCACTTTTTTAAAATTGAAATCTTGATAAACGTTTTCAAAAAGCTCTCACTTTATACAAAGATGTAAAACTGTTAACTTTTTAAGAATGAAAACTTCGATCAAAGTTTTGTGATTTTATAAAGTGAAGGATCAACAAAAAATGTGGCGTAGAGCCTAGGGTCCACAGAAAAGTACCATTTTTTCAACAAAGATCACCCTTTTAGAAAATAGAACAAATCTAAACAGTTTTAATTCTTTGTTCATAAAAAAAAAATCACTTTATGAAAAAAGTAGGTATTAATCTTTTTTTAAAAGCTGTTAAGGATATCTAAAATAAAGTCAATGTGGGGTCTTATGAATCAAAACATTGGTGAATTAGACTCTTTGTCTCTGGATATCCAGAAGTACTAGTAAATTTTAAATTTTACTAATTGGTAATTTTGCTCTTTTAGATACTTAATTTTAGTACTCCTAGCCAAAATCCAACCTTTTTTTCAAAGTTAATTGTTTTGAGGTTGAAAAATAAAATCCTCTGAAAAATTGAATTGGGAAGAAAAATGGTTGGGTTACAGTTTTTACTACCAACCTTATGATGAGGAATTGATATCAGGTAAAATTACCAATTTATAAATTTTCGAAATATTATAGTTCTTTTTTTTTTATTGATTGAAGGGAGAGATCAAAGATCCCTAAACAGCAGTTAAGTTTTTTTGAGTTTCAGAAATAAACTGAAAATTAAATAAATTTTCGGTTAATTCTTTTAAATTCTGGAAAACCTAACGAAAGTGTCCGTAGAGTGCCGTAGAGTATCAAGCTTTTTATTGAGGTTTTCTGTTTTCTTAGTGAAATCTATCGATTTTCCTAATAAACAGAAAACCCAAGAAAACCTAAAGGTGGTTTTCCAGAATTCAAAAGAATTGAGAAAAATCTTAGATTTTACTCTATTCTTTTAAATACTGAAAAACCGAATGACAGTTGACTTTACGATTTGAAATAAACCGAAAATTTCAAAAAATTTCTTTTTATTTCGAAAATTAAAAAAAACCTAACTGAAAATCAAAAAAAAAATATTTTTTTCAAGTTAAATCAACATATAATTCCATAATAATCAAAATAATGAGTTATTCGTTTGAAAGATATTTATTAAATTTATAATACTTTTAAAATATATGATTATAACCTCTTATCTATGAAATAAAAAAAAAAAAATTATTCAATTTTTTTACTATTAAATTAACAAAAATATTAAATCTTTCTTGAAAAATGAATTTTCCAACTTAAATTGTATAATATCAAATAATAATTTTTGATCCAAGATCTTGTATTAACCAATAGTGTTTATTAGAAGTTAAGTTATCAAAAAGTGAAAAATTAGTAAATGTTTAATTTTTTTTGAAAAAATTTTTTCATGATTGTGTTATCAAAATTAAAACATCTAATAATATTAAAAAAAAAAAAGATAAACTAAATCTTTTATTATTTCTATTAAAAATGGCAGTTAGATCTGTATAATAAAGGAAATAAAGGTATTCATTGATAAACTTCTAATATAACTTTTTTATAATAACTTTTTAGTTATATTTTAATAAAAATGATATTTTAAATCCCTTGTAGTGAATATGTGTAATTTATTTTGAGGTTTAAAAAATATTTGAGGAAATAACCTTTTATAAAACATTGTATTCCAGATAGAACTTTTTTTAATTGGAATATTAATTTAAAAGCTTTTACAAAGTATTCTAAATTGTGACATGCTTTAATTTTCAAAAATGAATAAAAAAATATTTTAGTAGTATTTTTAAACTTACAATGAAATCTTTGAAAGATCTCAATTTTTTTTTTTTTAAATTTGGGTTTTGGTTTCAGAAAGGGATGTACTAACCCCACTTAAACTATTTATTAAATTGAATATTTTTTTTGAAATCCAAAATTAAAATGTTCCCAACGTGTAACGAAAAAAAGTAACCTTTTATTTTTATAATCAAATAAGTTAATTCTTGAAAATGCTAAAACATATTTTTTGATTTTTATCTTGGAAAATCTTGATTCTGTATGAAATTTTAAGATTATGTTATTTTTTTTAATTATTATAATTTACATTTAATTATCATTCAATAAAGCTAATTGAGGTATGGGTGATTAAGTAAATGAAAATTGGATAAAATTTTAACGAGATTTTATCAATTAAATTGAGACCATTAAGCAAAAATATTTATTCATTATATTCAAAAAAAAGTTGTTTTCTGGTTTTTCAAAAATGAAAAAAAATTGCAAAAAAATTTCAATTACAAAAACAATTTTTTTACAAATTGTTTGGCCTTATTCACAAGAACCCTTGATAACAAATTCATTTTTATCAAAAAAAAATGATTTTGAAATCTGGAGGATAAAATTACTTAATTCCCAAATATCTAGTTTAAAAATTTATTTTGAAAAATGTAATTTTATCTTAGAACCAAAACACAGTTGCTTGGTAAAAATTTGTAAATAATTCAAAAATTTTTTAATCAACACTATTTTTCTTACAATTTTACCAATTATTTTTGAATATGTTAAATAAATCATTTTTTGGTAAACTCAAAGAATAGTCTCAAAAAAGCAAAAAAATCTTTTATTAATATTCCTAACATCAAAGACTATTTGTATTGTTTAATACTAATTATTATTTAAATAAACAAGGTAAAAATTTTTATAATGTAAGAAAAAAAATCATTTAATGAATTTACTGTTTCAGAAAAAACAATTGATCTAACTAGAAAACTATTCTTTTCTGTGTTTCTTAGTCCATTAGAATTTCTTCACACTTGGCATCTACAATATTTTTTAAGTAGTGAATACCACCAATGACATTTTTTAAAATTTTTCCTCGTAATCATATAAAATAGATCCCCAACAAGAATTCTTTTATTTTTTATTTTTTTTTTAGATCCTCTCCAATTCGATATACAATAACTCATATCATTTTATCATTTTTCCATAATTTTAAATTATTTTTCTTTTTGAGTGTTATAAATATAGCCTTTTCATGAAAAAAATTATTACTTGTTTTTATAAATTTGTCCAAATAATAATAATAATCCTTTTTTTCATTTTTTTTTGTTTTTTTTTCTTTCAAAAATCCTCTTTTTAAATAAAGACAGTAAAAAATATCGAATCAAAGTATGGTCCTAAACACATTTAAAGATTAGCTTTTTATAATTAATTTTTTCAATTACTCAAATCGATAAAAAGTTTGAGTGTCCATAACAATCTAAAAAGAAATAATACTAAAAACTATTATTTTTAGAAATTTTATATTTCTTTTTTCTCATTTTTTTTTGTCTTACTTTCTCAAGAAAAAGATCATTTGCATATGCCACATACACATTTACAAATAATCCTGAAATCTAAAGTTTTATGTTCAAAATCCCTTTTTTGACATTTTAAGTAAATATACATTTCTGGGATAATTTCCATTTCTTCATTAAAAAATATAACAACACTTTGTAAAATCCAAGATATTACTGATTGCTTTATTTTCGTTAAAAATCTTACTGTTATGATTTGAGTTTGTTCTGAAAGAACTAAAAAAAAAAAAAAAAGCATCTGTAACAATAAAAAATGGAATTGAGGTGTTAAAAAAAATACTATTTATATCACTTTGAATAAGATTAGTATTTTTTGTCATGAAGGGGATCTGAAACTAAGAATTGTAAAAGAATGGTTTTAATTTAAACTGAAGGAAATTTATATCCATCTTAGATACTAAGGGATATAAAATAAATGATGTAAAAATATTTTATTTGGTAATCAAGAGAAAATAAATCTATTTTTCATTATTTTTTTCAAATCAAATAAAAACATCAAATTGAGGAATGTATTTAAGTCATATTGTTGTTTTTTTTTCAGATTTATTTTAAACACTTTATATCGTACAAATCCACTTTAAAGAAAATTATTTATAACTATAATGTATGGTAGTTTGTTTTATTTAATCCTTTTTTTAATTGATTACAATAAAAAAAAAATTAAAAAAGGGAAAGTACTTTCCTCAACACTTCGAATGAAAAATATAATTTCCATATATAATTTAAAGTTTTTTAAGTTTGAAGGTGTTTATCCCATTATGTACAGAAAAATGAGTTGTGTTTTTTTCAGTAAAAACTTGTAATTACTATTCTTTTTTTAAAACTAATTTGTTTTTTCTTATTTGTTCCAATTCTCAAGAAAAAAACATTGATATTCTACGCCTTTGATTTATTTAGGAATTATTTTGATTTAAAATGTATTTTGATCTAATTTGGAAGATTATTGCTATTAAAACAAAAATTTCAAAAATTATATTGTGCCGTTTATTAAGAAATATTTAGTTTTAGTTTTTAATAATAATAAAAATTTAGTCAGACGATAAAGAAGTTGAAGATGACGAATCATGAGTATTACGTTGATTTGGTGAATTAGATTTTATACTCTCTGTTTTTGAAGATGATCCAGATTCAGAATTAGAATCAGAATTCTTTGATTTTTTCATTTTGTCTAATGGGATAGAATCACCAACATCACTACCATCACTATCATCCCGGGCATCACTGTCGCTTTGTTTGTGTGATTTCTTCTTTTTGTTCTTGATTGAAGTGCTTCCCTTTGCTCCAAAGAATTGAAGTATCACAGGTAAAAATACAAACCCATGAAGTATACCAGAAACGATTGTTGCATATAAAATTTTTACCAAGGTTCTAAATATTTCTGAAGTTGCGAAAATTAGGACAGGTGTCAAGCCAAGGAAGGTTGTTAAACCACCAAGTAAAACTGAAGCGCCTATTTGGGTTAATGAATGAATTACTTTTTCTCTTCGGGTTTTCTGTTTTGCTGTCATATATGAATGGATAATGTGCGCAGCATAATCAACAGCAAATCCAACTGACATAATTAAACATACAGAAGAGACAGGTTCAATTTCCAATTTCATTATCCATAAAAACCCATATAAATCAACATCAATCATTACAATTGTTAAACTAATTAAAATTGCATTCTATTTGTTATAATAATCAAAATAATTAAAACAATAGAAAGTAAAAGAGTAAGAAAAAATTATAAACAAAAATAAGTAAAAGCACAGTGTTAAATAAACGATAAATTTAAAAAAAAAATTAGAAAAGAATTGATCGAAAAAAAACACATTGTTTGAAAATTATTAAACAAAATATATCAATAAAATTCCAAAAAAATAAAAAAAAAAAAAATAATCAAAAAAATCATAAAAATGAAAAAAAAAACTGAGACACTTACTGTTGGATAAACAAAAAAAAGAAAAGCTAAGATGAACACAGCCAAAATAGCAAATCCAACACTCATTAGTGTTGATTTTTTAACGATTGCATATTGTTCAACTAAAAAATAATGACCATTATAGGCAAAACAATCAATTTCTGAATCAGTTGTTATATCTCTTATATCATACATAAAATCAACTCGATCAACTGTTTCTGAAAGATCAGTAGAATAAAAAGAAAATCTGGAAACTTCAATTTGTTTGTTTATATCATCCTCATTTTCATTAAAAATAATATCTGATGCAAGTTTATAATGAATATAATCTGAGTTTTGTAAAAAGGAATCTTGTAAATATGAATAGAATTCATCTGGGTTTACAGGCAAACCATCTGAATCTAATGTTGGTGCATCATCTTCTGTTTGTAAATAATTTAGATAATCTTCATACCATCCATATGGCCCTCTATGTACCCATTTTTCTGTTTTTTTTAAATCTTCAATTAATTTCAAAAGTTCAGTTTTAGTTTCTGCTTCGTGATATTTGGTATCTTCTTTGATCACAATATAAAAATCCTCACCACTTGTGAAATAATATTTGTTCAAAACTTCAAACATATCTTGGAGATAAGAATCATCTGGCAAAACACTTGTTTCTTCAAATCCTTCTTCAACTTGTGTTGCAAAATAAATTGAAGCTCCAAAATATGCTAAAAAAATTATAATAATAAAGATACTGACTTTTTTATTCAAAATAAATGGCCCATATTTTTCTTTTAGAAATCTTTGGAGAAAATCTAATTTTAATTTATTTTCATCCTTCTTTTTCTTGGTTTTTTTTTCTTTTGTATCTGTAACGGAATCAGTATCAGAATCAGAAGTTGTACTAGAATCAGAATTTTCAACATCTTTCTTTTTCTTTTTCTTTTTCTTTTTCTTTTCCTTTTCCTTTTTCTCCTCCTTTTTGTCAAAATTATTTGTTTTAATCCTCATACAAGGAAGAAAGGCATTACGTTTGTTGTGAATTCGTTTTGCTTCAAAAGATAACATTATGGAAAATAATGTAAATTGAAAAAAGATCACAAAAAATATACAACAAGAACCATATCCACAAAAATATACAACTGCATCAAAGGGTGAACTTAAGCCAATTAATAAAACTACCACATCTGTTAATGTTGTTACAACAATACTAGTTGCTATTAAGATGGCATTTTTTTTGATTTTTTTTTTTTATTAGTTATATTTTGTTTTTATTTAAGATTGTATTTAATAAATTTTTAGTTTTTTTTTTCAAGAATTGGTATATAGAATTATTTATTAAATTATTTTAAATTAATTTTAAAATCAAAAATAATTCTATCATTAATCTTGTATCAATAAATTCAATTAATAAAATTTAATAAAAATTAAATATTATTTTTTTTTTAAATTAAAATAATTTTTAAAATTAAAATAAATTTTGTAGACTAAATCAAGAATATATGAATAATCATAACAAAAATTTAGTTTGATTTAATTTTGTGTTTGTTTTTTTCTTTTTTTCAATATTTAATAATTTTTGAATAATGATCATAAAGATTCAGTTTATTCAAAATGATTAAAACTTGAATTTTAATATAATTAATTGTATATTCAATTATTGTTGATATCAAAAAATGAAATAAATTAAAAAAAAAATAAAAATAAATAAATACAATTTTCGAGTGTCAACGTTAGACGATCTCTTGGGTTTAATGAAATATCTGTTAAATCAAAGTTTTTTACAATGATATAAACATCATCAACTCCTAATGCAAGCATCAAAAAAATCAAAACAGATACTAGTGATGTGTTTTTAATAAAATAACCACCAAGTCCAAATCCACATAAAACGGAAAATGCAATAGTAACCAATGCCCCAATTGATAAGTATAAATGTGAAGTTATTTTTGATTTAAAATTTCCTTTTTATATATTTAATATATTGTGAGATATTTTTGAAATTCAAAATTTGATTAATATTGTTTTGTTAGTTTTATAAATAAAATTATGAAATAATAAAGATGGGGAGAAAATAAAAAAATATCGAAAGAATATCAACTTAAAAAAAAAAAAAAATGAATGGAACTCCATAATAAAAATAAAAAACTAAACAATGGGTTGAAAAGAAAAGTAAGAGAAAAGAATAATACCAATGGTTAACCATAAAACAAGTCCCATTAAAATATATCCAATTACATATGTTACGGGGCTTGAAGCAGCTGCCTTTTCAACTTCGATATCAATGGAACTATTGGTATCAAACATAAGTTTATGTTTTGAATTATCTTCTTCTAATTGGTTTTTTCTTTCTAAAAATTCATCAATAAATTCTGATTCCTATTTAAATTTGTTTATTTTGAAATAATCAAAAAATAATCAAAAAATATTTGATTTAAATTTTAGATTTATTTTGAAAAGATTTGTTTCAAATGTTAATTATTTACCCATTTTTCCAAAGGCTTCTTTGTATCACCTTGATCATTCATTGCATAACTTAACGATAACACTTTTGCTGAAATGACTTGGTTTTCATCGTTTTTTTCTTCAGAAACTATCGAAATTGTCCAATAAAATGGTTAATTTGAAAATATTAGATAAATTATTGAAAAAAATAAAAGAAAAATAAAATTTAGACTTTATATAAAAAAGATATTTTTTTTACAAAGTATATATATATATATATATATATATATCTTTTGAGAGAGAGTGGGATATTTAAAGAAAGAAAGAGAGAGATTTTAATCTGAAATATAAATGATATTATTTTACTTATTCCTGTTGATTCGTCCAAATATTGACCTGTAACAATATTTTTTTGTCCATTGATAACCTCTAAGATTTTATCTTCTTCAACTAAACTTTGATTAAAGTTCCAAAAATTTAAAATTCCACCTACTTGGCATTCCTTGGTAATAGGATTGACATAACAAAGATCGTAAAAAGTATATTTTTTATCATCATAAGTAATTTCTAATCCTCTAACTAGTTTATCATATTCAAACATCATATCAATCGATTCTTTGGTAATTACATTGCCTCCTATTAATATATTTTTTATTAAAAAGAATTAAATAAATTTTTATTAATTATAGTATAAAATTAAAATTAAAATTATTAATTTAAAGATTATTTTTTAAAAAGTTAATGATTCAAAATTTCTCCTCAAAATTTAAATTTATTTTTTTCATATTTGATAATTTGTATGAATTCTTATTTGTGGAATCTTTTTGTGGTATGATAACTTTTTTAATTTTTTTTTTTTTGAAATTTATCTCTTTATTTATTTAAAGGGGAAAAAGGAGTCAGTAAAGAGAAATTTACAAAAAAAAAAAAAAAAAGAAAAGTATTTAAAATATTATAATAATAATAAAAAAAATAAAAATATTTTTTTTCAATTAAAAAAAAAAACTATTGGTCTTTTTCTCAAGTTAAAGGAATTAAGTAAAATAATGGATTTCTATCAAGTTCTTTTAAATAAATAAAAAATCATCAATTATGTTTTCTCAAGTTTTCTTTTTTATTCAGGGAATATGTGGACTTTCATATAAACAGAAATATTCAAGAACAGTTATACAACTACGATACTCTATTGTGTTTTAAAGTGTAATGGGTAACTCAAAGGCGCCATACTTGTGTATTGTGTTTATCACCATGTATTTTTTTTTTATTCCAGTTCTTTTTGAAATGAATATTTATTTGACTTGGCTCTAGAACACGATTGGTAAAAAGGTATATACTGTTATTTTCCAATTAATAAATAAAAATTTTTATTTCAAGTTCCAAAATGAATATTAATTATTACTGCTACAATTAAATTAGCAGAGTAAAAATTTTGTCTTAGAGTTAACTTTTGAAGTTTAAGTTATTGTCTAAAAATATCATTTCTAAAAGATGTTATAAAGATCTTTGAATTTTCTTCAGCTTATAAACTAGAAAAATATTTTGAAATGTAAACTAAAAATTTTCATTTTTTAATTGGAAAATAAGAGTATAAAGTATGTTCAATAACCCGTGTCGGCGTTTTAATATGTGTTTTTGAAAATTATTTGTGTTGTTTTTTGAAATAACTGTTGTTTTTTTTTTTTAAAATGTTTTTTTTTTTTCAATCTGTGGTTTTCTGTTTTTATTTTGTGTTCAACAAAAAAAAATACAGTTCAGTTTAACTCTAATTTCAAATCAAACAATATGTTAAATAGATCATATTATCAAGTGTTTTTCTACAACCTTCAAGACCAATCTCCTGATAAAAGAGATCGAATTCAACCAACTTTTAACAAAACAACACCAAAATCCACAATCAACCAAATCTTTCAATTTGAATAAATACAAAAAAAATCAATAAAAAGGATAAAACAAGTTCCTTCAAAACTTTTTTGCTTGTACCTCGGCATATTAACAAAATGAGATCTCAATTTTTCAAAGTTTTTTTAAAAAAGCTATGAACCAAAAATTTCAATTCATTTTCTTTTTTCCTTTAGCCAATCGTCTTTAAATCATATCTTGTATTTGGTTTAATTATTTACTTGTTTTTTTTTGCCTATATTGGAGGAGATAAGAATCCAAAATGAAAGAATATTTCATATTGAATCAAAAGTTAATTAACCCATATTTTATCTGATCTAAAATTCTACAAGAACATACCCAATGACCAAATTATTTATAAATCAATTCATTTTCAACAAGTTTAATAATAAGAGGAAATTAAATCTCTTATAAGATCAATTTTCAGATATTATAATAAGATCTTTCAATTTTTCAATCACTATAGCAGAAATAATATTTTAGAAAAATTTCAATAAAAATTTCAATTATGGCTTTGAGAATGACAGTAATATCAACAAGATAGACTTCCTTTTTAAAAATAAACCCACTTTTGAAAACTTTTAATTGTTGACCACAGATAAAAAACGAAAACAACTGAAAAAAGTTGGACAACAACAGTTAAAAACACGTTTTTCAAAAAACCACAGTTAAAGTTTAAAAAACTACAATTATTTAAGTTGACACGGGTTATTTAGCATACTGTATATAGATATAGCTGTGTCTTTTTTATTTTGATTGTTCGTAAAAGTAAACAATTATATCTTATTAATTTTTGAGTTGGTAAAGATATTTCCAGGGATAATTGCTAAATTCGTGATAACTATTTTTCTCTGTGATAAAATCAGTAATTAGCGATATTTGGCCAAACTCTCGATAATCTTATTTTCTCACAAAAAAAATCATTGTAAAGAATATTCCTAATATGTCTTTACAGGACCAATTCCTGTATTTTGTGTGGAAAAAAATATGACATCTTTATTTCAAGAGTAATTTAATTAAGCAAAAGAAAAATTTCAATTTAATAAAAAACAAAGAAAAAGAATAAGAATTGTAATGGGTTTGGGCGAATGTTAAATAAAAATAGAATTTATTGTTAAAGTTGTTCATGAATGTATCCGAAAAAAAAATACATGGTGACAATTCGGTTACCTCAGTATTCTAAAAATGAATTATAATTCAATCGAGCATAACCAGTTTCAAGATTTTTTTTTTAATCAAAAAAAATTACATTTTGTCGCTCAAATAAAACTTTAAAAAAAACAACAGTAACGTTTCAAATTCTCTAAAATTAAAACTAATGCCCTTATACTTTCATGTTCTAATTATTTTGTTCCAAGATTTGGTGCCATCTATTTTAATAATTGAGATTTTCATTTAAAAAAAGTCTTGAGGAAACAGTTTAAAAAGGAATTTTTAATAAAAAAGCACATTTTAAAATTCAAGATATCCCCATTACAAAAGATCATTGTTCCTAGATCTGAGTTGTAAGTAATTATTCTTTGAGAAAAATATTATGTTTTAATAACACAAGAATTTGTAACCAAAAACATCTCTATACCAATAAATTCAAATTCGTGTTTGAAAATTTTTGACTTTTTTTTTCTTTTTACAAATTTATTCCTCATAGTTTACCATTTTAAATTGAAATTTTGGAAAAATGTAAAAAAAATCTGAAAATAAGACTCTTATTTATAAATGCAAAAACAAAGTAGTTTAAAATAAGATGTTTTCTCAAAAGTAGATTCTTTTTTTAATTAATAATTGCAATAAATAAAATTTTAATTTTCAGTAATTTTCTTGAGAGTAATTTTGAAGATTTGAAATTGTTTTCATTTTAACATTTATTAAACGTGTTTAAAATTGATAAATTTAGAATATTTAACCAACGCACTAATTTTAATAGTTAACTTTCACTCGGTAATTGGAATATTTATCTGCCAAATGGAAATATATTTTTGAAATTTTTACAAATCCTTTTAGGTTGATCAGAAAAGTGTAATATCCCAGTGTTTTTGAAATTTAAAATTTTTTGAAATCTACTGATTTTAGGTTTGAGAGAAAGAAAAAGAAGTGTTAGTTCTTTGTTTTGTAATAAAAAAATGCATTTCGTTTTTTTTTTGTTTTTTTCTTTCTGGAATCAAAAGCTTGAACCGGACTGGTAAAACTTGGTTTAAACGATTTATAGAGATCAAAAGTGTCGATCTTGGGATCTGTAAGAAATGAGATCTTGTTTTTTGTTTTTTTGCTAACTCTACTATTTTAAAAGTAAGTTCTTTTCTGAATAATCTTGTATTTAACGAATTTGTTGATAGTCAACGGAGAAACCTTGCATTTGTTTTGCAAGGATCATAGATTTTTTTTGATTTTGTTATGAACAATCGAGAATTTAATAAGTAAATAAATCTTTTCCACTTTTTTTACTTCAGCCAAAAACCCTCCGAGGTAACATTCGTGAAAGGAAAAAAGAATTTTGGAAAAAAGAAGAAAAAGCAAACCTAAAGGATCCGATGTTAGCCATACTGACTCATACATTGGTAGGAAATCCCATTTTTTATTAAAGTACCTTTCATTAACCAGAATTGGCGCATCCTGTGGAACATATATTTTAGTAACTTCATTTTCTGATTCTTGGAAATAAAATCCACCCATTGAAGCCAAAACTATAACAAGGATAATTAAGAGGGAAATATAAGGATGGTCATATTGGATCCCTGCAAATTTACCGAGCTTTTCTCCAAGCTTTTCTTCAAAAGTTTTACAAAATTTAATCCATCTACCCATTTGTTTAAAAAACGGAAAGAAATAAAATTATTTTATTTCGAAAAATTGTAACAATACACTTGAAAAGAAAAAAAAAATAAAAAAATTTCCTTCAATAGAATTTTTAAAAACATGATTTCCATAATGAAAACTCTTTTTGTTTTTTTGAAAAACGATAACGCACAATCCAAAACGTTTGTAATTTTGTTATTTTATTCAAGACAATTTCCCAAGTTTTTTGATTTCTTATTTCAGAAAGTAAATAACGCCAGTTTTTGAATTTAACGAAAATTTGGTTCAGGTCAAAATAATGACCAAACACGTTGATCAAAGTAACGGTATAACATTACAACAACACACAAACAAGAAATAAGGTTCTTATGATCACTTTTTAAAAAGGAATTATGGAGATATTGATAGATTTAATTTCAAATTTTTGATAACAAAAGTGGAATTTGTTTTGTGCATTTCCTATTTAATATATTTTTTTCTCTCAAAATTTAAAAAGAAAAGTCTTTTACCGTTTTGAACCATTTAAATAAATTCAAGATCTGGCCAAAAAAGTTATTTCTACGGAACCAGAGTTGAAAGTTATGGGTCATATTATCTTCAAAAATCTTTACCCAACAAATAATCAGAAAAAAATGTATAAAGTTGAAGAATTTTAAGGTTAACCAAGTAGAAAAAAGCTCAAAGAAAAACACATATTAGAATACAAACCTAAGTGAATAAAAGCGAATTGAATTTTCTGAGTTCTCAATGAATTCTAATAACATAGAAAAACGAGTACAAAAAAAAAATTTTTTTCCATACAAAAGATACCAAAAGAAGCTCATTGGGGTACATTATTAAATATAAAAATTGGTCAAATTGAATTTTTTAATATATTTTAAGAGTTTCTTGATTATTATCATTGGTACGAAAGTTTTTAATGGTTTTTTTAGGTTTGTGGGAGGAAAAATCAAAATTATTATTTTGGGATTGGTAGTATTTTATTATTTAAATTGTAGATAATGCTAAATGATGAAATCATCAATATTAAATATTTTTAAAAATTTGTTTGAAAATCAATTTTAACACCAAAGTTAAGTGGAATTATTTTTCCCGTAAAAAATAAGTTAGATTGGTCTAATTGGCCATTTAATTATTATTATTTTCCAAAATCCTTGCCAAAATTTTCTAGTATAAGCTAAATTTCAAAAATAGGGGCAAATTTTTGATTGAAAAAAAAATGTAGTTTCTCATTTAGTGAATACCAAAACTCAACCCAGAAAAATCAGAACTTAAAACTAAAAAATAACTGTCTAAAACACCCTTTTCTGTTTTAATTATTATTTCTAATAAAAGAATAAAGAAAAGAAACCCATTAAGAAAAAAATAAATCTGACCCTATTTTTGAAATGATTTTTCATCTTAAAATTATCCATTTAAGATTCACCATTGCTTCCAAGAACCTTTTGAAACAAATTTCCATCAGAGTTATCAGATTTTAACTATTTACGCATTTGGTATCAACCCAAACTTTCCTTGATACCTTTTTCAAGATAAAAAGAATCTCAACAAAAGAAACAAAAAGAAAAAGAAAAAGAAAAAGAAAAGAAAACGAAAACAAAACCAATTTTTTGAATGTACAACAAAGAACTCAAAGATAAAATGAATACGATCACATTCATCACATTGTCTCCAAATGAAAGAGAAAAGAAGATCTTATTTGATCTTGCTATTTCTTCACTTTTCAAGGAACCATTGTAACTCATTAAAGCAAATTTGGTTGATACTTGTTTTCGAATCAAACACTTCTTGGGTGTTTTACTTTCTTTGAATTTTACAATCCCTTTCTCCAATGCTAATTAATCTCATCTCTTGAATATTAACGATTTTCAAAAATGTTCTTGTTCATTCAACATAAAAATAAAAATATGGAATCATTTTGAAAGAAAAATTGCAAAAAAATGAATTCAACTTTGGGAAATTTTCATTAAAAGAAGATTGTTTCTTGATATTAAATATTCAATAATGACTTTTAAAAGATATTGAGTTCAGAATATTTGGTTAACACAATACACATACCAATAATTTACAGTCAGTTTCACTTTTAAGGCACAAACTTTCAACGAAATTTAAGGCACAAATTAATCTCAAATTAAGGCACAAAATTTGAAATTTCATTTTTTACAATTTATTTTTACTAGACTTTGAATTTTGTGCCTTAATTTGAGATTTTTTGTGTGCCTTAAATTTCGTTGAAAGTTTGTGCCTTAAAAGTGAAACTGACTGTAGAAAATACGAATGATTACCCTATTTTTGAAATTTAGCTTATCGTTCAAACACCAAAACCTTACCCTAACATACTCTAACCTACCATAAACTACCTTAACCTACCAGTAATCCTCTCGCAAAAAAATCGGTCTTAAATACCTATAACCAATATATTTAAATGGAATTAAATTTATTTCAAAAAAATGAGAATTTAAACAATTTTGAAATTTGACCAGATTTGAAAAATAATACTTTTCCCCTCTAATCGACAACATCATGTCTTTCATGTTAACTAAGTTTTCCCATATATCTTATTTCTAAGGATTAATGTTGGCCTGTAAGGGTGGATAGGTGTGGAAATGGATGTTAATGATATAATATGATTAGCTGTTGTTCGGTAAGGGATTAAGAAGACAATCATCTTGAGATATTTTTATAATATTTTTGAGGTAAAAATATAATGAGAAGAGAAATTACACTACCTAACCTGATAACATTCAAAGGTTCAACTTTAGTATCAAAAAGAGCAATTTTCTAAAAGATTTTCTTTGTTATCAGAAATCATAGAGAACTCATAAAATTCAATTCGCTTTTATTCACTTAGGTTTGTATTCTAAAAGATTTTTTTCTTTGAGATTTTTGTATTTTTTTTAAATTTTTTAAACACATACATAAAAACTGAGGTCTGAATAGTTTAAGTTTTTTACAAAATTTTTCATTTTTATATAAACTGTTTTTTAAGCTTTAAAATCCCGGAAATCTGAAAAAAAATATTATCTTGTATTGAGACGTTCGTTTGTTAATTTGGCTATTTTGTTATTATGTGATGGATCTTGGACTTGGTATTAATTTTAATAGTGGTTCAAAAAGGTAATTTTTGGCAAATTATGATTTTTTTTTTTTCCAAAATTTTAATTGAAGTTTATATGATAAATAAAATTGGTAGGTACTTGAGAACCAATTTTATTTTTTTCAGAAAAAAATAAAGAAAATTTCTTTGTTTACTTAAAAATAAAAATATTTTCTTTATATATTATAATTCCCAAGAAAAACAAGAAATATATCCACTAAATCGAGATTTAAAAGAATTTGTTTTAATGAATATAAATTTTTATTTTAGTTTATAATATTGTTAAAACCAACTCTTGAATTACTATTTTGGTTCAACAACACCCAAAATCTTTTGTTGAAAATTGGGAAAAAAAAGTAAAAATATTTCTTATATTTTATTATTTTTCAAGTTATTAAAATCAAAAGAATTTAAATCTCGATTTAGTGGATATATTTCTTGTTTTTCTTGGGAATTATAATATATAAAGAAAATATTTTTATTTTTAAGTAAACAAAGAAATTTTCTTTATTTTTTTCTGAAAAAAATACAGTCAGTTTCACTTTTAAGGCACAAACTTTCAACGAAATTTAAGGCACAAAAAAATCTCAGATTAAGGCACAAAATTTGGAATTTTTTATTTTACAATTTATTTTTACTAGAATTTGAATTTTGTGCTTTAATTTGAGATTTTTATTGTGCCTTAAATTTCGTTGAAAGTTTGTGCCTTAAAAGTGAAACTGACTGTAGAAAACCTATGGAATCTGTTCCAAGTGGGATAAAAACTGCCAAAACTGAACAATTTTAACACAAAAATTGAAATTAAGTTTATCTTTCAATGATTTGAGGAATTGAATTTATCTTTTTTTGATTTTCTTCAAATATAAAAAGATAAAATTTAATTACTAACAAACATTCAAGTTATAAAAGTTTTTCCTTTCATCGTATATTTGAATTTTTTTAAAACCAACTTGATAATAAATAATCTCAAAAAGTAAATATCATTAATTATAATTGGTAATAAATCACACGATTTCTATTATAGATTTTTTTTTTTTGAAGAAAATTCACTTCAAAATAAGCAATTAAAGACCATTTTACAATCTTTTTCTAACTTAAATAACAATTTATCATTTAGAATTTGAAATTTTTTGAGTAGTTTTCCAAAAAATTATTTTGTAAAAAAATAAATACCTTCTTATGTTTCGAAAAATTGTAGTATTTCAATATATTTCCTTTTACAGTATAAATTTATTTTTTATAAATCTCCTTATGATCAAAAATATGATTAGATAAACTTTTAAAACCCTTTTCAATTCAAATTTCAATGGTAATCTACATTCAATCACAAATAATGAGATTTATGAATTATTTAAATAATACCTTAAAAAAACTATTTTAGTTTATTATAATTGGTATTTATTTTTCTTTAGGGGTTTATTGACCCACAACCTTTCAATTTCTAATATTCACATAATTTTTCATCATATTTTGGGTTTCGATTAGCTGGAAATTAGAAAAAAATAAAAAAAATACTGAAAATGCAAAGAAAGACACCACTAGTATGAAACAATAAAAATGAAAAAACAAAGCTTGAGAAAACTGTTAAATTCTATAACCTTTGGTCATCAATACTGAAGTTTATTCACAATAAAAACAAATTTCCAGAACAAAAAATTCAAGATGCTATTGTATTTATTATTTTTAGTATATCCACCTTTTTTAAAAGTCTTTGTTCATAAAAAAAAAATCTTTTTTTATCGAGGTAAAAAATTACAATCGATCTAAAGATAAATTTTATTTTAATTCAACTTTGAGATATTTACTTGGGTATATAATAACTGATCGTTTTGAAAATGTTCTCCACATCTATCTAAACGGAAATTGAGAAAAAAAAATATTCCTTATGATAAATATTCTGTGTTCTAGATTTTCCAGAATTCAAAAAAAAAATAGAGAAATAACAAAGATTTTTTGCAATATTTTTAAATTCAGGAAAGCTTAACAGTAGTTTTTTTTAATTTTAGAAATAAAAAGATAATTTTTGAAATTTTTTTTTAATTTCTAATATTAAAAAAAAACACAAGAAAAAATCAAAAAAATAATCAAAAAAAAAATAGTTTTTCAATTTATCTCAATAAAGTATTCTTTAATAGTTAAAATAATTTATTCTCCATTTGGAACATATTTATTAAATTTAAAATGCTTTTAAAATATATGATTATAAACTTCAAAACTGTCAAGAAATTATTTTATTCAAATTTTTTGCTATTAAATTAAAAAAAAATCTCAAAATTGAAATTTTCAACTTAAATAATTAAATATCTTTCAAAAATAATTTTTGATCCAAGATCTTTTATTTAAAATTACCTCTCTATTATAAGTGAAGTTATCAAAAAGTGAAAAATTTGGAATCTTTATTTTTTTTTTGAACAAATTTTGAAATGATCATTTTATGAGGAAATTCAAAAAGAGATTTTTTAAAAATAAATTTCTTTTAAGAACAAGATATGATTCCTTCTAGAATTTGCAAAAAACCCAAAAAGTTGTAATATTTTGACTTTCCAGAAGCATGTAATCAACTAAAAGATTTTTTAGTCTTTTAACAGTGTATTTCAATCGTTAGAGAATAGAACCATTTGGATAGTCCTTCAAATGAAGGGAAAAATATCTATTCAAAAAATGTTTGAAAATGAAAACTTTTTCGTCAGTTATACATTTAAAATCGATTTGAATTTTATTTTATTGTCTCGTTGCTTCAAATAAACTTTTTATGGGATTCGTTGGTTTATTTTTCATTTTTTGCTTTTTTTTAAATTTTCAAAAATTCCAAAACAAGTTAATAGGCAAAAAAAAAACATACATCTTTCTTAAAACTTCCCCAAAGAATCTGAAACGCCAACTCGTGAAAAAATGGAGGAGTACAAAACCACTTTTTCAAAAGACTTCAATTTCCATCGTCTTCGTAAAGAAATAAAGTCTGGGAAATTCATGAATACAAAAATAAGATCAATAATTTGGAGGGTTTGTTTAGGGTGCTTTTCCGAAGATCCAAACCCAGAAAAATTTTGTAGTCTCACAAGAGAGCACCGCAAACGGTATTCAATTCTAAAAAGCAGTTACCTAATACCACTCCAAGAACTCACCACAAAAAAGGAGTTCAAAAAAAACCAAAATGTGACAGTTCTTCGATTCTTACCAAAACAAAAAGAAAACAAAGGTTTATCAAAAACCATTCAATTAGACATTGAGCGCACAAACCCAGAGTTGAGTTTCTATTCAAAGCCATTAATAAAACAGCAAATGTTTAATATTCTTTTTATTTATTCAAAAGAGCACCCTGATCTGAGCTATAGGCAAGGAATGCACGAATTGCTTGCTCCAATTATTTATGTTGTTCATCAGGAATACCAAAAAAAGTAATTCTTTTTTTAATTAGTCAACCATCGCCCAATTTTTTATTACATTTCTTTTTTTTTTTACTTGCACATCACCAATAAAACAAAAACTTGAACAAAAAACATTCACAAAAACCCAAAAAAAAAACAAAAAAAAAAAATAAAAAGTGCTCAAAACAAAAAGTCTGTTGATCATCCAACATTTTCTGTTTTAACAAACCAAAAGTATATTGAGGAGGATTGCTATTTGATGTTTGAAAGGTTAATGACACTTTCACAAAGCCTTTATTTCTCCAATAATAATAACAAAACAGTCTTTTCAAAAAGCACCACAAAAACCAATTTGGATTCAAACAAAAATGGGAATGGAACCTTACAAAAACAAATTTTCAGAAAAGTGAGAAGATTTACAAAGAATAAACAGAAAAAAAAAAAAAAACAGGAAAACGGAGGCCAAAACAAACAAAATTCACCAAAGGACAATGTTTCACAAATTTTGATACTCTGTAAAAGGGTACAGAATTACCATTTGAAAAAATATGATGAGGAACTGTTTCGGTATTTTAGTTTCTTACAACTCGAGCCGCAGTTATATTCTTTAAGGTGGTATCGGCTATTGCTCTCACGAGAATTTGAATTGCATGAGGTCCTGTTGCTCTGGGATCAAATATTTTCAGATTACACACCTCTTGTTTACATCGGGTATATTATTGTGGCAATGCTCATGATGATCAGAGACAAATTGTTTGATCCCGATGAAACCCTTGTCTTACAGCAATTATTCAATTACAAATTAGACGACAATATTGTAAATTTGTTAAAATTTTCGAATGCCTTACGTTGCCCAAATCGTGATAACATCGATTTGATTTTAAATTTAAAGAAAGAGAAAAAAAATCCAAATCTATCGATAAATATTTATACTCATTTTAACAAATTGTATAAACCAAACGACCAAAAGAATTTAATTCAATATTATTCTAATTTTTTTAAAGCAAAACCAAAATCAAATAATAATAATAATAATAATAATAATAACAATATAAATAACATCGGTGGGAGCAGTAGCAACAATATAAACAGTATTTATAATAATAAAATGAAACTATCAAATTTAATTAACGCAACAAAAGTAATTAATCGTCATAGGCAATTAAAAAAATCGATCAAAGAATTGAATTTAAAACAATTTGAAATCAATAGACTAAAAAACAAAATTATTAAAAAACAAAAAAACCAATATAACATGGGTCTATATTTAAACATTGCAATTGAGGGTGTCAGTGGGCATTTATTTCCCAAATTGGAAGATTCAAATAACACAGAACTTGAAGAAAAACAAAAGAAGTTTTATCCGTCTATCTTGGAATTAAAAAAGGTGAAAGATGTGTTATGCAAACAATTACTTTTTTCTGATTTACAAAACAATAAAATAAAGTATGGGAATGAGGATGGGAATGGGAATGTGGATGAAGATGGGGGTGGTGATGGTAATAGGAATGGTGGGGGTGGTGATGATATTCTTGAAAAGATTTATAACAATCCAAACAAATCAATTCATTTAAAAAATAATAGTGATCAAACTGTAAACGAAAATGAAAAGATTAAAGGCAGGGTGATAATTAATAATATATCTGCGAATAATGAATATTTTCAAGAAATTAAACTTACGAATATTAAAAATAACAGAAATAATATTTTTAATGAAAAAAATGAAAATATAATTTTTGAATCAAATGATGAAATTATTGATATTTTTTCCCAAAGCCGCTTAAAATCGAATAATTGTCAATATAATTTTGATGAAAATTCTTCTTTTGTAATTTCTAAATTTGAAAATTATCTTAGAAATTCTAAAGAATTACAAAAAAAAACAAAAAAAAAAAAATCAAAGGTTAAATAAATAAAATATAGATTTTATTGGAAAATGGTTTCTTTGTTTTTTATTTTGTTTCATTTTTTTAATAAGTGATCTATTTCATTGAAGGGTCTAGTAATTTACCATGTCTTTGCCCCATACTCATGGGGTGAACAGAAACCAAAAAGGGTATTGTGAAATTTCCTTTCTTTTGATTGACACAATTCGAATAAAACAAAAAAAAAATTTTGAGAGGATCTTATTGGCAAAAAATTAAAGAAAAAAAAAAAAGTCGAAAAGAATTATTAATTTTAAAAATCCAAATTAAAAAAAAAAGTTTAAAACGAGCCTTAATTCTCAAAAATCAAATTAAAAAACAAAAAAAATTATTTGTTTCTTTTTTAAAATTTCCAAATGATTAAATTTCTTCAATTTGAAAAAAATTGTTTTCATAAAGGATACAATCAATTAGTATTCGATTTAATCTAAACTATTTTTCAGTCAATGGGGTCCAGTTGTAATGTGTGAAATATATGTGTTGAAAGGGTTTGAATGGATATTAGAAGAAAAAATTTATTTTGGAAATTTTCAAAATTGAATTCATTGTTTCACATTTTTGCTTTTTTTTTTTTTTTTCGATTTTTTTTTGACTGTTGAGAGAAAAATGTTAGACACAGAAAAATAGTTGGACACCATTTTTATTTGGGAACATTAGTAAAATTGAAAATCAAATCATATTGATAACTAGGTGACTTTTATATAAATACATGTTTAAAGGTGTTAAAAGTTCATTTATATGTGGTGTGTGTAGAATACTCATTTGAATGGTTTATAACTAATAGTAGATCATGTTATTTTAACAAAAATCCTACTTGTAGTTAAAACTTACTATTAATTCTGAAAATGTTAATTTTTAAACTTGCTTTAGATTATAAGAGTTAAGCTTTTGAAAAAGTAGAATCACATTAATCGGTATTCTAATAAGTAGATTATTGTTATTTTCTTTAGTTATTTCACAAACGATTGAAATTTAAAATCATTTTCAGTAAGGTTCCCAATTAAAAATGGTGTCCAACCATTTTTCTGTGTCTAACATTGTTCTCTCAACAGTGACACCTAATTCAGTTTAAAAAAAATTTTTTTTAATACAAGATCAATATCCACTTTGAAAAAAATGTGTTCTTCTAAGATTATTGAAACTGTGGAAATGATTGTTGAGAATTCATTTTGATTTCTATTGGAAGTTTATTCAATCTTTTATCCTGATATGTGATTTATAAAGGTGAAAAATTTTCACTTCATTTTCATTAACTTTTTCAAATAGAGAACGCAAATATCAACACACTCCGTTTGGCTACTTGAATTCTAAAAGAAAAGTATGGAAAATGAAGTGAAAATTGTTTCTTATTTCTTTTTCAAACACCAGTAGAAGGTCCACACAAGCATTGTTGTTTTTCTCAATAGAGGCCCTAAGAATTTGAGTTTTTCAATTTTTAAGAAAAGTTATTGATTAATTAGTTTTCTTCCAGACATATATCAACAATTCTTTGATTTTTATTATTATGCTTATTTCTTTTTTTTTCTTAACAGGTCAATTATATAAAATAATTGATATTTGAAAAAAATGTTGGGCCCCTTTGACTGAAACAAAGTTTAATTTGTGGTTTTTTTAGAACTTTCTAAATTTGATAAGGTAAGGTTTTTGTAACATTCTTGCAGAAAAAAAATAACTCATTTGATGAGAAAAAAAAAAGGAAAAAAATAAAATCTTGGAGATCTCAATCGGAGCTAAAGAGAGAGACTTCGAAACCAATATAGTTGTTATCAAAATTATAGATTCTAACCATTCTATTTAGGAATTGAGTGTTGCTCTTTGGTACTTTTTTTTTAATGTCTTTCTTTTTGATTGTCGTTTTTTTTTGAGATCGATTGTAAGCTAAATTTCAAAAATAGGGTCATCATTCGTATTTTCTAAATTATTGGTATGTGTGTTGTGTTAACCAAATATTCTGAACCCAATATCTTTTAAAAGTCATTATTGAATATTTAATATCAAGAAACAATCTTCTTTTAATGAAAATTTCCCAAAGTTGAATTCATTTTTTTGCAATTTTTCTTTCAAAATGATTCCATATTTTTATTTTTATGTTGAATGAACAAGAACATTTTTTGAAAATCGTTAATATTCAAGAGATGAGATTAATTAGCATTGGAGAAAGGGATTGTAAAATTCAAAGAAAGTAAAACACCCAAGAAGTGTTTGCTTCGAAAACAAGTATCAACCAAATTTGCTTTAATGAGTTACAATGGTTCCTTGAAAAGTGAAGAAATAGCAAGATCAAATAAGATCTTCTTTTCTCTTTCATTTGGAGACAATGTGATGAATGTGATCGTATTCATTTTATCTTTGAGTTCTTTGTTGTACATTCAAAAAATTGGTTTTGTTTTCGTTTTCTTTTCTTTTTCTTTTTTTCTTTTTCTTTCTTTTGTTGAGATTCTTTTTATCTTGAAAAAGGTATCAAGGAAAGTTTGGGTTGATACCAAATGGGTAAATAGTAAAAATCTGATAACTCTGATGGAAAGTTGTTTCAAAAGGTTCTTGGAAGCAATGGTGAATCTTAAATGGATAATTTTAAGATGAAAAATCATTTCAAAAATAGGGTCAGATTTATTTTTTTCTTAATGGGTTTCTTTTCTCTATTCTTTTATTAGAAATAATAATTAAAACAGAAAGGGGTGTTTTAGACAGTTATTTTTTAGTTTTAAGTTCTGATTTTTCTGGGTTGAGTTTTGGTATTCACTAAATGAGAAACTACATTTTTTTTTCAATCAAAAATTTGCCCCTATTTTTGAAATTAAGCTTACATTAGATGTTGGTTAGTTTTGGAATAGTATTAGGCAATTTTAAAAATTAAAATTTTTTTTTTCCATTTTAGAAAACTATTTTTTACTGTTATAACCTGACTCTTAAAATAAAAGTGTTTTCTTTTTTCAAAAATTTTGTTGAGTGTGTAAAATAAATAAAGCTAGTAAATTTTATTTATTTTTTTACAAATGTACAAGAGTTCTAATTTCTATAAGTGTACGATTAAACATATATAATAGAATTTCATTTATCTACTTTTGAGAGAATGTTTATCAGTGTTTCATTAGGTATATTTTTTTCCAATTGATTTTTAGTTCAGAAATACCAGTAATTACTAAAATAGACATTTCCTAAAAATAAAATTATTTTAATTAGTTTTATTTTTTGGTTTTATATCAAAAAAAAAAAAAAATAAATAAAAATTATAGAGATCTTTCTACTTATAACTGTTTTTATTTGAATGGGAATGAATCTTTTTCCCCATATATTTTTTTCTTGAACAATGATATTTTAATATTACACAGAAAGCAAAATATATTGTATACTTTTGAATCCATAATCAGATACCACAAGTTATTTTATAATTGGAATTGATTTTCTACGCTTATGAAAAAAAAAAAAAAATGTATTTATTTTTTTTAATTTTTCATCTTTATTTCACTCGACAAAATTCAAATTTGGAAAGAATAATTTTGAAATCCGCTTACTCAACTTGAAAAAATTAAAATAATTAAGATTTCAATTACATTTTCAAAGTTAATTTTTTTCTACTCGTGTCATCCGAAATAGTTGAATTACGGAAATAAAAACATATTTAGAATTCCAATTTTAAAAAAAAAAGTAAACCAGATATTAAAAAACAAGAGGATACTCTCATTTTCTTAAATTATTTTTTCTAATCAATTTTTGAAAATTTTAGTCTTTTTTCAAACAACAAAAATAGTTATCAAAAATAAAATAAAAATAAAAATTAAAAATTTCACTATTTCATTAAATTATTCGATTTTGGACTAACAAAATTTTTCAATTAAGAAATAGCCAATATAATTATTTCAGGAAAAAATGATTATTTTACCATTTTTTCTTGATTAAATCACAAAAATATTATAATATTGAACTTTATTCTAATTTTAAAAATACAAGAAAAAAAATAAATTAAATATTAAATCCTTAAAAATCTAAAAAATTTGATCTTTTATTGGATTCACAAATCTTTCTTATTAAATTTCTTGAAATTTAACATATTAAGCAAAATTCTTTTTCAAAGACTAATAGTATACAAACAAGGAACCATTATAATAAAAATCAATTATTTGAAAATATCAATTTTTTTTTTTTATATTATTTATATTAATTTAAATTAATTTTTATTTGTTTAAAAATCTTAAAAAAATTCTGAAATAATAAAAAATTATATGATATATTTAATCAATAGGTTATTAATAATACGTAAAAAGAGTAAATATTATTTTAAAAATTATTGGTCAAAAAAACATCAAATTGATTAATATTAATTTTGGTTAAATTGAATTTTACAGGTTTTAAAAAGGGTATTCTGGTGAATTTTTAATTAAAAAGTTTAATTCTTTTTCTTTGATTTTATTCATCAACAAAAAGAAAAAAAATATTTGAAATATTCTTTACTTGGAAATAGAAATTATATTTTTTCAAGTTTAAAATAATTATTAATTTTTTAAAAAATTAAATACGATTTTTTATATGATGAGTTATTCTAAAACTTTGTGGTTAGTTTTTTCAAAGTGTATTTTTTTTACACACCCTTCATAAAAAAATCAAGTTCTTTGTACTTCAATGAAAATAATTTTTTTAAAATGATTTGGGAATATTGAATTTTTGAACTTTTCAAAAATACCAAATAGGATCTAAACTTTTTAAAACAAAATTTTATTTTGGAAAATATGCATAAAAAGTAATTTTGGTATCATGTCACTTTAATTATTTTCATATTTTAAAATCTCAAGATACATGAAAATGTTTTTAATTTACAATTAAATTTACTACATGATTTTTAGTTTATGGTTACCCGAAAGAAGTAACTACATTTTACCAGGTTAAAAAAATTTACTTATGTAAACCTTACTGAAAAAATGATTTTTTGAGTGCCATGAGATATTGGAACTTTAAAACAAAAACATCACTTACTGGTCTATTTGTGAAAAGAGAAAAAGAACCAAAGTAATTCAGAGTTGAGTCTTTCAATTTTTTAAACATTTTTCTTGAATAAATTTTTTGTTTTATTAAATTAGGTTTTGGATCTTCAAATTTTTATACTAACAATTGAAATTAATCAAACAGTAAACCAAAAAAAAAAAAAGACCTGAGTAGGTGTATTTTGAAAAAAATCTTATCTTTTTGAATACCAAACAGAGAAGATCACCTTTCCAGATAAATTTGTGGAAATCAAGAATGAAAAAAAAAAAAGAATCGAACAAAACATATTTTCAAAGATTTGTTTTATTTTTCTTCATAATCTTGTATGAACCAAAACAATTTATAATCTTGAATTTCTGGCCCCATTACTATTTATTATTATTTTACAAACCTTTTTTACAAATTTTGTATCAAAATTCAATTTTCAAATATTTTTATCAAACCCAAACCAAAATAAAGAATACTATTTCAAAAATTAAAATAAAGGGGTTAAATTATAGGAAAAAAAAACATGTACAAAAGATTCAATCCTAAATAAAAGAAAATTTTGAAAAAAAACTTCAATCAGACTCGGAATTATTATTAACTCTCATTTTAAGGGATACGTTTCCAGGTGAAAATGGTGAAATAATATATAAAAACCTACTTGTAAGAGTTTTGTAATCTCAGTAATATTTACACACTGGGAATTTATCTGAGAAACAAGTAAAATTTTCACAATTGTAACAATTTTTACCTTGAAAGATCATGACAAATTTTGATTTTTATATGTTATAATTTCCATTTCACCTTTCTGAGACCAAAATAATTTGCCTGGTTGTTCTAGATATTTCTACATCTGCTTTTACAAGTTTTAAATGCTCTCAAATTTAAACTTGCACTTGAAAATCCACTAAAACCCTTTTTTTACAATTATTTTTTTGTTATTTTCTTTTTCCTTTTCATAGAAAAAGATTGAAAAAGGGTGTGTGTGAAGAGATAAAGATGGCTAAAAAAATTTTTTTTTGTCCCATTTATTCAGAATGTAAATTCTTTTTGAGAAATGAAAGTGAAATAGCACAATTACTCAATACTCTCAAGAGTGGGAACATATTCCGTAATGAAAAATAAATAATTATAAAATCAAGCCAATAGGTCTAATAAATCTTCATATCTGAAGAGGAATCAATAAATATCATATTTTCTGAACTCAAATAAAGAATTAAAATAAATAAAAGAAAATATGGTTTTTTAATTTATTTTCAAAATTCCTTGAAATCAAATGTAATTTGTTTCTGAAAAATTTTAAATAAAAAGTATTTCCACTAGTGAATTTAAGAATAAAACCAAATTAAGAATAAGTAATTGGTTCAAATGTTAAAGATAAGATCAAGAATAAAATGATTTTTATTTATTTTTTCTTGATCAATATTTTAAATTTTTTTGATTTCTATTTTTTGTTGGTTTGAAAATATAGTATACTAGGATATATACCCACTTCCATATTTATTAAAACGTCAATGTATTTGGTTAAAGAAATGATTTGAAGAATTCAGTTTCACATAAACAGAGCTACTCAAAATTTGAAAAATGTACTTACTTCCTTATGAACACTAATATTATTTGTTAATAAACTATCACATACCTAAATTTCAACGGGTGGTGTGTATGTTGTTACTGACTTAAAAATCAAACAAAATTTCTATAAATATAAAGACTTGTTTTTCTGATTCTTTCCAAATGACTATTATTTGTTTGTATTTTAACTTTTAAAGAACTTCTGGGTTATTGACTTCAAACCTCACAGTCTGTAGATACTAAAGAATTCAAATAATTAGACATATCTCTCAGTTTATTATTCAATAAATAACGATATTACGGAAATAATAAAGAAAAAAAGCAAAAAAATGAGGGGTTTTTTTCCTCAAGCAATAACAATAAGATGAATTACCCAAAGTAAAAAATTAAAACCATTTTCATTCTATATAATTGTTTTCATAAAGATAATAAATAATTTATTATAAAACTCCCTTTTTGTTTGGGAATTTTAAGATTTTTCTTAAAAGTAAATTTTTTCATATTGATTTTTCGAAAAGATGATTTTTAAAAAAAAAATAAAACAGTCTAAATGAAATTGATTTAATTAACAAATTGAATTTCTTTAAAGTCTTTACAAGGAATGTAAAAAGAATTCATTTTTATTTAACCACTAAAAATCATTTTTCTACATTGTTCGCTGAAATATTTTTTTTTTAATCTTAAAATCACCTTTTCACAAATCACTTTGAATACAAACCAATGAGCAAAAGAAAAAATAAAACCTCACGAAAGAAAAAAGCAAAAAAAAAAGAAACAACTGTCTCCAAATCAGATAAAAACATCAAAAAATTAAACAAATTACCTTTTAAGCATAACACTCCTAATATTGAATCTTTATCACCAACCCTTTTTTATGAATTTAGCAACGATCTTGGGCTAAAAGATAAAAATGCTTATAATGATACCCAAGTGCATCAAGAGTTAGAAATACTTCAAGAACTTTCGCAACAAACAAACTCTGGGAAAGAATTAATTACAATGCTATATACACACCGTGGAATTGCTTTATCTATTTCAAATGTATTTATTAATAACTTTTTTGAATGAAAAGTCTAAAAAAACAAAAAACAATCAACAACACACTTTCTTTTTGAAAACCTTCTTTTTCACCTTTATGTTTTTTTTTTTTTTCTTTCATCAATTTTTTTTCTTCTTTACTTTTAAATTATTTTTAATAAAAGTCAAAAAACGAAACAAAAGATAAAAGATATGAAGACTCAAACACTATGAAAGAATTTCATGAAATTAATAAAGAATTACTCGAGCCACTTTTTGATAAAGCTGAAAACATATTTAACTTTGGAAGTGATACAGTTGAACAAATAACAAGCGTAACTCTTTTTTTTTTTTTTTTTTCTTCTCCGAATTGAGTTGATTTTTTCTTTTTCACTTTTTTTTCTTTAATTCTTCTTTTGCTCTCTATTTTTTCTTTCCATTTCAATTCTTTTCTTTTTTACCACTTTAAATAGCTCGTTCGAAGAATTTTAAATAAAGAAATCCCAATTTTTACTTCAAACTTGAAAAAATATCTAACAGAACTCTTAGATTCATATATTGTACTTGATCTTTTGATTGCAAATAAGTCGTCTTTTTCAAATGATTTTACTCATTACAAAAGGTAAGTTTTAAGATTTGAATTCTTATTCTTTATGGACTAAGTTTACATATTTAGAAGTGAAGAGCAATTTGTCTTTGATAAGTTCACTTCAAACTAGATCCTTTAGTGAGAGAAAAATGTTCAAAAAATATTGGCAGAGTTCCCAAAATGATTCCTTTTTTGAAATGATTAGGTTCACAAAAATTTAAAATTTGGAATCATAATATTAAAATGATTTCAATGGAATCAATTTTTGTCAAACATTTTCCACTTATTAAAGTCCCTTTAAAGTATAATTTTTCAAAAACAACCGAAAATATTTTATTCTGATTTCCAAGGAATCAAAAATTGAATTTTTATTTGGTACCAAAACTCTATTAAAAAAAAAAAAAGAATCTTTTGATTCCATTTCAAAGTAAAATAATTTTCTTATCAGGAAGAAACTTAAAAACATCAGGATTGAAGAAAAGATGAATAAAAAAGTAATACAAAGAAGAAAAACTCTACATATTTATTTTTTTTTGGAAAGTATTAAATTCTTTTTGAAAATAAAAATAAAAAAAAAAAAATTATTAATTATTAAATTTTGAGAATGATCTGATTCCATGAAAAACTGAATATAAACAAGAAATTAGTTGAGACTTATCGTTGGAAGAAAAAAGAATCATTTGATTCCATGGAATCAAAAAAAGAATTATTTGAGTTTATTTTCAAAAAGTAATCAAAATGTGAACTCTGAATATTGGAAAAACATCATTTTTTGGATGCTTAGTTAATAATTTTATCAAGTTCAATTTTTACCACGTGATTTTTAAACCTTTTCTCAAGAGATTACAAATGATAAAATGAATTAAAAATCATCAAAATTTCAAAAATATTGAAAATGTACTATTGTCAAAATAATGCGTGCTGAAAAGTTTAATCCGTGTTTCAAAATTAAAAGCGTGTTTTTTTGTTATAGAAAACCTAAATATTAACCCATCAGAGAAACTGGCAATAAACACTAAGTAAATATGGTATTGATTTCTAAAAGTTCTATGATTAAAAAAGAAATTCAAAAAATAAAGGATCAAATTTAGGAATTTAAACAAAAAATAGAGTTAATTTTTGGAAATAATTTTTATCATCAAAAAAAACGATATATTTCAAAAAAAACTGAGAAAATTACGAAAAATTTTGAACAAATTGCATTCCCAATTTAAATTTTACTTAAAAAATCAACGAGTTTACCTCAAAAATTGATTTGAACCTCGGTATACTAATGGGTAATGAATTTGATGTTGCATTGGAACAAGAAGAAAAAAAAGGTACTGATTATATAGTGAAACATGGATTATACTTGTTGGGAACGCATTATTTTGATCAATGTATTGACCAATTACGCCAGAAGATGCCGAATTTGAACAGGATATATTCTTGAAACAATAAACATTTAATGTGCGTTTTAACACAAATTGATATATTTAAAGCAAAAAAATTTTTTTGGATAAAAGTCATGAAGAAATACAAACAAAAATTGGCAATTTCAAAATTATTTAAAAATTTAAATTTCATTTTTTTGATTTGAATATCTCAAGTCAGATTTCAAACAAAATTAAAAACAAAAGAAAAAAAGTAAATTGTGAGGGTACGACCACGAAATTTTCACAAAATGTTGGTTTAAATATGATACATCATCATTAAACCTTGAAACAAAAAATATATTATTTTGCACATATACCTTTCGTGAATTTTAGTAAATCACATTTGTTGTAAATTTTTTTTTGTTTTGATAAAGTCTCCATAAAGTTGAAGATGTATCTCTTTAGTTTGGTTTCTTAAACTATTTGGTTGAAATTTCCACACAACAACAACAATGCAAATTGAGATCTTTTATTTGTACTTTTGAATTAGTATAGGTTTCATTTAAAAAAAATTTACTGTTAAAAAAAAAAAAAGCTTTTAAAAAGAGATAATTTTGCCCTTATGAGATACAACGCTATTAGATTATGGGATGTGTTGTTATGTGGACATTTTTGCTTGAATAGGGCTGATTTGCAATTTGGCCACCTTTTCGCGAAAATGGACATTCTTATTTTGCTTTTTGTCGTATTTTTTTGACTGATCTGTTTATTCGATTAAAACTTTTAAAACAAATAATTGAAAGAAGTATTTTTACTTTAAAAGGATTGGAGTTACTTTTTTTGAATACACTGGTACAAAAAATGATGCCTTAATTTTTAAATTTTTTTTGATAAATTTAGTTGTCATTGTCATAAAATTTTTTATTTTTTTATGAAAGAAAGTTCCAAAAAACAAATCACCAAAGAAAAGCAAAATATTTATTTTCCGAAAGCAAGAGCTTATGGAGATCTTCATCTTCAAAATGTTTACAAGGTGGTTTTTCAAGTTTTTTGCCAATGGCTTGGTAAGAAATACTCGGCTGCCTTATAGAACAGACTAGCCATGTCATGCACAAACAACATTTATTCAGTTTGGTTTTGTTGAGGTTGGAAGTTTTTATTGTGTACTTTTTGGTTTGATAAGGATTTTTTTTTTTCTTTCAATTAGGATCACATTTGATACAACCAAATTTTTGGTGAATTAATAATAGTACATAAGTATGTGTGTAAAAAGTCAAATAATTTTTCCAAACAACTAATTTTTTTTTTGTTTATAAAAAAAATTAAAATTAAAAAAGCAAAAAAATTTCTTTTTTCAAAATAAAAATGAAAAATTGATCATATTAAACTCTTTATTAATTTTGATTTGTTTAGATAAAGTGTCAATAAGTTTCTTTTTTTCTTTTTAAATTTAAAATCGAAAAAAATGAAAAAGAAAGAAAATGAAGAATTTTTATGTTTACAATTTGCTTAAGCAAACTTTGAAAAACTTTAAATGATTTGAGATGTTACAAAAATAAAATACTAAAACCATTTTTGGAGAGATTTTTCCTTTAACGAGTTGTTCATAAAATTTTGTAAAAAGGAATTGAAAATCTACCAACCTCTCCCGATCATTTTAATCTAGTTAGAATATTGGAAATCCAAAAAATTTAACATTTCTTTTCGTTGAATATCGCATAGATCAATAATTTGTGAGACTTACCAACTCTCTCGGCTATGTTTTTTTTTTTTTTTTTTCAATTCTCCACTATTTTTCACTCCAGACTTTGTTGTTAAAATGCAATTATTTGAAATTCATAATTTTTTTTATATTTTTCTGTTATTTTCTTTTTTTTTTTCTTTGTTATTATTTTTTTTTTTTTTTTTTTTTTTTTTTTTTTATTGTGATACTCATTAATAATATTCTTAAAAATATCATTTAATACTCTTTATTGATAATAGAGAATGCTCTATAAATCAAGAACAAGATCTTGAACAAACAACAAGATTGCAAAGGATGCATGAAATAAGTATGTTTCTGGCTAACAAATACAGTTTAACTTCGAATCTTAAAACTGAGCTAATTAAAATCAATGGGTAATAATATAATATTTTCCTTTTCTTTCATCATTTCATCATTTCATCATAACAATTTTATTTTAATTTATTTATTATAATCCAAATATATTCCATTTTGAAAAAAAAAATTAATAATAATAATTTAAAATTAGATTTGAACAACCCTTGATTGATTTAATCAATTATTTAGTTAACAGATATCAAGAACAAATTTATTTTACTACATCAGAAAAGCATCAAATTTTAAGGACTATTGTTATCATTTTGATTTTACTTGATCAAAAAGAAGAAAAAAATAATGCTTTTAATATGAAAGGGGTTCCTATTAAAAAAATTGGAAAATTCATCAAAGTAATTATTTTTTCGCAAAAAAAATTAAATTAAATAAAACAAAACAAACAATTCACAAAAAAAATAAATTTGTTTAAATTCACAAAAAATTCAAAAAACAAAAAATTAATAATAAAAAAAAAAAAAAAAAAAAAAAAAGTGGACACCATGTATTCTTTATTGTGGAGATATGGCAATGAAATTAGAAGAATTATTATTGCAAAGTTTCCATTTCAATCAAAATCCTAATATTTTTAGTAATATTGACGAAAGAAAAGTACAAGAAAAATATTTGCTTACGTCTCATATCAAGAAAGAGAGGGAAAATCATAATAACTATATTAGCTTTCTTTACAACACATTAAATATTCTTAATATCAAAGACAAATTAAAAAAGAAAATGGAACATAAAGAACGAGAAGAAATTATCCAAATGGTTATGAGAGGATTTAGATTAATTTCAAATTGGAGTACGATGGTCATTGAACAACTTGCATGGAAATATACCCACCCAAATACTAGTAAAAAATTATCTAAAGAGACCAGTGGGTATGAAAGGGTTGTTCGATATAATTATACAAACAAAGAAAAAGAAATTCTAATTGAATTTATTTCAATGATCAAAGGTTTGGCAAGCATATTAACAAGCAAAGAAGGTTATTTAGCACCAATTATTAGAGTGTATCTTTATGAATGCATCCAAGAATTTGCTCAAGTAAAATAATTCTTTCTATTTAATATTTGTGAACTGATTATCTTTTTCTAAACTAATATTTCTTTTTTTTTTTTTAATTTGATTACCACCTTCATATTCACTAACAATGAAAATGTCATTCAAATCTACATTTACATTCACATTTACATTTATATTTACACTTACATTTACACTTATAATTACACTTACATTTACACTTAAATTTACAATCATTTTCACAATCACATTCTAATTATGAAAATAATTTTATTAGTTTTTTTAAATCCTTTATATCTATTTATATCAGGTATTTATGCTTTCGAAATAATTCATAATCTTCTTGTTTATATTATTTGACCACCCCTACAATTTAGGTTTTTATATGAAATAAATATCTAAAATGGCATTAAATATACTCCATATAAAAAAAAAATTGTGGATTAGCTTATTTTTATGCTGTTTCATTATTTATTTTAATTTACTACAAAAAAAAGACGGAAACCAACTCTGTTTTTCCACTTTTCTTTTTAATAAAAACTTTGACAGTTAGCCAAATGACGATTAAACACTTTTTAACATTTTCTTATAAATGAAGAAAAAATAATTGTCAATTTTACTCATTTTATTTATAAAAACAAATAAAAATAAAAAAGCAGAAGCAACAAACTATACAGAAGTCTAACAGCAAAGATAAAATAAAAACTCTTTATTTGGAACTGATTTAATAAATTTATATAAAACTTTGATACTTACATTATTTCCAAATTTCACTTAAAAAAATGAGATCGAATGAAGAAATTTTTGATTTGGATCAATTTTTCAAATTAAAATTATTTTTAATTCAAAAAATGTGAATGAACTATTGATTAGAATACGATGAATGAAAAACGAAAAAAAAAAAAAATGTTGATATCCAAATTATTTAACAATCCTTTTATAAATTCCTTTTTTTAAAAAATTAATATTAATAAACTAAATAATCAATATACCAATTAAACAAATAAACAAACAAATAAAAAACAAAAAACAAAACAAATAAAAAAAAAAAAATAGAATACAATTAGGCCAATAGTCAAACGATCATCAAAAAAACAAAAAAAAAAAAAAGAAGTTTTTGAAACCATAATGTTTCTTCGAACTGTCTTAGCTGATTGGAAGGAAGGAAAAGAACCAAAGGATGCAGCTGTTATGGGGAAAAGTTATAAAGGGACATTTAGCTATGAATCTAAAAAAGTGGGAATTTGTCAAAGTTTATTTACTTTAATTCCCTCCTTATTGGAAACATATTATGACGAAAAGGCAGAGGGTATGAAAGGAGGATTCCGTAAAGAAAAAAATTTTAAAAATACCGAAGTCAAAATTTTACAAGACTTTGTGTCTCAGATGTGGTCTTGGAAATATTTATTGGAATATTCCAAAACAATTATCCAAACCACGGATCTTGGTATAATGTGGTATAGGGAATTTAATTTAGCTTTAAACCAAAAAGTACAGTTCCCAATTGAAATGAGTTTGCCTTGGATTTTGACAAAATATGCCTTATCCATGAAAACTTCTCATGTCACAGAATTGATGCTTTATCCTTTATCTTTATACAATGATGCAGCTGATTCTGCTCTTTATGTTTTTAGACAACAATTTTTATATGACGAAATTGAAGCAGAAATTGATCTTTGTTTTGAACAATTAACTTTTACATTGACAGAGGAAATTTTTTCTCATTATAAAAAAGTTGCTGCAATTTTATTATTAGAAACTCAATATAAAAAAGAAATGAAAGCGTAATTATCTTATTTTCTTTTATATTTGAATAAAATCTATCTATATATATATATATATATATATATATATAAATATATTTATGTATGTATTTATGTATGTATGTATGTATGTATGCACACATGTATCTATATTAATTTTTTAATGAATCAACTGCTTTTTATTCCTTTAAAAATCAATTTAATTAATTAATTTAATTCATTAAATTTATCAATTTGATTGCCTTTCCTTTCATTTAATAAAAAAAAAAAAAATTCAAAAACAATAAAAACTAAACAAAAACCAATAATTTTATTAATAAATAAAAAAAAAAACAAACCAAATAAATACATAAAATAAAAAAAAAATAAAAAATAGAGTAAATCCAAATCTCAAATTTGTTCCACCAAAGTCTAGATATTCAGTATTAATGAAACAAAGGCATTTCCATTTATTAGGAAGGGTTGTTAATTTAACAGAATTATTAACACAGCGATTAAACAATGTCTTTCGAGAGAACATTGATTGGGCCATTAGGAAATTTGAATCAAGTGAGCTCTCTGGAATTATTGAATTAGATTTCCAATTAAAGAATATTAAATTAGCACATGAATTATTATCTGAGCATTTGTTTTTGGATAGTTATGATTCAATGTATAAAGAAGTGAACCAATCAATGTCTTTGAAATCGCTTCAGGGAAGAGTAATCATTCATTGTATTTATGAATTTATTGAAGACTTGGCAACCAATTTTGTTTACAATTCGATCACACAACGGTTTATCAGATCGCAATTGACCTTTGTCGATGAAGTACAAAGAGCCAAAATGGGGAAGGTCCCTGAACTGTTTCAATTCGGTGACACCGAGCTAACAGATCTTTATGACGAAATCTTTGAGCTCTATCGGGGCTTTATTGGCACTGTGCATATTGCAACGATTCTCCGGATCGTCAATGAAGACAATTTGCCGCTTATTGCACAGGAATGCCTCACGAGCGTTGAATTGAAAATCCAAAACGTGCTTGCGCCATACGTGGAAGAGCTTTTAACTGCCATCTATACCAAGACAGCACTGCCGTCAATGGATAATTATGGGATCGATGGATGCTTCGGCGGGTTTGAATTGTCGCTCAACGATCTCAGGGAATACAGCGAACTTGAAAGCAAGGTTTACCAAAACTTTCGAGAATTGGGCAACACCATTATTTTGATGTATTTGTTTGAACAGGCAATGCCACAGCTAAAGGTCAAAACCTTTATCAACAGCGCACCATTTTTGTGTGTAATTCCTAAAGACGAATTTAATAAAAGAGCCAAAATGTCTTTAAAAAAGGAAGGATCTTCGTCAACTAAAAAAAGGAAAACGAAAAAAAAGAGCGAAGATCAAGATCTTGATGAAAATTCGCAAGAATACCAAGAAAAAAAGAATCAGTTGATTGAAAAAATGAAAGCAAAAAGGAAAAATAAATCCTTAACAAAGGTTGTTGAGAAATTAATGGGATCGATCCAAGACTTTGGTATTCAGAAATCGGAAAATCTCATTAAAGATCTGATCACCTCCTGTGAAAAAACAGAAGAGCTCTACAAAACCAATGAAACACCCATTTCCTTGTTCAGCGCGACCCTGCTTCATGTCAACAAAATGCTTGACCCCGTGAGAGAAAAATGGCTAGGTAATCGTGAAAACGGGCTGCCCAATATTGAATTGTCCAATGAGTTTTATCGACTGTGGTCCGCGCTCCAGTTCTTGTTTTGCTTGAAAATCTCTGAAAAGGATATTAAAGAATTTAAAAAGCAAAACAAGCTCAGCCAAGACAAAACTTGGGTTTACGATGTCCTTTTGCTGACCAATCAAGAAACCTATGGCGATGGTTTCGCTTGGGCGGGCGCTACAATCATTCACTTTTTGGGACAACGCGAAATGTTCGACGCTCTCGATTACTCCTATCATATAATGAACGCTAATGAGGCACTCGAAGAAAAGGCAGTCAAAAAGGACCATATTTTCTTTTTAAAGGGCACACAACGTATGAAGGAATTAAACGATATGATCTTTGGTATTTTAACATCATACGCTCCCTTGAAAGACCCCAAGGTTTTTGAATTTGACCCTCCTACTAGAGAACAATTAAATAACTTGAGTAAAACCAAAATGATGAATTAAAAAAAATCTATACACATCCATTTTGGTATTTTGATTTTTAGAATTTTTTATAACTGTTTTTCCTTCTTTCATTCAGTTAATTTTATTTGTTTTATCAAAAAGAAAATTGAAACTTTCAATAAAATTCCTATTTTTTTTTTTTTTTTTTTTTTTTTTTTTAATTTTTTTAATAAAACCTTTAGTTTTTACACATGGCGTTTCAGTCAAGATTTAATTTTACATTATAAATTCTAATTCAATGTTTTTTCAAGAAAAAAAATCTTAGTTAAATATTTTGGAAATAATACCTTAGAACTACTTCTTATTTAAGAAAATTTGATCAATTACAACAACAACAACAACAAAATCAATAAAGAAAAACAAAGCTCTATATAAAAAAAAAAGAGGTTATGTAAAAACTTTTCAAATTAGTAAAACAAAACTAAAAGTATTTGGTAAATTTCTTGAAATTATATAAAAGGGATCAGTACTCCATATCAACAGAGAAAATTTTTAATAAATCTTATTTGGTGATATTCTCATCATTTAAATTTTGTTGATAGAAATGGTCCAAAAATTCTGATCTCAACGGAAAATCCTTAAAAAAGAAATTTTTTTTAAGTAAGATCAATTTTTTTTTTTACATTTTTTCTGAAAAAGAAATTTATTAAATTCCTTTTATTTTTGTATTATAAAAAGTTTTTAAATTGTTTATTAATATTTTTAAATCATCAGTATTATACAATAACAAGCCTTTATTGTAAGGAATAATAATAAAAGATATATTTTTTTTGAGATTATTCTTTTGATTTACCAAAAATATTGAAGTATTTGACCAATTAAATAATAATTATATTGTTTTAAGAAGGGTCATTATAACTTTTAAAATTTTTCAGTCATTTACAAATTTACAAAGGAAAGATGTTTTTGTTATAGGATTAAATTCAATTTTTGAAATTACATTTTTCTTGAAGACATATTGGGAATTGTATAATTTTATTCTGAAAATTCAAAATCTTTTTTTTTCTGAATTGGGTTATTTAAATGGTAATACTGGTATTTGAAAATAATGCTCAAAAATTTGTGTAAAAAAAATTCAAAAATCAAAATTTTTTTTATAATTTATTTTTATTTTATATAAACTAGAAAATGGCTTTTTTTAACTTTATAGAATAAAAATTGATCAATAAAGAGATTTCTATTTTATTGAGAAAATTTTATTATTCTTCGATCATATTTCCATTTATCGAATCATCTATGCCTTAATTAGTTTTATTTGTGGATATTGGACTTAATATCTTTCAAATTAAAAATAATAACAAAATAAATTTTTTTTTTTTTCAAAATAAAAACTTTCTAATACAAAAACTAAAATATTTTCACCATTTACATGAATTAATTTTTTGATAATAAAAATAATAGGTTACTTTTTTTTTTTTTTATCTTGGCAACAGGTAAAATTATTGGATTTCAAAAAAAAAAATGACTTAAATTAATAAATTGTTTAAATGATGTTAACTCATCAATTTCACATATAAAAACGTAAATTACAAAAAAAAATATTTTCAAGAACTTGACAAGATTTCAGATTATTTTTAAAAAATACTACTCTAATAAATGATTAAATACATTTAATCAATTTTGATTACCTAAATTACTGAGAAACATCATCATTAAAAAAAACTATTTTATTAAGGTAATGAATAATATTAAAACATGGAAGAATTCAGTGTACCCTGTAATATTATATTTGTATACATATAAAAAATTGAAATCAAAATAATTTAAAAAATTGATCAAGAAGAAATAATAAAAAATTAAATATTAAATAGTTTTATAGGTCACATTTAATACATTTGTTTTTTTTTTTTTTTTTTTTTTTTTTTTTAATAATGAACTGAAAAAACTTTAAGTAGTTAATTATATGATATTTCAAAAATGTTTTTCATTAAAGTTTTTTAATTTCTATTTTGAACCAAGACTTAAAATCGTCATCTTTTTGTGAATAATTGGAAATTGTGAAATAAAATGTTCTAAAAAAATCACCACATATGTAATTAATGTGTATTAAAAATAAAAATGGATGAATGGGGTGAGGATATAAAAGCTAATAATTTGTAAAAATAATACCCATTTTTTGTAAATTTAAATGTTGAATAGTTCATTTTTAGATTAAAATGTTGATAAAGTTAGTTTCTCAAATTTTATTTATACAAGAGATTTTTTTTTTCACGTTTTACTGGTTTGAATTGTATTCTATTAAGATGAAGGGTTATAAAATATAAATATGAAGAAGTCGGTTAATCATATTGGTATTCAGAATCATAATAGTGTCTTTTACTTTCAAAAGGTGGGTAAAGGTAATAATATCAAAAGTTTAAAAGAAGCTGGTATAAAAGGAAAATACTAAAGACCAAACTTAATATTTACAATTGATAATGAATAAAAAAGATAATATCTTAATTTCTATCCCTTATTAACCCTGATTTGTCAAAATTTCATCAAGTTTAAAATAAGAGATTTAAATTGGTATTGATGGCTAATATATTTATTTTCTTATTTGTATTTAATCCAGATTTGAATTATAATAAAAGGTCAAATTTTAGCAAAGATATAGTAGATATGTTTTTATATTTTTCTTTGGAATTGACTAAAAAAATAATAATAATTCATTTTTACATTTTCTATAAGATTATTATTTTTTAAAAATTTAGAAATGATATTACACTAACACTAATTAAAACCCGACTTTATATCTTTATCAATAATAATAATCAAACAATGTTGTTAATTTATGATAAAAAAATATAAATAAAAAAAGATATTACTGAGAAATTTTTCATTTTAATTTTTTTAGATAAAATTTTAGTAAATATTAAATCAGCAGAAAAATGAAATTCATTTCTTTTAGTCAAAATTAAAACATTAAAATAAATATTTTTCAAAAATTTCAATTTAAATAATCCAAAATACTGTAAAAAAAAAAAGAAAAATAAAATGAAAAATAATTGCATTTATTACCTTGTACTAAAAACAAATTAAATTTTTTTTAATAGATAAAGTAATCAATCCTAAATTTAAAAAAAAAATAAAAATTTTTTAAAGTATTATTCAAAGATAACAGAATAATCTTTAAAACCAAGTATGTTTTTTTTTTTTGAATTTTGTTATTAGTAACTATTTGAATACTATAATTTTAAATTGAATTATCCTTTATAAATTAATACAGATCTTGAAAAGTAATTTTTGATTTGTGGTCTCTTATTCAGTAATATTGTTTATTTTATGTATAGATCTTTAATAAGTTAAAAATTCAAATATAATAAAAATCAACAAAAAAATCAAATATTAATCTAATTAATACTATTGGCCAAATCATTTAAATTTTTAAAAATTTCTTGTTGAAAAAATTTCCAACTTTAACAATAAAAAAAAAACAATTATTTTTTTTCAAATTTAATTAATATATTTTTTTTATTTTTGAATTATTTAGCATCAATATATAAATTTCTATTGAATGATAATCAATAGAAAAAACAAATTTTCTATATGTTGTCAAAATATCTTTTTTTATGAATAAATTCTTTATTAACTTATTTAAAGGTAATTGGGGTGTAAATGGCCCCAAAAAATATCCAGTAAAGTATGATGAGTTTTAATCATTAAAACTCGAAGTTTTTGATGTGTAAACGAACTTTTGTCAAAAAAAAAAAAAAAATTTTTTTAACAAAATTTGGATCGAAAAATAATAAAATTGCAATAACCAAGAAAAAATTTTTTAAATATTGAAATTTTTTTTCAAGTTATTTTTTTAATATATGTAACTATACAATTTTTAATTATAAATTTTTCTTTCTAAGATAATTTTTTTAAATTCTATATCTTATAACCATTTGATAACAATTCAACTTAAATATTTGGTTTCAAAGGTAGTTGGTATAATTGGGGTTCTAAGGGATATACAAGGCAATGTATTTTGGTGGTTATCTTATCGATCTTCAATCTTGTATTAATTATAATGTTGACTTAATAATGGGAATAAAATGAAATTTTTCTTTTTTTACCAAAATCCTAATTTAATGGTGTACTGTTATCGAAATAATACATGCCGAAAAGTTTAATCTTTGTTTCAAAATAAAAAGCTTGTTTCTTTTTTTTATAGAAGACATATACATTAAAAGCATCACTAAAACCAATAATAAAACTGACAAAAAATGAAAATTAAATTTGGTACTGATTTCTTCAAGTTCTGCACTTAATATTTGAATTATAAATACTATAGTAAAAATCGGCATGTCTATTAGAATTAATGCATGTTACTCAATAAAAAGGGTGTTTTTTTGTTATCGAAAATTATACAACAACCGATCAAAAAAAACAACAATAAACCCTAAAAAAATATGGTATTGGTTTCTTAAAGTTCTATTATTTAAAAAGAAATTCTAAAAATGAAGGATCAAATTTAAATATTTATCTCAAAAAATAGAGTTGATTTTTAAGGGACTAGTCTTCTACGACAACAAGGCAAAATTTTAAAATATGTTATTGGTCGTATTCTCTACTTTCGTATATTGTAGATCCCAATTGTCAAAAAATTCTGATCGACTAAGAAACCCATAAAAGAAAATTGGTTTAGTTAGATCAATTTTTTTTTCCATTTTTTCTGAAAAAGAAAACTAATAAATTCATATTATTTCTCACATTATAACAAGTTTTTACCCCGTTTATTGTCATTCTGATCATTATTAGACCATAACATTTCTTTGTTACCAGTAATATTAATATGAAGATTTTTTTTCTTCTTTAAGATAAAACTTTTGGTTAACCAAAAAAATGATATATTCAACGGATGAAAAAATAATTGTATTTTTTTAAGAATAATAGTTATAATAATCAAAATTTTGTGGTCATTTAAATATTTTACTCAGAAATTTTGTTTTTGTTTTAAGATGAAAATCGATTTTACAAAATAAAATTTTCTTGAAGATATTTGGAATTAGTTAATTTTATCCTCAAAATTCAAAATCATTTTTTTTCTGCCAAAAATTATTTGAATTGTTATAAGGATTCTTCTGAATAAGACCAAACAATTTGTTAAAAAAATTTTTCAAAATTGAAAATTTTTTTACAATTCTTTTTCTTTTTTTGAAAACCAGAAAACAACTTTTTCAAAACATTAAAGAAAAAAATTTTTTTGCATAATAGATCTCACTTTAATTGATAAACTGGAGTTAAGTTTCTACCGAATATTCATTTATTTAATCACCTAAACCACGAATAGTTTTAATGGCTGAGATTTGAATTGAAATATTAATCAAAGAAAAAGAAACTAAATAAAAAATTTGCTTTCGAAATCAATACTTTCCAATATAAAACGAAAAATATGTTTTCCCATTTTCAAGAATTAACTTAATTCTTAACAAAAAAAATAGGTTACTTTTTTTCGTATTATATTGGAAAGATGCAAATTTTGAATTTCAAAAAAGAGACTCAAATCAAGAAATTGTTTAAATGAGGTTAACTCATCCATTTCATAAGTCGAAACACAAATTACAAAAAAACTATTTTTCCAGACCTTGACAAGATTTCAATTTATTTTCAAAAATGACTACTCCCTTAAGAAATTTTTATGATCAACAAAAAATTTCAAAAAACTTGATTAAATTACCAAAAATGAAGGAACAAATCCATTCCTAATTTAAAATTAACTTAATAACCCAAAGATTTTACCTTTAAAATTGATTTGAACATAGGTATACTATTGGGTAGTTAATTGGATGTTTCCTTGCGACAAGAAGAAAAAAAGCACGGATTATATTTTGAAACATGAATTATACTGTAGTCAAATTAACCCGTGTAAAAAAATATATTACGTGTTTCAAAATAAAAAGCGTGTTTTTTTGTTCTAGAAGACCAATACATTAACCAATGAAAGAAACCAATAATAAACCCTAAAAAAATATGGTATTGGTTTCTTAAAGTTCTATTATTTAAAAAAAAATTCTAAAAATGAAGAATCAAATTACAAAATTTATCTCAAAAAATAGAATAAATTTTTAATAAAATTTGTATGTTAGAAAAAAAACAAAAAAATTTCAAAAAAATTGAGAATATTATCGAAAATTTTCAACTATTTACATGAATAATTTAAATTTTACTTTAAATAACCAGGTCTTTACTTTCAAAATTGATTTGAACTTATGTATACTATTTGTTAGTAGATTGGATGTTGCCTTGGTACAAGAATAAAAAAAAGGACGGATAATATTTTGAAACATGGATTTTAGTGGTTGTGAACGTATTATTTTTGATCGCTGTAGTTGTTTGGGAAGTAATATTTTAATTCATTCTAAGCATTCATGGTTTATAAGGGTTTAATAAAATGTGATTTTTGTGATGTAAATGGACTGATTTATTTCCCTTTTTACTGAATTGACTAAAAAAAACCAATAAACTTTCTAAAAATTCCCAAAAAAAACAAAAAACAAAAATAAAAAATTCTATTTTTAAACCCAAAAAGAACAATTTATTCTTATACTTCTTCCAGTCTATTCATCTTAAACTCTAAAATTCAGATTTTGGAGTATCTAATTTAAATTATCCTAAATTTACCTTTTTTGAGCCACTATTAAAACTCATTCCAAGTCAAAGAATGATCAGACAAGAACCAATTAAATTAAACCTTCTAAATTAAAAGTAGTGTGATCTTTTTTCATTCTTCAGGGATGGAAACCTTAAGCAAATGAAAACGAAAAGAATTCTTTTTTGCTTTCAAAAAAAAAAACCACACAAATGGGGAAAGGATTCTTTACAAGCAAAACTTTGCAGTATATTTATAAAATTAGAATGGTAAATCTACAATTTTGGTTGGAGAAGTTGAACTGTTAATATTTTTAATTTTTAAAAATGAGAGAATTATTTGAGAAGAAATTCCACTAAAACCAGAATCTTTTTCAAAATTAAATAATAACCAAAATCTCTTTTAATCCAATCTAATGAGAAAGAGAAAAATGAAAAGAAATCATTTTTTTTATTTAAAAGTTGAAAATAATTTAACGGTAAGTTCGAAGAAAGCACACTTTTAAATTATATTCTAACAGCACAACAACCAAACAAATTCAAAATGAGTGAATCAAAAAGAAGATTCAAATGGCTTTCACCATTTTCCAAAAATAAAGACAAAACAAAAAACAACAAAGTCTCAAAAAAACAAAAAAGACAATTCGAAAAAAAGGAAAAAAAGAGGAACAAGAAGAGCGAATCAAAAAAAAAACAGAAAAAAACAAAAACCAAAAAGGAAACCCAACAGATTCGAAATAATAAAAAAACACATGCGATCAAAAGCCCACAAATAAAAATCACGAGGAATAAGAATTTGGAAAAAAAGCTCTTAAAAAAAAAGAAAAAGCTATTAAAAAAAAATAAAAAGCCAGCGCACCAAAGAAGCCGTTCAAAATTTATTCTTTTCCGAAGAAAAGCCAAAAAAGTAATTAGGAAGTCTCTTCAGCAGGGGTACACACTCGAAAGCATCCGGCAAGAACTTTTTAATCAAGGTATAAAAGATCCAGAAAAGATGTTCAAGTTTGATCTCAACAAACTTGAGCAGAAACAACAAAAAAAGAAAACAAAGAAACAAAAAAAGGTGAAAAAGGGGAACAAGAAAATTCAAAAAAAGAGGCAGCGGAAGCATGACAAAAACGAGAAACAAATTAAAAAAACTAAAAAAGATGAAAAAGAAAAAGAAAAAGAAAAAGAAAAAGAAAAAGAGAAAGGGAAAGAGAAACCCCGAGTGAAAGTGGCTGGTGAGAATAACAAAAAGAAAGAGAGAAATGAAAAAAAGAATATTAGAAAACGAAAAGAAAGATCAAAAACCAAGGAGAAAAAAATTAAAAAAAACCGAGCAAAAAAGCGAAAGGGAACAAGTTCTTTTAAAAAGGAACACAAGAACTCACACCATTCAAGGAAGGAAGCCAACACAAATAGTGTACCCGGGATTGAGGTGTCTTCCAGTGTTTCAAACCTATCATCTTTTAAGAATGAAATTGATTTTTCGACCCATAGCAATTCTGATCAGCAATTCGGTACAATTACCTCGATCCAGTCCTTTTTAAAAAAGCAAGAAAAGGAATTAAATGGGAAAACACAAGATACCGAGACCGACCAAAAAGAGAACCTTAAAGATTTATCTGAGCAATCAGTATTATCAGAATTGTCCGAGCCTTCCCTCTTAACAGAAGAAAAGGAACGAGAAGACGAAAATGAAACGAACCAGGGCGAACTCAAGGATTATGCGAAGCAAGAAATGGAAACCGAGCAAGATCAAATCCAGGAACAGGACATTGATTTTGATTCAGACGACATAAACGATTTTTCCAATTCTTCACTTTCTGATTCTTCCGAGGACTCGAGTATTGATTCTGATATTGGCAAATCTGTTTTTGATTTGGATTGGAAATCTATCATCCCAAGTGAAGATTTTGAAGATGTGCCAACCTGGTCACAAGAACAAACAACCTATGATTCGACGTCTGGAGAAGAAATTTCTGGAAGTGATGATATTTTCCCAACTGACGAAAGTGTTTATGTGACGAAGGAGGAAATGGGAACAGAAAAAGAAAAAGAAAAAGAAAAAGAAAAAGAAAAAGAAAGGGGTATGGAAAAGGAAAATGAAGACAAAGATGAAACTGAGAATGAAAATAAAAATCAGAATGAGAATGAGAATGAAAAAGAAATTGAAAAGGAAATTGAAGGTGAAGAAAAAGAGACGAAAAAAAAAGATCTCTTGATTGTAAATGAAAAAGAAAAAGAGGATCTTATTGTTGAAAAAATCAAAAGTGTAGGAAAAAAAAATGAGAGGAACAAAGAAGAAGAAGAAGAAGAAAAAATAGCGATCGAGGACAATACTCAAATACCCTTTTCACAATTAAAAGAATTATTAAAGAATAATTTTTTGAAAATTGCAGAAAAACATCTCGATTCAAAAAAGGATCAAAAAATCGAAAAACGTTTGCCTTTAAAGCATATTAAAAGAGTGAAAAGAAAGAACGTTAGGCCCAGATCCAGGATAACAAAGCAATTTAATTTTGGCAAAAAAAATACCGAAGAAGGGAAGTCAACAGAACAAGAGCGATACCAAGAGAAAGTACCACAGGAAGAGAAAATCAAAGAAGAGGAAGTTGAGGACGAAAAAGATAAAGATGAATCGGGAGAAAGAGAAATTGAAATTGAAAACGAAAATAAAGCTAATATCAAGATAACCATTGAAAGGGTAGAAAAAGAAGAAATGGAAACAGAAATGGGAGAGGGGGGAGAAAAGGAAGAGCAAAGGCAAGTGCAAGAGAAAGATCAAGAGAATGAAGAAAAAAAAAAAGAACGAGTTGAAGAAACCTTAAAAAAAATTTTAACTACTAAAAATAAAAAACTGATTAAAAAAAAATTATTGCCTAAAAAAAAAATCAAACAAAGAAAAATTAATTATGAAAATAAACAACAAATTATTATTCAAAAAAAACGACTCTTTGAAAAATCAAATTATTTACTTTATCAAATCCGAGGAAACAAAGTGATTAGAATTACACAAATTGAGCCCGTTGTTAGCAATTTGAATAAAGACGATTCCTTTGTCGTTGAAAGCAAGCAAACCATTTATGTTTGGTGCGGAATGAATTCCAGCAAAGTGGAGAAGGGTGTAGCCTTAGATTTTGGAAACCGCATTAAACAGCAGAAATATTCGGGGGTGCCCAATTTAGTTGTATTGAACGATTGCCAAAATGATTTTGTGGATCCCAAGAAGGCGCAACGGTATCGGCATCAATTCTATCAAGATCAAAGCCGCTCAAATATTAAATTGGATTTTGATAACAAAAACGCAAAGCCCTTTTGGGAACTGTTAGGTGGTGACAAATCACAGGTCCAAGAAAGGAACGGATCAAATATAACAAAAACGGAGCACGAAGGGAAATGGGTCAATGGAATCAATCTATATCGGATCGATGGCGCAAATTTGGAAATGAGCAAAGTTGTGAGTAATAGCAAAATTGAAAAGACGGCTTTAAAACCGGATTCGATATATGTCTTGGAATCGTATTCGCCAACATCGATCTGGGTCGGTCGAAGGATCCCCTGGCCGGTTCGGAAAAAATGGGCCCAGCTTAAAAAGATTTTAAAAGAGCGCTTCAATGTCCCCAAATGGTACTATATTGAAATTAATTATGAGGGCCTCGAAACGCCATTTTTTAAGCAGCACTTCAAATATTGGCCAGATCCGCTTCTCATGGAGATCAAGCAAATTACTCAAAACCGGAAAGAGAAGCACGAAAAGAAAAAGAAAAAACAAAAAATCAATACAGAGCCAATGTACCGACCACACGCCACTCCAAAGGAAATTGTCCCCAATGATGGCTCCGGGGTTCTAACGGTGTGGAGGGCCACTTTAAATGAAAAAATTTTGATCGACAAAAAGTGGCATGGGCATTTCTATAATGATCAGTCATACATCATTCATTACCGATACGTACCCAAGCATGGATCAGATTTTAATTGCATTTTCTTTTGGCAGGGACGATTTTCCAAAGTTACCGAAAAGGGATCCAGTGCCCTGATGACAATTGATCTTGATAATAAAGAATTCCAAGGCGAAGCGCAGCAAATCAGGGTGTGCCAAGGAAAGGAATCAATGTTTTTTTATTTATGCTTCAAAAACAATTTAATAATCCATTCGAGGTTTGATCATGCCAAAACGGAATCCCAACGTGGGATCGGGGGGCAGAAGGAAGAAGCAATTGAAGGGGAGGGGGGGAATGGAAACGGAAACGGAAATGGAAATGAAATGGATTTAGGGGAGGGTGTAAGAACAAGATGGGATGGTGTTAGCAATCCAATTAATTACCCCTCTTTATACAAAATTGAAATTGAAAGCGATGTTAATTGTGAGCTAAAAAAAAAACAAGTTGTTTCGTATAAAGCTGCGCCTGTTTTAGAAAAGCCAAAAATCAAAACAAGGGCCACCAGTGTGCCTTTGCAATTCTATTCTCTCAATTCGAACCATTACTACCTATTTTTAACCAAGGAAAAGATCTTTGTTTGGAAAGGGTGGAAAGCAAATGAAAAGGATTATCAAAAAATCAAAGAATTCATATTTCCTCAATTTAAATTTTCGCAATCCTTGTCAATTATCAGAGTCAACGAAAATCTTGATAACGACGCAAAGCAAGTATTTGTCAAGGAGTTTTTAAATGCGCACCCTACGCGTTTAAATGCAAATACGTTAAAGGGCCAATTGCACTTTTTCAAATCGCAATATTTTTCCGAGAAAGAAGATCTCCAAGTCCCACAATCTTACAAACCCAAAATGTGGGAAATATTCTATGATCAGGGGGTAGTGTCTTATGAAAGGGTACCAATCCTGCAACAATTAATTGATCATAACCGATGCTATCTTTTAGATCTCCATTGGGCAGTTTTCCTTTATGTCGGGAGGAGATTATCAATTGCAGATAATTTGACGAAAGAGGCAACCAGAATTGCAATCGCGTACATTAAGCACAGCCCAAATAGAGCACCCAGCGCAAAGGCATACCGAATATTCCGCAATAGTGAAACAATTGAGTTCATTTCTTATTTCCCTGGCTGGTATTTCAATAAGGACAGCACGTGCGCGGACGAGGGGCTTACGCAATTAGATGAGCTAATACCCATTTTCCCTAAAAGGCAAACAATTAACAATAGGCAACTTATGCACTCCTTTAATTCTCTTATAACCACTTTGAAACCAGAAGGGTTGGATATTGCCAACTTGGAAAATTATCTTGAAGAAAACGAGTTTTTTAAGTATTTCAAAATGTCAAAAACGAATTTTAAACAGCTTAAAACTTGGAGAAGAAAAAAAATGAAAAAAAGTGTTGGTTTGTTTTAATATTTTTCTCTTTCTTTTTCTCTTTCTAATTTTTTTTTGTGGCCTTTTTTTGTTTGTTTATTTTTTATTTGTCTTTTTTTTTTTTTTTTTATCTTTTATTTATCTTTTTGTTTTTACAAGTTTAAATACCCTTATAAGAATATTTAATAGCAAATTTTATATATATATATATATATTCACTTTAGTACTTTTTATTTTTTTGCAATTAAATTCTTGATCAAGTTTTTTTTTTTTTATTTTGAAAAGAAATGCTTTTTTATTTTTATTCATCACTCTCATCGTAGGGCTGGTAAACTCTAAAAAAAAAAAAATCTTCTTGTGAATTTGTTAGCCAATTCAAAAAAAAATTATTGCATCTTGAAATTTCAAAATGAAGTAAAAATTTGATTACTACATAACAAACTGACTTTTAAAGCTATGTTCCGAAATGAATTATTGTTTTTAAAAGTTTATCACCATTTTTTCTCATTATTGGAAAAGTTAAAAATCCAACATATTTCTGAATTATTTCAAAAAAAAATTATTTTCTTTGGAATGAAGCAAGAAAACGTATTTTTTACTCAGGTTGTTTGCCAAAATACACATTTAAAATGAAACCATAAAGTTTTTTAAATAAATCAGTATCAAAAATATACTTAATTTTGAAAAAAAATATAATAATTATTTTGGAATTGAAATAAATATAATTTGTTTATTAAAAGAACCATCAAATCATTTTTTTTCTTTTTAATTTACTAAAAAAATTCTGGGAAAAACAGTTAAACAATTAAAATCAAAAATGTTGACAAAATACTTTTGTAAAATCTCGAAAATTTGACTTATAACCAAAAGAAATACTTTTTAATTTGTTTATTTTTATTCAATGATCAAAAATCCAATCTTAGTTATATTGGTAGGTTATTCAAAATACCATAGGTTAAAAGTATCGATAGATTTTATAATTATTTCTCAATTTTTTAAAGATTTTCAATTAAATAAAACTAATTCAAATAAATAATTCTAATAAATAAAAAAAAATAATTAATATTTTCAAATAACTTGTTTTTAATAATAATAGTTTGTTGTTTTTACTGTGGGTATTTGATAAGGAATATTACTGAAATATTTTAAATTTCTTGAAATTTATCATTTATTTTATACACAAATATTTATTAAGTTTCATCTAATTTTAAAGATTAAGTAATATTCTTTCACATATACCCATAGTATAAACAAGGGGCTGTTAATATTATAATCATTTAATTGATAATATCTATTATTTTTTTTTATTTATTAGAATTATTTATTTGAATTAGTTTTATTTATTGGAAAATTTTGAAAATTTGTAAAATAATTGTCAATTCTATTGATACCTTTAATCTATGTGTTGTTAACAACACACTGAAACGAATAAGATTGGGTTATTAATTATTGAATCAAAATAATTAAATTAAAGGGTGTTTTTTTTTATTATAAGTTGAATTTTACGGGTTTTAAAAAGGGGTTTTGGGGGGGTATTTCTAATTTGTTTGTGTGGTTTTTTTTTTTCGTATTTATTTTATTTGTCAAAACGGAAAAAATTGATTTTGATGGTTCTTTTAATCAAAAAATTATATTTTTCCCTATTTAAAATATTTTTTGGAATGTTTTTGAAATTAAGTGACTTTTTTATCGTGGGTTTTTTTAGAACTTAGAGATTTTATTTTTAAAGTGTATTTTGGTATATCCCCTTTGAAAATAATAAGATTACATTCTTTTTGCAAAGAAAATAATTATTTTCAAATAATTGAGAAATAAGTTGGATTTTAAACTTTTTCAAATTTGGGAAAAATGGATCAAAACTTTTAAAATCAATAATTCATTTCGGAAAATTGCTTTATCAGTAAGTTTGCTAGTACAGTCATCAGATTTTTACTTTGTTTTGAAATTTCAAGATTTGGTAAAATAATTTTAATTTTATTATTCAATTTACTAATAGATTTTTTTTAGTTTCAAAGTTACTTAAGGGATTAGCCTCACCATAGATTTCTCTATAATCAAAGTATATTGTAATTGGGTGCAAATGATATTAGTGTGCACCATTGCTCAAATAGCTCTAAAAAATCTATTAGAATTATTATTGTACAATAAATTATAACATTTTTTACTAATGATCACTATTAAAAAAGTTTAAGTTTTAAAATTTTTTTTTTAATTCCTTTTCCAAATCTAAAAATAGAAACCCAAAATACAATATTCTGGTATTTAATAATTCAGATTTAGAGCATCCAAAAGTATCTATTTTTATAATTTCTGCTTTCAAAGATTAACTCAATAATCATCAATATAAAAGCCCAAAGACTGGTTAGTTTTGATTGCTTTTGATAAAGCTACTTGTATCATTAATATATTTCCATGATTTGAGAAATAATTTGTCAAAAAATTTATTTGTTAATTAGTTAATTTTAAAAAAAAAACGAATTTTTTAATAACTAATCTACATTTCATCACAAATTTAAGAAAGATATTTTGTGACTTTGTAGTCGGAATATTGATAATTAACCCTTTAAATTTATGGTGAAATGCAGATTTTATTCTGAAATTGTTGGGTTTTTTACTAATTACACGATCATTTTTTAATTGATGAGATCAATAAATATTACAACTTGACTAATCGATTTTTTAGAGACATTTGAACCATTTAACACTATTGTGGTTAGGTCCAATAACAATATATTTTTATCTTAGGATTCTCCTTGGTAGACGCTAATCCCTTAAGAAACAAAATTTTAATTTCAGATTCTCAAATATTTATCCAATGAATATCTCAATTTACCGAAAAAAACTAAGATCTTGAAAAGATCTTTTGATCATGATAATCTGATGATTTATCAACATGAGTCTTTTTTTATTTTTGAAACTTGGTGAAACAATTTATATTTTCTTAATAAGAAAATGCCAGCAAGAAAAATCGTATTGGTTGTTTTTTGTCATCTCCAATTAATTTTCTACAAGAACTTGGGTTTTTGAAATTTTTCCAATATCTTGTGTTTTTGCAAAAAAGAATGGATGTAAGGTTTCAGGGAATCTGAAAGAAAAATAGTCATTAATTCATTGGAAAGAGGCAGTACAGTGGCGTAACTAACACGGTGTTTTTTTGCTTGGATACATTACGAAAATTTAACTCGTGCAAAAAATATTGACTGACTGTAGAAATAAAACAAAACAAATCAATGGGATGGCAACATCATCTAAACAAGAAATAGGGTTCTTTAAATACAAATTTTAAAAAAAAATAATGAAGATCTTGAAAGATTAAGATGTATTTTTTTGACAAAAAAATGAGAAAAATTTCTTTTTTTTGAACATTTATAAAAAAATCATTTAATCTCAGCAAATTTTGTAAATTCAAATAAATTTTTGAAACAAAAGCATTTAATATTATTAAATCATTTACATTAATCAAAGATCTAACCTCTAAAGTCAATTTAAATATGAACCAAGAATATTTGTGTATCTTCCTATCTTCTAATACCCAAGTCTGAAAAAAAAACACGAGTTAAATTTTAGTAATGGTTTAATTGTTGTCAATCTTGGTTATTAACACTTCCTTATTTGAATTTGTTAAATTAGCACTTTTTTACAAATAACTCAATATAATACAAAACGTTACCCATAAATACTACTTTGTGGTTTGTTGATATTCACAAAAACCAAAAATAAAAATCAAAAAAAACTATTTTATTGAAAAATATTTATTTAATAGCTTTTATTGAAAGTTAGTTTTCTCAAGAATTAATTGGTAACATTTTCAATGTGTCTGAAGAATTCAATTAGAAATATCCCTCCCTTTTGTTTACAATTACTGAAACAGGAAAAAGCGAAAAAAATTCAAATGAAAACTCGTTAAACTCTTTCTGTTTGTGAAAATCAAAAAAAGAAATAGGTTATTTCTTTTTGATTCTTGGAAAGAACAAAAATAACCAAAAACTGTATTATTAGTCACAAAGAATTTTCAGTGAATATATTGATGAGAGTAGTTATTCTTGATTGTGATGATTCCTTAAGGCTGTTAGGTGTGTCTAATCAATTTCTTTTCTGATTGTTAAGAAATTATTTGTAATAAAAGCAGGAAAAGATTTATCTTTTTCGAATTAACAAAGCCTAGGAGTTCTTAATCAAATAAATATTTTGTTGTACTTTTTTTAACAATGAAAAAGTTCTTCCTAAGGCTCATTTATCTTATTTTTTGAAAATTTTATTGTCTTGTTTGGAAATACCTCAATAAGGAGTCGGTTGAATACTATCCAAATTTTTCATTTTCAGGGTCTTTTTTTTATCTTTTTTAGAAGTTATTGAGAATGTTTAGAAATAGAGTAATTTTTAGCTTGCAAAGTAAATGCTTGAAGATCAAAGTAAAACAGGTTGAAAAGTATGCCTGGTTTAGTGGTTCTCTTTTTTAACCTTGAAATTTCTTTACAACGTTGTCAAATTGTTTCGTGTGAGAGTGTTTTATTCAAATTAATTTTTTTCAATAAATACACACACCAAAATTTATTGGAATGGTTTATTGATTGGACTAAAAAAATTTCCATTTTCCGATTTACAAATTCATTTTTTTTCTCTCACATAACTATTAAAATGTACAATTTACTTTTTTTTCTTTTTTTTCTTTTTTTTTTTTTTTTGCAAATTATATTCTTTTTGTTCGTTTGAAGCAGTCTTATTTTTGTGCAACCCCATTTTTCCTTTTTTTTTTTTTTTCAGTTTTTAACTTTTTTGTTTCTTTTGTAAATTTTTTTTTTTTTTTTTTTTTTTTGTTTTTTTTCTCCTCAAGTTTTTTAAAAATTTTTTTTTTTTTGTTTCTTTATTTCGAACTTTTTTAAAACGAACACTGAGAAGATCTTTGAATCTCATTTTTAATTTACATCTAATTTTTTTTTTTCTCCTTATTTTCCCTTTTTTTTTTATGAAAAAAATAAATAAAAAATAAACAAATAATTATTTGATTCTTCAAAGGACTGGTATTTCAACAAACGACGACTGTATTGAAGCTTATAACGATCTTAAATTAAACAAAAAATACAGATATGTTATCTTCAAGCTTAATGACAATGATGATGAAATCGTCATTGACCAAACCGGTGACACAAATGCCACATATGATGACTTTACCGCATGTCTTCCTTCTAACGAATGGTTTGAAAAAATCTTTTTTTTTTTTTTTTTTTAATTATTTTTTGCTTTATTTTTTAATTTTTCTTTTTTGCAAATAAATTTTCTTGTGAATTTACAACAAAAATTAATAGTCGTTATGCAGTTTTCGATTATGAATTTGACGTCGAAGGTCAAACAAGAAACAAACTCCTCTTTGTTGCCTGGAGCCCAGATAACTCAAGAGTAAGATATAAAATGCTTTACTCCACAACCAAATCTTCATTCAAAAAGAAATTAATTGGAATCGGTGTTGAAATCCAAGCTACCGACTCAAGCGAAATCGATAGGGAAGAAGTCAATGACAAAGTTATGAAAAATGTCAGAAAATAAATTAATTTATTTTCTATGTTTAGAATTGATAAAAAAAACCTTAATAAAATTTCCAAAATTTAATTGATACTTTTTTTGTTATCAATAAGATCATCCTTAATACGTTCTTCTTTTCTCATGAAAAAGGAACAGATACCTTTCCTTTTTTATGAATTGATACACCTCAAAAAAACCCAAATTAATAAAATTTGAAACTCATACCCCGACTTTCCTATCCTTTTTTTTTTTTTTTCGAAATTTGATTTGATCTTTATTTTTGCGTTTTTATGTTCTTTTTTTTTTTTTTTAAATATTTATATGTTAATGAATTTATTTTTTTTTTCTGAGAGAAAGATGAGTAAATATTTAATTTCCAATTTAATTTTAGGGAATAGTGTCTATTACAGCAAAGTCTAAAATTAAAGTCTGTTACTCTTGAAGGTAAATCGTATTAGTGCACAATAGTTTCTAACGCTCAAATTTTTGTAAAAATTCAATACTTGTAGTCTTAAAAAAAGTTGATTAAATCAAATAAAAGTGATGCTTATATTAGTAAAAAGATTCATTCCTTTCGATTTAATCAATAATAATTACCGTTTGAGGACCTTAAAGTTCACATTCAAATATTGGATATTCGGCACAAAATAATCATAATGAGGTACAAAATAAAAACCATTAACAAAAAAAAAAGATTTGCCTAAGAAGGTACAATCTTTTTTTTTTTCAAGTCAGACATTAATTGAAAAAAAAATTTTTTTTCTTAGATCCATGTTTTGTGTCAAATCAGATATTTTTTTGAACTTTATTTGATTAATTAAAGTGTTCAATAAACAGTGTACAGGCTTTAGTATAAAAACATAGAAAAAAAAATCTCAAAATAAAGTTACTTTTTGAGTGATATTAATATTACTATTTGTTTCAAAATAAAGGGAACAAAATTTCCATTTAGCTTACCAAAAAAGATTTTTAGATATCAAGTAACATTTCAAATTGTTAATTCGGAAAATCTGAAATTATTGATTTACTCTTTAGAATTTGGAACCTTTGATGTTTTATATTAATTCTTGAAAGGTTTGTGATTTTTTTGAAAAGCTGAATGAAAATTTTGATCTTTTTATTTTTCAATTAACAATACTTATAAAATACTTTAATACAATTATTTTGAGTTCAATTTTTCAATTTGGGAAAAGTAATTAAAAAAAAAAAAAATTCCAAAATGACATTTTTTAATTGTGCCCCTTTGTAAAAAAACTAATAATTTATTGATCTATAATAGTTATAATAAATTGTTTGAAGACCTTTGAATTACAGGGATATTAAAACCGATTTATTCTTTAACCACAACAAACTTTAATTATTTATGAATCTATAGTTATACTAATTCCTAAATATTTTATTTTCAAAAATATTGTTATTTAAGGTTTTTTAACTTATTATCTTTTATATTTTCTTCAGAATACACTGTTAAATTTTATATTTTGATTAAATGAACAAAATGATAATTCTCAATATAGAATACCCAGAAATCATCACACTTGAAATTTCTGATTTCATTTTTATTTTTCTGAACACTATAAGGACTAAAAAAAATTCAGAAAATTCAAGTTAGCCAAAAATACATCCCAGATTTTAGTTTTACGTCTTTTATAAATTATTTTTCAAAGTTATGATAATTTTAGGTCATTAAGTATAGATAACTATTAAACCCATTTAGGGTTGAATTCCACCTTTTTCAAAAGTCCTTAATTTTGAAAAAAACACATATTTTTGTGGTATTTTTTTTTGAAATAAGTAAAAATCAATGAAAATTTGATTGAACATCGGTGAAGAAGATATAATAAATATTCAAAGAATTTTAAGTTAAAAACGGGGATATAAGCTCCATCCAAAAATGTGGGGCAAAAAAATATCCATCAATATAAAAATAAATTCCTTATTCAGTTATTAAACTCAAAACTTTAGACAAAAAAAAACGAAGCCATTAATAATAATAAAACTCTTGATTAAAATTTGTGTTTATTGATCAAAGTTCGAAGAATAAAAAATAAAAAAAAAAAAAAAATTGCCCCCTAATTTTTTGGAAAAATATCCAAAATTAGTAATGTCTATTTAACAATCTTTAGTTCGATCTTTTTTTCAATTTTTTTTTTTGATAATGTGTAAAATCATACTTCAATATATTTTTGATTTGATCTTTAGATTTTTTGTTTTTCATTTGATCATTAACTTTTTGTTTTTCCATTTAACTTTTTTTGTGTTTTTTTTTTTTTTTTTTTTTTTTCTTTTTTAAAACATTTAAAAAAAGCAAACTGAATGAAAAAAAAAAAAAAAAAAACCTTTTTTTTTTCTTTTTTTTTGTTTATCTCACCTCTTTAATTGAAGTGTACAACTGTTCTGAGCAATTTTTCCACCAAAGTCCATCGAAGTCAACTCAATTGTTTAGAATCAAAAGAATTTTTGGTTGATTTCTTATCGCATCTCTTCTGAACTTTGTTAAATTTTGGACAATAATAATAACAAAGTAAAAAGAAAAAAATGAAGAATTCGAAAAAATAATGAAATGAGAAATTTGACTCTATTATTTTTTCAAAATTAAAAATTTTGCAAAATAATTTTAATTCAAAAAAAATATTTAGAATCCATTAATAAAACTTCAAAATACAAGATATTAAGTATGATATGTTAAAAAACATATTATTGTTGTACATTTTGTATAATTGAATTAATATTAAGAAATAATTATTGAAATAAAAAATGCTCTATATTATTGGAAATAGCTTATATATTAAAACCCAAACATGTAAGGAAAATAAAATGATAAAAAATATTCTAAAAATATAAAACAAAAAACAGTTTCTCAATGCAATTTAACAACATCTTTTGAACGAAATATATGATTTAATTTTAAAATTAAAAAATAAGATTATATCTAGACGCTTAAAAAAAATTGAAAATAATCTATCAAAAAATCAAAAAAAAAAATCATAAATTCTAAAAATAAAAAATGAAAAAAATAATACTAAAAATTTTGTTTTTTTTTTCAATTCAAATTAATATCTAATAAATTTCGAAATGTTTTTCATTATTTTTGTGTATAATAATGTTAATTATCTCTTTTTATTTTAAAAATAATAAAATATAGAGATTATTTTTTTTTTTTGAAAAAAATTTCTGAGTTATGGAGCTATCCCTAATTTCATGAAAAACTTAAATCATGTTTCTTTTTCCAACAGGTTAATAATCTAATAAAAATGAATACAGTCAGTTTCACTTTTAAGGCACAAACTTTCAACGAAATTTAAGGCACAAAAAAAATCTCAAATTAAAGCACAAAATTCGGAATTCTAGTAAAATAATTTGTAAAAAAAAAAAAATTCCTAATTTTGTGCTTTAATTTGAGATTTTTTTTGTGCCTTAAATTTCGTTGAATGTTTGTGCCTTAAAAGTGAAACTGACTGTATTCAATAACACCACCCACACCTCCACCCCCAACATTCAACGGAATGTCCGATTTTTGGAAAAAAAAAAATGATTTTTATGGTTATATTCCCCAGTCACCAAGTCTCGGTGGCAAAAAACTCAACAATTTTTTGAATTTATAACTTACAGAGTTTGGAAACCCAAAACCCTTTTTTTTTAAATTACAAAATATTAAAAAAATTTGTGGTATGGTTTTTTATTCCAGTGGATATAATATTTTAGGGAGTTTGGATGAATACCATATATTTTTGATAATATGACGAATAACAACATTTTTTCAAAAATTTAACAATTCTTCCTGAAACTATCTTTGACAACTCAAAAATTTATAATATAATTGTATAATTTTACAAATTTAAAAATAATTGAACACCAATTATATTATTTTTACCCATTTTTATTAAAAATTTCTATCAGTTAAAGTACTTTTTAGCCAATAATTAAAATTAAAAAAAAAACATCAATTTATTACAATTGTTTTCTATTGAATCACGAATTTGCCCTTTATTGTGAGTTTTTCATATTTAAGAAATATATAAATTATATATATATATATATATATAAACCAAATTGATGATATTCTATATTATTAACAAAAAGATAAATTAATCCTTAATTTTCCGTATTGTTAGCACGATTCTAATTTTATTGATAATATGTATTATATTTTCGAAAATTATTACGATAATATAAAACATTACAAACCCCCAATTCACGAAATACAAATTACTAATCATAAATTTTTCACAATTTATTTAAAATTAATTACATTTTTATCTTTTTTCAAAACCTCATACAAGAAATACTCTAAATCATCGAAAATATTCTTTATAACCTTTATTATATCTATTGATTTTCCACTTTATTTAATATTTCTAAAAGATAAAGAATTGCTGACATTTTTTAACGAGGGGATTTTTATTTATTAAAAAACACCCAATTACTATAATAATACTTTTATAAATCAAAAATTTACCAATAGACACAACATAAGTTTAAAAATGATTTATCTTTTTTTTCGTTTTTTTTTTGATACAAATCAATTTCCCGAACAAATCCTCAAAAATATTATATATTTCCCAACTTATAAATAAATAAAAATCGATTTTCTGACACTAACAACTCTTTTAATTGTCTCTAAGAGAAGAATAAAAAAAATTAAAAAATATAAACAAAAAAAAAACAAAAATAAATATAATATGGATCGTAAACCAAATTTCAAAATTGTAAAAACCCTTTTATTATTATTTTGGCTCTTTTTTCATTTATTTTTCAAAAATAAAATTATTATAATTTATATACAATCAGTTCCGCATTTAAGGCACAAACTTTCAACGAAATTTAAGGCACAAAAAAATCTCAAATTAAGGCACAACATTTTGAATTTTTTTTTTACAATTTATTTTACTAGAATCCAAATTCTGTGCTTTAATTTGAGATTTTTTGTGCTTTAAATTTTGTTGAAAGTTTTTGCCTTAAAGGTGGAACTCACTGTATATATATATATATTAATCTATAATAGTTATTATCTCTAAATACTTTTGTAAAATACATTTTCATTAAAAAAAAAAACAATTAAACATTTTTTTTTAATGATCGATAATCTGCTCCTATTTTTGAAATTTAGTTTATCTGGAAATAATCCCTGTCAAAATAGATACTGTTTAATTATCAAGACATTAGTTGCAAATAGTAGGAAAATAAGTACTTTTTGAAAATTTCCAAACAACCACCCTTATAAATAAACAATTCTTATCTTCAATGCAATAAAAATTTTTGATAAATTATACTTTCTGTCCATTTTTTGATTAGTCTTAAAGAATTGCCCAAAATATGACAAAATAAAAGAAGATTCAATAATTATACACCTTGAATTGTCATTTTCATACTTCATCACTTCCAAATTATCACATGACCATGTTGGATGGGGCTTTCATTTAACCCATTACAGCAAAAATAAAAAAAACAATTATTTTTACCGAATTAAAACAATTCAAAGAATTACAAGAATATTATTTCCTGAAAATTGTAAATAATTTTGATTTTTGAAAAATAGAAAAAATATTTTCCATTTTTTACTTTTTTGATTTAATTTCATTTTGTTATTTAAATAAACCCTATTTGAACAATCAAAAGTTTTTTTTTATGATTGGTATTATGTTAAAGTTGAGTTTTCAAAATAGAAGAACTCAAATATAATTGGTCAGATGTATCAAAAATAATATGATCAAAATTGTTAATAGAATTTAAACAAATTTACCAATACATTTTTTTTTTGTTGGAGCCCATCTCCAAAAATTTAAACATACTCAGGGTTTTATAGTAAAAATATTTATTTATTTTTTATTTTTCTGAGTCTTTTAATTTCTAAAAATGTGTTAAAATTTCAATTAGCGAATGATTCTAATATATTATTTCTCCTTGAATCGATTAAATAAGATTTTTTTTTTTCAAAAATTGAATTTTTGATGTGTTAAAAATTTTGAATTGGAATTTATTTAAAAATCAACAATGCAAATAAAATCCTTTATATTTGTTAATCACAATATTTAATATTGATTAAACAATTAGGAATGATATATTAAAACTAACCCCCCCCCCAAAAAAAAAAAAAAAAAAAAAATGGTAAATAAATCTGCCACTCAAAAGACAATTGAAAATAAACCACAACGCAAGCACAAAAATATAAATATAATTATATTTATTATAAAAAAAATGTGATGTATATTATATTTTTCATTAATTACGTTTTGAATAATAATCTAAAAATAAAGATCATTGAATGAATTAATGAAAAAAAAAAAAAAAAAAGAAAAAAGAAAAAATAAAAAAGAGAACACTCTTTAAATATAAAATGCAGCAAAAAAAAAAATTACTTTTTTTTTTCTTTAATTACATTTAAAAACCAAAATCTTTGAGAAAAGTTATTGTTTATAAAAATCCATTGTAACACCAATAACAATAAATAATATATATATATATATATATATATATATTATTTTTTGTTATCATTTAATTGCTCCTTTTCCCACTTTTGAATTTGAAAATTAATTTTTTCTTCAAAAGTATTATTTTGTTGGTCAATTTGAAACGAACCAATTTCTTGTTTCAAGATGTTTAGCAATAAATAAGCCCTGACAACAAAATTAGAATTTAATAATAATTCTAAAACCTTTTCAAATTCAAATGATGATAAAAATATTTGGATAGCTGTTTGTACATCTTGTTCGTTTTTTATTAAATGGTTGGCGTGGTTTAACCAGATAATGCGCGCAACATCATGTTCAAGATTTAATTTAGCAATTATGAATGCCTGCTCCCAAAACCCATAAGATTGCAAAATTTGACAAGCCAATTCAAATTTCCCCGAAATTAACAATAATTGTATGCCTTCGCTAATTTTGCCCTTTGTAATCAAATTTTGTGCAGCAAATTCTGAAACCCGTTGAAAGTTCTCCTTCCCAATTGATCCTGCGATGATCATACTTTTTAACATATCAGTAACAAAATTTTGGTTATCATTTGGCGTCTTTAATAAATGCTTTAATGCACCCTCCTTTTGATTTAGAGTAATTAATTCATGTGCAATTACTTGGTGGTGCTTATATTGCTCGTTTTCTTTTAATTCATTGATTCTTGTTTCCCGAAGTTTTATTCTTTCAAGTAAATTATCGATCATTTTTTCTGGATTATTTAAATCTTTAAAATTTGGTGGAATAACAAGAGTTGTTTGCTTTTTATGCTCTGTTTTCTTTTTGTTTTTGTTAATTTCTTCATTTTCATTTTCATTTTCCTTTTCCTTTTCATTTTCCTTCTCAATTTCAATTTCCTTTTCTTCTTCTTCTTCTTTCTGTTTTTTAAATTCTTCCCCATTAGTTTTTTGATTCAAATTTTCTTTCATTTTCTTTTTCATTTTTAAAAATTCTTTGATACATTGCTTGACATGGACCCAAAACTCTATTTCATTTATATCACAAAAAATTTTATTTATTGTAATTATTTGATCTATTAATTTTTTTTTATTTTCAATTTGTTGAAATAATTCTTCAATGTTGATGCTTTGAAATTCCTTCATTAACAATTCTTTTTTCTCTTTATTACAAATTTTTATTTTTAAATGATTTTGAATATTATAAGGAATCAACGAAGGTACTTGGATTTGAATTTGTTTTTGTTTTTCTAATTCGTTAGACAAATCAAAATATTCTGTAAAAAATTGGATACTATTATCTTCAGTTAAAGCAATAGGGGATGTTTTGTACCAACCAATTGATTTAGCTTTTATAGTAGAACCAAGTCTATAAACTCTTTGATTAATATAATCTAAAATGGCAAATTCCCCATTTTTAAATAAAGCAAAAATTAGTTGTTCATTATCATTAATGTTATTATCTTTTTTCTTTTCCGTTTCCGTTTCACTATTTTTTTCGTTATCTTTCTTTATCTCATTCTCATCTTCTCCCCCCCTTTTTTTCTCACCCCCCTTTCTATTTTTTTTCACCACCTCATCATTTTTATTTTTGAACTCTTTATTATTATTATTAATATTTTGGCTGTTCTGAACGTTAATTATTTGAGTAAATTTTAAATCAATAATTGGTAGCCTACCCAAAGGATAAGTTTTAATTTGATTATTTTCCAAATTAATTACGACGATTTGGCCAGACTCTGTTCCACATATTAATGTATTATCAAATTGATTAAAATTAAGATTCTTAATATTATAGTTCGATACATTAATATTGATTTCAGAATCACATTTAAAATTATTATTTTTTTCAATATATTTATATAATGAATTTTTTTTAGGTAATATACAATAAATAATATTATTATTATTATTATTGCCTTTCTTCTTCTTGTTCTTGCTATTATTATCATTGCTATTGTTTTTTTTTGTTTGTCCCCAAGCAATTAAATAATTTTCATTTTTGGAAGATCTATTATTATTTTTTTGAAGAGAAAATCTAATGTTGTTATTATTATTGTTAATTTGAATAATTTCAATCGCGCCCTTTGAGGAATATTGTATTGAAATATTTTGGTTATCTAGGGAATGTTTGATTGAAATAATTTTGGAGTTTCTATTTTTGGAACGAAAAATAACTTTGGCATCCCCTTCGATACCGACATTATATACAATCACTCTACTACTTTTTCGTATTTTTTGAATAACTTCAATCGCGATCACTACAACTTCTGTCTCGGAAATCCAAAATAAATCAGTAAACTGGACATTTGAATTTATTTTTAAAGTGGAAATTTGTTTACCAGTGAAGATATTAAAAAAGGAAACTTCGCCATTTGAACTTAGCACACTGATTAAATTGGTATTGCTGCCGGTGGAATAATTGTTAACCTTAAACAAAATACTATTTTGAGGGATGGTATTAAAAATCGACCCATTAACCATTTCAATGCGCTTGGTATACTTTTTGTATCTCAATTTGCCAAACAAATTCTTTTCATTCGAAATAAAAAGAGTTTCATCGGGTTGGTGATAATAAATCAAGTCGATGCAATTATTGCTAATTTGGTAATTGCTTTTATTTTTGGTTTTTGTTTTTTTATTGATCTCACTTTGGCTCTCAATTAGATTATAATCACTATTCTTAATGAGCTTCAATTCAGAGGACATTTTGTCAAGAAATAAATTCCAACTTGAAACTAATCCGTTTTTTTGAATGATCCATATTATCTGTGGCTTTTCCCCAAATAAGTCTTCTTCAAGCCCGATAACCTTAACGATGTCCTTTGTTGATTGCTCACTTTGATTTAAGTCGATTCTTAATAAGATTTGATCAGTTATTAAATCACAAAACAAAATACTCTTTCGAGTGACATAGCACACAGTATCTGAAATACCTTTAACGTGTAAGATCTGAATGATTCTTTGATTTAAATTTTTTTTTTTGCTGCTGATGGTTTGTCCAATTGAATTCACATTTTCTTTTCTCTTCTCATTTGTTTTTTCGTTTTTTTTCTCTTTGTCTTTTTTTTCTTCGTTGTCTTTTTTCTTTGCTTTGCCTTGGTCTTTTTCTTTTTCTTTTTCTCGCACTTGATCTTCAAATATTTGCTTATTTTTTTTAATTTCAATTGGCGATCTTTGGATTAATCTTTTTGGTGGATGTAATTTATTGAAAGTTGTTCCAAAAATGAGACCAAAATTGTTACAAAGCAATAAATTTGTTTCCTTTTGTGGTAAATAACATAAATCAATGGGCACCATCAATAAATTGTATTCCCAAATTAATTTACCTTCATTTTCATTACTGATTTGAGACAAATCCCACAATTCAAGCTTACCGCTGAAGGTCGCGATTAACAGGTGTGTGCAAGGCTTGGATAGCCATAATAATTTTTGGATTTTGCCTCGTTTGATTTTTTTTTCTTTGGACAAAGGATAAGACTTCTCGTTTAAGAGTGACCACATTAAGACTTCCCCCTCAGAGTCACAGGACGCTAAGTGAAGCGGAACTTGAAAACTTGGAGAGATCCTTGGTGAAAAACATAAATGGGTAACACAATTTTGGTGCCCATTTAAACAGAAGATTGAAGTAAGTGTTTGATCAAATATTTGAATAGAATTATTACACGCATAAGCAAATAGTTGCTGTGGCCCATAAGCACAAACTGTGAATAAAATAAAAAGAAAAAAATAATTATAATTAAAAAAATTATCAAAAAGAAAATAAAAAGAAAAAAAAACATCAAAAAAGGGTTTTTGTTGTTTATGCTTTGACAAGGGTTCATTGAAATTTTTAAAAGAAATCTAAAATTCTTTGGAGTCAGTTTATTTACCTCCAGTAAAAGGACCAACAATTTGTTTCGAAGGAACTTCCATTTGAAGAAAAAAAATTTTTTAAAAAAATTAATAAAAAAGGAAAAGAATGAGAGAAAATGGTTGTTGGTTTTATTTCAAATGATTATTTTAAATTTGAAATAAACTCGAAAAAAGTATTATATGAATTAAAAAGTTTTGTTTCTTATCTTTACCATTCAAAAAAGTATTTTTATTATTGGCCGATTTTTAAGGTTAATAAAGTATTCCAATAATAATAATTTTTGTATTTTTTTTTTGGATGATTATAATTTTAGGGTCGAGTTTTGAATTCCTCTCATTTACCTTGAATTTCTAAACTTGAATTTTTAAAATTTTTCAAGTTTTCATCATATTTTTATGATACCCCCCTTCTAATAAAAATACCCAGTCTTTTAGTTTATTAATATAACTTGTAAAATTCAAATAAGTTTTTTCAAGTTTTTACTTATAGATCCTTAGAATAGATTGTTTTGTCCAGTTTTAAATAAAGAATTTTATTGATTTAAAAGTCAAGAAACTTTGAAAATTAGTTGATTTTAGAAATGTTCTTTGAAATAAAAAGTTTTGAAATAATTTATCTTTATTTAGCAGTATTGAAATTGAAGTAAAAATTATGTTTTTATTTTTTCAATTTATCAGTTCTAAAAAAATTATTATTTTTTAATAATAATATAAGATTTTTTTTTTATTGTAAAATTATTATTTAACGATTATTTATATAAGATGAATAATTACGAAGAATATGCTACGTTTCTTTAAGGATATTAACAATTATAATATATTGTTTTATATAATTTCCAAAATTGTGAATTATCTTGCTTAATAAAAGTAGAATATATATCTTCAACGACTTCCAATATATACTCAAAGGGTAGAAATATTGTATTAAGAATACATAAATTGTCTCCTTACATGATAATAAAAATATTTTTTAAAAAAAAAAAATTCAACATTTGCTAATTTTTCACTTTTGGGTAACTTCACTTAGAATAAATACTATTGGTTAATGAAAGATCTTTGATCAAAGATTATTTTTCGAGGTATTTTACAATTAAAGTTGGAAAATTCGATTTTCCAGGTTCGGGTAAGATTTTTTTCAAATTTAATAGTCATAATATTGAATACATTTTTTTCACAGTTAAGAGGTCATGAAAATATCCTTTTAAAAGTGTTTTAAATTTAATAAATATATTTCAAATGGAGAATTAATTATTTTGACTTGTGAAGAATTATTTATTGATATAAATTGAAAAAAAATTTTTTTTTTAATTTTTGATTTTTCGTTAGGTTATCCCAAATTTAAAAGAATTAGGGTAAAATCAAAGATTTTTCTCACTATTATTTTGAATTCTGGAAAATCTATATACTTAACGGCACTACACAGCACTCTAAAGCACTTGAAGGACACACTCTCTACACTTCCCAGAATTTAAAAAAAGAGAAAAATAACCCATTTTACTCTATTCTTACAAATCCCGGAATAGATAGGATACTTTCGTTAGGTTTTTTTTTGAGTTTTGAAATAAACTTAAAATTTAAGAAATTTTCGGTTTATTTCAAGAAGGTTAAAAAAAAAACCTAGTATACATTTTGTTAGATTTTCTTGTTTTTTCGGTTCATTAGCAAAATCAAAAGATTTTCGTTTGGTTTTTTTGAGTTTTCTATTTATTTGTGAAGTGTTCTGGTTTTTTTTTTTTACTTTTCTAATAAACATAAAAATTTTAATAAATTTTCCATTTATTTCAAAAAGTATAAAAAAAACCCAACAAAAATCAATATATTTACTAAATAAAACAGAAAATCTCGAAAAAAACCTAGAAAACTTTATAAATAAAATAGAAAACCTCAAAAAAACCAATACACTCTACAGAAATTGACTGGTTCTTTATTTAAAATTTCCAGAATTTAAAAGAAGAGAGGCATATATATATATATATATATATATATATATAACAGTTCACTAAATTCTTTTGATCCTGTAAAACATAGGTCATGGTAATAATTATCATAAGGGTCCCCCCTCTATTTCATTTTATTAGATGAGTAAAAAATTTTAAACAAATTCCTTATTTTCTATCAAAGTAAGTATTTCCAAGTTAGATTGAATTAAATTTCATCCTTCAATTTATTTGGAAGTTTTTTATACAAAAACACATCATTTTTTCATTACTGTAGACTTTTCAAAAAAATGGTTCTAATAAAAATAATAAATACAAAAGTTTTAATGAATTTAAAGTTCTGCATTTTTGGTTATATTGTGAATAAACTTTTTTATTTGGGATGAAAGGTTAATGAACATATTTTTTTCGTCTTGCTTTTTTTTTTATTTTTTTCATGCTAGTGTAAATTTTACTTCTATTATTTAATAAAATGATTTATTCACATCCTAACCCCATATACTAAGTTAAAAGTATTTAATAATCATCCTTAATTATATATATATATATATATATATATATATATATATATATATATATATCAAGTTTAAATCTCTTATCAATCTTTTCAAATGATTTATTTCAAAATAATATTTATTTGATCATTGTACTTTCAATATTTAATATTAAAACCATCTTAATTTTCTTAATTATGTTTGTAATTAGCATTCAACTTTCAACAAAACGTAGGAGTTTTAATTTTTTTTTAATATTTGATACCACAATATCTTGTGTAATCACTTGTTTTTGAAATTTTTACAAAATAGAATCAATACTATAATCTAATTCATGGCTTGAATAGGGATTGAAAATTTAATTCTTGAAATACGAGATATCTTTTTGAGCACATTTTTTATTAATTTCCCATTTTTTTTATGGATTGAATATTTCCTTAATACAAAAAATTGCTTTTTTTTCTGATTAATATTTTTCAAAATCTAACTTTGTACATAATTCTATTAAACACTGGGATAATTGTTTTTAGAATACAAACAATCTCAACTTTTAAATATCGAAAATATTTTTTGAAATTATTTTTCACTCATTTATTTTTTTTTTTCAAAAATTGGGGTTGAGAAAATTTTGAAATCAACGAATAAGTTAATTTATTAAATTAGAATATTTTTCCCGAGAGTTTTTTTTTTTTAGTTGTTTTTTTTTTTTTTTTTTTTTTTATCATTTAAAAATAAAAAAAAATTTGAAGACGGAATTAGTCACTTTTCTGATAATAAAATTTCCATAATTTGAAGTTTTTTTAGTAAATGAGTTAATTTGAGATAGTATATATAAAAATATACATAATTTCAAGTTTGAATTCAATGATTCTGGTAAAAAAATGCCCTAAAGAAAAAGTTAAATGGTAATTTTATTTCTGTTAATTTTTTCATTTAGTTTTTTTAATTTTTTTTTCATAGAATGTATTTGTTCAGTTTTCCATTTTTTAGTGTTTTTTGGGTCATAGGGACATATTATCCCTTGATTTATAATTTTATTTTTTTTTAAGAAATTATTTTTAATTTATCACACAATAAATCTGAATTATTTTCCTGATAACTTGGTTTAATAGTAAATATTATTTTAAAATAATAAATAAAATTATTTGTAATTTCTAATTGTTTTAAAATCAAATACCCACCAATAATAGTTTGTTGAAATTGAGGTTCTTCTTTACTATTTTATTTCTATAATACTACCAGAATATCTGTAATATACAATAGAGTGACAATATAACTCAAAAATAATAATCAAAATTTTTTTAAAATTCCTTCTCTCCCTACTCCATCTTCAACATCATATTTAATTATTTATTTCAATACTTGTATTAGAATAGAAAAAAATATCAAAAGGTTTTTTATCAACAATTGTACTTATTTTTAAAATACTATACTTTTTTGAAAAGTATTAATCCAATATATATATATATATATATATATATATATATCATAGGTAATACAAGTTTTCGTTTCAAAAACACAAAAGACGTATAAAATCGCGTTTTTTCGCTTTTTTTTAATGATTTTTCGTTTCTTTCGTTGTTTTCGTATTTTATTTTTTGAAAAAGTGCTCAAATTCTTTTGAAATCATACTTTTCGTTTCTGGGAAGTGAAAAAACGCAAACGAAAAAACTTAAAAACAACGATATATATATATATATGTGTGTGTGTGTGTGTGTGTATAAGACTTAATAGACGTAAAAACATTGGAAAACAATAATAGTTTGTGATTTCCTATTTAAGTGGGGGGTATGAGTTAAAATTTCATATATTGTTCTTTGATTTTATATTTGTACAACTCAAGAACAATAAAAGTGGGTTACCCGTTTAAAACATATAAAATTGTAGACACTTTAAACCTTGGGTAAATGAATAATATTTTTTTTAATTTAATTCACACAATGAGTTCAAAAATTCATCAAAATTAGAATTTTTTATCAAGTACAAATTAGATCGGTTTATGTAATTTATAGTGTTTACGTACACCACCCCATAATATTTTTTTTTACGATCACAAAAAAAAATTCAAAATTATTAACTTAAAAAAAATTTTTATCACAATTTCGAAATTGGAAAATGTGATCAGTGTTTTTTTTCAGCTTTTATCTATTATTTCAACTTGTGGGTAAGAAAATCATCTGAGTTTTTTTTTTTTGATACAATAAAACCGTTTTACCCCTTATTTTTTTCATAAAGCTTAGCGTATTTCTAATTTATTAACAATTATTTCCTTAGGAATAACTTTATTGACAATAGTTAAAATAATAATTTCATTTTTTTATTATTTATTTTTTTACAAAATTGTTTTCAAACAATACTTTTTTACTTTTTGCCCAAAATTTCCCCTTGCTACATTTTAAAACAATAATAATTTATTTAAATTAAAGGAAAAAATCAAAAAATGTCATAACATAAGTAATAAGCACCTTCACTTTTTAAATTACTTTCAAGAATTATAATATTATTTCTTTATTATATTTACACATTCTGAAGTATTTATTACCTTTATCATAACAATTGAACGGTACTGAACCAATAAAGATAAAATTAAAATAGTTAGTCCAGATGTAGAGAAGATTTAAATTAGAGTTTTCATAAATTTGATATTGAAATGATTAGTATTTAATTGATTTTCTTTTTTGTTTATACTTTTTTTTTTTGTGATGGATCATAAATTTTTATTTTTTAAAATTATTTAATTACATAAAAATAAAGTTTAATTCAAAATTTTTTTCAAAATTTCTTTTTTTTTTTACAATCAAAATAAATAAATACAATGGATTATTCTTTCAATTATTTTCATTATTTTATTATTGATTTTCTTTATTTTTTTGTTTTCAATGAAGAATTATTTTTGAGTTTTTATTTTTCCTTCAAAAAAAAAAATCAGATATATATATATATATATATATATATATATATATAACTATATATATTGGGGAAACGAATTTTACGCGTTGCTCACGCGTGTGCAAACGCGTTTCGTGACATCAAAAAAATCGTCATACCTGTGATATATATATAAATGATTTTAAAAATATACTAATAAGAGAATAATAATTGGCATAAATTGGTTTTATTTAATTTAGTCTTCGATTTTGATTTGATATCAGAAAAAATATACATTAATATTTATATTTATTCGTGTTTTTTTCTTCATAAATTTATTTGAATTTATTTTTTGAAAAGGCGTTAAAAATAATAATTCAAAAATACCTGTTGTTAAAATAAGTATATAAATTATATTGGGAAAGGTAAATTCCTTTTCAACCAATTTATATCTTAGACAATTGGCTTTCCATTTTGGAAAGGTATCAATACCATAAAGATTTGCTCTTTCCGTTTTTAAATAACTTTATTTCTAAAAAAAAATGATTATATTATAGTATTTAAAAAAATACACGAAATGAAAATAATAAATGATATGATTTTCAATTGTTAATATTTGAAAGGTTGTTGTAACATTTCTTTTATTTTGTAATTAAACCCTCTTTATAACTAAACAAATTTTCAATCGACCTAGGCACTAAACCCACCTAAAGTTTATTAATGTGGGATATTTATAGAATACCTATTTAATTGTTTGATAACTGAAGTACCTTTACCCTTTCGAAAAAAAAAATAGATTTTTGAGATGTTTGCTATAAATTGGAAAATTACAATTATCTTTGTTATTTTTTTTTTTGATCAAATATTGTTTTGAACAAATATAATTTAATTAATCATCATTCTAATAAGTGGTGTGTTATAATTTTTAAAATTTGATTCTTAAAAAAAGAATTTGATTCTTAAATAAAGGAAATTACACAGCAATTTATTCAACAATTTTCCTAATACCAATAATTAAAAATCTTGATAGGTATTATTTTCAAGACTATACCTTATTTTTTCTTTAACATTAATTTACTGGTATTTGAATTATAAACGGGACAAAATTTTCACTTCCTTTTCCATATTTGTTTTTAATAAATCAAGTTTTCAAAGAGGTGTTTTGTTGTTTTTCTTTTGTGACCTCTATTTGAAAAAAGGAAATTGAAAATGTGATGAAAATTTTTCCTAATTAAAATTCAAATAGCAATATTACAAAACTACAACATCTTAAGGAATACTTTTATAGGTGGAAATAGTGAAATTGCCAATAAAAGTACTCTCGAAAGAGTTCGATAACCTCAGTTAAATTTATTCATTATGAATTACATTTGCAAAAAAATGTGACATTTTCAAAATTTCACAGTTCTTGGATCCTACCAAACTTTTCTTTTACAATTTCATCAATTTCTATTTTAGATCAATAAACTCAAACAGAAATTCCCAAGTTGTTCTAAATATTTTTATAGTTACTTTTGTAAGTTAAAAATATTTTTAAATTTGAATTTGTATTTAAAAATCCCCAAAAGCTATTTTTTTTATAAAATTTTTCCTTCAAAAATCTATTTCAAAATATTTTTTATTTGTGATATCTTATTAACTTTAAAATAGTTATTTGTCTATCCGATTTCTTCAGACGGAAAATACAATTTGAGAAGTGAATATTAAAATAACACAATAATTTATATATCTACAGGGTGGAAATGGAGTTTTTAACACAATTTTTTTAAAATTAAATAATTACAATTTAAATAAATGAAAAAAAAGTTTTCCAAAACATTTATTAAATTTTACTCGAATGAAATATCCTATCTTTGAATTTTGAAACGATAAAATTCCCCCAATTTCCCAACACCAACTGCGGTGTTGAAAATTGCCCAAAAGTACATAAACTTATATAAATCAAGATCGGTTTGAAAGACAAAAAAGTAATTTTAGAAAAATCGAAAAACTCTTTTAATTCAAATAATGTCAGAAAGTTTTGTGATGGTTATCGTTACAAAAAAATAGTTTGAGCACTCCAAAATTTCTGTTGGCTTGTCAACTAATAATTATACTTGTTGGTTAAATGTTACTTTGTGAAAAAAAAAAAAAAAAATTATCGATCCTGTTGTTATTGTTCATTTACGAATGAAGACTCGTGATCCTAATTATAGCACCCTTGTTGTCCTGGATGAAATTTCTAAAACTGATTGGTTAATCCAAACCATACAGTATGGTAACGAATATGAACTACAGGTATTTTTTGCAAAGAATACTAAGTTATTGATCATTAAATTTTTTGACTAATAGCTGCGCGTGTTAAAAACGAAGCTAGACCAGGTAATTGATCACTAAAAGAAAAATACTTGTAATTTTTTTTTTGTCTATTTTTGGTTGCTCGTGATCAAGCATGTTGCACTTTGAATAAAAAAAGGTTGGAAAAATGTAAAAACATATTCTTACAAACGAATTATCTCGATCAACCCTATCATCAGTTAGACCTATTCCATAAAGGGATTTGTTTACGAATTTTGGACTTGTCATAAAATTAACTCAAAAAAAAAATTTATAAAAAGTCGACAAAAGTATGAACAACAAAGTACCATCACGAAAAGTCATAGATATTTTCATGGTTTTCTAAATTTGAAAATACACAAGCACGATCTGAAAAAGTTCATTTTCCGTTTAAATTTCTTTTTTTCCTTTTGTTTCTTTTTTTTTTTTTTTTTATCTTACCTAGCCTTTACAACGCTTACTGCGTTTGTGTTTTATATTTTTTTTATCATCAGCAACAAACAACAAATTGATCTGTGCTTATGTTTGGAACATATCAACTCTTATCACTTCCTTCCTGCCCCCTGAAAGGCGATGAAAAAGAACAAGTGAAAGATTTTGAAAAATTTCTTTTGCAATCTACAACCAACCAAAAAACCGATCTTCTATTATTATCACCACCAACACATTCGAACGAATTCTTTGATAAATCAATTTTTCTTAAAAATTCAAGTAAGTTTTCTTTTTCATTCATTGCACTTTGGCTTTATTACTTTTTGTCTTTTTACATTTTTTTTTGTTTTGTTTTTTTTTACAAGCCTTCCCCACCTTACCAAATTCTTTCTTTATTTTTAAAATTTTCACGATTTCTCTTATCTTCGACTTTTAAATAGAATTTTATCAAGAAACTGAAAAAAAGAAAGAAGAACCAAAAATTAATAATGGTACAAATGTCTTTTTCAATACACCAAAACTTTTTTTTTGTTTTTTTTTTTTTTTTTATGTTTCCGAACCAACGCTGCTAACCCATCTTCTTTCTACCACCTTCTTACCCCTCTAATTCTTCTTGAATAACCTGTCTATTTTTTTTTTTTTAATTTTTTTTTTTTTTTTTATATCTTTTCAATTCCTTTAATTTGGTGGTGATGATCTTGTACCAAACATTAGACCCAAAGAAGCTCAAAATCTTGGTGTGTGAAAGAGTCAAAATGTATATGAAACGAAGCAACTTGGGCACAAGGGAGTGTGCCATTTTGAGCAACGTCCCAGGTATTATAAACAACCGGAATGGTGTTGTATGTTCACAAGTAATTGAGCGAGTAGAATCATACTTGTCAGGGAAATATCGGAGCCAACATTATGATCAATTGTTTCGAAGATGGCTAATTTCTCGAAGAGACTCCGATTGGAAAGAGTCCAAGAAAAGGCTTTCTCGAAACAAAGCAAAGAATGACCAAAAAGGGAAATACCATTTTGAAAATTATACCACCGAAGAAATTCGAATGATGATCAAAAAAGTAATTGAGAAATCGAAAAAAACAGAATACAAACTCTCACAAAGCAGGGTTGCTGCAATTGTCAATGTTGACGAATTCCGATTTAGGAACGTTAAATATACCATGCAAAAATATTTCACAGGAAAGTCTTCAAGCAAAGACCATTTATTAGATAGGAAATTTTATGATTGGCTATCTTTACGAGGGAAACTTTTGCCACCACTTTCAAAGAGATCTTCAATTGCGAAACAAAATGCAAATGAGGATGGAGCACCCAGTCTTAAAGTCAAGAAAAAAAAAGTCGAAATAAAAAATCGTTCCCTTGATCACACTCTTAAAAGAAAAATAGGAAAAGAAAAAGAAGTCAAGAAGCATTTGGAAAGAAAACACAAACTGATGTATAACGATAATAATAGTGATAGTGATCGTAATAATATTGGTACCATTAACGGCCATAATCATGCCCACCGACACGGGCACGGGCATGGGCACGGGCACAGACACAGGCATAAGCATGTGCACAGACACCATAACCACAAACAAACTTCCAAGTCATCAAAGAAAATAAATGCACAAGACAATTTAGAAGATTTGGTTCAAAATTTAAGATCACACCAAAGAAAAACCAAAAACAAATTGAAAAAAAAAAAAAGAGACCAAAAACATTTGAAAAAAAAAAAACGACACAAAAAAAAAAAATTCTACAAAACCCATTATGATAACAAAATAGATCACAATTTCTCAACAAAATTTACTATTTCAACCACAAAAATACCCACACTAAGAGCTGGGGATTTGGACTATAATACAGAACAAATTAAACACAGAAAAAGAAAACCTAGAAGTTTTGAAAAAAAAAGCCTTAAAAAAAAAACTAGAAAGTTTTTGAATAGTAACAACACCGAAAATTATCAAGCTGTTTTTTGTGATTAGAATTCAATCAAATAGGGTTTTATTTTTTTTATTATTTTTTGAATACTTTTTATTTTTTTACTTTTTTCATTTTTTTTTTCTTTTTTAATTTATTAATTACATTAAAATAAATTCTTAGATTAATATACGTTGATTGTTTTTTTTATTATTGTTTTGATTTTAGATCTCATTCGCGATCACAGAAACTAAATACAGAGAGATCTCGACAGATCAGCATTAGAAAAAAAAATTTGTATTTTCTTTTCCCAAGATTTTCAACTCATAATTATTTTTCGAATAATAATGATTACCTAAGTTGACGACGTTACACTTAAAGTGGATTAGTTCAACTTGTTCAAAATGCAAAAAAAAAAAAGGAAAAAAAAAAAGTTAAAAAATTTGAATAAATTTATTTTCTTGTTAGTTGTTCTGTTTTTGATAAAAATTATTATTAGAATACTTTGATTTTATTGTTAATAATTTTTCAATATTAGACAAAGTGAATATTCAATTGATATTTTTTTTTTTTTTTTTATTTTTGAAAATTAAAATAAAAAGTACAATTGTTTAATATAATTTCATTTTGAAACATAAAAAGATACGAGGATGGAACTGTGAATGTAGTAAAAAGGAAGAATAGTTAAAGTGATGTTCATTGAAATATAAATTCTTATTAGAAAATGTTGTTTTTTTTCAATTAGTGATGATCAAGAAAAAGATCTTTGTATAAAAGATTTTGAAACAAGCCAGATAGGCAAGTTTTGGTAAACTCTCATTTATACATTAAGAATGAATATTTTGTCAATAATGAGGGGTTTATTAATTTTAATCATCCTTTTATTGATAGTGTTAGATCAATTAGGTTTTGAATTGATTTTTTTTTTTTTTATATTACAATTTAATTAAGTACTTGTTCTAAATTAATTTTTTTTTAATTGACTTTTTTGAATTTCAAATTCAAATAAGAATTTACGGTTGTGGAAAAAAAGTGAAACAGGAAAAAAAAGTTCAAAATACTTTTTAAATAAGAACATTAATGAAAATTCAAAGTTAGATCAATTATAAAAAATAGAAATAAATATAGAAAGACCAAATAAAGGATTCAACATGAGAACACTTTTTTTCATACTATCTTTTGGAATGGGGTTTTATTTGATTAATCAATTATTAAATAATTTTTGTAAAAAAATTGACTATTTTCAAGATCACCAAAACCAAATCTACAATTTCGATATAGAATACGATTTAAATTGTTCTTGTTTGTTTAATTGAAAATAATATAATAGATTATCATTTGAAGTTAATTGGTTTCTTTTTTTAATTGATTTTAATATTCCTTTTCAGTAATTTTGATAATGTAAAACCATGTTCAACTTTTTTTCCATTTTACCTTTTTTCCCCAACAATTAATCAAATTTGATTGTATAAGTACACTTCTTTTCAATTTGAACAAAAGAACATGAAAAATTTCCTTCATCAAATAATTTCTATAAGATTTCAATAAGACTTTACTTTGTTTTATTATATATATATTTAATAAAAAACTTATCTATATACCAGAGTCACCTATTGATTTTATACTACTTCATTTACGTCTAACAACGTTTTTGTATTTTATTTTGTATTATATATATATATATATATATATATATATATCCCTTAGCACCCTGTATTTGCCTAAAATTCATCAAATTTTGTTAACAAGATTTAAAATGATACTGATGTGATAATATAGTTATTTTCTTATTTGTCTTTAATCCAGATTTTAATTACAATAAAAACTCAAAATAGTTCAAAGATAAATTAGTTAAGGTATTGTGTATATCTTTGTTTTTGGATATTAAAAAAAAAAAATAATAATTATTCATTTTTACATTTTCTCGTAAGATTTCAATTTTTTTTTTAATTTTTTAACAAAGAAAATTTATTATAATAATAGTAATTTAAAATCCAACACATTGATTTATTAACAATAAAAATCAAATAACCTTTTTAATTTTATGATAAAATAAATAAATAAATAAATAAATATATTACTGAAAAATTTTCATTTTTTTGTAAGATAAAATTTCAATAAATATTAAATCAAGAGAAAAATGAAATTCATTTCTTTAGGCAAAAATTAAAAGTTTAATATGAATAATTTACTAAAAATTTTATTTAAGAACTAAAAAACACATGAAAAAATATACCAAAAAAATGTAAAATAATTTCATTTATTCCATTGTTATTAAACAAATAAAAATTATCATATAAATTAAGTAATCTGTCTAAATTTAAAAAAGAAAATAATAAATAACTTTTAAATATTATTTGATGATAATAGAATAATCTTCGAAACCCAGGGTTTGTTTTTTGAATTTTTTTGTTAGTAAAAATTGGTTTAATATATTTGGAAAAATTCGATTTTTTCTATCTAAATTAATACAGATCTTGAAAAGTAATTTTTGATTTATGGTCTCTTATTTGATAATATTGTTTATTTTTTGTTTATATTTTAAAAAGTCAAAAAATTTGAAAATGTAAAAATTAAAAAAAAAAATCAAATATTGATCTGACTCGAACTATTGTCCAAATCATTTAAATTTGTAAAAAATTCTTTGTTGAAAGAATTTCAAAATTTTTCAATGTAAAAAAACTATTATTTTTTTTTCAAATTTAATTTATATTTTTATTATTTTTAAATTATTTAGAATCAAATATATTAATCCCCATTGAATAGGAATCAACAGATAAAACTATTTTTCTATGTGATGCATAAAAAACTTTTGTAATGAATAAATTATTTCTTCCAGTATTTTAGGCAATTTTGGGGTGCAAATGGCCATAAAAAAATTTCGAGAAAAGAATAATGTTTTTTGATCATTAAAATTAGAAAGTTTTTGATGTGCAGACAAACATCTCAAAAACAATTTTTTTTTTGTCAAAATTTGGATGGAAAAATAATAAAATCACAAAGAAATACGAAAATTTTACAAAAGTTGAAAATTTTTTTTCAAGTTATTTTTTTAATGTAGATAACTATACAATTTTTAATTATATAATTTTTTTTCTAAGATCATTGTTTATAAATATATATCTTTTAATCCTTTGATAACAATTCAAATTCAAATTTTTATTTAAAGACAATTAGTATATTTGGGGTTCAAAGGGATATATATATATATTTATTTTAGACAAATTTCAAAATTAGAGACAAACTTTATTATTATTTTATTATTTCATTTGTCTTTTCAACAAAATACTGATGATACAATGTTTTTCTTTATTAATCTACATTTCGCCACACATATAAGAAAAATATTTTTCTGCCTTGAAGTTTGAATATTGATGATTCAATGGTTAAATTTGTGGAGAAATTCAGATTTTTTTCTAAAATTGTTCAGGTTTTTTACTCAGAGAAGGATAATTGTTTCATTGATGATAAGATCAACAAATAGTACTATTTTAATTACCGAATTTTTAGATACAACGAATCATGATGAACTAATATTATTTACATTCAATGGGAACATACTTTATTTTTAGACTTCTCTGTGGTAGACGCGGGACCTTTAAAAAGAAATATAAATTAATAAAAAAAAATAAAAAGAATTAATTAATTATTATTATCTAAAAAGAATTTTTTAATCTTAAAATCATAATAATTCTAAAACATTATAAAATTTCAAACTTTTAATTAGGGTATTGTTTGATTTTTAAAATTATTTTATATATAAGCTAAATTTCAAAAATAGGGGCATATTTTTAATCAGAAAAAAATTTGTTTAATTGTTTTTTTTTTTGAATAATAATGTATTTTACTAAAGTGTTTCAGAGATAATAATCAATATAGATTAACAAATAAAAATATAGTGTAATCATTTACTTTTTGAAAGATAAATAAAAAAGATAATAGTAATAATAATAAAGTTTATCACTAATTTTGAAATTTGGCTTATATTAAAAATAATTTTCCAAAATTTCTTTCTTTAATAATAATTTTCTAGATAAATTTTTATTCTAATGGATTAAATTTAAGAGTTCAATCCATTTTTTTTTTAATTTAAAAAAAATAAATCATTATTTAAATTGGAATTATTATTATTGGGATTATTCTTTTTTGTTGAAGAATTTGTTCCATTAAAATCATCAAAAAAGGAGTTAAACATATCATTTGATACATTTTGATTTTTGTTTTGATTTAAATTTGGATAATTGTTTGAGTTTTTTTGATTTGAATTATTATTTTTTTTATCAGAAATTAATAAGCCATTAAAAAGATCATCATTATTATTATTACTACTATTATTAGATTGACCATTTGAAGGGAAAAGCAATGTATTTTGATTTAAATTGTTATTATTTGTTTTTGTGGTTGTTGTAGAAGTTGTTGAAGGAAATAAGAAATTGTTTGAATTGTTTGAATTTGTTTTTGTTGTTGTCGTGGAAGATGTTGTTGAAGGAAATAAGAAATCATTTGAATTTGAATTATTTGTTTTTGTGGTTGTTGTGGAAGTTGTTGAAGGAAATAAGAAATTGGTTGAATTTGAAGAATTTGTTTTTGAAGAAGTCGTTGTGGAAGAAGTCCTGGATGAGGTTGAAGGAAATAATAGAGTATTTGAACTTGAATTTGAAGAATTTGTTTTTTTTGATTGTGAAGATTCAAATTCTCCCCAATTAATATTAAAATTTGTTACTTTTTTTCCAATTTTTGTATTTGTATTTGTATTTGAATTTGTACTTGTACTTGTATTTGACTTGGTATTTGTCTTTAAGCCTGAATTTGAGCTTGAATTCGAGTTTGACGTTTCAAAAATTGTAAAATCTGAAAATAAAGAATTAATTGAAGATGATTCATTTTTCGTTGAGGTTTTTGAAGATGCTTTTGGTAGTGTATATTTTGATTTTATTTCATTATTTTTCTTTGAAGTTGTAGTTTGAGTATTTTTTGTTGAAGATGTTGTTTTTTTTGGCAATGGTAATGGCTTTGCTTTTGATTTGGTATTTTTCTTAACTGGCTCTGGCTTTGGAAGTTTTTTAGATTTCTCTGGTTTGATTGTATTTAAGGATGTTGGTTTCAAGGTCTTATTATTTATTGTAGTTGTGGTTATTTTGTGATCACCACCATTATTTTGAGTTTTATTTGAATCTATATTTTCAAAAAGTGAATTTACAGATTTATCATTATCTGTGATTTTCTCATTTTTTTCTAATTGTTTAAACATTTTATTAGTTTTTCCTGATCCAACAATATTGGGTGAATCAAATTCAGATAGCCTATCCTTTTCCACTCTGGTTATAAATTTTTTAAAAAAAGACATAAAGGATTTAAATTGTTTTTTATTTAATGATTTTGCAGTTGACAGTGGCCAGAGAAATGGCAAGCATTGTTGAGAAATAGTTCTGAAATCCATTAATGGATGTTTTGATATTGAAATAACAATCCCAAGTATGACCATAATTATAGCTGTTCTTTTGTCAATTTCACTCAGGTTTTTAATTGTTGGGATAATTAAGGTGATGATTTCTTCCTTTGTAAGAGATTCCAATAAAGTGTTCAAGCAAATAATTGAATTGACTCTTACAGAAAGATTTTCGATTTCTAAGCACCCCTGAGTAATTCTTGGTAATAATAACTGTTTGAATAACTGTGGGTCAATGTAAGCTACAAAGCTGACAGTTTGTTGGAAAATGGATTCTTGAATGATTTTAATTCCAGAATCAATTAGCCTGATGATCATTGGAACTAAAATTTCCTTTTGTTCACGCTTGTGTAATTTTTTAAAAATTCCTTCAAGATGTTGAGTGATGCATAACGGGATAGAGATTGGTTCATTAATTGCCATAATTGGAATTAATTGTGGGAAAAAATCGCTATGAAACAATTGTTTATCCAAGATATTCTCTGAAATCCAAAATAAAATGGGTAATACATCCTTGATAATATTTTTCTTTCGAAGTAATGAACACAATTGTGGGAATATTCGGTAAATTATTGTGTTCTTTGGAAACTTTTCAATAAACTTTTGTAAATTTTTTAAAAATGAAATAATTTCGATCTCTTCTTTTTCATTAATTCGATCAAGATAATCAATAATTTGGATTAACGGCTGTTTAAACGCTTGAATTTCGATTAAACTGCTCCCATTTTTTCTTTTGTTTGGAGATTCTTCAATTATTCCCCAAAAATGGGTTTTAAATTCATTTGGTAAGCTTTTAATTAAAACACTTGGTTTTTTTCGAATGGAATCTAGCTTTGTTTGCATGTTAGAAAGGTTTCCCTTTGTTGGGAATAATTTACTTTTATTGAAAAGTTCATACATTATACATCCAAATGAAAAAATATCACTAACATGGCTAGCTTTTTTACCGGTAATAATTTCAGGTGCTGTGTAATCCATTGATGGTTGAAATTGCATTACAGATGACTATTAAAGATATGTATATTTTGTTGCGTTTATGTGGATGTGTGTATGTGTGTGTGTGTGTGTGTGTGTGTGTGTGTGTGTGTGTGTGTGTGTGTGTGTGTGTTTGTTTGTTTGTATACGAGAGAAGTTGATAAATAAATCATTTAAAATGTTAATTTTTATTAGATATTGTTTGATTTTTTCCAAAAAAATTTCAATAAACCTAAATAAGTTGTAATATAGTTAGATAATTAATATATTAACAATTTTGAATAATCATTTTCAAAATGCAAAAACGAAAATTTTTGAATAATTCTTCAAAAAGGAGTTTTATTTAATTTGCTCAATATTTTTACAAATGCCTTATAAAACTTTTACTTTTTTACTTTTTGAAAATTATTTATTAAATATTTATTTTAAAGAACTCGTTAAAATTTTCTTTAATTATTTTTTACTAATTGTTAAATTTATCTTGATTTTTATTAATATTTGGATGTGTATTTATAATTTGTGATTTGAATTAAAATAAGAGATTTTATTGTGATAAATTTTCTTTAATTACTCTTTTCTCTCAATAAACGATAATTAATATCAGACATTTCCGTTCAAGAATTATTTATTAAAAAATATTGATGGCAGAATTGAGTTTTTGTATTATTTATTTATTTATTTTTCTATATTTTTAAACAAATTATACCTTTAAATATTATTTTCTTTTGGGTAATTAAACAAAATTTTCAGTCAAAGTTGCCCAGTTTTATTGAAGAAATAAAACTATTTCTATGAATTTTATCTAAGATTCTTTTCAAAATAAATTTTTATTTTTCTTGTCAATTTTTTTCATCTTTTTTATTTATTTTTCTTTACTTGTTGATTTTTTTCGTTTTTCTTTTTTTTAATATTTTTTTTATTTCCTTTTTCTTTTTTTTATAAAAGTCAATCTGAGAAAAAAAAAAAAAATCTTTGAACCAAACTCGAAATAAACATTAAGAAAATTGAGGCTCTGTAATTTCTTTTAAAATTCAGATATTTATTATAAAAAAATCCTATTGTTTAGAATGTTAATTTTCCAAAGAAATTGAGAAATTTTGAATGAGACATTTCAATGAAAAGACTAAAAAATTTTTTAAAACATTTTTTTTTTTTTGAAAATTTATGGTTTGTTTAGGTATTTCTTTTATGAACATCAATTTCTAATCTGAATATTATTATTTCACTTACTTCTAATTATTCTTGAAGTTTGGTAGATTCGTAAAAAAAAAATTGATTTTTTCATTTTTGGATGTGGAACTTTGAGTGAAATGGAGTTTATTAAATTATTTTGAATAGTAATTTCAAATCATTGGTTTTAATAATTTTTTTTTTCTATTTTTTTTAATTTTTTCACTTTTAATAAAATATTAATTTATTCATTTTTTCCAGTTTTCAATTTTGTCAACTTAATAAAAGATTAATCTCAATAATAGATTTTTTTAATTGCAATAACAAAAGCAATTTTCATTTAAAAAGAAAGAAAATAATTCATTTCTCTAAAATTAAAAAAGTATTTGTTTATGAAGTTTGCTTGAATATTTTATAAATTAATGATTTTATCATGATTACAGACATTCCAACTCTAATGTGGAATTTTATAATACATAAAAATGGATTCTCTATTATAAAAAGTCATGTTGGCCGACAAACCATAATTTCGTTATGACAAGATATGCTAAACATTAAATTTTTATCAAAGTGGAAAAAAATTCAGTTATACAATTTTTTTTGATCTTTCATATTGGTAATTAAATTCGAAAAATAATCTACCTTAATGTTTACAATCCCTGAAATTTGAAAAAAGGTTATCCTATATCTGGTGTGGATCTTCAATTTCACAAATTAAAAAAATCTCAGATTTGGAAAATTTCAAAACAATGATGGAAAATAACTTTCAGCTTTCCATTCTTTTTAAATTCAATTTTTTGGATTTTTTTACTAATAATAAAAAAAAGTTCCTCTTATTATCATACTATCATTTTCTAATTAATAAATGTGAAAATTTTCTTTTGGGTACCGAATTATTAGTTATCAAATTGGATGAAAAAAAACAAAAGATTTTTACAAACCATTCAACAATGAAAATTTAGAAATTAATTAAGCCCTTCATTATTGAACTTTTGTGATTAAAATTGTATTTTTTTTCTTATGAACCTAACGGTAATTGAAATTTTTCTTTGGTAGATATGATAGAAATTGAATTTTCTATTTCATAAAATAAAATTTTAAAAAAACAATTTCTATGTATTAGAATTTTTACTTTAGTGTTGGAAAGGGTATATTCAAATAAAAAAATAAGAGTATGTAGTCCTTTTAATAATCAAAATAAACTGAGGCACTTAAAGGGCACTGTTTATTTTGGAAAGGTTGTTTATTTTTCAATACTTTGTCTGGTTTTCTTAAAAAAATTTAGAGTCAGTGCCTTAAATTTCGTTCAAAGTTTGTGCCTTAAAAGTGGTACTGACTGGAATAAAAACCATTTAATGCAGAATTTAGATAAGAAATCAAAAAAATTATCTGAGAAATTTTTGAAATTTAGATTTTAAATAGCCTGAATTAAAAGGTGTTTAAGTTTATTGATTCTGTGGTAAACGATCAGACTAACTGTAATTTTGTTTGTTTTTTTTTTTTTGGAGGGTTATTGGATTTTAGAAAACAAAGTTCTTCTTTTGAAAGAAATGACGAGAATTTTCTTTTTTTTTTTTTTTTTTTTAGTATTTTTTTTACAAGGAAAACAAGCCAAAAGAAAATCTTTTGAAGTTGAAATTTGATTTAAAATAGTCTCAAAAAAAAAAAGGTTTTACTTTGATTTTCAAAAAAATTATTTCGATTTTTAATCCTTTTTTTTCCGTTTTGTTCTTGTGATTTGCAAAAAAAAAAATAAAAAAAAAAACTAAAAAAAAAAAACACACAAACCTTTGGATAAGTCAATTTAAAATCATAAGAAAACTCTATTTTCACATCAGTTTGTGAAAAACAAAAGCCACCTAATTTGCACTTGTCTGATTTTGTGATATAAATACAATTTGGAGCAATTGATAAGTGAGCGATATTGTTTTTATGTAAAAATGAAATTGAATGAGAAAGATCTCTTAAAATTAGAGAGCACTCCAAGTCATCAAAGGATCTGTTTGAAATCGTATGGGAAACAGATTCTAAATTTTCATAAACACCAAACAAATTTCCAAGTGAACACATGACCCTTTCTGTGATGTACCCAAGATAATTATTGGTTTCGAAAAAGGTTTTCTCTTGGAATGGAATAATTGAAAGTACTTTTGGGTGTTTGGCCCTTGCCTGTTGCGTAATACCAGTTTTTAAAAGATTTAAAAACCTTACTTTTGTTTCTTTTCTTTCTTTTCTTTTTTTTATTTTGAATTTGCTGAAATATTCTTTCTTATCAAGAAGAAAGATCGTAACTTTTTCTTTTTTGTTTTTGGAAACACCTGGATACATTTTAAAACAATACCCTAAGCCCCCACTCCCTTCTTGCTCTCCTATTGTGTATTTTTTTTTTAATTGATTTCCCATTTTGGATAATCTGGTTTTTGATTGTGTTGTCCTAAAGAAAAGGATCCAAATAAATATCTTGTGTTAAAAAAGAGAAAAAATGAAATTAAAAAGTGTTTTTTTTTTTCTTAATTACAAGTTTTCTTTCCATCTCGAAGACCTTTGACTTGGGATTTTTATTACTGAGAAATTGGCAGTTTGTTTTTTGAACATATTCTTGGATTTTGGATCGCAATAACTTGTATAAATTGATCGATTTCTGATAAATTTAACAATTTTAATCTTATCAGTTTTGCTTTGTATAGATATACAAGATTGGAATTCTTTTTTGTAATCAAGAAAACAAAATCTAATTTCTTTTTTGTCAATGTGTCACTCAAATAACAGAGGGTAAATTACCACTTGATTTTGTTAAGTTATTAAATTGAAAAAACATGGAATATCGATTAATCAATTTTTCATTATTGAGAGGTAATTAATACCTACTACTGAAAAAGTTTAAAACTAATGTTTTTTGCACTTAAATATTAATTATATTGGTTCTAAACGGTTTAAGTGTCTCTCAAATTGTGATTCGTAAGATAATAATTTTTATTCGTCTTATCAAATTTCATTATCCACTTCTTTGGAAAAAAAAATTTCAGATTTTTGAAAAATATATATTTTTACCCATATACCCTTATAAAAAAACTTTTTTTAAAACATCTATATAACATTTTTATAACCATATTTCCTTTTATATAATGATTTTTTCAATATTTTTTTAAAAAATATTCTTATAACATGCTTATAACATGCTACAAATTTTATAAAACATTTTATTACAAATATTTATGTTATAAAAGTTTTTATTATAAAAATTTACAACATTTTAAACGTTCATAACACCTTTACAACACGTTTATCACATGCCATAAAAAATTTTTTTTATTAGGGCTAATCAGTAAGATATTTTTCTAGTTTTAAGTCTGAATATTGATCGTTCGTCCTTGAAATTTTATTACATAATCTAGTTTTTTTTAAAAAAAATACTTGATTATTTTTAATACAATTATATAAGTAACTCAGAGAATCTTTAGACAGATTATTTCTATACCTTGAGAATACAACTATTTTCAAAAAAAAAATGAATTAAAAGGAATCAAAATTTCGGTTTTTATATGATTATTATAAATACTTTTTGAGTTAATCTTGAAAAGTATAAATATGAAAAAATAATTTTTTATGTGAAGGTACTCATTATTAATATGTAAATATTGCCTAACTTATCTTTTGGAATCTATCTTAATTTTTTATAGAACTTTACAAATAAATTTGATTTTTTTCAAAAAATATAATAAATATTGTAATTTTGATAATATCAACATCATTTTATGATTCATAAGGCTTATAAAAATAATAAATTGAAAAAAAAAAAATATTTTATGAATATTCAAGAACAACAAATAATTAAATCTAAATTACAATTCACTTTTAATTCATTTTAAATATGTAAAAAACTGATATTTAAAAAATTAAAAAAAAGAAAACTAAATTTAAAAACAAAGTGAATGACAAAATTTTTATTGTGTAACTTTCCAGAAAAAAAGGTGAAAAAGAAGATTTTTTGGTTATCAATAAGGACTTTTTTAAAATAAATTACTTATTGTCACTTTTCTTGATATTTGTTAGTCTGTTCGAAATTATTTTTTTTACAAATGATCATTCTTGAAAAAAAATAAATAACAAATAAAAAGAAAAACAATAAAAAAAAAAAAAATGAAGAAATTAGATAAAGAATAAAGAAGAACAAATTCAAAAAAAAATCAAAAAAGTAAAACAATCATCTGAATAATTAGTAAAAATGATTTCAATTTGGAAATTTAATTTCAAGAATAATCAATAAAGTCCAGACAAAACCATGTCCAATAACATTCTAAAGTAAGTCAATGTTTTTGAAAAATGATTATTTTCCTGAATCATAATATATATTTTTTGTTTTGGAAAAAAAAAATAATTTGGTTTTAAAGGTGACAAATTCGCTGGTCTTGTTATTTGTTGCACAACAACTAATTATTTGACAGATATTTATTTTTTTTTATGTTATAAAAATTTTTTAAGTGATTATTTTTTTGTCAATGAAACTGTTTTTTTATTTTTTTTTGCCGAAAAAATGGTGATTGTATAGAAAATTACTGATTTAAAAGAATATAATAATTTTAATTAATAGGATAATTTGAAAATTTTTAATTTAATTTGAAGTTCTTACCATTAATGAACATCAATAAGAAAATTTTTTTGGATATAAAACACTAAAATAGTTTCAAACTGTTAATTTTTTATCGTTGAACACATATTTTTTTAAAAAAAAAGAAAGGAAAAGTAAAATAAAACATTTAAAAAATCATTAAAATTCCAAATTTTCCTTCAAACCAAACAATTGTCAACAAATTAAGAAAATAATCGTGAAATATGGGAAGGGGAGTTTCTTAGAAAATATATTTTACTTTTAAAAGTCAAATTCTTAGAAGAAAAAGAAATTTCGATCGATCTAAAAGACATATTATAAAACAAAAAAATCGATTTTTGGTTTAAAATTTCCACTTCAATATATCGAAAAGAGAAGAACACAAACAAAAGAACATAATAAAACTTTCAAAAATCATAAATCTTAGGGCATAATTGGATGGTTCTACTATTAAACAAAAACTTTAAACTTTGATATTTCTTCTTTGGTATTTCGATTACTCTAGAAAAGTTTTTAAAAACTGAGAACCCCCAAATAAAGAATCTCAATATCATTTATAATATCCAAAGTTTGTTTTTTTTTTTTTGATAACAAAGTATGAAGCTACAATAGATTATGTGGGGGTGGGGAAGGTATAAATTGTCTTAAATTGTTAATTGGGCTGATTTTAAATAAAGATAAAATTGTCAATATAATCAAAACAAAATTGAATAATTGTTTTGATCTGATGTATTTTTTTATTTTGTTTTAAAAAAAATAATTTTACTGTAAAACATCAGTTTGCTGATAAATAAAAATTTATCAACTTTAAAATAGTTATCTTTCTTAACACATTTGCTAAAATAATACCTTGGGAATTCTAAAAAGTCAACAGATTTAAAAAAAATATTTTGTTTAAAAATGAAAAATTTTTAAAACATAATTTGATATTTCAAATTAATTTTTCAGTATCATTGACTTTTTCTTGAGATTAAAATTCCTTTTTGCAAAAAAATTAATTTATCAGCAAAACAACTGTCTTTTAAACCAAAGAATTACATTAACCTGCATACTTGACTTTTATATTGAAAAGTGAAATTTCTAAATTTTTCATACTTATTAAAAAATATCTTTAAAATATGAAAAAAAATCCACAAAAATTAACAAATTAAAAAAAAAAAAAAAAATCACATCGGTAACTTGTTGTAGGTTTTATTTATTTATTCAATTTTCAATTATTATCATATTATATATAAATATTGGCATTGATATAAACATTGGTTCTTCGTTTGTTATTGAGAAGTAAAGCATCGAGCTTTAGAAACAATGATCCTAGTTATAGCTTGTTTCTGAATTGTTAAATCCATATGAATTGCCGAATTTTTTATTTCCAAGATATGGATTTAATAAGCTATTTCTTGCAAAAAATTGGTTATTTTGAGCTCTTCTTGTATTATTTCCTGTGTGTCTATTTGAAAACAAATTGTTTGGTTGAAAAGTAGATTGAAATCGATTTTGAGTGAAATATGAATTGATTGGCGAATTATTAAAAAAGGTATTATCAAAATTCCTATTGTTTTGGTTGGATGATTTATTGCCTGAAAGCATTTCTTGTTGAGATCTCCAATAGTTATTAAATTTCACATTTTGTGTTTGTGTATGTGTTTGAGTTTGTGGTTGATAGTGTGTGTTATTTTGAAAATTATTGTTATTGTTTACAAAGGAAAGATTATTCTTTTGATTTAAGCCAAATGGAAATTGGTTCATTAAATTTTTTGATTTTCCTAATTCTGGGTTCTCATTGCTTTGGTGTGAAAAATAATTATTTGAAAACACATTTCTGCTCTTGTTTTCTTTGGGAATAGAATTAATTTTTTTCTTTTGGTTTCCGAAATAATTCAAATTATTATTTTGTTTCAAATATCCTTCTTTTTGTTTAATATCATCATCTTCTTCTTCTTCCCCAGAATAAAAATCTTCTTCTTCGTCATAATTTGGATTGTCATTTTCATATTCATTTTCAAGGTATAAGTGATTTTGATTGTTGTGGAAACTATCCTTGTAGCTATTTTGTTGGTTGGATATTATTTGGTTTTCCAGATCTTCGGCATTAATAACACTGTTATTACTCTGTTTCAAATCTCTTGGACGTTTGATATTCAATTGGTTTTGTATAATGCTATTAATGTCCATGTGTTTCTTTTCCTTGAAGTGATCTTTTTTGATAATACCCAAAATTTCTTCTTCCGTTGAACAGTTTTTGATTGAGTGTGCTAAATCAAAATTAGTTGCTTTTAGCTTTTGTGAATTTTGACGATTCTCTTTTTTGTTTTGTTTCTGATGGACTTTTTTTTGATTTTTTTTTGATTTACTCTTTGTGTTTTTTTTTTTTGGAGCAGTATTTTTTCTGAGCATTTGTGCCATCGAAACATTAGACTCATTAAATTTTAATGTTTTCTTTTTTGTTGGCTTTGAAATTTGGTTTTTATTTGCAAAGCTTTTGTTCCTTTTTTTACTCATTTTATCCAATTTGTGATCATTCTTCGTTTTTGGCTTGCTTTTGTTACTTTTCTTTGTGATCTCTTTCTTTGGATACTTGACACCAGATTGTTTTGGGTTTTTCTTTTGAAACATGTTCCTTTTATTATTTGTTGATGCTGTGTGTTCATTATTAATCTCAACCGTTGTTGACGTTTGATGATTTGTACTCTTTTTAAAAATTTTTTTTTTGAGAGGATACTGATCAAAATTTTTATTCTTTTTCTTTTTGTTTTTTCTTGTTTTTTTCTTCATTGTCCATCCACTAGATTGACTCAAAAGATTGTCAATTGTTTTTTTTTGATTGTGTCCTGATTTTTGGTATTCGTGTGTGATAGTTTGAATTGATAAAGAGGGAAAATTTTTTTGCAGTTCAGCAATACTAGATCTTGTGTTTGTTTCTGAGTTTTTGTTATTTTTTTCTTTGGTTTTGTTCCTTGGATTATTGCCTTTCTTTTTATTCATTATTAATAAATTTAATTAATTTTGAGATTGTTTTTTTTTTTTTGGATAAAAAAGAAATTTTTGATTGGATTTTTATGAAAACTTTGGAAATGGGGTGAGTGGTAATTTGGTTTTTTAATAAGAGAGATGGTTTGGGGTTTATTTTAAAAATAATGTTTTTTGAGGAAGGATCTTTTTAAAAAAAGGAAATGAATAATAAAATTAAAAAATGATTCAAGGTTTCCAAAATTTGAAATTATAATTTTGAAGAACTTTGAGTTCAATATAGTGAAGGTTTTTGTACTTGTCTGATGACTTAGGTTATTAGTTTGCCATTAAACTTTATTTTTTTATCAAAAAAAAACTATTAAAAAAAAAATTTTTCACTACCAATTAGCTCACAAAGAACTAGAAACAGAAATTCATGGAGTTTTTTGAAGACAAAATTGATTTTTTTAGTCTTACCATCAGTGTGATCCTACACTTCTCTTGGATCTAGTCCTTAAATGAATTTTTAAAGTTCAACTTTTCAAGTGAGAAAAGAATGAATTAGGATTACAATTATTTTTACATATACATATCAAAATTGTTATTTTGATATTAAAATATTTAACGATTTGGTAGCTTTAAAAAAACCAAAAATCATTTCCACAATCATTAAAAAATGTGAATTAAATTAATTTAATTCCTCACTTCCTTCTTAAATTTTCAGATTAAAAATTTACTATTTTAAGGGAATAGTAAACTAAAAAAAAATCTTCAAGTAAATCCAATAGCAAATTAGTCAAAATTTTTATATATCTTGAAATTGAAAAACAAAGTAAAAATCTGATCAATAAAAAATCAAACTTACTTTCAATACTATTTTCAAATATGAATCATTATTTTTAAAAGTCATCCATTTTTTTCTCATTTTTGAAAAGTTCAAAATCCAACATATTTCTGAATTATTCAAAAAAAATTATTTTCTTTGAAAGAAGATTAAAATCTTATTGTCTGTAAAGGAAGTGTACCAAAATACACTTTAAAAATAAAACCACTAAGTTCTATAATAATTCAGTTTAAAAAATCGTACTTAGTTTCCAAAAAAATACAATAGTTATTTTAAACTTGTAAAAAATCTAATTTTTTGATTCAAAAAACAGTTCAAATCAATTTTTTCTCTAGGTTGAATAAAAAAATCCCAAAAAAATAACCAAAAAATCAAGATTAAAAATTCTCCCGAAATACTTTTTTAAAATCTCGAAAATTCGACTTATAATCTAGAGAAATACTTTTTAATTTGATTATTTATAATCAATAATTAATACCCCAATCTTAATTATTTCAGTAAGTCATCAACAACCCAAAGATTAAATATATCAAATAGGCTTTACAATTATTTCTCAATTTTTTAAAGATTTTCAAAAAAATAAAAAAATTCAAATGCATATTTCTATTAAAAAAAAAATAATAGATATTATCAAATAACTGATTTTAATTCAAACAGTTCCTTTTTTATACCCTTGGTATTTGAAAAAGGATATTTACTAGTCTTTTAAATTTCGAGAAATTTAATAAATCTATGTGAATAAAATAAATGATCAATTTTTTTAGATCAACAAGTATACAATATTTGATTTATTTTTATTATATTTTTAAAATAAGAATAAAGTTTCAAGGTTATTTGTTCATAAAGACTCTCTGAAATTACCAAAAGTGAGATTTCTTCAAAATTAAATTTTTTGCAAATTTTTTTTTTTTCTAATTTGATCCAAAAACTACCAAAAAAGGTTCAGGATCTTATTACTGGAAATTTCATTGGAAAAATGAAATCTTTGAAAAATGATTATTCATTTCTCTAAAGTTGGCAAATGAAGTTGCACATCGGGTATAATTGTATCCTTATGTAAATAATTACTCTATTGACTTTGGTAAAAAAAATAAATAAAAGTAACTATTCCCTTAAAGTATCTTTATTTTTCCAAAATTAAAAGTAATCTTTTAAGTACTATGTTTCCACCCTTGAGTGGGTTGATTTATTGTGTTATTTCACTTTCATTTCTCAAAAAAATTTTTCATACGGAAGAAATTGGAGACAAAAAAAAAAATTACATATTTTTAGTCATCTTTAACTTTTCCCGGTGACTATTTTTCTTTCTTTTTCAATGAAAAGGAAAATTGAAAATAACAAAAAAAATAATTGTAAAAAATGATTTTGGAGACTTTCAAGTGCATTTCAAATTTGAGAACATTTTAAACTTTGGAAAGTAGTTGTAAAAAATATATAGAACAGCCCAAGACCATAGTGTGAGTTCTGAAAGTTGAAATGGAAATTCTAAAATATTAAAATCAAAATTTTGCCTGATCTAAAAAGGTAAAAATTATGAAAATTTCACATTTTTTCGAAAAGAAATTCCCCTTGGGCAAATATTACTTGGATTAAATAACTCTTTCAAGGGTGATTTTATACCTTATTTCACTGTTTTCACCTAAAAACGTACTCCTTAAGGGGTTAGCGTCACATTAGATTTCTCTATAATCAAAGTATGTTGTATTTGGATGTCAATGATATTAGTACGCCATGACTCAAATAGCTTTAAAAAATCCATTATAAATCTTGTTACACATTAAATTATTTCATTTTTTACTAATGATCACAATTAAAAAAGTTTCATTTTGAAAAAATTTTTTTTAATTCCTTTTCCAAATCTAAAAATAGAAATTCAAAATACAAGTATTCTGGTATTTAATAATTTAGATTTAGAAATCCCAAAAGTAACTATTTTTATATTTTTTTAATTTCAAAGATTAATTCAATAATCATCTACATAAAAGCACAAAGACTGATTAGTTTTGTTTGATTTTGATAAAGCTACTTATAGCATCAATATATTTCCAAGATTTCAGAAATAATTTGTCAGAATAATTTATTGGTTAATTATTTCATTATTTAAAAAAATTGAATTTTTTAGTAACTAATCTACATTTTGCCACAAATTTTTGAAACATATTTTATGACTTTGTGGTCTGAATATTGATAATTCAACCTTAAAATTTCTTCGAAATACAGATTTTATTCTGTAATTGTTGGGTTTTTTACTAATACATAGGGATCATTTTTAATTGATGAGATCAACAAATATTACTACTTGACTAATAGATTTTTGAGAGATATTTGAACCATGTAGCAATAATTTGGTTACAAACCCAATAACTACAAACTTTGATCCCAGACTTTTCCTTGGTTGATGCTAATCCCTAAACCATCCAAAATTTTTATTTTTCATCATTTTTTTTTTTTTATGTTATGATCTGGTTAAATTAACGTCATTTATACAATTTATTAATTTGAATCTTTTTTTTTGAAATCAAAAATTCAGATGTTTCCATTTTAAAACGAGCTATAATAGAATATTCATATTTGAATAATAAAAAGGTAAAATTTTTCCTTGCATTGTAAATTTTTGTTTTATACTTTTTACAAAATAAGATATTTCAAGTATATATTGGGATTTGTTATTTCCTATTTATTTTCTTGGTCCTTTTATATATATATACCTTGGGTCAACGAAGAATCCTGAAACAAAATGGAAGAATTGAAAAATTAAACATGAAGAAAAAAAGTGTTAAAAATATTATTCAAATTACAAAGTTGTTTTTCTTAACAATTAAGTTATTTTTTTTTTGAAAGCAAAGCAAAAAAAAAAAAAAAATGAGTAAAAATAACTGATTTTCTAGGAATATTTCTATTGTTTATTTTCTGAACAAAGATCTTCATTAGATAATACTCATCTGATTCTGAGTATTATTGGTTTTTTCTCTTTTTTTTTTGGTTTTTTTTTTTTGAGAAATAAATGGTTCAGTTTTTTGTTTTAATCCTAGAAACAAAAAAAATAGAAAAGACAGATGGATAGAAGAAATGAGAATTTTTTCTAGATCTTAATTAACCAGTTATATTTTTTATTAAAAAAAAATAATAGAAAACCAAAAGTCATGTTATTGGATAGTGTCATTTATTTTGAGGGTTTAAAAAGGGGTGATGAAAATAACTTTTTAAAAATGTTTTAATTAAGAAAAGGTTTATTTTTATTGTTGAGAGTAATTACTTTTAATACTTTTATTATTTTTTCAAAATTCTTCTATCTTTAATGATCTAAAAAAAAATGAAAAAAGAATTTTTTCTATTTTTTTTTTTTATTTTTTGATTTCTATTTTATTTTCTTTAAATTCATTTTTTTTCTTTGATGATCCTCACATTTCAACAAATAATTACTGCAATTTTACTCATTGTATCGAAAACATGCAAAATATTGTTCTTTCTTGGTGCTATAAATAACACAATATCAAGAAAAATATATTGTTTATTTTCTCAACTTCACAAAAATAACAACACATTAATTCTTGAAAATGGTGGATCATATTTTTAGTTTTTTGTTTTAAATTCATTGCTTTTGAAAAAAAAAAAATTTTATTTTGTTGGGAATTTTTAATTATTAATATTTCAATTCAAATCTCAACAAATAAAAAAAAATTGAGGGACAAGTGATTAAATAACTCTAAATTTAATAATAAAGTTTTCAAAAAATCAATAAAACATAAAAATATTCTTCTTTAATTTTATTTGAAAAGTTGTTCTTAAATGTCGTAATAAGTTTATTTTTTTTTCTTTTTTGGTTTTTTCGAATTAAAACTAGAATTTTAATTTGAAAATAAAATGAAAAAAAAAATAAAAAAAATAAAAATATTTGGATATATTACCAAGTTTTGATTTGTGTTTCTTGCCTAATCCTGTATTAAAGGTTTATCCTCATCATTTCCTTCATCATTTATTTGTAATTTATCCCTAACTTTCGACTTTTTCTTTCTAGGTTTGCCCTTAAAATCTGTTTTACCTGTGATTAATCCCCATAAGGTTACTACACGGTCGTGAGTGCGTTCCTTATATAGAGCAAAATGCTGGATTAAGAAAAATGTGTCATAGAATAAAGTGATTAAGGACAAGCCAAATTTGGCCAAATTGCCACCTTTGAAAGTGGAATAATTGCCCTTATTGATAGCATCCATGAACAATTGCAATAGGGATAACAGCCCGCCAGTTAGATCTAATATTATTGCTTCGATACTAAAGCCAACTGTCTTTTTTTTTTTGTAATTTAGCCAGACTTGTGGTAAATATTTTAAAAAGATTAAGCAATTGTTAATTCCTGCCAACCAATAAGTTAGATCTAACAAATCAAATCTTTGAGTTTTCCAAGTGACAATCGAGACAACGGGAATTGAAATCCAACCAAAGATTGAAATTAATAATGAGTATTTATTTACTTTTTGATCGCCCCTTTCGTATATTAATAATTGGTAAATTGTAAACAAGACCAGGGTGACCGCATGCATGGAATAAATTACATCATTGGAATGCACTGGTGGTGGGGAATTTGAGTGGACTGCGCTATATTCTTGTTGAAGGGTGCTGCTCCAAAAAAATAGACAATTATATATCAAATAAGAGGATTGCGCTAACAAATTGAATACAGCATATTCATAAGCATAGCCATCACATCTTTTTCTTTGCCAAAATTCAATGTTTTGTGGATAAAATGAGAGTGACCACGCAACCATATAAATGTATCCAATTATTAAAGATAATGTTTCAACGCCTTTGTTCATTTCAAGTTTTCTTAAAATTTTTTACTTTTGAGTAATATATACGAAAATAATGTTTTTTTGATTATATCAACACCTTGAGATGATTTTTTGATTGTTGTTGTTTTTATTTATAGTATTACTATTATTATGACTATTATTGTTATGATTATTATTGTTATTATTTCTGTTGTTTAATCATTTTTTTTTCAATAAAATGCAATTGTTTATTTTAAAAATTAGTTGTATTAAAAATATAATTTAAAGGATAATTTTTAGAATTAAAAGAAAATAATTTTACAGAGATTTAAAACGAAAATTTTGATAAACAAAGTTAAAATTTTGGATTAATCAAAAATAGTAAAAAGGATAATACTATAAACAGCAAAAAACAAAATAAATTAATCAAAATGGAAAATAGCTGCATGACTTATTAGTATGTTAACATTTTCATTTTTTGTTTTTTTCTATTCAAATGAATCGAATTAATTATTGTTTGAAAAGTACTGAAAGAAAAAATAAGTATTATTTTTCTTATTATTTAATGGAGGGGTTGTTAATCCCTCTTATTTGCCTTTAGGATTTTTTTAATTCAAGAAATAAAAAGAAATTTTCAGAAATTTTTCATTTATTTCAAAAAATAAAAAAAACCGCAGTTAGCTTTTTGGGAATTTAAAAGGATTGAGTAAAATCTTTGATTTTTCTCTATTCTTTTGAATCCTGGAAGAGTGCAGTTAGGTTTTCTTGAGTTTTCTGTTTCTTTGAAAAATTTCTGAAGTCTTCTAGGTTTTCATGTGGTTTTCTGTTTTATTTGGAAAATCTATTGATTTTCGTTAGGTTTTTTTGAGTTTTCTATTTATTTGGAAAATCAATAGATTTTCGTTAGGTTTTTTTTACTTTAGAAATAAACCGAAAATTTTAATAAATTTTCGGTTTATTTCTAAAAGTAAAAAAAAACCTAGAACACTTCACAAATAAAATAGAAAACCTCAAAAAAACCTAGAACACTTAACAAATGAAACAGAAGACCTCAAGTAAACCGCCGTTAGGTTTTTTTTACTTTTTGGAATAAATGAAAAATTTATTTAATTTTCTTTATATTTAAAAAATTAAAAAAATCCTAGGCATTCTACGGCACTTGACGGCACTTCCCAAATTCCTAAATTTTTATTTAGATAAAATACGCATTATTAAATTAAATAACTGGGGTCTGAAACGCCAAGATACAGCAGCTCAAATTACCCTCTAGTTTACAAAATGAGTACAAGATAATAACACAATGCACTTAAGATCATACATGTAATAATCATATAGACACCTGAAGAAAAGAAAACAATAAGTGTTTTGAAAATTAATAGAATCATTTGTCGTTCATGCAAAAATCCTTTTATTGAAAGTAATGAAATCTCCAAAACAGATACATTTTAAAGTGATTCATCTTGTAGAAAATTTTTTAGATCAAAGTGATTCATTTGGCTACCATTACATATGAATGCTAAATAAAAGTAAAAAGAAAACAATAATTAGAGAAAGAAGACACTTTGAAATATTGTGTTGTGAATTTAATTATAAGGAGTGGAGACTTGTAATTTTGTCTCGGATGGGTTTATGGATGATCTAAATTTGTTAAAGAAAAAAGGACAAAGAAACGAGTTCAAAGATGATACTTTTCATTTCCAGTCAGGTTTTCAAGTAAAAAATGTTTTTTACTTTTTTCCGCATTTATAATTCAAAAATTTATGTATTTTAGTCCAAAATTCCAAAATTTTAGGAAACATAAATCATGTGTAGCTGTTTGCTGAAAAAGTTTCAACAAAATTTTCCGAGCGGTTTCGAAAAATAATTTAATAAAACACTGGTGATTGAATTATAAATAGGAAAATATTTTCACTTCTTTTCCTTTCCATATTTGTCATTTTGAAAAAAGAGTTTTCTCAGAAGTGTGCTGTAATTTGGGATCTAATTGAAAATTCAGTGAAAATTTTTTCCCATTTAGTATTCAAATACCAGTATGAGAGATTGAGGATAATCTGTCAACTTTTTATTCTTTGGGTACATTACATTAGATTAGTTAGACAAGGTTTTTTTTTTTTTTGAAGAACCGGAATCCAAACAGATCAACGAACAATTTTTTTTGGGGGTAGGTTGAAAATTTTGTTCTATTTTATTCCACCATGAATAGAAAGTTGTTGGTAATTTAATTTCTGACAAACAAGAAATTTTTTTTGAATGATCTCTTACAAAAGGGATCTTTTTAGGTAATAAATAACAAATTTGCGATAGAGTGTTCGTTGCTCATTCAAAAAAAATAGTGTTGAACAAAACAAGATTACTATTTATTTCAGAAACAAAAACCAAATATTCATTTGCTTATTGAGAGAATTAAATTGTATTTTTAAATTTTTTGTTATTTTCTTGTTTGTCAAAGAAAAATGAAAAAAGATGAAAAAAAAAAAACAAAGGTTTTTAAACACCCGAAGGATTTTTTTCTTATTTTTGTACAATTAAGAAAAAAGGATTTTGTAAACACAAGGGTTTAGATGTGTAAAAAAAAGAAAAATTTTAGTTTATTTTCTTTTTTTAAGGGAAAAATCACTGAAAGAGAAAATCGAGAAACAAATCAAAAGAAAACAAACTTACTTTTATTTTTGCAGATAAAAAATTCGAAAAGGAAGAAAAAAAAATGTTTCCTTGTTTGAGCAACCATTAAATATATTTATCGATGCTTTAGGAGAATTAAATTTTGTTTCTTGTTTTTAACAGATGGTCAACAGAGCACTTATATTTACAAAGAAAATTTGACAAAGATACCCCTTTACTATTTTCAGAGAAATGAATTTTCAGTTTAAAAACACTACATTAATTAAAACCAAATCAACACCGAATAGCTTTAAAGTGTCCAAGTTACGATCCCAAGGACAGGGTTTAGATTTCATAAAACCACATTATTTTCATTGTATACCATTTTCTTGATTGATACAAAAACCACCTAACTGTTGTGGAAAAAAAGTGAAACACGGTTTTTAATTGGGAACATTACTGAAAATGAAAAGTAAAATCAAGAAAAAGAAGAAACCAATTAACTTCAAATAATAATCCATTATAGTATTATTTTCAATCAACCCAACAAATACAATGTAAATCTACTTGATTTATGGAAATTATATGTGTGGTTTTGGAGATCTCAAAAATAGTCAATTTTTTGAACAAATTTTTAATAATTGATCAATCAAAGAAAAACCCATACTAAAAGATAGTATTAAAAAAACTGTTATTATGGCGAATACTTCATTTTATCTTTATTTATTTATTTATTCTTTTTTTCATTGATCTTACTTTGAATTTTCAGTAATGTTCCCAATTAAAAACTGTGTTTCACTTTTTTTCCACAACGGTAAGTATATTTTTTGTAAAAAACTTTGTTTTTCTGAAGGTTTGTAATCTCTGAAAATTGAAAAAAGAAAATGTAGTTTATTTCTTGTTGTTAGGTTAGGTTATTTTTGTTCTTAGCTGATCGATCTTCAACTTCGTATTAATTTGTCCAAAAATATTTCACAATAATGAAAAATCAAAATTATTTATTTAAAACTCAAAAATATTTAAGTTATCCTTCAAGCTCAACAATTCTAAAACTCAGTTAACTCACAAACTGCTTATTTAGATATTATTAAATAATTAATAAAAATTCATATAAATTTTGTTCTTTATGTTTAAAGTCTAAACAGAAGGAAATTATAGAAAATATTGATCAATTTTTATGGGCCTCGCTTACTATGAAAAAGATAGATTAATTTTTCTTGATAAATTAAAAGAAATATATCTTAAGGGACTAGTCTCTATCAATATTAATTTTGACCAATAACTAAATAAGGAATCCTTATCTTGAAATATGTACAAAATTGAAAATAGACAGGTTTTTTCAATGTTAGAACTTTTAGTTCTTGTTTTTTTAAAATTATTCAATTCTGTCAAAAAAATTAACTTTTAAGAACTTTTTTTTGAAAAAATATCTTTAACGGACGAGAATTTTTTGATTAATTCTGGGTTTAATTATTTTCTCAAAAATAAAATTTATTCTCATTTTGAAAAACGAAATTATAATTTAAAACTAGTATATATTTTCTCTTTCGCCTCTGTTCATCCAACTTGACTCTATTAAGAACTCAATTTGTTTTGTCAATAATTACTTTTTAAAAAAATAGTTCTTATTCTTTTCTTTGATTTTTTTTGACTCTGACAAAAACTTTTGGGATGGTAATTTGGGAACACTTAAAAAAACTTCAAATTCAACAAAAACCAAAGAATGTAAACTCAAAAAGTAGATTCATGAAAAAAAAGAATGGTACAAGAAAAGAAAGAAAATCTTTTATTAAGAGTTAAGCATATATTGTATATTTTTTACTAATCAAACTGTTTTTTCATGCAAATCCAAAAAAACCTTTTCAGGTTTATTTTTCAAACTATTTTTTGAACTTCTTCAACAAAAATAACAAGGTTTTGCTTTCTTGCTCAGATTTTTTTTTATTTTTTGTATTTTTGCGAAAAGTTGAAAAATTGCAACTTTCAAAAAAGCGAAAAAATGGAAAATTTTTTTATTCCTATCAAAACAATAACTAAATTTACTGAATGTCATTAATCGAGATTTAATTACTATACAAAGAATTTTTTCACTTTGATTTCAAATCTAAGTAATTGGTAAAAAAAATTCTAAATCTCTATTAAATTTACCTAAAAAAAATTTAATATAGACTAGTCCCTTAAGGAATTAATTTCAAATAAAGACAGTTTGAAATTATTTTCATTAATTAATAATGGTGAAATCTTTTATTTCACACTTAAACTTCTGAAAGGGAAATTTAAATATAAGAGCAACTAGAGTGTAATTTACACTTCTTCAATAATAATATTAAAAAAAAAACTTAGTATGAATTTTAATAGTAGTTCCAAAACTGAAATTTTTGCCAATTTTTATTTTTATTTTCAAAATTTGAATTGAGGTATCAGACTAAAAGATTGGAAGGTAAGTTATAAAAAAGTGTGGTTTTTGGGTTCTTGATTGAAAATTTTATTTTGATTTGATTTTATTGGGAGTTTTTAAAAGAAAATTTAAAGTTTTTTTTCATTTAGTTAATTGAGTCAAAGGGAGAATGAAAAATTTCAATAGAAAACAGAAAAATCAAAAATACTTTTAAATTGTAAAAATAAAAAGATCAATATTTTGATTCAGCTTTCCAAAAAATTCAAAGCCCTAAAATGAAATAAATTTATAAAGTCTCCATTTTTATAGGGTAAATTAATAGTATAAGCTTCATTATGGATTTTTTAATTTGTAATGTTACATAATTATTAAAATCTCTTTTTTGTAAAGCTAAGTGAAAATTTTGTTTAATTTATTTTACAATAAATCTTATAATTAAATACCTTTCAGTATATATCCCCTTACTCTCATTCATACAGATCTTAGATAAAAAAAAAAAAAAATTCATTTTGTATCCATTACTACTATTTGATATTTAGCTGAAAAAATTTTCCCTTCTTTTTCCAATTTTTTTGATAACTTGGAAATTTCAAAGAAATAGATTGTAATTTATGATCTCGACATTATTTTTTTGGATCTTTTTTTACCAAAAAAATAGAGAAATAGATTGTAATTTGTGATCTAAGTTTATTTTTTTCTAACTTTTTTATTCTTTATTCAGTAGGCTTTGATACAACTCAGAAATCAAAATAAAAGTCAGTTTTCAGAAATGAAAAATAAACAATCAGTTGAATTTTTTTCCCATTTATATATCAAATATCAGTATTAAAATTAATACAAAGTTGAAGATCGATCAGCTAAGAACCAAAATAACCTGACCTAACACCTAAAATAAGAAAACCTTTCCCTAATTTCAAGAATTCTCAACATTAAGTATTTTGTTTCATTAAAACAAAATATCCAAAAAATATTCATAAAAACAGAACTTAACACTTTAAATTACTTGAATTGTAACAAAATATTTTTCAAAAAAAAAAAAAAATCAACAAAACAACGAATAAATGATTTGAATTAATTAACCAGTTAATAATATTGTTTTTTAATTTAGATGTATTTTTTATATAAATATATATATATATAATTCAAAATAAAAAATACTATAAAAATAATTATTAAAAAAAAACAAAAAAATTAATTATTTTGCGCTTATTTTTGTTTATAATTCTTACTAATTTTCCATTCTAACAAAGTCCCGTTTCTACTTAAAGAATAAAGAATTAAAGAATTTAAGGAAGAAATTAAAGAAATGATGGGGCTATTTTGAAGTGATTTAATTTCGCAGATGAAATTAAAATACATGTCGTCGTAAACTAGGATATTTGCATTTTGCATTCCTACGAATAGAACATTTCTTTCTGCGCCTCTGATACCGTGTGTGAAAAGTAAGGAATGAACTTTGCCTTGCCACCCCATCTTTAAATTGATTGTGTGTAATAAAAACCCGTTAATATTATAAAAGCGAAGCTGGTTCTCCTTTGTGTCTTTGGAATTGGCAAAGGTTACAATATCGCCTGTGGTCTTGGAAATATCGATACAGGAAACCGGCCCGATGTGGTCATTTAAGGAGCAAACCAATTTACACCTGTTCAGATCCCAAACGATTGCTGTTTTGTCTTTGGATCCAGAAAGGAAAACATGCCATTCCGTAGAATGCTTCAGCGTGATTATATGATCATTATGCCCATATAGGAATTTTTTGACTTTCAAATTACAAATTTTGGAGTTTTTTTTGATGATGTTCCAAATGGTAATGTACGAGTTTTTCCCCGCCGTTAGCAGCAGCCCTCTTTGCTCGATTGACACTGCGGAAAAGATTTGGTCATTGAAGGGGATTTCTTTAAAGAAAATGATTTTTTTGTTTTCAGAATCGCCAATTAATAAATACCGGTCCCACCGATTCCAAGACACAACGATTTTACTCATTATGTCGAGATAGCAATTATTCTTTTTCATTAGAATTGGTGCCTTTTTGGCATTATCATATATTAACTGATCAATTCTTTGTGAATGATATTTTTTCGCAATATACTGCGTTAAATATTCCGGCTTGATGAATATCTTTGTCTGCTTTAAATTATTATTTGTTATCCCGCCATATTTGTTTGCGATATTTTCTTTATTGTACAAATCGTCCAAAGACATCATCATTGATGAATCCCCCTTAAGTGTTTTGATTTGGTTTTGTGGAGGAGGCATTTTTAGATTTGCATGGGATTTGTTGTTGTTGCCGTTGCCGTTGTTGTTGTTGTTGTTGTTGTTGTTGTTGTTGTTGTTGTTGCTGCTGCTGCTGCTGCTGCTGCTGCTGTTGTTGTTGATTATTATGAAATCACTTCCAACGGATAATATATTAGTCATTGTGTTTGAACGTTTAAAACTTTTTTTGTTATTACTCTTTTTACTCATTTTACTTCGTTTATTTGTTATACTTCTTGTTCTTTTTAAAAAATTAAATTTTTCAAAATTGATTTTTTTCCTTTTGGGATGTGGCTTTTCCTTAAATAGCTGCACCGGGCATTGGCCAAAGCTTTTTATTGAAGCATAAATTCCCATTTTGGTAGTTTCGTCTTCAATCGAAACTGTATCAATAATAGTTTCATAGGTATTGGGATGGAAAACATTCAAGGCCCGTTTCGCCTCAACACCCTGCTGCTTATAGCCAAAAATTAGATCGATCCATTGGTTGAGATTTTCACTGACATATTCGGATTCTAAAGCCTGTATCTGCCTCCGAATAAACAGTCTAACATCATTACTGCACCACGGTGGCAATTCAACATCATCAACCCTTTCTTGATCGCATTTGATACCAAAATCATACCCATTTAAATTAATTAAGAATTCTGGCAAATAAAAAAATTCAGGAGTCAATTCCTTGACGTCAGTTAAGGACAATTTGGAACTTAGGGTATACATATGCGGCAGGCTATCAAACATTCGGTCAGGGATGTCGAATTTATTCGATTGGAAGTCGATCATAAGTTCTGTAAAGGGCTCAATTCTGACCAAATAATACAGTACAGTCCCATAATTGGAATAATGCGAGCCATAATGGTAAGGCTCTTCGCTGAATGATACCAGCTCTTTATAATTCTTAATATACTTTTTTTCCCTTTCACCAGTTTGCGCGCCCATCGGCTTTGTGATATCTCGAAAGTATTTCGAATCCGTTAGATCTATTTCGTTTGATTTATAATCTGAAATAACATTTGGGAAAATCGGGTACTGGGCCAAATTTGTATAGCTCCTTCCTGCAAATGTATTTAACATCATCAAATATTTAAAATTTGAGATTTTTCGATCAACCCACAATTTTGTGAATTGATTGAAAATATAATTATTCAAATTCTGATCATCATAAGAATTTAAATTTGGCAATTCAAAAGTGTTCAAGATATTATAAAAATTATCTCGATCATTTTCACTTTGAAATGAAAAGAAAATGTTTTTACCATTAATGAAAAAAAATTCCAAACCTTTATTTTCTAATAAATACCTTTGCTTTAATAACATTTTAATATCATGGTATTTCATTTTTTTAAATCCAATTATTTTATTATTATTATTATTATTATTATTATTATTATTATTATTATTATCGTTGTTGTTGTTGTTATCATCATCATTATTATTTCTTGTATTTTTATTATTATAATTTTTTTTCTTTTTATTATTTTTATTTTGATTATTATTATTAAAAATAAAAAAATTCAAATACTTTTTCCCAAATACTATTTCACCTTCTAATTCTTGAAAATGATAAATTAAAGTGCATTTAAATTGACTTTTTTTTAAATTTTCTACAATTTCAAATTCTTTATAAATACCATTTTGATCAAAATCAGGAAATGACAACAATGTTGATAAAAAATCATTAGAGTTTATTAAATTATTTTCATTATTATCATCATCATTATTATTATTATTACCACTTTTGTCACTTTCACAGTTGTTATTAACATTAACATCATTATTAACATCATCATCATTATTTATTTTCTGATTATTGTTTTTATCAATTTTATTTAATAATTCGATATACTCTTTTTGATAAAAATTATAATTTGTTTCTGATTCAATTTTATATTTTAAATTCTTTTCATTTTTTTTTACAGTAACTAAATTTATGTCATCAATTTGGAAATAAGTAGAAAATTTGATATGTTGATTTTTGGTTTCTTCGAAGGAATGATATTTTTTTCGTTTTAAACGGCCTCTCATCCTATCTGGACCTTCTGTGTTATCAATAGTGTATAGAATGATTTTTGGTTTTTGATAAAATAAAGCTCTTTCTTGTTCCATTTCTTTAATTATTTTTTTCCATCTTTTCGAAATTAAAGAATTAAATTTATTATTTTTTTTTTGTTGAATAATTACTAATTTTTGTGATTGGTGATTCAAAATTAAATGGTTATTAATCAATTGATTCGAAATTTCATATACTAATAATTGATTTTTTTTTTTTTTCAAAAATTTGATTGATTGCTTTTTTTATTTTGATTAAAAAATTATTATAATTTTTTTTTTCTAATGTTTGCTTCCAATTCTCATAACTTTTTTTTGTTTGTGATAAAATTAATTCTAAATTTATTTTCCCCCTTTCTCCATTACTAGTATTGTATTGGTTATATTTATTATTACTCTTTGTCTTCTTAAAATTATTTCTTTCATTATTATTATTATTATCATTTTGAAGAAAAGGTATAATTTCCTTATGTTTTTTATTATTCATATTACTTTTTCGAAATAATTTTAATAAATTATTTTTTTTTAATTTTTAGATTTTTCAAAAAAATTTAATAAAATATGATTAATTTTAAATCGAATTTTTTCGTTATTTGTTTGTTTAATAATCTTTATTAATAAATATAATAATATGTTAATTATTTTTTCATTATTTTCGACATATTTTATTAAAATTTCATTTCTTGAAAATAAATCCAAAGAAAAATAGATTAAATCATTTTGATTAGATTGATAATTTAAAGAAATTAAAATAATCTTGATAATTAATTTTTTTAAATTATTAATAAATTTTTTTTTTTGTTTAAATTTTTTTATTTGTAAGATTAATTTTAATATGTTGACTAAATAATTTAATAATTGTTTAATAAAAGTTAAATCACTTTCTTGAATAGGAATCTTTAAAAATTTAAAATTATTTTGAAGATTTTTCTTTTTGTTATCAAAATTTTCATCATCATCATTGTTGTTGCTGTTGTTATTATTATAATTATTATTGTTGTTATTACTATTACTACTGCTACTGCTACTGCTACTACGATGAATACTACTACTACTATTATTATTATTATTATTATTATTATTTTTATTATTATTATTATTAGTAATCGTCTTTTTATTTTCATTATTTTTATGGTTTTTATTTTGATTATTCTCATTCTCATTCTCATTCTCATTAATACTAAAATTACAAAAAAAGTAAACACAATAATTTATAACAAATTTAAAAAATTGATTAAAATTTTTTTGAATATGATTTTTATGAATTACCAAGATCAATTCATCCTTTTCAGAAAAAAATTTAGTAATTTGAAGTAAAATAAATTGCTGTATTGATCGAATATTTAAATTTAAATGATTATTAATATTTTCAAAATTAAAAATTAATTCGTAAATTATATTGTCAATTCCATTTTCAAGATGAATGGCAAAAATACTAATTAATTTATAAAACTCTAATAGGGGTTGTATTATTGTTTTTTGGATATCCTTTGGTTTCTTCTCAGGATTTTTTAAAAAGTAATTCAAAATATTATTAGTTTTTTTATTGTATATTTGAGTTGACATTATGTTACATAGCAAATCCCTAAAATTATTTTTCATTATTTTTAATCTAAATTTATAATCACCTTGTAAAAATAGTCCATATAAATTCTTAATAATATAATATTTTTGTAATTTATTATTACTATTCAAAAGAATATATAATAATGGCTGTGCTTTATAATATTTCATAACAAATGTAAATAATAAATTTATTGTTTCTTGATTTGGTTCATATTTTGATAATTGTTGGCCAATTAAATTAAATCCAGATATTGCTTTAATTTTTTTAGAAATTACTTTATTTTTAATTAAAATTTTGATTAGTTTTAACAATTGATTTCTGATTTTTAAAGATTTATGCCCTATTAGCGATAAAATATTATTAATTGGGAAATTATTAATAAATTTTTTAATTTCTAAGCTTGTTGATTGCTTTTTAATAATTTTTTTAATTAATCCAAATAACAAAAATTGAATTTCAATTATAATATCTTTTTTAGTTATAATATTGATTTTTAAATTTAATTTGGTAGTTTTTTTTATATTTTTTTGATCTTGATCTTTTTTTTTTTTTCCATTTTGTTCGTTTTCTCTTTCTCTTTCCCCATGTTCTAATTTTTGTTCCTTTTCATTTTTCTCTTCATTTTCTGTTTTTTTTTCATATTCTTTTTCATATTTCATTTTATTTCCCCTGTCACTTTCCCCATGTTCTTTTTTTTGTTCATTTTCGTTTTTATCTTCATTTTCTTCCTTTTCCTTTATTTCACCTTCCCTTTTAACATTTTTTTCTTGTTCTCTTTCTTTTCTTCCACTTTGATTTTCTTCCCTTTCTTCTTCTTTTGTAACATTTTCTTCATCCCCTTTGTTTATTATAATTCGAATCTCTTTTTCTATTTGGGCTTTTTTGCTTTCCTTTTGCTTTTCTTTTTTTTCCTTTTGATTTTCTTTTTCGTGATCATTTTTTACTTTGTTTTTTTTAAATAATTTATTTTTTTTTGATGATCTACTTGTCATAATATCCCTAACAATTTTCCTATATTTAGGGATTACTTGAATTTGTAAAATGAAATTCAAAATTTTTTCATATTCTTTTTCTTTGTTAATAATATTTCGAATAAAAAAAATAATATAGGGCAACAACTCAATTGTTAAACCTTTATTATTTTTTAAAATTTGTAAAATTTTTTGTAACGTTTTGAATTTTTTTAATATCATTATATTGAAAATTCTATTTCGGTTTGGGGGCATAATTAAAGAATTCAACACATTAAATAAATATTTTTTGATAGTTAATGTAGAATTTTCCCAGATATCCCAATTTAATATTAAATATTGTATTGGCTCAATTTTAATAATTATTTCATTGATTGGAAACTTTGGTGGGAAGTTGTTAATTAAATTGTCTTTGTGCCCGTAAATGGAAATTAAACCAGAGATTCGAAAAATATGATTAATTAAATCAATTGATAAATTCCATTCCTTTTTTATTAATAATCTTGAAATTAATGGGAATATTATTTTTTCATTTTTGATTAAAAAATGTGGTTCTGAATTTAAAAATGGTTCAACTAATTTTATTGAATGGATCTGATATTTTTTTTCGCGAACTAAGCATTGTGCTAAAAAATATAATATTGCGTTAATGCCTCCTAAAGAAGATAACGAATGTTTTATATTTTTTCTTTTAATATTATTGATGTTATATTTGAATTTTAATTTTATTGGTTGGAAAATATAATCAATATTATTATTAATATTTTGATCATTATTACCATTAGTTAGATTTTTATTATTTTTATTCAGAATAGTTTGAATGCCTTTATTTTGGCTATTATTTTGGTTATTACCGCCGCCAACGCCACCACCATTATTATTACTATTATTATTTCCATCAGTATTATTTAAATTATTGCCATTGCTATTATTCTTATTACCATTATTACCATTATTACCATTATTATTGTTTATGTTTTGATCATTATTTCCATTAATGTTCTTATTGATATTTTTAAATGGCTTTGGTTTTTTGATTAAAGCTAAAGATTTATCCTTACAAGAAAGTAATAAAATTTTTTCTTTAATAGTAGATATTGGAATTGAATTCTGATTAATGATGATATCCTTATTTTCCCTCAAAATATCTTCATAATCTCTATGCAATTGTAACAAGGTGTTTAAATTTATATTGGTTTGGAATCCGCCTTTAAACAATTTGTCATATTGTGGTCCCAATAAAAATAATATGAATATTTCTCGTTCTGTTAAAGAATCATTAAATAAATAGTAATTTGCTAAATACCATTGTCTATTTATAAAATGAAAGTCTTTAGAAATACTATTATTAAAATAAAAAGTGAAATTTTTATTATGAAAATTCAAAATGGGTATCTTAGTTTCTGTTTTAAAGACACCATTTAAAAATATTCTTAATTTCGAGTGATTATTTTTTCTTAAAATTTTATTATTAATATAATTTATTGTTAAATTATTCCATTGGTTAATTTTAATATTGATATTTTGAAAAGTTTTCTTGAATATATTTTTTTTAAATTGAATAACTAAATTTCCCTTTTTATTAATCAATAAATTAAAAAAATCTAAACCACATTTTAATTTAAATATATTTATTAAATTTATTTTTAAATCATCATCATCATTATTATTCTTATTCTTCTTAAAATTTTCATCGTCGACTTTGCCATTATTATTTTGATCCTTGTTGTTTGGATACTTATTATTAAATTTAATTATACCAAATTTTACAATTTTAAACCAAATTGAAATTGAAAAAGATGGAATATTTTGAACAAAATTATTTTTTAAATTATCTAATAGAGCAATTCCACATTTTTTTTGTTCTGTTGAATTAAAATAAAGAAATGAATTGGGTGTTAAAGGCTGCGGGAAAAAAGAAATTAAAGTTGATAAAAAATTTAAAGGAAAGCATTTTAAAGTAAAGAATTTTAAAAACAATTTAGTTTCTTTAATTGATATTGAAAAATTTCCTAAAATTTTTATTAATTTGATTAATTTTTTTTGGTAAATATTTTGTTCATTTTTTAAAATTGAAGAGTAATTTTGAAAAATATTTTCTAAAAATGATACAGAAGATAATTTTGATAAATTATAAATATTATTAAAAATTTGGTTTTTGCAGATTAATAATAAATTATTAAAATAATTTGGTATTTTATTTTTAATTTGAATTTTTATGGATATTAATTTAAAAATCAAAGAAAATGTTTCTGGAAATTTTATTAAATAATTTTTATTTTGATTTAAATTGTTTAGTGTTGATTTTATATTATTATTATTAGTGTTGATTAGATTATTATTATTATTATTATTATTATTATTATTATTTTTATTATTATTTTTATTTTTATTATTAGTATTATTATTAGTATTAGTATTAATTCTATTAATTTTATTGTTGTTTTCATTTTTTTCAATAAAATGCAATTGTTTATTTTTTAAATTAGTTGTTTCAAAAAATAATTGTAAAGGTGAAATAGAATAATTTAAATTATCTAGATTTTTAATTAAATTATAATTCGGTAGATATTTTTTTTAATTTTGTTATTGGTATATCTAAATAAAATAAATTAAATTTTTTATTTATAATTTTAATTTTATTATTAATATTGTTCGAGAAATTAATTAAAGAAAAATTTAATAGTATATTAATTAAAAAATTCCAATTATTTTTAAAATATTTATATTTTAAAAAGGTAATTGATTTATTAGTATTTAATAAAATAACTATTTTTTTAATTTTTTTTAATTGCTCGATTTTTAAATCAGTTAATAATAATTTAAAAAGTCTTAAAATACAATCAATTAAAATTAAAAAATGATATTTCTTTTCATTTTTTTCATTATAATTATTTTTAGTTTTCAAAAAATTGTCCTTTCCCATATTACTGTTTTGATCATTTATATCGTTTGTTTTTTGATTAATAAGAGTATTAATAATATTCTTTATATTGATTAGCTTATGATTTTTTTTAAACAATTTTAAATCAATAATATATTTTAAAAAATCAATAATCTTTTCAATGATTCCTGATTTTATTATTTGCATTTTTAGCTTGATGTGATGATTCATTAAAATTGAAACCATTGTCAGAATATCAATTGAAATTAAAATATTATCAATATTAATATTGAATAAAATATTTACAAAATCAGAAAAAATGTCCATTGCTTCCTTTAAAGTTAAATATTCAAATAATTTAATAAAAAACATTAAAACTTGCCAACGCAATTTGGGATCATTTATATTAATCAGCTCATATAAAAATTCATAACCGCCAATATTTTTAAAATTTTCTCGAATGGAATAATTTTTATTCAAATATACAAATAAAAATTGAAAAATTTCAATAGTCATTTTGTTATTTATTTCTTTTTTTTCACTAAATTGTCCTAATTTCGTCAAGATCAATAATAATTTTGAATTTAATCCAACTTCGATTAAAATATTAACAATGGCCTTTTCTCTTCTGGGAATAATATGCAATGTCAAATTGTTTAAGATCTGTAAAATTGTATTGCATTTTGTACCATTTAATAAATCAAAATAATCGGAAAATTCTTGTATTAATAAATTTTTATTAATCAATAATAGTTGTGGATAATTATTAATAATAATTAATATAAAATTGTCCAAGATTATTGAGATTTGCTTTTCATTAAAATAGGAAATTGAGCGGAAGATAAAGCTAAAGGGTTTGATTTTTTGAATTTGTTCATAATTAAATTTTTTTAATAACAGGAGCCAATAATTTAAAATAATGGAATTATAATTAATTAAAAATTGTTCTTCAGAAAATATTAAAAATATTATTTCAATGATTTTGATTATTGTATTATTTGTTATGATAGTTTTATTATTTATTGTATTGTTGGTATTTTTTTTTTTTTTTGTTGTTGTTGTTGTTGTTGTTGTTGTTGCTGTCATCCACACTATTAATCTTCATAAAACCTTTTATTGGCAAATAAATTCCAGAATTTAAATTAAAATCATTTGAGCTATTGCTTTTTTTAATCTTATTAAAGCGATTTAAGTCAAATAATTCGATAAAATTAAAAAAGATATTGATGAGCTTAATAAATTCCTCTTTATTGGAATTAGTGCATTTCTTTTTGATTAATAAATAGATATTCGAATTATTAATTTTATTTAAAATCTCAAAACAAATATCAATTGGTAATTTTTTTAAACAAATTAGAAAGGAGTCAATTAGTTGATTGATAAATTCAATCTCAAAATGCATATTTTGATGATTTAAAAAAAATATTAATGTGCTCACATATTCATCAAAAATGTATTGGATTAAAAAGTTCGGATCCTTAACTAGTTTTAATGTTGATTGGATAATTTCTTGGAAGCATGGCGAAATAAATTCTATTTCAATACATTTCAGAATTTTAATTGGGATCATGGCTTCTTTTCTTAAACAGTTTTTTAAAAATAATTGTAAGGAATTAATTGAGATGTTTTTTGACGATTTTTCAATTGAAAAAATTGTTTTTAATAACTCGAGAAAATGAACAAGAACCTCGTAATCAAATTCTGATAATTGGCCTAGGCATTGGTCTGAAAATAGTATTGTTAAAAATTCTAAAAATGTATCGAAAAGAGAACAAAAATTTTGTGCGACGTTTGGGAAATATTCGATTAAAATCAAAAAAGTCCGTAAAGTAATTTTTGTTTCTTTTGAAAAAAAATATTTTAACAGCGATTGTTTTTCATTTCTTTCAAGGTTTGTTTTTAAATTGTTAATAAAAGAATTTGTTAATGTGGTACACAATAAATTACTTTTTTCTTTATATTTTTCTTGGATGATTTGTCTTTCTTTTTGTTTTTGTGTTTTCATTTGTTCTTGTTTTAGTTTTTGATCCTGTTCTTGTTGTTGTACTTGCATACATTTAAGTTTGTTTTCATTTGAAATTTTTGTTTCTTTTTCAATTTCCTTTTCTTCGTTCTTGTTCTTGTTTTTGTTTTTGTTCTTGTTCTTGTTTTTGTTTTGAGGTTCGAGTGAGATTAAAATACCATAAATTCTTTCAGAAATCTCTTGATAAAAGGTGTTGGCAAACGTACCATTGATTTGTTCTTTTGTTGGTTGGAATTCGATTGTAAAATACCTTTCTAATTTGTCCATTCAGGTTTGTTTACTCGATTTTATTTTGTTTGATTGTGTTTTTTTTTTTGGTGCTTGTTTTCTTAGATCAGATTAAGGATTATTTTTTTTAAAAAAGAGAAAACTTGAAGAAAAAAAGAAAAAAATGTTGGTTGTGACTTGTTTTGACGAATTTAATTTGTGGGAATCAGGCATTATCTTTTTTTTGAGTATTTATGTGAAAAATATAAATCAATTATGTTTGACTCACCAAAAAATATTACCTCAAGAAATAGTCTTTCCGATAAATACAATAAGTTCTCAGGGAGGTAATTAATAAACTAACGTCGTAATTGGAATTTTTTGCTCTTTATTAAATTTACAACTAATAAAACAAAAAACTTTTAACTTATCCACTTCTATCCGAAATAAGGTTTGCAATTTTCTTACCAAATACAGCTTTTTCAAACCTACAGTGTAAAGTTACTTGAAACAGTATGATGGGTTAACTCTTGCAAATGTGTCTTTTAAGAAATAGAAAATTCTATTCGATTATTAGATCAAAAATTTCAACTTTTCTTACTTCATTCGAGTTATTTTTTTGGAAAAACCAAGAGAAAAATTCAATTTCATCAGAAAAAGAAATCAAAAAAACTGAAAGTAATATTCTTTAATCCATTTTAAATCCTTACAACCTCAGATTATTGTAATTTTTGGAAATTAAAGATCCTCATTAATTTACATTTTATATGAATTTAGATCTTGATTACAAAGGATCAAAAAAAAATTTATATGGTTGAAAAAAAGTGAAAAGGAAAAAATAGTTGAGCCTAACTTTTAATTGGGAAACTTTCTTAGAACCTGAAAATGAAAACTTTGAATAATTAATAAAAGAAAAAATTAATTTTTAAGGCGAAATGGGTAATTCAAAAATAATAACAGTTTTTTAAATACTTCTTTTGGTATCGTTTTTTTTTTGTATGATCTCTTATGTAAAATTTGATTTAAATTGACAAAATTTGACTTTTTTTGAGATCTCGAAAATAACTTTTCCAATTTTGAGATGAAAACAGATTTTAAATTGTTTTTTGTGTTTCGATTGATAATTATATACCGAATTATTATTTGAATTTAATTTGTTTCTTCTTTGAATTGATTTTATTTTCCGTTTTTAATTTTAATTTATAGTAAGGTTTTGTTATAAAAATTATGTTTTACTTTTTCCCAATTTGATTTTTTTTTTAGAAATAATTAATGAAAAATCTAAAATTGAATATAAAATTATTTTTTTTATTTAATCAATAATAATAAAAAAAAATGAACGTAATAAAAATTAAAAGGTGTTTTATACTGGAAAATAAGTAAACCAAAACTTTGGGAATACTTATTGATTAAACTTGAACAAAAAATTTTTTCAAGTTTGGAATCAAAAACTATTTCTTTTATTTTGAAATTCAAACTTTTTGGGTTGTTTGCTATTTAAATATAAATTAACTTTTGAAATCTTTGAAGTGTAGGTTTTTTTTTATTTTTTATGGATTTTTAATACCAATATATAGTCTTGATTGTTGTTGTTATAATAACCTCTTGTTTTTCTGGAAGATATGAAAACTGGATTGTTGAATATGAATTTTTACTTTTTCATTCCGATTCACAATATAGCTGTAATTTTATATGCTTTTATAATCTATAGTAGGGAAAAAAATCCCGGACAAGATTTTTTATTGTGAGTATTAGTAAAATTTTTGTCTAATTTCAATCAAATCCTTATTATAAATAACCAATTTTTTTATGAGATTAGTAATAAACCTACCTAAAGTTCATCAAAGTAAGGTGTCTCTAGAATACTCAAGTAATTGTTTGATAGCCTATGGTGATCAACTTTTTTTGAAAAACAATCCAGTTTTATTGAGGTTTGCTCGAGTTTGGAAAATGATAATTTTTCTTCTTGTTTTTTGATTGATTGAATACTGTTTTGAACAAGTGTGATTTCATCAATCATCATTCTAATAAGTGGGTGAGTTATAATTGAAAAAGTTCGATTCTTAAATAAAGGAATTTGATTGTAAATAAATGAAATTACACAATAATTTTACTATTATTCACAATTAAAAATCTTGTCCGGGATTTTTTTCATGTCTGGTATTTTTTTCACTGCTCTATTTTATTATTCTTTTTTTTTTTTTTTTGTTACTATTTGTGAGTTTTTTGTAAGTTCTAATTAAGAACTTAATCCGTTTATGAATTGTATTCAAGTTAAATCTCAATTTTTTTAAATTTGTATATATATATATATATAATTCAAATATTTTAATCAAACTATTTTTCAAAAATTTTGATTCACTTTATAATGTTGATCGAATTTGTTTTGAGGGGTTACTTAAATCTTTTTGAGATTTAAATAAAGAATTTTGAGAATTTAGTTTTGAAAAACTTAATGATATCCCCAGCTCTTGATATTTAATTATTCATTACAAGTTTATTTTTAAATTCCTTTTTTTTTCGATTCTATTAAACCTTTTGAATCTCCTTTAATTTTATTTTTTCTTTGTTGATTGAATTATATTAATTTTTCCAAATACAGTAGATAAATTTTTTATTTTCTTTTTTTGAATTTGAATTTTTCTTTATTATACAAAATTACAATATTTTCGATTTGGAATTCTGTTTTTTAAATGAGAATTGGTTTATTTTGGTTTATTTTACCTTAACTCCATTTAACCCAAAGGGGACCATTGAAAAATGACAAATTCACTTTATTTTTAAGAATCAACCAAATTTCGATTGTTTAGAAATATGAAAAATAATAAGACTTCGTATTAGAGCGGATAATCATACTAGAAAATCCTGAAAAAAGCATAAATTTCAAAAAAAAAATGTTAAAAAATTATTTGGAATCCTTTCATTGGAACATCTCTTTGAAAATTTCTCAATTTCTTTAAAAAATTAAAAATTATTGACAACATGATTTTTTACTTGTAAATATATGAATTTTTAAAGGAATTACAAAGCCTCACTTTTCTTAATGTTAATTTGGAGTTTCAAACATTTTTTTTTTTCAAATTTAATTTTTAAAAAAAATATAAAAGAAAAGAAGAAAAAAACAAAAACAAATAAAAAAAAAATGAGAAAAAATGATTTTGATTTAAAAATTGAAATTTTAGATTGAGAAAAATAATAAATTAGACTTATAGAATATGTTCTATTTTTTCAATAAAACTGGGTCACTTTGACTGGAAAGGAGTTTATTTCAGTGATACATGGATTTATCCAAGAATTTAAGTAATTTAAAGTTTTTATTTTATACTTAAAAATTGCTAATCCATATATTAATTGACTTAATATAAAAAATTTAAATTATCTTATTTTTAAGTTATAGTTAAGAGAATTGTTATAAAATAATTGTTTAGTGCTATTAAATGCCCCTTTTGATTTTTTCAAATTATAAAGTATATGTAAAATTTTATCCTAATAAATACCCAAATATTTGATTTTTTTTAAATCTTTCGAAATACAGCTATTTTATCTTTATTCGGTTTTAATCCAAATTGAATAATAATTTCATATATAGAATTAAATTTTTGATTTAATTGATTTTTATTTCCTTTTATAATTAAAATTTAATCATCTGCAAACATTTGACAATGATCTATTAATAGTATGATTTTTAATTAAAAAAAATGAAAAATTCCTCTATTCTTTCAAATTCTGGTGAATCTAACTTTGAAAAGAGTGAATTTAGTATTCACTTCTTTCGTTATAAAAAGTCAAACAATTATCAATTTTTTTTTTTCTAGTTTGAATAAAAATTTCGTTGCAAATGTTGTAAAATTAAAAAAGAACAACAAATCAAATGAAACCATCTGCCCAATAACAAAAACATAAAAATAAAAAAAAAAAAAAAAGAATTAACAATTATCAATAACATTAAAATAATTCCTTCTTAATAATAAAAACAACTTCAATTTTGGTTAAATTTTATAAATAGCAGTTTTCTTTTTTAGTAGTCAACAAATAAATAAAAAATCTAAAGTAATATAAAATTATTTTGATTTGTATATTTTGTTTTTTGTTTTGTTAAATATTTAAATAATTTTTGAAAATTTTTTAACTCTAGAGTTGTTTTGAATAATATTTAAAAATGTACTAATTTTAATCTTACAACTGCAAGAGTTTTAAAAATTTCAAATATTTTCAAAAATATCGAATAATATCATTTGTCTCCAAGGTGATATTAAAATATCACTTTTCGAACAATGGTATTTTGGGTAATTTCTCAATTTCAGATAAATAACAACAGTTATTAAATACTATAAATATATAGATCAATAGAAAGAAAGAAAGAAAAATAGATAATAATAATAATAATAATAATAATTAAAATAATAATAACAATAATTAAAAATAATAATAATAATAATAATAAACAAAGTTAAAAATCAATTTTAAGATTTTCAATCATATATTTTGGTAAATTGACCTTATCCCAATTTTTGCAGTCGATTTGTAAATAATCAACAGTTATGGGTATGTATGGTTTTGGCGATATTGAAACAAAAACATCTGATTTATGTTTATATTTTTTCATGGCATAATTCCAAATATCACTTAAATCTTCTTTTTTAACTGGTATAGGATCGTTTTCATCTGGTGTGAAATTTAATAAAATGTAATATATTTGTAATAAGTTCAAAGAAGACAAAACATTTTTACACACAAAAAAATTGTTTTTGGAATCTTTCAAAATTAATTTGTTTAATAATATTAAATCTACCAAGTTTTTTGCTGGTAATAATTCTGTTGATCGTTTCGCAAAGGTTGTTTGATTAATCCAATCTTCAATTTCTTCTAAAGAACTTTTAACCTTAACCGAGTACCCGACTGTGCAAAATTTTGATTTATGTATTAATTGATAAAAAATCGACGTGTTTATATGATTTAAAAGATTCTGAATAATTGAATCTGAAAATTGATCTGGTAAATTATAAGATCTTTGGTTACATCGTATTTCATGTAACAAATCAAGTATTGTATAGATTTGATGATTTAATCTCTTTGTAAATGTTATTTGATTTAAGGTGTGCGATTTTTTAAAAATCATTAAGATTCTTTGTTTGACCTCTATTTGAATCAATCTAATAAGAACAGTGTAATTAATCTTTCCTAATTCCAGTAATTGCTTTAATAAATATAAAATCGTTTCTTCTTGAATAAATATTTTTTTTGAATCATTTAATTTTTGAATGTTTAAATCAAAATTTAAAAAGGAATTATCTTTGTAATCATCATTATTATTATCATTTTCATTATCATTATCATTTTCATTTTCATTTTCATTTTCATTTTCATTTTCATTTTCATTTTCATTTTCATGTTTTTTTAAATTTTTGTTTTCCTTATCATTATCATTTCCATTTCCATTTCCATTTTCATTTTTTTTATCCTGATCATTATACTGGGTCTTGCCTTTACCCTTGACCTTACTATCATTATCATCTTGAATTCCCTTGTGTATTTTTTTTATTCTAGTTATTTCTTTAAATTCATTATTAAAATCTAAATCGTGGTCATCATCATAAGGTAAATAAATAATTTTGGTAAACTTTTCATTTAGATTTGAGATTTCATAAAGATCTGGGTTTTTTTTAATTAAATCAATGATGATCCGAATTGAAAAGTTGATATTAGACAAAATCCACATTAGTGTCTTTCTATTATCCCTGTTTATTTGGATCATTGATTGGAGACAATCAGTGTAAATGTCTAAAATGTCTTCAGAGCCTATTCTAAAAGAATCCGTTTTTACAAAAAAATTCATGATCAAACAAGCAGGAATTGGGTAATTATCTGAAAAAATTGGATCTGAAAAAAAAAAGATCTTTTCTAATAACACCTTTTCTTTAAGAATGATCAATTTATTTTGTAATTTTTCTTTTAGATCTGTAATTTGGAATGACTGTTTATAAATTGCATTTTTTCTTTGTTGAATTAATTCACTATTATTTTTTGATTTTGTATATTTATTTTTAATAACATTTTGAATTTCAATTAATTGCTTTGTATCAATTTTCCAATTAATTTTTAAATCTTCATTATCATTTATCTTCTTCTCTTTTAATTGTCTATTCTTACTGCCATTCTTATCCTTTTCATTTTCATCTTCACCTTTACCTTCACCTTCACCTCCACCTTCACCTTCAAATTCGCCTTCAAATTCGCCTTCAACATCCTTATTATTCTTATTTCTTTTTTCAAGATTTTTTTTTATAATAATTTCTTTAATCCAATTTATTTCTTTATTAATTTGTTCTTGAGAATTTTGGTATATTTTTATTTGAAAGTCTTGCTGTTCAATTTCTAGTATCAATTTCTTTTGTAAATTTAATATTTTATTTGTTAACTCTTCAATAGTTTTCAACTCTTTCGTTCCTTTATTCTTCTTATCATTACTATCATCATCATCATCATCTTTATCATCATTGACTCCCTTAATATTTCCGTTTTGTAAATTAATTAATTGAATAAAAGGAAAGTAATTAGAAAATTTTTTTAATGCCTTCTTTCGAATTAATAAATTTTTATGAATTCTTTTATTTTGAATATTCTTTTGTTTTGTTCGAATTCCAATTCGTCGTAAATAGTTTTTCTGATCAATAGATAATTTATTCTTTAATAAAACTAATTCTCTTTTATTGCAGAACTTTATTAATTCTAATTTTTTCATTTCAATTACAAATTTTTTATTCTCTATCATTTTCAATTGGTTTTCTTTAATATTCTTTGTTTCTGTGTTTAGTTGATTAATTAATTTCTTTTTTAATTTCTTTTTTAAGTTTTTTTTTTCTTGTAAATCTTTTTTTAAATTATCAATTTCTTTTTCTTTAATATAAAACAAATTTGGTTCCTTTTTAAATTTAATAATCTTTTTTTTCAATAATAAAAGAGTTTTTTTGAAATTTATTTTTTGAGATTGTAATAGAATATATTCGTTTTCTAGTTTGATTAAATATTTTGATAATTGTTTAATATTTTTTTTTTTAAATTCTTGGATTCTTGAAAAATTATATTTATTGATCAATATTGCTTTTTGTTTGCCAGTGTTTCCCAAATTTTGCTTATTGCTTTCATTATGGTTCATTAATTGACTTTTTATGGTAAACAAATTTTCAAAATAAAATTTTAAATTCTTTTGTACAATTTTTTTACGATTTTCTGAAATATTGATTTTTTTATTTTCATAATTAATTTGAAATTTGATTAAATTAAAATCAAAATATATATTATTTTTTTCACATAATAATTTGTCTAATTTAATTTGAACTGGATTGTTTAATTTTTTAATCTCACTAATTTTATTCCTTAAATCCCAGATACTTGCCTTTGCTTCCCTTTTATATTTTTTAATTAATTGTGTCTTTAATAATTCCTTTTGCCCATTCATTTCCTGTAATAATTCATTTTGTTTTTTATTTAATTGTGTTTTCTTCCTTATTATATTTGCATGAATTTCTTGGATTTTTTTTGATCGGTTTTTAAGATCCTTAAATTCTTTTTTTTGCTTTTTAAAATCCTTATGGTTTTTACTATATTCTATTTGAATTATTTTTAAAGATTTTTGTTTTAATTCCAATTGCAGCCGTATCATTCTTATTATTTGATCATATTCATTTTTCATTTTTTTGATTAAATTCCCTTGAGTTAATTTCGAGGAACTTTTGCCCTGCTTTTGTGTCAAATTGTTTTGGCTTTCAAATAACTCTAAAGATAAATTTTCCAATCTTTGCTTTTCTAAGATCGATTCTCTTTTTTTTTCAATCAATTCTAATTTTGGTTTTAATAAATTTTCACTTTTTTTAATTAACTCATTCAATCTTTTTTTTAATTTGTTAATTGTTAATTTATTCAATGCATTAATTTTTTTTGTTTTTTGTTTGTTTCGTTCTGTTTCATGTTTTTTGACTCTTTTGATTGCTGGCCTTGGGTTAGTCGCCTTTGGGTTTGATAAAAGTTTGGAAAGATCTCTTTGTTTCGAACTGGATTTATCTAAATTTCGATTAGGTTTCTCGTCTTGTATTTTTAATTCATCATTATTGGTTTGACTAAATTGATATTCGATTTCAGAATCAATTTCGGAGTCTGAAAAGGATTCGTTGCTATAATCGCTGCAAGACGAACACTCCGTTAAATTATCAATCCATTCTTGCTCTTGCTCTTTTTCTTGGTCTGGATCGTGTTTTCTGTTTTGCTTTTGTTCTTCGTTTTTGTTGTTTTCCTTGTCTGTTATTTGTAATTGTGAGTTTGTTTCAAATTTTGAGAAATTCAATATTTTGTTTGTTAAAGATGGCTCAATGGTTTGTTGAATAAAATTTTGTAAATAATCGTTGATCTGCTTTTTAATTTTTTGGTTCTGTAATAATGGAGTTAATCGATTCGAGAGTTTGATTGAAGTGAGGTGGATAGCAACTAACAAGATTGGTCGTTTTTGTTTTGAATGTTTCTTTTTGCTTTTCCAATTTAAATGATAGAGCTGAAGTTTTGGTTCGCTGTTTTGAATGCTTTTTGAGAGGTTAATTTTCACTTTTCCAATGGCAGGATTTTTGGAAACTAGAATTTTTTTTGATTTACTGTTGTTTGAAGAAATTCGAAGAGAAAATGTAATTCGCTTTTTTAGATATTTTCCTTTTTTTCGAATATTTTGTTGTATTTCTTTTTCCTTTTCCTTTTCCTTTATGTTTTTGTTTTTGTTGTTGTTGTTGTTGTTGTTTTTCTTTTCTTTTTCTATTTCTTGTTCTTTTTCGATTTCTTTTTTCTTTTTCTTTTTCTTTTTGTTTCTTGAAAACAGAAATTTTTTTTTTTTTTTTTTCTTTTTTTCGTTTTTGGATTTTCTATTTACTATTTCTAAATTTGTATTTGTTTGCATATTCTTTTGGGTTTCTTCATTTTGTCCCTTACTTCTGTAAAATTTACAATCAAACTGGATCTCTTCAACAAACTGTGCAATTCCGTATCGATTACTAAATGTTTTTTTTGTTCTGCCTTTAAAAGATCCACACCTATATGATAGAAAAATAAGTCTGTCTTTAAGAGCAAGGTTTGTAAGACTTAAAATTGCTACTCGAGCAGACATTTTAGTTTTTTGTTTTGTAAGCTTGCTAACTTTTTTCATTTTGCCAAAGGAATCAAAAAAATAATAATTTGGTTCAAAAAATGAAAAAATATTTTTCTGTTTTAAGGGGGTTGGTACATTATACACCTTTTGAATGCCTCAGTTTCTGAGAAGTTGAATGAGGAAAATAATTTCTTTGACTAAATAAATTATTTTTTTTAATAAATAAGGGGAGTAGGGTATATCCTCGTATCCTTGATTTGCATACCATATAAAAAATCAAATTCAAAATAATTTGAAAAATTTGATAAAATAAAAAGAAAATTAATTTATTTATTGATCTTATCTGAAATATTTTAGAATTTTACCTCTTATTTACTTTTTTTTATTAATAATTTGAAAGTATAAATTTCTATTTGAAAAATTGTTGAGTATTGATTCTTGTAAGTTTAAAGATCATTTGTATTTTTTATTTATTTATTTAAAATATAATAATTTTCAACTTCTATTTTTTTTTTTCTAGGTCGAGTAAAATTAAATCCTATTCTAAAAAATCTAATTTTTGTATCTTTATAATGTATTTTTTTTTGTTAAAAATCCTTGAAAGGGGAATAATTACTAAATGGAATATTTTACTATCTTTTAATATAGAAGTTTTGAAAAAAGTTGAATAAAAAATTTTTTAGAATATCTTTAAAATCATTGATAAAATTATATATATATACTTGTCTGTGTATGTGTTTTTACTCCTATTGAAACCTTAAGTTCACCCTTTAATAAAATAGATTGATTATTAATCAAAATATTTTTAATAATAAAAAAAAAAAAAATAATTCAATTAATAATTGAATAAAAAGAATAATTATCTATTTTATTCTCAAACAATTCACATTAATAATATAACTGCATTTGATATACTTAGAATATTGATAATGTCATTTTATAATGTTAAATTTCACAAAATTCCTGAAATTTTTGAAAAAACTTTATATATTTATTTATATATTATTTGATCTAAAATCTTATTTAAACAAAGGGTACAATTATCAAATCATCAATAACATTGAATTTAATTGTTAATAAGATAATTACTTATTTGTGCTTTTCATTTTAATTATTCATTTTTACATTTTTTGTTCTAATATTTTATGGATATTGAATTGTTGGAAGATTAAAAAAAAAAAAAAACAAGATAAGAAGAAACCAATTTGTAAATAATCTACCAGTATAAAAATGGAAACAGTTTAAGTTTGATTTCAAATGATCTAGATATAGGAATTAAGAAATACCATTATTCGATTGATGTATGAAACAAATAAAAAAAAAAAAAAAAAGTATAAAACAATTCCAACAAAATACCCAAATGAATTGCAGCTTTATATTGAAAATGAGACTTTAAAGAACAAAAGTTCGACGTGTAAAGAGTTATCAATAAAAAGTCAAGAACTTTTTACAAATTCACCTTGTTCAATGATTTTTATTTTTTTTATATTTTTTTTTCTTTACAATTTACAAAACAAGATTTCTCATTTCAAATAAAAGGACATATCAATTTTTAAAATATTTAATTTTAATTTGTATTTTTATGTTATAATGAATTTTAAATATTGAGTTTGAGTCTTTTTAATGATTTTTAGAGATTCTTATCTTTGAGAATGATACTACAATTAATCTGATTCAATTATGTTTAGTTCTTGAACTTTTCTCTGTTCTTTTATTTGAAAAAGAGTTTAGTTAATGTTGAATATTAATTCAAACAATAAACCCCCTTCAAAAAAAAAACTATATTATTTTTTAATACAACTTGAAGTTAAATATTGTACTTTTAGAATAATAAACTATTATCCAGTCAAACTGGGCCCAGTTGTGGTGGGTAAATTACATATATTTAAAAGGTTCGAATGGATATTAGAAGAAAAATATTTATTTTGAAAATTCCAAAATTGAAATCATTTTTAACATTTTATTATTATTTTTTTTTTTTTTTCTTTTTTTTATACCACCTAATTGTTTTTAAATTTTTTTTTTTATTGCAAGATATATAATCAAGAGATAAAAAAGTGTTATATATAATGCTATTGGAACAGTGGGAGTAATTGTAAAAATATCGTATTAATTTCTATTTGAATTTTATAAGATCTTCATTAGGAAGATCAAAATTAAAATTGTTTTTGTGTTTCTGAATGTTATCTACAAAGAATTTTTAGTTTTTCAATTTTTAAGAAAATCTATCAGTTTATCAGATTTACAATATATGAATACGAACTATTCTTTAGTGTATATTCTTCTACTTATTATTTATTTGTTCTTCAAGGTCAATAATAAAAAATAATTGATATTTTGAAAAAAAAATTGGCCGCTTTGACAGAAACAAAGTTTATTAAATATTAAAGGTTTAAAAAAAAAATAGTAAAAAAAAATTTAGTGTTAAAAAATAAAATTACTCTATTTTTAATTTAGAATACTTATTACTATAATAAGGGTAGAAGATTTGAATCTATAAAATAGCCAAAATTAACATATTGTACTATTTGACAAAAATAATATCAAATTATTTTTTTTTCTTCTTATGATCAACAGTGATTTGGATAAATTCATGAATTATGGAAATAATTGAATCTCTTTTTTCGCTTGAAAAGAAAATTTGAGATTTGTCTTTAAAAATAATTTTAAAATCCTCGTTTGAATTTCTCGTTATTTTGATCTCAACAATATTTGAGATTTGTTTTTTACAGATTTCTCTACCAAATTCATTTACACCTTCTTTAATTAAAATAAATATCTTTTGCGTTCCAGGGTTTTTATTGATTAATAGAGATGCTTCGATAGCTTGCTCTCTTTTTGTGTTGCTAAATGAGACAGTGAACTTTCCCAGATTGATACAGTAATTCCCAATTTTAACATTCAAATCAAGCAACTTTTTGTTTGTTTGGTTGATGGTATAATCTTTAGTCTGTGATTCCCTTTGCAACGAAGACAATTCTGTTTCTAATTGTTGGAGGATTTTTTGGTTATGGGAGTTTGTTTCCTTATTTTTGTTGTTTCGGGTTTCCAATTTTGTATTTTCCTTTGCCAATTCTTCGTTTTTTAAGACAATATTCTGCACCTCGTTGACACTTTGTTGGTAGTTTCTTTCTGTAATCTCATACCTTCTTTGGTTTTCCTCTTTCTTTGATTTTTCTAAGTCAATTAGCTTGTCCATTTCGCGGATTTTGAATTTGAAATTTTGTTGTAGATCGTTAATCTCTGTTTCAACCAAATACACTTCTTGTTCCTGTGATTTACTTTTTTCTGTAAAATAGTCTTCGATTTTGTGCCGCAGCTTGTCCAATATCAACAGCTGTTTCTTGTTATTTTCAATCTGTGTCTCGCGGTTATTGGAGTTGTTGCCTCCTGTTTGCTCCATTCGAGCAGACATTTGTTTCCTTTTTTTATACATGCTTTGCCACTCCTCTTCTAAAAACATTGAAAGCGAGCTCTCTAATGTTTGAACATTTGAATCTAATTTTGTGATTTCCTTTTTGTTTTTTGTTACATGCTTTTCATTTTCTTCGATCTTGGTCATAATTTCATTCAGCCTTTGTTCGAGTTTCTTATAAGCCTTTAACTCAACCCTTAAGTTTTTTTTTAATAAGTCTACCCTTGTTTCTAATTTTTGTTTTTCGTTCATTCAAGTGTGTTTTTCTAATTTTTCTTGTTTTATTTGTTTTTTTTTCTTTTTTATTTTTTCTTTGGTGTTGTTGAAAAGTCCTTTTTTTCTGTTTTTTTGCTTTAGGATTTTTGGATCTCTTTTTGTTCAAGAGAAATCAATTCTTCCTTGGATTGTTAAAAAAAAAAATTCTAAGTTATTGTTTAATTTTTAAGGGAGAAGATTATTTAAAAAAAATGAAAAATAAAATTTGAATTATCAAGCTGATTCTTCTGTATACCTGACCAGTCAAAAAAAACCAACTGTTTTAGATATCAGGGTTAAGCCATTATCAAAAAGTGTTCCAAAGTATTTTTAAGAAAGTACACTCGAAAGGTCATTAAAATATGTTGACTGTTCTAGAGATGATTTTGAAAAGTTGATTTCCTAGATTTTGAAAACCACCACACCAAAGAATTTATTACTTATATTTATGTATTTAACTTGTTCTAACTTCTTTTAACCTCTTAGTTGAAATCTTGCATTTATATATATATATATATATATATATATACTTCTGGATTAGTTGATGTGAATTAATATGTACATACTTCGTTCATAAACTGCATTTCAAAATCTTTGACCCGTTAAAAATCAAATTTTGGAGATAAATAATGTTATAAATTGATTTTATCTATTATAATAAAAAAATTATCATTTTAATATTCAGTTCTAAACCTTTGAGATATTTTTTTTTTATAATAATAAAATAAAAAAAAAATTACTCGATTTATTATGAAATGTAGTTTATTTAAAAAGTTTACTAGTTAGATCTTGAATTTATGTTAATCTATAAATATATGTCTAAATATATGTTGATAATGTTTTTTTAAAGAATTTTTTTTAATGAATATAAATATCTAAATTTGATTAGAATATTGTTAAAATCAATCTCTGATTCGCTATTTTGGCAACAAACTCCCCATAATCTTTTGATTAAAAATAAAAAAAAAATAAAAATATTTTTAAAGTTTTATTATTTTTTAGTTATTAACATCAAAATCGGTTAAAGATCAGTCAAAAGTTTTATAATACACTTGTTTTTTTGGATATTCAAATAAAAAAAAACCATTTTATTTTTTATTTGAAAAAATGAAAATTTCATTAAACTTTTTTTCTATAAAAGATAAAACTCCTTTTTTACTGTACCTAGTGGAACATACTCCACCAAAAATAAAAATTTTTACAAACCAAAAATGAAATTAAACTATTCTTTCTAGGAGTAGAGAAAATAAATTTCTCTTTTTTGGTTCTTTTTTTCAATCAAAAAAAGATTATAAATCTAAACTTCTATCAATCATTCAAGTTACAAATATTGTTATTTTAGATGTGTATTTATAATTTTTATAACCCACTTGGTAATAAATAATGTCAAAAAGTAGTTCAAATGAAACAAAATGAGTAACAAATCCCAAATGTCTATTAAAGATTTAATTATTTGATAAAAATCTATTTCAAAAAAAGCAATTAAAGAAACTCTTCCAGTCTTGCTCTGAATTGAATAATGTTTTATCTTTTAGAAATTGAAATTAAAATTGTTATTTTCAAAAAAATTATTCCAAAAAAAAAATAAATATTTTTTGTATTTTTGGAAAAAATGTAGTATTTCAAGACATTTCGTTTTTAATAAAACAAATCTATTTCGAATAAATTTCTTATTATAAAAAATCGAGTATTTAAACTTTTTTAACCTGTTTACTTCAAATTTTAATAAGTAACTCTTCATTCAATTCCAAATGATTAGATTTTTCATAATATTTTGCGAAAATCAGCAAAAAATGTTTCAGTTTATTATCTTTGAATTTTTTTTCTATATTAGTGTATTGATCAACAATTCCTATTCAATTTTTAAAAATATATAAGAGTTAATATTTTTTTTTTGGTTTCAATTATTGGAAATTAGAAAAAAATAAAAAATACCGAAATCCTAGCGAAAGTTATCTATATTGATTTTATTTCAAAAATTTCTTCATATTTAATAATGATGTCAAATTGATTTTTTTGTTAGAATTAAACAATTCAGAATTTGGTAGGGTGGGTTAGGTTAGGTTTACTACTTGATTTTAAGATTGTATTTAAGATGAAAAAATTATGGGAAATGAGAAACAATTAGAAATTTTCTTTATCAAGGCATTTTCTCCCATCTAGTTAACATTTTACAATGATAGAAATGTGACATTTTCCCAAGGATGCCAATTCTTAATTCACAAAATTGGTTGAATATTATTCCCTCATATTTGCAATTTTTTGAATGTTAAGATTTTGAGGTCAGAAAAAAAATTATTCTACTAAAAAATTTCTGATTTATTGTTTAGCTGGGTATATGGAAACTGTAAGATAATAAAAAAATTTTTCAAAAAAAAAATAAAAATTTGATAATTTTTCACTTTTTGATAGCTTCACTTATAATAAACACTATAGGTGAATAAAAGATCTTTGATCAAAAAATTATTTTACAAAGATATTCTACAATTGAAGTTGGAAAATTCATTTTTTCAGTAAGAATATTTTAAATTTAAGAACAAAAAATTTGAATATTTTTATTTTCACCGATAAGAGGTTATATTCATATATTTTAAAATTATTTTAAATTAAATAAATATCCTTCAAACGGATAACTAATTATTTAGACTATTATGGAACTATTTCATGATATAAATTGAAAAAAAAAATATTTTTTTTGATTGTTGGTTAGGTTTTTTTTAAGTTTTGAGAAATAAAAAAAAAATTTATGAAATTTTCAGTTTATTTCAAAAAGTAAAAAAAAAAAAACGCCGGTAGGTTTTCCAGAATTTAAAATAATAGAGCGAAATATTTTATTTTTCTCTATTCTTATGAATTCTGGAAAATCTAGGCACTTGAAGGATACTTTCATCAGATTTTTTTACTTTTTTTTAAAATAAACCGAAAATTTTTGAAATTTTCAGTTTATTTTAAAAAGTAAAAAAAAATCCGCTGCTATCTTTTCGAAAATTTTCTAGAATTGAGTAAAATGAATGATTTTTCTCTATTCTTTTGTATTAAAAAAAGCTTGGTACTTTACCTCATTCTATGGATACTCTCAATAATTATCATCAGGAATCTTTTTTTACTCTGTTTCAGTTTTATTAGATGAGTACAATGTTTTCAAAGCTATTCGTTATTATCCCTCGAACTAAATATCTCCCAGTTTGATTAAACTATAATTTGTCACTTTGGTTTATTTAGAATTTTTTACCTCCGAAAATACCCTTTTTTTCTATACTAGAGACTTTTACAAAATCGTGATTATACTAACTACAATAAATACAATAGTTCCATGAATTATAAGTTCTGAAATTTTGATTAAATTGTGAATAAACTTTATTATTCCTGCTGAAATAATATGGATGGTGTAGTTTTGTCTGATTGTTTTTTTTTCAATTTTATTTTTTCATGGTTTGTAGGGTAATTTGGAAGTTGTTCAAAAGTGTTTTTTAGAGGTTAAAAATTTTTATGATATTTATATATTACCAGATTTTCAGCAATATTTGATAGACTCTTAAGGGATTAGCGTCTACCAAGGAGAAGCCTAGGATCAAAGTATGTTGTTCTTGGACCTAACCAAATTAGTGTTACATGGTTCAAATGTCTCTAAAAAATCGATTGCAAAGTAGTAATATTTGTTGATCTCATCAATTAAAAATGATCTCTATGTATTAGTAAAAAAAACAGCAAATTAAGAATAAAATCTGCATTTCGCCATAAATTTAAAGATTGAATTATCAATATTCAGACTACAAAGTCATAAAATATCTTTCTTAAATTTCTGGCTAAATGTAGATTAGTTACTAAAAAATTTGTTTTTTATAAAAAATTAAATAATTAACCAATAAAGTTTTTTGTCAAATTATTTCTCAAATCATGGAAATAGATTGATGCTATAAGCAGACTTATCAAACGCAAACAAAACCAATCAGCCTTTGTACTTTTATGTTGATGATTATTGAGTTAAACTTTGAAATTCAAAAATTATAAAAATAGTTACTTTTGGAAGTTCTAAATCTAAATTATTCAATACCAGAATACTGTATTTTGGGTTTTTATCTTTAGATTTGGAAAAGAAATTAAAAAAAAATTTTTCAAAATGAAATTTTTTAATTGTGATCATTAGTAAAAAATGTAATAATTTATTGTGCAATAAGATTTATAATAGATTTTTTAGAGCTATTTGAGCCATAGTGCACTAATACCATTTACACCCAATTACAACATACTTTGATTATAGAGAAATCTATGGTGACGCTAATCCCTTAAGTTGTATATTGTCATTATTATTTGTTATGCTATTTGTTGAATTTGTAAAATTTTTTTGGTTTGATTTTTTAAATTAAAATTTTTTATTATATCAATATATGTAAGGTTGCAATCCCCACCAATTATTGTTTTAAAATTATAATAAAAAAAAGTTACTGTTTAAAAAACACAAAAAGGATTCTTAATTTATTCAAGCATCAGATCAATGGGTTTTCAATGTATTCTCGTTTATTTTTGTTGAAAAACCTATTCATCCTTTTGATCAACAAATTTTATCACTAAAAAGTTAAATAAATAGTCATTCAGTATATTGTCGTTTTATAAAGTAGGTTGAATAAAATCCCTATTGAAACAACCAACTCTTCACACTGACTTTAAAGAATGTGTTCTATAGTGAAAATTTTTTCAATAGTCTATGAAAGCATAGAATAGTTGTATAACCTTTCAAAGCTTTCACGACAACCTAGCAACATCATCACCAATTATATAGATTATTTTAATAATTATTTTATTAATATTATTATTCTCCTTTCTCTATGTTTATAGAAAACTCAACTAGAGCTTTAAAGATAAATTTTTTTAAGTTTCACCAATAAGATTAAAAATCCCCTTTTCTTCTTTTTGGTTATTTAACTTGTGAAGGGAATAACTCCCGTTTAAAAAAAAAAACACCTAATTTATATTCAAGTACATTTAATGAACTGGTTATTATTATTTTTTGAATATAAAATTTACATAGGTTTTCCTCTCTTTTAAAAATAAAAATTTATTCAAAATTTTTTCTTAATTGTTAAATAATTTCAGACTTATATTAAAATTGAGGTCTTTTAAAACATTTCAACAATTGAAGAGATTTTACAATCCTTTCAAACACTTGTCAACATTATTAACGGGGGGAATTGTTTGTAAACGTTTAAAACTTTGAAAAAGTCAAAAGATTTTTTGGAGTATTATGTTTAAATACAAATTTCTCAATTTTTTCAGGATAATGTGGAATATCACGATTTTATAATTTTTCGTGATAAAGTACGAATAATAACGATTTTATAAACTTGTGAGAATTGATTACCAATGTTGTGATAATCTAATCAATCATCAAAACCACTATTATAAATATAATTATTTTATTTAGATTAATTTTTTTACCTATTAGAAATTATTCAGAAATTGCATCCTACGTGTTTCCTGACAAAGATGTATTTTTAGATGTAACTCTCATTAAAGTTCTTTTCCATTTGAAATAAAACCGATTAGAGTTTAAACTTAAGAAGCATTTTTATCTTGTCTATTAAAAACAGTTGAGTGTAATTATATCGGTTATTGTTTAATTTTTGTAAATTATGAAGGTAATTTCCAAAAGATTTTATCAAAATGAATATTGAAATTTTAAAATATATATTATGAATATAAATAAATCATGGTTTTATATTTTTTTTTTTTGAATCTTCGTTATACGTTCTTTAAGTAGAGGTTACAACTTTTTTTTTTCTGAAAATATTCAAACCCTCATTAATATTCTAAATTGTTTAATAAAAAAAGAAAAAAATTTTTCAATAAAAAATAATGTAAATTTAAATTATTCATCATCATTTTGACATTTTCATAAAAAATTTCAAAAATTTAAATTAAGTAAAATAATTGATGAAATTTATTACATGGGGTCGTTTATTAATCGAAAAAATCGTAAAATTTTTAAAAAAAAAATAAGAAAAATTTATAAATAATTCTTTATTTAAAAAAACCAAATTAAATTTAATTTAATTATTTTGAAGTTTTTGAATTGCCTTGGTCAAAATTGCCAATTCGTTTTGTTGATTTTTAATTAATTCTTGTGCTTTTCCAATTTTCTTTTTGACTTGTAATTTCTTGTTTTCATTGATAGAAAATTCTTCTTCATATTTATCCTTTTCTTTTAATAATTCTTCTTGGTTCTGAATTAAATTTTCCAGTTCATTATTCATTGATTCTTTATTTGTATATAATTTTTTTTTATTAAGTTCGAATAATTCTTTTTCCTTTTCATAATTTTTTAAGATTACATTAAATTGTTTTTTTTCTTCTTCGGTTTTCTTATTGGTTTTTTTAATTTTCTTTTGAATATCCAATAATTGTTGTTGAATTTTTTCTTTTTCGTTATCAGTTTTAAGATCAGTTTTATCGTTTTCGTCATATTTTTTCTTCTTTTTTTCTTCTTTTTTATCTTCAATTTTTTTTTTTAAAGTTTTGCTCAAATTTATTAAATGCTTACATCTAAAAGCAGTTTGGTCTCGGCCACATTCAATTTGTCTTATATATAATTTTTGCCAATCATATTTTCTTTCAAAATTAGCAATAATTTTTTCATAAATATCGTATTCTTTTGAATATTGTTCTTTCTTGTCATTCATTTCTTTCTCGATTTCATTGCTTTCTTTTTCTTTCTCAATATAATTACTTTTCTTTTCAGTTAAATACTTTGATGTTTCTTTGATTGAACTGTGCAATTGTTTTTTTTTCTTTTTACTATTTTTGATTTTCCGAATTAATGATGTATCCTGTAATTCCAGTTGTTCAATTTTATCAATTAATTCTTTTTGTAAAGTCCGCTTATTGTCAAATTCGGTGTTTAGTGTTTTTTTTTCTTGAAAGAATTCGTTTCTTCTGTTTTTACACACTTTATTCATTTTTTCAATTTTTTTTTGTTAGGATTTCAATTGCTTCTTCAATTTCTTGTTTAGTTGCTTCTTCACTTCGAATTGAATTTGATGTTATTAAATTTGTTATTTTTTTTTGTTTTTGCTCTGTTTGTAAACTTGAGCTGCGTTTGGGTTTTGTTTTTGTTTTTGTTTTTGTTTTTGAATTTGATGATCGATTATTAAAGCTTGGTCTTCTTCTTAATGTTGATTTTTTATCAAGACTTGATGTCCTTATAGCTGTCTCTTTAAATCTATCTTTGTGTGTGCTTTTAATATTTAAACTCGATCTTCTTTCTGGCTTTTTATAGAGTACACTATGCGACCTTTGATAGTTCCCATTGTAATGTGTGTTTCTTCGGCTTCTCAATTTTTTTTTGTTTGTTTGTGGTGATGAGTATTTGTTTTTTGTAGTTTTTTTGTTTGTCTTTTTTGGTTTTCTAGATTTTTTTGATCTTCTTTTGTTTGTTTTGGAATTTTTTGGTTTCTTGGATTTTCTTGAATCAGAATAGGAAGAGGAAGAAGTTGAAGAAGTTGAATAAGAAGAGGACGATGAATAAGACGATGATCTTGATCTAGAGCTGGAATATGAAGACGAGGATGATGAATACGAAGATGACGATGATGATGAATAGGATGAAGAAGAAGACATTAAATCGGTAGATGAGCCAGAATAAGATGATGACGAATATGATGATGATCTTGATCTTGAGTCAGAATATGAAGAGGAGGATGAATAGGAACGTGACGATGAATAGGAAGAATGTTTTTTTGTTCTTTTTGTTGTTCTTCTATCTTTTTTTTTATCTTTTTTTTTGTCTTTACGATTCGTTTTTTTTGTTTTTGTTGTTTTTTTTCTTTTTGTTTTGGTTTTTTTTTTTAAATTTTTACGATATAAATTCAATTCTTCCATTTCTTTATCAAACTATTAAAATATATTATTATTTTTTTTTGTTTTTTTTAAAAAAAAAATAGAATTTGTTTTAAGGTTTGGAATTAGTTTTAAAAAAAGAATGAGATTATTAAGATTAGAAAATTTTGATTATTTTTCCATTTACTTCTTTTGAGTTTCCTTTTTTTTTTTTTCTATCATAAAAAAGGAAAGGGAATAAAGTTATTAAGAAATAATTTCAAAAAAAAAAAAAAATTAACAAAATTCAAAATATGTATATTAATGTAAATTTGAATAAAATTCTCTTTTTATTGTGAACAAAGTTAGATAACTTTTGTGCTTTAATTATTTTGTCTGTATATTATTGAAAATATTTATTTTTTTTTTTATTAAGGGAAATTCAATTTTTAAGATATTATTTAATTTTCATTTTATTATTACTAATGAAAATAAATTAATTTAAGTACTCTTCATAAATAGTTGATTCATCAAAGAAAATTATTACAGATTTTGATATAAAAATTAATCAATGAATTTTTTTAAAATAAAAATAAAACAGAAAATGTGAATACTAAATAGTACTTAACATTAAGAAAAATATAATCAGAGTTAACCAAAAAGTAGAATTAAAAACACTTGAAATTTTAGAAATGTGATTTTTTAGATCAAGATTATATAAAAACAAAAAGTTTCTTATTGAATCGAAATGAAATTTTTTTTGATTTTTTTTCTTCAAAGAAAATGATATGTTAATCTCTTAACATAATTTTTGTAATTATCCTTATAATTAAAGTACTTGAATGAGTTAACAATTAATGACATTTTAATTCTGGATAGTAGTATTTAAATAAAGTGGATGATTTGTAAAAAAAAATTGAATTTCAAATTATATAAATACTTGTAGTTGAAAAATAAATTTAACCAAATTTTCATCTGTATTTCTGAAAAATTTAAAATATCTTTGAAAAAGATTATATTCTTTTTAATATATTGAATTGGTGATATTAAGGTTTTTGTAATAATTGGAATTAAAATGGTTTTTATAATCCTTGCCTTTTCAAATTAATAAATGAAGAATTTTTTTTCAATTTTTCTCAACATATTATTTTCATCATAATATGAAGATAAAGCAATAGATCTTCACAAAGATATTAAATTTTTTATCTTGTGGGTATGTCAAGTATGGTGTACATAAGTTAACTTTTTACAAATTAAAAAGAATTGAGTAAAATTATAAAATTTCATCCATCTTTTTTTTAATATTTTATGAAGAATTTCACTCTATTCTTTTCAATTAAAATAAAACGAGGTTTAGGTTTTTTAAATTGCAGTAGGGTACCTATTTTTTAAGTGGCTGAATTTATTTTTTTCATACAGTTTATTACTACTATTGTTTTAATTATAAATGATAATAAAAAAAAATAGCATTCCGTCACCTTTTTGATGTGCCTTTTTCCTAAACACCTTAATAGAGAACAACAATAAATATTTTGAATTTTACTGCTTACAAATAGAGAGAATCTTTTGCAATATAACTTTATACAAGAGCATTCCTGTGATTGAAAATGGGATAACAAATTTATAAAGAATTAATTTGAATAATAATAGATAATTTTTTTTTACCCATTATTAATATAAACAACCTTAATGAACTTGAAGATATTCTTAATTTTTTTTTTTTGATTTGAAATCAATAACAATAATTGGCATGTGGCAAGAGAATGAAATTTTGGTTCAATTTATTTTATGATTCACAAGGAATTTATATTTTTTTATTGCCTAATTTTAAACGAAAAAAAATAAATTATTAAAAAAATAAACACCAATAAAGAAATAAAAAATAAAATAAAAAGTTTACGACTTTTTGAGAATCACAAAGGAACGGATAAAAATCAATAAGTTTTTTTAAAATTTTTAATTTTGATTTCCCAACACTTTTGTTTTTTGGGTCAATAAATAAAGGTGCAAATAATTTTGAAATTTTTCGTAAGCTAAACTTTGAAGATGTAACCATTTTGAAACAGAATTTAATTGTTGCAAGAAATAGTTTTTGGTTTGACTCGGGAAGAGTTTTAATGAATCGTTTGACTTCTTCTTTTTTAGTTTGGTCTTTGAAAGTGAGTAAAAAGAAATAAGTAAATAAGGAATAAATAAGAAATAAATAAGAAAAGAAAAGAAAAGAAAAAGGATAAAATTTTTAAGAGAAGGAAAAGATCAAAACAATAATATTAAAGTTGTTCAAAAGAACTTTTAGAATTCACAATTGACGGGATTATCGTTTTAAAATATGTTGAACAAACAAAATGTTTTTATGATCTGAGAAATGTTACAGTTTTTTTTTGTTTGTAAGGCAAAAAGTTGCCTTTTTTTTTGAATTTGTTAAAATTTTTTTTTCCTATTCATTCACCTTTTTGGTTCTCTTTTTATTAAAAACAATTAGCACAATGGTTAAATTTTAGCCTTAGAGACTTTATTCGTTTTTTGGAAAAATAACTTTTGATATAGAAAAAAAAAATTAGTGACTTTTATGAGTATCTAAACTCAATTCCAAAAATTGGGGCACACCTTCAAAATCAGTTTAATTCTAAGAAAAGTGATATTTGACTCTTAAATAGAAACATTAGATATTAACAATCAATAGAAATAATTTTAAAGTTAATTATTTATCATTTTTTTTTCATTATTTTTTGATTTTTGATTTTCAATAATTTTTTTGATTTTTTTTGGATTCTTTTTTTTTTAATAAAAAAAAAATTAAAATTTTTGAAAAAACTTTTTGAAAATCTCAAAATCACTTTAAAATGAAATTTAAAAGTTTTGATTCTGATCACAAAAAAAAAATTTTTTGTTTCTATAAAATGAAAAAAGATTCTTTTTTTACCAAGAAAAATTTTTTTTGAAAAAAAATCATGATATGGGGTGCTAGAGCACATGGCCTACAAACAGACCTTATTACCATTAATGGAAATGTGAATACTGAATGTATTATTAATGATATTTTCAAAAAATCAAATGTAATTCAACTCGCCAATTCAGAATATGGTGAGTTGAAATGGATTTTCCAAAAGGATGGAGCTTGTCCACACACTTCAAAAAAAAATCAAACTTACTTAAACTGTGGATGTAATGTTCTGGACCCTTGACCCCCAATTCCCCAGATTCAAACCCAATTGAGAATTTATGGTCAATTATGGATACTAAACTGAAAAAATGTAATCCAAAAAACGGAGAAGAATTTATTAAAATTTTCACTAATGTATGGAATACTTTGAGTTGGGAAACCTTAGAAAATTAGTAAACTCCAGATATAAGGATAGATTTAGTTATCAAAAAAAAGCTGAATCTATTAATAGTTTTTATTAATTTTTCTTTCAATAAAAATGGATTTTTTGGTAACCGTGTTCCAAAAATAGTTGCACAATTTTTTTTATTTTTTCTTTTTTATTTTTTGAATTAAATTTTAAATTTACTATAAAATATATAAATAGTATTAATTAAATATTTTCAGATCTTTTATTATTTTAATGTTTAAGTATCATGTATTTTGGAGTATATTTTTATTAATGTAATTTTTTTTTGTGTCCCATTTTTTGGAATTGAGTTTAATATCAATTAAAAACTAATCGACCTGCTATATACAATTATCTCCGAAAAACACAATGAAAAACTAGATCATTTTTAGAAAAAGGTGCCAACGGGGGATACTCAATTTTCAATTTGAATGGTTATCAATTGTGAATTTTGAACACAACTGTTTCCGTTTTCAGGTGTCTTTCTTTCGAACTTTTTGAGACCTTGAAGGATTTTTTTTCATTTTTTAAAAGAGTTATTTTTAATAAAGAAAATTACACATTCATTACTTTGTCGAAAATAGAGGGTTTTTACAATAACCACAAATTGAATTAAATTGATTTTATACCGAAAGAAAATAATTTGTTTCAAATTCGGAAATTTAACCACTTTGAAAATATAAAACAATTAAAGATTAGATTTTGACAAATTTGAGTTTTTGACATCGAAGAGTCTTTTATAACCTTTTTTTCGTTATTTGAATTTTTTGTAAATAAAGTGTGATATTTTATTTTTGAATTGAATTTTTTGCCAATGTTAATCCTATATGAAAATTTTTTTGTGATTTGACTTTTTTTTCTTGAGATCGTAAACCATTTTCCAGTCAAAAGAGGCCCGGTTGTAATGGGTGAATTACATGTATTAAAGGGTTTGCATAGATATTAGAAGAAAAAATTTATTTTGGAAAATTTCAAAATTGAAATCATTTATTCACATTTTTGTTTTTTTTTTTTCAATTTTTTTTTGATATCCTAATTCAGTTGCAAAAAATTTTTTTTTATTGCAAGATCCATAGTCTCTTGATAAAAACGTGTTATTCTAAGGCTATCGAAACTCATGGAAATGATTGTTGAGAAATCGTATTGATTTCTATTGGAATTTTATGAAGATCTTTAATCCTGATTGATATTTGAATAATAAATGTGAAAAATTTTCACTTTATTTACATTTACTTTTTCAAATAGAGACCAAAAATCCCAACCTACTTTGTTTGGGGGCTTGATTTCTAAAAGAAAAGTATGGAAAATGAATTTAAAATTGTTTCCTATTTATTATTCAAATGCCAGTAGGAGTATCAAAACAAACATTCTTGTTTTTCTCAATGTGGACCTAATAATTTGAGTTTTTCTATTTGTAAGAAAATCCATTGACTAATTAGTTTTATTTCTGATGGATACCAACAATTATTTGGTGTGTATTATTCTGCTTATTTCTTATTTGTTCTTCAAAGGTCAATTATATAAAATAATTGATATTTGAAAAAAAATGTTTTTTTTTGGATATTCCACTTTGGCAGAAACAAAGTTTATTTTGATTTTTTTTTTTGTGAATTGCCTTTTTTGTTCGAGTAACCCTTTAATTTTTTGTTATTTGTCTTTTTGGAAATTGAGATTCAGTGAAACTTTTTTTTTATTTTGTGTACTTTTTTTATTGAGATCTTGACTTTAATATCTTTTAAATTTTTTGGACCAAAAGAAGCCCATTTACAATCCCCCTTTTAGTGATAACTCGCCTCTTGGATAAGGAGCAAATTTATGGTGGTGGGTTATACCCTTCAAAAAAAAATCCTTTAGTTTGTGCACAATGTAATTTACAAAAGTGTAAAAAAGAGTTTTTAAAAGAATTAGCAAAGCAATTGATTGACTTTTAATTATTCTCGGGTGTTATTTATGACTTTAATACTGTTATTTGTTTTTTAAATGGGTAAAAACTTCATTTTGTTTATTATTCAAGCGTTCACCTTTTTGGTTCTCTTTTTATTAAAAACAATTTTTGTGTCTTGGGTGAGAAGGAACCTAATTTTATTAAAAATTCTTGAGTTTTTTCACTTGTATTGGATTTTACAAATGTGTAAAAAGAAGTTTTTACAAGTGTTGGTAAATAAGAAATTGTGGTGGATCTTTATAAAAATACAGTTTTTACCCATTTCAAAGTAAAACATTCGTAGCAAGCCTTTTAAAAATTGCTTGGTTGTTATAAAAAAAGGTGTAAGAAAAACACTTAACAATTTTGTTTTCCATTGCTTGGTTTTCTTCAAAAACAAACTGAAATTGAAAATGAACTTTTGAAAAAAAAAAGAAAAAGAAAAAAAAATATTTTGGAAAAACGAAGGTTTACTATTAATTTTCAGAAAGTTTTTAACTTTTTCATTTGGAATAAAAGGCTCTCGTAGCTCTACAAAGTAATACAGTATGAAATCTGAAATTATTTTTGAACCAACACGATCTAGGTGCAAGTTTTTCCCTTGGTTTACTTTGTTCTTTAATGAGATTAAGGTTTTTGCTTGTGTTTTTTGTGTGAATAAATAATGTGTTTTGTGGGTTAATTTGCCAAGGTAAGCCAAACAACTCTCAAGGATTTCTGAAGTCTGTACCAAATCTAATTTTGAGCTTACTCTTGTCAGCGTTTTTTTCCTTCCACTCATCAGAACAAGTACAAAAAAAAAAAAGTTAAAAAAATGAAAAAACTTGAAAAACATTTTGTAAAGTAAACCAAGAAGAAAGGCATTTTGTTCAGCAACATTAGTCGCTTGTTTGTATGTTCAAAAAGTCCAATTCATCTCAAAAAAGTTTTTTGTTTTTATTGAAAATGGTAAAGTGAAAAAGGACAATTAACATTAAGAAAATATTCTTGACAAATTTCTTTTTTTATTGATTAATGAGAAACTTGGTAACCTATACTTGGAAAAGGTTTAAGTGTTTAAATTCCACTTATTATTTGTAAATGATAATTAGGTAATTGTTTGTTTATTTTTTAGGTAATTTTTTTTAATTTAAACTCATTTATTGAGTTTTATTTTAAAAGAACTTTTGATTTCTATTTAAAATTTAGGTTTTTAAATCTACTTTTTTTTAAAAAAGAGGGAAAAAATTTTCACTTCATTTTCTTTTTTTTTGAACTTTTCCTCATAAATTTTTCAAGAAATAGAGAGTAATTTGGAACTTTTGCTAATTTCTTGGTTCTTTTTCTTCTTTGTATTATTTGATTTAACAAGAATCCTAATTAAATCGAATATTCCAGAATTGAAAAATGTTTATTAGTTGAGATTGTATTCGTTAAACATTTCAAACAAATCTATTTTGTTTTGTTTATAAATCAAGAATTTGATCTAGTTGAATCGAGAAGTTTGAGATTTAAATGTAAAAAAGGTTACATTGTATTTTTATCTTCCCTTTACAAAATAGAGTTGGTTAAAACAAACAGAAATTTGTGGTTTTTTGTTTTATATTATCCTTAATTTAATGTCTTTGTAAACCAAGAATCCTAAATCAAACAAACCATACAAAAAAAAAAACATAAATCAAGTGAAATAACATCCCATTAAAATATCAAATCTAGGTATGCATTATATTCTTATCCAAATAGTCTAGTATGTTTATAATTACAGAACAATTGGTTGATATTTAATTACACCAGTTTTAATGAGGGTTCTCTATATATTAATAATTTTAAATCATTGAAAATAGAATAATTTTTTGAGATCAAACAAGATTTTTTTCCTTAATACATATTCAAAGAATTTTTTACGGTGATGTATTGAGTTTAAATTTCAATGAAATTGAACTTTTTTATACTTGTTCACAAGAAAATTTCAAGGTTATTGTGAATCTTGTCATTTGTTATTAATATTAACAACTCAACTAACTAAACCAATTTTTTCTTGGTGAACTTTTAGGGTTAATAATCAAAGTTTCTCTGTTAAGAGAGAAGAATAACTGAATTTGAAAGAAAAGATTTTGTTTTTGAGAGAATTCAGTCAAGAGAGTTGATAAGGAATTACTTAAAAACAATTGTGAATAAGAAAAATCATTATTTTCATTTTTTCTCTTTGAAGCTTTCAAAATTAAAAACAATTCCACACAACAAAAAGAAAATGTCTTTTCGAATTTCTGTTCAGATCTTAAGCTCTAAACGAGAAACCTTATTCATTAAATCTAGCACCACTTTACAGGAAATTTTAAATATTGTGTGTTCAAAGAACAATCTACAAGGCTCTTATAAGCTAAAATACAAAAACAAAATTCTTGGCTTAGCTTTACCATTTTTAAAATCTGGTGTACCTAATCATGGTACTGTACAGCTAGTGAAAGACAGTACTTCAACTGGTAAGATTAGAGTAATTATTCAAATTGATCATAAAGAGAAAGAAACCAATAAAGAAAAAGAAAAAGAAAAAGAAAACGAAAAGGAAAAAGAAAAAAAAAAAGAAAAGTTTATATTTGGGGTACGATCAACTTGTTCGCTATGGACTTTGCTTCGAGGTACAGACAAAAAAAGAAAAAAACAAGGAAAGAATTCACTTTTTTCTCACATTAATGAGGAATCCAACGAGAATGATCTGATCAGATTTCCAATTTTTATTTGTGGGATGAAGAAATTTGATAACGAAAACTTGATGAAGAATACAACGTTAAAAAGTTTAGGCATCACTTCCGGTTCTGCCATCTTTAGAATTTATTTTGAACAAAAAGAACGAAACAAATATTATCTCAGTCAAAGTCTGGAAACTGAAACTAATCAAAATAAGAAGAAAAAAGGCAATGATAAAAATTCTTCTAGTTTTGATCTAAGCCAAGAAAAGAAGAAGTCCTTTTTAGAAATGGTTGAAGACTTAAAAGAAAAAGAAAAGGAAAACGATCAAAAAAGAGAGATGGCAAAAAAAAAGCAACAAACCCGGATCGATCAATTAAAAAAAAAAGAGATGCCGAAAATTCTGAAGCAATATGAAGAAGAAGAAAAAAGAAAAAAAATGGAACAAGAAATGAAGCAGCAAATAGAGAAGAAGAAACAAGAAAAAATGATGCATTTCATTTTAAAGAAACAAAGGGAAAACAATTTTTATAAGAGCAGCATCAGCAGAACTGTTAATAAGGAACTCAAAGAAAAGGAACGAGAAGCGCAATTAAAAAAAATGAACCAAAATTATTTAGACGAGAGGCACAATAAGAAACAAATAAATGACAAAATGAAGAAGGTGTACTTACAAAAGGAAACAAATGTCAAACTCCAGCAGAAGCAAGAGAGCCAAATTAATAGAAATATTGTAATATTCCCGGCACCAAAGACAAGACAAGCTAAGCCAAGCGACATGCAATTGCCAAAAGGATTTTTTAAATTATCAAAAAAGGATTTAAAATACAGAATGGATCAGCAACGAAAAAATATTGAATTTATGTCGACACTAATGACCCGAGAACTACGAGAAAAAAAGAGAAAAAAATTCCACACAAAAACAGTCGTCATTCGTTATGTTTTTCCAGACAGGATCTCGATCCAGGCAACTTTTCTGCCCAACGAAAAGGTGTTAGATCTCTATAAACTCCTCAGAGAACAGTTTGTGAGCTCAAAAAAAAAATTGCCAATCAAATTATTTATAGCGCCTCCAAAAATGGATCTTATCGATATGGATAAGACTCTTGTAAAGTCGAATCTTTCACCAAAGTCATTAGTGTATGTCTCTCTTATGGGAAATGATATACCAACACCAGAAATAATAAAATCACATTTATGTGAAGAATTACAAAATAATGTCAAAATTATGGAAAATATGGAGGAGGAGGAAGAAGAAGAGGAGGATTACGAAGAAGAAAATAGCGAGGAAGAGTCTTACAGTGAAGACGAGAAGGGTACGGAAGATGAGGAAGAGGAAGAGGAAGAGGAAGAGGAAGAGGAAGAGGAAAAGGAAGATGAAAAGGAACGGGAAAATGAAAATGAAAATGAGATAATTGTAAATACTAATGAACAGCAAGAACAACAGACTAATAATATGAATAAAAATAAAGACGTCGATAAATATTTAAAATCGTTAATCCGATTTTAATTTTTTATGTGGAATTAATATTATCTTTTTAAAAATTGATTACACAAGTACAAAAAATGATGTCTTAATTTCCAATCTTTTGTGATAAATTTGTGTTTTTACACTTGTGCTCTGGGGTAATAAAATACATTTTATTTTTTTTTTATCATTTCTCTCCAAGAAAAATAAATAAATAAATAATTTAATTATTTCTTTACTTTTTTTTTTATTTTCAAAATTTTAATTCAATAGATAATAAATAAATTTAATATCAAGTATAAATTAATCTAATTTTAAAGATATTGGATTTTTATTTAAAACTATTTTTTATTATTTTGATAAATTTTTATTTTGAAGAGAACAAATTTTATTTTTAACAATCAAATATATTTTTTTTCAATATAAGCTCCATCCAAAAATGTGGGGCAAAAAAATATCCATCAATATAAGAATAAATTCTTTATTCAGTTATTAAACTCAAAACTTTAGACAAAAAAAAACGAAGCCATTAATAATAATAAAACTCTTGATTAAAATTTGTGTTTATTGATCAAAGTTCGAAGAATAAAAAATAAAAATAAAAAAAAAAATTGCCCCTAATTTTTGGAAAAATATCCAAAATTAGTAATGTCTATTTAACAATCTTTAGTTCGATCTTTTTTTCAATTTTTTTTTTTTGATAATGTGTAAAATCATACTTCAATATATTTTTGATTTGATCTTTAGATTTTTTGTTTTTCATTTGATCATTAACTTTTTGTTTTTCCATTTAACTTTTTTTGTTTTTTTTTTTTTTTTTTTTCTTTTTTAAAACATTTAAAAAAAGCAAACTGAATGAAAAAAAAAAAAAAAAAAAAACCTTTTTATTTTTTCTTTTTTTTTTTGTTTATCTCACCTCTTTAATTGAAGTGTACAACTGTTCTGAGCAATTTTTCCACCAAAGTCCATCGAAGTCAACTCAATTGTTTAGAATCAAAAGAATTTTTGGTTGATTTCTTATCACATCTCTTCTGAACTTTGTTAAATTTTGGACAATAATAATAACAAAGTAGAAATGAAAAAAATGAAGAATTCAAAAAAATAATCAAATGAGAAATTTGACTCTATTATTTTTTCAAAATTAAAAATTTTGCAAAATAATTTTAATTCAAAAAAAAATATTTAGAATCCATTAATAAAACTTCAAAATACAAGAAATTAAGTATGATATGTTAAAAAACATATTATTTTTGTACATTTTGTATAATTGAATTAATATTAAGAAATAATTATTGAAATAAAAAATGCCCTATATTATTGGAAATAGCTTATATATATATATATATATATATATATATATCTTAAGATTGTTATTGGAAATTAATATTTTTGTTATTGAATAATAATATAAATACTTACTTAATTTGTTATATTTTTTGAATCTCGATCATCTTAATGAAATAAAATTGTTCCATTTGTGAAATATAATATTCGTTTAGCTTTTAAGTATATGCATACATTTTACCATTTTTAAAAACATTTTATTGTTTGGATAGTACTGAAAAATGATTTTTGGGTGCCTATAGATATTGAAAAATTGGAACCAAAATACCTTTCACGGCAATATTTGTGATATGAAATAAAATAATTTAGAATTAGATTCAAAATTTTTCAATCTTTTGAAATCTTTTTTTAAATAAATTTTTGGGTTTATTAAATTTTTTTTGGATCTTGAAATGTGTTTTTACCCACGAATGTTGAAATTAATCAAATAGTAAAACCAAAAAAATAGTCCTGATCGGGTTTGTATTTGAAATTTTTTTTTTCTTTTTGAAGACCAAAAACAAATGATCAATTCCTATTAAAATTTGTTGTGATCAAGAATGAAAAAAATTTAAATCAAACAAAGCTTATTTACAAATTTTTTTTTTCTTTATCTGTGAAATTTGAATGAATAAAAATTGTTTATTACCTTGAATTTTTTACGCTATTGCTACTATTTATTATTATTTTACATTTTTTTTAAAAAAATTGATTTTTGGAAATTCTTTTTTTAAAATATTTTTATCAAACAAAATCAAAACCAAGAATACTATTTCAAAGATTAAAGAAAAAGGGAATCCAAAAAAAAAAAAAGATTCAACCTCTAGAAAAAGAAAAATTATAAAAAATTCAAATCAGATTCAGAATTATTTTTCATTTTAATAGTAATTAGAACGAACAAATCAAACAAAAACATCCAATAAATTTTTATTTCCAAAGTGGAATTATATAAAAAATATCACATTTTCTGAAACCAAAACAAGAATTAGATGAATTAAATTAAAATATGATGTTAAAATTGCTTTCGAAATTCTTTAGAAATAGGAAGTAATTTGTTTCTCAAATATTTTGAAAATAAAATTATTTCCAATTCAAACTTTAAAAATAAAAACGAGTAAATTATTAATTGTGTCAAATGATAGAGATAAGATCGGGAAATAAATAATTTTTATTGGTTTTATCTAGATCAATTTATTTATTTAAATTTTTCCGTTGTTTAGTTGGTATGAAAATATATCATACTAGGAAATCTGACTCTCATAATAATTAAAATGGTAATGTACTTGGTTAAAGAAATGATGTGAGGAATTCAGTTTCGTATAAATGGATTTACTTAATTTTTTTAAAATGTATTTACACTCTTAATAACATATCATTTCTTGTAATATTTTTTTACTATTTGAATAAATCTAATCTTTTGAGGATTTTTAATGAAAGTTGTGAAATTTGATAATCTTGGATTATAGATTTAGTTTTAAAAAAAAAAAAATGTTTCAAAAATAACAAATAGAAAAAAGAATTGTATTTATTTTATATATTAAATAAATTTAAAAAATAAAAAATAAGGCAGAGATGTTCCTTTTTTTTACTTTTTTTAATTAGTTATTTATTATTTATCAAATATTTTCTTTCTTCGTGGTATTATTTATTTAAAGTTTTATATGGCCTTCTTGAATACATTTGTTTTTTCAATTTTGACTAATTCGGGTGATTTTTTTTTTCTGAAAATGTTGTGATAATACATTTTACCATCTGTATCTTTTTATTTTCCATGAAAATTATATTATTTTTACATTTATTTCCTCAAAAATTCATTATTTATGAGTTTCTCATCAAGAAATAATTTTCAAAATGTTTGAAAAATAATGGATATGTTAACTTTATTTTTTAGTACTGTTTATTATTTGTTTAATAAAATTTTATATATTCTCCAAAAAAAATTTATTACTTTTAGGAGACTCTAGGGTTAATATTATATCAATTTTATTAGTAATTTACACACAAAAAGATTGGTTATTCATTAGAATTTTTTTAGTTACTGGTAAAAGGTATTATTCTTCATTGGATTAATGACTTGAAAATTATGATTTTTTAATCGAACTAAAAATCCAAACACCCACATACACGTTTTAAAATATTTTACATTATTTTTTCTTTTCCTGGCAAAGGGGGGGTTACTTATCTTGAAAAAAGCAAGCAAATAATGTTACCAATCCGATGATTAAAAAACAATATTTCGATTTTTCTTCTTTAAATATCTTCTGTATCTTCTCCTACGGAAATTAGTATTTTTTTATTAATGTTTCAATCACAATTGTGTGTTTTTATCATTTGGTATAAATACTGTAATATGCCTATGGTCATAATGGGGTTTTCGTATTGTTGTAGATCTTTTGTATGTTATCTGAAAATAATTTTGGAATTTTTAATTTTGAAATAATATAAACTCTTTTTCAAAAATTGTGACTCACCTGAAATAATAAATTGAAAAAAAAAAAAATATCATTTAGTATTCGAGAACAATTAATAATTAAATCTGATTTGTGATTCACTATAAAGTCATTCTAAATCTATAAAAACCTGAAATATTAAAAATAAAAAAAAATAAAGTAAAAAACTAAAAAAAATTGAGTCTCAATTTTTGAAATGAGCATTAAGGATTTTTTATTACTGGACTTTCACTGAAAAAAATGTGAACAACAAGATTTTTTATAAATAATTAAATTCATTTTCCAAGACATTAAATAGTCTCAATTTTCTTAGGGATTATTTGTCTTTTCGAAGATCTCTTTTTTTTTTCCACAAGATCTTTTAAAAAAAAGAAAAAAAAAAAAAAAAAAAAAAAAAAGAAAAAAAAAAAAAAAGAAAAACAAAAATTTGAAAAAGCAAAACTCTAATTTGCAAAATTAGAAAAAATGATTCTGATCCAAAATTTTAACAATATTTTTTCTAAAGAACACAGGAACAAACCCTCAAAACAACTCCCATTAACATTATAAAGTGAGTCAAAATTTTTGAAAAATAGTTTATATTTTTTTTTACTCGTATGGAGTCAAATTGGAAATTTTTCAATACCACAAAATAAAGCAATCAAATACTAAAATATGAATAATTTTTATTGCTAAATGTTATTTTTTTTGAACAGGTAACAAAGTTATTTATAAAAAAAATAATATTAAAATAAAAGAAATGCTTTATTGTTCTTTGTCTACTTATAGATGGGAAAGTATATTTCAAAAAAAACTCAAAATGAATAAAATTAAAAAAAAAAAAAAAACAATAAAATGAAAAAAATATTATTTTATTTATATAAATATTAAACTATATCATATCATATTATATTAAAAAGAATTATAGCATATTATATTAACACGAATTACTAATAAAACAGGATGTATTAAATTTTTTTAAATCAATAAAGATAAATACATCCTGTTTTAAAAACATTACTATTAAAATATTTTAAAAAAAAAAAATATTTCGTTTTATTTGAATTTATAAAAAAATATACATTATAAAAACAAATAATAAAATTAAATAAATTATAAATAGTGATAAAAAAAAAGGAAATTAAACTCGCAAATAAAACTATCAAGAATTTTTGAAACTTTTTTTTGTATTTGTTTGTTTTTTTGTAAAGGTGAGAGATTAATAAAAGCTCTGAAAAAAATTTTTTATCAACCTCATCGTAAAAAAGAAAAATAAATCAAATTCTGATCAATTCCCCCATTTCTTGTGTTTTTTTAACCAATAATATCAATAAAACCATTTCCAAATAAAAACATTAAAAAAAAAACAAATATTTTTAAAACAAATCCAAATTCAGATCTAATTTGGTTTTTTTCCCCTTATTTGCTAAGGTTCGTTTTTTTTTTGGGTTTATCGATAAATTAGGTTTGCAACATTGGGAAAGATTAGGGTTTTGAAATATTTTCAAAAATGGTAATTGTTTACAAATGTTTTGTTCGGTGAAATTGGTTCTGGAAAGGTAATCGTTAGAAATTGAACTCCAATGGTCGCCGCAGTTTAGGCGCTGTGAGACGATCATTTTTTTAACAATTCTTAACTTGTTTCCTCTGTTGTTGCAATATAAATTCAAAGGGTTGTTATCAAAATCGAGGTTGATGCACTCTGAGTATTGCTTTGCTGGTCCATTGGGATCTGCCAAATCGTTTGTTAATAAGAAACAGGAAAGCATGAATTTGGATTTGCCTAATTTGAGCAAGTGGCTTTTGTAAAAATGTTGTTGATCTTCTTGATTAAAAAAGAATGATAGCTTGTCAATAAACCGTTTGTCGAACCAATACATCAAGGTTTGGAATGTAAAAATTTTCTCGTAGATTTTTTCTAATTCCAATTTAAGCTCGTTGGCTTTTTGTTCGTCCTCATCGCACCTGTTGTCATTTAATTGTGTGTCTTGGTTTAGCTTGCTTAATTGCTTGAGTACTGAATTGAATCTTTGAGAGACTTCTGGCGCCTTTGGTAAATATGATAAGGACAAAACGCCAATCAAGATTTCCAAAACGAACTCAGTAAAGGTCCTTCTTGAGTTGGACAACAAATACTTTAGCTGATCTTGGAACTTTGCAATTTCGGATGTGTTTGCTCCAAAGACTTGCCCGATTTGCTCGGCAAATTTCTTCGAATACGGACTGATGGCCTTTTGTGGTGCTCCGCCTACGATCACCCACAATTGGCCAATCAATAATTTGAAAACCTCTCGTCCAGTTTCGACCAAATAAGCGTTGTCCTTTGGGACGATCAGTTTGTTGCTGCTGCGTTGTCTGTATCGTCTTTTTCGGTGGTTGATTGGCTTTTTGATTTTCTTTTGGATTGTGAATTTGTTGGTTTTTTTTGTCGTCTTTTGTTTGCCAACAGCAGTGTCTTTTTTTGTTGTTTCCTCATCTTTTTTGAGATTGTTTGTTTGTTTTTGTTGTTTTTCTTTTTTTTGTTGTTTTTCTTGTTTTTGTGTTTTTGTAGAGCCGTTTTCGTTTTCGTTTTTGTTTTTGTTTTTGTTTTTGTTTTTGTTTTTGATTATTGTGTTGCTGTCGTTGTTGTTGTTGTTGTTGTTGTTGTTGTTGAGTGATTTTGATTCTTGCTCTAATTCAGAGTTTGCTGTTGTTGGGTTTGTAAGCTCTTGAAACAATTCAAAAGCGCTGTCATTGTTGCTCTCAAAATTTGCATACTCAAGAACAGGATTGGTTTGTAAAGAGTTTTCAAAATCACTAAAATTGTTTAATGATGATTCAATAAAAAATGGATCATTCAAATTCTCTTCTGAATTGAACATTGCAAAACTGTTGTCTAATTGTGAATCTTGATCTGTTAAAAAATCCATATACCGTTGGAAAAAATTGTTTTGTTGGAATTATTGTTGGTGTTCTTGTGACTGGAGTGTTGGTTGTTATTTCTTTGGTGCTGAGGGTTTTATTCAAAAGTTTTTCCTCTGATTTCTGAAATTGTTTTTTTGTTGAAAAAAGTAATTTTTTCAAGTTGCACAAGAAAAAAAAGTGAATATTTTTTTTTGAAAGATTACAAGTTTTATTACTTCAGAGTGATATTCTTAACTTTCGAGTGGAGAAGAGCAGTTTGAAGGTTACTTGATAATATCTTTTTAGTTGCATGAAAATTTTTTCTCCAAGATCGGAAAATTGGATTTTGTTTTTGAATTTGAAGAGAAAATAATTTATCACTTTTCACAAGAAAAGATATTTCTCTTTGGAGATCTTATGTGGAACGTAAATTAATTGCTCTTTCTTTGAATTTCTTATTTTATTTTAAAAAAATTTTTTACTTGTTTTTGGGGTTTTTTAGACTTTGTTTTTCAAGAGAAACAAAAACAGTTCTTGGGTAAAAGTCCCCCCATTTTTCCAAAAATTCCTCCTAAAAGTTTCAAGATTCAGGTTTTTCTTTCTGAAAAATTAAAAAACAACAATCATAAGATGAGTACTGTTAGTTTAACCTCCTTAAGTGGGGAGTGTACTTGATTTTTAATTTCTGATTCTCCTATAGGCATCATTCTTTTATTCAAAATGTTTTTTTTTTGGTTAGGATAGAAAAAGGATTTTATCCTAAATTTTATTTATTTTGTTTTATAGATTTGAGATCAAATGATTACTAAGAAACAAACAATTTACTAAAATGTTTCCCTTTCTGAAGAGAGGGGTATGTAGCGAATTAGTGAAGACTTTTAACGTCAACCAACAATAAGACAAATTTTAAAATCAAATCTTTTTTTTGAAAATGTTAACAAAAAAAAGAAAGACGATAAGTTATGGTTTTTTTTATTTGGTTGTCAAAATACACAGGATCTGAATTTAATAAGATTCTACCTCTTGGTTTGCACACAGAAAGTTTTCACAAACTTTTTTTTCTGTTTAACAAACAGCAAGATCTTGTGGTTTATTAAAAACTAACTATTGTGATAAATTCTAAATGCAAACAGAGTAATTTTATTCGATTCACCTTAATTAAGCGTGTTTTTTTGTGAGGGGGTACCAGCTGGGTTCGTTTAGGTAAATGTTAACATTTGAAAGTAAAAAATCGCTTCATTTAATCGCAAATCAAAAAATTGTAATAAAAAAGTGAAAGTCGTTTAGAAAAAAATGATTTTAAAAGTTTTTCAAGACTATTTATCTATTTTTTAACAAACACCATCTTAGTGTTCCTAAGAACAGATTTTTTCTCTTTCACGGAGATTAAAATTATTTCTTTGAGATCATTTCTTTTCAAATCCAAATTTCCGATCTTGGAGAAAAAATTTTAAAAAAAATTAAAGATTGTTTTAACAATGACAAATCATTTCAAAAAGTTTACAAAGAGTTTCTTTACAACTTTTGGAAATCAATTGACTCAAAATGATAATAAGGAAATGATCTTTTTCCTCATTTATAAATCAATACTGGTATTTGAATTTCAAATGGGAAATTTTTTCACTTGGTTTACAATTTCCTTTTTGTTACAAAATTCCAATTTACAACCTGGCTCCTGTAGGGAAACTCTGTTTGTCATAAACAAGGAAAATGATTTGAAAATATTTTCCCATTTAGACTTCAAATACCAGTAAGAATTTATTAAATTGGAGATTTGGTATTCTTCAACAATCTCAACAATGGAACTACCTATATGGTAAAACTTACCAATTGGGATTTTTTTGTTTCTAGCTTGGTTAGTATATTTTAAGGATTTCTTTTGATTCTTAATACAATTTCAGGAATTTTGAGATTAAATGAACTATCTTAATTGTTTTATCTTCAATTTAGCCATTCAAATATAACCTGTTTTAAATTGGAACATTGAAATTGGATATTTCAATAGAACACTATTTCAGCTGATTATCATTTTTCCCATTATGAAATATTCTCCAACTTAAGATATTTTGTGAACAATCAAACCATAAGAAAGTACCAAATAAATAAATTGAGATCATAATAATGTCTGTTAGTTAGAAACCTCTTTTTGTTCATGTAATAAAGGAAGAAAATGTGATAAATACTGATAAATTGTAATTTATGTTTGGAAATTTTTACTGAATTTTCCTTTTTGAAATTATTATGTTCAAACTTCGAATAAAGCATTTTATGAAGTCAAGTGAGAAGAAACTCTGTAAATTTGGTTGTTCTTCAAAATACTCTTTGTCCTTGACTATTGATAAGAAACAGTTCGAAGATTTATAAAAATGGAAAATGAACTAAAAATTTTTTGATTTTTATTAGAATTTATTGGTATATTTTTCCTCTTTTAAACAATTAAAATTATCACAAATAGTGATTGGTATTATTCTAATTATTAAAAAAGAGTGTAATAGCACTTTTTGTTCATTAAACATTCTCTTTTTCTTTCTTCAACTCCCAAAAGAAGGGATCATTTTTTAATTTTTGTTTATTTTCCCCAACGTGCAACAAAACAAAATCATAGATGACAGAAAATAAAGAAAAGAACAACAAAAAAAGCCAAAAATTGACTTGTGAAGAAACAATTACAAAATTGAAAATGTACCAAACACAACTTGAGAAAATGAATACAAAATCCAAATTAATGAATTTTGTGAGTGTGTTCATTCTTCTCTTTTTAATCGTTTTTTTTTTCTTATATCCAAAGACTAAAGATCAAAAATATGGCCACCAATAAGAAACAAAGTTTTCATCTCCTCAAATAAATAATTAACAACCCCTTTCTTTTTTCTTTTGTCTTTTTTTTTATCTTTTTTTTTCAACCCAAAAAATTGAAAAAGATCTTTTTTTTTTGAGTTTTTTGATTTTAATTTTGGATTAGTTTTGCATCAAACAAACACTTAATTTTTTTTGTTTTTTGTGAACAAAAGAAAAAAAAAACAAAATCATTTCATTTCTTTTTTTTTTTTTTGAATGATTAATTACCAAAAGAATAAAATAAACTTTGGTTGGGTGTTTACAAATTGTTTTTTTTTTTTAGATTTATTCATAAACAACAAAACCGTTAATATTCTCTATAAATGATCTTTTTCTTTTTTTTTATCACTTCTACAAACCAAACCCAGAAACAAAAATGTTTTCTTGAGAATTGCTTTAATCTTAAAGTCAAGAACTTTACAGTCAACAAAAAGGGATCTGTGATTTCGTCGTTTCCAATTCTCAAATAAACTGTACAAACAACTTTTCTTTTTCTCTTTCTTTGCTAATTTAATACAAAAATCACAAATAATAACATTTTAATTGAATAAGTTGTTTCAAAAACAAAAGATCCAAAAGTCTAATGAGAAAACATTTAAGGGGGCTATTAATAAAGAAAATTGTTAATCAATATCATTATTTATTTAAGGACGGAAGCCCCAAATGAATAAGTCCGCTACAACTCAAAAGTCAACCACCAATGTTAGTTAAGGCATTAAGGATCTTTTATTCACAGATTAAGGGTCTAGTCATTTACCGTGGATTTGTTCCATACCCAAGGAGTCACTTGAAACCTAAAAAGGATATTGTGGAATTAAACTTTTTTTGATTGATAAAATTCAAATAACAAAAAAAAAAATTTAGAGAAGGATCTACACAACACTACACTACAAGGAAAATTTTTTCAAAAAAAAATCTCTAAATTTTTTATTTTTGAAATACACTCATATAATAAACATTATTATACATAACAATTTTCAATGAGGTTTACAACTTTAATAGATATTAATAGGAATTGAAAAAAAAATGAAATTTTTCAGTAATATTTTTTTCATTTTTAATTGTAAAATTTTTGAATTTTTTAATTGACTTAGTAGAGAGATAATTTTCAAGTATTTTTTTAATAGTCTAAAAAGGAAACATATTTTTCAATTTGAAAATAGCACAAAATATTTCAATCAAAAGATATTGCTAAATTAAATTGAAAATCTGATTTTTTATCTGTTTTTGGAATATTGTTTATCATTTTATTTTTTTCCATGTTTGAGTTTTTATATACGTTCCCGATTGTTTTCTGTAAATTACTTTAACATTTATTCATTTTTCAATCTTAATGTCCAACCAAAAATTAATTCATTTCAACTTTTTCCAATAAAAAAATACACTGAAAATAGGTGTTTTTTTTTATAAAAGTCGGTATTTTAGAAAAGGGGGGTATTCAGATTTTCATGAGTTTAATAGCTATCCTTTTTTTATTACATAAAATTATGATAACTTTGAAAAAATAATTTATAAACGAAGTATAACTGAAATCCAATGTATAGTTTTGGCTAAATTTTATTTTTGGTATTTAAATTTTCCTTGTAGTGAAGTACAAAAATTGATGCCTTAACATTTTTATTTGTTTATTAAATTGATTTTTTTGCTATTAAATACCTTGTTTTTTTTTTAAACAAGAAGTCTCTACCTTGAGGGCGTATTGGAAAAGTATGATAGTTTTTTGGAAAAATGTCAAATTAAGTAAAAAACTCAAAAGATTAAGACATCAATTTTTTTGCTGATATATCAGTAAAAAACTTTACTTAAAAAAAAAAGATCAACCCAAAATATATTTTACTTAATAGAAATTTCAGCCATTCGAAAACAAGAAACTCAAGGGTCTAGCCATTTACGGTGGATTTACCCCACACTCAATGAGTGACTTGAAACCAAAAAGGATATTGTGAAATTGCAATTCTTTTGATTGGAAAAATTCAAATAACAAAGAAAAAATTTTGAGAGGATCTCATTGGCAAAATCCAATCTTGAAAAAAAAAATTGAATAAGAGTTCTTAATTTTCAAATAATCAAATTATAAAAAAAAATTACTTGTTTCTTTTTTTAAATATCCAAAGGGTTAAATTTCTTCAAATCAAAACAAAAATAGTTTCTTTAAGAACACAATCAATTTAATCCAATTTAATCTGGTTTGTGGTTAGATTGTAACTCCCCATTGTTGTCGAAATAAAGCGCACATAAAAATTTAATTCGTGTTTCAAAATAAAAATCGTTTTTTTTTGTTATAGAAGACCTATACACCAACCAACCAAAGAAACCAACAATAAACCCGAATTAAATATGGTATGGGCTTCTTAAAGTTCTATTATTTAAAAAGAAATTCGAAAAATAAAGGATCAAATTGCAAAATTTATCTCAAAAAATAGAGTAAATTTTTAAGTATATTTTTATCATTAAAAAACAAAAAATTATAAACAAAATAGAGAATATTATGAAAAAATGTAAACAAATTGTATTCTTATTTAAAATTTACTGAAAATATCAAAGGGTTTACTTTCAAAATTACTTTGAACTTAGGTATACCACTAGGTAGTAAATTGAATATTGTCTTGGAACACGAAGAAAAAAAACATCGATTAAAGTTGCTGTTGAATTTATTATTTTGATCACTGTATATTTGAAAAGGCCAGAATTTTTAAAGATTCTTGAGAAAATAATAAATAATCTAAGAATAGAAAAAAATGACAAAAAATATCTTCTAGATCTCAAAAAGCGTCAAAGAGTGACACTTCAAAACCAATGCATTTGTTTTCAAAATTAGATTATACTAACCATTCAAATTCGAAACTGGGTGTCGAACTTTGGTACTTTTTACTAAAAATGTTATCATTTTTAATTATTGATTTTTAGAGATAGATCGCACTCACATATTGGTTAGTTTTTGATTGGAATTTGGCACTCATAAAAATTACAAATATTTTTTTTGTATAATAATAAGGAACTTATTTTTAACTTTACGGACTCGGCCGTTAAAATAATTGTTTTGGACTAAAAGATAATTAGATAATATAAGTAATATTTCAAAAATGGGAAATCTTCATACCCCTAAAAAATTTTTCTATAAACAAATTAAAGCTTAACAAGAATAAATAAAATTATAAACACGTTTGCGAATAAATCAACAGAGCAACTCTTACTTCATTCTAATTATTAATTATCTTGACATTTTCACCCCAAACAAAACAATAATAGTGAATACCTATACCACATTTTTTTGGTTTGGATAATTGCTTGAAAAACCCCAAATCAAAGAAAAAAAGCACAAAGAAATAATATTCACCCACTTATTACTCAATTTTATCAAATAATTTTTCAGATATTATTTATTTAATCGACTTGATAAAAAAAAAATGTGTACTGAATTGTGACTTATCATGGAATGAGGGATTATCACGGAATTTAAATTAATTTCATCATGATTTTATAAAATCACAAAAAATAATAAAATCATGGAATTATTATAAAATTGCCAACAATCATCAAATACTAACAATCATCAGAATCACAGAAAAAAAAAAAAGAAAATTATTTTTTAAGGGAATTATCCCAATTCAATTTTGGTAAAAATATATAAATAATATTTAGAAAAAATTTTGCCAATTACTTAGATTTGATAAACAATATTTATTTTCAATATTAAATTTATTTCTAGATTAGGAACCCTTATTTAGAAATTGCTCAAAAAAAAAACTAATAGAGATTAGTCCCTTAATTAAAAAAAAATTATTATTAAATTTATTTATTTTTTTTCCATATAAGTAAAAATTAGATAAAAATATTAAGATTAAAAGAACAATTAACCATTTTACAAAAATCACACAAGTCGGTTGTACTTATTTTTTTTTCGAGAAACCACAAAATAGGGACTATTTGATAACAACATTATGTAAATATGGTACGATATTGAAATTATCTTAACCGCCCCATTTTTGTTTATTTATGATTTCTCCAACAAAAAACTAAGTGAAATTATAATTAAAAATCAGATTTATGTTACATAGACGACCAAAATCACCCAAGAAATAATATCGCTTATTTAAAACTCTTCGACTATTATAAAATTAAAAAAAATTCTGGAAAAATTGCTATTAATTTATGCGGAGGAACCGATTATTTAAAGAACCTACAATTTCCAAGAGTATTGAAAACTATCTCCAATTTAATAAGTTATTTAGATAAATACTTGAACGCTTAGAACACAACCTTTTACTGAAAAATTTCAACAAATAAATCTTTTTTTAAATCGTGAAATTATATCTACAAAGCAAGAAATTCAAAATTAAGGGATTATACACACTAAAGAACCGTCTATAACCATAGAATCTTCTAATTTGCTGTAAATAATATTAGTACCCCATTACATATACTACTCTAAAAAATCTATTATATTTATTATTGCACAACAAATTATTACATTTTTTACTAATGATTACAATTAAAAATTTTCATTTTTAAATTATTTTTTTCATTCCTTTTCCAAATCTATTAAAAGAAAAATCAAATTCAAGTATTTCAGAATATATTAATTTATATTTAGAAGCACCAATAATAACTATTTTTTGATGATTTTTTTTAATTTCTAGATTAACTTAATAATCTTTAACAGAAAAACCTAAAAAACTTTTTTGTTTTGTTTCTCCTTGATTAATCTAATTGAAACATCATCAATATATTTTCAAGATTTTTAAATAATTTATCAAAAGAATATATTGGTTAATTTTTAATTTTTTTTTTAAAAAATGAATTATATAGTAACTAATCTACATTTAGCCAGAAATTTAAGAAAGATATTTTGCAATATGGGAGCCGTTAGATCGATAATTCAACCTTTAAATTTGTCGAGAAAGGTAGATTTTTCACCGAAATACTTGTTTTTTTTTATTAAAAAAAAAGATCATTTATAATTGATGAAATCAACAAATATTACTATTTTTCTAATCTATTTTTTTGAGACAAATGAACCATGTAACACTAATTGATTTCCTCCAATAACAACACACTTTAATTTAAAATTTCTCCTTCACAGACAAGGTTTCCTTAAGAATAGAGAAATTTCATTTTTATTAGTAACTATTTAAATAAAAACGGATAAAATAGAGCATATTTCCCACACAATTTCCAGAAAAGAGAAGAATAACAATAAAAGAAAAAATAATTAGTTTCCATAAAAAATATAATTAATGATTACACCTTAAATTATTAAGGAAACCATTTAAAAAGTTTGAACAAACCCATTTAGTAAGAATATAAAACAAAATAAACAAAAAAAAATATAACCTAATCTTTATTACACTAATGATTAAATGAAGTTAATAGACTAAAAGATTTTTTATTCATTATGACTAATAATACAAATTTATATTGTGAAATGAGGATCACCCTTTTTATTACATTTTTCTAATAAAAGAGCAACTAGTATCCCAACAATCACCTAAAAATCCTCCAAAAAATCTTATTCTGAACATTACTATAATTGGTTTTTTTCATTTTTTTTAAATTAAAAAGATACTCTTGTGAAAAAACAATTTTTTTTTAATGTACATATTTTTTTCTCACAAAACCCCTCGTAAACTATCATATCGCAATTTAATTTTTATCTCCACACTTTGAAATAATTATTGAGAAGTTTTCTCAATTATCTTGATTTTATAGAATATCTTGATTTGAATTTAATACCAGTACAAACTTTGTAAAACAATCCAAAATTATATAAAAAATTTCAGATTCTAGAAAAATAAACAATGTAAAAAAAATATCATAAAAAAAAAATTTCTTTATAATTATTTTTTTCATTAAATTCTGTTCCAATTTTGTATCATAAAATTGCACTTAATTTATTTAATTTTAATATTAAATTATTTAACATTTACCTTCAAAATATATAAATTTAAAATATCAACTTGCAATAAATTAACTTTTTGAATTATTTGCACACATTATTGGCGGATTTTAAATAAACATAAATAAACAATATCGGTAATAATTGTTTTGATTTGGAAACAATCTCCTTGTTATGTGACGATTTTTGCCTGGAAGAACGAGAAATATGAGATTGTTCGAAGTGATATAAGATGATATTAATTGTCGTTCTTCGAACTCCTCAATATCATCTTAGCACTAGAAAAATCTCATATTTTGAGTCTGGAAGGGGAACCAAAACGAGGAAACATAAAAGGTGACTGTTGAACAAATGAAACAATATGGGTTGCTATGTATTTTTTCAACGAAGAGATCTAACTTGTCGAAACAAAAAAAAGGAAAAATAAAACCAAACAATTACAAAAAATAGTTTACTATTTTTTACTAATACTTTGAAGTACTTGTTCTCCAAAGGATCTTATTCTCACGGTTGAGTTTATAAAAACATTGGAGTTAAATTTTACATTTTCATCATCGGTGACAAAACTTGGTTTAAATTTTATAGAGATAAACTAGATCGTTCATCCATCCAATGAGATCTATCTATCCTTTGATTTTCCGTTTGTCAGCCAATTCTTGAAAACGATCAAACTTAAAAATCTGCATGCATCTCTTGGTGTTCTTGACTATGAAGTATTTTGAACAGTACTTAAAAATTTCTTAACTTGACATAGTAAAAAAAAATGTTTTTTTTTTTTTTTTTCCATAAATGATCATTTATTTTTTTCCCCTTTTGAAAACCTTTTATTAATGGTCTCTTCTCTCTTTTTTCGGAAGAAAAAAGAGAACAAACAAAATTTTTTTTTACAAATGAGATTAATTTCTTTTGTACTAAGAAAAAAACAAAGTTTGTATATGGACATTGTTTTTAATAACGAAATGGAATTTATTCGATTTCCAAACAGTACGCATAATTTGATGGGCTTTTTTTTTGAACTTTGTTGGACTAATTATTTGGTTCTTTGAACCAAATTATTAGTTCAAAGAGCTTTTAATTGAGACACGCCGTCTTTTGGGATTTATGAGATTAACAAAGTCAGTAAATTTTATTAGTTCAAACTCTTCTAAAATAACTTTTAATTACATTTCTAAACTAAATTCAAAAAATAGGGGCCCAAATTTCGAGATCTCGTTCTAGAATCATTGGATTTCAATATGATGTTGGGCAGTTGATTAATGATGTAATTTAAATAAAATTTTCTACTTCATAATTTACTAACCAAACTTTTGACTGAAAAATTGGAAGAAAATAAAAAAAATTTTCAAACAATCAGATGACAATTTGATTTTTTTTTGTTTGTTAGTTTCTTCAATCAAATAGTTTCAGATGTTAATTTTTCTTCACTGATTTACATTTAATATTTTTACATGATGAAAAAATTTCAATTTAATTCTCAATCAAATTACTCTTACAACCGAAAAAAAATTCGATAATATCCGATGTTGTAAAATTTTGGATGATTTTTTTTAGCCAAAGTTTTGTACAAAAAAATGAAATAGATTTTTTTCAACGTATAAAAATTTTTAAAGAAGACACCTTGTTAATATTTAATCTTCTGATGATTATCCATCAACTTCTAGTTTATTGATGATTATTTACAGGGTTCCTCATATAATTAGTTTAGTGAGTATAATTTGAAAAACTGGGCCCTTATTTTTCGAAAGTAGTTTAGAATCGAAATTATTGGTAAAATACAAATTATTTTACTTTGTTAGAATTGGAAAAAAGAAGATCAGAAAATTTTCAAACGTTGCCTAATTACTAAAGGATTTACCTAAATCATTCCACATTGACTACAGTGCAATAATAACCTTTTTAAATTGACAATCTCTTTCTTATCTGTATTTATCAAAATTTATTTACTTAATTTTTCCCAAATAAAATGTTTTAGTTTAAAAAAAAATATATAGCAAATTTATATAACCAAATTGAAATTCGAAACACAACAAAAAGAGTAACCAGTTAATAAAAATTTATGTTCAAAAATAAAATAAAAAAAATATCTCTTCCTAATCAAAAAAATTTCCAAAAAATTTAATAAAAAAAATAATAATAAAAAAAAACTATTTTTCAGAAATTTTAACTCGTTTTATAATGACGATGAAAGTTTTTTAGGGGTTTACACCAGTATTATCATCAATTTTTTTTTTTTATTGTTTGAGATCAGAATCTTTTTCCCAATAACTTAAAATTTTAGTTTTACTTTTTCAAAGTTCTTTTTTTCTCTTTTTTTCTAATTTTGTAAATTTTAGTTTTTTAAAATAATTTTTAATTTCTTATCCCTTTGAATTTCTTATATATATATATATTTGATCACTTTTTTTAAGAAAATGAAGAGGAAAAAAACAATCTTATAAAACACCAATAATTAAAAAAAAAAATAAGATAATATACCGTCTTATAAAAAGAATAGTATTTAAAGTAAAAAATATTCTTGTTAATTTTTTTAATTTTCTAGTTTAAGAATAAAACATTTGTAACCCCCAATTTCACAAATTTAGATTCATCTTTTTTTTAGTTTTTGATTTTATTTATTTTTAATTTTTTAAAATATCAGGTTTTTATATTCTTAGAATGATTTAAAAGTTAATTATGAATGCTATTTCATAATGAGTTGTTATTGAATACATATAAATAATATTTCTGACCAATTCAATACTTCTGTCAAAACATTTTTGTTGAAATGGGGGCTGTATTGATTTATAATTATTTTCATTATCTAATAAAAACTGTATATATAATTTCAAGCTAAAATCCACTATAATAAATTTAAATACCAGTACACCGAAAAGTGTAATTTACACTCACCCGGAAAATAAATAAAAGAAATAAAATAGATTTATTTTCTGATCCATAAACATTGTAGAATAGAATTTTTAGAGATATTTGAACAATGACGTACTAATATAATTTATTCCCGATGGAAAAATATTGTAATTTTTTACTTCTCTCGGGTAGACACCAATTCCTTAAACAAACAATTTCACATAACCAATAGACATAATATCCATTTATAAAGATACCTTTTAAAGAGGAAATTATAAAAAACACACCGGTACACATACACACATACATATTTATATACACATGTATAACAATTGATAACAAAATAGAAAGTAAAATAAATTCCAAAAATACGGACACAGTTTATACTGTTGAAAGAATAACAATAACTACACTTTAAATGTAATTTGAAAATAATTTTAATTTTCCATCTATTTCATTTTTTATCTATTTGATTTTTTTTATTTTACCTTTTTATCCAGTTACGTTACTTATTTAGTTCGATTACGAATTTTTTCAATGGTTGACTGAAAGTTAGTATTGAGTTTATTCAAATTGAAAAATAAGTATAATTAGTTAATGAAATCTAATCATTTGATCGATCAAAAATTGTTGGTGAAATTTCAACAAATTTACCAATACAATTTTTTTGTTCAGTTTGTTTCATAATTTTGGATACACAGATTTTTATTTTTGGGTTTTATATTTTTTTCTTTTATTTGTATGAAAACGATTACTTATAAAAACATTAATAACGGGCAACTTAAATGTGATTTTAGATTACATTTGGAAAAATATAATAAATTGGTTTTTTTTTTTTTTTGCATATTTTTGATTTTGGATTATGTCCAAATTTTTATAATGGGGCTTATTTTAAAACTTTAGAATTTAGACAATTTTGGAATTGGATATTATAAAGAAAATTAATATTCTTATCTTTATTATTGAGGGATTCCAAATTAATTTCTGTTTGGCCTGAGACTTTGATTATTTTAAGAAATATAATAGTAAAATTATCGATCTATTACTTATTAATATATGAAAATAATTTCAAACTGTCTTAATTTAATAGTTAATTCAATAAGATTGATTTTTTTTTAATTTGTTGTGAAATATTAATCTGTTCTTTTCATGGGAAGAAAATAAGCCTAAAAAATGGTCAATATTTTTGATTATATCCATCTTTAACATAGGTTATAATATCACATAAAATTTATTTGAATATATTTATATATTACAAATAATAATATCTATTTAAACAAGTAGAACAAGCCCTTATTTTTTTAAAAAATGGATTTTCTTTGAAAGTTCTTTTTTAATTATTTGATTATATAATTTCTTATATATGATCCTAAAAAATGAATAATTTTATTTTAATAGTACTTCTTAAAAAAGTGGGTACAAAAATATTTTCAAAAGTGTTAATAAATCCCCTTAAAACATGTGGGTTCAGCAATTTTGATTTTTATTTTGTAAACTATTAGCCCACAGCTTTTTCAAACAATTGATGAAAGTCAACAATACTACTGAAAGAGAAATAATTTTTCTATTTTAGGAAGAACACAAAAATACACCCACAATCAATGAAAAAAGAGGGATCAATATTTAATTTAGGATCATTCCAAAGTAACACTTCATCCTAAAATCAATTTCAATAACTTATCTTTATTTTATCGTCTGTGAATTATTAAGCCATCAAATTATTTCAAAACAATTGTTTAATATCAGGTTCAGAAAAAATATTGAAATTTGTGTACCTTTTCAAAAGACCCTAAAATATCATATGCCCAATCTTGAAACTTTTAATCAAGTTACTTTTTGAAAAATAATCCAAAAATTATAATCTAAGATATTTTAACAATTGAATTTGAAACAAACTAATGTTAGTCTATCAGAAAATCAACTTAAAAATTATTTATTTTTTTAACTTTAATCTCATTTTTTTCATTTCAAAAAAAATTCAATCTGAATGAATAGGAATCCAAAAAAAATCCATCGTTATACAAAACAGCAAATTCTTGAATTGTTTTCACAAACAATACAAATACCTTCAGCTTTTAATCATGAAGAATCTTTAACAACAAAGTTTTCATTAATTCCAACTAATTTTTTACCTAAAGGAAACAAGCCGACTAGTGCACAAGAGATCAATTCAACATTTGCTTTAAGGTTTTCAAATTTAACCCAAACTAAGAAACCGATCAGAAAGAATAATAGTCGACATTGGAGGTCAAACAATTCACACAACAACGAGAAAAAGAAACAGTACCCAACCCAAGATTTTGAAAAAAAGTATGAAAGTGTTATGAAAAAAACACTTGAATTAGAAAAACGTTTAAATACTTCTTCAAACAAACAAAAATTAAAAAAGCCAACGCAAAAGAAAAAAAAAAAAGAACAGGTAAATCAAAAAGAAAAAATAAATAAAAAAGAAAAAGAAAAAGAAACAGAAACAGAAACCAAGAATGGGCTTGAATTAAAAAAAAAGGGCAAAAGAGTTACCAAAAAAAAAGTAATAGAAAACCAACAAGGAAAAAAATCAAAAGAACAAGAAAGATCAAAAGAGGAAGAATGGTATTACATTGACGAATTAAAGAACAAAAAAGGGCCCTACTCAAGAAGCCAAATGAGAAATTTTGTAAATATAAAAATTGTAAAAAAAAAAACATTAATAAAAAGGAAATTGGATTTAACATTTGTCCCTTTAAATATTCTCTTCCCAATAATTAAAGAATCATTTAAATATGAAGCCAAGTCCCAACAAATTGATCTCCAACCATTTCTTGAGAACGAAGAACAAAAAAAGAAGTTAGAAAAAAAATTAGAGGAAGAAATAAAAAAAAAAAAGCAATTAGAAAAAGAACTAAAAAAAAAAGAAAACGAAAAACAGACCTTACAAAAAGTGTCCAATAATGAAAAAAAAAAGATTATTAAAGAAAAATTGAAAGAAATCCAAAAACTAAAAAGGCAGATCCAATTACAAAAAAAAAATACCGAGGAGTCGCACAAAATGGAAATGAAAAACATTTCCAAGGAAAATTTAAAATTAAAAAAACGGCTTGAAATGGAAGTAGAACAAAAGAAAAGAAAAGAAAAAGAAATCGAAGAAGAAAAAAAAAAGATACTTGAACAACAAGCAAATATCAAAAAACTAGAACAAAAGAGACTACAAGAAATTGAGAATCAAAAACTTGAACAAGAGAGATTAAAAAAGAAATTACAAGAACAAGAAAGACTTGTCTTATTAAAAATTGAAGAAGAAAAAAAAAAATGGAAAAGAGAGCTGGAAGAACAACAAAAAATACAGTCTTTAACAAAGGACTTTCAAAAAATTGAGAATAAGGAAGTGAAAAAAGATAGGCAAGTTAAACAATACAAGAACAATAATAATCGAGAAATTGAAGTATCCAAATTATTTGCAAATGAAAACAATAAAGATCCATTTCAACGTAATTTATTAGTAAATAATAATAAGATAATCACGGAAAATAAAAATAAAAATAAGAACAAGAACAAGAACAAGAACAATGACACGAAAAACAACAACAGCAATGATAAGGGTAATGATAATAGTGATAGTAATAGTAATTTATTTAATTTCCAATCGAATTTTGATCAAAACTCAATTTGGAAAAACGAAAAAAATGAAATAAAAGTAAACGAAAATAGATATTTACAAGGAAAAGGAAAATCAATTAACAAAAATAATATTGGCTATGAAAGTGAAGAAAAATCTGATTCAAATGATCTAGATAATTTTGATCAAGACAATAATGAAGATTATTTTGTTAACAAGTCTTTTTTTTCAGAAATAAATCAGACCTCACAAATAATTAATCAACAAGACGATGATTATGAAAACAATTATTATTCGGATGAATATGATGAAATTGATGAAAGTTTAGAAATAGAGAAATATAAAGAAGAATTTTTTAAAAGAGAAATGAAAATGAAAAAGGAAAAGGAAAAGGAAAAAAAGAAGGGGGTAACAGGTCAAAAAAATGAAAAATTAAATAAAAAAAAGAAAAAAAGAAATAATCAGCAATTTAAAAAGAAAAAAGAAATTAATGAATGGGGCAAACAACATTCTTCTCAATCTTTTTTAAAAATATTACAGGAAGAAAAAAAAAAAGAAAAGGAAGAAAAGAAAAAAAAAAAACAAAAAGAATTACAAGAAAAAGAAAACGATTTGAAAAAAAAAAAAAAAAAACATCCTTTATTTGAAAAAAAAAAAAAAAAAAAAACCTTTTTAGATATTCAAAAAGAACAAGAATTGGAAGAAAAATCACAATTAAAAAAGGTAAAAATTATTTTTGATAAAAATGAAGATGTTTTCTCTAATCCTTTTAAAAAAACAAAGAAAAAAAAAATTCGATCAATTAAAGATCAAGAAATTAATGAAAATAATTTAAAAACAAATGAAATTGAAGATTTTTTTTCAAATGATAAGAATATTTTTAATGATTTTATTAAAGATCCTAATTTAGATACTCAAAAAGAAAACAATATGTCATTACGTGAAATAAGACAAAGTCAAAAAAAAAAAACAAAAAATAACATAAAACCATTTAATCATGAAATTTGGAATCAAAAAATTGATGATGAAGAAAAAAATACTGATCAATATGGCAATATTAATAAAAATAATTATTATGATGATGATGATACTAATGATGATGATGATGATGATGATGATGATGATGACAGCAATGAGAATACTGATAACGAAAACCAAGAAATAAAATCTTTATGGGATTATGATTTTGCTGATGAATCTACTTCATCGTTTACACCACAAAAAAAAACAAATACAAAAACTGAAAAACAAAAAAAAATAAATCAAAAATTGCAAAATAAAAATCAAAAAATAATGCACAATAAAAATCAAAAAATAATAAAAAATAAAAATCAAAAAATAATACAAACAAAACAAAATAAGGTAAAAATGGAAAACAAAAAACCTCCAATAAAAAAACAGAAAAATCAAAACACAATAAATAAAACAAGAAAAACTTTCAATAAACAAAAAAAAAAATTGGATGAAGAAGAATTTCCTTCATTAAGCCAAGTCTTTAGAAAGAAAACAGCACCAATACAAAAAAAACAACAACCAAATAAGAATAAAAAAAGCAACAAGAACAAGAATAAGAACAATAACAATAATAAGAATAAGAATAAAATTAATAATAAAAATACGATAAACCATAATTTTAAAAGTCAAATAAACGATATTGAGGAATTTCCGGCTTTAATTCCAAAAAAAAAATCTTCAGAAAAGGGTAAAAACACAAGAAGAGGAAGAGGAAAGGGAAGAGGAAAAGGAAGAGGAAAAGGGAGAGGAAGAGGAAGAGGAATGGACATTAATAACAACCAAGGAAAAAACAATAATAATTTAAAAACTAGAAATACAAACACAAACAAAAATAGTAATAGAAATAAAAATAAAAATAAACAAAGACAAAAGAATAATAATAATGATTTAGAAGAAGAAACAAATGATTGGAATTTTGATTTTGATAATGAAAACAATGAAACAATAATTGATGATCAAGAAAATGAAAATACCAATTTTCTTGAAACTTTTGACATTGGCTCGATAAAAATATATGGTGAATTTAAAAGATGGTGTATTAAACAAATGAAAGAATTACAAGGTATAAATGATTTAACATTAATCGAATTATTACTGCCCATAAAATTAGAAAAGGAGATCAAAAATTCTGTATTTGAATATTTTGGCGAAAATGAAAAAACTATTAATTTTGTTAAAGAATTTTTAATTAGAAGAGAAAATTTCTTTTATGAATATCAAAACAAAAACAAGCAAAAGGATTATAATGATAATTATAATTATAATTATAATAAAACTCATAAGCAGAACCAGAACCAAAACCAGAATAAGAATAAGAATCAAAATAAGAATAAAAATAAGAATCAAAATAATAATAAAAATAAAAATAAAAATCAAAATCAGAAGGCGGATAAAAACAATAATAACAAAAATAAGAAGAAAAATAAGAAGAATTTAAAAAATAATAATCAAAACAATAAAAAAAAATCAAATAAAAAAAGAGGGAAAAGAATCGATTTTTAATAATTTTTTTTTTTTTACTAAGAAAAAAATAAAAGAATATTTTTTATTCATTAAATTAATACAAAAAATATTATTATTATTATTACCATTAAGAAATAATTATCTAAAATAAAATATTATTTTAATACAAACACAATAGCTTTTTTATATTTTTAATAAAAATTATCAAAAAGGAAAAAACAAAATTTAGAATAATTTATTTCAAAAAATAAAAAAATTCAATATATTTTAATTTTCTTTTTCTTTTTTACAAGATTTCTGGAAAAAAATAATTTTAAAAAAAATTCAAAAATTAGTTTTTATTTATTCAAATTAAATTTTCAAAATTTCAGAAAAAAAATAAATACAAATTCAAAAGAACAATTTTTTAATTTGTAATAAATATTTACCAAAGTAAAATACAATTATCAGTAATATTATTATAATAGTTATTTTAAATCTGTACTTTTACAAAAAACGAATTTATTTTTTTTTCAATTTTTGTTTAACATAATTCAAATAATATTGTACTTTTTTCAAAATTAAAAAAAAAAATCACTTTTTTTTTATTCAAAAGTTTTTATTTATGGTATTTTTTTCATTTCAAAAGACTATATAAATTTCTAGATATTAAATTACACAATGGAACTACATTTAATCTATTATTTTCAGAAAAATTAAATATTACTAAAAATTAAATAATAAAAAATTATGTATTGGAAAAAATTCCAAAAAAATTATATAAGTAAAACAGAAAAACCTAATTGATATAATATCCAAATCAATAAAAATGGTATTTTTTTTTTTATAAATTTGATACTGCGTATTAAATAATAAGCCACATTTTGATAAAACCCTAAGAATCATTGAAAATAATTTAGATTAAATTAATTTTTTCTCAAAAAAAAATATTAAAAAACATAAATTCAAAATAAAGATGTATAAATTTTATTTTTCAAAATTAAAAATAGATTTATGTAAAAATCTTTTCGGTTTTAAATGCTTATTAAATGAAAAACAAGAATAAATATCCTAATCTTTGTTTTATCTCCAGATTACCCGATTTTTGGAAAAAGGTAACTAAAAAAAGTTTAAATACTTTTAATATAAAATATATTTTAAATGGTAATTTAACAAATTCAGAACTCTAACAACAGGATTTAAGGTAATTATTTTTTTTTATTTTTTGTTTTTTCAACTTTCAAAAATTATTTTTTTTAAAAATTATTTTGTTTTTTTATAAACAACCAAAAAATAATTTAGAATCACTATAACAACATATGGGCTGAATTGACTTATGATAAATAAAAATCAAAAAGTTAGTCAACATTTGAGATTGGATTTAGGTGATTTCTATGAATTACTTTTTTAAAAAGATTCTTGATTCTGTTTAACTATTAATGAAGTAAGATCTTAAAAGATGTTTGTTGTTTTATTTTTTAATAAGTTTTTAAATTTGGCTTATCTAAGTTCTCAGCCCGTTTTAAAAGAATGAAAAAAAATTTTACTATTGAAAAATTAATTTTTTTTTTTCCTATGTAACTTCCACTAACATTTTTATAGACTAATTTTTTTATTCATGACTTTTCAAAATTAATCTTCATTTGGATTCAAGTTGATTTAGGAATGAATTATTTGGGATTTTCTCCGAAAAAAGAAACGAATATTTCAAATACAAATCCCTTTTCTTCTGAACACCAAGAGTTTATAATTTGGGAAGAGATTAAAAAAAGTATTACAGTCATTTCCGCTTTTAAGACAGAAACTTAGTAGGGAATTTGAGGTACAAAAAAATTCCCAAATTAAAGTACTCCTTTTTTGGATTTTTTTTTTTTACACAAATTATATTTACTAAAATTTGAATTTTGTATCTTAATTTGAGATTTTTTTTGTACCTTAATTTTTTTTGTAAGTTTGTGTCTTAAAAGAGGAACTGACTGTGTATATATTTCTCATTTACCATTTTATACATAAAAAGATGCAAGTTCTATTCTAGATTTTCAATGTTTTTTTTTTACAAAAACATTTTTGTGAAATTAACTGATTTATAAGTATCTTTTTATTTATCCAGCAACCCAAAGATAGAAGTGACTGTAAAAATTTGTCAATTGAAAGATTTCAATTTAAAAGTTGTCATTTAAAATAAAAGTTTCTAAAATTGAATGTCAAAATATTTGAAATTGATCCTTCGCCAAATTAAAATTAAGTTTCTTGAATTAGATTTAGCTTAAGCGGGGTTTCTGAATTCTTTTTGAATATGATGGGACTTTTTTTTTTTTTTAATACAGATTTCTATATAAGGAAAAATATTTGATTTTCAAAATTTGTACAAAAAAATTGTTTTGAAAAGTAAAAATAATAGTCAAAAAAAAATTTGTGATTATTCAAAAAATATTTATTTATAAATTTTATTATTATATTTTAATTTTTAAAGCGAATATTAATGATTAAAATTTTTATTATTTCAGGATAAATAAAAAGAACAATCATTAAATAATTTGAAAATTTCATCAATATTTATATTAAATATAATGTACAAATGAAAATACCCCCCCCCCCCCCTTTTTTTTAATTCTCATAATGAACCATTCTATTTAAATATTCTCTAACAAACAAGAAATAAAATACAATTGTATATAAAGAATTATTTAAAAGATAACCTAAAATATAAAAGCTATAAATTTTAAATAGAATTAAATTAGAAGAGAAAAACAAAATAAAATCTTAAGAAGAAATAAATTATTTATTATTATTATTAAACCAAAAAGTTATAAATTTGTTTTACAATTTTTTTTTTTTTTTTTAAATGTTAATAGAGAATTTTTAAGATATTTAAAGTACATAAAATTGAAAAAAAAAAAATATTTAAACTTTTTTTTTGTAAATGATCAATCTATCAGATTTTATGGACGAATGTAAACATTTTTAATTTGTAATAATATTTTTTTGTTTTTTTTTTTGCAAATAAAATGATTTAAATATTTTGCTTTATTAATTAAAATTATCTTATTATTATAACGATTTCATTAAAGAAGTGAATACTAAATTTGACCTTTTTACCATTAATTTTTGTTTTGATTAGAAAAACTATATATATTTGTCATCAGGATCATCAACTCAATTAAAATCTTTGTTAAGTTTCCGAGGTATTTTCAGAATAAAATAGAAAATCCAGTTAAAAAACACAATTAATTTTTTAACCGGATTATTTATTTTCTTTTGGAAATACCTAGTAAACTTTTCTACATTCGTTAATTTTGGGATAATTTTTAAAATCATATAAACTGTTTTTTTTTTTAATCTTAATTTTTAAAGATAATTTGAATTATTTGCCGATCCTGTTTTGTTTTTCTTTCTTTATTTAATTACGTAATCTGTTTCATTCTTTTGGAATTAAAAAATTTCAATGATCATATGAGGTTAAATTTGAGTAAAGTTAAATATAAAAATCACATAAGATTAGCTGATAGTATCCAATGATTTGATTGATCAATAATTGTTGGTGAAATTTTAAACAAATATAGCAATAAATTTCTTTGTTCTAATAGTTCCAAAATTTTGGACACACCTGTTTTTATTTTTTCGTTTTTTTATTTTTTTTTTTATTTGGGTAAAAATGGTTACTTATAAAAACATTAATATTGGCTAACTTAAATGTGATTTAATTTTATAGTAAGTTTTGTAAAATATAAAAAAATTGGAGATTTTTTTTTTATTGTAATTTAAGGGAGGAGTTTAGAATTCCTCTTGTTTGCCCAAAAAATTGGAGATTTTTTTTTTTCCTATTTTTTATTTTGGGTTCCAAAATTTTTGGAATGCCTGTGTCTAAATATACACTCTTTGAATTAGGAGACATAAAATTTCGTCACTTCAAAATTCTCTCTACCAGACTAAGTGCCCAACTCTTAGTTCTTAACAATAAATCCAAAAATATAATAAATTTAACATTAAAAAAATCTATGACATTACAATCTAATATTTCTTGACCAATATGACTCAACACACCATTAGAAAAAAGGAGCTCAAATCCAAATAATACCCTAATCACGTACCCACATTCATATGAATTAAAATAATTCAAATTTTACATATTAATTATTTTTTACCTCTTCATTTTTTTTCCCTCTTCTCTCTCTTTTTATTTTTTTTTTAGACTCTATGATATTTTAGAAAAATAAATTGAGTTCAAAATTCTTCTAATGACGGTGTCTATTTTAGATACTTTTTGAATTGGGAGACACAAATTTAGTCACTTCAAAATTCTCTCTACCAAACTAAGTACCCAACTCTTAATTCTTAACAATAAACCCGAAAAGATAAAAAATTGAGATTTTTTATTTGTTTCCATTTTTCACCAGTCTGAATTTCCTTTTTATTAGGAAGAAGAGTTACAAAGGAAAAAGATCAAGTGGTTACTTCCTTATACTGAGATACGGAAACATGAAAGTATATGTAACTTGAAAAGACAAATAAAAAAGAAAAGCCTAAAAAATATCCAGGGTTAAAAAAAAACAAATAGATCAAAAAGAAAAAAGAGAAATTACAGCTCTTAAAACAACTAACACCCAAATTAGCTTTCATGATCAATTTTCAAATTAAATTAAATTAACCAAAAGTATCTTGGTTGTGATTTTGAGTGTTCTAAATCAAACCAATAGCATTGATTTTTATTTTTGATTTTTTAACACATGTTTATTATGGTTTCCTTTGTTTTTTTTTTTCTTCTTTTTTATTTTTTTCTTTTCAATTTTTTTGTTATTGTTTTTAAGGGACTAATCTCTATTAAATTTTTTTATGTAAATTTAATAGATATTGAGAAATTTATTTGCCAATTACTTAGATTTGAAAAACCTGTTTATTTTCAATATTAAACATATTTCTAGATAAGGAATCCTTATTTAGAAATTGGTCAAAAAAAAAATAATTGGTAAAAAGATTTTTTTTTTTTGGTTAAGGGAATAGTATCTATTATTTTTCAGCTTTTTTTTTTCTTTCTCCTTTTTTGATTTTTCAATCAATTTTTTATTTTTCTTATTTTTTTTTTCAATTTTTTGTTTTTTCAACCATAAAAATAATTTGATTTTTTCTTTTAGTCTTCTCTATCTACTGTTTTAATTATTTAAAGAAAAGCTACCCTTTGATTTATAATATTGTCAAAGTTATAATGATGAAAAAGAACCACCGAATAAAGTTTAGTGGTTCTGACAAATATATGGTTCTATCTTTTGATATCACCTCTCTTACATTCAATTCAAATTATAAAAAAAAAATTGAGATTTTTTTTGCATATTTTTGGTTTTGGGGGTGCCCAATTTTTTGGAATGGGATTTAGATAAGTTGTGTTTTGTGAGATCATATTATAAATAATTAAATATAATATGAATAAAATACGTCCTATATTCGAGATTATTTCATACAATCTTTTAAAAAATAAATTGAAAATAACAAAGATTTAAATAACATAAATTTCAAAATAAAAAAATATTTTTTAGCAAAAATCTTGTAAGGCATTTCCAAAAAAGTGTTTCAGTTTTTTTTCTATTTCAAAAAATATTTTCATGAAAGTAGTTTTATTTGTGAATTACTAATAAAGAATTCTACCCCCGAACAAACGATACATTCGTTTTATTTGTAAATTGGTAACATAAAATTAAGGGGATATATGAATACTGATTGAATCAACTGTTATATTTATTTCAAAATATGTTCATCAAAATATTTCCAAAAAATTTAAATAAAAACAAATCTTTTTTTGGAAAAAAAAAGTTTCAAATAAATTCAATAAAAAATTGAAAAATATGGGAAATGGATCTAAACCATTTTTTAAACACTAAAATATCCTGTTAAGTTTTTTTATCTTGAGAAAAATTTTCAAAATTAGAGATTTTAGGAAAAACAATTTTTACAATCCAAAAGAAAAAAATACCCAACAATTTTCAAAAACTAAAAATAAAAAGAAAATTTTGATCAGAAATTTTCATTTATTTTATTCAAGGTAATGTCTTATCAACTGGCAAATTGAATTTTTATGAAGAAATCAATTTACAGTAATAAATAACAATTTTGGATATTTAAATAGTTTACTTGGTAATTAATTTAATAAAGTATCTGTAAAGAAATTTACACTATTTATTTTGGAAATAGCTCAAGTCTAATGATAAATGAGGAAAATTTTCTACTTGGTTTTCATTTTTTTTTCTATAAAATTTTGTAGAAAGAAATTGAAATGTTTGATTCCACCTTTTCTTTTTCTTTGACTCTTTCTTTTTCTAAAGTTATTTACTGGCATACTGTTGTTTGAATTTTAAAACAAAAAAATTTTCACATTACACTATTCAAAATCGATATCTTAATATTTGTAGTGTTTTTACTAAATTTGAAAATTTTCCAAAAACTAAACTCATTTTTAAACAAAAGGACACACCTCTCAAATCACCAATAACATTGAATTTGATTGTTAATAAGCTAAATTCTTATTGATGATTTTCATTTTAATTATTCATTTTTTCATTTTTTGTTTTTTTATTTATAGGTATTGAACTGTTGGAATATGAAAAAAAAACAAGATAAGAAGAAACCAATTTGAAAATAATCTGCCAGTAAAAAAATGGAAACAGTTTAAGTTTGATTTCGAATGAGTTAGATGTAGGAATTAACAAAGACCATTATTGGATTGATGTCTGTAACAAAGAAAAAAGAAAATAAAGTATAAAACAATTCCAACATAATACCCAGATGAATTGCAGCTTTATATTGAAAATGAGACTTTAAAGAACAAAATTTTTGACGTGTAAAGAGTTATCAATAAAATGGAAAGAACTTTTTTCAATAATTCACCTTGTTCAATGGTTTTTATTGATTTTTTATAATTTTTTTTCTTTACAATTTACAAAAAAAGATTTCTCATTTCAAAAAAAAAGTACACATCAATTTTTAAAATATTTAATTTTAATTTTTATTGTTTTGTTTTAATGAGTTTTAAAGATTCAGTTAAGTCTTTTTTTTTTGTTTTAAAGAGTTTCTTAGATTTTAGAATGATACTTCAATTAATTTGACTCAATTATGAACAATTCTTGAAATTTTTTGTGCCCTTTTATTTGAAAAAGAGTTTATAAAACTTTTCTTGAACACCCCGACAAGGAAGAGGTTTCTTGTTAAAAAATTTATGGGTTCTAATAGCAAAAAATTCAATTTAATAAAAGAATAAAAATGTTTGGTGTCGAAACAGAAATTTAAAAATCGAAAATAATTTACCGAAATTAAAAAACAAAAACAACCCCAAACATTTTTATTCTAACATTAAATCGTTTTTTTTGATCTTAGAACCCCCATATTCGTTGAAAAGAAACCTCTCCCAGCGGAGCGCATTCGTGTACATAGGAAAAGTTTTATTAGTTTTTGAGAAAATGACAAATATGGTAAAAAAACTTAAAATATTAAGACATCGAATTTTAAACATTTGTATCTCATTTTTAGGTACTTTTATAAATATTAAGTGTAAAATTGAAATTTTGATCTTTTTCTATTTGTGTGACACATTTTATTATTTGTCTTATGATATTTTGAGGGAAGTTACAATTCCAAACGAAAAGAATATTGAAGAATTATTGGAATTAGAATGAAAAGAAATTTTATTAATTTATATTTCAAATACAAATATGATTTTTTCCTTATTTTTTGATAACTGGTATTGCATGTGCAAAAATGATTTCAATATTGTTCTTGTTTTTTTTTTGTTTAAATTATGATTTTTCATTAACTGTGATACTTTTTGGATGTGTGCAATAAAGCAGGAGAATTTTCAGTATATTTGATATTTTAAATAACAATAAATTCCATTTTAATCAACCATTGAAGATGTTTGAGTTGGTTTGAATTTTGGATCAAGTATTTTCGATATTCATTTGATGTTACTACTTTCAAAGCACTTCCTTTGCTTTTTAAATGGAATAGAATGCCATTTAAATACCATCAAATATATTTTCAAGTTCCCTAACCCTAAAGTGTATACCCAAAAGTATCGTCATTAATGAAAAAATCACATTTTCAACAAAAAAACATTAAAAATTTTCAAAACATTTTTGAGTATGTGAAGTGTGTTATCTCTCCACGAATAGATTAGATCTAGTAAATTTGCAATTATTACCATTCTTTTAAAAAGTGATAAAACTGTTCTTTTTCAAGCTCTCAAATTCAGGGAGATCTTGGCTTTCTGTGTATTTTTGTCAAGATAACGATAATCACATAATTATCAATTTCCATTTAAAGATTTTTCAAAATTGCGAAGAACAAACAAAAGTGAATCACAAAAGTTCGATTTTAAAAACGAGTAAAAACCTATCACGATTGTACAGGCACCATGATTTCATCCTTACCAAAAGAAATAAAAAAAAAAATAAGAAAAGATAAAAAAAGATTGAATAATTTCAAAGACAAAAAAAAACAAAAGCTTACCAATAGGAAAAATCTGTATCAAATCTCAACAATATTTCTGCCGACAAAAATAATATTTTGTAAGTAAAACAATAAAAAATATAAATAAAAAAATGTTCTTTCAAAGGCAATTTGTAGCGATAAAAAGAAAAGGAAGCAACTAATAAGATTGCCAAATAAAGAAGTGCGAATATAGAATCTGATACAAACCACAAAATACCAGAATACTTCATATTTGGCTCAACAAAAACAGAAAGATTATTGAAATGTAATGCCATTTGAGCAAGAAAAAAGATCGTGGAAACGAGAAAGGCGGTGATAAGAATTTTTTTTAAAGGGTTCCTTGACTGGTGCCTTCCAACAATCAGCAAAACAACAAGAGCAACCTCACAAAAAATTAAAACAGAGATTGTAAAGTAAATTATGGTATCCTTGAAATCGTTTTCCTTTGAAGATCCCCGAAAAGACATCAGAATGGAGCTGACCATACAACAAACGAGCAAAAAAAAAAGTATGATGTGGTAAATCTTTAAAAACCTGTGTGTTTTTATGACATGCCTCAGCTTCCCTTTGAAGATTTGGTAGATTAAATAAATAGCAACAAGAAAGTTGATGGCGAATTCGTGAAGATGAAAGACTTGGACGTTTTTTGGTGAGTACAGAAAAATTGTCTTGCAAACTGTGAATTGGTAAACCATAAAATCGAGGGTTAAAAAGGAAATAATTTGAAAAAGAACATAAAAAAATGTTTATTTTTGATTTTAAGGGGTTAATTAGTCATAATTATTGTTTTTTGCAAAAAGTCAAGAGAGTACCAATAATCTCTAAGAATGAATTAAATCTTGAGAGAAACAATACCATTATTCTATTTTCAAGAAATGAATTTACAAATATAAAAAATTTCACTTTTTTTGATTTAATATGAAATAAAAAGATCTAATATTAATTATAACTTTAATGAAAAACAATTCAATAAAATAGTATCCTTTTTACAGTTAGTTTTTTTATAAATTTCAGAAATAAACAGAAAATTTTTTTAATATTTTGGTAAAAATTCAAAAATTTAAAAAAATCCTAAGGTTGGCTTTTCTTGGGTTTTGTGTTTATTTAAAAAATCAATAGATTTTCGTTAGGTTTTTTTGAGTTTTCTATTTATTTGTGGTTCCAGGTTTTTTTGAGTTTTCTATTCCTAAGGAAAATCTATTGATTTTCATTAGGTTTTGTTGAGTTTTCTATTTATCTCGAAAATATATGATTTTCGTTAGGTTTTTTTTTACTTTTTATAATAAACCAAAAATTTTATAAAATTTTCGGTTTATTTCAAAAAGTAAAAAAAAAACAGAACACTTCACAAATAAAATAGAGAACCTCAAAAAAAACCTAGAATACTTCACAAATAAACTATAAAACCTTAAAAAAACTACCCTTAGCTTTTCAAAATTTCCTAAGAATATACAAAAATCGTAGATTTTATTCAATTCTTTTAAATTCTGGAAAAGCTAAGCACTTGAACACACTCTATGGCACATTTTCAACACAAAAATGATGAAGCACTTTTATCTTATTTATAATCTAGGCAAGATTATATAATGAAATAAAAAAATATCCCCTTAAAAAAATAAAAAGAAAAAATTATTTTGAAACAAAGACATGAAAAATAGAAAGAAAAGCAAAAAATTAATGAAGAGTTAAATTTGTTTTAAAAAAAAAATAATTTCAAATAGTTTATAAAACTTTTAATTTGGAGATTTATTGTATATAAATTCAAATTCAATTTTTTTTTTAAAATATCTAAATGGAATTTTTCACATTTTTCATCATGTTATTAGTAGATGGACAATTTCAATAATATTCGATTAAATTAAATAATTTTTTTTTTTGAAAATAAAGTATAAAATTATAGAAAAAAATCCATAGTTAAAATACCAATGATAAAAAAAAACAATTAATTTTAATTTATCTAATAAAACTGAGATTTATTTCTTAAAATATTTTACTAAAAGAATTTTTGTTCAATTTATTTTTTGATAGTTTTTCTTTTATATTTGGGAAAAAAAATATCAACATTTTATTGAAAGAAATCATTTGAATACAAAATCCATCATAATATTTCCAATTTTAAACTAATACTTTATTATATTTTGACTAAATGAACTTTTTTTTTTTTATTTTTTTTTTTTTCAATTTTCATCTTTACAACATTTTCAACTGTAATATATTGTATTTTTGATTAATTGAAATCATTTGAAATTTTTTTATTTTTCCTTTTTTATCTTTTTATTTTATCTTAACGAATAAAAGATGATGGCAATAAAACCTGTAAATTATTCATAAAAAATATATTAAACTGATTGAAAAGAAAAATGAATATAAACCCCATTCCAAAAATTTGGACATACCCAAAATCAAAAATATGCAAGATAAAACTCGATTTATTATATTTTTCCAAACCTAATATAAAACAACATGTAATTTAACTGGGTATTAATGTTTTTATAAGTTTTCATTCTCATCCAAATAAAAGAAAAAAATATAAAACTAAAAAAATAAAAACAGGTGTGTTCAAAATAATGAAACCAGCTGAACAAAAAATGTATTAGTAAATTTGTTGAAATTTCACCAACAATTGTTGATAGATCAAATGATAAGATCGCATCAAAAAATTGTATGTGATTTTCCAATTTAACAAACTTAACACTAAACTTTTATCAACTATATCAAAAAAATTTTCAAGATCTAAGGAAAGAGATTTCGTAACTTGAAAAAAGGAAATGAAAACAAAACAGAAAAGCCAAAAAATGAAATGGTTTGAAAAATAAAAATTCTTACCAAATTGAATTTAAAGTGGAGTATTGTTGTTCTTTCGCCCGTTTTAACTATGTCCAAATTTTTGGAATTTAGTTTATAATACCCTTAACGACTTTTTAAAAAAAAACTTATTTGATCTCCCCCAGCTATATCTTCTTTATTTTGTGAAGAAGAGTTACAAAATGAAAAAAAAAAACAATAGGCAACTTTCTAATACTCAAACATTAAAATACGAAAGTATGAGTAACTTATTATAAAACTAAAAAGCAAAGTCAAAAAATGTACAAAGGTTTAAAGCAAACCTGATCAAAAAGAAAAAAAAAATTACAACACTAAAAAACAACGAGTCAAATAAATATTAATGATCCATTATCAAATTAAATCAAATTAACCAAAAAATATCCTGACTGTAATTTTGTTTTTTTTTAATTTAAGATAGCCATGTTTTTTTTTTTTTTTTTTTTTTTTTTTTTTTTTTTTACCAATTTCTTCTTATAAACTCTTTTTCAATTTCTTATTTTTTCTTTTTTTCTTTCCAATTTTTTTGTTTTTGATTTTTAAACATGATGTTATTTTGGGGGTAGTCTTTCTAATGAATAAGGTTTGCAATTTCTAAATAAATAACAGTAATTAATCTAATGAATTCATTACAAATCAAGGCTTTTTGAAATTAATTTCGTTAATGTATAATCATCAAATAGATGATTTTACACTTAAATTACCTTTGAGGAAATTTAACAAAAACGATATTTAGAGTGTAATTTACACTTCTTCAATTAATATAAAAAAAAAAAACTTATCACATTTTTATTTATTTTTTTTTGGCAGAATTTAATTTTTTAAATTTCATCAGAAAAAAATTCTTAATCTTTATCAATTTTTTCAGATCAGTCGATTAAGTCAACTTTAAATAGATAGAATTGAATAATTAAAACCATTTTTGGTTAACAACTCAATTGTAAAAAAAATCTGATGATGACAAAATATTATTTTTAAGTTTCTTAACAAAAAAAAAATTCGGAAATATAATTTTTATAAGTTCAAGATAAAAGAAAAATAAGTTGATTAATATGCTTTTATTTAAGTTGTAAATCTGGACATATTTCTTTTTAAAATTGATTTTAATAAATTTTTTTTTTTTTTTTTTTTTTTTCTAATTTGATCAGTTGAAATATCTCACAGCTAAGCCCATCAAGAGATATATTTTAAACGATGATTTTTTTTTTTTGAAATAAAAAATTAATTTAAATTAAAATTGTTTTTAATTTTTTTGAGTTCATAATTTAAATTAGAATTAGCATTTAATTGGTAATATTCAACGGCATCAGATAATTCTTCAATGATTAATTCTGGGTCGTCGTCAGCTGTTAATTCGATTTTATCTGTATAAAAATATTTGATTAAAATTTCCAGGCTTTCGATTGTTTTTCCTGAATAATCTTTGACTTTGTTTGTATTTTCAGAAATATTTGTAAACATTTCTCTAAATAAGCCCGATCTTGCGATTAATACTAACTTGTGAACTGGAATTTCTTCAAAAAATTCTTCTTCTTCTTCTTCTTCTTGTTCTTCTTCTTGATTGTTTTCAAATTCGCTATCTTCTTGGACAAGGATCGAATAATCCTTTGATTCTTCGTCTTTATATAAATGTAGCAAATCAGTTTGCAGTTTATTTTCGGGTGGGTAAGTTAATTGCAATGTATTAAAAGTTTGTTCAAGTAATTTTTCATTGCTTATTACATCGCAATATACCCATTTTAGAAAGTTTAAAGTTTGTTCTTTATTTTTATCTTCAAAGAATTTTTTTATTTGTGTAATTTTCAATTTTGTTCTGCACTCAACAAGCGACTTGTGAATTTCGATTTCATTGCCAATCGATCCAATTTTGGAATCACAAAATTTTTTTGATTCAAATAAATTTGTAAAATCTTCAATTATTATGTTGCTTGAATCTAGATAGAGAAAGCTACAATAGATACCACATGAAATTTTGATTTTGTTTTTTGTGTGCAAATATTTTGTAAAAAAATTTGGTAATTTAATTTTTATTGGATGGTAAGATTTCTGGGTATTTAGATTCTTTGGTTTCTCACTTGAAAGTGCCCATCCATATAATTCATTATCTTCTGTTAAAACTAGAGTCTTATGGCTACCGGTTGCTAACTGGACAGCTTTTTTATCCTTAAGTTGAGGTATTAAAGTAAAAAAAACTTGTTGACTATCTTGACCATTATTATTTGCTGCTCCACACGAATACGTTTTACCATCAGTTGTTATTAATGTGGTATGATTATTACATGATCGAACATTCATAACATCAGTGCCTTTGAATTTTTCTACAATTTGCGGTGTAGATTGATGAACTCTATTACCAATTCCCAATTCGCCAGATGAATTATGCCCAACAGCATACAAATGATCAGGTTCGCTTGTTATGAAAAAAAAATTCATTGCCCAAATACCCCCAAAGATTTTTGTCACTTTGTCACGCAAAAAAATTGGCATTGGTTCATTCTTAGTAGTGCTATTACCAGTCCCAAGTCTCCCTTTAAAATATTTTTTTTTTTTTTTTTATTTTGGATTGTAAAATTTATGTTTTTAGGGTTAATTATTGAAAAAAAAAATTTTCCAGTTTTTGTGAAAAATAAACTCCATTTCAAAAATTATAACTCATCCCGAAATAATAAATTGAATAAAATATATATCTTGTTTGTATTCAAGAACAACAAATTGTTAAATATTATTTATAATTCGCTTTTAATTCATTCTAAAGAAATAAAAAACTTGATATTTCATAAATTAAAAAAAAATAAAACCAAAAACTAAAAAAAAAGTTAACCACAATTTTTGAAAAGAGAATTACCAATTTTTTATTACAGAACTTACATTGAAAAACAATTAACAAGAAGAATTTTTTCTAATAATTATCTGACATTTTAAAAGACATTACATAGCCAAAATTTCCTTAATGTTTCTTGATATTTCCTAAAATCTTTTTTTTTTTTCGAATTAAACTTTTGCAAAAAAAAAAAATGATCAAAAAATTGAAAAAAAATTGGTAAAAAAAAAAAAAAAAAAAAAAAAAGGTAATAGAGTAATTATTTACACAATTCTACTATTAAACTTGAGAATCAAACTCATTTATCAACTTTAGAGAAATGAATAATCTTATAAAAAGAGTTCATTTCCCCCAATTTAATTTTCAGTAAAAATATACAGATCCTTTTTGGTTTGGATTTTTGGATCACTTTAGAAAAACAAAAAATTTGAATAAAGATTTTTATTTTGAAGAAATCTCACTTTTAGTAATTCCTGGGAGTTTTTATCACTAAAAAGCATTGAATCCATTGAAGATCCAGAAAAAATTGATCAATTTTTTTATTCAATAATTTATTGAAAATCTTGATATTTAAAAGATTAGGTAATATTTCCTTTCAAATATTCAGAATATAAACAATGAACTTTTTGTATTAAAATCAGTAATTTGAGAATATTTATTCATTTTTTTTTTTTATTAGAATTATTAGTTTTGAATTGGTTTTATTTGATTCAAAATATTTAAAAATCTGTAAAATAATGGTAAAGCATATTGACAAAATTAATGCTTTGGTTATTACTAACTCACTGAAAGAATTAATAATGTGTTATTAATTATTGATATGAAAAATAATCAAATTAAAAAGTATTTCTTTAGGTTATAAGTTGAATTTTCCAGAATTTTAAAAAAAGTGTTTTGGGGGAATTTTTTTATTCTAATTGTTTGGTTGTTTGTTTTTTTGCTCGTATTTTTTGTTCAACAAAAAGAAAAAAATGATTTGAACTGTTCTTTGAATAATCAAATAAATTATATTTTTCCTTTAGGTTTTTAAAAATTATTCTAATTTGTTTTCACACAAGTACGATTTTTTATAACGAGTTATTTTGAAAATTAGTGTTTTTATTTTTAAAGTGTATTTATGTACGCTTTCTTTTCAAAGACAATAAGATTTCAATCTTCTTCAAAAAATAATTTTTTTGAAATAATTGGAAAATAGGTTGAATTTTGAACTTTTTAAAAAATGACAAAAATTGATCAAACTTTTTTAAAAATTATAATTCATTTCTGAAAATAGCTTTTAAACGTAATTTTGGTCTTGTAATAATAATATTTTACTTTATTTTGAAATTTCAAGATGTGGTCAATTTTTTTTGAATTTGGTTATTAAATTTACTATAAGATTTTTTTTCAATTTACTCGTCCCTGAAAAAGATATTATACACTTCATTGACTACACTAATAAAAAAATTTTTTAATAATATGTTATAAACGTGTTGTAAAGATGTTATAAAAGTTTAAAATGTTATAAAATTTTATAATAAAATCCTTTATAGCATAAGTGTTTGTTATAAAATGTGTTGTAAAATTTGTAACATGTTATAAACCTATTATTTTTTTAAAAATATATTGAAAAAATCATTGTATAAAAGGAAATTTTGTTATAAAAATGCTATGTATTTTTTTTTAAACTCAAACTTTTTATTTGTAAAAATTGTAAATATATAATTCCTCATAACTACCAATAAGAAAGTGATTAGAGCACTCAAAAAATTATGATAGTATTGTAGTCACTGTGGAAAGATTTTGGGAAATCCATTAGTAATAAGTCAAAAGTTTGTAAATTTTCTGCTCTTCTAATTTCGAATTCTATTTGGGTAAAATAAGAAGTATTTTACTAATAAATTCAACTTTAAAAATGTTATTTAAAGTTATTTTAGAAGAGTTTAACTAATTTTTTTTGTGATGTTGTTAAATTGATCAATCCCAAAAGATCACCGCGCTCAAGGATTTAAGACATTGGAAAATTAATTTGGTTCAAGTAACCCAATTATTCATTCAATAGACAACAAAGAAAAAAGTCCATCAACTTTTCCCGTAAAGGTTGGAAATTTAATGAATTCCCTTTCTTTGTTTAAAAAACAATGTCTAAAATCAAACAACGTTTTTAGTTTTTCTTCCAAAGAAATCAATCTCATTTTTCAAAAATTAAAAACGTTTGGTCTCTTTTTTCTTCGAAAAAAGGAGAGAAAAAACCATTTATAAAAAGATTTTAAAAATGAGAAAAAAAATAAATTTACAAATTTTTGAAATTAGAAAAAAACATTTTTTTTTTACTATGTCAAGTCAAGAAATTTTGGAGAGGAATGTTCAAAACCAGTTACTGTTAAAAACACATAATAGATGTGGATTTTTAGGTTTGATCACCTTCGTTTGTTAGTAAACAAACATGAAATAAAAGGTTAGATAGAGAATCATTGAAAAGTTGGACGATCTGGTTTGTCTCTGTGGGATTTTAAACCAAGTTTTATCGTTAATGGATGAAAATGAACAAATGTAAAATTTAATTTCAGTGTTTTCGATAACTCAATTAGGAGAAAAAGAAGCTTTGAAGAACAAGTTATTCAAAGTATCATTAAAAAATAACAAATTGGGTTTTACTTTTGTTTTTACTTGTTTAAATTCATTTGTTTTTTTATTCTTGTTTAGAGTTAGATCTCGAGTTCAAAAAAATAAATAGCACCTCATATTGTTTCATTTGTTCAACTATAACCTTTTATATTTCCTCATTTTGGATCCCCTTCCAGACTCAAAATATGATATTGTTCTGGTGCTAAGATTATATTAATCGTCATTCTTCGAACTCCTCAATATCATCTTATATCAATTCGAACAATATCATATTTCTCGTTCTTCCAGGCAAAAATGGTAACATAACAAGGTGATTGTTTCCAAATCAAAACAATAAAGACAGTTATATAGATGTTATAAAAAATTTTTTTTTATTCGGGATATGCGGTAAAATGATTCGAACTACTACAAATTGTTTTGATCATGTTCGTTTTCTAAAAACCGAATTTATCGAAAAAAAAAATTGAAACTTTGATTAAACTTTTTTTATTTTCAAATTTTAATCATTGATCTGTTTCCATCAACTTGTTTATTAGTGGTTTATCTTGTTGAACCATAGGTGGTGGTATTTTTAGAATTTGTGTGAATCGTAGTTTTTTGCAAAATGCTTCAATCTTGTCCTGAATGGCATAAAACGAAGTCGTGTTCTCTCAATCAAAAAATAGGTAACAAACAAAGAAGGAAAAAAACAAAAAAGAATTTAGAATTAAAAACAATGAAGAATAAATAATTTACCTTCAGCGTTTGATCCTGTAACATACAATTTGTCACCATTACAAATATAATAAGCAGAACAAGAGCCCATGATAAATTCATTAACAAACAAATTCTTTTCTGTGAAAAATGTTACTGGCCTGATCTCTTCAAAAGTACTTTTGTCTGCATCAAGAATTGGCACTTCCATGTATTGATTCATACTAGCTAACGACCACACCTTTCCTGATTGTGTTAAAATTTGATAAGTTTGGTAGGTTGCATCAATATCTTTGATCTGTTCGTTGTTTGGTAATTTGTATTTTTTTATCTCCTTATCTTTTTCATAAAACTCTAATTTGTTGGGATTTTTCCAAACAAGAAAGTTTTTCCCAACACCAGCAACGATCTTTTTTATTGTTTGGGTGTTTTTGATTTTTGTTTCACACCATCCAGGTAAATTCGATTGATCTTTTGCAATGTATCCGAATTCTGGGACGCCAAGAAAATAAAGAGAGGTATTGTTTTCCATTTGCAGTAATTCGATAAAATATTTTGTAAAAAAGTTAAAGTCAAAAAAATGGGTATTCAAATTTATCAACATATAACTAAAGCATAAAAAAATGGAGTCAATTTTTTTCTTCACAACACTTTTGTTTTTTTGAAATTGTTCAAATTTTGAAAGGAATCAATCACAAGATTAAAATACAAAAACTTTCAATTTAAAAACTTTTTTAAATTTCAAACTTTTAAAAACATGTAATTTAAATAACTTTTCTACTTTTCCGTTCTTCCTAAAAAGAGTTTCAGGTTATTGAAAAGTAAACCAATATATTTCCATTTAAAAAACTTTTCAAAATTTTCAAAATTTTCAATCAAGGGAGTAGTCATTTTTGAAAATAAAATGAAATCTTGTCAAGATCTTGAAAATTTTTTTTTTTGTAATTTGTGTTTCGACTTATGGAATTGATGAGTTAGCCCCATTTTAACAATTTATTGATTTGAGTCTCTTTTTTGAAATTCAAAATTTGTATGTTTCCAATATAAAACCAAAAAAAGTAATCTATTATTTTGTTTCAAAATTAAGTTAATTCTTGAAAATGGGAAAACAAATTTTTCGTTTTATTTTGGAAAGTATTCATTTCCAAAGCAAATTTTTTATTTAGTTTCTTTTTCTTTTAATTAATATTCCAATCAAATCTTAGCCAACAAAACTAATTGTGGTATAGGTGAACCCATAAATGAATATTCAGTAGAAGCTTAACTACAGTTTATCAATTAAATTGAGATCTATTAAGCAAAAAAATTTTTTTCTTTAAGATTTTGAAAAAGTTCTTTTCTGGTTTTCAAAAAATGAAAAATAATTGCCAAAATCTTTTTCAAAAAAAGAAAAAATATTTTTTTAATAAATTGTTTTGTCTTATTCACAAGAATCCTTATAACAATTTAAATCATTTTTGGCAGAAAAAAAATGTTTTTGAATTTTGAGGATAAAATTAACTAATTCTCAAATATCTTCTTGAAAATTTGTTTTTGAAAAATCGAATTTTGTCTTAATATAAAAACAAAATTTCAGAGTAAAATTTTTACCTGACTTTAAAAATTTGATTATTATAACTACTATTCTTAAAAAAATACAATTATTTTTTAATCCGTTAAATATATCAATTTTTTTGGTTAACCAAAAGTTTTATCCCAAAAAAGAAAAAAATCTTTATATTAATATTACTGGTAACAAAGAAATGTTATAGTCTAATAATAATCAAATTTGCAATAAACGGGGTAAAAATTAGATAAATTGTGAGAAAAAAAAAGAATTTAATTGTTTTCTTTTTCAGAAAAAATGGAAAAAAAAAATTGATCTCACTAAACTAATTTTCTTTTATGGCTTTTTGAGTCGATCAGAATTTTTTGACACTTGGGATCTACAAAATTAGTAAGTAGAGAATACCACCAATAACATATTATAAAATTTTGCCTTGTTCTCGTAGAATATTAGTCATATAAAATTTCAAAAGGCTATCTTTTGTGAATTATTATTTTGGAACTTTTTTTGGCTTACAAAAGTTTGTATCAAGTAATTGAAATTTGAAAAAATATGAAAGAATATCAGAGACTGAAATTTTGAGGAATGTCAGTCTGATAGTTCGAAAAAGTCTTGAAAGTATTTGTATCGATTGTGCTATTCTTGTTGTGAAAATAAAAAAAAAAACATTTTTGCCAAAACAATTTGAGACAAAGCCCATCTGATAACTATTAACTTAAGATAACAAACAACATTCTTTTTATTTGTGTTGAAAGATCATTTCGAAAAATTTGATATTAGTACTACCTTCACAGGGTATCTTATTTGTCCTTTTGTTGTTTTTGGAATGATTCATAAATCTATGAAGAAATAAAAGAAGAAATTATGAGACAACAAAACAAAAAAAAATTTTAGTTGAGTGCCTGTTTTTGGAAATCAGAAACCTAAATTTTTGTTTAAATAACCCTTACAGACTTTAATTATCAGTGTTTCACATTAAAATCTGTATTTTATTTTTTGTCAAAGAAAAATCTTTATAAGATTAAAAGAAACAGATAATTTGGTGAAAACAATAACTGACAAGATTTTGAATTGTTAATATTCGGGAAATTGTTATATATTTACAAAAATTTCAAATTAAATCTTTTTTATAAATCACCAATTTTTTTATGAACAAATAATAAACCTACTCGAAGTCCATTAAAGTGGTGTGTCTATATAATACTCAACTATTTGTTTGATAACCAAAGGAAATAAACTTATTTTGAAACATAACTAGAGTTTAAATTATAACTTACCCGCTCATTTGAATGATGATTATTGAAATTAAACCTGTTCGAAATATTATCCAATCAATCAAAAACCAAAAATAAAAAATCTAATATTCTAAACTCAAGTAAACCTCTCTAAAAACTCTATTGTTTTTCAAAATAATTTTATCTACTTTAGTTATCAAACAAATAGTTGAGTATTCTATAGACATACCGCAATAATGTACTTTGGTTATGTATATTCCTTGGTTTATAAAAAAATTGTATCTTAATTCAAAGAATTTAATTTAAATATTTTTAAATATGTACCTACAACCTAAAAAAAAACACTAAAAATGGAAAACTGAACAAATACCTTCTATTAAAAAAATGAAAAAAACTAAATGAAAAGATAAAAATAAATAAAGTTTCCATTTAACTTTTTCTTGATAATATTTTTTGCCAAAATCATTGAATTCAAAGTTGAAATTATGTATATTTTTAGAGACACTATCTTGTTTTAACTCACTTACTAAAACAAATTCTAAATTATGGGAATTTTATTTTCACAAAAGGGACTAATTTGGTCTTCAAATGTTTTTTTGATTTTTAAATGTTAAAAATTAAAAAAAAAGTTCAAATAAAAAGAGAAACTCTCTGAAAAAATATTCTAATTTAATATATTAACTTATTCTTTGATTTCAAAATTTTCCACGACCCCAGTTTTTCAAATAAAAATAAAAAAGTGTACAGTAATTTCAAAAAATATTTTCGATATTGAAAAGTTGAAAGTCTTTTTATTCTGAAAAAAAAAAAATTATCACAGTGGTTAATGGAATGAAGTAATCAACTAGATTTCGAAAAATATTAATCAGAAGAAAATGGTGCTAAAATTATTAAGGACATAATTAACAATTTTATTATTATTAAAAATTAAAAATCTTGTCAGTTATTGTTTTCACCAGATTATCTGTTTCTGTTAATTTTATAATGATTTTTCTTTGACAATAAATAAAATACAGATTTTAAAGTGAAACGCGGATAATTAAAGTCTGTAAGGTATTTTTTTTAACAACTATACTAAATATTTCGTAAGAATGACTTTGACTTATTAAAAATCTAATATCAAATACTATATATTAAAAAATAAAGTACAAATTGAAAATTTATGTGAATGAATACAATCAATTTTTAAGAAAATTTGTCAATAAAAAACAATAAATTTCCAATATATAATGAAAAAATAATATCGATATTTTAACAAATTTATTTCTTGATTTAAAATCTACTCAAAATATCAAGGGTTTAACCTTTCAAAATTATTTTAACAAGGGTATATGATAAAAACCTGAATAAGAAATTTATTGGGAGAAGGAACAAAAATGGTAAAGGTTTAATAAGAAACGCTAACTTCATAAAATTAAGGTCGATATTTTTAGATGAAAACAGGGAAATTGTAAACAAAACCTCTCTTAAACGAGTTTTGTTGTTTCATTTAAATTTAAACGCTAGGGATTTCTCTTAATAAAAAAATATGAAATGTTCACAATTCCAGTAAATTTCACAATTATACTATCGTAAGATCAAATCCTAATAAAATTTTGATTTTCATATTTCATAATTTCCATTTCAAATCTATAAACACAAAACAAAATCACAAATTGTTCTAAATCATCTTTACATTTATTTATACAAGCTCGAAATGATTTATAATTTGAATTTGACTTGATAATCCCTTAAAGTCATTTATTTTTTTTAAAATTTTTTTATCAAAGATATATATATATATATATATATATTTGGTGGGATTTTCACTTGTTAAAAGCGTAATTTTTTTGTAATTTCTTCAGACGAAAAATTCTTTTTGAGTGGCGGATGTTAAATAAAAAAATAAATAAACTCCTTCTAGTCAAAGTGGTCCAGTTAAATTGAAGAAATAATAGAACATTAACTATGAGTTTAATTTATTATTCTTGTCAAAATAAATTCTCAATTTTTAAATTTGATCATTTTTTCTCATTTTGTAATTTTTTTTTTTTGTTTTTTGCTTTTTTTTCTTCTTATCTTTTTTTTTTTTTTAAAAAAGTACATCTGATAAAAAAATATATCTTTGAAATACCAAATTAACATACAGAAAAGTGAGGATTTGTATTTTATTTTAAAATTCATACATTTACAAGTAAAAAATCTAATTATCAACAATTTTACTTTTCGACAGAAATTGTAATATTTTGTAAAATAAGTATCAATGAAAAGAGCCCAAAATTTTTTTAAAATTTTATTTTTTTTTTTTTTTTTTCGAAATTTATCGTTTGTTAATAACTTTTCTAACTCAAGAAACACTAAAGATGCTTCAAGGAATTCAAATGAATTAAGTAAAATCTTTGTTTTTACTTTATTCTTTTTTATCTAATAAAAAAGATAACAGCAGAATATATTTCAAATTGGGCTTGTGTGCTTCTATTTTACAAATGAGTACGTTCATAAATTATTTAAATAGATATTCTTATCTTTATTTTAATAAGATAATGAAAAAAAATCCATGCAACCTATGCAAAAAACATTTAAACCTAGAAATCATTGGAGATATCGATCATTTTTTATGGTTTTACACATCTGATAAAAAACAAAAATTTTTGGGTTAAAGAATTAATCCAAACAAAGAAAAATAATAAATAATATTTAGTATTCAATAAGAGTAAATTACTATCTAAATATCTTATTTACTTTAATTTTCTCAAAGGTAATTTAAGCTTAAAATCATAGATGTCACAATTCTTCAAGTGAAATGCATACCCATTTTTTTTTTCTGTAACAACAAGTAAAAACAATAAATTGAAAAGAAAAAAGGAAAAAAGTTAAAAAAAAAAAAAAGGAAACTTCAAAAGAAATTATAAGAGACATTTGGGAAAAAAATAGTGAAAAAAAAAAATGACAATCCTATCTTAATTTAAGAAACTTCAAAAGCACAAATATGGCAATTTGGTATAAAATTTTATCATTCTAAGTAATTATGAGTGGCCATTGATAAGTAGATACTAATTTTTTCCTTTTAAATTACAGAATTATACTATTTCTTGAAATTTTTACTTATTTCTTCAAGTTACTCATATTACCCTGTTCCAGTATTAGTATTAGCAAGTAAGCACTTGATATTTTTTTTTTCCTTTTTAACTCAACTTCATAGATAAAAAGAGATCCAGCAAGGCAAAGATGATAAAAAATCTCAAAAAAAAGTGTTGTTATTTGAAAATCATTAGTTTTTCTAAATAAATAGAAAATTTACAAAAAAAATAGCTACAAACCAAGTTAATTTCTTTTTCCTTTCTTTAGTGAAAAAAAAAAAAAAAAAACAACTTTTTTAAAAAAAAGATTGTCGTTTGGCATTATTTATTTTAATTTTAAACAAAAAAAAAAAAAGAAAAAGTTGAAATATATTTTATTATACACCTATTTATTTTTAACCATTTTCAAAAAGTGTAGGATCAAAATTTTCAAAAGTGTTACCCGGGTTACTATAAAGGAGTAAATCAAATTGTTTGAACAACACTTCAAACAGTTTGAATAACACTTTTGAAAATTTTGATCCTACACTTTTTGAAAATGGTTAAAAATAAATAGGTGTATAATAAAATATATTGCGACTTGATTTTTTTAAAGTCTAATAAAAAATTAATTTAAATTAAAATTGTTTTTAATTGTTTTGAGTTCATGATTTAAATTAGAATTAGCATTTAATTGGTAATATTCAACGGCATCAGATAATTCTTCAATGATTAATTCTGGGTCGTCGTCAGCTGTTAATTCGATTTTATCTGTATAAAAATATTTGATTAAAATTTCCAGGCTTTCGATTGTTTTTCCTGAATAATCTTTGACTTTGTTTGTATTTTCAGAAATATTTGTAAACATTTCTCTAAATAAGCCCGATCTTGCGATTAATACTAACTTGTGAACTGGAATTTCTTCAAAAAATTCTTCTTCTTCTTCTTCTTCTTGTTCTTCTTCTTGTTCTTGTTCTTCTTCTTGTTCTTGTTGGTTTTTTTCATATCCGCTATCTTCTTGGACAAGCAGTGAGAAATCTTTTGATTTGTCGTCTGCCCAGAGTGCCAATATATCTTTTTTGAACGGCTTTTTTGATAATATTAATCCATTGAACAAACTGGACACCATCCCTTCCAATTTTTGATCGACTCTGATACGAGATCCATAGCACCATTTTAAGCATGTTTCAATGTCTTGCTTTGAAAAGTTTGTTTCCAAAATGGTTTTACATTGGGCAAATTGCAAGCCAAACCGGTGTTCGATAAAAGATCTGTGGCATGGGTGTGTTGAGATTATGTCGTCTGTTAAAATTTTTTTAGTTAGCAAATTGTAAAAGTCTGCGCCAAAGTGGTTTTTTGCCTTGAGGAAAAAAAAGGAAGTTGCAGTTCCACACTGGATTTCAAAATTGTGCCTATATTGGATTGGGACGGTAACTTTCTGCAGTAGCACTTCGTTCGCTGTGTTTTTGGGGACTTGCCCGTCTAACGAATAACCCCACCCATATATAGTATTATCCGAGAGAATAAGAAACGATTGCCCACATCCGACGCGAATCTTTGTGGGGACAAGATCTCTGTTGTCCCAAAAGTTTAATTCTTCCCAATTTACTAAAGTGCGATCAAGGCCACATCGCTTTTGCTTTCCAATTGTATAGAGGACCGTTTTGTTGTTTTCTTCAATTAGCGCCAGCGCGTGGCTCACTCCGCATTTTAAAGAGAGTACCTTCTTTTGATTTAAAAACTTGATCTCGTAGATTTTATCTTTGGCCTCACAGTTCGCCAAAATGCCCCTTTTGTTGCCGATACCATAGAATTTATGATCCTTTGTCTCAAATGTAACATTTTCCGAATCAACACCACCAAACACCCGAATTACATTCCGGTGCACTAGCACGGGGACGGGTGCTGTTTCGCGGTTCTGTATGAAAGAGTTACTCCCGCAAAGGTAATAATTTAAATCCCGAGAAACGAAATTGCTCGTGAGGTAGCATCCAAGAATCTTGTCGATAATTGGGGTGTCTATTTGCTGCACAACATCGGGGTCGTAGGACGGTGTCTTAAGATCGTCGATAACCTTGCCAATTTTTTTTGGCACACAAAACTCCTTTTTTGTATACCCCAGGCAACTTGAGTTTTCCCAAGTAAAGGAGTACGGGACACCGTCTTGCGATAAAATTAGGCATTGGTTATAACCTGCAGAGATCTTTTTGGGCTTAAAATCCAATTTAATTGTGTGGAATTGTTTAACTACAGATCCCGTAATATACAACTTGTCGTCGCTCGATAAAAAGATCGTTGCATTTTTGGAGCCTGCAACCTGTTTAATTGTGATGCTCTTCTCTTTGAAATACTCAACAGGCTGTATCTCACTGATTTTTGATTTCGTTTCGGAAATTGGTAATTGTTTGAGTGTATTCTAAGAAGTGAAATTAAAATGTTTGTTTTTTAAGTTTTTTTGTTTTTTTGTTTTCAAGTTTGGTATTTTTTTTTGTCATTCAAAAAAAATAATCTTACTCTTCCGCAGCAATACATCAAACCAATATTTTTTTTGATTCGAAATAAAAGTGTTAAAAATGAAAAAATGAGAAACATACTTTTTTCAAGTACCCATTTTGTCGTTTTTGTTTTTGCTCATGAAAATTTTTATGTTTCGTTTTTGTGAAGAACTATTGTTTTTTTTTCTCTTTGATTGGAAAATTTTGTTTTGTGGCTGTTCTCAAATTTTGTTTTGTTGTTTTGGAAAAATACTTTTCATTGTAAAATACAAAGATCAAAATTTTTATTCCACTTTTGCAGAAAAATATCACACTACCATAGAATTAAAATAAATCATCAAAAGTATAATTCAGAAAGAGAGGTTAATAATTTAAGCGGAATTTAATTCATAAAATTTAAAATGTTCAGGATTTAAAAATCTCTTTTTGGAATGTTGAATGAAAATTTTGTTGCATTTATTTGGCAACAAATAGTAAAGTTCATTAAAATTGAACTTTCACAACAAACACTAAAGCAAGAGATCTTTTTTTCAGATCATTTTTCAAAGACTTTCCAATTTCTATATTCCTCTTTCAGGGATTAGTGACTCATATTTGGTTGTTCCCAAAAGTTAATTAAGTTTATTGTTTTCGAAAGGGTTCAATTAAACCCAATACCCAAGAATCGTATTTCGTTTCAAATTTCACGAAATGAGTTTTCATTTTCAAAAGAGTACATTTTTCCCAATGAAATTTTCAGGAAAAAGATACTGATCCGTTTTTTTTTTGATTTATGCAACAAAAAATCAATTTATAGTATTTTTCTGTAAAACGAACAACATATTTTGAGTTATATAAACTTAAATTCCCATAATGAGAAACATGAAACTGAAAAAGAAAAAGAATTTTGATTTTCTTGACTAAAAAATGACCTACATTTCAAACAATCTAAAAAACAACTTAAATTTTTAAAAGATCACATTGCCGATTTGTTTTGGTCAGTGGGATACTATATTTTACATTTTCTACATTAACCACAACAATTCTTAGAAAGTTGTTATCTTTCTCATAGTTTTTGAGTTTTTGTATTGATTCTTTTTGTTTTTTATAAAATTGAAGTTACCAAGATCGTTTATAAGGTAAATTTTTACTTAATTTGATTTTTAACCGAATCTCCATTATTAGATACCCCAAACAAAAGATTTATTTTTCTTATGGTAATTGTTCTGTTGTTAAAATTATTTATCTTAATAGGTAATTGTTCTTATCAATATTAGTTGGGGTGGGTACATGTGGGAAAGTTTTTGTGACATTTTACAACTCATCAATCATAATAAAAAGTAAATGAGTAAAAATTAATTAATTTTTTTTATATATAATAATTTTTTTTTGTTCAAAATTGAAAAAATGATCTTTATTTTTTAGGAAATGTGCATTTTGGTGAATCCAATATAATTCTAAAGAATTTTTAAGGTTTTCTACCGATACTAAACCCACAGCAAAATATCACATAATAATTTCAATTTTTTTGACATTTTACTTAATTTTAACCACTTTGGTGAAAATATCAACACAATCAACACAACCATCATATCAAAATAATAATCATAGTAACTTCTTCACTATTTCCCAAGGTTTACCACTTTCACATAATAAAAAAATTTTTCTCAAAGGTTTTAGATAAGATATCATTCCTAATTCAGTTTCATTCAAGAAATAAAATAACTTATTTTCAAAAGAAAGGTTTAAAAACATTTTATTTTCCAATTTTCTTTTTCAGTTTTATATACCATTAAGCAATTTCCAAAAAAATAGGACAAATTTATTTTAAATTATATTTATTAAATTCCTTCTTCAAAAAAAGTATTCAAAGATACAAATCATTAACTATTGTTTATTGATTATTGGCAATATTTCAATGGTATTTTCAGTGGTTTATTACATAAATAAAATATATTTAATATATGATCTTGATTTTATCTGATGTTTTTTAAGTGTGAAAAATTCTATTTATTATTTTCTTTCTTTGATAAAAAAAAATCATTCTCATAACCTATTTAATCTTAACAATTTTTCCAATATAAATTGAAAACAGATAACTGAATTTTATTGTTTAAAAATCATTTATTTTCTTTCCTTATTTCCAATTTTTGATCGAAATTGGTCATATATCGTTTTCACCAAAAAAAATATTTATTTTTTTTATTCAATTTTTTCGGAATATTTCAAAGAATATATTTTGAAATGGATACCTTATTTTTTGATTCAATTGGTATGAATATTTAACTTCAGTTCATTTTGTCAATCAACAATTAACTTGGCAAACAAAGATGATTTTTTATAAAATATAAAACAATGCCCCTCTTTTTCTAAAATACTGATATATAAATTCTGTAAAAATAATTCCTTTTTCCTTCTTAGATATTACTGAAGAAATATGGGAGGGTGGGTTGTCAGTCACCAAATCATGGTAAAAACACACAGTTACTTAAATTTCAAATACAACTATGTTTTTTAAGAAACCAATGTTATAATCATTTATTGTTTATTATCATTTTCTTTGATAGACCAGGGTGTAAAATCTTATTGAAATGAGGAACACACCATTTGAATATGCCCTGTAAGTTTACCAAGTAGAAATGGATTTTTTTTTGTAAAGAAATATCTTTTTTTGGTTTTTTATTTTTAAAAATTTTTATTCAAAGAATTGTTATATATAAGCTCAATTTCAAAAATAGGGGTAGATTTTCCATCGGAAAAAAATTTTTTTAATTGTTTTTTTTTTTTGAATAATAATGTATTTTACTATAGTTTTTAGAGATAATAACCAAGATACATTAATAAATAAAAATATAGTGTAATCATTTTATTTTTTGAAAGACAAACCAAACAAGAAAATAATATTAATAAAAAAGTTTGCTCCTAATTTTGAAATTTGGCTTATATGGATTGTTATTATCGTTGATGTTGGTTTGTTATTAAGCTTGGAAAAAAGAATTTTATCTCATAATTATTCAATTTTTAATAATTGGTTTTTTGTCTCTAAATTTAGGGCTAGTTATTCAATTCCCCTTTTGAAAAAAAATGATCAAAATTCAAGTAAATTTATCTTGATATTTTTTAAATATTAAACAATTATGTTATCAAAATAATGTGTTCTCAAAAGACCAGAATCCGTGTTTCAAAAATAAAGTTATGATTTTTTTTTTTTCTTCTTGTTCTAAGGCAACACCCAATCAACTACCCAGTTGTATACCAAAGTTCAAATTGATTTTGAAAGTAAACTACTAGTGGATTTTAGTAAATTTGAAAATAAAAATGAAATTTGTTGAAAATTTTTCATTATTCTCTCAGTTTTTATGAGACTAAAATTTTTTTATTTTTGATTAAAATTTCTCAAATGAACTTAAGTTTGATAAAGATAAATTTTCCAATTTGATCCTTCATTTTTAGATTTTTTTTAACACTGTAAGAACTTTAAGAAATCAAAACTGGATTCAATTATGGTTTATTATCAGTTTCTTTGATCTGTTAATGAATAGGTCTTCTCTACTGTAAATTGAGTATTAAATCGGAAAATTTTATACTTCATTTTCAATTTCCGATTTGAAATAAAACCACAAACCTACAATTTATTTCTATGGGAACTCTATTTATAAAAGAAAAAAATAGAAAACAAATTTTTTCTTACAATGATCAAAATAATGAGTGCTCAATAATTATAATCCATGTTCCAAAATATAATTCGTGATTTTTTTTCTGCTTGTTCCAAGGCGACACCCAATCAACTGCCAAATAGTATACCTAAGTTCAAATCAATTAGTGAAAGTTAACCCCTTGATATTTTCAGTAAAATTTTAATTAGGGATGTAATTTGTTCAAAATTTTTCGTAATTCGCTGAATTTTTTTGAATTTTATTGTTTTTTTGGTGATATATAAAAATTTTACTCTATTTTCTGAGATGAATTTTACAATTTGATCCTTCATTTTTAGAATTTATTTTTAAATAATAGAACTTTAAGAAACCAATATCATATTTAATTAGGGTTTATTATTGGTTTCTTAGATTGGTTGATATATAGTTCTTCTATAACAAAAAAACACGCTTTTTATTTTGAAACAAGCTTTAAATTTTTCTGCATGCTTAATTTTTACTATAGTATTTATAATTCAAATATTAAGTGCAGAACTTGAAGAAATCAGTACCAAATTTAATTTTCATTTTTTGTCAGTTTTATTATTGGTTTTAGTGATGCTTTTAATGTATATGTCTTCTATAAAAAAAAGAAACAAGCTTTTAATTTGGTAACAAGAATTAAACTTTTCTGCAAGTATTATTTTGACAATAGTCTTATTAAGGAAAAAAGGAAAATATTAAAAGCTTTTTTTTTTGTTTATTTTCATATAATTTAACTATACGATTCTTTTCCAATTTTAAAAACAAAACTTTTCATTACAGGTTCTTAAAAAATATTCGAATTATTCTTTGAAAAACTCAAAGATCTTCACACAAACAATTAATAAGAAATCATTATTTTTTGAAATTTTATTATTCTTTGTTCTCATACTTTACAAGCAATTTTTCGATTTATTATTCGATTTAAACAGAAAAATAGAAAAATATCTTTTTGTGAACACAAAGATGCAATTTTTCCAAAAAAGTTGGTTTAAATATAATGAGTAATCATTTAAAATGAAAACCGAAAATATATCATTGCATAAATATTATTTTTAATCGATTTTTTGAAACTTAAATTTGGTGCAAATTGTTTGAGGAAAACAATCAACATGAAGATGAAGATCTGTCTCTTGATTTTAGCTCCTTAAATTGTTCAAATGAAACCTCCCAACTTGACCACTATATAAATTCTTTTCTCAAAAAATGTTTTGAAAAAGCACATATTCCAAAGTAGAATTAAATTTAAGTGAAAAAAATTATTTTTTTTATGAGTTAATTTTGTTCTTCGAAAAATGTTATTTAATATTATAAAGTGCTATTAGGATTACTAATAAATAATAATAAATTGATTTGCAAACCAACTTGAAATGATAATGTTCAACTGGTAAATATTTATCTTTATTCGAATTTCCAAAAAGAGAATCTAATTTGTGACGTCTATTTATTTATTTGGTAAGTTTGTGTTCTATTTTGGGTAAACTCAGAATCCTAAATAAAACGAATTTACTTTGTAAAAAAGTTAATCAGTTGTAATTCGATCAAAGTTTAATTTCAAAAATCAAAAAGCAAGGAATCTTCGATCTTTATGTATTTTTTAATACGCATAAAAATTCGAAATTCCCATTTTTATTCGGTTTAAGATCTAAAAATAGTCTCTTTGTCTCATTTGGAATGTAGGAATAAATTAATTTTGTGTTTTTCAAAATTAAAAAATTTTTCCCCCAAAACATTGCTTTTTGTCACTTTAATGGGAACATTTAGAAAGATCAATTATATTGAAAAAAAAACATACAAGTAATACAAATTGCATTGACTTTTAATTTGGATTCCATACTGTACCTTTGAAGAATATTGAAGAAATTTTAAAAAAACGACTAATAAAAAGTTGTAAACAAACTTTTTAAAAGTGTTCCCCAATATCTAGTGTCCTAATTATGAATCTTTTACAGTGTTACTTTTTTTTATATTAAAAAAATTATTTTGGAGAATTGGAAAACAAAAATCCATTTGGTTTTCTCAATTTAACACAAAATACGTGTAGTGTTTGAAAAGCTGATCCGTTGTTTTTTTATTTTTCTAAAAATTATTTGATAACTCTTAAAACTAAATTTTTTGTCAAAATCTTGAAAAATTCGAAAGGGAACCAATCTCTAAAGATTATACAATATATCTTATTCGTAATATTTTCAAATAAATCAAAAAATTATGATGATTGGTTGCGCTTACTAATAAAAATCCAAATTTAATTTTAATCAGAGAGTTTACCTGAATCGAAACAAATCTTTTTTACTGTGATTCCAAGAAAGTCTGATTTTATTTGTTGAGTTATTTAATAAATGTTAAATAATTATTCGAAAGGATTTTTAAAGAAAAAAACAAAACTTTTCGAAACACTTTATAAAATCATGTTCCCCCCTCTGTAATTTCACCAGAAACAATGAGGTACTAATTTATAAAAATGATTTCACTTAACACTCATTTTTTTATTTTTAAATAACTTTGTGAAAAATGGGTTGTATATCTTCGACTAACAAAGATCCTGAAAGAAAACAGAACAAAGCAATTGATAAAACGCTGAGGCAAGTTGAGTCTGAATTATCAAACAATATAAATCTACTACTCATTGGTAATTAATTATATTTTGAACTTTTTTTTTTTTTTTTTCAAATTTTGAAATTTGCCATCAACACAACCACAACATACAAATTTTTTTCAAGCAAAAAAAATATTTGAGAGTGTATAAAGCCAAACACACAACATAAGTTTGTGAAACTTCAAAAAGTATTCTCCCAATTGTAAAAAAAAAAAAAAACGATTTCTCCTCATAAAATTTTTTATCTACTTTAAGGAATCAAATCACTGAACAACGAAATAAAAATTTCATTAACTTTCAAAAAACGAAAGGAAATTACGACTCAAAAATTTTCTTTTTAAATACACTTTGTTGATATTTGAAATATAAAGTGTACCAAATTTCTTCTGATTGACTTTTTCCGTTTCTTAAATCTTCTTTTCATTTTGGAAGAACCCAAAATATATCAAAATACATAAGAAAAACAGACCAAAGAAACAAATAGAGAACACAATTTCCAATCTATTTCTTTGAAGACCCATCAGAAAAAAAAAGGAAAAAAGAAGTGAAAATTTTTTCCCTTTTATTAATCGGACATCATTGTTCTAATTTTTTTAAAATCGATTTGCACAGAGACTTATTTCAATTTACAATGTGATCATTTATTTCATTTTTTTTTTCTAAAAAAAAGACTTTTTCTAGATACGGGGTAATGTAAATAACCCATGTTTTATACTTTAACTCATTACTCAAATTTCACTCATTGCTTTTTTTTAGACTTGGGTATTGGAAGACCAGTAATCACAAATAGATTCTATTTCCAGATTTAAATTGACTTTTGATGTTAGATCTTGAATAAACATAAATGACTAAAAAATATTTACTAATTTATTTCAAAACTTTGATTATGGTTAAAAATTTCTGAGACTAAACTTGATTGTCTTTTGTAAAAATCAAAAAATGTACTTTTTCTCATTTTTTTGTCTCAAAATTACACTTTAATCTTTCAATGTCTTCATAACACTGGTTTAATATTTATTTAAGAACCCTACTTCTTGATCGATTGCACTTACTATCCCATTGATTTGTTTCTTTCTTTTATTTCTACTGTAAGTCAATATTTTTAAGAATTGAGTTAAATTTTCGTAATGGATTAAAGCAAAAAATACGGGTGAGTTTCAGCACCGATCTCTGAAAAAAATTTTTTAGAACAACCTTTCAACAATTCACTTAACTTCTGATTTTATGCTGTTTGGTGAAAGACTCTTTCATGGTTTTGTTATTTGTTTTTAATTCAAAAGATCGATATTTCTGTTTTGAAACAAAAAAATTGTGTTTTGAGAAATTCGATATTCGAATACTTTCTTAAAAGCAGGTATTTTGCGAAAGTTTCAAACAACCCATTTTTTCACTTATTTATTAAAAAATAAAAAGTCTTGTATAAAAAACTTTGAAATTTCATGGCAGGGCACCTAATAAATATGTAACCTACAACACACTACACCCACTATCAATGTTAGACCCAGTGATTACAATCAGGCATTGAGAAATTAACAGAAAAATTTTTTTCCACAAAAAAGATGTTTTTTTGGATTATAGATTTTTTTTTCTGTTTTAAAAACCTCAGGGACAATTCCTTAAATAGACACCTATACGAATGGAAAAAAGTAAAACAGGGAAAAAAGTTCAGCACTATTTTTAATTCAGAATATGAAAAGAATCACAGAAATCACAGAAATCACAGAAATCACAGAAACCTGAAAATGAAAAATAAGATCAATTTATAAAATAAAAAAATAAATGAAGACAAAATTGAGATTTTTACACAATAACAGTTTTTTTAATACTGACTTATGATTTGGGATTTTGCTTTGGTTGATCTATTATTAAAAATTTATTGAAAAATTTGACTAAACTTTCAGATCTCTCCAAAATATTGCACATCAAATTTTGATCTAAAAATAGATTTAAATTGTTTTTTATTGTTTGACAATAATGTAAGGGATTTTTACTAAATTCAAAAAAATATAAATAAAAATTTTTTACTTAAATTTCATTTTTTAAATCCTGATAACTCTCTTTTCAAAGCAATTTATATCAAAGAACATTTCAAAAATTAAGTTTTTTAAAAGTGTACATTTATATTTAACCCAATAAAATTCTTTATTTAAAAGGAGTCTCAAAAAATGAAAAAAAAAAAGGAAATTGTAACTTAATGTTAATTACTTGTACAAATTTTCAAACATTTTTTTAAAATTAACAGGTTAGGTAATTAAATTAGAAAGAAAAAGCATAACAAAAAAAAAAAAAAAAAACAAAAAAAAATGAGTAAATAATTTGTAAATAGGATCTGATAAAAAACATAATTAATTCCACCTTGAACGAAAGTAATTAATTTTTATTCTTTTAACTATTTTTTCAATATGCCAAAAACTTTTGAATTAGTGCTTATTTGAAGTATTGTTTTATCTTGACATTGTTACCATGTTTAAGAATTTTAGTAACAACTAATAAAAATAGTTTAATATTAAGAACCCACGTATATTATTATTTGAAAAAAACTTTTGGGAAAATGTTTCTAAATTATTATTATTTTTCTTTTTTTCAAAAAAAATAATAATTATTCTAAAATTTTCAAATTATAAATTTGATCAAAATCATCAATAGGTCCAGGTGATTCAGGAAAATCAACAATTGCAAAGCAAATGAAAATTATTCATAGCAACGGGTTTAGAAAGAAAGAAAAATTAAAATATAAAATTATTATTTATCAAAATATATTAGATAATATGAAAATGTTAATTCAAATGATCAAAACATTAAATCTGGATGAGTTGCCAAGCGAACTTGAAAAAATCGCAGAAGAAATTACAAATTTAAACATTCAAGAATCATTTAGTGAGGAATTGGGTGCAAAAATTTCACAACTTTGGGAAAACTCTTCAATAAAACAAGCATTTGATAATAGAGCAAAATTCCATATACCCGATACAATCAGTTAGTAAGACTTTTTTTTATCTCATTTATATTTCAATTATAGATCTTTGGGAATTTCGATACCTTTTTTTTTTTTTTTTTTTTTTTTTTTTTGTGACAATATATTTCTTTGATTTTCTCAAAATTATAAAATAATATTTGTTTTTGATCACTGTGCTGTTACTTTTTCTTTATTATTAAAACACTAGCACTTTTAACGATACAAACGTTGAAAGAACATAAAGTCACAAAAAAAAATACAAATTAAGACACATTTTATCGGAATTTTTTTTTACTTGGTTTATTTCCCGAGAATCTGAATTTTTGGGCTGGAATTTGTAATTTTATTCTTGTTGCCTTAAATTTTATTAAAAATTTGTATCCTTACAAGTGGTAGTGACTCTAATAATAAAATTCTTTTATTAAAAACAAAAAATGTTAAAAATACTTTTTTTTTAAAAAAATTATATACTTTATCACAATTCTGTAAATAAGAAAATATTTTGAGTCTTATTTATCTCTTTTGAGATTCTAATTTAATTTTTTATTTTCAAAAAACAATATATATATATATATATAAAACTTTGAAAATTAAAATATAAATTTTTACACTTGTGAAATAAATTTGTTCTTTTTTCAAAAAGTAAATCTTATAATTAAAAATTATTGTCTTCAAAAAAGTTATATTTATTTTTAAAAAATACTTTCCAATTATCGACTTTTTTTGAAAAAAACACTAAATTAATTACTTTTTTTTTTAAACCAACTAAATTATATTTTTTATAAAAAAATGGAATAAATTATAGCTTTTTGGACAAAATAACAGAAATATCATCTTCGGATTATATACCCACCCAAGAAGATATATTGTATTGTAGGCTACGTACAACAGGTATAATTCAAACATCTTTCACAATATCTGGCCAAAAATTCACGTAAGAATTTCATCTCTTTAATTCATTTTTGACTTTTCAAGTAATAATGATAACGTTTTTTATTATATTTTATCATAAAATTTTGTTACAAAAAGAGAATAATTATCAAAAATAACTTTTGGATCAAGACTTGAACTATCTTGATGTTTTACAAATAAAATCATATATTTTGTTACTCATATCAAAATAATCATTAGCTTTCTTATATATATATATATCTAATATTAAAATCTTCTAAAAAATTTTTACTGAAAATCTTTCAAATCTCAAATTCTTATAATTGAAAAAAAAAAAAGAAAAATCTTAAAAATGTTTTCAGATCCAAAAAAACACTAACACATTTGAAAAAATTAAAAAAAAACATTACAGTTAACCAATTTACTTGATAATCTTTAATTTCTAAGAATAATCACCAATTTTAAAAGTTTAATCAAAAATCAATAAATTAGTGATTAAATTCTCTTTACACTTATATGTAGATTATCACAATTCCTTCTTCTTCTTCTTTTTTTTTTTACTAAAATTAGTAAATATTCAAAAAGGTATTCAAAAATCCTGAGGATATACAAGTTTTGTATAATTACAAAGTTTTCAAAAAAATATTGCAAAATTTTATTTTTTTAATTTATTCTTAAAAAAATTAATAATAATTAAAATAAACCATTTTTCAGTCAAAGAGGTCAATTTTAATGGGTGAAATACATGTGTTTAAAGGGTTTGAATGGATATTAGTCCAAAAATTTTTTATTTTCAGAAATTTCAAAATTGAAATCATTTTTTCACATTTTTGCAGATTTTCTCTTTTACCATTGTTTTTTTTTTGATATGTCGTTGTTTTACAAGTTTTTTTTTTTTATGATAAGATCTATAGTCGCTGGGTAAAAATCTGTTTTTCTAATTTTTACTGAAACACTGAAAATAGTTGTCGAGAAATCATTTTGGTTTCTATTGGAATTTTATTTGATCTTCAATTGGAGATCAAAATGAACATTGTTGTTTTTCTCAATAGGCTAGATAAGAATTTTGAAGTTTTTCAATTGTTTAGAAAATATATTGATTTGTGATTAGGTTTCTTCTGACGATATCAACTATTCTTAACATGTTATTCTACTTATTTCTTATTTGATTATCCAAAGTTCAATTATAAAAAATAATTGATATTTGAAAATTTTTTTGTATAAAACTGCCAGAAACAAAGTTTATATACATACATACATACTATATATAAACTATCATTCAAAATCATTGGCCCATCAAAAATCAAAATTTAAAGAAAAATATTTTTAATAATTGAAGTTATCTATTATAATATAAAAATTTTTATTTTAGTATTTGGTTCACTACTCCAGGGGTATTTGTTTTTCTTCAAAAAATAAAATAAAAAAAGTTAAAAAAAAATTTTAAAAAAAATTAGCCATTTATTTTGAATGAAGCATTACATGAAAAAAAAATTTTTTAAAAAATTAATAAAACCCATTTATCGATTCTCATTCCATTTGAATAACTAAATCTAATCTCTTTGTCATATTTGAAACCAATTTTTCCATTAATTCATCTGTTACTTCTTTCAAATTTTTCATTTTCATTTTCCATTTTAACAAAACACTTTTGAAAAAATAAAAAAGAGAAAAAATGATTGATTTACAAACTTTTCATTGTGAGAGGAAAAGCTTCAAAACGACGCAAAAGCAATTCAAAATTGAAATATAAGGTGGGCCATTTATTTTGAATTTTAGTTTATATATATATATATATATAACCTGTTTCCAATATCATAATACATACTTTATTATTTAGATTTTGTCACAAGATAAAAAATTAGTCTTATTTTTTTTTGAGTTTGCAAATACATTTTCAGAAAAAATTATTAAATTTGTGAAAACACTTTCAATTTGTGGAAAAAATCGAAATTAGTCATCTTAGAACAAACCCCCCGATAATTACTTTATTTCAAAAAAAAATTATATTGATGAATGTCCAACTTTATAAAAAAAAAAAAAAAAAACATTTGTACAATATTAGAGTGTTACAAAAAAATAATAAATTAATTCACTACAAAAATAAATAAACCAATAACTTGCGTTGTTAAATAAAATAACAGATTTATTTTAAAAAAAAAAAAATCAAAATTTAATACTTAACTATTTTATCTATTTTTTTCTTTTATTAATTGTAAAAATTTCTTCAAATAACAATATCCGAATAAAAAATAATATAGAATTATTGATGTTGGTGGCCAAAGAAATGAAAGAAGAAAATGGATCAACTGTTTTGAGAATATTACAGCTGTACTCTTCATTGCATCATTGAGCGAATATAACCAGCAATTATTTGAGGATGAAACAATGAATAGGATGCACGAAAGCTTATTATTATTTGAAGAAATAACAAACTCTCGCTGGCTTACAGAATCTTCGTTCATTCTATTTTTAAATAAAGTAGATCTTTTTAAGGAAAAACTTAAACAATTTAAACTCAAAAAATGCTTTCCTAACTATAAAGGTGGGGAAAATTTTGATAATGCAAGTAATTATATTAAAGAAAAATTTTTAGACAAAGTTAAAAAAAATAAACCTATATATACACATTTTACTTGTGCAACCGACACAACAAACATCCGTTTTGTTTTTGATGCGGTGAAAGATATAATACTTCAAAATATTACGGAATTTGGATTCATCTAATTATTATTATTTAATTACAATTCTTTTTTTCACTATTGCTTATTTTTATTTTTATTTTTGTTTTTGGAGTAAGGAATGGTTTTTTTATTTAATATAACTCTTGTTTTTTTTTTTTTTAATTTTGTTTATTTATTTTTATTTACAAGATAATTTATCAAGATTTTCATTTTTAAAAAGGAAGGAATAAATGAAAGAAAAAAAAAAAAAGACTTAATACATTTAAAAATTTGAAATAATATTTTACTTTTTTTTTATAATAGTTTTATAATAAAAAAAAATAATAAATATTCGATTTAACAACATTTTGAGTTTTTTTTTCTTTTTTTCTACTATTTAATTTAGTGTTAACCTCTTAATGCAGGTATAAAAAATCAACTTAATTACAGACCAAAAGATAGAAAATAGAAAAAAATAATAATAATTATTATTCACATATTTCCTTTTTTTGATTTTTTTTTTTTGAAAGAAAAAAATACAAAGAAAAAATAAAAACAATAAGGAAAAGAAAAAGCAAAAGGAATAAGAAAAATTCAAAAATTAAAATTCTCTGAAAATTTTGGAGATGAATCAAAATCTTTCAAATCATAATCACAATTCACAAAAACTATCAAAAAATTCTAAATTCAGAAATAAGTTTGGAAAAAATCAAAAATTTAGTAAATATGAAAATATTCAACTTATAAATGAACTTTTTCTTTTTAAAATTATATACTAATTTTTGATTCATTGAATAAACTTGTGAACTAGTGTTAATAAATTATCCTTTGATAAGGTTTTTGCAAAATTTAAATTTTCTGATTTTAAAAGGTGTTTTAAAAAACTTTAAAGAGAGAATTAAAAGTGATATTTTAATTATCCAGTTGATTGTTAAATAAAAGCCTATTCTTCATTTGAAGTTTTTTTCCCAGAAAATTATATTTAGTTTACATAGACATTTTAAATTTATGTTTGCTTGCAATTTCTAAATATTAATATCTTTGAGTATTATCATTGTTTTTTTTTTCAGGAGTTCATATAAAACTTGTAATTCCTGAAAAAACGCCTATAATGCTCAAAAAGGAAAAATATACATTTTATTTCAAATACGCCCTCAATTATAAAAAATATTGTTTACATCTTAAAAAAATTCATTTTTTAGGATTTAATTTCATTATTGAAGTCACAAACTCTTAATAAGATACAAAAACTTAAAAAATAATTTCATCTTTTGTATGCACTTGATAATTTTTTTAGAGGTAATTGGTTTTCTAAACCAAAAATTTTTAATTAAATGAACAAATGGAATATTAATACGACCAGTTCTACTTTTAAGCCACATTTTAAATGAAATTTAAGCTACAAAAATCAATCTCAAATTAAGGCATAAAATTTGTAATATTTTTTTTTACAATTTATTTAACTAGAATCTGAATATTGTACCTTAATTTGAGATTTTTATTGTGCCTTAAATTTCGTTGAACGTTTGCACCTTAATAGTGGAACTGACAGTAGTAAAACTTCATAACCGATCTAAAACTTTTCCATTAAATAAATATTTTTTAAAATTATCTGTATTACACTCCCTCGCAAAAAAAAAAAAAAAAAAAAATAAAAGATTTTCAAATGTTTTTTCAATTTAAAATCCTTTCGAAGGGTATTTTTAAATTATACCATCATGATTCGCCAGTAATTATCATTTTTTAATGAAAAATTTACTTTTTTAAACATTTTTTATTTTGATATTTGAATTTTTTATTCTTTCACATTGTTAATTCCCAATATCTCATGAAAATTGTTAAATTTATGGGAGATAAAAAAAAATAGATTTTTTCAAAAAAATTAAAAATATTCCAATATTTTATCAAATATCAATTTTTAAGAAAAAAAAAACCATTTAAAAGTTTAATTTGAATTATTTTTGACTTTTTGAAAAAATTCAAATATTTTCTATTTTCAGTGTTTAATACAATTTCACGTTTTGTATTATTTTCTTTCTGATATTTTTGCATGTTTTTGAATTTCAAGCTACCAAATCCCGAAAACTCTTTGAACCACTGTAAATTCACTTTATTCTTGATTAGGAATAGCCACTTCATATTGTTTAAATCTTGAGTTAAAGTACGATAAATGATATATTTATATGTAAAGATTTATTAAAAAGGAAAGTAAACTCTTATCCAGTTAAAGGAGACAAATTTTATTCAAGAAATTGAACATATTTTTTTTTGATTTGATTTTTGGTAGATTAAATTAGGTTTTGTATCTAGAGATGCGTTTATAGGAATGAATGAAATTAATCAAAGAGTAAATCAAAAAAATCGATATTAAAAGGTGTGTATTTGAACCAAATATTTTCTTCTAAAAAACAAAACAAAAAAGATCACCTTTCCAAATAAATTTGTTAAAATCAAAAATGAAAAAAAATCAAATTGATAAAAGCTGATTTTCCTCGATTGTTTTCTACTTTATCTTCTTAATTTGTATGGGCCTAAAAAATTCATTACCTTGAATTTCTCAACCCATTATTATTTATTATTATTTAACAAAACCCTTTTTTAACAAAGTTGTTTTCAAAATTCTTTTTTCAAATATTTTTATCAAACCAAAGGCAAAATAAAGAATACTATTCCAAAAATTATAATAAAGGGGATGAATTCTCGGGATCAAAAAATAGTTAAAAAAGATTAACACAACATAAAAGTGAACGTTAGAAAAGATTTCAATCAGATTCTATATTTTTTTCGTACTCCATTTACTGTAGTAAAAATAAATCGTGTAATAAAAATTTAATCTGTGTTTCAAAATAAAAAGCGTGTTTTTTTTTGTTATAGAAGAACTATATATCAACTGATCAAAAAAATGATAATAAACCCAAAACAAATATGGTATTGGTTTCTTAAAGTTCTATTATTTAAAAAGAAATTCTAAAAATGAAGGATCAAATTGCAAAATTTATCTCAAAAAATAGAGTTAATTCTTAAGTAAAATTTCATTATCAAAAAAAACAATAAAATCTCAAAACAATTGTGAATATTTTGAAAAATTTGAAAAAATTGCATTACGAATTTTAATTTTACTGAAAATAACCAGAGCTTTACCTTCAAAATTGATTTGAACTTAGGTATACTGTTTGGTAGTCGATTGGATGTTGACTTGGGTCAAGAAGAAAAAAAAAACCAAGGGATTATATTTTGAAACATGGATTTTAATAGTTGCGTAGTCATTATTTTGATCACAGTAATGGAAAAGAAATAATTATTAAATCAAACGAATTTGTCTAATAAATCTTTATCTCTGAATGAGAATTTAAAAAAAATCCTATTATCTGAAATTAAATTAGAATTAGAAAAATTAAATGAAAAAAGGATTTTTAAATTCATTTTGGAAATTCTTTTGAAATAAAAAGTAATTTGTTTATCAAAAATTTTCCAAACAAAAGTATTTTTATGAAAAATCAAAATTAAAACCAAATTAAAAATAATTAATTGTACTATTTGTTGCAAAATAAATTGTACAAAATTTTCATTCAGCTTTCCAAAAAAAGGTTTTAAAATTCTTATAAATTTCAAATTTTAACTTATTAAAATAAGCAAAAAGTATGAATTAAACTTTAAGAATTGGGACTTTTATGATTTATTTTAATTCTTGAGTTGTGATTTTTTTGGAAAGCTGAATGAAAATGTTGTTTCATTTATTTTGGAATTGAGAGTATCAAATGATACAGATAAGATCAAGAAATAAATGATTTTTATTAATTTTTTTTTGGATCAATTTTTTCTTTTTTTGATTTCGATTTTTTAGTAGGTTTGAAAATATAGTATATTAGGATATATTCCACTCTTTCATATTTATTAAAATACTAATATATTTATTTAAAGAAATGATTTGAAGGATTCATTTTTGCATAAATGATGCACTCAAAATTGGAAAAATGTACTTACTCCCTTAAAGTAATTCTTTTGTCTTACTTTATGGATAATTTTATTGTTTCATACAAACTGTGTATGATCCTCAAAAAAATATAGACTTTTTTTCTTCTTGTTAAATAACATATCTAATTAACTCCCAAATAGTATACCTAAAACTAAACCCTTTTTGAACATTTACTACTTGATTTTTTTAAGTGTGTTTTAAAGTCTGAAGAAAATGTTTTGAAAATTATTAGTAATTTTCTCCATTTTTATTATTTTTTTTATTCTTTTGATGAAGACAAAATTTACTTGAAAAATTGATTATAATTTTGTAAGACAAATTATGTATTTGATCTTACATTTTTTGAATTTCTTTTTGTATAAGTGAACTTTCAGAAACCAATACCATATTTGTTTATTGTTTATTATCATTTTTTTGATCGGCTGATTTATAGTTCTTTCGATAAAAAAGAAACATAGCTTTTTATTTTGGAATACGGGTTTAGATAGTTTACATGGTTTATTTTCGCAAAAGGACATTTAAAAAGATTTCTGAACTCAATTAAAATCTCTTTTCGGCGATAATGTGATGAATTGGTTTGAATATTGTGTTAAAACAATGATTTAATCAAATTGAAAATTAATTTATTTGCAATAGAAGTAGAATTTATTTGGTTAATAATTAACACCTGTCCATATAACCACATAAAACCAATCACCCCAACTGATCTGATTTTTAAGTTTTCAGGTTTCCTGATCCAATATTTGAGAAAATACAATATGTATAATTTTTCAAGGATTTTTTTTGAAAATACACGTCACTTAAAAATTGGATAGTAAAATTTTGTGGGTATTTTTCCAATTTTCGAAATAAAAAATTAAACGACTCATACCAGTTCGGTTCTTAATTTCTCATCAAATGTCAAACCTCCTTTTAAACAAATTATTTTTTTAATTTTACATTTTTGTTTCGGTCTACAGAAATCCAATCTATTTGAATTTTTTCAATGAACAAACCCAGGTACAAAAAGAAAAAACAACGACAAAGAAAAAAAACAAAAACAAAAAAAAATCCAGACTTTTCGAACAAACCAAAATTACAGAAAAAAAAATTAAATCTTGTTTCTCGTTCGCTTTTCGACCTTACCAAATATATTTTGAATGATCGAAAAACACCCCTTTTCACAACCAATGAGATTCAATGTAAAGAACCTTATTCTCTTCAATTCTCCAAGCCATCAGAAATCTTAAGAAACAAGCCAAACGCTGGAGGCTCTTCTGTCTTTAGCGAAGCACTGTCGCTGGAGGTGCTTCTCAAAGAAATACCGAAAACCAAACTTCTTTCAACAGAAACAGAAGTGGAGTACTCAAATCCGCAAAGCAAAATCACTGACTATATTATTTCAGTTAACGACAAAAAAAATGTTGCTGTCTCTGTGTCGCGTGCTTTTGAAATGAAGAAGAAAAAAAAAAGAAGTTTTTCAGATAAAAAAAATAATAGTCTGCATATCAAAATGGTAACCTTAGGGGAAAACACCAATACCAATACCAATACCAATGAAACCACAACCACGAATAACAGCACGAATACCACAACAAATACGAATAACAGCACAACTACCACAACAAATACAAATAACAGTACAAACACAAACACAAATACCAACGAAACTACAACGACAAATAAAAAAGAAAAGCCAACAAGAAAAAGCCAACAAAAAACAAAAAGAAAGCCAACAAAAAACATTAACAAAACAACTTTTACAATAGAAGAAGCCAAAAGACTGCTGACAAAAAAATTAAAAGGAATCAACGAATCAACTTCGAACGTAGTCACGCCGCCGTTTGAAAGATCCATTTTGCATATCTTTACACAAAAAAATTTGCAACCCATAATCCAAGGTGTCTGGTTTAATCACATTAACGAAAAATTAAAAAAAAATACAATTTTACTTCTTACAACGCCATCAGAAATTAATGGAATAGATTGGTTATTTATTCCAAAAGGTAACAAAATGAGATTCTCAAAAAATAAAAAAAAAAGAAGCAAAAAGTAATAAAGCCATTTGACAATAGGAATAACCAGAATTTTTAAAAAGCCCAACTCAAACTGTTTAAAACAGTGAACCAAACAACCCGAGTAACACTTTTTCAAAACTTTTCGTTCTCACTTTTTGAAATGGCTTTATAACGTTCATTTTTTCTTTTTCATCTATGATTATTTTAAAAGATTTCCAAAATAATCATATTTTAATTCTCTCTCTTTTTTTTTTCTTTTTTTTTTCAATTCCTTTCTGTGGGTCTTTTCTTTAATCTTTCTTCTCTTTTGAATTTTTGAATCAAAATTATAATTATTTGATAAAATTGTTTCAATAAAGAATTTGTAAGGAAACAGAGCCTTATTCTTTTTGAATATTATTATTCAAAAAAATTCCAATGTTAAACCAAGCAATAAAATCTTTTTTATCTTTGCAAAATTTTTTTTTATTTTATTATTTATCGATCAACAAACCCTTATGTAAACTAACCATTTGGGATTAAAAGTAAAACAGGAAAAAAAGTTCAAACCAGATTTTTTCGATCAAAAAGAAAATAATAAACCCCGATATTCAAACCTAAGAAATATCGAATATGTTACGTGATGTTGATCTCAAAAATATAGCAATATTTTTTATATTTTTTCCAATATGCCCTTCATATTAAAAAGCACTATTTTTTTCTGATTAATATTTTTCGAAATCTAGTTTTATAACAAAATTCAATCAACCGCTGTGATAAATTTTTTTAGAATCAAAACAATCTCAACTTGTGAATACAGAAAATATTTTTTGAAATTACTGTTCACTTTTTTATTTTTTTTTGAAAAATTCGGGTTGATAAAATTTTGAAATCAAAGAATAAGTTAATATATTAAATTAGAAGATTTTTCTAGAGAATTTATGTTATTTAAACTATTTTTTTTTTAATTTTACCATTTAATAATAAAAAAACATCTGAAGACCAAATTAGACCCTTTTAGTGAAAATAAAATACCCATGATTTCGAATTTGTTTTAGTAAATGAGTTAAAATAAGATATTGTATATAAAAATATACATAATTTCATCTTTGAATTCAATCATTTTGACAAAAAATGTTTTCAAGAAAAAGTTAAATGGAAACTTTATTTATTTTAATTTTGATCATTTAGTTGTTTTAATTTTTTTTATGAAAGATATTTCATCAGTTTTCAATTTTTAGTGTTTATTTATAGGTTGTAGGGGCATATTTTTGCAAGAGAAAAATAACAGCTAAATTTCAGATCAAAAACTTTTCTATCTTTTATTTATGTTCTGTATACTAAGAAAAAAATGAATTATTACAAAGAATCAATAAATTACTAATTACTTTTTTGAATGTTTAAATATTTTGATTGGAATTAATCTTGATATTTATATTTTGAAAGAAATTTAACTCATTTTTTCTGGAATATCTGAAAACTTGTTTCATTCAGATTGCCAATGATTTTTTTCAAATATCAAATTTTTTTTCTAAATGGACATTTGAAGATTCAATAAGAAATCAATAGAATGATATACATCAAAGAATAGTTGTCATCCACCTGAAATAAAATGAATAAATTACTAGATTTTCTTAAAAATTGAAAAACCCAAATTCTTAGTGAAAGCCTCTCGAGGTAAAAAAAAAAGAATGTTCATTTTGATCTCCTATTGAAGATCAAATAACATCCCAATAGAAATCAAAATGGGTTCTCTACAAACATTTTTACTTTATTAATAACCTTAGAATAATATATTTTTACCAAGTTACTATAAAACTTTTAATAAAAATAAATTTATAAATGAATTAGGAATAAAAAAAAAATCGAAAAAAAAAAAAAGTTTAAAATGTAAAATTTGAAAAACTGATTTCAATTTTGGAATTTTCAAAATAAATTTTTTCTTATAATATCCATTCAAAATCACTAAAAACATATTATTTACCCATTACAACTGGGCCCATTTAACTGAAAAATGGTTTAGTTTGTCAAGAAATTTCTTTTATGAAGATCAGCTCTAAGGTCAAGTTTATTATTTGTCTTATTCCTAATTCAATCTTATATTGATATATATATATATATATCACAGGTATTTCTTTCGATTTTTTTACAAGTTTTTTCGTTTCAATCGTTGTTTTTGTTTTTTGTTTTTTGAAAAAGTCCTCGAATTCTTTTGAAATCACACTTTTCGTTTCTGGGATATGAAAAAAAGCAAACGAAAAAACTTAAAAACAACGAAAAAAAAAAAAAAAATACAATACAGGTTAGTCATAATTGCCTTTCGGAGTTAGGAAAGGGTGAAATCTTTTTTTTCCACTAAAGTAGGGTTTTTGGTTTTAAAACGATAAAAAACAGTTTTATTTTCTTTTTTTTTTTTTTAAATTTCAAAACAACACAAAGTATGTTTTTAGTTTAAAAATCTTGAAAATTTTAACCACTGAGTAAAATAATTGTTTTTTTTTTAAATTTACAATGTTAACAAGAAAAGTAGTCAAAATTTCACTTTTATAAAGATTAAAAATTAGATTAACTGACCCAATTTTTTTTTAAATGATGATTATAGTACCCCCCTTATAATATTTTTAATTGATCTCAAAAAAAAATTAAAAATTATTATCATAAAAATTTTTTTTTTCACAATTGTATATTTGGAAAAATGTGATCATTAATTTTTTTCATTATTTGAATGTTACTACAACTTTTGAGTAAGCCAATAATATATTTTTTTTTTGGTACTATATTACTATTTTAAAACCTAATTTTTTTGATTCATAAACAGATTTCTCATTTCTAAACAATAATTTCCTTAGGAATTACAATATTGATGATAGTTAGAAAAAATTAATTTCATTTTTTATTATTTATTTTTTTACAAAATTTTTTTCAAACAATTCTTTTGTTACCTTTTTGTAGAAAATTGCGACTTTCTACATTTTAATTAAATTATTTATTTGCTAAATTGAAGGGTAATAATCAAAGAATGTTTAAACATAAGTAATAAGCTCTTTCAGTTTTTAAAGTACTTTTAAGAATTGTAATATTTTTTCTTTTTTAAATTTACAAGTTGATTATAATATTAATTTACTTTAACATGAACGGTGGAAATTGGTGAATAAGCAAAGATTAATTAGAACCATCAATCCATACGAGAGGAGCTATAAATTAGAGTGTCTGACAAATCTAATATTAAAATCATTGGTATTTTATTAATTTTCTTTTTTTTTTATACTTTTCTTTTTTTTGTAATCGATCATAAAATTTTATTTTTAAAAAGGATTTAATAACATTAAAATAAATTTTTATTAAAAAATTTTCAATGATTTCTTATTTATTAACAGGCTAAAAATAAAAATATACAATAAATTATTGTTTCGGTTATTTTAATTATTTGGATATGTTATTTATTTTTTTTTGATTTCAAGGATGAAGGGTTTTTGAGATATACTAAAAGAGTAAAAAAATACTTAATAAATACAAATTTTGGAAAAATCTTTAATATGGGAGGTCGGAACATATGAGATTTATCTTTTTTATTTTTCAGATAAACAAAAATTATATATATTTATATATATATATATATATCAGTGAAACGATTTTTACGCGTCGCTCAAGTGTGCGCAAACGCGTTTCATTACATCAACATAATCGTCATACCTGCGATATATATATAAATAGAATGTTTTATTTTTGGCTGGGTCTCTTATGAACCAAACCAAATTTGTACTCATCTTTAAAATCATTTTTTTTTTTTTTTTTTTTGATAAAAAAAAACTCAATTTTTTAATCTATATTTACCAGAGTGCTACAAAACACTTAAATCGAAAAAATTTATTTGTTTAAAAAATAAACTTTTTATGGGAAATTTTTAAAAAAATAAAACATCTTTAAAATGAAAAATAAATTCGAAAAAGTAAAATAGTTAATAAAATGAAATAAGTTTTTTTTTTGATTTAATTGTAGAAATAAAAAATTTAAAAAAAAAATGTTTTTTTTTTGTCTTAAATAAAATATAATAAATTTTCCATTAAAACCTTTTTAGATTTTATATCAATAAAAGAATCCTAGCCTTTAATTTTTGAAACCAAATGTAAACTTGTAAATGAAAAATTGGATAGCTTATTAACTAAAATAATTTTTTTTTTTTCATGCTTTTGAAGCATCTTGGAGAAAACACAAAAGAGAAAACATAATTTTTATAATTTCTTTTGTTATCATAAAACTTATTTGCTGTTTCTGGTGTTTCTACTTTTTGAAAGCAAATTTCATTTTTTGTTAAAATAGGTATCACTGTTTTCGTAGAATTGTGAACCCAAATAATCCATTTTTCAAATTGATCTTCTTTTTTGTGGTTTTTCAAGTCTTTTTTTCTCTTTTCAATTTGTTTTAAATTGTCTTTTTATACTTTTTTCAAATTCTCTATCTTCGCTTCCACTTGAATTACCTTCTTTTATAAAATTACTTGAAGTTGAAACAAAGTTTATTTTCAACATAATTGAGTCTTGGATGTAATCATAATCATCTAACCTAAGATCAAGAAGAACTCTAAAATTTCAAATATTTTAAAAATTAAAATCTTCAGAATCAGATTCTTAATTATAAGTTGAAAGTATTACCCAGAACACAACCCTACTTTTTTAAAGCAAATATTATCTAAACTCTTTTTCAAAAATTGTGACTCACCTGAAATAATAAATTGAAAAAAAAAAATTATCCTTTAGTATTAAAGAACACATAATAACTAAATATGATTTGTAATTCACTTTTAAGTCGTTTTAAATCTATAAAAGCCTGATATATTAAAAATTAAAAAAAAATAAAACCAAAAACTAAAAAAAAGTGAGTCACAATTTTTGAAATGAGCATTACGGATTTTCTATTACTGAACTTTCACTGAAAAAAAGTTGAAAAACAAGATTTTTTATGAATAATTAAATCCATTTTCAAAGACATTACATAGTCGACATTTTCTTAGTGATTATTTTTCTTTTCGAAGATCTCTTTTTTTTTCCACATGATCTTTTACAAAAAAAAAAAAAAAGAAAAATAAAAATAAATCAAAGTAAAAAAAAAAAGAAAAACAAAAAAAAAAAGAAAAAAATAAGAAAAACAAAAATTTGAAAAAGCAAAAATAAAATTTGCAAAATTAGAAAAAATGATTCTGATCCAAAAATTTGAAAATATTTTTTGTAAATAATACTGGAATAAACCCTCAAAACAACTCCCATTAACATTATTTAGTGAGTCAAAATTTATGAAAAATAGTTTACAATATAAATAAAAAATTCTGGCTCACTTGAAAATGTTTTTGAAAGTTCTTTTGTTGCGTCTTACCACTTTTTATTATCAAAATACAATTTTAATTCCTAGATTTAAATTCTTTTTTCTAATTTCTTCAAATTTTTGTTTTTTTTTTTTTTTATTTTCTTCTTTTTTTTTTTGTTTTTCCTTTTCTTTTTCTTCGTATTTATTTTTCTTTTTTTTTTGAATTCTTTCACCTTTTTCTTTTTTTTTCGTTTTTTTTTTTTTGATACTTTTTTTACCAAGGATCATTATTAAAAAAAAAATCTTCGAAACAACAAATAATCACTAATAAAATTGAGGATATATAATACCTTTTAAAGCAGATTTAATTATTGGCAAAAAAATCTTCATCTTAGTTCTTTTTTAGTAAAGGTTCAGTAATTAAAAAAACCCCTGGAGATTATTTCAAAAATTGGAACGCACTTTTTTTTTTTCTTTGGTTTTATTTTTATTTAATTATTTAAATAATAGTCTTTTATATGCAAATAATATTTTAATAGGTGATTTTTTAAAAATATTTAATGATAAGTTGTTATCCAAAACCAGAGAATATTTTTATTATCCTCTTTATTATTTTAGGAGAGTCACAATTTAGATAATAGAATTGAGATGATATTTGTATTGGAATCAGAAGGCTTGTGTGCCGGAAAATACTCCCAACTTAAAATATAGAATCTGATAATTAAAAATTCAATTACTTTTAAAATTGAGGTTTTCTAGTTCTTCTTAATATTATGTGAAAAGGATAAAATTAATAATATTTTAGAAAACACTAATTTTTTTTTTACCATAATCCTTAAACTACTGTTACCTTTTCTCTCTTCCTATTTCTTTATTTTTTTTTATGAAATAATAACAGTATGAAATTCAAATGAAAGATTTATATCATATAGAATGATTTTACACACAATAATCTCATTATTAACGATATCAACTTTATTTTGATAGTCCGTTGTTAGAATACACTTTCTCCCCGGAAAAAAATTTTTTTTTATTTTTCATAAAAAGTAGCGAACAAGAAAAATAATGAAAAGAGTAATTTCTGATTTGATGGATAAAATATTGAAGTAGATAAAGGTTTATAAAATTTTTTCTTCTTCTAATAGACAATTGACTTGCAACCTGGGTTTTAACTTATGATACGTAAAACAATAACAATATCTATTTAAAAATACTTCTTTCAAGATAGGTAGAACGGAAACAGGTGGTTTAACTGTGGTGATCCAGAAATTTTCGACATCATCAAAAAAAAAAAAAAAAGAGAGATTAAAAAAATAACAAAAACTAAATTAAAAGTTATGTTTTGTAACTTAGTGTTAAATGGACTTTTGGTTGTTACCTTTTATCAAGCAGTTCTTTATCTTTCTCTTGTCTTTATTTAATATTATGTATTTATTCTTTTTATTTTCTTAATAAAACTATAATATCTGTTATAATCATACTGATCTTATAATTCCAATAACAATTTTGAAATAAATTTATTTTTTTTCTGACAATTAAGCTGTAATTTTGGCAAATTAGGTCTCTTCATCAATAATAAAAAAAAATTGATTTATTGAACAATTTTAAAAAGTCACACTTAGTTGCAGGAGTGGAAAAGAATAACCAAAAGAGGAAGGTTTTACAGACAATGGAAAATCTAGATTTTTTAATGATTCAAAGATCTTCAACCTTAAATTGAAAACTTGATCCCAAAAAATCCGATCATTTTTTGATTTTTGTTTATTTTCCCCAACGTGCAACAAAACAAAATCATAGATGACAGAAAATAAAGAAAAGAACAACAAAAAAAGCCAAAAATTGACTTGTGAAGAAACAATTACAAAATTGAAAATGTACCAAACACAACTTGAGAAAATGAATACAAAATCCAAATTAATGAATTTTGTGAGTGTGTTCATTCTTCTCTTTTTAATCGTTTTTTTTTTCTTATATCCAAAGACTAAAGATCAAAAATATGGCCACCAATAAGAAACAAAGTTTTCGTCTCCTCAAATAAATAATTAACAACCCCTTTCTTTTTTCTTTTGTCTTTTTTTTTATCTTTTTTTTTCAACCCAAAAAATTGAAAAAGATCTTTTTTTTTTGAGTTTTTCGATTTTAATTTCCGATTAGTTTTGCATCAAACAAACACTTAATTTTTTTGTTTTTTGTGAACAAAAGAAAAAAAAAACAAAATCTTTTCATTTCTTTTCGTTTTTTTTGATTGACTATTAAAAGAATAAAATAAACTTTGGTTGGGTGTTTACAAATTGTTTTTTTTTTTTAGATTTATTCATAACAAATAAAACTTTTAAAATTCTCTATAAATGATCTTTTTCTTTATTTATCACTTCTACAAACCAAACCCAGAAACAAAAATGTTTTCTTGAGAATTGCTTTAATCTTAAAGTCAAGAACTTTACAGTCAACAAAAAGGGATCTGTGATTTCGTCGTTTCCAATTCTCAAATAAACTGTACAAACAACTTTTCTTTTTCTCGTTCTTTGCTAATTTGAGACAAAAATAGCAAACCTAGTCTTGAAAAATTACTAATACAGTCATGAAAATAATCCCGAACAAGATTTTTAATTGTGAATATTAGGAAAATTTTTGTGTAATTTCAAATGTTTTCAATCAAAAAATATTCAAAATCAAACCCTTTTTATTAACTCATTAATAAACCGACCTAAAGTTTATTAAAGTGGTGTAATATATAGACTGATCAAGCAAATGATTCAATAACCAAAGTAGATCTAACCTATATTGAAAAACAATAGAGTTTTATAGAGATTTGCTACGAGTTTGGAAAATTATAATTTTTATTCTTCTGGTTTTTTGATTGATTGAATAGTGTTTTGAACAAGTCTTATTTCATTAGTCATCATTCTAATAAGTGTCTAGTTAACATTTTAAAACTTTGATTCTAAACGTAAAAGAAATTATTCGGTAAAAGAAATCACACAACAATTTACCTATTATTCGCAATTAAATATTAAGTAAGGTATTATTTTCATACCATAATATTTTTTTCAATTCGCAACATAAAATAATAACATTTTGATTGAATAAGTTCTTTAAAAACCAAAAAAAAAAAACCAGAGTTCCGGTTGAGAATACATTTCAAAAAGTGTTATTTCAAATTGTTGGATAAACGCGCATTTAACGACTACGTTCCCACCCTTGAGTGGGGTCGAGTAATTGTGTTATTTCACTTTCACTTCTCAAAAAAATATTTCACACCAAAGAAATTGGACAAAAAAAAAAAAACAAACATTTTTTGTCATATTAACCTTTTCACGCAAAAACTATTTTTCTTTGTTATTCAATGAAAAAGAAAATTGAAAAAAAAAAAAAAAATAATTGCAAAAAAATGGTTTTTCGGGATTTTCAAGTGCAAGTTTAAATTTGAGAACCTTTCAAACTTGTACAAAAAAATTTAAAAAATAAGTAGAACAGCCCAAGAAAATAGTGTGAGTTCAGAAAGTTGAAATGGAAATTCTAAAATATTTAAATCAAATTTTGGTTTGATTTTTCAAGGTAATAATTGTGAAAATTGTTGAAATTGTGAAAATTTCACTTTTTTTCTAAAAGAAATTCTCGTTGTACAAATATCACTTGGATTACATAACTCTTTCAAGGGCAATTTTATAGAATTATTTCACCCTTTTCCCAAAAAAAAAACAAGTCCTTATAAAGCGAATACTCTTATTTTTTCAAGAATTATTGGGAAATTTTCACTTCTTAACACTGAAAATTTTTTGATAAAAAAATCTCTAAATTTTGTATTTTAGAAATACACTTACATAACAAACAATATTATACATAACAATTTTTTAAAATATTTACCTGTTTATTAGATATTAGTGAGAATTACTTAAAAAATGAAAATTTTCAGTCATATTTTTATTCATTTTTAATTGTAAATTTTTTAAATTTTTATTTGACTTAGTGGATAAATTAATTTTCAAGTATTTTTTTAATAGTATAAAAGAATCATATTTTTTGATTTGAATTTTAAAATCAAATATTTTTTTTAAAATATATCGGTAAATTAAATTGATAAATTTATTTTTTTCTATTTTTAGGATATTTTTTATAATTTTATTTTTTTTCATGTTTGAGTTTTAATATAAACTACATTCGAAAATTTTGGATAAATTTTAAACAGTTGAAAGAATAAAAATACTATACTTTACATTCAATTTGGAATTAATTTTGATTCTACAAACTATTTCATTGTTTTCCCTTTTTGATTTGTATTTTTTTCCTTTTTTTCCAGTTAGGAAATATTTTTTGTTAGATTGTGGATTTTTTTTTTCGATGGGAGATAGAATATGAGTGTTGGTTTTGTTAAATAGAAAAATCGCATACAATTGTCAGACGATATCTTAACATCTGATCAATCAACAATTGTTGGTGAAATTTCAACAAATTTAACAATAGATTTTTTGTGCTTCCCATTTCATTATTTTGGACACACAGATTTTTATTTTTGGGTTTTATATTGTTTTCTTTTATTTGGATGAAAATAATTATCTATAAAAAAATGAATAATATGCAACTTAAATGTGATTTTATATTAAGTTTGGAAAAATATAACAAATTGGGAGTTTTTGTTTCCCTATTTTTGATTTTTGAAGTGTCCAAATTTTTGGAATGGGGTTTATTTTTTTCTTGGAAAAGATAATTTTAGATTCTTCATATAAAATAAATATCGTTTTATGGTTTAAAATTTGATAGAATATAATTAGATTCACTTCCCCAATTTCACCAAATCCAACTATTCAAAATCCTAACAAGTAATGTTTTGGATAATTATTATTTTTTCGAATCCTTCTAGTTATTTAAACCCCATTTGTATCTCCTTTTATGATTCTTTCGATTGGAATGTTGTTGTCCATTTTTAATAAAATCCATTAATTCCTAAATGTCACTGATAAAAAAATATTTCTAATTGCTTTTTGTTGTTATGATTAAAAAAATCTAAAAAAATTCGAGAATGATTAAAAAATGACAAATGAAAAAAGTAAATTCCACAATAGAATGTTGAGATAAGAATGAAAGATAAGTCATTCAACATTTGAAATACTGTTTTAAGCAATTCAACTCCACATTCTATTGTAGCAATTTCTTTGTAGACTTTGAAAAAAAAATTTTCAAAATATCTAATGAATAAAGTACTTTTATTAATAAAAATCAATGAGTTACAACCAAAGTAAAAAATGTTATTTTCTGATCCTTTTTAAAATTTCAAAAAAGTAAAAAATTTTCCTTTACTGTGGCTACTCCCTTAAATCTAAAAATAAAAGGAAAAATTATAAAAAAAGATTAAAGGTAAAACAAAATTCAAATTGTCTTCAAAAATAAATACAATTAATTTTTCAAAATTGATTTAACCTTATGTTTATCCCAGTGTTCAAAATAAGAAATTGTTCATAAAAACAAAAAAGAGAAAAAATATGTTTTTTTGAAAACATCGGCTTTTATCTTGAGGATTATAATTTTGAAGACCACTGCAATTTGGGATAAAGGAAAATAAACCAAAAATCGAACAAAAGTTCCTTGTTGGTTTTTAACTTTTGTGAATAGTATTTCTCATCTTGGAGTTTGTTGATCAAATTGGAATTAAACAAAAAATAAAAAATAAGAAAAAAATCGTTAGTGTTGGGAAAATAGTTTTTCAAAATTTATTCCTCTTTTTTTTGAATTCTAAAAAGTTTTTGTGTTTCTTTTTTAATCTTAATCTCACAAATTTTAATCATAAAAGGTGTTAACAATGGAAATCTTGACGTTGATTTGATAATGTTAAAAATCAAAATATTTTATAATAAAGCGAAAAAACCCAAATTGCTGTTCACTCCAAAACAGAAATAAATATGTTACCGAAGCATACTTATTTTTCATTGTATAATTTCAAAAAGTTAATGTCATCATTTTTTACTTTTTTTCTTTTTTGTGATCAATTTCAAAAACAAAATACTTTTAAAAACTAAAAACAACTATGACACAAACTGCATTAGACTTTACAGTAAAAGGCATTAACGGGAACGACGTAGATCTTAATCAATATTTGGGGAAGGTTGTGTTGATTGTGAACGTTGCATCCAAATGCGGATTCACTCCACAATACAAGGGACTGCAAGAATTATACGAGCAACAAAAAGAAAACGGTTTTGTCATATTAGGTTTCCCAGCAAACAATTTCTTATGGCAAGAGCCTGGTGACAACGACAAAATTAAATCATTTTGTACTTTAAATTATGGCGTAACCTTCCCAATGTTTTCGAAAATTTCTGTTAAAGGGAAAAAACAAGCACCACTTTACGAATATTTGACAAACAAAAAATTACATGGAAAAAAAACCTCAAAAGTTTCTTGGAACTTTAATAAATTTCTGATAGATAAAAAAGGTCAGTTAGTAGCTCACTTTGGTTCAAAAATAAAGCCAGAAGATAAAAGTCTTAATAGAATGATTAAGACTTTAATAAATGAAAATCTGGAAGAAGAAGAAGAAGAAGAAGAAAAAGAAAAAGAAGAAAATGAAAAAGAAGAAAAATAAATGATAGATCAATATTTCGAAATGATGGGATTAATTGTATTTTTTGTTTTAAAATCAAGTGCTATTCCTTTAATTGTTACTCAGAACACTTCAATAAAATATACAGTTCTTATCATAAACAAAAACTTTAATTGCCTACAAACAGTTATAAACTCTTTTTAAAGTAAAACCAAGAACCTTTTTAATTTGAATTTTTTTTTTTTCAATCTTTTTAAATTATTTATTCTTCTTTTCGACAATTTTAGTGTTATCTAAATTTTGTTAATCAGTCCCAAGTTATTTTTTTTTTCTATATTTACCCATTAGCTGTGTTTCATTTGTTTCTTTTGAAAAACTAAAAATGAGCTGTTTTTTCAGTCGTTTTTGAAATAATAATTAGCAATAAACCACAATTCAAAATCATTGACAAACCAACATTCAATTTTTGAAACAAAATCTTATTTAATCAAATCTCAAAGAAATGCCAAATGAGAACCATTTACTAATTGAAATACTAACAATTGTTTATCATTTAAAATACCGATAAAACAAAAAATGTACTATTATTTCCAAATTAAAAAACGAAAATTTTTAGGCCATTCCAAAATAATTTTCTGGTTTATAAGTCGAAGAAAATCCAACGATCTTAACAACATCGTTTAGAAATGATATTTTTTGACAACAAATTAAACTTCCTAATTAAACTATAAGACAAAATTTTTACTCTGTTAATTTGATTGTATCAGTAATAAATAAAATATTTTGGAAATCGAAAAAATGAAGTTTGTTCTATATTTTTAGGTATGGGCAAAAAAAAATGTATTGATAAATTTGTTGAAATTTCACCAATAATTGTTGATCGATTAAAATGTTAAGTAACCATAGACCAATTGTCTTAGATTTTTCAATTTAAGGGAGTAGCCACGGTAAAGGATAATTTTTCACTTTTGAGCAATACTGAAGATGATCAGAAAATAACATTTTTTACTTTGGTTGTAACTCATTGATTTTTATTCTTTAAAGTACAGCATTCATTAGATTTTTCAAATTTTTTTTTAAAAGTCTCAAAGAAATTGCCACAATAGAATGCTGAGTTGAATTGTTTAAAATAGTATTTTGAATGTTGAATAACTTATCTTTTATCCTTATCTCAACATTCTATTGTGGCATTTAATTTTTTCATTTTTTAATTTTTCATCATTTTTGAATTGTTTAATCATGTCATATAAACAATTAGAAATATTTTTTATCAGTGACATTTGGGATTAATGGATTTTATTAAAAATGGACAGCAACATTACAATTGAGAGAATCATAAAAGAAAACATAAAAGGGACTTAAATAACTAGAAGAATTCCAAAAAAATAATAATTAACCCAAAACATTACTTGTTATGGTTTTTAAATAGTTGGATTTGGTGGAATTGTAGATGTGAATATGATTATATTTTATCAAAGTTTAAACCACTAAATAGCTCACGTTTTCTTCTAAGAATCTAAAATTATCTAATCCCAAAAAAAAATAATTAAACCCCATTCCAAAACTTTTGACACATCTAAAATCAAAAATAGTAAAACAAAAACCAATTTATTATATTTTTCTAAAGGTAATTTAAAAGCACATTTAAGTAGCATAGTATTAAAGTTTTTATAACTAATCATTTTCATCGAAATAAAAGAAAACAATATTAAACAGAAAAATAAAAATTGGTGTTTCCAAAATAAGGAAAAGGAGTTTGAACAAAAGAATATATTAGTTGATTTGTTGAAATTACTCCAACAATGGTTAATCAATCAAATGATAAGATACCATGGACCAACTGTATGTGGCTTTTTCAATTTAAGAAACTCAACACAAACCTTCTATCAACCATTGAAAAAAAAATTCCAGATCTAACTAAACAGATTTAGTAACTGGAAAAAAGGAAATTAAAATAAAAAAGACAAAAAATGAAATAGTTTGTTAAATTAAAATTACTTCCCAATTGGATTTAAATCATGTTATTGTTATTCTTCCAACTGTTTAAACTGTGCCAAAATTAATGGAATTAAGTTTATTTTAATAATAAAAAAAAAAAAACTATTTTATCAATATATTCTCTTTTTTTTTTTATTGTTTAACATGACTAAAAAAAAAAAAAATAACAAAATAATTTTTTTAAAAAAATTTTTAGAGAATCAACGATCACACGCCACTAAAATAAAATATTCTTATCTCATCTATCTCAAATTTTTATCATGTCTTATGGTGTAACTACTCCCTTAACAAACTTAAAACTAACCTTCTATCAAGCACCGAAAAAAAAATTCGAGAACTTACGAAACAGATTACATAACTGCAAAAAAGGAAATGAAAACAAAACAAAAGAGACAAAAAATGAAATATTTTATATTACCAAAATTCTTTCCAAATTGAATTTAAAGTGTGATATTGTTATTCTTTCAACCATTTAAACTGTGTCCAAAATTTTGGAATATAGTTTATATATATATATATATATAAATGTAAAATTACTAATGATAAATAATATGTAACCAGATTTTGTCATCATTCCAAAAAAAATAAATAATTTTCCAGTCAAAGGGGCACATTTCTAAGTATGATCATATTTTTAAAGGGTTTACCAGGATAATATAAGAAAAAAATTATATTGGAAATATTTAAAATTGAAATCATTTTTTCATATTTTTTTTTTTTTTGTTCGATTTTTTTTTATAACCTAATTCAGTTACAAAACAATTTTTTATTACAAGATCAATAATAACTTGGTAAAAACGTGTTATTCTAAGGTTATTGAAACCGTGATAAATGATTGATGATAAATAATATTGATTTCTATTGGAAATTTATCTATCTTTAATCATAGTATTGGAAGAATAAAGTTGAAAAAATTTTCACTTCATTTTCATTTCCTTTTTCAAATAGAGACTTAAAACCCAACCTAAGCTGTTTATTAACTTGATTTCTCAAAGAAAAGTATGAAAAACGAAATGAAAATTGTTTCTTATTAATTATTTAAATACCATTAGTGGATCAAAAGGAACATTGTTGTCTTTCTCAATGGGTAATAAGAAATAATTGAAATTTACAAACTTTTAAAAAATCTATGGATTTTTTACTTTACTTTCAGACATATATCAACTATTCTTTGATATGTATTATTCTGTTTATTTCTGATTTGTTCTTCAAGGTTAAATTATATAAAATAATTGATATTTGAAAAAAATATTGGGCCACTTTAAAAGAAACAAAGTTTAATAAAATCATAGATTTTATTTTATTCTTTAAAATTCTGGAAAATTTAACAAAATCTTACCGAATTTTCTCAGAATTCAAAATAATCAAGTAAAATTCATAGATACAACTTGATTCTTTTAAATCCTGGAGAATATAACAAAAGTTTCAGTCAAGAAAGGTATATTGTCACCCAGTATCTAGCTTTTAACGAATTCAAAAGAATGGGAAAAAATCAAATATTTTAATCTATTCTGTTAAATTCCCGAAAGGCTAAAAACTTTTTTCTCTTTTTATAATTTTTGAAATAAACAAAAAATTTCTTAAATTTTCTTTTAAATTATTAAATTAAAAAAAATCTAAAATTGAACTTCTTGAGGTTTACTTTTATATTCAAAATCTATATTTTTTCGTTAGATTTTTTTTTTTTACTCTTTGAAATAAACATAAAACTCAAGAAAAACTAATAGCAATTTTTAAGAATTCAAAAGAATGGAGTAAAATCTTTGATTTTTCCCCATTCTTTTGAATCCCAGAAAACCTAACAGTGCTTTTCTAGTATATGAATGAATTGTATAAAATCTAAAATTTTACACCTTTCTTTTAAATTTCAAAACTCAAGAAAACCTAACGGCGCTTTTACAGAATTTGAAAGAATAGAGAAAAATCCATGAAACTTACTAGCTTCTAATAAATTTTAGAAATTATAAAGCAGGAATGCCTAGGTTTTTTTTTAAATTTTTGAAAGAATCAGAAATTAAAATAAATTTTTTGTTTATGTAAAAAATTAAATAATCTAACAATGAAAATCAAAAAAAAAAATATTTTTTTAATGTATATTAATAAATAATTCTTTCATTGTCAAAATAATTCATTTCTGATTTTAAAGATATTTATTAATTTAAAATACTATTTCAAAATCACAAATTAACCACTTAACTATAAAAAAAAGGTTATCAAATTTTTTACTATTAAGTTTAAAAAAAATATCCTTAGAAAAATAGTTTTTTTAAACTTAAATTATAAAATATTTCTCAAAATATTTTTGATTCAAGATCTCTTATTAACAAATAGTCTTTATTAAAAGTGAGTTATCAAAAAGAGAAAACTAATTAAATATTAATTTTTTTTTTTTGTAAAAAATTTTTTCAGATTAGTGTTATGTATTGTTTTAAGGATTTGGGAAGTTAGGTTTATAGTAGAAAAAAAAAAAAAGAAAAACAAAGGAGATTGGGAGTTTTATAAAAGTTTTTTTAATATTATTTTTCCTGAAGAGTTGTAAATTAAACCCCAGTATTTCAAATATTTAATTTTTTTTTCAGAAATTTAAGTCTGTAATAATAGATTTCACGATTATTAATTAATAAAAACAAACAAACTACTTTGTTTTCTAATTAATTCAAAATGGTTAATTTCTTTTAATTATTTCTATAATCTAATTTATATATTTAATAGAAAATGTAAACATATAAAAAATGATCAAGATTTTCTATTATTCCCTAATTTTATTATTTTAATTACTAAAAAAACTAGTTTTGTTGTAAAAGTATCACTTATAATTTTTGGTTAAAAGATCAGATCCTCATTAGCCAAGTAAAAGAGAATCATCTTTTGCAATACCTTTACTCAGTATTCGTTTGGAACCGAAAGATTTAAATTTTCCAAATTTTTCCACAAAAAATAGATTAAATACCTTATTCTACCCAAAACAAGATCCAATTTATTACTATTTTGAAGGGTATTTTTTGATTTTTGACTGGATCTTGCAAAGTGTTGTCAAAGGCTCACAAAAAAATCAACACACAACTGATCAAAATATTTGCAAAATTCAATTCTTACAAATTACTGATATTTGAAATTTAAATGGTTGAAAATTTCATCTCTTTATCCCTTTTTTCAATTCTTGCGAATCTTTCTATTTAGGGTTCTTGGTAAAACAAAGTACTAAAGAATAAAAAGAACCAAAAAGTAAACAAAAGATTCCAAATTTCGATCTATTTCTTGAAAAATTTATTTTCGGAAAAGTCCAAAAAAATGAAAAATAAGTGAAAATTTTTTCCCTCTTTTTCAAAAAAACAAACTAAATTAAAAAACCCCAACACTAAATACAAATCAAAAGTTCTTTCAAAAAAAAACTCAATAAAGAAGTTAAATTAAAAAAAAGTACCTAAAAAATAAACAAACAATTGACAAATTTTTATTTACAAATAATGAGTGGAATTTAAACACATTAAACTCTTTCCAAGTATTGGTTTGCGCCTTGTTCCAATAACACTCAAAAAAAGAAATTTGTCAAGAATATTTTCTTATTGTCTCTTGTCCTTTTTCATTTTACAATTTTCAATAAAAACAAAAAACTTTTTTGAGATGAATTGGACTTTTTGAACATACAAACAAGCGACTAATGTTGCTGAACAAAATGCCTTTCTTCTTGGTTTACTTTACAAAATGTTTTTCAAGTTTTTTCATTTTTTTAACTTTTTTTTTTTTGTACTTGTTCTGATGAGTGGAAGGAAAAAAACGCTGACAAGAGTAAGCTCAAAATTAGATTTGGTACAGACTTCAGAAATCCTTGAGAGTTGTTTGGCTTACCTTGGCAAATTAACCCACAAAACACATTATTTATTCACACAAAAAACACAAGCAAAAACCTTAATCTCATTAAAGAACAAAGTAAACCAAGGGAAAAACTTGCACCTTGATCGTGTTGGTTCAAAAATAATTTCAGATTTCATACTGTATTACTTTGTAGAGCTACGAGAGCCTTTTATTCCAAATGAAAAAGTTAAAAACTTTCTGAAAATTAATAGTAAACCTTCGTTTTTCCAAAATATTTTTTTTTATCTTTTTCTTTTTATTTTCAAAAGTCAATTTTCAATTTCAGTTTTTTCTTCAAGAAAACCAAGCAACGAAAAACAAAATTGTTAAATGTTTTTCTTACACCTTTTTTTAACACAACCAAACAATTTTTAAAAATTTAAGTAGAAAAATTTTTCAAAAAGCCCTGATAATAATTAAAAGTCAATCGACTTATTTACCAACACTTGTAAAAACTTCTTTTTACACTTTGTAAAATCCAATACAAGTTAAGAAACTCAAGAATTTTTAATAAAATTAGGTTCCTTCTTCCCCAAGACACAAAAATTGTTTTTAATAAAAAGAGAACCAAAAAGGTGAACGAACAAAAAAAAAAAATTTTAACAATTTCAAAAAAAAAGGCAACTTTTTGCCTTACAAACAAAAAAAAACTGTCACATTTCTCAGATCATAAAAACATTTTGTTTGTTCAACATATTTTAAAACGATAATCCCGTCAATTGCGAATTCTAAAAGTTCTTTTGAATCAACTTTAATATTATTGTTTTGATCTTTCCCTTTTCTTAAAAATTTTATCCTTTTCTTTTCTTTTCTTTTCTTTTCTTATTTATTCCTTATTTACTTATTTCTTTTCACTCACTTTCAAAGACCAAACTAAAAAAGAAGAAGTCAAACGATTCATTAAAACTCTTCCCGAGTCAAACCAAAAACTATTTCTTGCAACAATTAAATTCTGTTTCAAAATGGTTACATCTTCAAAGTTTAGCTTACGAAAAATTTCAAAATTATTTGCACCTTTATTTATTGACCCAAAAAACAAAAGTGTTGGGAAATCAAAATTAAAAATTTTAAAAAAACTTATTGATTTTTATCCGTTCCTTTGTGATTCTCAAGAAGCCGTAAACTTTTTATTTTATTTTTTATTTCTTTATTCATTTCCTTTTTTTAAACTGTCAAATTCCAATTTTAAAAAATTTATTTTTATATCTCAAAGATCCAAAGGAATAATCAAATTTAATGTTTCACAATTTTAATTTTTAATTAATTTATTAGAGTGTAGTATTTTTTACTAATTGAAAGAAAATAGTATTTTGTGGGATTGGTTGAAAATTTTTTCATTATGAATTGGGAAATAACAGTAATTTTATTTTGATAAAATGTACAAAAAGTCTGAAAAAATGAGCAATATATTGTTGTGTTTCTTCTTTAAAACTGTCTTTGAGAACTAATTTTTAATACCCTTTGTATTTGTTTGTTTTAAAATAGTAGTAATTTTATTATTTACAAAACATGCAAAAAAAAAATAAAATTCATTGTTAAAGCTATTTTAAAAAAACTGTAACCAAAAAAAGTTTTGGGCTGAGTAATAAAAATAGTTTTAATTGAATTTTGATGATTTCGTGATCGTTATTTTGAAATACTTTTTTGGTTACACTTTTTTTAAAATGACTCTAATCGAAAAATAAATTGAACTAAAATTTTATTCAATTTCGAAAAAAAAAATTAAGAATATCTTCAAGCCCAATACTGATATTTAAATTTAGAACGAGTAAACATTTCCAATTTTTTTTTGTATTCACTTAATGGAGGAAAATAATATAACCATTTTGGAAAAAAAGATCAACACGATTTTTTCTTGGGAACATTAATAGAATCATAGAAACCTGAAAGCGAAAAGTAAAATCAATAAAAAGAAGAAACCAATTAACAACAAATAATAGTCCATTATATTATTTTCTAATCAAACCAACAAACACAATCTAAATCTACTTTCCTATCGAAACTGTTTCAGTGGCTTTGGAGATCTCAAAAATAGTCAATTTTTTGAAGAAATTTTTAAGGGTTGATCAATCAAAGAAAAACCCATACCAAAAGATAGTATGAAAAAAAACTGCTATTGTGTTTAATCTTCTATTTCCTCATATTTTATTTATTTTTTCCTTTTATTAATTGATCTTACTTTGAATTTTCAAGTTCTATTAATATTCCCAATGAAAAATGGTGTTTAACTTTTTTTCCTGTTTCACTTTTTTTCCACAACAGTAAACATAATTTTGGAATTTAATTTAATTTGAAATTTGATAGTTTTTCTGTATTTAAGAGATAAAGTGCATAAAATCATATTTTTTTGAAATATACACTTTCCCAATAGTGGATTTTTTTTAGATAATCCTTAAACGTGATTTAATATTATGTTTTGCAAAATTGAAATAATTGAGATTTTTTTTACTCTTTCTGATTATGGGTTTTTACAAATTTTTGGAATGGAGTTTATATATTTTGAATTTTACTGCTTAAAAATAAAGACAATCTTTTGCAATATAACTTTACAAAAAAACGTTTCTGTAATTAAAAATGAGATGACAAATTAAAAAAGTATTAATTTGAATAATAAAAGTAGGTTAAAAAGAGGTTGAAAATTTTTTCCCATTTAATAATCCAAATAACAGTTAGGATGAGTTAAATTAAAAAATAAATTCTGCAACTTAAAAAATATGTACCCTACTACACTTATAAAAACCTTAATGCGTTTTTTTTTTTTGTAATTGAAAAGAATAGAGTGAAATTCTTCATAAAATATTAAAAAAAAGATGGATGAAATTTTATAATTTTACTCAATTCTTTTGAATTTGTAAAAAGTTAACTTATGCAAACCATACTTGAAATGTCTAAATAAATAATTTTCATTTCTAATAGGTTTGTTAAATTCTATTAGCTTTATCTCCATATTATGATGAAAATAATTTGTTGAGAAAAATTGAAACAAAATTCTTCATTTATTAATTTGAAAAGGCAAGGATTATAAAAACCATTTTAATTCCAATTCTGTAAAAAACCTTAATATCACCAATTCTATACATTAAAATGAATATAATATTTTTCAAAGATATTTTAAATTTTTCAGAAATACAGATGAAAATTTGGTTAAATTTATTTTTCAACTACAAGTATTTAGAAAATTTGAAATTCAATTTTTTTTACAAATCATCTACTTTATTTAAATACTGCTATTTAAATTTAAAATGCCATTAATTGTTTACTCATTCAAGTACTTTAATTATCAGAGGAATTGCAAAAATTATGTTCAGAGATTATCGTATCATTTTCTTTGTAGAAAAAAAATCAAAAAAAATTAATTTCAATTCAATGAGAAACTTTTTGTTTTTATATAATCTTGATCTGAAAAATCACATTTCTAAAATTTCAAGTGTTTTTAATTCTCTTTTTTTGGTTAACTCTGATTATATTTTTCTTAATGTTAAGTACTATTTACTATTCACATTTTCTGGTTTTTTTTTTTTTTTGAGAAAATTTCCTTGAAAAATGAAAAATTCAGAAATCATTTTTGTACATGTGTACCTACACAATTTTTAATTATTAAATTTTCTTTAAAAGAAAAGTATTTATAAATTTCATATCTTGGAATCTTTTCATAACAATTCAATCTACAAATTTTATTTAAAAGGTAATTAGGTTATATGGAGTTATAAGGGATATATATATATATATATATATATATATATAATACACTAAAATTACTTTTTGATAATTAAAAAGTACAACATAACATAACATACATACATATAAACCATTTAAATAAAGTTTTTTTTTTTTTTTTTTTTTGCAATTAATTCTTAATAACTATATTCCCTTTCCTTTTTTTTGATTGAAAAATGAATGAAACTCAAAAGAAGTAACTGTTTAAATAATAAATATTTGAATTTAAAATTTTTTATTCAGAATAATCTCATTCTTTTTTTGAAATAATTCCAAATCTTAAAACAAATTCTATTTTTTTTAAAAAAAAACAAAAAAAAATAATAATATATTTTAATAGTTTGATAAAGAAATGGAAGAATTGAATTTATATCGTAAAAATTTAAAAAAAAAAACAAAAAAAAAAACACCAAAAAAGAAAACAAAAACAAAAAAAACGAATCGTAAAGACAAAAAAAAAGATAAAAAAAAAGATAGAAGGAAAAAAAAAAGAACAAAAAAACATTCTTCCTATTCATCGTCACACTCTTATTCATCCTCATCTTCATATTCTAGATCAAGATCAAGATCATCATCATATTCATCATCATCTTATACTGGTTCTTCTACTGATTTAAAGTCTTCTTCTTCATCCTATTCATCATCATCGTCATCTTCGTATTCATCATCCTCGTCTTCATATTCCGGCTCTAGATCAAGATCATCGTCTTATTCATCATCCACTTCTTATTCAAGTTCTTCATCGTCTTCCTCTTCATATTCTGATCCAAGAAAATCCAAGAAACCAAAAAATTCCAAAACAAACAAAAGAAGATCAAAAAAATCTAGAAAACCAAAAAAGACAAACAAAAAAACTACAAAAAACAAATACTCATCACCACAAACAAACAAAAAAAAATTGAGAAGCCGAAGAAATACACATTACAATGGGAACTATCAAAGGTCGCATAGTGTACTCTATAAAAAGCCAGAAAGAAGATCGAGTTTAAATATTAAAAGCACACACAAAGATAGATTTAAAGAGACAGCTATAAGGACATCAAGTCTTGATAAAAAATCAACATTAAGAAGAAGACAAAGCTTTAATAATCGATCATCAAATTCAAAAACAAAAACAAAAACAAAAACAAAACCCAAACGCAGCTCAAGTTTACAAACAGAGCAAAAACAAAAAAAAATAACAAATTTAATAACATCAAATTCAATTCGAAGTGAAGAAGCAACTAAACAAGAAATTGAAGAAGCAATTGAAATCCTAACAAAAAAAATTGAAAAAATGAATAAAGTGTGTAAAAACAGAAGAAACGAATTCTTTCAAGAAAAAAAAACACTAAACACCGAATTTGACAATAAGCGGACTTTACAAAAAGAATTAATTGATAAAATTGAACAACTGGAATTACAGGATACATCATTAATTCGGAAAATCAAAAATAGTAAAAAGAAAAAAAAACAATTGCACAGTTCAATCAAAGAAACATCAAAGTATTTGACTGAAAAGAAAAGTAATTATATCGAGAAGGAAAAAGAAAGCAATGAAATCGAGAAAGAAATGAATGACAAGAAAGAACAATATTCAAAAGAATACGATATTTATGAAAAAATTATTGCTAATTTTGAAAGAAAATATGATTGGCAAAAAATTATATATAAGACAAATTGAATGTGGCCGAGACCAAACTGCTTTTAGATGTAAGCATTTAATAAATTTGAGCAAAACTTTAAAAAAAAAAATTGAAGATAAAAAAGAAGAAAAAAAAGAAGAAAAAAATATGACGAAAACGATAAAACTGATCTTAAAACTGATAACGAAAAAGAAAAAATTCAACAACAATTATTGGATATTCAAAAGAAAATTAAAAAAAACAAATAAGGAAACCGAAGAAGAAAAAAAAACAATTTAATGTAATCTTAAAAAATTATGAAAAGGAAAAAGAATTATTCGAACTTAATAAAAAAAAATTATATACAAATAAAGAATCAATGAATAATGAACTGGAAAATTTAATTCAGAACCAAGAAGAATTATTAAAAGAAAAGGATAAATATGAAGAAGAATTTTCTATCAATGAAAAAAAGAAATTACAAGTCAAAAAGAAAATTGGAAAAGCACAAGAATTAATTAAAAATCAACAAAACGAATTGGCAATTTTGACCAAGGCAATTCAAAAACTTCAAAATAATTAAATTAAATTTAATTTGGTTTTTTTAAATGAAGAATTATTTTTGATTTTGTTTTAGTTTGTATGTTTTTAACATTTATTTTTACATTTTTTTTTCAAATAATTTTTTTTTTTATGTGACTTGAATTCAAATTTATAAAGAATATATTTTTTGAAATAAATTCAGAATTTAAAAAAATATAAAGTGAATTATAATTATTTTATTTATTATTGAAAAGAGGGAGATGTAACAAAATTACATCCTGTTTGCCGTTAGGTTTTCTAGAAGTCAAAAGAATTGAGTAAAATCAAAGATTTTTCTCTATTCTTTTGAATTTTGGAAAAGCGCCGTTAGGTTTTCATGAGTTTTCTGTTTCTTTGAAAAATCTATTGATTTAACAAATAAAACCGAAAACCTCAAGAAAACCGCCGTTAGGTTTTTTTTAATTTTGGAAATTAAAAGAAAATTTCAAAAATTTATTTAATTTTCAGTTTATTTCTGAAGTAAAAAAAACCTAGAACACTTCACAAATAAAATAGAAAACCTCAAAAAAACCCAGAAAACTTCACAAGATAAAACAGAAAACCCCCAAAAAAAACGCCGTTAGCTTTTCCAGAATTTGAAAGAATTGAGCAAAATCGTTGATTTTTCTCCATTCTTTTGAATTCTGGAAAAGCTAGGCACTCTACGGCACTCTACGGCACTTTCCGTTAGGTTTTTTTTAATTTGAGAAATAAAACGAAAATTTATTTAGTTTATAATTTACTTCTTAAATTCTGGAAAAGCGCCGTTAGATTTTCTTGAGTTTTCTGTTTATTTGGAAAAGATAGACACTCTATGACACTTGACGGCACTCCTGCAGTACTAAATTTATTGAATGTTTTATATCCTAGCCAAAATGTAGGCAAGATTATAACTCTGATAGATTTTTTTTCAAAAATGAAAAGAACAGATTGAATTTTAAAGGGTCTAATCGCTTACTGGTGTATTTGTCCAATACTCAATGAGAGATCTTGAAACTAAAAAGGGTATTGTGGAAAGGTAACTTTTTTTATAAAAAAAATTCAAATAAGAAAAAAAAAACTTTGAGATAATCATTTTTTTCAAAAAATCCAAACAAAAAATTCAGAAAAATAAGTTTGATAAAGGTTTCTCAATTAATAAAAATTCAAATTTTGAAATAATTTTAATCATGTGTTATTTTTTATTTCACAAATACTGAAAATTATATTATTTGATATAAATTGGGTACCTTCAATAAACAATCAATTTTATTCTATTTAATAAAAGTTATAATAAGTTCGTAACCCTCTAAATTTGACAGGTAAAGATTTTTTAACGTTCTTGAAAAAAAAATAACTAATTTGAAAAATGAAAAAAAAATCTTTGAGATTCAAAAATTAAAAGTGGGACACTTTGAAAAATGGAAAAGTTGTTTTAGATTGAATCAACCTCGATTTTTTTTGTCAATTCTTTAATAATGAACCAATTTTGATATAATTCTATAATTGATTTTGTTATCCCAAATACTACTCGAATTATAAGAAGAAAAATGCAAGATCTATCAGCTCTTCAAAATATTAAATAAAGGGGTTTTATTGTAAAAATAATCCCATACTACAATCTAAAAAAAATATTGAATAATACGTATTATTAGAGATCTGAAATAATTCTTTTTTATATACTAATTCAATTTCATCAAGGTAGAATTCATTTTGAGTATTTTATATGACTAAAATTCAATTTTTAAATTTATTTGTCAAATGAAAAACTTTTTAAAAATCAAAGTAATTTTTGACAATTAAAAAAATCAAAAGAAACGAAATTTTCAAAGAGAGACAATACAAATGATCTCCAAAACTCAAACCCAACAACAGCTATAACAACACACCTCTTTAAATATTGCTTTAGTTTTGAAATAGTTCCAAGATAAGAGGATATATTACCTAATGAAGAAACACTAAAAATTGTAAAGTGCAGAAGAACATTTTGAGGTAAAAAAAAACTTTCCATACTTTAATGATCAGAACTTTAAAGAGAAGAAACTCATATAACCATTCTTCTCTTTATAAATATACCAAATTAATTCCAAATAGAGGAAAAATAAATGGTATATTTTTAATCGAGGCCGATTCATTATCTAACATAAAAATTAAAATTGTAATGTGATAGTCACTATATTGTACTTTTTTCTAAAAATGTAATCACATTTGATATTATTGATTTTTAGAGATACTTCTTACATCAAATGTTGATTAAGATTTAATTGGTCTAGTATTTCTTGAAAATTATAAATCATTTTTTTTTTCTTTTTTTTTCACTTATAAAAAATTATTTCTACATAATAGCTCAATCCTTAAAAAAATACAAGAAAAAGAAAAAGAAATCCAATATATATATATAATAAAAAGATCAATAAACTGAATTTATATATTTTATTAGGTGTAAATAGTGTTAATTGATTGTTTTCTTTTGAATTAATACTAACCCCATTTCAAAATAATTGGTCAATTAAAAAACAAATTTTGAAAATAAATATTTTTATAAATTGAAATTATTTATTATAATAAAAAAAATTACTATTTTAATATTCAGTTCTATCCGCTAGAGGTATTTTTTTTCATCTAAAAATCAAAAAAACCAAGTAAAAGAAAAATAAAAAAAAATTCGTACATTTATTATGAAATGTAGTTTACTTAAAATTTAAAAATCAGAATCCTCAAATCAACTGTGTGTGTCTAATACCATACTTGACAGAAGTTGATTTCATGGACAAGATATAATTACATTACTTATGTTGAGTTAAAATAAATTTAAGACAATTTGATATAACACGGAGCTAAATTACCCTTGTCTCTACGTCAATAACTTTTCTACCAAATTAGAATGACGTTAATTCATTATTTTTCTTCTTTTCTGATTTTTTTAAACAAAAGAATTTAAAAAAAAAAGACTTTAAAAAGCAAAAAGCAAAAAATTGAAAAGAAAACAGGAAAAAGAAAAAGAAAAAAGAAATTTTAAAAGGGTTTTTAATATACAATGTGCAAAAAATCAAGGAATAAAAAAAAAAAAAAAAACACCAAATATTTATATTAAGGACACCCTAAATCACAACCACAGTCTTTTAATTTAAACTTTTATCCATTATTAAGCAATTACGAATGTTCATGAGGTCGGCTAGTTGTTTAACAATATTATTTTTTTTTAATTTTTTTAAAAATTTTTTTATTAGAATAATTTATATTTTTCACTTTGCTTTTTCATTTTTATTTTTAAGTTACTCATAATGTTGTGTTCCAGTATCTTAGTATTAGCAGTAACGAGTGGTTTTTTTTTTTTTTTTCCTTTTTATAACTCAACTTCTTCAGTATAAAAAGAGAAATTCAGCCAGTCAAAAAATGGAAAAACGTTAAACTTTAATTGCTTTATAAAGGTATTTATATTTGTTTATTGTTATCAGTTTCTCTTGGTATTTTATTTTTTCAAAGATGTCAAAAAAATTTTTAATAACAAATCTTGGATAGCATTATTATCTTTTCTTTTTTGTGAAACAAAATATAATCTTTTCAATTATATTCAATAAGGAATACCAGACCTAAAACAAAATTAAATGATCAAAAAAAAAAAAAAATCTAATAAATAATTTATTACACATTATTATCTTTTAATTGAATAAATCTAAATAATCTGTATTAAGACAAAATTAATATTAACGGAGTGTTGGTTATACACATATATATATGCATATACGGACACCGACATCAATACTATATTTTGAATTATTAATAAATAAATCAAACATTAGGATATTGTTTTGCTAACATCTGATGGGTATAAAATGTCCAAATTTCAGCAAGTAAACAAAAAAGATGCCAAAATTGATGGCTTGCGCCCACAATATCAAATCTTCCCATAGCAAACCGTTCCGGAATTTTTGAAAGATAAAATATTGTTCCAACACCGAAAAAGCTATACATTCCCATTGGTTTCCAAATAAAATCAAACCACTCATCGCGAGGCAATAAGAAACAAGAGTGGATTAATGGCACGATTCCATAAGCGCAATAAAATATTAAAATCCAAACACGGATGCGAACAAATTTAAGTAGTTTTTTTGAGCCATAATACAAATACATTAATAATACCGCACAACAAAAATAAAATAAAAGATGGAAAAATCGAAAAAAATTGTCATCCTTTAACCCATAATAATAAAAAGTCATTAATGATCCCATTGCATTGACAATAATTCCAGTTAAATCTAACTTGAGTAGCTTCGATCTGGTTTGAAATGAATGGCATTTTAAAGTATGGAAAAGCGTGCTCGCAAAATACGAGTGGAATGCACCGACTGGGAAGGCGGATAGGCATATCTTTGCAAATAATCGAGCTTCTTTATAAGTCGGCAAAAAAGGGATCAAAAAAAACATCACTAATGCTACAAGAGATGCAAGGAGGTGTGAAAAAACATTGATTGTTTCATTATGCTGTAAATTTTAGATTTTGATTATTTTTTTGTCATTTGGTTATTTGTTTGGAAATGTTTTGGAAATGATTTTAATGAATAATTTCAAAGAGAAAAAATTTATTAATTTTAATGTATCGAGGGTAAGTTTGGAAAGAAAAATTTTTATAAAATAAAAAAAAAAATTAAAAGAAGAATTTTTTTAACTTTGCATCCATTACAATTTATTTTGCATTTTTGGTTAAATAATAAAGAGGAATTTTGAACATTAATTATATATTTTTTTTCTCAACATTTGATAAATATATCAGTCTCAATAATATAGCTCGAATAAATAATAATAACCATTTCATTTCCAAGAGTTGATTCATTACAAAAACATAAAAATAATTCAGATCGTGTAATTTTTTCTGTCTATTCTTTTAAAAGTTTAAATTTTGATTGTAATTGTTAGTGCTTTTGTGATCTATAAAACAACAATTGTTTTTTTTATTAAAGAATGCATTTTTAAACTTTTTGAATTTTTTTTGTTCAATACTTGGAGAAAAAATATTTATTCTGAATCAGAAGGTTTAATTTTAAATGTAATTTTTTTTTTCAGTATATCATTTTTTTTTTCGACCAAAAGAATTTGTATCTATTTATTTAAATCAAATTTTCTTAATTGTTCTAAAAAAAAATTGGTATTAATTTTTCTTTTTGGTTTCAAACAAGTATTTATGTTGACAAAAATTTATATTATCATGTATGAAAAAAAACAATATATTACCTCTATTAAAACTCTTACTAGAAAAATAATTTATTTCCAAACCTAACATAAACCGTTCACATCTGAGATACTTTCAAAGTTTAACATTTTAAATACACCCTGTATCACTGATTTAGAATTATTAAAATATCAAAGTGGCTGAATTTACTTGTGAGAAAGAAAAATCAAAAAGTTAATCAGAATTTGAGATTCACTATTCTGTGATTTCTATGATTTGTCCTTTTCAAAAAGATTCTGTTTTTCTTTTTAACTTTTCAAATTAACTAGATCTAAGATCTTTTCTGTCTTTTTTTTTTTGTTTTAAATTTTGGTTTGTCAAATGCAAGCCAACTTTGATTTAAGAAGGACAAAAAAAGGTTTTTTTTTAAAAATTATTTTTGTTTATCTTTTAATTAGATTAGTGAATTTTTTTTTTTAGTTTTTTAAATTGTAGTGTTCTGAGTTCAAGTTAATTTATAAAGAGATTTTGTTGGGTTTTCTTTGAAAAGGTGAATTATAAATTTCTAATACAATTCCTATTGGATTTTCAACACAAAGAGTCGGAGAAATTCGAGAAGATACAAAAAAAAGATGATGGCAACTTTCACATTGACCGTTTTATGTTCAAAGATATATAAAAATTTTAATTTTGAGTTTTTCATTATTTTCACTAAAAGACTTTTTGGAAATTTGTCTTAAAATTATTATCTTTTGCTTTATATTGTAACTCCAAAGATAGGATCCCTTGAAAAAATTTTTGTTATTGAGATTCAATTTAAGGGTTACTTTTTTTGTAAAAAAAAAAAAAAACAGTTTCGAAAAAGGAAAAGTAACAGATTGTAAATTGATTCTTATCAAAATTAAAATCATGTTTGCTTAAATACATTTAACTTAAGGATCGAGTCATCACAGTTAAAAATAATTTTCTGAAATGGAAAAAAAAAATTTTTGTAATTTTTATGAGTGCTTAATAACAATCTAAAAACTAACCAACATGTGTGAAGCACAATTGATCTCCAAAAATCAACAATCAAAAATGATAACATTTTTAGAAAAAATCGCCAAAGAGAGACACTCAATTTTCAATTGGAATGGTTGAGAATAAATAATTTTGAAAAAAACTAGGGTTGGTTTTGAAGTGTCACTCTTTGGTACTTTTTGGGATCTTGAAGGGTTTTTTTTTTTCATTTTTTTCTATTTCTCAAATGAGTTATTTTTATATGCAAGAATGTTACAAAATCCTTACTTTGTCAAATTTAGAGTGTTACGAAATAACCACAAATTAGATTAAATCGAATTAAATTGATTGTATACTTTTATAAAACAATTTGTTTTAAATTGAACAAATTTAACCCTTTGTAACTTTTAAAAAAGAAACAAGTAATTTTTTTTTCTAATAATTTGATTTTTGGAATCGAGAAGTAATTTTGTTTTATTAAATTTGAATTTTTTGGAATTGAGAATTCTTTTTAAACTTTTTTTTTTTGATTGGATTTTTTGCCAATAGAGTATCAAAATTTTTTTTTGATTTATTGGAATTTTGTCGATCAAAAGAAGTTTAATTTCACAATAATCTTTTTCGTTTCAATTCGCACCTTGAGTATGGAGCAAATCAACGGTAAATGACTAGAGCCTTAAGGCTATTTTCTTAATTCTTTTTGGCTTTGCTGCAACCTTTCCTTTAATATTGATAAATTAAAAAAAAATGTTACAAACTTTTTGGTACATTTTCCTTTTATCCAAAATCCTTAAACTGCATTATCATAACCTTTCATTTCAAAGAAGATCTCCCAAATCAACCTATTTTTCTTGTTTTTTTGAACTTTAAACAAAGAAAATTCTTTCTTCTTCTTTCTCCAAAGCGAGTTAAAAAAATTCACAATAGAATAATTGAACGAAAATATTTTTAACAATTTTTTCAATTTATTTGTAGAAATCACCAAATAGGATAAAATATTTAATTTTCAATATTTGTATCAAAAAAAAAATTTTTATTGATTCTGAAAAGAGTTCCAAAAAAATTAAATTACTTGAGCCATCTCAAAATGGATTTGAATTCAATTTTAGAATAACTAATTTTAGAATTTTTTTTTTAAAAAAAGGATTTTTTCAATACTAAAAACTAAACTTTGTTTCAATCAAAGGTTTCCAACATTTTTTTCAAATATCATTTATTTTTTATAAATGACATTTGAAGAAAAAATAAGAAATAAGTAGAATAAAGCGCATTAGAGAAAAGTTGATATTACATATGAAGTAAATCTAATCTATCAATGTATTTTCTAAACAATTGAAAAACTAAAATTCTGATAATCCTATGCTATTAAGAAAAACAACAATGTTCATTTTGATCATTCAATAAAAGATCATATAAAATTCCAATAAAAGTCAAAATGATTTCTCTCAACCATTTTTTTACTTTATCAATAACATTAGAATAACACATTTTTACCAAATGACTATCGATCTTGTAATAAAAAAAAATTTTCAATGAATTAAGTGTCAAAAAAAAAAAGAAAAAGTATTAAAAGTGAAAAAATGATTTCAATTTTGAAATTTCCAAAATAAATTTTTTTCTTCTAATATTGATTCAAACCCTTTAAACATATGCAATCAACTCACCACAGCTGCTTTTTCTTTGGCTGGAAAATGGTTTATTAATTATTCAATAAATAAGTTTATTAATTCTAGGAAATTGAAATAAACCTTTTTTCTCTTCCAACGATCTTATTGTTTTGATTCATCATTTAAGCTATTTCTAAGAATGTGGGGCAAATTTATTTTAAAATATATTTTTGTAACCCATTCTTCAAAATAGGATTTAAATATATAAAATCATTAACCACCATTTATAAATTCTTGATAATAATTCAATTTGTTTCTTAGTATTGTATTGCAGAAATAAAATTTATTAAAATTTCTGATCTCGATTTTATCAGATATTTTTTTATGGTGAAAATTGGTGTTTATTATTTTCTTTTTGATCGAAAAAAATATTTTCATAACATGTATAATCTCAACAAAATTTACAATATAATTAAAAACATATAACTGCGTTTTCGTGTTTAAAAAATCATTTGTTCCCATTCCATATTTCCAGTTTTTTATTGAAATTGGTCGTACATCGTTTTAACCAAAAAAAGTGCTATTTTTTTCATTTTTTGGGAATATTTCAACTAACATGCTTTGAATTATATACATAAGTGGTTGATTCAATCGGTATAAATATTAAACTTAATTTGGTATAGTTGATTAATGATTACCATCACTAAAAAAGATTATTGTTTATGAAATGTAAAAAAAAATGCCCCAATTTTTTGGAAATACCTTACATCAATCTATTTCAATAATCAAGATTATAATTACAGTCTATCCAAACCTACCGTGAAATTTTTTCAATATCAAATTTTGGTGTTGATATAGATTTTTAAAAAGTTGAATATGAGAATAATTATATTGAAAAATTTTTTTCAGAAATGAATTGATATGAAAAATAAGATTCTGATGTGATCGAAAAAAAAGACATTTTTTTAGAGGAAATTTTATGTCGTTTCTCAATGAATTTTCAGAACCCAAAATGACTCTAAACATCGAAATTTGATATTGAAAAAATTTCACGGTAGCCTTGGAACAGCTGTAAAAAAGTTGTTCATAAACCGGTGCACAAATGTATTTTTTTTTTAATGCCAAACTAATCTTATTTCCAAAAAAGCCATGCAAATTATTTTAATATATCTTTATTATACTCTATTCGTCAAAAAAAATAATTAAATTTCCAAAATTATTATTATTATTCATCATTAATTAATTCTTCATAACAATTCAATTTTTTTGTTAGTTTTTCGTTCCTTGAATAAAAGATATGAAAGTTTCAGATCTCAGTTTTATATGGATATTTTTTAAGGTTGTTAAAATTGGTGTTTATTTTTTTCCTTTTGATCGAAAAAATTTTTTTCCTAAAAGAAGGTTTATTCTTGACAATAATTTCAAATAGAATTGAAAGAATATAACTGGATTTAATTGTTTAAAAAATCATTTGTGTTTTTTGTATATTGCCAATTTTTTATTGAAATTGGCTTTGCATTGTTTTCTCCAAAAAAAGTTCATTTTTTTTTTTTTTTTGACTTTTTTAAAATATTTTAATGGATACATTTTGAAATTCTTTCAATAGGTACTGATTAAATCAAAATTAATATTCCGCTTAATTTAGTGTTGCAAATTAACGAATAGAAATTTTCAAAAAGAGAATTTTTTATTAAATGTAAAAAAAAGATTTAACCCACACTTTTTTTGGAAATACATAATAAATTAAATGGTGGAAAAAAATTTTCATCTCATTTTCTTTTTGAAAATTAATGTTACAGCCAGTTTCACTTTTAAGACACAAACTTTCAATGAAATTTAATGTACAAAAAAAACCCATCAAATTAAGGCACATTTTTATTAATTTTTTTTTTTCACAAAAATATTTTATTATAATCTGAATTTTGTTTTTTAATTTGAGTTTTCACGAAATTTGGAAAATCTTTTTGTGCCTTATTTTTTGTTGAAATTTTGTTTCTTAATTTGAGTTTTTTTTTTGTGCCTTAAATTTTGTTGAAAGTTTATGTCTTAAAAGTGGAACTGACTGTATATTTAGAATTCTCACTTGAAGTCAAAGAAAATTCAGATGTTTTAACTTATAAAAAGGGGTTATATCAATAAAAGCGAGAGAAAATAAATATAAACCTATTTCTTGTGTGGATTTTTTCCAATTGTCCGGAAAAAAGGAAAAAATAAAGCAAAAAATTTGTCACATTTGAAATTTAAATACCTGTGTTTTCTCAGAAGCCATTTTCCTTTTATAAAAATGAATAATTTTTCGTTCAATTCCCAAAAATTATGTTACATAAAACAGTAAAAATAATCCATAAATCTTCACAAGGCAACTAAAAACAGCAATTGTTTCATTAATTTATCACTTCTTTATTATGCTTTTGAGATCAAATAAAATTGTTTAGGTTTGAGTCTAGTAGCACACAACCAGAAACATTATGTCTTTCTTCGAAAAATCGGTTTTTATCAAAAAAAAACTCTAAGAACAAAGGCATGTTGTTTCTGGTTGTGTACCGACAAATCCAGAAAAATGAAAACAAAATTTTTACAAAAGGGTTTGTGAATTAAATTTCCTTTTTCTCAATCCCAATTACTCTATTTTTGAAAAACATAATTCCTTTCAAAGAACATTTCGAAAATCAAGTAATTTGGAAAGTTTTTTTACACTTTAAACAAAGCAAATTCTTTCTTCTTCATTTCCCAAAGAGAGTTAAAAAAATTTGAAAAAGGGAAAATGAAATAAAAAAATTTTTTTCTTTTATTTGAAGCAACCAAAAATTTTAAACAAAACAATTTTGTCGAGAAATAAAATGTATTAAAGTTAAGATTGCTGAAAATAAAGGTATTGCTCTATTTGTGTAGCACTGTTTACAAATACTGTTAATTGCAAAATTAAAAGAACAAAATTTTCATTCAGCTTTTCAAAAAATAATCACATTCTCATGAATTAAAATAAATCATCAAAAATTCCAATTCTCAAAGGAGGAGAATTTAGAATTAAATCTGATTATAGGAAGATTTAAAAATTGAAATTTTCTATGATTTCTATAATGATTTTTTGGGAAAGCTGAATGAAAAATTTTGTTCCCTTTATTTTGCAACAAATAGTATTTGTCGACTTTAGCTTGTTGAGTGCTACATGTATTCATAAAATTACAAAAGTTTGAAAAATCAAGAATATTTAAACTGGAAAAGAGCGAACTTACCCATCGTAGAATTGCAGTTGTTATACATAACTTTTTCGTAAAATATGCGCGATAGCCCTTTATTAGATACCTATAGGTTCCAAGTGATAATGGCGTTGTGTAAATGGTATGTAAACTAAATTTTGTAGCCTTAACTTCTGGCTCGGGTGGAAGATCTTCTGGTGCTGTTTCATTTTCACTGAGTTGAGAAGGATCAAAGTCTTTTGGCTTTTTTTGTTGAAAATTATCTTGTTGTAAATTCTTTTGGGATTGTGCTTTTTTTTTACGATTCTGATTTGAGTTTTTTTTTTCGAGACGAGAAGGTACAGACTGAGAAAATTGTTTTTGTTTCTGTTTTTTGATTTGTTTTGGTTGTGCAATTTTTTGTGTTTTTTTCTTCTTGTTATTTTTGTTTTTACCTTTTTTTCTATTTGAACCAGATTTTTGTGCTTGGTCTGTGTTTTGTGTGTCACTTTTCACTTTTTCTTCTACAAGTATATCTCCGTTCCACGGTGTTGTCACTAATGGTTCCCATTCAGAATCAGAATCAGAATTAATAGAAAATTTAGGTTTGTTCATTTTACTTTTTTATTTTTATTTGTTTTTCTTTTTCTTTGAGGTTTGTGAAGAGGGGTGGTTGAGAAATTATTTTTCAAATTAGTGCTTATTTTGGAAAAAAATACAATCAATACGGTTATGTAATTTTAGAGGGTGGTCAATTCGAAAAATTGTATCCAAGTATGGATAATTATTAAGAAAAAAGTAAAAAAAAATAACTTTCAAATCAAGTCTCATTTGATTAAGATAGAATTTGCAATTCTCAAAAAAGAAAAATTACTTATTTCGTTTATTAATTTGTCTTGCCTCTTCCTTTGAAAAGGATTAATAATTTATATCGGGAAAAAAAAAATACTTACTTTTTTTTCACTTAGGTAGAGACAAATCTCTTTGATAAAAAGATAGATCAAGTGATGGATTTTTTATTCAGTAACTTTTCTACAAAATCAATCAATGTAAGAAGAAGAATCCAGAAATTTTTTAATTTTCTAAGGATTTGTCAACAGTTTTGGTATTATTTCTTTAATGAATCTTGAGGTGAACCTAATTATAACTTTCAAAGAGAATTGTTCTCAAAAAAAATGGGATTCTATAACTATATTTCTTCTAAACACCAAATTCGGGTACAATTGTTCAGGAAAATTATCTTGATTTTTTTTTTTTTTTTTTTTTTTTGTAAGGATTACATTTCCTGAAAGGGTAAAAAATGAGTATTTGTTTCTCCTATAATTAAGGGTCAGTCAACGTCATATAAAATCACCATAAATCAATAGGTAAAATAATATTATGAATAAAAAATAAAAAAGAAGAGGATCAGTCAAAATTATCAAAAATTGATTTTACAAAACATTTTGAATTCGTCTTTTTCATTTTTGGATCAGTTAAAAAGGGAAAAGAATTTTCATTTTTGCAGTATTCTACCTTTTGTTTGAGATTTGTTCAATTATAGAAGTGGAATTCTGAAAAAAAATCCTTGCTCCTTTCAAGTCTTTTTACCAAGAGATTAAAAACAAAATATAAAATCAAAATTTAAGGAAGTAGTCAATATAAAGTCAAAATTTTCATTTTTCACTTTTTCCTAGAAGATTTGAATACGATACATTTTTTATAATTTGATTATATGTTTTTTGATTATAGTACCCAAAGTTCAATGTTTGAAAATCAATTGATTATTTTTTTTTTCTACTGTAAATATAAATACCACAATAGAATATTAAGGTAATTTGTTTTATATCTACTTTGTTGAATGTTAAATGGTTTAACTTTTATTCTTACCCGAACAGTCTATTCTTTTATTTTATTTTCTGTTGTACAAAAATCTAATAAATTTTTTTTAAAATTGGCACACTTTAAAAACTAAAAATCAAACAAAACCAAAACTAAATAAATAATGTAGTCTGCCGTCATCTAATATAAAAGTAAGAAAAAAGTCAAAATGAAGACTTCTATTATAAGAATCTTATTCTTATTGAACTTACTCTAATATTTAAAAAGAATAATATACACTTAGATCAATAATAGAAAAAAAAAAATGAAATGTGAAACTACTTAAGGGAGTGGCGATGGTAAAGGAAAAATTTTCATTTTTTATCAATTCTGAAGAGGATTAGAAAATAACATTTTCTACTTTGGTTGTAACTCATTGATTTTTATTCTTTAAAGTACTTTATTCATTAGATTTTTTAAATTTTTTTTTAAAAAGTCTACAAAGAAATTGCCACAATAGAATATTGAGTTGAATTGCTTAAAATAGTATTTCAAATGTTGAATGACTTATCTTTTGTCTTTATCTCAACATTCTATTGTGGTATTTAATTTTTTCATTTTTTTTTTTTTTTTTCATCATTTTTGAATTTTTTTAATCACGACAACAATAACAAATTGGAAATATTTTTTTATTAGTGACCTTTGGGATAAATGGATTTTGTTTAAAATGAAAAACAACAAAATTACAATCGAGAGAATCACAAAAAGAAACACAAATGGGGCTTAAATATCTAGAAGGATTCCAAAAAATAATAATTATAACAAAAAATTACTTATTAGGGATTTTAAATCCTTGAATTTCGTGGAATTAAAGAAGTGAATATGATTATATTTTATCAAAGTTTCAACCACAAAATAGATAGAAGTTTTATTCTAAAAATCTGAAATTATCTTCTCTCAAAAAAAAAAAACTTAACCCCAGACCAAAAATTTGGATAACTGTTGAGAGAAAAATGTTTAACACAGAAAAATGGTTGGACACGATTTTTAATTCGGAAACTTACTAAAATTGAAAATCAAATCCAATTGATAACTAGGTGAATTTTATATAAATCCAAGTTTAAATGTGTTACAAGTTCATTAATCTATTTTATGTGTAGAATACTCATTTTAATGGTTGATAACTCAAGTAGATCATGCCATTTTAACAAAAATCCAAGTTTTAGTAAAGTTTACTATTAATTATGAAAATGGTAATTTTTAAACTTGCTTTAGATTATAAGAGATAAGGTTTTGAAAAAGTAGAATCATATTAATCCTTATTCTAATAAGTAGATTATTGTTATTTTCTTTAGTTATATCACAAAGAAAAGAAATTAAAAATCAATTTCAGTAATACTAATGTTCCAAATTAAAAATGGTGTCCAACCATTAATCTGTGCCAAACATTTTTCTCTCAACAGTAATCTAAAATCAAAAATTGGAAAACAAAAACTCAATTTATTATATTTTTCCAAACGAAAAATAAAAGCACATTTAAGTTAACCTAATATTAATGTTTATATAAGTAATCATTTTCATCCGAATGAAAGAAAATAACATAAAACAAAAAAATCAAAATGAGTGTGTATCCAAAATAATAAAACGAGCTGAACAAAAAATGTATTGGTAGATTTGTTAATTTTACTCCAACAATTGTTGATCGATCAAATGATAAGATACCATGGACCAATTGTATGTGGATTTTTCAATTTAAGAAACTCAACAGTAACATTCTATTAACTATCAATTAAAAATGTCCAGATCTAACGAAACAGATTTGGTAACTCAAAAAAAACGAAAGGGAAACAAAAACAAAAAAGAAAAAAAAATTAAATTGTTTGTCAAATCAAAATTATTTCAAAATTGAATATAAAGTGCGGTATTGCTATTCTTTCGACTGTTTAAACTGTGTCCAAATTTTTGGAATTAAGTTTATTTTAATAAAAAAAAAAAAAAAAACTATTTTATCAATAAATTATCTTTTTTTTTTATTTGTTAACATTACTAAAAAAACAAAAATATCAAATAATTTTATTAAAGAAATTTTTAGAGAATCTACGATCACACGCCACTAAAATAAAATGTTTTTATCTCATCTCTCTCAAATTTTTATCATGTCTTATGGTGTAGCTACTCCCTTAACATTGATCATGTTGTTCCAAAAACAATTCGAGGAGACACTCTCCTCTTAGTCATGGTGGGGAGATTTTATTCAAGGAAAAACAACAAGAACCAAACGAAAAACAAGAGAAACCCTCAACCCCTTTGTTGTGAATTAGTCTGGTTTACGAATTACTAGAACAATTCAAGTAACCCAACATTCAAAAATCAAAGACAATGAGATCTTCGAAAGTTAGAGTTGTTTTTTTGAATGTTTGGACTGATCTTCGTTTTTTATAATGTTAAAAAAAAGTTATTATTTTTCTTTTTCATTTTTACCATCCTTAACAAGGTGTTCAAGTTCTAGTATCTCAAATTTTTTGCTCATTTTTCATTTTCATAAAAAAAATGACTTAAAATGATTTTTGATCCATATAGGAAAATATTTTAAAGATCGTGTCATTGTATTTGAATTGAGATTACGTCAAAAGCTCTGAGATAAATTGATCAATCCGATACGTAGTTCTAAAAAATCATTGAAAAAAAATTTTTTATTTTGACTCTTTAATTGAACAGTTTAAAAATATTTTTGAAGAGAATTACTTTTTCTCTTTTTGAACGAATAGACAGTTTCAAAATATTTTGCTGAAAATAAAAAGAAGAAAAAGTTTAAAAAAAGTTGCTAAAATATATGCAAAAAGTAATACTGTTTTCAAGACACTTTCAACAAACATGAACTTTTCAGGATTGTTCAATTTCAAAAAAATAACATAACTTTTGATTCAAAACTTGAAAAGAATATTTTGGATTATTTATTTCATTTTTTTTTTATTAAAGTTTTTATTAAATCTTTCTTTTTTGTTTTCCAGTAAATATTATTACTAAAAAAAAGATTGAAAGATTGAAATACATAAAATAGGGATCTTTGTTTGAGTTCAAACTTAACAAGAACCGAATCTTGTTTGGATTTTAATGGTTTCATAAAATTATTAATTCTTATTTTAAAACTCTTTTAAATACTTTTCAATCGGATCACTCAAAGCAAAGATAAGATAACAAATAAATATTTGCAATTTTGACAAAGGTATTCTTTATTTTAATATCTTTTTTATCTTTGAATTTACTGTTAATTTTCTACTGGATTTTTTGACTTCTTTTTTATTTCTATTTATAATAATATCCAAAACGAACGATTTTTTTGGACTCAATCATCATTCTAAACGAGGTATAATCCCAATTTTAAAATATAACTTTCTAATTGTTTAAGAAGAAAATCTATCAATAGTAGAAAAAGATCACGATCAAGTTTTTTATTTCATTTATTGAAATTTTTATTTTTGGTTTTCAAAATTTACTAATTCTCTTTTAAAATTTTATCTTTATTTATTTTTATTTGTAACTTGTATTGTTAATTTAGAGCTAGAGAATGGATGTATTTTTGATTTTTTTTTGTATATTTTCTTCCTTTTTGCTATTTTTTTCTTGTAAAATACAAACTCTTTTAAAAAAATTGATTATTTTTACTTTTTTTTATTTAATTTTTGTTTTTTTTTCCTTCTCATTATATTCTTTTTTAAAAAAAATAGAAATGTAAAATTATCTTTATTATCTATTTTTTTTTATAATCTCTAATTCTATTGTATATTTTTATTAAAATTTTAATTTTTTGAAATAAAATAGAAAAGTAAAATTCTTTTTTTTTTAAAATAAACAATTCAAAAAACAAATAAATAAAAAATTTGGATGTTTTATTCCATTTTTTATTTTCTTTTTGTTTTGGACTAAGAAATTATAGTCCCCCCTCCATTTCTAAAATTTTGATTCGAGAATCTTCTGTAATGTATCTGATGTAGGCTGGTAGGTTCATCTTCATTTGAGTAATTTTGAATCGTTTAATATTTTTTATCTTTGGGGATAAAAAATAGAGAGGAGAGAATGGTGGAAAAACGAACAATTCTCGTCTGTGTGATGTCCTTAATTCTAGTAATGGAACTCCAGGGATTTGGACTACAAGGATCCTTTGATCAAAATTTAGACCTGGGGGGTCGCGCGCGTATAAAAAAAATCCCCCACCTCAAATTATTGTTATTTGGCTTTTTTTCTTTTCCGTTTTGTCCCCATAAATCGGCAAAAAAATTTACTTTTTCGGGTAAATTTTCCCATCCTCCAAGATTTTTTTCATTGATTTTGAAAGATATTTTTTTTTGGTCCATATCAAGAAAAATTGTGATAATGTAGTTTTTTTTTAAAATTTATTTCTTCTGGGTATATTTCTTTGGTCCATTTTCCGTTTTCGATTTTGCGTTTTTTGCTTTCGAGTAGATTTTATCGGTCGTCCAAAGTGTTTCAAAAAAATATGTTCCTTCCAAATTCCAATGGTTTTTGATAAAATTTTCCCTATTTTCGGTTTTGATTATTCCTAAACTGATTTCGTTCCATCCATGCGTTTTTGGATTTGGGAATTGGTCTATTTTTATTTTGATTTCGTGTTTCCCGCTCGAATATATTTTTTTCCCACATATCCTTCCATAATATATTATATAGATTCCATGCTGTTTTATTTTCATTTTTTAATTTTATTCGGTTTTCGAGGTTCATTTCCGGATCGAATTCATCTATTTTTCCTTTTTCTTTTTCTTTTTCTTTTCTGCTCTTTTTCTGCTTCTTTCCCTTTCTTTCCATTTTTCTCGCTTTTTCTTTCCGATTTTATTATTTCTTTGCCTCCCTGTATTAATTTGATATGATTTTTATCTTTTTTCAATTTTTGGATTGTGTTTATTTTTATTTTCTTTTTCAATATCCTTTTCTGTTTTTTTTCAGTATCTTTCAAAATTGTATGAATTTTTTTATCAATTATTATTTCAATTTTTTTAAATAAATTTAGATGATTTATTTTTGAATCTTGGATTTTTTGGATCAATAAATCTGAATCATTTTCAATTTTTTGACAAATATTTTTTATTTTTTCTTTTAATTTGTTTTGATTTTCAAGTTATTTTTGTATTGTTTCTTTGTTTTGATTTTCTTCATTTTGGATTTTATTTAAAATGAATTTTACCTTTTCATAGATTTCATTCGAGAAATCATTCAACCCTAATATTTCATGATTATTTATCTTACAATTTGAATAACATATTGAACAAATTAATTTATTTTCATCTATGCAATATAAGGATAATTCTTTATTGTGTTTTCTACATATATTAAAATTAGTTTCTTTTGGGAATAAAATACAAATATTATATATAATAAATTTATTTAAATAATTAATATATATATATATATAATTATTAATTATATATAAAGAATAAAAATATATAAATAATAATATAAATAATAATAAAATTTAAATAAGTTTTGGGAATATAATTTGTTTTTTTTTTTTTTCAAAAAATTCTGTGTTTATTTTATAATTTCCATTTTTTGTTGAAAAGAACACTTATTTAATTTATATCAAATAAGAAAATTAAAAATATTACTACAGCATTTTCATTTTCGATTGTTCATAGAAATTAAATATATATTTTCACAAATAAAATTCACAAATAAAATATAAAATAAAAATTGTTTTTTTAACAATTTAACTCTCCACAAACCAATAAATTTTACCTACTTTCATTTGTTGTTCTATTTTGGGAAATTTTGTTAGTAATTCAGAAATTATTTGTCAAGATTTTGTGAAATTGATTGTCAAAAATAAAATTTTATATTGTTTCAAACAAAATATGAAACCATCACATTGTTCTTGAAATTTTGGTTCCAAAAATTCACAAATTAATTACTTTGTGAAATCATGTTTAAAAATGTTCATTTTTTTGTGACTTGTTGTTGAAATATAGATCTCAAAATAAATGATATTATTGATCTGATCAAAAATATAGATTTATTTTCATGGTACTGACAATTACATCACCAAAATAACAAAAAAAAATTGGTTTTTGATTTTCAATTTTCCCATTAAGGGGTGGGTACTAAAAGTTCTCATTCTTGTTGTTAGATTTTCCAGAATTTTTAAGAATGTCACAAAATCAAAGATTTAGCTCTATTCTTTTTAATTCTGAAAAAGTGTTGTTAGGCTTTTTAAAATTTTTGAAATTATGCGACAATTTCAAAAATGTCAAAGAACAGACGTTAGCTTTTCTTGAGTTTTCTATTTATTTGTGAAGTGTTCTAGGTTTTTTTGGGTTTTCTATTTATTTTGTGAATCAATAGATTTTCGTTAGTTTTTTTTTACTTTTCGAAATAAACCGAAAATTTATTAAAATTTTCTGTTTATTTCAAAAAGTAAAAAAAACTTAGAACACTTCACAAATAAATAGAAAACCCAAAAAAACCTAGCGAAAATCGATAAATTTTGCGAAAAAAACAGAAAAGCTCAAGAAAACCTAACTACACTTAACAGATAAAAATTCAAAAGCTCAAATAAACCTAGAACACTTAACAGATAAAATAGAAAAACTCAACAAAATCTAACGAAAATCAATAGATTTTCCAAATAAAATATAAAACCTCAAAAAAGCCTAGAACACTTAACAGACAAATACAGAAAACCCCAAAAAAACCTATGCACTAAACAATAGAAAACTCAAAAAAACCTAGGCACTCTACGGCACTTTACACCACTCTATATCACTTGCTGAACCCCTGATTTGAATTAGAGATATTGTTAAACCAAGTGAGAGTGCAATTCTGGTAAAATATCTCAAGAATGGGATCCAGCTCTATAAATTCCCAAGTATTTTGTTCCAATTATTTATTCGATCCAATTTTTATAAGAGTCAAAAAGTATTTTAAATCAACCAAACGATTTCTTCAAAGAATTAGTGGTTCTATGAATCATAAGCATGATTTCAAATTAAAATATCAATTGCTGGTTATTTGAAAAAATGGTAAACAATCGGAAAATAATGTTATTCAGGGAAATATAGCCCCTATCCCCAGATTATAAGATTTGTACGTTACCTCTTGCCCATTATCGTTTTTCCAAAAAAATTGATTTTACATTTTCAACAACAAAATTTCAATTTTCACATTTTTTGTGAATGATTTATGAAAGTGTTAATAAAAATATGAAAATGCTGTGTAGGTTTTCTCACAAATAATTCTTTGGGAAAAATCCAAACCGGTCTCTTTTTTAATTATAATTAGAAAATAAACCATTATTTATTGAAAATTATTTAACTAAAATTGAAATTTTAAATCATTGGAAATTAAATTATATTGAAAATGAGATTTTAAATCTTTTGTCATGTAAAATCAAATAATGGAATTACAACAATAATTTTAAAAAAAAATGAAAATTAATAATAAATTTTAATCATTTATTATGGATATTACTAATCAACATCAAATCATATTCTTGGAACGAAATGGATTTTTAGAATATTTGGCAAATATATCTTTATTTTTTGGAAATATTTTCAATTTTTAAAAAATAATTTCAAGTTATGAAGCGAAAATGAAAATGAAAATATTTTTAAATTGTTATTTTTTTGCGTTTTTTAATCACTAAAACCATTAATTACATATATATATATATATATAATTACAAAAATTTATTAATTCAGAAACGAATTAAGATTTAGTTTTCGCTTCAGTCAAACTCTTCTTGAAGAACCACCTTTTTAAGATCAAAATTCCTGAATTATTAAGAGAGTATATACTTGGTATTGTTTACAAGTCTCAAAAAATTTTCAACAGTAAAGATCAGTTTTAAAAAAAAATTACAATTTTTTGATTTTTCAAAATTCAGGATCTTAAAAAATGATATTCGAGAGGTTTAGCAAAATTTTAGATTGGTTTTTTTAAAAAATATTTCAAAACAAATTTATAAATTAATATCCCCAGTAAAAACCCTTTCTAGATGGGTTTTCTCATTATTTGGAGAGGTTTAAAATATTTATAATTTTTAATTTTCCTAAATTTTTTACAAGGAAAATTGCACATTTCAAAAGATATTTCATTTTGTTTGAAATATATTTCCCTACGAACCAAAAAACACTAAAAATGGGAAAGTGATCAAATACCTTCTATTAAAAAAATTAAAAAAACAAAATGAAAAAATAAAAATAAATAAAGTTTCAATTTAACTTTTTCTTGAAAACATTTTTTGCCAAAATGATTAGTTTCAAAGTTGAAATTATGTATATTTTTATATACAATATCTCATTTTAAATCATTTACTAAAACAAATTCTAAATTATGGGAATTTTATTTTCACTAAAAGGGTACTAATTTGATCTTCAAATGTTTTTTTTATTTTTAAATGGTAAAATTAAAAAAAAAGTTATTTAAACAAAAAGATAAACTCTCTGGAAAAATCTTCTAATTTAATATATTAACTTATTCTTTGATTTCAAAATTTTTTCAACACCAATTTTTCAAAAAAAAAATAAAAAAAGTGAACAGTAATTTCAAAAAATATTTTCGATATTCAAAAGTTGAGATTGTTTTTATTCTCAAAAATTTTATCACAGTGGTTGATTGAATTTAGTTATAAAGCTAGACTTCGAAAAATATTAATCAGAAAAAAATAGTTCTTTTTTGAATTAAGGACATATTGAAATCCAAAAATAAATTGAAAGATCTTAAAATAAAACTCAATCATTGCATTTCAAATTTTAAAAAGATTATGTTTCAATTTTATTTTTTGTATAATAGTATTAAATAGCTTTATTTCAATATATGTAATTCCTTGAAATTTAAAATTAACACTTAAATATCATTTAAAGAAATGATTCTGAAATATTTTGAAATGGTTGAAATACAATGAAATAAATATGCGATTTTGGCAGATTTGACAAGTAGTTTTATTCATTTTTCACAAATTTTTACTTTTAACTTTTTTTTTTTCAATTTTAAAATTGAAAAATATTTTCCTAAACCAACTTTTATATTTATTTACAAACCAAAGTCTCTTTAAGTTTAAATTAAAATGTACAAATTTCAAGAGATTAAAATACCAAAAAAAATTAGGAAAAAAAGTTGTTTAATATTTAGTTTTTGAGGAATTTTTTTGAACAATTTTTCACTCCTTAATTGATCTACTACCAAAAGAAAATTGTTGAGTAGAGATTATCCATCAATACTCATCAAGGATATGTGGTCCTTAAGTCTGTTATTCATTTCTTCAAAAGGGATTTTATAAAAAGGGGGTTTATTAATTTTCAATTTCTCTTTTTTCAATCTTCTATCTTTTTTCAATTTTTAATTTTCTTTGTTCTTTGTTCTTTTTTCTTAGTTCTTTTTTCTTAAAAAAAATTAAATTGAAACATCTTGAAAAGATCCTGAACACCAAAGTAACCTTGACTTGAAGAATTGAAAAAGCTTTGAATACAAAACATTTTTTTTTTCAGAGAAAGGGTTTGTTTGTTTCAGAATCAAAAAAAGGAACAACAAAATAATAAAATAAATAAAAAATTAGAATTAATTTCAATTTCAAAAAGAACAACCTTTTTGAAAGAAGACGAAAAAAAAAAAAACAAGAAGGTTTGATTAAAAATTAAGATCAATAAAAAAAAAAAATAAAACAACAGTCGATTAAAAAGGAATTAAATCAAAATCAAAAAAAAATAACACGAAAAAGAAAAAAATAAAAAAAGACAAAAAAATTTACTTTTGACTAATTCATTGTAAGGAGCTTTGTACAGATGCTTTTTGTGTTTTTTTAAAACTTTCATTTTGTGCAATTGTTCTTCGCATTTAGCACAACAATAGACTTGACACATGGTACAATAGAATTGAGATTGTTTTTTATTGCAATTTTCACATTTGGGAATTCGTTTTTCAACAGGTTGGGTAATTGAGAAAGCTTGGTGATTTTTTTTTCTTTTTTGGAATGTTTCTTCTTGTTCTTGTTCTTGTTCTTTTGTTTTTCTTTGTTTTTCTTATAAGCTTTTTGTTTATGTTTGCTTCTTTTCTTTTTTTGATGGTTTTTGGAATTTTCCATTTGATAAGCCGTTTATTTATTATTCTTTTTGTTTAATTTATTAAAAAATATTAAAATAAAACGAAATATAAAAAAATGAATCAAATATTGTAAGAAAATGACAATAATCATACAACAATTGAGAAAACTTTTAAAAAATTCACTCATATTTTGAATATTTGAAAAAGATCCAAAATCAAATAATGTCGAATCGTAAAATTTTTACAATTCATACTTTTGAAAAACTTGAACACATAAAACAGTTTTTAACTTTTCTGAAGAACAGTTTCAGATTCTTTAAAAGTTTATATATATTCTAAATGTTAAGATTTCTTAAAAAACAAGAAAAAATTCGTCAATGTTTTGCTGTTTTAAAATAATTTTTTTAATATATTTTTGTGCTTTAAAAAAACTTTGAACAAGGACTTGAAAGTTGAAAAATGTTGAAATAGGATCTGAATGTTGAAAAGATCAGAACTGTCAAGCTGAAAGCCTCAAAAAAATGATCAAATATTCTATATGGATTGTACTATTCTTGTATTTGAATAATCAATGGTAACGTAATGTTCACTACCTTTACCAGATTTTTCATTATTAAATTGTGTTCTCAAAGAAGTAGTTTGTAGTTTGTGTGTTGAGTCTAAAATCTCTATTTGAAAAAGGAAATTGAAAATGAAGTGAAAAATTTTCCTATTGTTTAATCAAATCTACTATTCGTCTTTGTTGTGAAAATTAGATCTTCTACAAAAAAACGATAAACTGGATTAAAAGATCAACATAACTTTTAATTGGTCATTTTACTGAAGATTAAAGAACAATTTGAAATTGGTCAAACATTAAAAGAAAAAAAATAGTTATAAACAACACACCCAAGTTCTTTGAGAATTGTTGTTCAGAACAACCCAATTTTCTCTTTTTAATAGAATCAATTTTTAGTTATCAATTTTTTTTTTTATTTCAAAAATTACCAATTCGAAACAAGATGGAAAAGATCTCAATTTCGATTGTTGTTGGTGTGGGAAAACTCAATGAATAAGAAAAGAAACCAAACTCTAGAGAACATGTCTTTGACTCATTGAAAACTTTTCCAATTTGTAAAAATAATTTGATAAAAAATTCGATTTAGAAAATACACCAAAAGTATAAGCGCCAAACAATTCATTTTTTGTTTCAAAGTTAAATGCTTTTTTTTAATCGTTTTGACTCCATTTTTGTTTGGAATTAAGATCTTGTTTCCATTGCTTTTGGACTCTTTGCCAATGATTTAGATTCACTTTTTGACATTATCAAAAAAGAATTTCTGTTTGACAATCATACACAATTACAATTCCTATTACTCCATTCTGTTAAGGTTATTAATTAATTGTATTTGTAAAGTTTTTAATAATTCATTTACATGTACGAAAAATTGACTTTAGGACTATTTTTGAAATTCAAGAATTAGTCTCAATCCAATATATCCCAATCTTTTTTACATTATGGGTGGATGATCTTCAAAATATTCTCCAATTTGGATAGAAAAATCATTTTGTGTCAATTTTTTTAAATGAAAAAAGAAATTGAAAATTTGAGATAACTAAACTCGAATAATTTGTTTAGGGAGTAGCCACAGTAAAGGAAAATTTTTCACTTTTTTACAATTTTAAAAAGGATAAGAAAATAACATTTTTTACTTGGGTTGTAACTCACTATTTTGTATTATTTAAAGTACTTCATTCATTAGATTTTTTAAATTTTTTTCTCAAAAGTTATAAAGAAATTGCTACAATAGAATGTTGAGTTGAATTGCTTAAAATAGTATTTTGAACTTTGAATGACTTATCTTTTGTCTTTATCTCAACATTCTATTGTTGTATTTAATTTTTTCATTTGTTATTTTTTCATCAACTTTGAATTTTTTAAATTATGACAACAAAAAGCAATTAAGAAATCTTTTTTTAATAGTGACATTTGGGATAAATGGATTTTGTTTAAAAATGAACAGCAAAATTACAATCGAGAGAATCAGAAAAGGAAACATGGATGGGACTTAAATAGCTAGAAGGATTCCAAAAAATATTAATTAAACCAAAACATTACTTGTTAGGGTTTTAAATAGTTGGATTTGGCGGAATTGGAGAATTAAAAATGATTATATTTTATCAAATTTTAAACCATAAAACGATATGTGTTTTATTCGAAGAATCTAAAATTATCTTATCACAAAATAGAAAAAACAAAACCCCATTCCAAAAAATTGGACACTTCTAAAATCAAAAATAGGGAAAATAAAAACTCAATTTATTATATTTTTCCAAATGTAATATAAAATCACATTTAAGTTAACCGAGTATTAATGTTTTTATAGGTAATCATTTTCATCCAAATAAAAGAAAACAATTTAAAACCAAAAAAATCAAAAATTGGGTGTGTCCAAAATAATGAAACGAGGAGAACTAAAAAATGTATTGGTAAATATGTTGAAATTTTACACCAACAATTGTTGATTGATCAAATGATAAGATATCATTTACCAATTGTATGTGGTTTTTTCAATTTAAGAAACTCAACACTAACATTCTATCAATCATTGAAAAAAAAATTTCAGATTTAACGAAACAGATTTCATAACTCAAAAAAAACGAAATGAAAATAAAAAAAAAAAGACAAAAAAATGAAATTGTTTGTAAAATCAAAATTAATTCCCAAATTGGATATAAAGTCGGGTATTACTATTCTATCAACTGTTTAAAATGTACCTAAATTTTTGGAATTAAGTTTATTTGAATAAAAAAAAAAATAAAAACTATTTTATCAATAAATTATCTTTTTTTTTATTTTTAAACATTACTAAAAAACAAAAATATCAAATAATTTTTTTACAAAAATTTTTAGAGAATCTACGATCACACGCTACTAAAATAAGATACTCTTATCTCTTCTCTCGCAAATTTTTTTGATGTCATATGGTGTAGCTACCCCCTTAAAATCATTCATAATTTATAAAACCTTTTTGTGAAATATTTTGAATTTAAACTGCAGTTATTTTCAACAGATGATTATATCAATTGATGTTTTTAAGTAACAAAAATAAAAAATAAAGAACCCATATAATCACATCTATTGTCTTTAGTATTTCTATTAATAGTGAATATAATATAATATAGTCAGGTTCACTTTTAAGACACAAATTTTCAACCAAATTTAAGGCACAAAAAAATCCCAAATTAAACCACATTTTTTGTAATTTTATTATAATTAAATTATTTTACTAAATTTTGAAAGCTGTACCTTAATGTGTATCGTTTTTTTACACATTAAAATTTCGTTCAAAGTTTGTGACTTAAAAGTGGAACTGACTGTAATAAACTGGGATTCATGGATTATTTCTTAATTGATAATTATTGTTAATGATAATGTTCAGTCAGTATGTCTACTAAATCTAAAGTCAATGAAAATTATTTTTTAATCTGATCATTGATTTTATTTCTTTCTTGTGATTTATTTTTGAAAATTAATTGTTTTTTTTGAAGTCTTTAATGGATTCAAATTATTATTTTTCTAATTCTAAAATATGTTAAAATTACTTGAAAACATCTAAAGTATTTAATATTAATTAATATTTAATAGTGTTCTCAAGAGTGATGGATATGTTTGTAATTTAAATCTTATCTAATTGATTCTCACTATTCGAAACAAGTACACATTTTACTTTTAATTGATTAGGAATTGAAATAAAAATGATAAAAAAAGCTTAAATGTTGAAATGAATAATTATCCAGAACTCAAAGTATTTTTTAAAATTCTAAAATGATCATTTTCAAGATTGGATAACGAATCAACAAAATTAATTTTTTTGATTAGATTATATTATTCTGATATGTTTTGAAATATTTTTTAATTTGAGGATAAGTAAATATTTTAAAAAGGGATTAAATCCAATTCATGTTTAATAGTGATAAATAAGGATTGATTAATATGTATGAAAATTCAAAAGAATTATCAAGGACATATTATGATATTTTAGTAAGTCACTAACATAAGTTGGTTTATTATTTTATTAATAAGAAATATATTACTGAAACATTTCAAGAAAGACAAAAAAAAAGTAAATCAATTGGACAAAAAAATTCTTTAATAATAAAAAAAAATATAGTACCAAATAAAATGAATTATGTTTGAAAAGATATGATATTATAAAAGACAAATTTGGATAAGAAACACCAATGGAACATGTGATTCTCTTTTCTAAAGTTGAATTTTGAAAAAAGAATAATTATTTATCATAATTTTTTTTATAGTTGTCTAGAATATTTGTAGTTAGAGAATTTTTGCCCTTGAAATTATATTCAAATAATTAAAAAGTATTAAATAAATAAAATCGGTAAATATATAATATTTATTCTATTAATCTATACCATAAAAATATAATAACGATAAAAAACAATTAAATTTCTCAGAATTACATTTAATTAGGTTTTTTCTTCTCAATAACTTTTACAAAAAAATTTTAATTATCAATATTAGGAAAATTCAAGTTTTACATTTTTCTTTACAGTTTACTTAGAAGTTAAAAAGTTAATTGCATCAATATAATTTTTTACAAATAGAAAAATATTCTAATTCAAGTAGAAGTTATGGAAATTTTACTCTATTAAGTTTTTACCCACCTTAGCAAAATTTCTACAATTTCTATGAACCAATTATTCACAAAATATCATGTTGTGAATTTGTTCTTCTTTTGGTTGAAAAAATAAAAATAACAAATAAAAAAAAATATCGAATCTCAGGTAATAAATGACAATTAACAACCCTAATTTTAACAAGTATTCTCAAAAAAAAATTACATAGAAAAATAATAATTCTATGGATCCAATTTCAAAAATTGAAATGAAACAATTGATAGGGTCTCAAGAAATAAAAATTCAATTCAAAAAAAAAAAATCAGCAATATTAAAATGAAAATTGAAATAACAAAAAAAGTTTAATAGATCTCAAATACAAAAAATCAATTAAAAAAAAAGTTTTATATCATAAAAAAAAATATAAATTCAATAAAAAAAATAATAATTTTTATATATATATATAATTATCCTTTCTTGTTGTATTTATTTAAAATTAATAAATTGAACTAATTATCGGTTAATAATTTTCATTTTGTAAATAATTTCATAAAATAAATTTATTTGAATTAAAGGTTTTAACAACACAGATTATTTACTAGAATATAGATTTTGGATTACAATTTCTTAAAAATTGACTTATAATCGAAATCTAAAAAGTAAAATGAGAAAAATATGTTTTCTATCTGAATCTGTACAAAATATGAGGATCACTATTCAAAAAAATTTTTAACAATTAAAAACAAGCTTTAATATTTGGGTAAAAAAAAGAAACCTGAAAAAAAAAAAAAGCTCTTTATAATTTTTTAGTTGTAGACATTAAGAGAAAATCCAAAGTAAGATCAATTAATAGTTAAAATAAAATAGAGTGGATTAAAGATAAAATAAAGGATTTAACCAATAGCGGTTTTTCTAATATTATCCATTGTTAAAGAGTTTATGTTTGGTTGATCAATTATTAAAAATTTTTTGAAAAAATTGACTATTTTTGAGATAGCCAAAATAACTCAATTATTTGGATAATAAATAAGATTTTTAATTGAATTTGATAATACTATTATTTTCCAATTAAAATATGAAAATTTTTTGTTCACATTCCCAAATATTTTTCTGTTTGATAAGTTTGGAAAAGGAAAAGATCTTTGCAACATCCTTTAGAAATGATATTTTAAACAATAAATGAAACTTCCTTTTCGAATTAACTTTAAGAAAAAATTTAACTCTTCTATTTTAGATTGTATCATTAATAAATAATTTTCATATATTATTTAAAAAAGAACGGTAATATTTTTATTGTATAAAATTAGGGTTTACAAATCTGAAACTGGAAAAAAGATTATCTAGTATGTAATATACCTTGTTGTTTTCGTTCTAAAAAGAAAGATCTTCAAATTAGTGTTGTATTTTACCCAGTTATATATGAGTGGTTAAAAAATGGATTTATTAATTTATTTTTTCCCAAATCTTTATTGAGGTGTGAAAAACTAATATCTTAGAAGGTAAAAAATAATAAAAAATTGATTTTAAGGTCATAAACTAAAATTCAAAATTTTCGACACATCTAAAATGTTCCAAACAATCACAATAATACAATTTCATTGAAATTGAAGATAATTTTGATTTATGTGAAATATGAAAATCATTTTTTCATCTTTTAGTTTTTATTTTCATTTCATTGTTTGAATTACGTAATTTGTTTCGTTCGATCAAATTTTTTTCAACCATTGATATTAGGTTAAAGTTGAGTTGTACCAATAGAAGAACTCAAATAAAATTAGTTGGTAGTATCTAACCATTTGATCGATCAATATTCCTAATAGAATTTCAACAAATTTACTAATGTATTTTTTTGTTTTGCTCTCTCCAAAATTTTTAACACACCCATGATATATTTGTATTGATAATTATTTATTTATTTGTTTTGCGAGTATTGTAATTTATAAATAAGTGTTAACATTTCAATTAGTGAATGGTTCTAATTTGGTATTTCTTCTTGAATTGATTAAATAAGTTTTTTTTTTTTCACAAATCGAATTTTGGTGTGTTAAAAATTTTGAATTGGGGTTTAGATCAAAAATTCTATTTCAATTTAGTTTGATTTAGAGTTTTTAAATACAAAATTTTTTTCATTTATTTCATTGAAAAAAAGGAAAATGAAATTTTTAATCTATAACCCAAAAATCAAAAATTCATTATTAAATACCTTCCAATATATTAATCTTACTCTTTCAATTCTGCTTTTTTAAAAAAAAAATTAATAGTCAAAAATTGCCATTTTTAACAAAAAAACCTTACCAAGTCAAAGATCAATTTTCTAAGAACCTAAATAACACTTCACCTTACCTAATAAAAAAAATCTTTTTTCTTGTATTTGGTATACAAAGCCTTGCAATAAACTGGACATCAACAATTTATTTGTCAATATTTTTTTTTAAAAGAATCTTGTTTTCATTTTTCCTAAAGATTAATTAGATAAAATGTTTATTATTTAGTTGAATGGGAGTTATTAGTCTCATCTTGTATTAAAAAAAGATTTTATTAAGGGTCTAGTCATTTAATATGGGTTTGCTATATACCCAATGAGTGACTTGAAACATAAAAAGGGTATTGTGAAATTGCCCTTCTTTTGATTGACAGAATTCCAATAGAACAAACAAAAATATTTGAGAGGATCTACTTTTGCAAAACATCTAATTCAAAAATAAGTCGAAAAGAATTATCAATTCTAAAAATCCAAATAAAAAAAAAAAAGTAAAAACAATCCTCAATTCCAATTTTTCAACAAAGAAAACAAAATTACTTGTTTCTTTTTTAATATTTCCAAAGGATTAAATTTCTTCAATTTAAAAAAAATCGTTTTCTTTAAGTATACAATCAATTTAATTCCATTTTAATCTAATTATTAATTATGATCAAAACTCTCTATATTTGACCAAGTTAGGGTTTTGCAAGATTCTTAATATAGGAAAAAATAACTTAATTGAGAAAAATGTTAAAAATGAAAAAAAAATAATCTTTGAGATCTCAAAAAGAGCCAAAGAGTGAACCTTTTAAAACTGACATAGTTGTTTTCAAAATTATATAAATCAAGGTGATTCTAATTGGAAATTGAGTGTCGCTCTTTGACAATTTTTTCTTAAAAATCTCCTCTTTTTTGATTGTTAATTCTTCGGGATCGATCGCGCTTCACATGCTAGTTAGTTTTTGATTGTTGATTTGGAACTCATAAAAATTAGAAAATTTTTTTTCGATTTCACAAAATTATTTTTAACATAAATAACTTGGCATTTAAATCAAATTTAAGTTAATGATTAATCTTAAACTTTAGTAATAGATTTAAATTTTTTCTCAATTATCACATTATTCTTACAAGCCTAGTTTATAATACCAGTCGGTGTTGTATTGTTTCGAATTTTAAAGAAATTTAACGTTCTTGAAATTTATATATAGGGATAATTCATTGGAAATATGTTTATTAAAATGGATAATAATTGTTTTTCCAAAATTTTTAACTTTTTCGAAAAAAATCATTTTTCATCTACCAATTTCAGAAATTAAAAAAATTCAAAATTGAACTTATTTTTTTTTAAATAATAAACTTTAATATCAGAATGATTACAAAATTTTATAGACTTAAAGATTTCCAAATGCAATTTTATTTTCGAATTCAGATTTTCTCTTTTTTTTGTTATTTTTAATTAATATCAAAATCTATTTCCCAATTTATGAAAAAACTTTCAGATCATATTTTTTAAAATTTCACATCTTCCTTTCTAAAAAATTTAGAATGAATAAAAAAAGAGATAACCTTTCAGGAAAAAAAGTACAACACAGTTTTTAATTGGGAATATTACTGAAAATTTAAAGTTAGTATCCATTAATAAAATAAAAAATAAATTAATGAAAAAATAATTGAAGGTTTCATCATAATAGCAGGTTTTCAATTATTATCTTTGAGTATGGGTTTTTCTTTGATTGATCATTAATTAAAAATATGTTGAAAAAATTGACTATTTTTGAGATCTCCAAAACTACAAAAGTAATTTCGATAAGAACGTAGATTTAAAAAGTATTTGATGGTTTGATTGAAAATATTATAATGGAGTATTATTTCAAGTTAATTAGTTTTTTTTTTTTTATTGATATTTCTTTTCGTTTTCAGGTTCTGTTAAGGATCACAATTAAAAATTGTATTTGACTTTGTTTCCCTGTTTCTCATTTTTTATTAGATAGTAAGGTAAAATAAATAGAAAAAAAAATTTTCCAAATAAAGATAAATTCAAAAAACAAAAGTTCAAATTTTGTTCAAGATCAGAACAGATGTTTCCTCCTCTGTGTAGTTATATATTCTTTATGGTTTTTTGAAAGTTCTATTTTTTTCATCTTCTTTCTCTGTAAAATAATTTAGTAATTTGTAATAAAAACGTTCATTTATTAATTTGGGCAACGAGAGTAGTGTATGTCATAAAAGGATATCATCTTCCTTTCTTCGAAACATTATTTTTACTTGTATAAAAATAAGAATAAAAAACTTTCCAATTTTTTACTATTGTTAGATTTCGGCATTAGTTGATCAAGCCAATATTTATCTCAATCAACAACTAATCGTTTCTAAACCGTTCTTTTTCAAGTTAAAAAAAAAATATAAAAACATGTAATTTAAAGAAAGGAGAGCAATAAGAAAATTTAAGTTAAAAGGAAATACTATCATGAATTTCTGTTTAATATTTTAATTATTGAAAAGTGAATTCCAACAAAATATTATTTTTTTTAACATTTTGATCAACTGATAAGATCAAAATCTTTTCCCTTCTTATGTAAAAAATGTGGAGACTTTTTAAGAGAAATCCTCAAATTAAAACAAATTCAATAAATACAATTAACTGAACAATTTGGGACAGATCAAGCAAGAACAAGAATTTCAATAACAAAATAATATTGTTTTTTTTTTTTTGTTTTGAAAAAATGTCTGAATTGTTTCTTCGAAATTAAAAAACCAAAAACCCATTCACTATTTTGATAAAGTCAAATAATTATTTCTAACTGATCAAAATAAGGAAAAAAAATATTCTCAAATTTTCGTAATAAATAAAGTGTAAAACAAGTCAATTTGATTGAAGAAAATGTAAAAACATACACCTTGAACCCATGTACTCTCTTTTGAATCTTATTAATTTTTGATTTTTGAGAACTAATCTTGGTATTTACTCTATTCTTTTGACCTTTTTTGACAAAAAAAACACCTAAAAATTGTGTTAATTTCTCTTCGTTATTAATAAGAAATTTTCATTTAGAATAAATTATTTATTTTTTTAATCAACTTTTCTTTATTTATTGTATTTTTTCAAATGTGTGGTTGTTTACATTCTACCAATAGCCAAGAACTAATAACAAGCAAAAAAATTGACAAAGATGCTTATGTCATGCAAAACCAAAAAAGCTCAATATTACGTCTGCTTTTAGTTGGTAATTATTTTCTTTTAAAATACGGTTTTATTTCAAAATACATTTTAATTTTAGGTATTAACAAAAAGAACAAAAGGAAGAAAAAGAATCCGAAATGGAAAATAACTCTTTTGAGTGTGATTCTTGATTTTCAGTTGGAAAAAGAAGATTCTAAAAAAAAAGAATATTTCCATTTTCCAAGTTAACATCCAATAGAACACTTATATTCTTTATATAAATGTTAGACCTTGTTCTGAAGTTGTTCAATCACTTAGGCATTTTTTTATAAACGAAATCTTTTTTCATTTAAAAATCAATACACCAATTATGTTTCTCTTCTAAAATTTTTCACTTTACAATACAAAACAGGAGCAGGGGAATCAGGAAAATCAACCTTTGTCAAACAGTGCAAAAATTTGTACACAAAGGGATGGTCAAAAAAAGAGCTACTCAAACAAAAAACCTTTGTCTACCTTAATGTTGTTGAGACCATACAGGCACTAATAGAAATTAAAGAAGAATTTGGTTTGGAGTATTCAAATTCGGTTAATTCCAAGTATGCAGACGAGATAAATGATCTCCCACAAACAACAGCTTTAAACCCAGAAATATGTGAGAAAATTAATTCAATCTGGAAGGACACTTCCATCCAAACAGCTTACGAAAAAAGATCAAAATTTCAGATCATTGATTCAGGCGAATAGTAAGTCAATTTATTTTTAACTTTATTTTTTTTTTTTTTTTTTTTTTTTTTTTTTTTTTTTTTTTGAACAAGTACGAATTTCCAATAAATGTTCTGAAAGAAACTATTCTATTCTTAAATCAGAAAAAGTTCGTTGATCTTTAGATTTTAAAACAAAGACTATTTATTTTTTTTTGACATTTTTTTGAATTTCGCAAATTAATTTAATCTTTTTCGATCAAAAAATTTTTTAGAATTGAAATACCAACACAATCAAACAATTTCACTCCCAATGAAAAACCTCTTGATCACAAAATACCTGAAGGATCAATTAATTTTTAAACAGAAAAATTTGAATAATGTTTTGTGTATTTTTATTACCATTTTCTTTTCAAAATTATTCCAAAAGTTAAAAAAGTGATCAATTTATTTTAAAGTTAATAGGAATTGTAACTGAGACAAAACACTTGATAAAAAGTTTTTGATTTCTAAAATATTTGGTTCTTAAACTGATCCAATTAGTTCAATTTATTTTTCAAATTTGCAATTATTGAAAAATAGACTTTAAGAAAATTGAGTTGGAAATGAGAAGATGGGAATTTAAATAAAAGTGGAATATAGAAAAAATCAGATTGTTAAAATTTGATCTTTTTTTAGTGAAATATAATTCTACTCCTGTCCAAAAAAATTTATTTTTAGAACATTTAATTTTTTCTCATAAAGTAACATTCTTTGATCAAAACTGAAATTTTTTGTTTTTTAATTTTTTTTTTACTATTCTTTTTTAAAAATATAGCTTTTTGAACAAAGTCCTAGATATTGGAGACCAAAAATATCTTCCAAATATTAAAGATCTACTAAATTTGCGAGTTAAAAGCACAGGTATCACAGAAACAAGGTTCACATATTCAGACCAAAAATATTGGTAAATAATTGTCATCTTCTAATCGGATTTATTTTTTTATATTTCTATTAGTATTATTACTGTTATTACTTCTCTTCAATAATGGTAATAATATATTTTTATGGAATCGAAAAGAAATATTGGGGACTTTCACAAATTTCGATTATGAATATTAAATATTCTTATTCTTTAATTAATAATTACTTTTTAATAAATAATATTTTGTAAAACTCAATAACATTTTCCATTACAATTGTTTGTTAAACTATTGATTTATTAAAAAAAAATTCGGCAAATGGATTTTTTTACAAAATAGGATTGTTAGATATTAATTATTAAAAAATAAGGTGAATATGTATAAAAAGTTTAATAAATCCTCGAAATAATTTTTATATCAAATGAATAATTATGCAAGAAAAACTAATCTTTTATCTAACAAATCTTGAATATATACAATATATTATAACAACACACACACACACACACACACACACACACACACACACACACGCACACACACACACACACACACATATATATATATATATATATATATATACATAGCCTAATTGATGTTGGAGGGCAAAGAAATGAAAGAAAAAAATGGATACATTGTTTTGAGGATGTTACATCCATTCTATTTGTTTCCTCAATGAGTGCATATGATCAAATGCTCGTTGAAGAAGGAACTGCAAATAGAATGAAAGAATCCATGTTACTTTTTTCCGATATTTGTAACTCAAGATGGTTTCGGAAAAATCCAATGGTATTATTTTTTAATAAAATGGATATATTTGAAGAAAAAATTAAAGTTTCACCTTTAAATAAATTGTTCCCAGATTACCAAGGAGGAGCAGATGTCGAAGAAGGCAAAAAATTTATTCAACAACAATTTTTATCTTTAAATCAATATGAAGAAAAAAAAATTTTCACCTATTGTATCTCTGCAATTGACCCAGAGAGCATCAAACAAATATTCCAATCAGTAAACGATAATTTATTGAAAAAAAAATTGGATGGAATTGGTTTACTATAAATAAAATACTGTAATAATAAAAAAAAATTTTAAAATATTCTTGAACTATTAATATTATACTGTTTTTAAATCATCATTATTGAAAAAAAAATAATAATAATTTAACTGTTTTTTTTTTTTTTTTTTTGGTTGTTTTTTCTAACTCAAACCTATTTTGTATCTCCAAACATTTTTTTTTTTAAGTTTCCCTCTCAATCCTTTTTTAGTAGCCACTTAGATTTATTTAAATTAAATACAAATAATTTGATATTTGGGTTTGAGTTTTCCAACTTATTTTGTAATACAAATTAATAAATGAAAAGAAGCAATATTAATATTATTTGAGTGATCCCCGTTTAAAGTTATTTAGGAAATTATAATAATAAAATGAAATATTTTTTGATTATTTATATTTTGATCATTTAAATATTCTTTTAAAAAACTATCAAATTCTCAAATACAGCCGTTCCTAAGCTACCATAAAAATTTAAATAAAACAGATTTGAGTTTTCTATTCTTATTATCTATTTTCAAAAAATTCGGAAATAAGAGTTATATTTCAAAAAATAATAATAAATGAGCTATTATCCAAAATTTTGAAACATTAAATATAATATTTTGAAGACTCATTAAGCACTTAAAATATTGTTAAAAAATGGTAAATTTTAAAAGATCAGTAAATATTGATATTTTTTTTGAACTTATAATTTTAAAGTTTCATGGGTCTTGAATTTTTTTTTTTAAAGTTTCAAAAATTTGAATAATAGCTCATTTATAGAAAATTTTTTTGGAATAATAACCCTTTTTCGGAATTTTTTGAAAATAGAAAATAAGAATAGAAAACTCAATTGTGTTTTATTTAAAATTTTATGGTAGACTTGGAAAAACTGTATTAAAAGTAACGAAATAAGAAAAATGAATTTTTGTTTTCTTATTTATATGAAAGAATTATGTCGATTTTTTTCAATTTATAAAGTTTTTTTGAAAGTGGGAGTGCATCAATTAGAGTTAAAAAAACATGAATTTTTATTTTCTTTCATTATATTTCATCTCGCTAAAAACCAATTTCATACAAATTAATATTTTTTGTCTGATAGATTTCTCAAAAAATCGAGAATCAAAAACAATTTAAATTTTAGAAAAAAAACATCATAGAGTGAAAAAAAAATTTCCAATTTAAATTATAGCGAATAATAATTTTGAATAGATATGTTATTTTTGAATTGCCCTCTTTGGTTCTTATTGAGAACTTGTTGGATTTTTCCCCGATTTTGATTTTTTAAAAGAGTATCCTTTTAGAAATAAATATATTAAAAATTATTACATTCCAAATTTAAAGGGGTGATATAGCAACCAAAAAATAATTAAACTCCATCAAATATTTTTTTATAAAAAAAAAAAAAAAATAGTTTGTTTCAAATTAAAAAAATTAAAGGATTTTATAAATAAATAAAAACAAAAAAGATTTTGTTATATATAACAAACTTTGAATTTTGTGTTTTAAAACCTCATGTATCTATATATAATTTAGTTGATTTTTATTATATTTTGACCAAAAAAAGAGTCTATTTAACCAGATATATTTTAGTGTAAATAAATCTTTAGATAAGATGGTAATTAACTACAATTAATTGAACTCTTAAAAAGTTTTTTCAAATAATAAAAATCAAAATACAATCAATCGAAAGCTACCGTGAACTTTTATAAATACCAAATTTTGATGTTGATATAGAATTTTTAAAAGTTGAATATGGGAATAACAATGATTATATTGAAAATATTTTTTCATAAATGAGCATTGGTTCAAGAATTTTTTCTTATTTTCAAAAAATAAATTTTCAGAACCCAAAAGGACTCTATACATCAAAAATTCATTAAGAAACAACATAAAATTTCCTCTAAAAAATAAATTTATTTTTCAATCACATCAGAATCTTATTTTTCATATCAACGTATTTATTAAAAAATATTTCAATATAATTTTTCTGATTCTTATATTTAAAATTCTAGATCAACATTAAAATTTGATATTGATAAAATTTCATGGTAGCCTCGGAACAGCTTTAACTAAAAAATTATTTAGTTTTATGTATTATTCTTTCCCTTTTGAATGCCCAATAATGAAAAAAAAAATTATTTTGTATTGAAATTATGAAAATTAGATTTTAGAAAGGTTTATCTTAAATAAAAATTTTGTCATCAAACAGTGAGAAATTTTCACATTTAAAAATAAATTATTATACAATATTTAAAATAAAGTTGAAATTGATTAATTATGCACATTTTAAGGTGTTGAAAGTGCCTTGGTAGAAAAAACACAAGTATTGGAAATATCAAAATTATAATCATTTTTTCTCATTTTGCTTGTTTTTTTGTTTCTTCAATTTTTTTTTTTTACTTCTAGTCAGTTCCATTTTTAAGACAAAAAATTTGAACAAAATTTAAGCTCAAAAATCTCAAATTAAGGCACAAAATTCAAATTCTTGTAAAATAATAAATGTGTAAAAAAAATTCCAACAAATGAGGTATACAGAGATCAAAATAATATATGCTCAACAACTATAATCCATATTTCAAAATATAATCCTTGCATTTTTTTCTTCTTGTTCCAATTCAACATCCAATTCACTACCCAATAGTATACATAAGTTTGAATCAATTTTGAAAGTAAACCCCTTGATATTTTCAGTAAAATTTAAATTATGAATTAAATTTGTTGACAATTCATCCTTAATTTTACTTTGATTTTGGGAAATTGTTTTGTTTTTTTGATGGTAAAAATTTTATCAAAAAATTTACTCTATTTTTTGAGATAAATTGAAACAATTTGAACCTTTAAGATAATTTCATTTTAAATAAAGGTGAAGAAAATAATTTTTAGTCAAGGACTGATAATAGTACTTTGAGGTTTAACTCAATTTTATAAATATATGGTTGTCAAAATAGAACGTGCAGTAAAGTTCAAGCGATGTTTCAAAATAATTTTGCATGTTTTTTTGTTATAGATGGTCTATACATTAATTGATCAAAGTAACAAACAAAAAACCCGGATTAAGTATGGTATTAGTTTCAAAAAGTTCTATTATTTAAAAAGAAAGTCTTTAAATCAAGGATCAAATTTTTAAATTTATCTCAAAAAATAGAGTATATGTCCTTAATAAAATTAAGCACTATTTTTTTCTGATTAATATTTTTCCAAATTAAGAATATAACTTAATTCAATTAAACACTGGGATAATTTTTTTTAGAATAAAAACACTCTCAACTTTTGAATATCGAAAATATTTTTTGGAATTACTGTTCACTTTTTTATTTTTTTTTGAAAAATTGGGGTTGAGAAAAGTTTGAAATCAAAGAATAAGTTAATATATTAAATTAGAATACTTTTCCAGAAAGTTTATCCTTTTAGTTTAACTTTTTTTTTATTTTATCATTTAAAACTAAAAAAAAAATTTGAGGACCAAATTAGTGCCTTTTGTGAAAAGAAAATTCCCCATAATTTAGAATTTGTTTTTGTAAATGAGTTTAAACAAGATAGTGTATCTAAAAATATACATAATTTCAAGTTTGAATTCAATGTTTTTGGCAAAAAATGTTTTCAAGAAAAAGCTGAATTGAAACTTTATTTATTTTTATTTTATCATTTTGTTTTTTTAATTGCATAAATGCAAAGTATTTGATCAGTTTTTCCATTTTTAGTGTTTTTTGGGTCGTAGGGACATATTTTTCGGGAAATTTCTAATCAAAAAAAACAAAAAAAACAAAAAAATTGACGATATTATGAAAAAATGAAACAAATTGTATTCTTAATTTAAAATTTACGGAAAATATCAAGGGGTTTACTTTCAAAATTGATTCGGACTTAGTTATACTATTGGACAGTGAATTGTATGTTGAATTGGAATAAGAAGAAAAAAAGACAAGGAATATATTTTGACACATAGCATTTTTGAAAATCTGCTTAGTCCTCAAACATTTTTATTCGAGTATTAAATTGAATTTATATTGCAATTCGAAACCTCAAGTTAGTGGAAAAAAATCTCTCCCATCAGTACTCACAGGAAAAGTTTTAAAGTTTTTGGAAAAAAGACAAATTTAGTAAAAAAAAACTTAAATTATTAAGAAGTCACTTTATGAGATGTGTATTCATTTTTTCATAATTAGTTCCATCTTATTAATTATCAAAATATATTCTTAAACAAAAAGAGTTAGTATGGTTTTAGAAGCTTGTGTTATTCTTATTGATAATTCTGATCACTCAAGAAATGGAGACTTTGCACCTAACAGATTTCTATCACAAATCGATTCTATTAGTTTTATTGCAGGAACAAAAATCCAACAAAACAGGGTTAACACGGTTGGCATCCTCTCGATGAGCGGAAGGAGACCAAACCTTGTTTTAGCACCAACAAATGATGTTGGGCAAGTCTTAATTGCTACAAATAAGATCCAAATCGAAGGAAAGATGGATCTCATTTCTTCAATTGAAATAGCTCAATTGTCGCTCAAGCACAGATCCAATAAAGAACATGCCCAAAGGATTATTATGTTTGTTGCAAGCCCTTTAGAGGAAAAAAAGGAAGATCTTGAAAAAATAGGAAGCCAATTAAGAAAGGCTTCGATTTCAATTGATGTCATTAATTTTGGAGAGACAGAAAGAAATGAAGAAAAATTATCATCTCTTATCGACAACGCAAATAGTGGTGACAATTGCCATTTATTATCAGTTCCTACTTGTAATTTTCTTTTTCTTCTTTTGTTTTTTATTTTTTATTCTTTATTCTTTATTCTTTTTTTGTTTTTGTTTTTTTTTTATTTGTTCGGATTAAAAAACAAATTTTGTTTAATTTCTTTGAAAATTTTGATCCCTATAAAATAACACATTTGTTGAGGGGCCATATTAAAAAACTCTTTCTTTTGTCTTTCCAGTAACGTGCTAATGGTTCCAAAAAAGAACAACCCGAAAATATTTCAACCTTCAAGCAAGCCAACACAAGAAACAAATCTTTTTTCTTTTTTTCTTTTGGATGTTGGACTCCTTTGATGACAAACTATTAATTTATTTGAAATTTATCAGTAACTTTAAAAGTAATAATGAGTACAAAACAACCACTTTGACAATGAAAAAGGTTAAAGTCGTTTCAAACTTGCTGTGAAAATTTATAATAAATAAAAATTCGATTTTCAATTCTAAAATGATATTTGGATGATAAATTGTAAATTTGTTATGACAAATTATATCTTAAACTGTAAATATTTAATAATAGAGAAGAGATCAAATTTCGTTCTTTGTTGACTCGGTTTGGAAACAATCGCCTTGTTATGTTACGAGTTTGGCCTGGAAGAACGAGAAATATGATATTGTTCGAAGTGATATAAGGTTATGTTGAGGAGTTCGAAGAACAACGATTAATATAATCTTAGCACTAGAACAATATCATATTTTGAGTCTGGAAGGAGAACCAAAACGAGGAAATATAACCGGTGATTTCTGAACAAATTAAATAATATGAGGTGCTATTTATTTTTTTGAACTCGTGATCTAACTCGACACAATAATAAACAAACAAACAAACTAAAACAGACAAACAAAAACAAGAAAAAAACATTTTGTTATTTTTTAAAAAGTAGCTTGGAAGAGATTGTTCTTCCAATTTTCTTTTTCTTCCAAATGGAACGATTGAAAACATTGAAGTTAAATGTTTACATTTTCATCCTTTAAGGGACTAGTCTCTATTAATTTTTTTTTTGACCAATAACTAAATAAGGAATCCTTATCTTGAAATATGTTTAAAATTGAAAATAGACAGGTTTTTTTCAATGTTAGAACTTTTAGTTCTTGTTTTTTTAAAATTATTCAATTCTGTCAAAAAAAGTGACTTTTAAAAAATTTTTTTTGAAAAAAAGATCTTTAACAGATGAGAATTTTTGATTAATTTTGGATTTAATTATTTTCTCAAAAATAATATTTATTCTCATTTTTAAAAACAAAAAAATAATTTAAAACTAGTGAATATTTTAACTTTCACTTCTGTTCATCCAACTTGACTCTATTAAGAACTCAATTTGTTTTATCAATAATTACTTTTTAAAAAAATAGTTCTTATTCTTTTCTTTGATTTTTTTTGACTCTGACAAAAACTTTTGGGATGGTAATTTGGGAACACTTAAAAAAACTTCAAATTCAACAAAAACCAAAGAGTATAAACTCAAAAAGTAGATTCATTAAAAAAAAAGAATGGTACAAGAAAAGAAAGAAAATCTTTTATTAAGAGTTAAGCATATATTGTATATTTTTTTCAAATCAAACTGTTTTTTCATGCAAATCCAAAAAAACCTTTTCATGTTTATTTTTCAAACTATTTTTTGTACTTCTTCCACAAAAATAACAAGGTTTTGCTTTCTTGCTCATATTTTTTTTTATTTTTTGTATTTTTGCGAAAAGTTGAAAAAAAGCAACTTTCAAAAAAGTGAAAAAATGGAAAAATTTTTTATTACTATAAAAACAATAACTAAATTTAATGAATGTCATTTATCGAGATTTCATTACTATACTAAAAAGTTTTTCACTTTGATTTCAAATCTAAGTAATTGGCAAAAAAAAATCTAAATCTCTATTAAATTTACCTAAAAAAATTTAATATAGACTAGTCCCTTAAGGATAAAACTTGGTTTAAATTCATACAGAAACAAACTAGATCGCCAACTTTTCTATGAGTTTCGATTTCCCCTTTTATTCCACGTTTGCCAAGAAACTTATGAAAGCGATCAAACATAAAATCCATCATATATTGTGTGTTCTTAACAGTGACTGATTTTGAACATTCCTCCAAAATTTCTTGACTTGACATAGTAAAATAAAACTGTTTTTTTTTTTCTCAAATTGGTAGATTTTTTTCACCTTTTCAAAATCTTTTATTAATGGTTTTTTCTCTCCTTTTTTCGAAGAAAAAAGAGACCAAACGTTTTTAATTTTTGAAAAATGAGATTGATTTCTTTGGAAGAAAAACTAAAAACGTTGTTTGATTTTAGACATTGTTTTTTAAACAAAGAAAGGGAATTCATTAAATTTCCAACCTTTACGGGAAAAGTTGATGGACTTTTTTCTTTGTCGTCGATTGATCAAATAATTGAGTGACTTGAACCAAATTAATTTTCCAATGTCGTAAATCCTTGAGCGCGGCAAACCTTATATATTTATGAGATTAAAAATTGGCAAAATAAATTGGTTAAACACTTCTAAAATAACTTTTAATAACATTTTTAACGTGAAATTTAATAGTAAAATACTTCTTATTTTACCCAAATAGAATTCAAAAAAAGAAGAGCAGAAAATTTTCCAACTTTGCCTAATAACTACGGGATTTCCCAAAATCTTTCCACAGTTACTACAATACTATCCTAAACTTTTTTGTGAAACAAACACTTTCTTATCAGTAGTTGTCTGGAATTATATAGTTAAATTTTTCCAAATAAAATGTTTGAGATATTATATATATATATATCTTTATTATAATTTTTTTTTAAGCTTTCTGATTGACAGACAAATGCAGGTCAAAAAAATTTTCATTCATGTGGATTTTACAATTTCCAAAATTACAAAAATCTCAAGTTTAAAAAATTGAAAAATAATTGTTGAAAATACTTTCAAGTTATTATTATTATTGAGAAAGGAGTATAAATTACACTCTAAGATGATCTTATATTTAAATATACTTTCAGAAATTTAAGCCTACAATCGTATATTTTACGATTATTAATTAATAAAAATAATTTTAAACTCTTTTGGTTTAAAATTATTTCATTAATGTTAAATTCTTTTTAATTCGTTTGGAATTATTAGTCTGTTGTTTTTATAGGAAGGAGCATACCCAATAAAAATAAAAATAATACTTTCAAGTTTCTGTAATTTCTGTCATTTCTATAATTTCTGCGATTTCTGTTATTTCTTTTCTTTTGAAATTCAATTTTTGGATTTGTTCATCATAAAAAAATAAATTCTAATATCAATTGTAGCTGTTTTAATAAAGTGGTGGCTAAAGGTTTCAAAACATTATATCAATCTATTCCTGTATCTTAATTCATAGCAACTGGTATTATTTTAGCTGATCAAATTCAAGGCTCGGGAATTTTTTCGAGTTCATCAGGTGGAATGGGAGGTGATTATGGCGGAGGTTTCGGTGGAGGAGGGTATGGTGGGGGCATGGTCGATCCAAATGTCGATCCCGAACTCGCAATGGTTCTCCAAATGTCATTAGAAGAGGAAAGGCAACGGCAAAGCAGATTACAGCAGGAAAATAATAACGAAAACAATAACAAAAACAAAGAAACAGAAACTGACCAAGAGCAAAAGGAAGAAGAAAAAAAGATGGCTCTTGAAGAAACTGAAAAGGGATCGCAAAATTCTAATCAAAATGAAAGTATTGATCAAGAGGGAGAAGGTGATATGTTTTCACAATTGGAAGGTTTAACCGAAGAGGAACAAATGGAATTGATTATGAAAATGTCACTGGAAGAAATGGGCAACGAAGAATTCGAACAATTGGGAATGACAAAAGAAGAAGAAGAGGAAAAAGAAAAAGATCCTGAAGTTCAAAACGCATTACAAGACGAAGATTTGGTAGATTCAATTCTACTTTCATTGCCAGGTGTTGATCCTGAAAATGAAGAAATCACCGAAACAATAAAAAATATTAAAAATGAAGATAATGACAAAGAAGAAAAGGACAAGGAAAAGGAAAAGGAAAAGGAAAATGATTAATTTTATTTTATTTTATTGTTTTTGTTTTTATATTATTATATTTAATTTGTAATCAAACCACATAAAAAAAAGGACTAATTAGATCAATATTCAATTTAAAAAAATATAATAAAAAAAAAAACTATTCTTATTGTAAGCTATCAAGTTATTGCTGATCAGTTCATCATATATTTTCATGATTTTAATTCTTTTCAATTTTTTTTAATATTTCCAGACTTTTTTTTTTCAGTTAAAGCTTTTTTGTATTTTATTTATTATTTGTTAAAGGAAATCTTAATAAGCCACATTATACTTTGTTTATATTTACTTAAAATTAAGTGCCTACTTTCCAGAAATGCAAAAATGTTCTGCATGAGATCAATTGATTATCAACTATTTTAAAAAATAAATTCGAAATCGACTAATTTAAAATAGAGTTACAAAAGGAAAAAAATTGATTGCGGTTCTTAATATTATGATAATATCAATCATTTTTTTTTGGTATTGTGAAAGATTTAATTTTATTTAATCTAAATTGTAAAAAAAATTTGGAAAAATTTTAGATATGAAATGTATATACAAAAAAGTTATTTTTAGAAAAAATATTCAAAAATTCTTTAATTTGATTAATCAAAATTCTGATATTTAATGTTCTTGTTGGAAAAGTTTCATTTAATCTCCTTTGATTAGAAAACTTTTTTATAATCAAGAAAAGCCTTCAAGAAAAACTTCAAAATATAAAATGAAAAATGAGAGTCAAAAAATACCAATGTTTTTTAAAATAAAGGGTTCAAAAAGAAAAAAAGAAATGACAACAATTAGACGATAACCACCCAAATAAACATTCACGAACAAATTAAATTTAATTAAATCAGAGATATCATGGGTGTGATTTACAGGGGGTTCTCAATTAAAGATAGCATTGTTTTTTTTTTTTTTTTACCAATTGCTTCTTTTCAACCTTTTTAAATTTCTTTCTTTTTCTTTTTTTTTGGTTTTTTTTTTTACTTTTTCTCTATCATGATACTTTGATTATTCATTTCTGATGAATAAGGTTTATAATTTCTAAACAAATTAAAGAAATTAATCTTAATAAATTAATTTCAAATCAAGACTTTTTGAAATTACTTTCTTTAATGAATAATCGTGAAATCTAAAATTTTACAATTAAATTTCCTTTCAGAAATTGAAGTCTAAAGATAACTAGAGTGTAATGTGCAATTTTTTTCCAAGATTAAAAAAATTACAAAATATTGAAAGTTTTAGTATTTTTTGATTGTGTTAAAAATAAAAATAATTTATTTCAAAATTGTTATTTGGTGTGTTGTGTTTCAAAATTATTTAAACACAATAAAAGTGAACTATTCAATCAAAAAATGTGTTAAGTCATCATTTTGGTCAAAATTATTGGATCTAATTGATGGTATTAATTTAATAGTTTTTTCCAAAAAGATTTAAACACCAACACTTGAATTCGTATCTAACTATTTTTTTGAAAAAACTTTAGATTAGACGTTTATGATTTCGAAAAAAATATATTTTCTTTAATTGATCGCTTTTTTTCCCGATTTCAAAACTAATTTTTTTGTAGCCTTTTGTATAGTGTTGCCAATTTTCTTCCCTGCTAAATTTCGTTTTTTAACTGTTTCTTTTATTCTTTTCGCTTCTGTTTTTGTGACAGTTGTTCTTTTTCCCTGGATGGCCTTTTTAAGTTTATTATCTGCTCTCGCATCTAATGATCTGTTTTGTCTTCGTGTTCTCATCCTCAAATTGCTTTTTTGATTCAAATTCTTTTTTAAAGTCCTTGTTGTTGGCTTTTTGCCTCTGGTTTTCTTCTGGGCTTGTTTAACTACACTTAACCCCAAGACATGTGAAACATCTTTATTTTTTTTATTTTTAGCCTTGGAGTTTTTTCTGAACTTTTTCATTTCCGAAATTGATCTTAGAGAGTGTGTTGAAGGTTTTCTTTTTTTTGTTGTTTTTCTTTTTGGTGGTGCTTTTCGGACGAGTGTTGGTCGAGTTCTTGTTTGTTTAGTTGTAGTTCTTCTAGTGGGTGCTCGTCTTTTTGTTGTTCTACTTGTTTTAGTTCTTCTAGTGGGTGCTCGTCTTTTTGTTGTTCTACTTGTTGTAGTTCTTCTAGTGGGTGCTCTTCTTGTTGTTGTTGTTCTTCTTGTTGTTGTTCTTCTTCTTCTAGGTGGCATATTAAAAAATTAGTTCTAAGAATTTTTAATAAACCAAAAGTTTTAAAAAAATGATTAAAGAGAAACAATTAATACCTGAAGTTAATTCTACAAATTCAAATTTCTTTTGTTTTCTGTACTTAAAAACTGTGACACAAAGTCTGCTTTAACTTTGTTTCATTTTTGTTGAATAATTTTAATAAAAAACCACCTCTTCGTATTAAGGAATTCGTACTACCAAAAACATTTAAGGGTGTCGGTTTTACCATTTTTGAGTATTATTATTTAATCAGAAATTGAAACATTAAAGCCATGACTTTAACCAAATACATTAATATTTTATGAAAAAAAGGTGCCGAATATATCTGAAGATAAAAAATTTAAATATTATAGTAGGGAAAAAAATACCTGATCTTGAAAAAATCCTTGCCAAGATTTTTAATTGTGAATATTAGGAAAATTGTTGTTTAATTGCAACTGTTTTCAATCAAATCCTATTTATAAATAACCAAATTTTTTATAAACCCAGCAATAAACCTACCTAAAGTCCATTCAATTAGGGTGTATATAGAATAATCAAGCAATTGCTTGAAAACATAAGTAGATCTACTTTTTTTTAAAAAACAATCGAGTTTTAAAGAGGTTTGCTAGAGAATGGAAAATGATAATTTTTATTCTTGTTTTCTGATTGATTGAATAGTGTTATGAAAAAGTCTAATTTCATTAATCATCATTCTAATAAGTAGGTGAGTTATATTTTAAAAAGACTGATTCTTCAATAAAAAGGATTTGATTTTAAATAGAGTAGTGAAAAAAATACCGGACATGAAAAAAATCCCTGACAAGATTTTTAATTGTGAGTATTAGTAAAATTTTTGTCTAATTTCAATGAAATCCTTATTATAAATAACCAATTTTTTTATGAGATTAGTAATAAACCTACCTAAAGTTCATCAAAGTAAGGTGTCTCTAGAATACTCGAGTAATTGTTTGATAGCCTAATGTTGATCAACTTTTTTTGGAAAAATAATCGAGTTTTATAGAGGTTTACTAGAGTTTGGAAAATGATAATTTTTCTTATTGTTTTGTGATTGATTGAATGGTGTTTTGAACAAGTGTGATTTCATCAATCATCATTCTAATAAGTGGGGGGGTTATAATTGAAAAAGTCTGATTCTTCTTAAAAAAAGGAATTTGATTGTAAATAAATGGAATTACACAATAATTTGACTAATATTCACAATTAAAAATCTTGTCGGGGATTTTTTTCATGTCCGGTATTTTTTTCACCACTTTAATCAAAAAATGTAAATCAAAACAAATTAAAAAAATTGATAAAGAAAAAATAAAAACAATATAATTTCTTTCTTGATCTTATCCATAATATTTGATACAATTACATATTATTTACTCAGTTTCTTTTTAATTCCAAATTAAAAAATACAGTGAAAACCAAGATTTTATTATTTCCTTAGAATTTTTCAAATCTCAATTTTATTTAATATTTTGAGTAAATTCATCAAATTTTAGATTTGTGTAAAGAAAATAGGATTATTATTGAATTCTTCCTCAGAAATACTGTGTTATTTATTTAATTAATTATTGTGGTCAGAATTGAATCTGAGTTTATTTCCATTATATGAAAACAATTCTTGAAAAACAATATGTTGGATTATTTATGTGTTTATAGTTTATTGTGGTTAGTAATACCTTCTTATTTTTTTCCTTTATTATTTTTTTGATTCTTTCAATAATTTTCTTTTTAAATTTGATATTTTTTTCATTGAATTTTCTTTTTAAGAGTTTTTGGAAGTTTCCAGTATTCAATTTTGACCAGGTATTTAAGAAATATGGATTAAATAGGAGAATTATTTTGATGATAAAATAACAAATGTTTCACTAAAATCATTAAACCTAAAATAATTCTAGCCCTTATTAAAAAGTATTATAAAAATATTTTCTCTTTGATTAAGTTGATCTTTGTTAAATTGTTGTTTGATTTATGGAATCCCATCCTTTTTCTTTTTATTTTCATAGAGTTTTCTATGTTTTGGCTTGGTTTGATAAAAATAATTGGAAAAGAATTTTGAAAACCTCTTTGAAAAAAAAATAATTTTTACAATAATAAATAAAGAGGTATTGGGCTAGTAATGCAAACCAACTCAATATCAATTAAAATTCCAATTAAGAATATAAAAACTAAATAAATGTCATATATCAACTTAGATTATGAAATTTTTTTTTATCAAAATGCAGAATTTTATTTTAGTAATTGATCTTGTTTGTTTTGTCAAACTAAATGGAAATAATTGGTAAAATAAAAATCCTAATTGTATATATTTTATTTGTTTATTTCATGATTAATTTTAAATTTTCCTATAACCTAGATTAATTTCAAAATATCTTTTAATAAAACAAAAAAATTAATCAAATTTAAAAAAAAATGGTATTGAAAAAAAAAAATGATATTATGAAGTTCCCAACTCTGTATGACTTAATTCTTTTGACCAAAATATAAACGAATCATTATAAGATTTCACAATTTCAATATATATTGAAATCAGAAATGTTTTTTTCAGTAAAACTCTCACAATTAAAATTATCTATATTTAAAAAATTTTTTATCTCCTTACCATTTAGGTTGTTCTTTTCCGTGGCAACGATTGATTTATATCTGATTAATTCATTTCAAGCATGATTGCTTATAGGAGAAAATAAAAATAAAAATAAAAAACAGGGACAAAACAATAAGAAAACAATCATTTTTTTAGATGTCTATATAATTTTTTAAAGTTTAAAATTATACTACTATTCTTTACACTTGAAATTCTTTAATTATTTATGATAAAACGAATTTAAAAGGGACAAGATATAAAAAAAAATATATATTAAATAATTTAATTATCTTTGATTACAATAGTTTTTTTTACAGAATTAAACTTTTGTAAATCAATGTTTTAATTATTATAATTATTTTACATTGGTGGGACAGACTAAAAAAAATATATTAAATAACTGTAAAAATTATTAAAATTAGTGATCACTCTGGAAAAAATTAACAAATCAAGAAAATAAATTGTAAAATATATTTTAATTTTAGAAAAGGTATAGAAAAATATATTTTTTCTAAATATTTTTACTTCTTTTTACTGATCAAAGAAGATATCTAAAACTTAAATTCCTTTAAATGGATTGATACCAATTTGTTGTAAATATTACAAGTAAATTATATATGAACAGGGAAATCAAAGGATCAAAAAAATTTACTTTTTCTACTTTTGTCAAATAATACATGTAGAAAATTTTAATCCATTTTTCAAAATTTAGTTAATTTTTTTTAGAGGAGAAATTAGATTAAACGGTCAATAAAATCCTATAATAACTAATAATCAAATTTAGTATTGTTTTCTAAGTTCAATTATTTATAGAAATTTATAAAATGAAAAATAAAACATCTAATTTTTCTCTAAAATTAGAGTTATTTATGGTGAAATAATTCTGGGTATATTATCAAATTTCGAAATTACTCAAATTGATTTTTTTGTAATTTTTGAAGCTTTTCTCAATTATTTTCGTAGATATAAAAGTTTTAGAATGGTTTTTAATTCTCTTATAAGAAAAAATCAAAGAAATTATTTTATTATTATTAATCTTTTATTACTTAAATTGTAACAAAAAAAAAATAAGAAATCATCAATACTAGATGTTTTAAAAAACTTTTATGAAACCGAATTTTTAGTCAAAATTTTAAAGGTCTTAAAACAAGTGAAATAATTATAATTCCTCCATTATTTTTTTTTTTTCAAAATCATCACTGAAATTCCCTAACATTACATCCAAGCCACCGAAACATATTGTATTATACTCTACCTACCCTACCCTAACTTACCTATACTTCAACAAAAAGGGGGTTTTGTTTACTAAATTCTACTATAATTCAATAAAATTGACTATTTTGAAAAAATTGAGGATTTTTCCAATTTTGAAATTTGATTTAATTAGAAAAGTATTAATTTTATTATTTATTGTGAGAAAGGAATAATGAAAGAAAATTTACTAACTAAAAAAGACAAGAAAAAAAAAAATAAAAATATAAAAGTAAAAAATATTATAAAATTCACATGACCAAATTAAAAAATACCCATGTAGAGGAACAGGAGGGGTAAAAACCCGATGTAAAGATATTTTGTTATAAATAAAGATTTCACAAACTGTGATTAATAAATGGTATTCCACTGTCGTTAGGTTTTTTTTTAATTTAAAAGAATGGAGTGAAATCTTTGATTTTGCTCAATTCTTTCGAATTAAAAAAAACCTAGACACGACTCCGAAGAGTGGGGCACTATGTACCTGAATTTATCTATATTTTTTAACTATATTAGGAATTTTTTATTTTCATTTTTTTATTTACAATTATTTCTTAAAAACCTTATTTTTTCTAACCATAAGATCTTTGATGAAAAATTCTAGACAAGAATGATAAATTTTGTAATTTTGATTCACTAGGTTAGGGAGTTTTTAGTATTTTTCCTAAGGATAAAATTTTTATATAAGTTTTTATCTAAAAGTTTTGCTAATTTTTTTTTCCATTTGATTCTGATATATGTATATCTTTAACAATACCAAATAAAGTGATTTATATTTTCATAATATTGAGTGCAATAATCACATTTTTTACATATTTTTTTTAAAAAAATGTATCATATTCTGATTTCTTTTTCAAGGCATATGAGAATCTATTTATCCCATTCGTAAAAGTTCGAAATTTTAGAAATGCAGTACTACTGAAAAAATATGAATTTTACCAATTTTTGTTATCAAAAAAACAACATTTGTAAAATTAAAATTTTATCAAAAAAATTGAGAAAATAACTACAAATTGAAATAAATTTTATTAAAGTTTTTATATGTACTCCAAAGATCAAGGAATTTCCTCTCTAAATATGAAATAAATTCAATATAATATTGAATAATGACTTTCATGTTATATTTGAACAAGAAAAAATGGTTTTTATTGTGAAATTTGGATTATTTGTTTTTGTCAACGTTTTTTAGGCTCTTAGCAAGTTTTTTTTGACCAATATAATACTCAATGAGTCTATATCTTTAAATTTCTAAAAATAATGAGTTATTTTTCTCTATAAATCTAGTGGTGCAAAATATTGTATCTCTTGACAAGAATTCGAATTTTATTAATTTTTTTTAAGGTAAAGATATTTGTTTATCAAGTAGGCTCCTTAAGCTATTGGTAAATCTAATTTATTTTTTTTTCCCTCAAATGTTATAGATGACTCGTTTGAACAAGGTTACATTGAAAAATGATAAATAAACTCATTCCCCAACTCCATAGAAAGGAGTTATCATGTTTTAAAAGATATAATTTTTCTCAATATAATTTTCAGTCAAAAAGATCTGATCGTATTTGATTCGAGTTTTTGGATTGAATTATAAAACGATAACAAATTTGTAAAACTTTTTATTTTGACGGAATCCCACTTTTAGTAATTTTAGAGAGTTTCAGTATACAAATATAATTGGAAATGTATTCATTTTATGAAATTCAAGAAAATTACTTCAAATAGTGAATCCATTTAAGATCCTGAAAAAATTGATTAATAATTTTATTTCAAAATATTTATTAAATTTCTTGAAATTTCAAAGATATAGTATTATTGTTTTTTTCCAAATATAGAGAATATATAAAACATGATATTAATATTAAAATCAGTTATTTGATAATATCCATTTTTTTTTTTTTTATTATAATTATTTATTTGAATAATTTTTATTTGATGGTGATTATTGTAAAAAATGAGAAATAATAAATTGACTATTAACAGATTTTATACTTTTTTAGTAAATAATCCACTGAAACAATTAAGATAATTATAATTGACTATTGATTGAATAAAAAATCTTTTTTTTTTTTTTATAAGTAAATTTTTCGTATTTTTTAAAAAAAAATATTTTTGGAGAATTTTATTTGAATGTTTGGTTTTGTTTATCATATTTTTTTTGTTAACCCAAAAGAAGAAATTGATTCGAAATCTATTCTTCTGAATAATCAAAAAAATTTATTGTTTCAAGTTTTTAATAATCATTGTACTTTTATGAAATTAAGTAGCTTTATTAAGCTGGGGATTTTAAAAACTATTTTAGTGTCATTTTTAAAAGAATATTTTTGTACAATTTCTTTACAGATAATTTGATTTTTTTCTTGTTCAGAGAAAAGAAATTAATTTTTCGAAATAATAAGAAAATATGTGGATTTTTGAAGGAATCAATAAATATAAAAATTGATCAAACTTTTTAAAACAAGAATTAGATTTGAAAAATAATATTAAAAATAAGTCATGCCTTTATTTTAATAAGATTTTATATTTGTTTTTCAATTTCAAGATTTAGTAAAAAAATTTATATAAATTATATTTTAAATTTATATCTAGTTTTTTATTTAGTTTGCCAGTTACTTAAGAACTACTTTTCTACTTGAAAATCGTTTTTTTGTGTATTTTACTCAGTATTTGTATCTTGGTAAATCTAACAACTTTTCTTACATTTGGATATAAGATGGAAAAAATAAAATATTTTTCAGATTTTTGACTGTTCTCGTTTATGTGAGATTTAAAACTGAAAAAGATAATCCGAAAAAAATCACCTTTTTGATAAAATTTCACTTTAGAATAATCTTTAAAACTTTTGTACCCTTTATAGAATTTTATCATTTGTCTAAAAAGTTATGGGATATAACTTGTGAGAGTTTCAAAAAGTGTTAGATAAATTAAAAATGAATTGAATTTGTGGGTTTTTTTACTTACTGGTGCTTTTGTATTTCCAAATATAGAGAAATTTGGATAACGAAACAACATTGGGTGTAGTATTATATCGAATCCACTTTTTCCTATTTCCCTAAAAGATCATTTTTTTTCAAATTAACTGAAATAGTTTTGTTTTGAAAAATTATTCAAAAAATGAACAATTTTGACAATTTAATTTCTCATAAATATTTGAACATTGAATTCCCCAAAAACTTTCCCATGCAACTTTGGCACAGTTTTTCTTTTACTAACCGTTAGTTTTTGAGAGAAATAAGTACAAATAAAATTCACACAAAAAGGAAAATGATGTTTTTTTTATTTGGATGGTTTTTTTTCGGTTCTATAATCAAATCGAGTAAAAACAATATCTCAAAAGTGTTTTTGGGAACTTGGATTTTTCAAATAACAAAAAGAAAAAACACAAAACCACTAAAAAACCACAATATCTATGTTGGAATTACACTGATTGGTGAAAATAATAGAAAAATTAATGTAACTCAATGATCAAAAATCATAGACAATATGATCTTTTAGAGTTGGGGTTATTTATTGAAAATGTTTTATCTGATTGTAATTTTTTCAGTTATAAAACCTCTGTTATTTTTCTTTTTCGTTTTTATTTTTCTTAACAATGTGTTTGAGTTTATTTTGTCAAAATTTCTGAGTGATTTTTCCTCTAAAAAAAATTACAAAAACTGCAATTTTGATCCTAATTGGAGAATATTTTCAAGATCTAGAGTTCAATTTTCAATTTTATTGGATATAAAAGATGTTGAGACAATTTGACAAATCCAAAACATGCTCCTTAATTTGTTCCTATTTTTTTTTCTCTCTCTGCCAACCAAAATGTAGTTCAGCAACTTAAATCTAATTTAAAAAATAAAAACCACCCAATAGTTTAACAGTTCTGAAATATAAGGTCATTTTTAGAGATATTATTTGTAAGACTCTTGTAAAAATAAACCATAAAGAAAAGTTTAATCCATGTTTGAAGATAAAAATCTGTGTTTTTTTGTTATATAAGGCCTATACATTAACCGATCAAAGAAACTAACAATAAAGCAGACTTTAATGTGGTAGTGATTTTTTAAAGTTTAATTATTTAAAGTGAAATGCGAAAAATAAAGGATCGAATTAGAAAATTTTTCAAAATAAAGACAAAAAAATTTATCAAATTGAAAAAGCTCGAAAAACTTTTGAACAAATTACCTTCATTATTTATTATTTTCACAAAATTTGAAGTAGTATACTTTCAAAATTGATTTAACTTTCTGTATAAGATTGTTTAGTCGTTTGATTGTAACAAGATAAAGAAAAAAGCACAAATTTATATTTAAAGGATTATGAATCTGAACATCAGTTTTTTAGGAATATTGATAGCCGAAAAATCATTACAAAAAAGTCGGTAAATAAGGAAGGAAGAATAATGAAATTGTTAATTTCTTATGTCCACTCTTTCATTCAGGTACTTTCAGGGTTTATAAGAAGAATTTCGAAAAAAACTAAATTATTATTTTTTTATAAAAAAAAAAAAAGTGATGATTTCAAATTAACTCAAAACTACCCGACAAATAATCTAAACACTACCTTCATTATTACACTTAATTTAATATGATTTAATTATTCTCTTTGTCTCAGCAATCTCTTCATTCAAAATTCTCAATTTTTTTTCGTTTTTTAAAAAAAATCCCAAATTACCAATTCAAAAAAGTCCAAGTTTTTTATTTCTTGAACAAACCAGTGAATGAAATCTTGTTCAGACTAATATGACTTTTTCAAAAATAAGATGAGAAGAATAAATAATTCGAATTAAATTTGATTATTATCAAAAGCGTTAAATATAAAACCACACACTTTTATATCTTGGCAATGATCAAACATTAACAAATTAATCAACTTTTTAAAAATACATATTATTGACAATAAAAAGTTTGAAGAGGAATAATAATGGTTAATTTTAAGAGACTGAATGCCAATATTGATTTTTTCCTTACACACACCGAAACATCATTTATTTTAACTACTTTTCTAACATAAACCCTGAAAATAATTTCAAAATTTAATATAATCAGTGAAATATTTTGATTTGTTTCAAAAAAAAAACCCTCCAATTCTGGATCTGATTCAATACTCAAGTACAAGAATTGAGAAATTTGAAAAAAAAAAAATCGGGAAATAAATTGGGAATTTTAATTTATGAGTCAGCTAAAAAGGGGTCCACCTATGACATATCTCTTCAAATGATTTTGTTTTCAAATCTTGTTCAAAAAATAATTTAGAGAATTAATATGTCCATTTTTTTTTTACATAAATTTGTAATCTTTTTTGAACCAATAACAAAACTCTTTTTATTATTTTAACAAAAACTTTTCAAACCAAGATCAGAAAAAGACTAGTCAAGTGTGTAATAATCATTGAATGTTTTCAAAATTTGAAAAGAAAAAAAAAGAAAGAAATAGATCATCATGTCGGCGCTATTACCCAGACGAAATTGAGGAGTCTGCGTTTGGAGCTGCAACTGAAGAAGAACAGTTAGCGCTTATTGATGTTGCTAATATGAGGAACAGGGAAGATCGAGTCGAAAAACTGTATGCCATTTTCCCAAACGAGATCGTGTTTAGTTGGGAGAAAGGGCGAGTTGAATTTTCGGCCCGTTTAATTAACATTCTGTGCTATGCCTATGGCCAAGGAAGGACAAACGTACGTAGCTGTTTGGGGAGCTATTTTAAAAGAAAAGGGTACCACAATATGACTGTCCGGAGTAAGAACACGGGAATGATCTTTGTCCAAGAGAAATATATCGAGAGGGAAAAGGAAAAACAGGAGCAGGAAACGAGAAAAATCAAGCGTGAAGAGAAAGAAGCAGAAATGGAAAAAGAACAAAGAAGACAACGAAAAAGACAACGAAGAAGGGAAAAAAAAAAATCAAGTCAATGGAAAAAAAGGAAAAAAAACACTATGGCAAAAGAAAAAAATGTTCCAAAAGACTACCAAGAAAAAAATCCAAAAATGAAAATGGTCAAGAAAATCGTTTTTCCAAATCTAAACAATAAAAGAGATCAGAAGACTGAAAGCTCTTGTTTAAATTTAGAAAATCAAAAGCACACAACAAAAAAGATCATAAAAGAAAACAATGAGAAAAATGAATTGTCAAATTATGAACAAGATTTTTTCTCCTTAAACCAGTCCCCTTTTTTCTGGGATTCCTTTTGGACATACACAACTTCAAACTCAGACGAAAAAGAAAAAGAAACAAATCCTAAAAGGAAAAGTTCTCTCTTTGATACCTCGATCATTTCAGAAATCAAACCAAAAAATGATTTCCTCGAACAATTTCAATTCGTTTTACCTTACCAATTTGAAACAGAAGGATTCCCCATTTGTATTCCAAATCTGGAAAACGTTTTTGAATATACTAATATGGGATTTCATTATTAGGATTCTTTATGTTTTTGCTTTTTTGTTTATTTTGTTTTTTCTTGAAAATATTTTAATTTGGTGATATATTAAGATATTAATTCATATATTAAATCTTCAAATTTAAAAATATTTATTAATTGATACACATATATACTTTTTTATATCTCTTACTATCGGGAGTACTGTATTTTTTTTTTTTTAATAAATTTTGTTTTTATGAAAATAAATACAGAAATACGATCAAAATACAGCTTAAATCAACTCTCGATTCACTGTTTGAGTTCAATCAAAACTCCAAAATCGTGAGCTGAAAATTATAAAAAATAAAAATATTTTCAACTTTTTATTATTTTTTAATTTCATAGAATCAAAATAATTTTAAGGTTTAACGAAGGGGACGAATTCTCATTTTTTTTTTTTTATCAGGAATAAACAAATCAGAATAATACTTTATTTTTTCGAAAATTTTTTTGAATCTCCATACTACAATAATATAAACCTCCATTGTTTCTGTTTCTCATTAAATATAGGAAACCAAAACATGATTATTTTAAAACATAAAGGGAAATCAAATTTTCAAACCTACACAAAAAAAAAAAAAAAAAAAAAAAAAAAAAATTAAATCGATATTTTAAATTAAATGTATACTTTTTTTTTTTATTCTTATTGTACAAAAAAAAAATTGAAATATTATTTAAAAATCATTTTTTTCTTGTAAATTATCATTTTACTAATATTATTAGTTTTACTTTAAAAATTATTTTCGGGGCAATCCTTTTTACAAAACTAATTTTTTCCAAATTATTTCAAAATATTAAATATTTATATTTATTTTTTATCACTTATTATTAGTAAAAACATTTAAAGAATAAGAAATAATTTTGAACGCAAAAATAATTTCAAATTGTTTATAAAACTTTTAATTGTAAATTTTTTTTTTTTCTTTGAGTCTACTTTGGATTTATTTATTATAGTCATTTCAACTTTCAAGGAACAAACTTCAACAAAATTTTAGGTACCATAAAATTCTCAAATTAAGTCATAAAATTCAGATTCTAGTAAAATAAATTGTAAAAATAAAAAATGAAAATTTTGTGCCTTAATTTAAGATATTTTTATGTCCAAAATTTGGTTGAAAGTTTGTTCCTTAAAAGTGGAACTGACTATATTATTTTAAGTTCAAAATACAATTGTTTTCATTTTTTAATTTCAATTCATAATAGGTTGATGTAAATAATGTTTCATTAGAGTAAGAAAAATTATTTGTGAGAGTTTTTTGGAAATATCATTAATTTGAAATCATAAAATCAATAAGTTGTGCCTAAATTGCCCTTTAGCGAATTAAAGTACAAGTGTAACAGTTGTCTAATTTATACCTTTTCAAAAAAAAAAAAATTAATAAAAAAAAAAATGATCTTTTTTACTCAACTCGTTATGAAATAAAATATGAAGAAAATCAATACAAATAAAATCATGATTAAAAATGGATTTTTAAAATAAAAATTATTTGATTTCTGAATCCACCTGATAAAACTCTAATATTTATTAAAAAATTGTATTAAATGATTTTATTTCAATTTATTTTTTAAAATTTTTTCTTTACTGAAAGTTTAAGTATCAATATATCATTATTTGATGATATTATCTTTAGGGTTCAGCATCAATTTTTCTATGTAAACTATTTTTCAAAAATTACGAATCACTTGATAATGTTATTGGAAGTTGTTTTGAGGGTTTATTCATATATTCCTATCAAAAAAATATTTTAAATTTTTGGATCAGAATCATTTTTTCTATTTTAATAATTTTTCTAATTTATTGTTTTGCTTTTGTTTTTTTTTTCAATTATTTTTTGCATTTTCTTTTTTTCTTTTTTTCTTTTTTTCTTTTTTTTGGCTTTATTTTATATATTTGTAAAAGATCATGTGGAAAAAAAAGAGATCTTTGAAAAGACCAATAATCACTACAAAATTGAGACTATAGATTTCTTTTAAAATGAATTTAATTTTTCGTAAAAAATCTTCTTTTTAAAATTTTTTCAGTGAAGGATCAGTAATAACAAATTGGTAATTTACATTTAAAAAATTGTTACTCACTTTTTTTTGGTTTTTGGATTTAATTTTTTTTTTTTTACATTAAAAAATATCAGGCTTTTATATATTAAGAATCATTGAAAAGTGAATTACAAATCAGATTTAATTATTAGTTGTTTTTAAATACTAATGGGTCTATTTTTTTTTTTAAATTTATTATTTCAGTTGAGTCATAATTTTTGAAATGGTCTTTACATCTTCTGTAACTTATATTTTATTATAATGTTTCTACATTGAAATAATTTTTCATTTTTTGATTGATCGTTTTATTTTATTCTTTTTTTATGATATAAAAGAAAATACTGATAATGTATTCATAAATTATTGATTAAAAACATGTTAATAAAATTTTACAAAAAAAATATGTGGATAATATTTTCTGTGGACTTTTAACAAACATTTTTTTTTTTCATTTTTTATTTTTTTTTGAATTTTTCCTTTCAAATAAAAACATAAAATTTTTCAACTTTGTTGGTTCTTTTAGATTAGTTAAAAATTTAAATGTTTTCAAGAGAATAAATATGGGTTAGTTATAAAAAAATTGGTTTCCAGCCCGAATATAGGTGCTTAATATATATATATATATAAAACTAAATTCCTAAAATTTGGGCTCAAAAGGAGCGAACTTTGTTTGTCGTCCTCCTCATTCAAATTTTGTCCGCCTGTTCAAAAATTGCACCAAAACCAATCAAGCAAACTATTTAAAAAAAAACAATTCAAAAAACTCCAAAAGTAAATTCCATCCCAATTAATTTGTTTTTTTTTTTTTTCCTTTTTATTTTTCCACTTTTGCAGTTACATAATATGTTTCTTGTTTGATCTGAAATTTTTTTTTGATGGTTGATTGAAGGTTAGTGTTGAGTTTGTTAGATTGAAAAATCACATACAATCAGTTGATTTAATAGTATCATTTGATCGATCAACAATTGTTTGTGAAATTTCAACAAATTTACGCAAAACATTTTTTATTCCGCTCGTTTCATCATTTTGGACACACTGATTTTTGTTTTTGATTTTATGGTTTTATATTTTTTTTCTTTAATTTGGATGAAAAGGGTTACTTATTAAAACTTTAATACACAGTAAACTTAAATGTGGTTTTATATTACATTTGGAAAAATATATTAAATTGGGTTTTTGTTTTCTTATTTTTGATTTGGGGTGTGTTCAAATTTTTGGAATGGGACTTAGTTAAAAAAAGTAGGAAATTATTTATAAGATAAAATTGAAAAATATACAGATATATCAAAAAAAAACATTTACAATTGTCGAAAAATAATATAAATTGATAAAATTATCAAAGTTCCAAAAATGATTCCTTTTTTGAGATTTTTAGAATCTTTAAAAGTCAAATTTAGTGATCATAATATCAAAATTATTATAAAGGAATTGGTTTTTATCAACATTTTCAACCTATAATCAAAAAAAAAAAACAATTTTTTCTTGCTTTCGGAGATTATTTTGATATCAAGATCTTTCAATATACATGTTACTAAAATCAATTGGTTTAACCTTATATCAACTGTAAAATTTAACGAAACTTTTTATAATATGCTAATTATTTTTGTTTACTAAGATAAATGAAAATAATATTCAAAAAATAAAAAAAAATTTAATAAGAAACTTTAAAAATAAGAGCATTACAAATATTTTATTATTCGAACAAATTTTTTATTTATATATTGTAAAATACAAAACACATCATTGTATATACAGAACAGTATAAATAATATTGCAACCCTCCTTTAAAACTTTATTTATTATAGAAACATCTGCAATACAAAAAATGAAAATTTTGAATGTTAAAATAATTTTAAAAGAAAATGAGAAGTAAAAAAAAAATTTTGTTGGTTTTGGTTTCTCATAAAAAATCATAAAATAAAAATAAAAATAAAAATAAAAACAAAATAATAAGAATAAGATTTAAATTTTTTTTTTTTTATTAATTCTCGATAATATTCAATATTCGTGAAAAATCTTGGCTTAATATCTTTTCAGCTTTTTGATAAGCATGTACTTTTCTTTCACAATTTTTTCTTTCTCTTTCGATTTCTGGATTTTCAGCTAGCAGTATATCGATTTTTTTTGGTTGATAAATTTTTTCGATTAAAAAATTTTGCAAATTATCTTTTAATTTATTTACTAAGAAAAACATGATTATTTTAGGGATTGTGTCTATTAATTTTATTTTGACTATTTTCATATAATTCATTAACAAATTCTTTAATAATTTGATTTCTTGTTTTTCATATTTTTGAATTGAAAAATCCTTAATGTTGTTTGGCATTGTTAATGTATTTTTGATATCGAGTTGCCAGTTTCTATTTGTGGGGTAATCATTTAGCATGTCAATAAATTTAATGGGAGAAGTTTTTTTAATATTTCTATGAGAATAAATTTGTTGGTTGTTACTAACGTTGGGACTATTGTTATTATTGGTGGTGTTATTGCCATTGCCGTTGGTATCATTGTTATTGCTTGAAATCCTATTTATATGGTCGGTGGGCTTTTTAAAATCAGGGTGATTTAAATTGATAAAGGCCGATTCCGAATCAACAATTTGATTTACAAACACAATACAGGGCTCTAATAGGGAATTTAAATAATTTTGCGATTTTTGAATGATTTTTTCTTTTAAAACTAAAAATCGATTAAGCTTTTCAATTTTAATTTTTGTAGTAATGATCGAGTCAAGTTCGCGAAATACAATTTTTACACAATTTTGGCAAGGAACCCTAAAATTTTCTATTTTATTTTTAACCAAAATTTCAAAGGTTTTATCTGGAATGAAAAGTGTCTTTTTTGTACCTTTAGAATTTTTCATCAATAATATTAATTCCTTTTCGGTTAATCCTTGTAATGGGTCAATGTCTTTGATAAAATTGGTAAATATTTCATAAAAGATGTGATTGATTCTTGAACCCCCCTGAAGAAATTTTAAATGCTCGTCTTCGTATAAGTCAACACCGTCAATTAAGGCAGAAAACTTCTTTGAAAAATCAAAAATTAATGTCATCAATAGCGTGTTTTTATTGCCATCGATTTTTGATTGCCCAAAGGTTTTTAATTGTTCCTCCCATTTAATTTTATTTGTTGTCACTTTTCTCCGGACTTCGGGTAGAAATATTTCAATTCGTTTAATAAATAATTTTGATAAGGTTTTTGATAAGTATTTTGTTCCACACCGATCGGAAATGTCCTGATAAGAGGGATGATTTTGAAAGTATTTTTTCTCTAATTTAATTGCCTTCTTGACGGTAACATTATTATCAACTTGCTTTTGGCTTCGGTTGACAACAGGTACATAACCATATCTTAACGGTAAAACTTTCCCATTGATTATATCCCGGACGTTCGTACCTTCATCCATCAAATCAACTTTGGTCAAAATTGCTAGCGTCCTTTCGCTATCTGGATCAATTGTTTTCGCTAATTTATATGCTCTTGAATTTGCAATATCAATGTTTGATGGAATGACACAGAGAATTAATGCTCTTGGATTGGAGGCAAATTGCGTAACCATTTTATAAATACGTTCAGGTAAATCTTTTTTTTGATTGCCAATTGGGTTGTTTGTTAATCCGGGTAAATCAACCAGTGTTAAGTTAACAGTATCTTTTGAATATATCTTTGGAAAATATAAAAATTATGTTGAATATTATAAATAATAAATTTTAATTCATGTGAATAAACAAATTATATTAAGGTCAAATATGTCCAAAAAATGAACACTGTTTTTTTATTATTTTTTCATTTACTTTTTTTGGAGTTTTATTTTTTTTCTCTCAAAAAAAGAATTTGGTTTTTTGGAATTAAAAAGTAGAGAAGAAGAAGAATAAAAATCAAAGGCGTGATTCCAATTTGGTGGGGAAAGTATTGAAGAAGAGAAATGGTGGTGACAATTTAACTTTTTCTTAAATACAATTGCCTATATGCGCTGGTTTTAACTACGAGTGATAAAACTATAACAATACCTTGTATTGGGATCAACTTCTGTCAATTATGGCATTATGCAAACAGCGGTATTATGGTGGTGATCCTGAAATTTTCGACATAATCAATATCAAAGAAAATAACCAACAAGCCCATTTAGCACTTGGGTTACAAAACAAAACTTTCCAATTAAGTTTTGGCTTTTTTTTAATTATTTTTTACTTTCTTTTATTTTTTTCAGAAAACTAATTCGAGTTTAAAATACTTCTAATGACTGTAATTAAAAGGTTCTTTTGACTACTCTTTGAATTAATAGTCACAAATTTAGTCACTTCAAAACTCTCTCTTTAACAGATTAAGAGCTCTTGAGTACTTAACCCTAACCAATAAAACCTAAGACTTTTCTTTCTCTTTTTCTTTTCTTTGTCTTTGACTAGAAATAAAATTTTTTATTTTCATTTTTTCCGAAAGAAAAGCTACTTTATGGGTTATAACTTTGCCTTCATTATAGCTAGGGTATAAAAAACTTTAAATTTAGTATTCCAAGAAGTGCTGTCAAGTTCCATAGAGTGCCTAGGTTTTCCAGAACTTAAAAGAATGGAGTATGATCAAAAATTTAACTCAATTATTTTAAATTCTGGTAAACCTAACGTGAAGTGCCAGATTTTTTTTATTTAAAGAAATAAACTGAAAATTTTTGAAATTTTTCCTTTTGTTTCAAAAATTAAAAAAACCCTAACCACAGTTTTCTAGAATTCAAAAGAATAGAGTAAAATCTTGTATTTTTCTTTATTCTGTTGAATTCTGGAAAATTGGACAACAAGCAGGCGAGCTTTTAGTACTTACTCTTTAGCCGAAAAAAAAAAAAGATTTTTCACTTTTTCTTCAAATTAAATTTTCATTAATCTTATTTTTTTAAAAAAAGGTATCTAATTTTTTTTTAATTTGATTTTATTTTTTATAATTTATTTTTTTTAGAAAGTATTAGAGAAAAAAATAACTGTCACAGCAAGCGATAAAATTAATTTTTGGTTTGTATTTTGTCCCAAAAAATGTGATATGAAAATAAAGTTATCAATGCATATTTTGATATTTACTCTTACGGACAAATTGAGTTTGTTTTAAATTAATAAGTGGATTTAGTATTTTGTTCTCTTGATTAAGAAAGTCTCTATTTGATAAATGGTTCAAAATTGAAGTAAATTCTAATTATGTAAATTCTTTTAACTAATAGATTTGTGGTGTTTTTTGGTGGGTGGGTTCATATTCATTTCAAATCTTTTTAGTGAATCCAAGAAAAACAACTAAAAATAAGAAAATATTGAAGTAATTATATTTCGAATATATAGTTATCCAATTTTTAACTAACAAAAAATATATTCTTACAAATTAAAACCAAATTTCATAAATTTTACAAAAATTGAAATTTCAAAATGAAGTAAAAACCCCATTCTTAATATACCAGACACACTTTAAATAGAATTTTCTGAAATTAATTATTCTTTTCAAAAAAGTTTGATCTTAACCAAATTTCGAAATTAGGGGCAAACTTTTTTATTACTATTTATTTCTTTTTACATTTGTCTTTCAAAAAAAAAAAAAATATTACACTATATTTTTATGTTTTAAACTATATTGGCTATTATCTCTAAATATTTTCGTAAAATATATTATTATTCAAAAAAAAAAAAACACTTGTACAAATTTTTTTATGATGAAAAATCTTCCCCTATTTTTGAAATTAAGCTTATTTAGAATGATTTAAAAGTGATTTATGAATCAGATTTAATTATTAGTTGTTCTTCAATACTATTGGATATATTTTTTTTTTAATTTATTATTTCAGGTGAATCACAATTTTTGAAATGGAGTTTAGATAATATTTTTCTTAGAAGAAAAATGGTTGGTTGGTGGAAAACACTATCAACTTGGAATTAAGAATTTGATCATGAAAAATTTCAAATTCCTAAAAATTGTAAATTCTAGAGTTCTTCTGGATCTCAAGAGATAAAGGGATATAGTTCAACAATATTTTGAACTATGGACCCATCGTAGTGGTATGATTTTAGATATATTTTAAAAAGGATATTGTGAAATTGATCTTTTTTTGGTTGAAAAATTTAAAAAAAAAAATTCACAGGATCTCAATGAAAAAATATAAATAACAAAACAATCAATTTTTCAAAAAAAATGCAAAGTATCTTTATTTTGAAAAAATGTAATCAAAAATTTCAAAAAAACAAATTTTCAATAACAATTTCAAAAAATTCAAAATCTAAATAACAAAAAAAGTTTCATAGTATTTCAATGGCAAAAATTCAAATAAGAAAAAATTCATTCTTCAATAATAAAGACCAAAAAATACGAATAATAGAAAAAAAAATTAAAAGGATCTCGTAGGTAAAAAATTCAATTAATAAAAAAAAATTACAAGTATCCTCGATTTCAAAAATTCAAATTTTGAAAAAAAAAAACAATCTTATCTTGTTTGATATTTTCAAATGCTTAAATTTCTTCAATTAGAAACAAATTGTTTTCTTTTTTGTACAAAATCAATTTAATTCTAATTTGTGATTGTTTTATAAATATCTACATTTGACAAAGTAATGGTTTTATAATATTCTTTAATAAAAAATTAACTCATTTGAGAAATCAGAAAAATGAAAAAAAATCTTCTTCGAGATTTCAAAAAGTTTCAAAGAATGAAACTTCGAAGCTGACGTTTATTGTTTTCAAAATTATATATTCTAGGTGAATTTAAATTGGAAACTGAGTGTCGCTCTTTGGTGCTCTTTTCTAAAAATGTCGATGTTTTTGATTGTTGTTTTTTAGAAATTGGTCGTATGATACAGAACAGAATGTTTTGTTTTTAATTTGTATTAGGTACTCAGAAAAATTACTAATAAAGTAGTGAAAAAAATACCTGACAAAATTTTTAATTGTGAATATTAGTAAAATTGATGTGTAATTTCATTTATTTTCAATCAAATCCTTTTTTTAAATAGCCAAACTTTTTAAAATTATAACTCCAACACTTATTAGAATGATGATTAATGAAATCACATTTATTCAAAACACCATTCAATCAATCAAAAAACAAGAATAAAAATTATCTTTTTACCAAACTCGTAGTAAACCTCTATAAAACTCGATTGTTTTTTCAAAAAAAGTTGATCTACTTAGGCTATCAAACAATTACTCGAGTATTCTAGAGACACCTTACTTTGATGAACTTTAGGTAGGTTTATTACTAGGTTCATAAAAAATTTGGTTATTTATAATAAGGATTTGATTGAAAATAAATGAAATTACACAAAAATTTTCCTAATATTCACAATTAAAAATCTTGTCAGGGATTTATTTTGGTATGGTATTTTTTTCCCTACTATAAATGTTTTTCAATTTCAAACATTATTTTCAACCGTAATGTCCCATCATTTAAAATATTTTTTTTTATCTTTCCTTAGTTGGTGACTTTGAAGATATTCGTTTGTTTAGATTTGGTACACAAACAAATAATCTTTTTTCCTATTTGCATAATCATAGACCTTAAAGCGATTCAAGCCATTTTAAAAAAACTGTGGTAAATAAAGTTTTTGGAAGCTATCTTTAAAACTGTTCATAAACTTCAGTCCGCCTCTTTTTGTGTGTCTATTAAAAACTTTTCTGTAAGACTTTTTTTTAAAATGACCCCACCAGCTGAACAGATCAACAAAAATTCGAATGAGGTGTAATTGAATGGAATTTGAGGTTTAAACCTTTTTTTGTGTTCTTATTTTATTTTTTAATAATCCACAAAGATCTTGGCGCTGATAGGTTTTACGGTTTGAAATTTATTTTTTCGAAATCAAAAAGTAATTCCCAAGAAGGAATTTAGGTTGAAAAATCTTGTAAAAATAGAGATCTCAAAACCTCAAATTTAAACAAATTGGTGTCTTTTGAGAATTGTCCGAAAAAAAGAAGGTTTGCCCATAATTTCAAAAAAATTAAAACAAAAAGAAAACAAAGGAACAGAAAAAAGAAAATAAAAAACAAAATAAATATAAAAAAATAAAATCATACAGATAATCGAATTGGTTTTGATGATATTTCTTTTCCTTTTGCGATCCGCTCAGTTTCATCTTTTATTTCTTGTCTAATTTTCTCAAAATTATAATACTTTTTGCCTTTTTGGTGTAAAAACTCACCCCAGGGCCTTTCTGCTTCGAGTCTAATTTCGTTTTTTTTTTCTTTACTTTTTTTTCTTCGTTCTTCTTTTTTATCAAAGATCTTATGAAGCTGCAATATTAGTGGCCTACGAGTAACAATGTTATTTCCACGTGGTAGGAAATCCATTTTCACAATAGACTCCAAGACAGAACTTTTCCCAGACGACTGTTCACCAACTACAACGATTTGTGGTAACTCAAAAGTAGTTATCTTTGCAGACGCAAGAATGTCTTGAATTTTGTTAATAACAACGATGAGAGAATCCATTTTAGATTGCAAAAAGTTTCAAAACGAAAAAAATGATTAAATTTATTCAGAATAGTGATGGTGGGTGTCTGAATTTGGTCAAAGTTAATGCGTTTTTTGGGTGTAAGTCTAAACATTTGATTTATTGTTGTTTTTTAATTTTATATTTCGTATTTTGAAATGTTGTTTTGAAGAAAAGCTTGTTTTCTGAAGATTCTTTCAATTTTCATTTGATTTATTATTGTTTCTTATAAAAGCAGTTCAGTGAGTGTTCTAATTGAAAAGTTTCACTCACAACAAGATATTTGAGATCATTTATAAAAACCCTTATCATGACTTGAGTTTTGATATTTGAATATATTGTTTTTTCAAAGTGGATTTTTTCTTTGGTTATTTAATTTCACCATAGAAGAGATCTTAAGTTTTAATTTCCTTGAAATGGCAAAAGAGATTAAGTATATATTTGTGTTTATCAGAAGGTCTATATATCATAAATTCATTGCGTATCAGAAGGCAAAAAAAATAATCTATTAAGGGGGAAAGTATATTTTACCAATTTTAATACCATCATTTATGTGAAAATGAATCCCACAAACCATTTCTTTAATCAAAGGTATAAATATTTAAGTTAGTATGAAAGTGTAGTAATTTCATAGTATAATATATTTATATAACTACGAAAAAATGTAAATCAAAAAAATGAAAAAATTGATCTGAAAAAATGAATAAAAAATCATTTATTTATTGATCTTTTCTGTAAAAGTTAATACAATTGTTTCTTTGTTACTTCCTTTTATTTTGAATTCTTTCATGGAAATACTTTTGTTTGAAAAATTTTTAATTAAAAAATTACTTTTTATTTCTAAAGAATCCAAAAATGAATCTAAAAATCCTATTGCCATTTAATTGATCTAATTTTAGTTTTAGTTCAGAAAATCAGAGATTTTTTAAATTCCACTTCTTCAGAAATATGGACTTATTGGGTGCGTTTGTTTGATTGGTTTATTATTTATTTTCCGTTAAATACGAAAACTTTAAATAATTTTGAATTATGATTGAAATTTTCTCAACATTATTTTCTTTTTCTTTTGAGTTGTATTATTGGTTACTAGTTTTTTTTATTCTAAGAATTCAATTACCTTTACTTGATTTTTAGAAATAGTATTTTTTCTTTGGCTTGGTTTGATAATAATAATTGTAAAAATGCATTTTGAAAGATAATTTGTAAAAAAAAAAATTTGTAAAATAATAAATAATTATAAATAGTGGTAGGAACTTAAAATGCAAGGAATTCATTATTTGGGTTCATTCAAATTAAAAAGTAAAGAAAAAAAACTTTAAAAATTGTCTTTATTTGAATTTTTTTTCATTTTTGATTTTAGCAAATTTATCTTGGAAAGGTGATCTTTCTTGTTTGTTCTGTAAAAAGAAAAGAACTTTTTTAAAATTTACACTTTTTCGGGTTGATTTTTTCGATTTCTTATATTTTCTATTACAAACCTATGTAATAAACATTCATCTATAACCAAAATCAAATTTCATAAAACCAAAAATTTAATTAAAAAAAAAAAAAAATGTTCAAATAATCGAAAAATGAAAGATTCAGAGGGATTAATTTGAGTTTGCTTTATTTTCGCAAATAGATCCATGGGTGGATTCTAAAAACTTAACATCTGGTATTTCATTAAAATTGTTGCATTATTGCTATAAATTTGTATTTGAGGGGTTTTTAATATTAAAAAAATAGTCTTTCCCTTCAAAGAATATTACATGGGTTCGTGTTGTAAATACCAGCTTATATTTAAGAATCTACTTGATGGAAAATTATTGTTGTAACTAAAAATTCAAATGTTTTTAATTCTCTTATTCTACCTTGTTTACAAAAGATATCTAAGAACATGATTTTGTCGTAAAGTTGATTTAAAGTTTCTCTCATATCAATCGTCCTTAATAAAACAAATCAATTTTTTAAAAAAAAACAAATGTCTTAAATTAATAGGTTTGTGGTTTAATCCGTTGTGCATTTTTATTTTCTTTTTTCTTGTAGAAGAATAAAAGTTTGTAGAGAAATGCCTTATCATTTGCTAAGGGGGTTCAAAGTGTTTTTTACTTGCTTACCTTGTGTAAAAATGCAGAGTGGAATCAATTTAAGAAAATAAAAATAAATGATTTAATAAAAAATGTGGGGCTAAGCATTATAACAATTTTTTAAACAATATCTTTGTATGTGGATTTTTCTTTGTTTGGTCTATCATCCAACATTTTTTGGAAAAAAGTGAACATTTTCGAGTGTACCAAGCCAAATCTAATATTTTCAATAAATCGGAAGGATTTAAATGTTTTGATTGTTTTGATTGAAAATTATATTATGAATTATTCTTTCGAGTTAATCTGTTAAGCAAATTAACTTATTTTGTTTTTTATTTTGTGACAATGTTCCTATTTAAAAACTCTTGTGAACTTTTTTCACTGTTTAACTTTTTTTTCCGGGACTTTTAGGATAAGAAAGGCCTTTTTTAAAGTTTTATTTTAATGGCTAGTAAATATAAAAAAAAATATTTCTAATAAATTCAATAGCAAATTCAAAAAAAAAAATATAAACCCCAATTCAAATTTTTTAACACACCAAAATTCGATTTGTAAAAAAAAAACTTATTTAATCAAATCAAGAAATTTTACCAAATTAGAACCATTCACTAATTGAAATATTAACACTTTTTTATAAATTACAATACTCACAAAACAATAAATAAATAATTATCAATACAAATAAATCATGGGTGTGTTAAAAATTTTGGAGAGAGCAAAACAAAAAAATACATTAGTAAATTTGTTAAAATTCTATTAGGAATATTGATCGATCAAAGGTTAGATACTACCAACTAATTTTATTTGAGTTCTTCTATTTTGAACAACTTGGCTTTAACCTAATACCAATGGTTGAAAAAAATTTGATCCAACAAAGCAAATTTCGTAATTCAAACAATGAAATGAAAACAAAAACAAAAAGATGAAAAAATGATTTTCATATTTTACAAAAATCAAAATTATCTCCGATTTTAAATGAAATTGTATTTTAGTGATTGTTTGTAACGTTTTAGCTGTGTCGAAAATTTTGAATTTTAGTTTAGAATCTTGAAATTGAAAAACAAAGTAAAAATATCTTTACTACAATCTGAAACTTACTTCCAACGTTATTTTCCAAAATAAATATTGTTTTTATAGAGTTTTATCCATTTTTATCGTTTTTTAAAAAGTTCTAAATCTAACATATTTCCAAATTATTTTAAAAAAAAATATTTCAATTGAATGAAGAATGAAATCTTATTGTTTATAAAGAAACTTCACAAAAGATACTTTTAAATAAAAAAAAACTAAGTTTCAGGATAACTCAGTTCAAAAAATCAAATTAATTATAAAAAAATTACAATAATTATTTCAAACTTGGAAAAAATATCATTTTTTGATTTAAAGAACAGTTCAAATCAATTTTTTCTTTTTTTTTTTAGGGGTGAAATCTCAATAAAATTTTTTTACCTAAATTTCATCAAGATTGAGAAATTTTTTTGCCAATTACTTCGATTTGAAAAATACCTGTTTATTTTCAATGTTAAACTTATTTCTAGATAAGTGATCCTATTTTAGAAATTGGTCAACAAAAAAATAATTGAGATTGTACCTTAAAAAAAATAATAGAAAAAATACCAAACAATCAAATAAAAATTTCCCAAAATACTTTTTAAAAAACTGTACAATTTGACTTATAACTGAAAAGAGATCCTTTTTAATTTGTTTGTATGTTTAATCAATAATTAATTACCCAATCTTAATTCGTTCGAGTGTATAATTAACATCCCAAGATTAAATATATCAATAGATTCTATTCTTATTTCTTTTTTTTTTTATATATTTTCAAACAAATAAAAATTTATTCATATTAATAATTTTAAGACAAAAACAACAATTGGTATTATCAAATGGCTGGTTTTAATTCATACAGTTCGGTATTTAATGTCTGAGTATTAGAAATAAGAATATTTCCTAATCTTTTCAATATTCTAAGTAATTTTATAAACATTTGTAAATAAAATAAAATCAATTTATTAAATTCCGAAATAAAAATTTAGGAATTCGGGCAAATAAGAGGGGTCAATAACTCCTCCCTTAAATAATAAAAAAAAAAAATAAAATCAATTTTTTTAGATCTTCAAGGATTCAATATTTGATTTATTTTTATTGTATTTTTAATAAAGATTAATGGTTCAAGGTTTTTTGTGCATATAATCTCTCATAGGGATTACTAAAAGTAAGATTGATTCAAAATAAAGATTTTTTGCAAATTTTTCCATTACTAATTTTGATCCAAAAATCCAATCAAAAAGGATCAGATCTTTTGACTGAAAATATAATTGAGAAAAATGGACTCTTGAAAAAATGATAACAAATTTCTCAGAAGTTGGGAAATGAGTTTGCAAATTGGGTTTAATTTTTTCTTTGTGAAAATAACTATTCTATCAAATTTGGTAATAAAAATTTGATAAGATTGACCGTCCCTTCAAGTTAAAGAGATTTACCCAAGGCAAAATTCAATAACTCCTATTTAATTTGAAGAAAGAAGAACCTCACTTGTAATATAATTACAATGTAATTATTTGTTTATTAAAAACAGTTTTTGTACACCAAAGGAAGCAAAATTTTTCATCCTGTTCAAAGCGAATTCTCAACAAAGTTGGTTCCAAACTGTCATCTCGCTTTTCTTGATTAAATTGAAAATTAAGTGAAAATTTTTCCCCATTTATCCTTTAAATAAGAGGTAATATCTGGGACTTTGTAAAATCTAAAAAAATGCTTTGAACTCCTTTCATATAGGTGAAATTTTCATTTTTCTAATTTGTTGTTTTTTGTAAAATATTTTTTTAATTTTTCATTTTCCAAAACATAAATAACCAACAATGGGTAAATTTTTTTTTTCTAGTTCTTTTATTTGTTCTCTTTAAAAAACAATTTATTAAAACAAACTTTTTTTTTTATTTTATTTATGAAAAAAAAAACACAAATCTTTTTCCTTCTTTTGAATGGCTACAGGAAAAGCTATTTCAAAATTAAAAAAAAAGATCTTTGGAAAAAAAGAAATGAGACTTTTAATGCTGGGTCTCGATGCAGCAGGTAAAACAACTGTATTATACAAATTAAAGCTTGGTCAAAGCGTAACTACAATTCCGTAAATATTTCCATCTTCTTACTCTCTTGCACTCAAGACTTTTTATTCAAAAACCTTTTTTTTTTTTTTTTTTTTCTATTTAACAAAACTTGTTCCATTTATTTTCTAAAAAGAACTGTCGGTTTTAATGTAGAAACAGTTCAATACAAAAATGTTAAATTTAATGTTTGGGATGTAAGTCGTTTTCAATTCTTTTTCTCTCTTTCTTTATGATTACAAAATAATAATGATTTTTATTTACGAGAAAATTTTTTCTTTATTTTTTTTTTTTTTTTCATTTTAAAAATTTGAAATTCCCCAATCCTAAATATAAACAAACCAAAAAAATTACCGATAACAAAACAAAACTTATTACCAAAAACAACTCACAAAAATCTCAAAGGTTGGTGGTCAAGAAAAAATTAGACCACTTTGGAGACATTACTTCACAGGAACCCAAGGCTTGATCTTTGTTGTTGATTCCAACGATCGTGCAAGAATTGACGAAGCAAGAAACGAACTTCACAAAATCATTTCAGATCGAGAAATGAGAGAATCTTTACTCCTCGTTTTTGCAAACAAACAAGATCTCCCAAATGTAATGACCCCAGCTGAAATCACAGAAAGATTAGAATTGCATAAATTAAGAGACAGAAATTGGTTTGTTCAACCAACTTGTGCTATTAATGGTGACGGTTTGTTTGAAGGATTGACTTGGTTGTCAACAAATATTAAAGATAAGAAGAAATAAATCTATTTTTTTTTTCAATAAAGTGCCAATGAAAACACCATTAAAAAAAAAAAAAAAAAAAAAAAAAAAAAAAAAAAAAAAGAAAAAATTTCAAACAATTCAACACATTCTGAACCTTTCCTATCTTATTTTGGTGCTTTGTTGAAAAAACCAAAAATTTTTAAAAATTTTTAAAAATTTCTCTTACAAAATAGTGAACAAGTTAAATGACTGAAAATAAGAATGTTATAATTTGTTTGATGATTTATATTTTTCTTTACCTATTAACTTTTTTTATTAATTTTAAATAAATTTGTTCTACTTTTCATAAGTTTTTCTTTATTTCTTGTTCGATTGTAAATTTTTTTTTTGATTTTTTTCTTTGGGGATAGGTCTCAACAAACTCTTTGGATACTTTCAAAAATACTATTATTTTCCAATTAAAAATGAAAATTTTTAGCTCACATGCCTAAATATTTTTCTGGTTTCTAAGAAGATAGTAAAACCAAAGATCTTCACAAAACCAAAAGGGTTTAGAAATGAATTTTTAGACTTTAAATTAAACTTCCTTATTGAACTTAAGACAAAATTTTTACTCTGCTAATTTGATTGTTACAATCATAATTAATAAACATTTTGGAAATTGAAATAAAAATTTTGATTTATTCATTGGAAAATAACAGTATTCCCAAAAAGTTGAAAAAGATGTGGTGGGGTGTTTACTTTAGAAATGTATTTATAGAACCTTTCAGGATATATTATACTATTTTGTATCAAAAAACTTTTTTTCAATTGAAAAAGATCAATAATTTAGCTTTTTAAACGCTTTTTGTAATTTGTCTGATTTTAAAAAACGATTTAAGAATTTCAAAAAACAGTGTTCTGATAGATTACAAAAAAAATTCACAAGGTTTTTATAAAGTAAAAAATTGCCAAATCTAATATATTTTAATAGATTGCAAAAGAAAAAATATGGAAAATATTATTCTTATTTTTGGTGATCAATAAAGATATCTGAAATTGAAATCACACCTAACAAAAATAAAAAGGTTTTTACACCCAAAATGTACATTTTGGATGGATAGGAAAATCAGAGCATCAAACAACCCATCAAAGAATTAATTTTTTGGGAATTTCCAACCAATAAACAAGCAAGGACAGTGAAGTATAAAGACTTTATCAAATTTAAATACCAAAAACTTTAAAAAGAAAAACAAAAAAATTGAAAAAAGAAAATTATGAAAAAATAAGTTAAAAAAAAAAGATATCAATACTTTGTGTGTTAACTGCTAACATAAATTTTTAATACATCGAAATACACCGAGTCAATTTCTTGATATAACTGTTTTCATACAAGAGTTATAGACTTTGACCCCGTTACCATTAGGCCAAATAATGAAATAAAAAAGTTCATTGTTTCAAAGTTTTTATAGCTAAAATTCGTAATTTTGGGAAATTAAACTTTTGCCAAATTAGGTTAAATTTACTGTTTTTTATCCAATTTTACTATAAATTTTAAAACACTCAAAATCCAAGAATTACCGAGAGATTTTTGTGATTAAATTCAAAATATTTCTGAAAAAAACAAAAATCTATTATAATATTAAATCAAAATATAAAAATTATATCGTAGAACAACCAACAATTATCATCATGATAAGGTTTAAATATCATAAATCTATCAATTTTAATCACCAGAACTAGACAGAAATCAAAAGAATTATAAATATTCAAAATTAATTATGAAATAATTAAAAATTAAAAAATATTTTCTTGGAGTTACACCACAAGATTAATGTTCAATAAATTTACACATATATACCAATTAACCTATTTTTTGCATTTATACAATCATGTTTTTATTTTGACTGCTTGCTCAATGTTTTAAGACAATAAATTCCTATTTTTAGATGTTAAAAAACAAATAAAAAGCTATTTTAAATTGCTAAATGCAAAAATAACAAAAAAAAAAATAAAGGTATAATTTATATAGATCTTTCACTGAATACATTTTTCAAAATTTTATGTAAATTATACAAATGTGAACAAATATTTTTGACAAAATAATTTTCAAAAATTTATTTATAATTAAAAATAAACAAAGTCCATATAAGAAATTATAGCAAATCTAAAAATTCTAAATTGATAAAAATGATTCTGATGTTATAATTTAATCACGTGATTAGATCAGAATTTTCTAATTTTATCCCATTCATTTCTTTAAATTTGGGCTTTTATTATTGATTTTTAGATCTCGGAAAGGTTGAAATTTATAGATTTTGACAATATCACTATTATATTAACAAAAATTATATAAATATTATAGAAAAGACTTTAAAAATGTAATATATTTTCAAATATTATTGATTATTTATATTGATTAAAATAAGCTTTGTTTGCACCAAACTGGCATAACATTTTTTTTCAAAAATCATTTTTTTTTTTTTTTTTTGACAAATAATCTTTTCAACAACAAATAAAAAACAATAAACCTGATACAATATATCCGCTTATAGTTGATATTCATATAAATTAAAACCTATAAACAAATTTATTTTATTAAAAATTGAAATTCTAATATTTCTCTATACATAACATAACGTTAAATAAGAAAATTTCTCTTTCATCTTTTGTTAAAAAATTGAAGAAAAGTTCAATAGAAATCAAAATTATTTTTTCACAATCATTTACACTGTTCCAATAACATTAAAATAACAGTTTTTTACTTACTGAGTATCAACCTTGTAAAAAAAAAAAATCAAATTAAACATGTATCAAGAAAAAATCGAAAAATAGAAAAAATAAGAAAAATCAAAACATGAAAAAATAGTTTCAATTTTGAAACCCCCAGAATATTTTTTTTTCATATAATACCTATTCAAACTCTTTAAACACACATAATTCACCCACTGCAAATGAACGCATTTCACATAAAAAATGACTTAATTCAAATACTAGCCCGGTGAAATGTATACTTGAAGAATTGACATTTAATTTTTAAAAACAGTCTATTTTTTGTCTGTTTTTAAATGAAATGTATTGTTGAAAAAAATAACACAATTTAATTTTTTTAAATACTTTTTTTTATTTCTAAATAATATATATAAATTTACATTTTTTTTTTTTTTTTTTTTATTTACTTTTTACGGATTAAGAAGGGTTATTATTATTATTATTATTATTATTATTATTATTATTATTATTATTGCAATCTTTCAATTAATATCACAAAACAAAATATACTAACCCACCAATAATTTATAAATTATTTTAAAAACCCATTGTTAAACAACGTTTAAAATAAAAAAATAAAATAATTATTAAAAATCCGTGATATAATATTTATTTATTGTTTAATAGAGGCAATTATAGTAGATTATGAAAATAAAAAAAGGAATATTAGAAAAATAATTATAATATCATAATAAAATATAAAAATATCATTTAACAGATCCAAATCAAAAACTAAAAAGTAGAAGATAAAAATTATAGATGAAGAAATAATTTTGAATATTGTTTGTTTTTAAATTACTAATATTTGGACTTTAAATAGGGCAGATTTCTATCCAATTTATTCTAATTTTTCAATTCTTCTGAAATACTCTTAACTTAAAGGCTCCGAATTCACCTCTATATAGACTTAAAAAATATCCATATAAAGGTAATTAGAGAACATACAAATTACAATCTATTTTTTCTATAAATCTCATAAAAGTTGAAAAAAACAACATAAACACAAGAAGAGAAAGTTTTTTCCTATTATTTACCCAAATAGCAAAAAGTATCTAAAAAATTTTGATAATTTGACCTCTTTTGAAAATTAAATGGATTATATTTTAATTAATAATGATAATTTAATCTTATGAAATAATTATTATTGACTTGTTTCGATTTATCGTCTCTCATTTTGATTAAGAGATAAGAAAATCAATTTTTTTAGGTTAACTATTTTTTGTGAATATCCAAAGAACCAAGTTCACTAGAAACTACCAATATTTTCAAAATACAAAAATAATACTGATAAATTCAAATAGATATTAGAAAATTTTTGCTTCATTTTTCACATTGGAGAATTTTTTACTTTGGCTTTGAAGAAAGCATTTCATTTCTTTAAATGTTAAGAAACATTGTAAATTGGTCCTTCAAAAAATTCTTTTTCAAGAACTTATTTATATGGAATGCTTTCAAAGTAGAGTTTACCGAAGATAAACAAAAATGCAAATTGAAGTAAAAATTGTTTGTGATTTTTTTGAATTTATTGGTAATAATCACTCAAAATTATTCTTCATGAATTCTTGGTTTATACTTTCATTTTTGGCTTGTGTTTGAAAAGCTTCCCAAAAAAACTTTATAGTGTACCAAGGGGAAATAAATGATTTTGAATGATAAATTTCAAAACCTTTTTTCATTTTTTTTTGATTGCAATATTTTTTTTTGAGTAAAGTTAAATGACGTTCTATCATCTAACCTTACAACAACCAACAAGTACTTTCCAATGTATAAAAGGGAATTTCATTCAAAAAAACCGAGAATCTCTTCTTGTTTCCAAGGGGCGTCTTTTAACTCTTTATGCTTCAATGACTAATTCGTTAGTGGAGGTCTCGACAATTAACTGCTTTGGCTATGTTCGGTCGGTGTGTGTCGTGTCGCTCCAAAAAGTTGAATTGGATCTGATTGGTGTGACTACTGACGCTGGTTATTTTACTTTAATCCAATACGACAATTTGTTAGGTGAGTTGGTTTGTGTGCTCCAAAAGGAGATAGGAGACAGCGGCTTAAAAAGAAACAACCACGGTTTTTCCATTGTTTCACAAAAACACATTCTTTTAATTTCGGCAATCGAAGGGTCATTATTGGGCTTTTTTATAAAAAAAGGAAAATATGGTTATTCTATTTCCAAAAAACTATATCAACATGTGGCTTCCGTATTATTTGTAAACACCTGTTGGATATATCTACGTGGTAAACCAAGAACAATTGCTACTATTCAAATTAATTGTAAAAAAAAAATTGGTAAAAAGAGTTTAGTATTTTATGACTACAGCACAAAGAAAGGCAAAATTGTTCAAAAAAAAAAATTGAAAATTGATAATTCTTCTAATTTGTTAATACCTCGTAAGCCTATTTTTTTTTTTTTTTTTTTTTTTTTGTTTTTTTTGATTTGTTTTAGATTATTTTGTTCGAATCAATCTTTTTTCTTTAAAGTTTCTCAAGGTCACCTAATAAAAAATCTTAAAATTGTAAAAGGCACTCGAAAATTTGAGATGTTTTTCTTTTCAAGACATGAAAGATCTTCAATTTAAAGTAACGGCTTCATGCAAAAACAAAATCAATAATTGTTGTAGAAAAAGTAATTTTACTAAAATTAAATTTAAGGGTATTGCCACTTTCCAGACATTATTTTCTTACCCTACGGCTGGCTTGCCAGCTGAAAATTTAAAGTTTAAAAAGAACTTGTTTTTCTTGGCTCAACTAAAATAAAAAGAAATATTCGTCAAGATTCAAAGTATTTCAAGAGCATAAAATCAATAATAAAAAAAATTTTCAGAGGATCATAAAGAAAAAACAATCACAAAAAAAAAGATTGTGAAATTGCCCTTCTTTTGATTGAAAAAATTCAAATAACAAAAAAAAATAAATCAAAATAGGGATCTCAATCACAAAAAATCTAAATAACCATTATAAAATTTCCAAGTATACTTCAAGACAGATAATTTTAAAGTCTGTAAAAAACAACAAAAAACCAATCCTTTCTTGTTCTTTATTTCCAAATGCTTAAATTTCTTCTATTTGAACAAAACCTTTTTTTCCAGTACAAAATTAATTAAAACCAATTAAATCCAATTTATGGTTGTTTTATCACCCTCTTTATGCTTGACAAAGTAATGGTTTTGGTGACATTCTTTCGAAAAAAAAATAACTCATTTTAAAAATGAAAAAAATCTTCTTTGAGATTTCAAAAAGCTCTAAAGAGAGGCACTTAAAAATTAGACAGTTGTATTTAAAATGATCACTCAAATCGATTCAAACCTGAAAGTTGAGTACCGCTCTTTGGCGCTTTTTTCTAAACATATCATGATTTTCATTGTTGGTTTTCAGAAATCTGTCATACAATAATTATTGGTTTGCCTTTAATTCAAATTACGCAACAATAAATGTACCGAAAATTTTTTGATTTTCATTTCAAAAAGTACATTTTAGCCGTAATGACTGCATAAGCTGATTGTAAAAGAATGATAATTAAAGATCAACCAAACAATATTGACCCATCTGGGTAGTACGTGCTAAATGTTTGAAATAAAGTAATAAAAAAACGAACAAATTGGATTTCTCTCTGGGTAAAATAAGGTATTTTTAAAAATGTGGTACATTCTTTTTTACATTTCATAAAATATTATCTTTGCTATCAGTTCTATTCGTAAACTATTAATACTAAATTAAGTAAAATATTAAGACTGATTGGATCGGCACCTATTGTATATTTATTTCAAAATATGTTCATTAAAATATTTCCAAAAAATGAAAAAAAGCATAAACACTTTTTTTTGGAGAAAACGAGTAATGATCAATTTCAATAAAAAACTGGCAATATGATAAAGGGCACAAACGATTTTTTTTAACCATAAAATACTGTTATAAGTTTTACATTCTATTGGAAAATTTGTCAAAATTAAATCTCTTAGTAATAATGAATTATTGCAATCAAAAAGAAGAAAATAATTTCCCAATTTTCTCAGCTTTAAAAAATTTTCCAATAAAATTTTCGATCAGAAATTTTCATATCTTTTATTTATAAATACCATACTAACAAAACAAATTGTTATGTAGAATCAAAAAACAATGAATAATAATAATAATTTTGATATTTAGATAATTTTATGGGGATTGAGCTTCATAAAGATATTTCAAAATAATTTGCCCATCTTTTTTCAAAATAGCTTAAACCACCTTTATCAAATTTTTTTGAAATTTTGAATTGAATTAAAGAAAAAAAAAAAATCACTTTATTCATTACAATTATTTTGTACAAAATTTGAAAATTAAATATTTTTTGCTATTTTGGAATTGATTTTCAAAGAAAAGTCTCATCACAACAAAGAAGAATTCAGAAAACAATCATCTTAAGGCAAATAACATTGTGCTGCCTTTACCTTAATTTTGATAAGGAATAAATTGCAAATTAAAGTTACTTTTCCATTTTGTAAACTGTTATTTTTCAATATTAAAGCTTAAATTAAATCTCAATAACAAAAATTTTATCAATAGATTCTATCTTTGTGTTTACTATATATATATATATATAATACAAAATCTCGATTAATGTTTCAAAAGGGTTTTAGTTAAAAAAAGATGAAAGAAATTCAAAGGTTCGAATTTTAATGGATTCAAAAATAAAATAGCAAACAAATGTGAAATATCTTTGAACAATTTTTTGGTATCTTCTCAAATTAAACCAACTCTACTTGTCCAAAAAGACAAAGGGAAATGTAAAAGAAATTTAAATTCACCTTTTCAAAGAAAATTCAACAAAATCCTTCATAAACTTACTTTAACTCAGAAACATGAAATCCGAAAAAGCTTTAAAATCCACAAAACTTGAGAATTTAAAATATTTTCAGAAGTCAACAAAAAAAGAAAAAAAAATATTTTTAAAAAAAAACATTTTTTTGTCCTTCTTAAATCAAGTTGGTTTATCTTGACAAACTAAATTTTTAAATCAAAAAAAAAAAAAGACAGCAAAGATCTTGAAGATAGTTCCATTCTAAAAGTTAAAAAGAAAGAACGAATATTTTCATTACTTTTTGAAAAAGGCAAACCATAGAAATCACAGAAACACTAATCTCAAATTCTAATAAACTTTTTGATTTTTTCTTTCTCATAAGTAAATTCATCCACTTTGATGTTTTTAGTAATTCTAAATTAGTGATATAGGGTGTATTAAAAATGAAAAATTTTGGGATTATTATAAAACTAGAAAATTTTAGGTTTAAAATTAATTAATTTTTATATCAAGAGTTTTATTAGTGGTTGAAATATCGCTTTTTTCATACCTGATAAAAATACACTTTTGAAACAAAAATACTTATTTATTGTCAAAAAGAAAATCAATGCCAATTGTTTTTTAGAACAATTAAGAAAATTTGATTTAAATAAAAAGATACAAATTCTTTTGATCTTTAAAAAAAATGTTTTATTGAAAAAAAAAATTAAATGTAAAATTAAACTTTTCACTGGAGAATATATATATATATATTTCATAAATATCTAATGAAAAGAATCCAAAAAGTTTAAAAAAAAATTGGTATTTTGTAGCCAACAAAAGTAAACACCATTCCAAAAATTTGGAAATCACAGAAACACCCAAAATAAAAAATAGGCAAAAAAACCCCCAATTTATTGTATTTCTCCAAACGTAATATAAAACCACATTTAAGTAACCCAGTATTAATGTTTTTATAAGTAATCATTTTTATCCAAATAAAAGAAAAAAAAAATAAAACGAAAAAATAAAAATCTCTGTGTGTCAAAAATGATGAAACGAGCAGAAAAAAAAAATGTATAAGGATTTTTTGCTAAGGGTTAGATGAAACCTCATCTAATCTGTTAAAGAGAGAATTTTGAAGTGACTAAATTTGAGACTTATTTAGTGACTAAATTCGTGGCAAAATTTGAGACTTCTAATTCAAAGTGTATCTAAATAGATACAGCCAACAGAAGTATTTGAATCTTAATTTATTTTTCTAAAAAAAAAAGGAAAAGAAAAGAAAGAATAAAAAATGCGGAATTGGGGAAAAAATGGTAGAATGAAAAAAATAAAGAGGTTTAAAATAATTGTTTTGTGAGAGACCTGAAATTTTTTAGTTTAAATGTATTTGTTGATAGGTTTTATTTTTGTCTTGGGCTCCTTTTTCCTTATTGTGTGTTGAGCCATGCTGACCAGAAGATATTCTATGGTGATGTCATAGATTTCTTTTATGCTCATTTTCCTCAATAATTCATCTGTGTCTTTTTTGACTATTATGTTATGGTTAAAAACTTTTGACTTTTTTGATTTGTTTTTTCCAGTGTTTCCTGGTTCTCTCATATTTTTCACAGTCCCAAATAAAGTGGTCTATGTCATCAATTTTTTTGTTAAAGCATGATCATAATTTTGGAATTTACTCCCTTTTCCCATCTATATATGTATCTATTCAACCCATTACAAAAATTGATTTGAGTTTGAATAATGTAGTTGATTATTTCCAGTTTAAGTAGGGCTATTTTTCTTTGAAGTTTTCTGGGAACTGGCTAATCTTTAGGTATTTCTTTAGTTTCCAGTTCCCGTCTCCTTTGTATAAATTGACTTTGTCATGTATTGATTTTATGTTGGCTTGATGGAGTTTTTTCAATATTTCAATTTACCCCATTTTTTCCCAATCAATACTATCAATTTCGTCCAATTTTAGGTCTTCAGATAGGTGATCCAGATTTAGGTGTTTTAATTTCTTTATGAAATTAGCTTTCCTTTTTAGGATCATATGTTGAGTGGGGCATAACCTGGTTTCCCATTTGAGAATATCCGTAGGGGTACCCATTTGTATTTTTATTGTATTTTATGAATTTTTTGTTAATCCAAGGAAAAAATTGTGTTGGTAAATTTGTTGAAATTTCACCAACAATTGTTGATCAATCAAATGAAAAGATACCATCAACCAATTGTATGTGATTTTCCAATTTAAAAAACTCAAAACTAACCTTCTATCAGCCATTGAAAAAAATTTCCAGATCTAATGAAATAGATTACCTAACTGGAAAAAAAGGAAAAAAAAACAAAACAAAAAAGACAAAAAATGAAATAGTTTGTAAAATCAAAAATTATTTACAAATTGAATGCAAAGTGCAGTATTGTTATTCTTTCAACTGTTTAAACTGTGTCCAAATTTTTGGAATTTAGTTTACTAACTATTAAAATCAAAATTTTTAACTTTTGAAAAAATAGACAGAAAAAATTTAATGATCTAAATTATTTTTAATATAGTTTTTATAACGAATCAACTATTGATAATTATCTGGTTATTATTATTTATTCAAACTCTATTATTAAAACTGGTATACTTATTAAATTTTAAGAAAAAAAAATCAAAAATTAAAACCCCTCTTTAAATTTAACTACAAAAATTCACAATAAACTGGAAAAGAAAAAACAAACATAAAAATTTATTATTTTTTTTTTTCCAAATTTATTTTAATTTTAAACTCCGTTTCATTAAAATTTTTAATTATGTAATAAACGGTGTAAATTATACTATTCAATAATTTTCCATTTTAATTCTTTAATTCTTAATTCTTTAAATTTTCAATAGAAAATATCCAAAAAAGTCTTATTTATTCAAGGAAATAAAGAAAAAATCATTAAAATAATAAAAGGGAAGAAAATTAGATAAAATATGAAATAAAAAAAAAATAGCCTATTTAACATGTTGACAAATTAAATGGTAAAATAAAAACACTAATATTATTTAAATAAAAATTTGAAATCTAATAATTTTTTTTGAAAAACAAATTCTTATCAAACAAAGTGAATTATTGTCTACTATTTATTAATTCACCTAACCCTGCCTATTTTAGAATCAAAAAAAGAAAAAAGAAGAAAACAGATCAAAAAATAAACAAAAATTTTGATAAACAATTGAAAAAACAAAATAATTAAATTCTAAAAAACTTAACCTTAAAAATATATAAAACATTTCCGAAAAAATTTATTGTTTTTCTATATTTATATTTTATATTTCGGATTATTCAAATTAAAAAAAAAAAACAAAAAAACACCTATACATTTACAAAGTGCAAGACGAAGCATCAATCTCACCAGGTGGGCTATTAGTATGTTCAAAAAGAAAAATAACGTATTTTAACAACTTGACAAAACAATTTTTTTTTAATTTTCCAATTCGCAAAGAAAGTGAAAATCTAGAAAAAAGTTCATTTATTAATTGTGGTAAATATTGCTTTTCAAGAGATGATCCAATTAATTCAAAAACCAAATATTTATATTTTTTACTTCAAAATAATTTAGGAGATGTATTTAAAGTAATACTTGTATATAAAGCAGGGAAAGTTAAATTATTCTCACTCGATTATTTTGATACAATTTCAATTTGCACTGATCTATGCATATTGGAAAATAAATATTTATTTCTTTCATCTAATTTTGGTCCTCATTCATTTTATTTAATAAAAGATTGGGAATATAGAAATGAATTAAAAAATGAAGAAACATTTATTCCTTTTAATACATTAAAAAATCTAAGCATTATTGATGAAATTGGAAGCATCTCTCCATTATTAACTTCAAAATTTATTCAAATTTCTCAAAATGACCAAACTCTTATAATGAATGAAAATGAGAGTGAAAATCAAAAACAAAAAAATAAGCAAAGCCAAAACCAAAAACAAAACCAAAAACAAAACCAAAACCAAAACCAAAAACAAAAACAAAACCAAAAAAACGAACAAAACCAAAAAAACGAACAAAACCAAAAAAACAAAGAACAACAAGATCAAAACCAAAACAATGAAATAATAATCAAAAATCAAACTTATGAGAATATTATTTTTTGTTTAAATGGAAATTCTAATAATTCAAATTTTCAAATACTTCAACATGGTGTATCAGTATCAGAATATGTCGAATACAAAACTTCAAATAAAAAAACACCAACTGGTGTTTTTACCTTGCGTTCAAAATTATCATCGAAATACCATGAATATATTCTCATTTCCTTCCAATCTGTAACAAAATTATTACAAATAAAAGAAAAGAATGTATTTCCCATTAAAAAAACAAATATAATAGATTTAAATGTACAAACTATAGATTGTAAATTATCTTATGATAATTCAGTTATTCAAATTTTTCCAAAAGGTATTAGAAGATTTAGAATTGATGGTAAAATCGATTCTTGGAATTGTAAAAAAAATGAAACTATTAAATATTGCTCTTCAAATTTATTTCAAATTATTATTTATCTAAGTAATGAAAATATATTATATTTTGATTTACTGAAAGATAATTTTAAAAAATTAAAAAACCAATTAATCAAAAGCATTTCTTATAAGAATCTTTGTTCAATAGATTTAATTGAGAATTTAAATTATTATCTACCATCTAAAATACTACCAAATGTCAACAATGATAATAATAATGATGATGATATAAATAAAATGGAAAATGATGATGATGACGATGATGACGATGATGATGACGACGATGATGATGATATTGGGGATGAAGATAATATTAAAAAAAATAATAAAAATAAAAATATTTCACATTTAGATCAACAACAATTATATAAAGGCACTCATTTTAATTTATTTCAAAATTTAGAAAAAAAAATCAACTTTAAAAAATATATATCACCTTTTTTATTTATTGGTAAAAGAGATAATACTTTAGAAGTATTGTCTCTATCAAATGAAAAAATTTTTAAAAAAATATATTCAATTTCTGTTCAATCAAAACCAATTTCTTTATCAATAATTAAATTGCAAACTAGTCAGTTTAATATTGAAATCAACGACACTGAGCACATTGACAGTGACGATGATAGCAGTAGTAGTAGTAGCAGTAGCGACAATAACAACAACAACAACAACAACAACAATGACGACAACGATGATGATAATATACAAAGTAATTACAATAATAACAATTCATTATTCCTTAATGTTGGTTTAGAAAATGGAGTTTTGATTAGGTATGTTGTTGACCCTAAAACGGGAATATTTGAGCATCCACATTATTATAAGCTTCAAAATAATTTACCAATAAAATTATTTAAGCTTAGATTTAAAGATTCAAATATGGTTTTAATTAAAGCTATTCCAAAGTCAACAAAAGATGACAATATAGAATCACTTTGGATGATCAATAATCAAAAAAATATTTTTTCGATAACACCTTTTTCTTATTATAATCTTGATTTTTTTTGTAATTTTAATCAAGAAGGTATATCAGAAGGTTATATAGGAACACATGATAAGCTATTAAGGATTTTTAATTTTGAAAAATTAAATAAAACCTTTACAGAATCGTTATTTGATTTCCCAATTACTCCGAGAAAGATAATAGTGCATCCAAAAAATGGTTTAATTTTTTTAATTCTTCGAGATAAAATAAATAATAATTTTGATAGCAGTAATTATAATAAAAATGACAGTGACAGTGACGATGATGGTGACAGCAATGATGATGATGATGATCAGATTATTAATAAAGAAAAAAGAAATGAAACAATCAAAAAATTAAAAAGCAACAGCCTGTGGAAATCAGGTATAGGTATAATTAATAATAACGATTTCAATGAAATTCAAATAAATGAATTTAAAAAAAAAAATGAAGTAGGGTTTAGTATGTGCTTAATTAAACAAAATTCTGAATATTATTTAATTGTTGGTTCAGCAATTTCTGTAACATTAATTCCGAGAAAATGTAAATATGGCCATATAGCAATTTATAAAATCTTAAAAAATCATGAATTACAATTAATAAATAAAATTAAAGTAGAAGATATCCCTTATTGTTTAAAACCCGATGAAAATAATTTAATTTATGCAACCATTGGTTCAATTTTGAGAATATATAAATTTTCAAATGAAAATTTAATCAAGCAAATAGAATACATTAATCATAAATATTTAACTTTTATAGTTTCTTTGTCAATTAAAAATAATAATATATTCATTGGCGATAATTCAAAAAGTATTTTCATGTTACAATATTATAAGCAATTAAATAAAATCAAATTAATAGCTAAAGATTCTATTCCTAGGTTTATTACTACCCATTTTAACAATAAAAAAAAATTATTTTTTGGTGATAAATTTGGTAATCTTACAATCTTAAAAATTCCTAAAAAGTTAAATTCGTATTCAAACAACAACAACAATGATAATAATAATAATAATAATAATATTTTCAATTATAAAAAATACTACTTAGAAAATAGTAAATCTGAAGACAAATTAATCCAAAATTTTGAGATAATCGGTCAATTGCATATAGGCGAAATGATCTGTTCAATTGAACAAATAAGCACACACTCAAATAAAAAAATCATTTTTTATTCAACAATATTAGGCAGCTTTGGTGTATTAATTCCTATTATCTCTAAAGAAGATCAATTATTTTTTGCCAACCTTCAAAAAAGAATTCAAAAAAAATTTAAAACCTTATCTGGAAACGATCTTTCGAAATGGAACTCTTATTACTTTAAAAATAAAGGAATCATTAATGGTGACTGTTGCGAATTATATTCTACGGCATTTAATTTTGAAAAACAATTAAAAATTGCTGAAAAGTTAAATACAACAGCTAACCATATATTAAATAAAATTGAAATTTTTAGAAATAAAGTTTTTTAAAAGCTATTCTTTAATAATATTATCAGAAATTATATCTAGATATTTATTAATATTGCGTTTTAAAAAATTTTATTAATCGGATTTATTTTTTAAATAAAAAAACAAACCACACTTTTTTTTAGGAATTTCTATTTTTTTTTTTTAATACAAATTTTATTTATTTAGACTTTGTCTATGTTGAAATTTTAATACCCTTTAAAAATCTAAGCCTAATTGGTATTTCAAAAACAAATCTTTACATTACTTTTTTTTTTTTACAAATTTTTAAAATTAAATATTTTGTCCTATTTGGTGATCGATCTTAAAAGAAAAGTCTCATAACAGCCAAAAAGAATTCAGAAAATAAGCTGAAGACATATTACTTTCAAGTAAATATATTTTGCTTATCTTGATTTTAATTCTGTTAAGAATAAATTTGAAAACTAGTTACTTTTCTATTTTATAAAATTGTTTTTTCAATAGTGATGTTTAAATTGAACCCTTTTCACAATTTTCTTTGAATATATTCGATCTTTGGACTTTGTCATGTGGGATAACAGTTCATAACAAATCTTAAGCTGGTGTTTAAAAACAGACATTAGTTAAAAAAAAAAAAAAAGAATCTGAAAGTAGATCTTCAGTGCCTTTCAAGATAAATCAGCAAATGTAAAATATCTATGATCAGTTTTTATTTGATCTATTCTTAAAAAAGGGTTTGACAAAATAATTGCCTAATCATGATATTTTCAAATCCTGGTTATAGTTTAGAAATTAATTTAGTTTTATATTATCGGTTTTAAAAATCAAATTCTACCAAACGAGAGTCTTCTCAGTTTATTTTATTCATAGTTATGCCCATCATAAAATAACAAATTTAGAATTTATCCAAATGTGAATTATTTTCCTCTTTATGTTGAAAAGACAATAAAGTTGAAAAGACAATTTTATTTTATTTTTCATCAAAATTTCAACAAAATATATCATAAATTAAATTGAATTGAGTAAATAAATTTGAAAAGATATGAAGATCGATAGACAAAAAAAAATCCAGAATATTTTCATTTCTTATATGAAAAAGTAAATAGCCGTCATAAATATTGGCTAACTTATTGAATATAATTTTTTGAAACTTGGGAAACTATAATATTCGAAGAATCGTAGATTAGTAAAATGTGTATATACACAATGAAAAATTTTGGAATTATCTTTAATTATAAGATTTTGGGATCTAATTGGAATTAAAAAAAAAATTATTTTTAAAGTAATGGTTATACTATGTGGTAAAATATAGATTTTCTCATATTTGATAAAGAGCATTTGTTAATTAAAAATCTTCTATATTTGATAAAAAAACTATCAATTTAAGGGTCTAGTCACTTACCGTGAAAAGTCACCATACGCAAGGGGTGACCTGAGACCAAAAAGGGTATTGTGAAATAGCCCTTCTTTTGGTTGAAAAAATTCAAATAAAAAAAAAAAAATTCCATAGGATCTTCATTGACAAAAAATTCAACGAAGAAAAAGAGTTCTTGATTTCAAAAAATCAAAATTTTAAAAAAATTCATCTTTTCTCATTTTCTTTTTCCAAAGGTTAAATTTCTTTAATTTAAAACAAATTGATTTCTTGTATTTCGCAATCAATTTTAATTCGATTTATTCTGATTTGTGGTTATTTTAAAACCCTCTAAATTTGACCAAGTAAGGATTAGGTAATAGTCTTTCAATAAAAATAACTCATTTAAGAAAAAAAAAAAAAGAAAAAAAAAGTCACCAAGATCTCAAAAAGCGCCAAAGAGCGAGACTTCAAAACTGACATAGTTGTTTTCAGAATTGTAATTCAAGACCATTCTAATTGAAAATTGGGTGTCGCTCTTTGGCGCTTTTTTCTAAAAATGTCCTCATTTTTGGTTGTTGATTTTTGGAGATCGATCGTACATCATAGGTTGGTTGGTTTTTGATTGGTGTTAGGTCCTCAATAAAATTACTAAAAAGTTTTTTTCCATTTCAGAATAAAAAATTTCACCGTAATGACTCTACCCTTAAAAAAAATTTTTTTTGTGGAACGCTAAAAAATGTTTTAAGTTGGTCGATAAAAGTATTTGTGCTTGGAAAAGTTTAAATGATATACTAAAAAAAATAAATTTAAAATTAAATGGTTTCGTTCATATATATCAAGTATTGAATAAAACAAATCCAAATAATTTACGAATGGATCCTGTTACTAAAAAATACATTTTTTCTGATTTTGAGGGTAAGAGAAGTTTAGTTCCTTTAAAGTTACTTTGTTTTTATTTTCAAATAAAAATTTTGTAATTATAATAATTTAAATTATTTTTAATTTATTTGACTTTTTCTATCAAAAATTGAATATTGTCTCTTTATCATTATTTACAGAAATTTATATTAACAAAATTAACATAATTATTAAATTTTGATAAATAAAATATAATTTGATAATAAAAATCCTCTTGAAAAGAAAATAGCAATAACAAAATGAATTATAATATTTTCAATCCGTTTAAAAAATAGATATAAAAATATATGATTAATATTTTTTTAAATGGTGTTTTTATCTTTTTTTTTTTTTTGAAATTTTCAATTTGATTAAATCATCATATTAAAAGGTGTGATTTACCTGGAATAATAATTGAAATAAAATTATATACTTATATTTTGAGAAAACAATTAATTATTAAAACCTTCTTATTAATTCACCTTTAATTATAATAGACACAAAATAGTTAATATTTTACAAACTAAAAAAAAAAAAAAAACTAAAAAAAAGTGAATCACTTTTTTGAAATGAACATTCCCTATCTTTCAATGAAAAAAATTCAACAGTATTATTTTTAACATTAAATTATCTCAGTTTTTAAAGAAAATTGAATACTCTCAATTGTTTAATTTTTATTAATACTTTCTAAAATACATGCTTTGTTTCAGATTGACTTTCTTGCAAGTCTCAAAAAAAAAAAAAAAAAAATGAATAAAAAGCTAAAAAATATAAAAAAATAATAATCATTATATCCAAAATGTTGAAAAACAAAAAAAAAAGAAAAAAAAAATACAAGAGTAAAAAATGATGAAAAACGCGGAATACAAAAATAGAAAAAAAAGTTAATTAAAATTTTAGTAATAATTAATAACAGATTAAATGATTGATAGTATAAACTAATTGTATTGGCTTAAATAGTGAACTGAGTCCAAATTGAACCCAATAAAAATATTTGGAAAATACTTTTTCAAATCAAATGCAATAAATTGTGTAATAGTGTAAAATGAAATCAAATCAAAAGAGTAAAATATGGAAAAGGTTTTTAAATTTTCATAAAAATAAAAACAATTTTATAATAAATCAAGCATCTTTTTTTGTCATTTATTAAACTTTTTTAATCATTTCCTTAATTTTTTGGTTTATTTTATATGTGTATATAAACTATATTTTAAAAAGAACGATAAATTGATTTTAAAATATCATTCTTAAATTTGTCTCAATATATTGATTAGATGCAAAAATTTTATTTTTTTAAAAAATTAAATTTTTAACATAAAAGATTATTTATTATAAATTGATTCCAAGCATTCGAAATCTAATTAAAATTATCTTAATTCAATTGGAAGAATATTAAGGTAATCATCTTGGTTTTTGAGACTAATAATTATTTACAAAATCATGAAATAAATAAATATAAAAAATAGTGTGTCAGTACTAATTAGTGTTTATTGTAATACAGATTAACTACAACCCATTTCAATAATTGTGTCCAGCCTGGAATAATAAATTATATATAATCGATGGCTACCAATTATTCAATCTTATAAAAAATTCACTTTTAAAGTATTCTAAAGATATAAAAACCTAATATTTCAAATTTTATTAATTAAAACCAAATAAAAATAAAAAGTAAATAACAATTTTTGAAATGAGATTTACAGATTTTTTAATTACTGGACATAACTCGGGTAAAATTAATATGAAGATTTTTTGATATAATTATCTTGCTTTTAAAAGGCATTATATGGCCCCAATTATCTTAATTTTCCTCAAGATTTTTCAAGATCTTTTTTTTTTTCGATGAGATAAGGAGAAAAAAAAAAAGAAAAGAAAAAAAAAAAGAAAGAATAAGAAATAATGATTTAGATCTTTAAAAGCAGAAACAGATGAAATTAGAAAAAATGATCTAAGAAAAAAAAAAAAGAAAAAGAAAAGAAAAACAACAGAAAAACAAAAATTTGAAAAAACAAAACAAAAATTTCAAAAATTAGAAATAATTGGATCATGATCCAAAAATTAGAAAAAAATTTTTTGGGAAGAATACTGGAGTAAACACACAAAACAAGTTTGTATAACATAAAGTGGGTCAAGATATTTGAAAAATAGTTTATAAGTTTGGTTTTCAATTTTAAGGTTTATCAAATGTAATTAAATAAAAAATAATCCAAAAAATTATTTTTAAGTGTACTCAGTAGTAAACAATCTAATAAATAATGAACAATAATAATAATAGATTTTTAAGAATTATTTGAGCTCTAGATCACTAATATGGCCAACTTTGAATTACAGCATATTTTAATTTTAGATGAATCTATGGTGAAGCTAATCTCTGAAAAAAAACTTTGTTTTCGAAAAAATAAAAATAAAAAAATAACGAATAAAAAAAGAAAAATTTTAAAAGTAAAAATAATTATTTTATTTAATAGATTGGATTTAATATCTTTTTTTTAAAAAAAAAAGTCATTTTATATTTCTATAATCTAATTTAAATAAATAAAAATGAAAGATTATTTCTAAAATTTATTAATTTAAAATGTTTAATTATCAGTTGTTTTTCTTTTTGATGGACGATATTCTCCAACAATAAATTGATGATTTTTTTCATATGGCTTCAAACCAATTTTTTCTTTTGGTATTAAGCCTTCTTTTTGAAGCTTTTGTGTTTCTCCTGCAAAAATAATTTCTGGGTCGAGTGTTGAATCAATACAACTTGCCTTAATTGAAATTAAGAAATTCCCCCCTGCTTTTAAAAAGTTGTGACAATTAAGTGCAATGATACGGGCTTGATCCTTTTTAGTAATTTGATTATCATTATTTTTGATTATTTGAGAGTAAATGAAAAAAAAAAAAAAAAAAAAAAAATGAATGGAAAAATTAGATTTGTTAATAATAGATATTAATTTGTAAAAATAATTTAAAATATTTTGTTATTTTAATTTTGCAACAAATATAATTTTTAAGCATTGAGATGCATTATTTTGAATTTTAATGTATTCTAATAATAGAGTATTTAATTAAAATATACATATTATTTGAAAAAATAAATTTTAAAACCTGAGGAAATTAAATTTATTAAAGATCTTGGACTTTTAAAAAATTTTTTATTTCATTTTTAAAAGTTTTGGATCTTGTTTTAAGTTATATTATCCTTCAAAGTTTTATATTGCTATTTTAAGGAATTATTATTTTAATCAATTTTCATTGTAGTTAAATTTTTATACAAAAAAAAAAAAATGATAATGAATGATTAATTGTAAATATTTAGAGTCTAATACCATTCACAAAGTATTCAAGCATATTAAATAAATAAAAATGTGCTTTACACCTTTTCAAAAATTTATCATTTCATTTTTTTTTATAATAATTGAATATGAAAATATGTTACAATAAATAATATTCTTTAGAGTATATTGATTATATATCAAATAACTTTAAGCTGTTGGCAGTAAAATTAAATAACAAAATAAATTAAAAAAAATAAATAAAATAAAAAAAAAAAATTAATAAAATATTTACAGGTTGTGCAACATCAGCAAAAACAGTATCAACCATATCAACAAGCATTCTGTATTTATGAGGATGACGTGCATCTTTTTAATTTTAAATGGAAAAAGAAAAGAAATATTATGAAATTTATTAATTCAAAAGTTTTAAAATAATAAGACAAAAGTAAATTCATTTTCAAAAAGTGAAAACAATAAAAATTTGAATCGGTTCCAAAAACTGTTCTATTTGAAGTTGTTAAACCCTTTTGTGGACATCTTTCAAAACTTAAAGTTATCACTTTTTTAAAATTGATCTTTTGTCAATTAAACAAAATCTAAACGAAAAATTTTCAAAATTAATTAGAAACAATTGATAAGCCTTTATAGAACTAATACCAGAACCGTGATAAAAATTATTTTAGCAGACTTTTTTAAAACTACTCTTTTGTTATTGGGAGATATTTAAAAACTGTATTTTTTGAATTTAATTTTTTTAAAAAAAGGATCAAAAACTTGATTTTTAAGATTTAATTTTTCACTTTTTAACATATCTTTATCCTCGTTCTTCAGCCAAATGTCTTTCACCCTTTGTGTTTATTGGATTTTCAAGACTGGTGTTTAATTAAATGGGATAAATTTTCACTTTACCATCTTTTTTTTAACCAACAGATTTCGAGGTTTTTAATTGACCTTGGCAATTTTCTGTCTATTTGAGTTTGTCTTTTTTAATGTTTGTATTGATTTATTTTTGGAAAATTGTCAAGGTCAATTCAAAAAAACAAAGCAATCTAGAAGAATTGTAGAAAGGGTATGTAATGAGAATTGATTCCATTTCGTAGTCAAATTATATTATGAGTAATTTGTAAATTTTGAAACCAAATGCTTTGTAAATGAAAAAATTGTGTAGTTTACTTGGTGCTTTTGGAGTCTACAAATGGTTTTTAATCAGTTTTTTTCCCAATTTTTAAAATTATGAAAAAATTTATTTTTGGAATTCAAATCAAATAAACTCTTTGAAATTCTTATTAATTCTGGAAGAACTTGAAGTTTTTGTAAAAAAAGTAAGATTTTTGAAAAATAAACAAACCTTCAACAATTGGTACAATATTAGTTCTAGTTTTTGCTACTTGAATAAGATCTCTGCCACACCTTGGTGCAAATTCAACAGCATAAACAACACCTTCCTTACCAACAATATCAGAGCAATGACTAACAGTTGTTCCTGAAGCAGCACCTAAATATAATAATTTCGTTCCTGGTTGAATCCAGATATTTTTGACACCACCTGAAAAAGATTGAATAAAAAGAATCGAAAAAAGAAAAAAATAAAAAAAAGTAATTTTTAGTTTCTTTTGGGTATTACAGAATCCAAATAAACATAATTAAAAACAAAATAAAAAAAAAAATTCGTACATAAAATTGCTGCACCAAGTTTTGATCTGTATGGATTCCAAACTCTGTATTCAATTTTCTCTTCTCCTTTTTCAACAACGATCTTTTTTTCACCATAGACTTCTGATCCTTGAACAATATTTAATGTTAATAATGCATCGTCTTTGTTTGTTCTTGCGATATAAATTGCTTTGTGTCTATGTGGTTCAATAATTGCTCTTGAACCTCCTTGCATTCCACCTTGACCTCTTTTTCTAAATCCACCTCTTCCGCCTCTACCACCTCTTCCACCTCTACCACCTCTTCCTCTTCCACCTCTTCCACCACCTCTTCCACCAAAACCTCTACCACCGCCTCTTCCACCAAAGCTTCTTCCTCTTCCACCTCCTCTTCCGCCTCTTCCACCTCTTCCACCACCTCGTCCACCTCTTCCACCTCCGAAACTTCTTCCTCTTCCGCCACCTCTTCCACCACCTCTTCCACCATCAAAACTTCTACGTCTGTATGACATTATTGAACAAATTTAAAAAAAAACCAAAGTTAAAAAAATAAAAAGCAAAAATATCTTTTTTAATTTTAAACAAAATTACGTATTCGGAAAATCATTTACCTTTTGCATTGAAAATATTTCTACAAATATCTTTCAGATCAGATTAATAAATTCATTTCTGTTGTGAAAGGATAAATTTCCAAAATTTACTGTTTTTTCAAAAAATTAGACTTGTTTTTGGAAAAGTTTTTCAAAGTGATGTGTAACTCTTATTTGTTTGTATTTTCCCAAATGAAAAAAATCTCTGACCTCTCAAGGATTCTATTAAACCTAACTCTTTTATCAACTTTCGGGAAATATATTATCATTTTTCAAAGAATTTGTTTTTTCCAGATTAATTTTAATTAAATAGTTCTGATCTTTAGATTTACCAGAGCTGAAGAAATTGGAAAATATAATATCTTATTCCAGGCGTAAGTTCATGCTATTTTGATTCTTTTATGGTTGTAATTCAACTTAGTCGAAAATTAATGTTTTGAAACAATAAATTTTTCTATTTTTTTTCCAAATCCGAATTGAAGGGTGTATTACTAATGTTTTAAATGGTTCCTAACAATGAATTTTGATTGTTGGGTTGTCAATTACAATATTCATTTAACTTTTATCCAATTTACTAAAAAAATCTTTTTTTAAGGTCCAAACCAAATTAAAACCAAACTTTAAGAAAAATATCAACTCTACAACCAAAAAGATCAGAAAGTTTTTTGTAATATTTCCTACGAACTTATACGTCTTACACTTTTCACCAATTTAGATTTGGAAAAAAAATCGAAAAATTTTATTGTTTCAAAACATTAATTTTCGATAATAAGTTGGATCATACAAGAATCAAAATTGCGTGATCTTACACCTAGCATAAAATATTTTTTTTTCATTACTATAATTATAGTCCTTAAGGTTTACAATCCCTGAAATTTGAAAAAAGATTATCTTGTGTAGGGTGTATCAACTTGTTAATTTGGTTCTTAGCTGTGATCGATCTTCAACTGGGTATAAATTTTAATATTCACTAAAAAAGGTAATTTTTGACAATTTATTTTTTGATTTTTCCGAAATCAGAATTGAAGAGTGTAAGGTTAATATATTGGAAGGTAAGTTATAAAAAACTTGGATTTGTGGGTTGGTGATTGAAATTTACAATTAGATTTGGTTTTATTAGGAGCTTTTAAAAAAATTTTTTTTTCATTAGTTTAATTGAGTAAAAAGTAAACGAAAATTTTCTTCTATAACCTAAAAATCAAAATATATTCTTAAACACCTGCCAATCTCTTAATCTTTCACTCTTCAATTCTGATTTCGGAAAAATCAAAAAATAAAATGATAATAATTCTAATTTTGGACCAGTATTAAAACCCATACTGAGCACAAGATCGACCAGACACAAACCAAATTAACAAGCCACTACACCCTACACAAGATAATCTTTTTTCAAATTTCAGGGATTATAAACCTTAAGTTTATATTTTTGAATTTGAAAAATAGAAAAAGAAAAATTTTGCAAAACATTTGTATTATTCTGAAATCTCACTTTGAGTAATTTCTGAGAGTTTTTATAAACAAATAACATTCCAAATTTAAATTATATTTTAAAAATACACTAACAAAAACCAAAATATTGTATCCTTGAAGATCTAAAAAAATTGATCATTAATTTTATTTAAAAATATTTTTTTAATTTCACGAAATTAAAAGATTCGGCAATATTCCTTTTTCAAATATCATATAGTCTAAATTAGGAACTGTTATTCATCAAATCAGTTATTTGATAATATTTTATAATTTTTTATCTTTTGAACAATTAATTAAAATTAATTTTATGTTTTTGAAATTATTTAAAAATTTTACAAAGAATATCTAAACCCTTTTGATATGTTTACGTTTTGTGTTATTGTAATCCACAACTGAAATAATCAAGGTTAAGTTATAAATCATTGATTAAAAAGAATAAATTAAAGAATTTTTCTTTGGATTTTAAACCTAACTTTTCAGATTTTATTTAAGAAATTGGGTAAATTTTTTTGATTTCTTTGGTTTGGTTGTTTTTCTCGGATTTTTGTATCCAAAAAGAGAACAAAATTGATTTGGACTGTTCTTTGAATCAAAAAAAAATCTATTTTTTTCAAGTTTAAAATAATTATTGTATTTTTTTTTGAGATTAAGTCGATTTTTAAAACAATTCAATTAAAAATTTATTGATTTTAATTTTATATCCATTTTGTTAAATACTTAATTTCCAGAGACTATAATAGTTTTTAAATCTTCAACTAAAATTATTATTTTTTTAAATAATTCAGAAATATATTGAATTTTGAACTTTTCAAAAATTATAAATTAATACAATTTTATAAACAATAATTCATTTTTGAAAATAAATTAAAAAGTAAATAGTATATTACAGTAACCCCACTTTATACTTGCATTTTCTATTTCAAGATGTGGTATATTTGTTTTAAATTTGATATTAAATCCCAATTAATTGTTTTTTTTTTTTTTTTTTAAGATTGCTGACCACTTAATAGAGTATAATTCCTGTGACCGGCCTTAAAAAACAATATTTTTATTTATTTATTTTTTTTTTTAAATAAATTGTTTTATTATATTATAGATTATCAAAAAATAATTATCTAAAAAAATAAATCTTTACCAAGATCAATAATTAATATTCAAGAGACATAAAAATACCAAAAAAAAAAAAAAAAAATGATTTAGAGAAGTTTATTTCCAGTCTTTGGAGAATATATATATATATATATATAATAGTAAATTAGGACAAAATATATTTTTCAAGTTTATAATTATTAATCACAGACTGTGGATTTTTTTTTATAATCCATCATCTTTCTACCATTCCCCACTATATATGGATTCATGATGGATATAGTTTTAATTTGTCTGTGTAAACGATATTATCATTTTTTATTGATATTTTTCATTATTTTTTTAATTTTTTTTTTTTATTTGATAAAATTCTATTTAATTACCACATTCTCTAAATAAATATTTTTAATATTGATTCATATTCTATTTAATAATTATTCAAACCTATTGTCTCTATAACCTATACCCCAACACAATCCTTTTAGTTGTTATAAAAGGTCTTTTTATAATAATTATTTTTTTTTTAAAGGGTTTCAACACGATTGATGTTTGGATTAATACAAGGTCACTAAAATTTTGAAAAAATAATCCAGATTCTGCAAGAATTATTTATAAAACTGTAGTGAAAATAAATCAAATCCAGAATATCGATTTATATAATAAGATATAAACCCAAAAAGAAAAATTAGAAATTTTTGGATTTTAGACATTTCATTAAAAAATTAAATTTTACAAAAAAAGACAACCAAAATATTAATTGGAAAGTGGAAAAATTAAAGATATTAGATTTGAATCTAAACCAATTTAGAGAAAATTTAATAATACATATTTCTGGATGGAAAGGTCAATAATATTTGGAAATTATTAGGTATAATAACAAGACGAATAAACAGTTGATTCTTTAAATTCCCTATAGAGTAGAAGAGCGCCGCCAAGTGCCTATGTTTTTTTTAATTTTTGTAATGAATAGACAATTTTTCAATTTTTCTTTTGATTTCAAAAAGTAAAAAAAAACCAACGGTGGTTTTCCAGAATTCAAATTAATAGTGTAAAATCAAATAAATAACCCAATTATTTTAAATTTTGGAAAACCCAATAGTGGTTTTCTTGAGTGCATAAGTTTTCTTGAGGTATTATATTTTATCTGTTAAGTGTTCTAGGTTTTTTTTTGAGGTTTTAATTTTATTTGTGAAAATCTATTGATTTTCGTTAGGTTTTTTTGACTTTTCGAAATAAACCGAAAATTTATTAAAATTTTCTGTTTATTTCAAAAAGTAAAAAAAACCTAGAACACTTCACAAATAAATAGAAAACCCAAAAAAATCTAATGAAAATCTATAGATTTTATTAACAAACAGAAAACTCAAGTAAAACCTAACGGTAGTTTTTTTAAAATACTTATTTTTGTTATAGAAATCTATAGATTATCGAATCAAAACAAAAAAATAAAAAAACCTATAAGAACTTTTCCATAATCAAAAGTATAGAGAAAAAATTATTGTTTTAATCTTTTCTTTTGAATTCTGCAATAGAAAACAATTTTTTTTTTTTAATTGAGAAATAAAAAGAAAATTTTAACAATTTTCTCCTCTTTTGAATTAAAAAAAAAAACCAACAACACAATTGAGTTTAAAATCGAAGAATTCTAGTTCCAAATTAAAACTGTGAAATTTCACAAATTATTTTAAAAGGTATTATTATGTTTATGATAAAAAAAAAATAAAATAAAAATAAAAACTTGAAATATGTGTAAAAATATTTAAACCGAGAAATAGAAAAAGATATAGATCATTTTTTATGGGACTGTCCATTATATAAAGAATCGAATAATATTAATTAAAGAACTAACCCAACTAAAAAAACAACAAGAATAATATTCAAGATATTATTCGAAATAAAAAATCTTTCGAATGATATTATGATTACTAAACAGGAAAAAATTTTCATTTCATTTCTTATTAGACTTTTGTTAATACTGATCTATTCAAATTTATTTTATTAAATTTTTAGTTAAATTTCCATTTTTGTAATCGATTAACTCAACAAATAAAACAACTCAAGAGAAAGAATCTTTTGAAAGTTAAGTTAATTTTATTAAGTTTCTTCAGATTTAAAGTTATATAATGTATTAATCAGAGATTGTGCTTCAAAATTTGTAAAAGGGAAAATTAAGGAAAAATTTTCAGATATTTCTTTGAATTTACCAGTATCTCCCAAAAAAAGAAAGAAATAAATTGGAAGATGTTCCCTCTCTATACTCATTTAGTCTTCGTGTAAGAAATCTGATATTAGTATATAGGTGAAGCTAGGGATCCGAGAAATGTATTCATGATACTTTAAAAAAAATATATCTGAAATTTTTTTCTAATTTATATTTCAAAGACTGTCAAATCACAAGGCCAAAATTGGTTTACATAACAATAAATTTCTTCTTACACAAATAAATTGTCAAGTTGTTTGTATCATTGAATGTGTTTTGGAGTTTAAATGTAATGTAACTTAAAACCAAAATCATTTCGGAACTTTTTTTTGAAACCAAAAATTTTTCCAAGAACAATTTTTTTGATAAAAAAGTATACAAATCCGAAACCAGGTTTCTTAATTAGTCAACTAATGTTTTTGCATGTTGTTTCGAATTCTCTGGCCTCAAAATTTTAACCATGTCAACATTTATCATTTTTACCGAACATTTGGATGTATTTGTACCCCCAAAAATGTTTTTCATTTTTTCTTCTTTTATTTTTTTTTTTATTAAAATACATTGTCAGCAATTTGAAATACGAATTAAACAGACTTTGGTTTCAAATCTCAAATTTTCCAAACAATACAAAGTATTATGGCTAATCTAAATAATACGTTCCAAGAAAAAAGAAATTTACAACTTCTTTTGATGAGCAACAAAAAAGAAACGAATTTCCTCACCGACAAACAGAGGTATAACAAAACAGATCAAGATCCATTTGACGACTTACCAGATGAAATCCTTTTAACGATTTTTTCATTTTTGCCACCAACAAAAATTGTTCTGTGTAGTTGTTCCAATGTTCGATTTAATAATTTAACAAACGATTGGTTTGTTTGGAGAAATTTTTATGAAAAGAATTTTAAGTTATTGGATTTTAATGATCTTGAATTTGTTGACAATGAGATTGTAATAACAAAAAAATTAGGGCTTTTCCAAACAAAAAACAGAAAAAAAAAAAGAAACAAGAAAAGAAAAGGAAGAAACAAACAAAAAAGAAAAAGAAAAGAAGCTAAGGAAAAAGAAAAAGAAAAAGAAAAAGAAAAAGAAATGGAAAATGAAAAAGAAAAAGAAAAAGAAAAAGAAAAAGAAAAAGAAAAAGAAAAAGAAAAGGAAAAGAGAAAGGAAAATGAAAAACAAAAAGAAAAGGAAAAAAGAAAGGAAAAGGAAAAAGAAAAAATAAAGGAAAAGCAGCTTGAAGAATTAAAAATTAAAAGAAACCCATTAACTTTTTTTAGTAACCAAGCAAATAAATTCCAAAAGGTTACTTTACAGGAAAAGAAATACCACAAATACTGTGATTGGAAAATGCAATCACACTTTCGGACAGATTATTTGATCCATTCAAAACTATTTAAGCCATTTATTATATTGTGTATCTATTCGATGATCCATTCATGGTTAAAATTCTTCTTCTTCAAGCACCTTTTATGGATCTACTGTTTCCTTTGTGTCTTTCTGGTCTTGATGGAGCAATTGGTTTTCTATTCGCGGAAAAGTTATTATGAGTATTCCTTTCGGCCCTTCAGCAACAACCAACACCATACGGATATTGTCATCTCTGTATGGATTTTGACATTAATAACCACTTTTTTATTGTTTGGCTTCAAATTGGATGGGAAATTAAATTGCTCTTATCAATTGATTAACAATTTCTTTTTTATCCCCTTTATCCTTTTCATCCTATTGGTCCGCTTTGATTTAATCAATATCGATTTAATGAAAAAAAATTCATTCTCCTTTACATTACTCGACTTGGATGAATTTTTTATCATTTATTCCCTAATTATTGGATTCTATATCTTTTTTTGGAAAACTATTAACAAAATTGAACTCGGCTCAAACGTGTCTTGGTTCAGAATATTCTCATATCTTTGGATATCAAATACTTCGCCCGTTGGGCTATTGCTATTTGCCAATTTTATCAAGCTGTTTGCTTCACAAAGAAAGGTGTATTTTATCCAAATAGTGTCACTAAACCATTATAGGATTTTATTATTTTTTGTTCTTTCGATATTTGAATTTCTAACATATCTTGCATTTTTAAACCGCATGCTATTTTTTATTTTTTATTCTTCCTTTGCTCTCTTCATCATATTTGTATGTTACAATATTTTGATCGGGGGCTTTAACAGGGGCGCGGGCTGATCATTCCTTTATTTATGTCCATTCATTTATTTAAATGTTTGTTTGCTTGTGTGTTTATTCATTTATTTTGGCTTTTATTGCCAATATATATATATATATATATATATATGATAATTTATACTTTTAAATACTTTGAGGGAAATAGGGTTTCATTTTTTTCTTTTAATTTAATACTTAATGAAACTTTTGAGTCATTCGTCGATTGCGTTGTTAATTATTTTTATTTATTATTATTATTTTAATAAAAATAATAATAATTTAATTTAATTTAATTGAATAATTCCTTTCCATTTGATATTAAATTTCTATTTTATTGTTTTTATTGGTTGGTTTCAAATTTTGGGACTATTATCAATTTTTTTTTAAATAAAATTATTTTGTTATATTAAATAATTTTTTTTTTTTATTATATATATATATCATGTTATTCTTAACTAGTAGCTAATCTTTATTTTACATTGGATTTTGTTCACCATTATTAGTTTTTAATCTAATAATTGAATTATTTTTGATTTTTTTTTTTTAGAAAATAATTTCGGAAAGTTTTATATATTCAAAATTTTTATATTTTTTTAATAATGTTCTTTCGATTAGAGTAATTGAAAAAAAAACAATTATAATCTTTTGTACAATAGTATTAACTGATTATCATCCTAATTTTTCTGTTTTTTTTTAACAATCTTTACAGCTTTAATGGAAAATTCATTTTTTATTTGGGTTTTATGATTTTTAATTACTCAAAAAATAAACTCCATTTCAAAATAATAAGCCCTTTAAAAATCAAATTTTGAAAATTAAACTTTTTATAAATTGAAGATATCTATTATAATAAAAAAATTACTATATTGGTATTCAGTTCTATACACTAGAAATATTTTATTTTTGTAGAAAATAAAAAAAAATAAAAAAAAATTGGATTATTTATTAAGAAATTTAGTTTCCAAAAAAAAATAGGTTCAAGAATTCTCTAAGGAAACGTAAGTGTTTCCATTATTATAGAATTCATAATTTTTTGATGTTTCTATAAAAATGTAACTGCAAATCTGATTTTTTCTGCAGGTTGAAGTTAATTGTGTTAGTATATTTTAACCTGTTTCATTAAATTGTCACAAAAAATTTTTTTAAATACTAATTGTGTTTGATAATTGTCCTATCAAGAGTAAATATGAAATATATCAAATATTCCCATATATACATTATTTTACTTATACGCGGGGTATTATTACAATCTATTAGTATATTTTCATGTAAATTAAAAAAAAAATCATATTTCTCTCCTATTGAGTAAATAACGCGGTTACTTTCGATCTCGTAAAGATCAACGAGAATCACAAGAAAAATCAATGTTATTTTTCTACAATAATTTCCATACTTTCAAAGCATGTCAAAAACACCTTTTGGATGTTTAATTGAGTTAATCTATGAAATTAAAAAAGGGAAAAAATATTTACTGTTGGGAGTTCTAAAGATGAATTATTAGATACCAGAATACACTCCTTTTGGTTTCAATTTTTTAGATTTAAAAAGGTGAAATAAAAAAAAATGTCAAAAATAACGATTTTTCATAGTGATAATTAGTAAAAAAACTAAAAATTTATTTTCGGATAATAGTTATAATAGATTTTTAAGAGTATTTCGAACTAATTAATTTAATTACCATTTACTTTCAATAACAAAATACTTTAATTTTAGACAAATCTAAGATGAATTTAACGCCATTAGATAGGTAATTTTTATTTTTTGGTTGATTATTAGCAATTTTATTTGGTATAGAGGGAAAGGAACAAGAAATTCAAAGAACAAATAAGATAAATTTTTATATTTAACATTAAAATATTTTACAATATTAAGATTAATATTTTTTGTATAAAATGGTATTTATGAAATTCAAAAATTAAATGGGATAAAATTCAACAGATTACAGTTGATTTCACTTTTAAAACAAAAACTTTAAACGTAATTTAAGAAACAAAAAAAATTTTCAATTTAAGGCACAAGATTCAAATTCGAGTAAATTCAAATTCTAATAAAAAAAAATTCCAAAAACTTGTTTTAATTTAAGATTTTTTTAGTACCTTAAATTTCATTGAAAGTATGTTTCTTATACGAAGTGCTGACTGTATCTTTTTTTTTCTTTTTTGAAATCTAACTTCCTTTTAGGATTATAAGTTTCACAAAATGTTGCCTAATAGTGAATAAAAATAAACTAAAGTAATAAACAGAATCACAAATTCTATCTATTTCAGTGAAAACTCAATTAGTAAAAGAAAATGAAGTCAAAAGTTTTTTTGATTTATTAAAAAGATACCAACATTAAAAAACTAAATAAATTTTTCAGATGAGTGTTACAATTATGACTATCGTACACTATAAAACTTATGATATTTTGAACAAGATGAGAAACAGTTCCCAGAATATAGGTAGATTTCATACCTAAAGTTCATTTCAAAAACTTGAGGGGTAATACACCAAGGAAACAATGGTTCACAGAATATCTCTAGGAATATCTAGCAATGTCATACCTGGTATATCTTTCAAAATATGAGACAACCAATTAATTTCAACCATTTGGGAATAAAAGTTAAGAAGAGCAAAGAAAAGTTCAACACAAACTAAAATTGGAAACATGAAGCACTAGTCGAATCTTATGGTTAGTGAATACTCTTTTTCCACCTAGTAACATATTTATAGACTTAAAAGAAACTTGATTAAAGGGATCTTGCAAACTTGAAAAATTTCGGTTTTTTTTGAAAAATTTTGAGTTGGGCTAAAAACAATTTTCTATCACGAAATCCAAATTATTCTCAAGAAATTTTGAAAAAAATTTCATAAGGAAAATGTCACTCCACTTTCTTTTCAAGTATGTTAGAGTGTACATAAAGAGTATAAATATACTTGAAAAGAAAGTGGAGTGGCATTTTCTTAATATCAAAAAAAATTGCTTTTTAGTTTTGCTTTGTTTTGTTTGGGAAATTCAAAAAGTTTTTGGATCAATAAATGATTTTCGAGTAAAATCTAAAAAATCAAAAAATTGCAAAAATTGCAATATTTTGACTTTTCCTAAATCCATTATATTTTCAAGCTTTTTTTCTGTTTATGGTATTTTATTTCAACCCTCACAGAGCATAAAATTTGAATAGTCCTTAATAGAACCTGAAAATTAAAAGTAAAATCAATTAATTTTTGAAAAAATTAAAGATTTCAGACCAAATCAAGATTCAACCCAATAGATATTTTTTTAATACTATCTTTTGGTATGGCCTTTTTTTGATTGATCTATTATTAAAAAATTATTCAAAAAATTGACTATTTTTAAGGTTTACAATCCCTGAAACTAGAAAAAAGATTATCTTGTATTGGGTGTGTCAACTTGTTATTTTGGTTCTTAGCTGATCGATCCACAACTAAGTTTGGATCGTATAGGTGGTTGAAAAAGGCTATTTTTGTCATTTTATTTTTTTTTTTTCAGAAATCCAGATTGATGAGTCTAAGATTAATTGATTGGAAGGTATTGAATTGAAAGTGTTAATTTTTGGGTTGTCAATTGAAATTATCATTTTCCTTTTACAGAATTAGGAGTAAATAAAAAAAAATTTTTTTACAAGCATCAAATAATACAAAGCGTAAATAAAATTTTCAACATAGAAAACAAAAAACTCAATTACTAATTAAATATCTTCCAATTAATTAATCTTAGACTCATCAATTCGGATTTCGGAAAAAAAAAAAATAAAATGACAAAAATAGCCTTTTTCAACCACCTATACGATCCAAACTTAGTTGTGGATCGATCAGCTAAGAACCAAAATAACAAGTTGACACACCCAATACAAGATAATCTTTTTTCCAGTTTCAGGGATTGTAAACCTTAAGATCTCTTAAAAACCAATCAATAATTTCGATAAATCAAGGAGATTTTATTTTTTTGTTGATTTGATTGAAAATAATTCAATGGGTTAGTCTTTGAAGTTAATTTGTTTATTCTAAGGTTAGTCAATCTACTTTTCGTTTTTAGGTTCTCTTAATGTTTCCCAATTGAAAGCCGTGTTTAACTTTTTTTACCCGAAAGGTAATAAAGTTAGTATATAATCCAAATTGTTTTTTATTGGTCTTGTCTTCTCAAACAATAGACTGAGTCTTGTTCATAAAACTATCTGAGATTCATTTTTTTTGTTTCAAAAAAAGATATCTTGTATTTGTTTTCGTAAGCGATTTTAAAAAAATAATGTGTTTTGTTACTTAGAAATATTTAGGGAAAAAATTTTCACTTCCTGACCTTTTCCCATTTTCTTTTACAAATGAGGCCTTCAAAGAAAGAGATTGTAATTTGTGATCTCTGTTTATTTTTTGGTTCTTTTTTGTTGTTTATTGGGATATAGTGGTTGAACTCAGAAAACTAATTAAAAAGAATATCTCAAAATTATAAAAAAAAAAAAATAACCAGTGAAATTTTAACCCATTTAATTTTCAAATAGCCATGTGAAACATTGCCTTTTGAAAAGAACGTTGAGTATGAGGCCCCTCTATATTATGAAAACTGTTTCTATTATGTTCAACTGTTCGGGTTTTTGGGTAAATGCAGAACAAGTGTAAAAAAACTAATAAAATAATTTGGAGAAAGAACAAAGAAAAAAATGAATATCTTGTCCAAGAGATTTGCTATTAATTGAAAAATCTCAATCGAATTTTTTGATTTCCACTTTCTAATTAAGCAAATAAAAAGATCTTTAAGAAATCAAAAATCTTTCAAAATTCGATCTGCTTTATTGTTAGGAATTTTCCTTTTCATGTCAAAGACTTTTGTCTTTGATAAAAATCTTCTTTTGTTTGATAAAGTTTATAGAAAATTAGATTGGTTTTATTTTCCAAGGAACTGTAACACTTAATTTTGTTCCAAACAATTAAACTTTTGCCCCTTTATCTCTGTAAAAAAAATGTGTTTTTTTCATTTGTAAAAATTCGAAATAAGTTTACTGATTTGAAGGATAAAAACATAAACACAGAGACCAAAAACCCTTCTCACTCTTTCGAAAAAATTATATCTTTTCTGCTTTTTACAACTTTTTTGAGAAAATATTCATTTTTTTCTAATCTTCTCTTTTTTTTTTTAAAAAAAAAAAATATGTGCTTTAATCAACCAATTTCAGGTGCCATTTCCATTTTAGGAATTTTAGCAGCCATCTACCTTCGTGTTTTCCACTGGAACAAAAAAGGTATTTGGAGACTATTTTACCCAACCCTCTATTTTACCGCGATGGAGATTCTCCAATTTTTTATGTATTTTTGGATCGACGATTGTTCAAGCCCAATTAATATATGGCTTACAATTGTAAATAATTTTTTTTTACTGGTCTTTTTATTGTTGCTTTTTTCATTTCTCTTGAAATTTTTTTATTTTTTACACCTATTTTGTTTTCATAAAACATTTTTGAATCAAAATGGCAAAAAACAAGAAACAACTTAAAACCAACAATACTCTATTCTTAATCTCCCCAAAACAATTTTTTTGATTTTCTTTCCAAATTCACCAAAAATTGTGAATTCAACAATTTTTCTTGATTTATGTTATTTGTTTGATTTATTTTAGATTGGATGGCTTCATATTTGTTTCCAACCCGTTGCAAGTAATTTAATGAGTACATTTACCAAATCCAAGGAAGACAAATGGTATTTCAGAAAAATGTTTCTTCCATTAGCATGGCTTGGAGCAATCGCAGGTGCATCCAGATTATTCTTTTATGACTGGCAACCATGTGATCCAATTCAAGATCCACTTTGCGGGGCACAAACCTGTACAAAGGCAGGCTCTGTTCATTTAGCATGGACACTCCGCTTACGTGCACCAAATTATTTCACACCAGGCGGTTTTGTTCACGCACTTACAATGTTTGTCCCACCAATGCTGTTTGACGGCTTTGTTCCTTTACTCTTGATGTTAGTTTCAGGACCATTCCTTGCTTGGTATATCGGAAGAGACAAGGATCAATTTGCAGCTATCTGGTGCTACTACTCAATTTTCCAAGTTATTGTCGGATTGTGGATTAACCTTACCGGATATAAAGACTTTATGAACGCACAAAAAGAAGAAGGAGAAGTCAAGGCACCAACAAAAAAGCCAGTTAAAGGAAAAGGAAAAAAACAAAACCAAAAAAGGAAACTTAAATAAGAAAATTGGTTTCTCATTGTGCCACTTTTGGATTTTTATTAAACACATAATTCTGTTTTATTTCAAACCAGTAAATAAACACACTAAAAATAGTTTAATAAAAAAAATTCCGTTTTGAAAGAAATTATATTTTGTTGATATAATTTTCGAAGCTTTATTATTCAAAAATTAATAAAGTTGAAAAAAGATTCGAAATTTTTTCTATTTTTGATCCTCAAAAAATAAGTCAAAATAAAAGATCCCTATATATACCTTTTCAACAATATTCTCTTTATTTTATATTTTGTATTTTTTTTTTTTTTTTTTGAAATTATGAAGAATTAGGGGAATTATCCTTACAATTTTAGTAAAAAAGTCAATTGGGGTAAAAAGTTCCCAACGTTATTTAATTGTAAGTATTACTAAGAGTGAAAAATTGTAATAATTATAAAAAGAAAAAAAAGATTACTAAAGAAAAAATATGTTATTAGACAGAATAACAATTTTTACAAAAATAAATTTTATCTTCTGTTAAAGAGGAATCAAAAAAATTTTGACAAATATCAATTATTTTTTATGATTTGACCTTTGAAGAATAAATAGAAAAAAAAGTAGAATGGTGCATATTAAAAAATAGTAGATATTAATATGAAATAAAATATAATAAAATCAATAAATATTTTTTCTTAAACAATTGAAAAATTAAAATTCTTCTGTAAAACAGTAAAAAAAAAACAAAATCAAGATTTGCTTTGATCTTTAAATGAAGATTGAAGAAAATTCCAATAAAAATTAAAATCATTTTTCAATACTCATTTTCAGTGTTTAATTGGTATTAGAATATCAAATTTTTTAGTTAGTAATTCTAGATCTTACAAGATAAAAAAAAATTTGTACAAAAAATTACTTATTAAAAAAAAATTGAAAAAAAAAAAAAAATGTGAAAAAGGAAAAAATAAAAAAATGGTTTCAATTAAGAAATTCCTAAAATAATTTTTTTCTTCAAATATCCATTCAAAGCCTTAAATATATACAATTAAACCATGAAAATTGTGATTATTCAACTAGAAAATAGTTTATAGATTTGAAGTAAAGTAAAAAAAGTTTTGGATAATATCATAATTGTAATATTTAGCTCAGCATACACACATACACCCACACACAAACACACATACACATCTCCCATTCTCTCTCTCTCTCCATATATATATATATATATATATATATACATTTTCGATTATTTTTCATTTTCAATTTTTTATTATTAGTTTTTCTTTATTATTCCTTTTGTTTTCTAACTTTAGAACTTTGGTAAAAGATTCCCGACAAGATCGTTTGATTTCATAATTTTCATTAGTCAGGTTAAAGAGTTTTTTTATATTTTTTCTAAGAATAACATTTTCATATAGTTTCTTATCTAGAATTTTTGCTAATTTTTTTTCAATTTGATTATGATGAATTTATTTCTTTTACAATACCAGGTGAAACGACATATGTTTTTGTACTATTGAGTACAATATACACAATTTTTAGTTTTTCTTTTTTTTTGAATATAAAATATTCATAGATAGTTTTTTAAAATTCTAGTAAATATCTATTTAATACATTTGAAAAAGTTTTAAATTTGTGAAATGTAATACTTGATTTAAATTTGAGATAATTTATTATGTTAAAGTTAAATTTTATCTATTAAATTATTTTATATTATTCATATGGGATAACATTAAATCTCCAACTTTTCTAAAATAAAAAAAGAATAGAGAAAAATTTTTAGTTTTACTCAATTCTTTTAAATTCTGGAAAAGCTAATCTCAGTTTTTTTTTAATTTGCAAAAGAAACCGAAAATTAAATAAATTTTCGTTTTCTCAAATTTAAAAATATTACGAAAAGTTCCTAGTTTTTTTTAATTTTTGCAATGGAAAGAAAATTTATGAAATAAATTTTTCATTTCTTGAATTAAAAAAAAACTAAAGGTGCCCATATTAGGGTTTTTTGTTTTATTTGTGAAGTGTTCTAGGTTTTTTTACTTTACGAAATAAACCGAAAATTAATCAAAATTTTCTGTTTATTTCAAAAAGTAAAAAAAAACCTAACGAAAAAATATTGATTTTCTGAATAAACAGAAAAATTAAAAAAAAAATATATATAATAGCTGTTTTCCAAAATTCAAAATATAATGAGAAAATTCATAATTTCATTCTATTCTTTTCAATTTAGGAACATCTAAAGACATTTGTATCCTGAATTGTTTTTCAAATTATCACTTTATTATTTTTCTATCATTGTTTTTAAATCATTCGAATAACCCCCCCCCCCAAATATATATTTCTTTATTGACGTTATATTCAAATTTTATAAGTTTGATTTGTTTTTTATATTCTTTTTTATTATATTTTAGAAAATTTCCCTTACCTTAAGCTGACAAAAGTTTTAATGGTAAACAAGTTGATTTTATTTCTAGAAGTTAAAACAGGGGTAGATCTTTGAATTTTAAATATTTTTGTAATCTCAAGATTAATTAGATTATCAAATTCTTCAAGATAATGATCACTATAATTTCTCTAAGCTTTATAGATAAACATGAATGAATTAAACAAAATATAATCAAAAAGTTTAATTTCTATTGTCTAATTTTTGTTAACTTAAGAATATGGTAATCAATTTTTCCTTTACTTATTCTATAATGAAAATGAAAATTTAATTTTACAATATTTAAATTAAATACTGAAAAAGAATGTTATTTTCCAATTAAGAATTATAAAATTTTATTTCGAGGTTCCAAATATTTTATGGATTAATTATTGAAAAAAATTAAAGATCTTTACAAAATCAATAAAAAATGACCTTTTACGAGATTTAACTAACCCCCCTTATTGATCTTTGAGATAAATGTTTAATTATGATGATTTGATTTTAACAGTATTAATAAAATGACGAATAACAAAAAAAAAGATTTAAAAATATATTTCTCTTGAAACTATTTTAAAAATTTTCAAAAAACTATTAAAAAGAAACAATTAATAATTAAAACAACCGAATAAAACGTATTATATAATAATGATAATCAGAATAAGTTTATTGAATTAAATCAAAAAGACTTTCGTTGTCGTTATCTTCATCATCTGATAAATCTTCAGATTCTGATCCTGAGTTGTCATTGCCAAATTGGATATTATCTAAATTTTCATTATCGCTATCATTATTTTCATCTTTTTTAACCTGAACTAAATCGTTAAAAGTGAATTTTTGAAAGGGTTCCTTCTCCTTTTTAAAGTCATTTTCATTTTCATTTTTTTTCTTACGTTTAGGTATTTTCAAATCAATATTTTCAGAAATGGTAAAAAGAGATTCAGGATTACGTTTTCTTTCCAAATTTTGTGATTTTTTTAAATTAAAATTTACTTTTATATCTTCAATTATTTTTTTTCTGATTTGTACATTGATATCTTCTATTTCATTATCATCATCATCATCATTCCCCTTTTCTATTTCTATTTCGATCCCTTTTTCTTTTAATAATTTATCATGATTATTATTTTCACTGTTAATTGATTCTTCTTCTTTTTGAATTGGGGGTGTAATTATTTTTTTAATATTATTTTGGATTATTTTGATATTTTCTAAATTTGGATCAAGCTTTTTTAAAATTTCTGAATAAAATAATTGAGTGACAGGATTAAAAATACCTTTTTCAAGATCGAAATTAAAGTTTTTGTTTTTCTCATTTGTGGTTTCTAATGTGAATTTGTCAATAAATTGGTCAATTACTTTTAATTGGGTTTTGTTTGGCTGTAAAGATTTTTTTGTACGAAAATCATTAAAGGTATATTGGGGGAGGTTTTCGACAAAGGGCAATTTCCCTGAGAGCATTACCCAACTGTTGGAATTTGGATCTTTATATGGCGCAAGATAACAAAGAGAGGGGCATTTCATATTTCTTCTTTTGACAACTCGTATAATGCTAATCACTTTCATTTTATGCATAGCCTTTGCCATCGCTCCCAATGCATTTTTATTACTTTCTGGGTTCATTGGAAGAATTAAATCACACCCGCCAATGAGATGGTGCCGAATGATATTGGATTTCTTTGTAAATCCAATCACTTTAAAAGTACGATTCAATCCTTTTAATTTTAATTTTTCAAGTTCATTTTCATCTTCAAATTGTAAAACATCATTACCATATTTATAACCAGTAATCCGATCATTTGGATCAATTTCAATTGTTGGATCATTTATTAAATGATAGCTTCTTTCAGATTTCACCAAGGTAAATTCATTTGATAATAATGAATATTTTTTCATGGTTGGAAAGTTTTCTTTGCTTGCCTTTGTATAAATAACAATTGGAATACCAACGGGGCCAATTTCAAGATCACCTTTAAAAGTTGACCTTAATAATTTCGTTTTGTCCTCAAATTTTAATATTGTTTTCATCGCCTTTTTATATTTTAAAATTATACTGTCATGTAAATAAGTTGTAAAATTATCTAAATTATGCTCAGTTTTTAATCTTATTTCGCTTTTGGTGTTTTTATTCCCTTCAACTGATGTTTTTGACAGTAAAATAAATATAAACTCAATATTATATTTATTAATATCTGTTGCAATAACATCTAATTCTTCGGGATCCGAGATGTCCGTTTCTCCATTTGTAAACAGGTATATAGTCTTTTTAACAGTTAAATTTTTCTAAATGTTGATTTAATAGTTTTGGAATTATTAATATTATTATGAATATGTTTAAAAAGAATAAATTTTGTGAATCAAAAAAAAATATTTCTTTATTATTTGTTTTTAAATGCCTTAAAAGGATATATATAACCCCATTCCAAAAATTTGGACACACCCAAAATCAAAAATAGGTAAAAAAAAACTCAATTTATTATATTTTTCAAAATGTAATATAAAATCACATTTAAGTAAATGAATATTAATGTTTTTAGAAGTAATCATTTTCATCCAAATAAAAGAAAAAAATATAAAACGTAAAAATAAAAAACAGGTGTGTCCAAAATAATGAAACGAGCGGAACAAAAAAAGTATTGGTAAATTTGTTGGAATTTCACCAGCAATTGTTGATCGATCAAACGATAAGATACCATCGACCAATTATCTGTGATTTTTCAATTTAAAAAACTCAAAACTAACCTTTTATCAACCATCTAAAAAAATTCCAGATCTAAAAAAATAGATTACGTAACTGGGAAAAAAGAAATGAAAACAAAACAAAAAAAACAAAAAATGAAATAGTTTTTAAAATTAAAAATTATTTTCAAATTGAATGTAAAGTGTGGCATTGTTATTCCTTCAACTATTTAAATTGTTCCCAAAATTTTGGAATTTAGTTTATATATAAACTATAAAAATGATATTTAAAGATCTTTTATTAGTTCTGAGATGAATTTAAAAATAAAATAAATAAAAAATATCTCAAATTAAATTTTCGATGATTTTTATTAATAAACTAAATCCAACTTAAAAATTCCCTGACTACAAATGATCTTAAGAAGTAAATCTAATTTCAACAAAAAACTAAAAAGTACAAAGGTATTTCAAAAAAAGTGGGGGTAAATTCATTTTAAAATATCTTTATTAAACACAATCCTGATAAAATTATTCAATTATCTAAAATCATTAACTACCATTTATTGATTCTTGATAAGTATTCAATTTTTTTCTTAGTATTGTATTACATAAATTAAAAATATGAAAATTTCGAATCTTAAATTTGATGAGAAAATTTTCAAGTGTGAAAATTTGTGTATATTATTTTCTTTTTTTTTGATTGTTAAAATTCATTTTCCTAACTTCTTTAGAATTGAAAAAATTTCAAATAGAAATAAAAAATTTATAACTATATTTTATTGATTGAAAAATCGTTTGTATCCTTATTGCATATTAGCCCCCCTTTTTTTTTTTTTTTTTTTTTTTTTTTGAAATTGGTAAATACTTATTTTCTCCAAAAAAGTGTTATTATTTGTTTCATTTTTGGAAATATTTTAATCCAAGATATTTTGAAATAAATACCTTATTTATTGATTCAATTAGTATTACTATTTCATTTTATTTAAATTTGCCAATTTACGAATAGATCCACTGAAAAAGAGATTTTTTATGAAATGTAAAAAAAAAATAGCACACTTTTCGGACATACCTTATAATAAAGTCTTATTGATTTTTATTTTCAGAAACAACTTTAAATCATATTTACAGTATCAGTTAAATCTTTGAGTTTAGGACGAAGTAACTATTGTGAAAAAAAAATTATAATTTTTATAATTACCTAATACCACTTTAAAACAAAGTCAACGTGTGAAGTGGGATCAATCTCGAAAAATCAACAATGAAAAACGAGGTCATTTTTGTAAAAAATGTCCAAAGAGTGGCACTCAATTTCTATTAAAATCACATGAATTTTAATTTTGAAAAAAAAATTGTGTTTGTTTTGAAATGTTGATCTTTTAGATTTTTGATATCTCAAAGATTTTTTTTTTTTCATTTTTTTCATTTTTCAAATGAATTATTTTTATATAAAAGAATTTACCAAAATCCTTACTTTGTAAACTTTATAAGGTTATAAAAAAATCACAAATAATATTAAATCAAATTAAATTGATTTTGCACTGAAAGAAAACAATTTGTTTCAAATTAAAGAAATTTAACCCTTTTGAAATATAAAACAAGAAACAAGTAATTTTGTTTTTTTAATTTTGATTTTTTGGAATTGAAAATGCTTTTAATCGTTTTTTATCTAAATTTGGATTTTTGAAAATTGAAAATACGGCAATTTTTTTTTTTTTAGTCACATTTTTTGCAATTGTGAATATTTTAGAGTGTTTTTTTATTACTGTTTATTTCAAAATAACTTGAACAAAACTTTTTAAAAGCTTTTCAAAAAAAAGATTTTTTCAATCATATGACTTTTCAAATTTTTAATAATCTTAAAACAAGCTTAAATAATTAATTTGAACTTTTATAATTGGTCACTTTGATAATTTGTTTTAATTCTTGCTATGTGTTTATTTTTTAGGTTATCCGAATGAAAATTTTGATTTTTTCGTTTTGAAAGTAACAGTATTTGAATTTTAGGTTTTGAGATCCCGTGAAACTATTTTTTTTTTTAATTGATTGTATTTTTTTCCATTGAAATTCCATTGAATCTTTTTTGTTATTTGTGTGCGTTCACAACAAAAATCTCACATTTATTTCATTATCTACAAACCTTTTCAAAATGTCTCAGAATCAGAGTTTTAAATACTATTTTTGTGTTTTTTATCTTAAAATGAATTAAATTGATTGAAGTAAAGCTATTTAATACTACTCTACAAAACGAAACTGATTTAAATCCAGGAAAAAATCAATAATAGTCTGGAATACAAAAATAAATTGAAAGAGCCAAAAAGAAAATTTTACCGTTGTATTTAAAATATTGAAATAGAATTTAAAGTAATAATTTTAGTTCAATTTATTTAATACAAATTGATATATTATTAAGTGGGTGGTTTTAGACGTGAATTGTCATTGGGATACTGTTATTTATTTTTTTTTTTGTTATTTGGATTTTTTAAAATTGTGATTCCTTGTGAAACTTTTTTTTTCATTTGAGCTTTGTCTTCAAAAGGAATGTAATTTCATAAATCCATTTTTAGTGGTAATCCAAAACTTGAATATGGATTGAATCCACAGTAAGGCAGGTGGCCCTAAAGTTCATAATTCTAAACAAAAAACTTTACTGGAATCAAAAAGAAAACGAAAGGAAATTATTTTTCCCATTTCAGGAAGTAAGTAAACTCTTTTTCAGTCAAAGGGGCCCAGTTTTATTGAAGAAATAAAACAAATTCTAGAAGTTTAATTGATTATTCTTCTAAAACTAAAATTTCAATTTTTAGATCAAAATCATTTTTTCTCATTTTGTAAATTTTTTTTTTTTTGTATTTTGCTTTTTGTTTTTTTTTTTTGAAATTTTCTATTATATTTCTGATTCTTTTTTAATAATTAAATTTGAAAAAAAAAATGTTTGAAACTCCAAATTAACATTAAGAAAAGTTAATCTTTGTATACTCTTTTAAAATTCATATATTTGCAAGTTCAAAAATCTTATTGTCAAAAATTTTAATTTCCTAAAGAAATTGAGAATTTTGCACGAGACATTACAATAAAAAAGTCCCAAAAATTTTTTTAACTTTTATTTTTTTTTTGAAATTTATAGTTTTTGTTCAGGCCTTTCTTTGATAATTATCGACTCTAATAAGAAGTTTATTGTTTCTCGTATTTCTAAACAATTTAAGTTTGGTTGATTCTTAAAAATAAAGCGACTTTTTCATTTTTGGCTTGGGTCCTTTGAGTGAAATTGAGTTTACATTTTTCAAATTTTGAGTGCCACCCATTTATCTGAAACTGAATTCTTCAAATCATTTCTTTAACCAAACACATTGATATTTTAATAAATATGGGAGTGGGATATATTCTAGTATAAGATATTTTCATACCAACTAAAAAATGGAATTTCAAAAAAATGAAAAAATTGATCAAGAAAAAATAAATAATAATCATTTATTTATTGATCTTATGTGTAACATTTGATACAATTACTTATTCTTAATTTGATTTTATTTTTAATTCTTCATGGAAATACTTTTGTTTGTAAATTTTTTTAGAAACAAATTACTTTTTATTTCTAAGAATTCTAAAAAGGAATTTAAGAAACCTATTTTCAATTAATGTAATCTAATTCTAGTTTTATTTGAGAAAATAGGATTTTTTTTAAATTCTCTTCTTTCAGAAATAGAGGTTTATTGGACGAATTGGTTTTAATTTTATAATTATTTCTTTTCCAATAAAATGAGAACTAAAAATAATTCTGAATCTGATTGAAATATTTTCTCAATTTTTCTTTTATTTTGGGTCAAATCTTTTATAACTAGTTTTTTTGATTCCATGAATTCAAACCTTTCTTTTAATTTTTGAAATATTATTTTTTATTTTTGTTTTGTTTGCTAAAAATATTTGAAAAGTGAATTTTAAAAGCAAAATTTGTAAAAAAATGTTTTGTAAAAAAATAATAAATAGTGACGGGGCGAGAAATTCAAGGTTATAAATTGTTTGGATTCACATCCAAATTAAGAAGAAAAAGTAAAAAAATCTTTTAAAATAGGCTTTTATCGATTTTTTTTTTTTCATTATTGATTTCAACAAATTTATTTGGAAAGGTGATCTTTCGTGTTTGGTCTTCAAAAAGAAAATGCTTGTTTCAAATATACACCTTTTCGGGTCTATTTTTTTGATTTACTCTTTGATTAATTCCTATAAACACATCTCTAGATCCAATACCAAATTTAATAAAACCAAAATTTAATCAAAAAAAAATGTTCAAAAAATCGAAAAATTAAAGATTCAACCTGAATTACTCTAATTACTTTTTTTCTTTTCACAAATAGAGCCACGATTGATTTTTAGGTTTCAAAGTTTCAATATCTGGTGGCACTCAAAAAATATTATTCTCAGTAAAGGCTAACCATTTAAAATTTTTCAAAATGGTAAAATGTACGTACTTCCTTGAAAGTTAGTTTACAAGTAAACGGGAAAAAAAGTGGTTTCATCTTTTTCCAAGCTTTTTTCAAATGGGTTTTTTCATTAACCATCATCAACATAGATCTGAGATTGTTTTATTATTGTGGAAATAATAATGATGAATTTTTGTCTTCTTGTTTCTTTTTGAAACTTTTTTTGATATTGTTTTACTTTCCGAAATTTAAATTTTCTTAGTTGTCCAATATGTATTAACTTTGTTTTGTGAAAAAAAAAACAAATATACAGGAATTTAAAAATGACAAGGTTTTTTTTTTGTTTCAATTTTTGTGATCTTGGTTAGGAGTTCAAAAGAAGACAAGAAAATCTGGTGACGTTTCAAGAATTCTACAAAGCCACACTCATTTCTTTTTATTTTGAAATTTTTTCTGTTCAAAATGCTTGGCAATTTTTAATGTTTGGAGGTGTTTAATTTGTGTTCAAAAAAAGAGAAAAAAATTTACTTTTTTGGTTTTCATAACATTCTCACAGTCTAATAATAACGCAGAAGCAACAAGAAGAGAACTTATTAAATCAGTTTCTTCACGATCTTCTTCAAGCTGTATATTTTGAATTTCAGAGATTAACTCGAAGCTAGGCGCTTTTATGGTGCTGATTTGGGAGACGTTTGGATAATTCTCAGCATATGGATTCTTTGATTCCTCTGTTCCAACTAAAACGATCCCAACAGCACTTTTTTTTTGTTTGAATAGAATCAACTTATGGATTAAAACACACATCGCTTCTTTTGCTTCTTGTAATGTTTTTTCTGTTGAGTTTGTTCCTACGTCGACAATAAATTGGAAGAGTTCCATGTTTGGAAAAAAAACAAAAAAATAATATCACTTTTCAAATATACAAATCTTTAATACTTTTTTCAATTGAACTGTTATCACTTTTTGAATTTCTTAAACTAAAAACTTTTGATTTCAATTACACTATTTCATAATTATTGTCAAAATTTTATGTGGCTAGAAAAAAAAAAAATCTTCAAGTAAATTTAATAGTGCCAATTCAAAAAAATTTTACCGCATCTTGAAATTGAAAAATGTAGTTAAAATATGATTACTACTAAAATAGTATACTTACTTGTAATGTTGTTTTCAAAAATGAATTTTAGTTTTCAAAAAGTCTGATCCAATATTCGCATTCTTGAAAAGTTCAAAATTCAACATATTTCTGAATTATTTGTAGAAAAATTATTTTATATGAAAGAAGAAAGTAATTTTAGGGTACACAAAGTAAGGAAACAATGTTACTAAAATAGACTTTAAAAATAAAACCAAAAAGTATAAAAACACCCCAGTATAAAAAATCTACTTAAGGACTACGTTCCCACCCTAGGGGGGGTTGATTAATTGTGTTATTTCACTTTTGCTTCTCAAAAAAAATTTTCAATCGGAAGAAATTGGACAAAAAAAAAAAAAAAACATTTTTTCTCATCTTTACCTTTTCACGAAGACTATTTTTCTTTTTTATTCAATGAAAAGGAAAATTGAAAATAACAAAAAAAATAATTGCAAAAAATGGCTTTTGGGGATTTTCAAGTGCATTTCAAATTTTGGAACATTTCAAACTTGTAAAAGTAAATTTAAAAAAGATGTAGAACAGCTCTTGAAAATAGTGTGAGTTCCGAAAGTTGAAATGGGAATTCCAGAATATTAAAATCAAAATTTTACATGATCTAACAAGGTAAAAATTGTCAAAATTGTTGAAATTGTGAAAATTTCAGATTTTTTCGAAAAGAAATTCTCGTTGGACAAATATTACTTGGATGTCATAACTTATCCAAGGGTGATTTTGGACATTATTTCACTGTTTTCACCTAAAAACGTAGTCCTTAATTTCAAAAAAATTATAGTAATTATTATTTTAAACTTCGAAAAATATATTTTTTAAATTGATAGATCAGCCAATTTATTTTCTGGGTTATTGAATAAAAAAATCTCAGAAAAAAAAATAAATAATCAAATTGTAAATTTCTTTCAAAATACATTTTTAAAAACCTGGAAAATTCAACTTGCCATTTTTGAAAAAAAGTGAAACACGTTTTTAGTTGGGAACCTTACTAGAACATTACTGAAAATGAAAAGTAAGACCAATGAAAAAAAGAATAGATAAAAAAATAAATATAAAATGAAGTATTCACCACAATAACACTTTTTTTAATCTCTATCTTTTGGTATGGGATTTTCTTTGATTGATAAATTATTAAAAATTGTTGAAAAAATTGACTATTTTTGTGAACTCCAAAACCACACCAACAATTTTGATAAATCAAGTAGATTTAAATTGTATTTTTTGGCTGATTGAAAATAATATAATGGGTTATTATTTGAAGTTAATTGATTTCTTCTTTTTATTGATTTTACTTTTCATTTTCAGTAATGGTATCAATTAAAAACCGTATTGAACTTTTTTTCCTGTTTCACTTTTTTTCCAAAAACGTTATAACCGAAAGAAATACTTTTTAATTTTATTTATAATTTTAATGATTAATAACCACAATCTTATTCTTTTTCGGTGAGTTATTAACAGCACAAAGATTAAATATATCAATATATTTTACAATTATTTCTCTATTTTTGAAAATATTATTCAAACAAATAAAACCAATTCAAAGAAATAATTCTCATAAAAAAAAATAATAGATAATAGGATATAACTGATTCTTATACAAAAAATTCCTTGTTTCTAATCTGAATATTTAAAAAAGAATATTGTACAATTGGTGAAATTTCAAGAAATTCAATAAATTTTGTGAATAAAATAAATTATCAATTTTCTTTAGATCTTCAAGGGATTCAATATTTGATTTATTTTTATTATATTTTTAAAATAAAATTAAAGTCTCAAAATTGTTTGTTCATACTAACTCTTCTCAGAAATTAATAAAAGTGAGATTTCTTCAAAAAGAAAATTATTTTACAATTTTTTTTTTTTCTAATTTGATACCAAAAATCCAAAAAAATAAATTATGTAAATCTTTTTGACTGAAAATTGATTTGGGAAAAATGAACTTGTTTGAAAAATGATCACTCATCTCTCTTAAGTTGAAAATGAAGCTGCAAATAGGGTTTAATTGGGTACTTGTGTAAATAATTACTATATTGCCTTTGAGAGTAAAATAAATAAGAGTTCCTTAATCTATCTTGTTTAAATAGAATTAAGAAAATTATTACACTATTTAGAATTTTAGGGGTGTATTATGTCATGAAACAAAACAATTTAAGATTGGATTACAAAAGATATATAGATATATATATATATATTTGAAGAAAAGGATTTGGTAGATCGGAATGTTTTTCTTAATGTATTCTTATTCTGTTACATTTCATTCTTAGACTTTGAAAATAAAACCATGAAATTTCAATTTTTATAAAGATAAATATATACTCTAAGAGTTAAGAAAAGAAAATTTAAATGAATTATTTATTATCAGTATAAATTTCAGATCTGAAAATTTTCTTTCAAGTTACCAAAAGATTATTTAAACAAATTGTAGGAAAAAAATCAAAGATTTTGACATGATCGTTTGATAATAAAAAACTTGAGAATTAAATTAACTTTGCTATATTGAATTATAAAATAAAATTCTATTTTTTTTTAATTTGGATCTCTCTGCAAAATAGAGTTACTATAAAAACTGAGATTTGAATTGGAAAATAATATGTAGATCTATCGAAAAAAATTTAAACATTTTGTGACTAATAAATTCTTGTAACTATCTAATTGAGAAGTTATGCAATTTCCATGTTTCCTTATTGTTCAATGGTGATCATTTAATTTTGTGTAGTTAGAAGAAAAGATTTTTTCCTAGAATTTAAAAAGAATTAACCAAAAAAGAAACCCAAATGTAAATACAAGGTATTTATTAAATCACTGAAACTACAAAAAATTGATTATTCATATCCTAAAGAAAAATTGGAAAAATCTGTTATCAATTAATTTATTTTTTCAAAATTTGAAATAGTATAAAATAGAGGTGTTGATGATATCTATGCTTAAGTAAAGATAAAGTTTCAAAAATCGCGATAATTTCCAAAATCACGATTATTTTTATCAAATCGTGATATTTTCTACAATCGCGATATTCTATAAAATCATGATAATATTTTGGAAAATCCCGATATTCTATAAAATAGTAATAATTATTTGTAAATCGTGATAAATGACAAAATATAGCAATTAAAAAGTAATCATGATATAATAGTTGAGGGGTTTTTGGGCTAATTCAGCAATATATTTAAAAAGAAATTTTTTTTGATCAAGAAAATAGATCATGTGCAAAAAAGTTATTCTTTGAAAAAATAACACAAAGGATAATTGATATAATCAAGGATAAGATCAAAGAGTTCACATTTTATTTTATTTTGATTTGGTCTACAAACCTTTCCATCATTTTAGATCAACAACAATGATAACTAAAGATAAATAAATATTTTCTCAGTCAATCGTAGTGTTCTAAATTTTATTGAATTAATGAGCTTCTAGATCAACCAACCATTCAACAATCTCTAAAGAGTGTGTTTTTGTGTTAAAACATTTTCAATATTCTATGCAAGCTGAAAGGGGTTCGATAGTTTTTCAAAAACTTTTACAACAACCTAGCCTGTTTATCACCATTTACTTTGATTTTTTGTACATTTTAAGTTTAACTTGTTTTTTTTCTTCTTCTCATCATATCTTTGTATTGAATAGAAAACACAACTAGAGCTTTGAGGTTTTTGTTTGATCGATCACCAATAAGAAGAAAAATTATTATTTATTCTTTTTGCTATTTAACTTGTGAAGGTAACAACTCCATTTTAAAAAAAACATTCCATTTTTATATTCAAGTATATTGTTAGAATCGGTAATTATTAGTTTGATCAAAAAAATTGTTTGATATTTTATATTTGTTAAAAAAAAAAAATGTTATAATAAATGTTTTTTTTTCCACAACAAACCTACAATATCCTTCCGTTTATAATATATATATGTCTTTCAATACTTTCAAACACTCGAAAACAATTTACAACACTTGCAAATACTTTCAACTATTTTTAAATGGAAAAAGTCTTATTAAAGTCAAGATTTTTTTGGGGTGATTTCACAAAAATAATTTTTTATTTTATTAAAATAATATGGTATATAGCAATTTTATGATTTTTCTTTATAGAGTAATAGATAATCGCGATTTTTTTAATATTATCATGAATTAATTGTTTATATCGTGAGTATATATGTTATCATTAAGATCTCTAATGCTCAAACGAATCTGAGGAGACTGAGAAATGTTTGTTTTTTTTGTTATTTAAATTTTTTCAACCAAAAATGGTGGAATATCAAAATTTATTTATTAATTACTGTCCATCCCTTGAGTATAAAAAATATTCAAATTAGGAACTATACCCTTAAAAAAATTATTTTTTAACATCAAATTTTCGAAATAATTTTTAAAAAAATACTTATTAAAAAATCCAATGAATGATTAATTTGTAATTAGATTTTGAATTCCAAAACTCTTTTTTACGTTTTCACTTTATAATTAACTAAATGAAAGATGTAAGAATTTTTTTTGTTGTGTCCTTTAAAAAAAGTTTTTACAATTGTAATATTTTTTATCAATTATTTAATTTTTTTAAATAAACTTTTTTTCAAACAAAATGGTACAACTCTCAAATCACCAATACTATGGAATTTAATTGTAAATAAGAGAATTAATTATTGTGATTTTCATTTTAATTATTCATTTTTTCATTTTTTGTGTTTTTTTTTTATGGATATTGAACAGTTGGAAAATGAAAAAAAAAAAAAAAAAAAGAATGAAAGAAAAAATTTTGGAAATTATCTACCAGTATAAATATGGAAACAGTTTAAGTTTGATCTCCAATAATCTAGACATAGGAATAAAGAAAGACCATTATTTGTTTGGTGTTTGAAACGAAGCAAAAAGAAAATAAAGAAAAAAACAATTCCAACAAAATACCCAGTTGAAAAATGTTTTTATATTTAAGATTAACCTCTAAAGAACAAAAATTTGACATGTAAAGAACTATCAATAAAATGTGAAGACCTTTTACCCAGTTTGCATTTCACAACATTTTTTTATTGATTTTATAATCTTAATTCTTTACAATTTAAAAAACGAGATTTCTCATTTCAAATAAAAGTACACATCAATTTTTCAAATATTTAATTGTAATTTTTATTGTTTTGTTTTAATGCGTTTTAAATATTCTATTAAGTTTGTTTTTTACGTTTTAAAGAGTTTTTTATCTTTTAGAATGATACTATAATTAATTTGATTCAATTATGAATAATTCTTGAAATTTTCTCGGCCCTTTTATTTGAAAAAAAGTTTTATTTGAGATTGGAGGGTATCATCTGAATTACAAGTATCCCTTCCTATAAAAATAAATTTTCCTCAAAAAACTATATTGATATTTATTTAAATTTAAGAACAGCTTTTTAAGATGAATGTCCCTGAATTATTAAGATAATATGTGCTTGGTATTGTTATTGAGACTAATAAATTTCTCAGTAGTTATATTAGTTAAAAAATGAAATGTATATTTTTTGATTGAGTATCTAAAATTTTATTATAAGTTTTTTTATTCATTTTTTCGAAATTTTTCCTTATTGTTTTTATTCGTTCAAAATTGAAAGACAATTAATTTTCAGTCTTTGTATTTATTGGTGAATCGGTACCTTGGAAGTATATCAAAATGTAAATTTCGAGAAAAAAAACATGAAAAATACAACAAAATGTCGAAAAATGTAGGTTTTTTGAGTTTTTTCGACATTTTTTTAATTCTTGATGATAGATTCTCAAAAGAAAGTTGTGAGAAAAGATTACTCTTCAATTTCTGTAATGAGAGTATGCTCCTTAAATACATTTTATCATAATTTATTGCCAAAAACAATAAATTGAATCTAGAGAAGTTTCTACAAAATAAAAGTCCTTTTAATACCAAGTCACATGGCAATACTAACAAATTCACCAAACTAGATTTTAATTATAATTTCGACTTTAGGATCAAAGATTCACATATCAAATTCTCATTTTTTATTCTTTGTTTTTTGTTTGAGATCAAATGTTATATTCTAGCGATTTAGAGAGCGACAGTGAAAACTCAAATCAACAGACTGAATTAAAAATTGTTCTTATTGGTGCTTCTGGTGTTGGCAAAACGTCCATTGTTGAAAGATTTGTAAAAAATTTTTTTAATGAAAAACAAAGAAAAACTATTGGTAGTACGTTCCTTTCCAAAGTTTGTGTTGTTAATGAGAAGTCATATTATTTAAACATTTGGGTAAGTTAATTCAATTGCTAATTCTTTTCTTTTTGTTTTTTTTTTTTATTCTTTTTCTTTTTCTTTTTCTTTTTCTTTTTCTTTTTCTTTTTCTTTTTCTTTTTCTTTTTCTTTTCTTGGCATTTTGAGAAACAAAAAAGCTACTAAATACAAGCATTCGAAAATAAAAAAGCCAAATTGAATTCTGCGAATTCATTCCCCAACAAACAAACAACAAAATCAAAAACGTCAGCATTAAATAAGAATGTAAAAACAAAAAAAAGATCTTTTCAGTATCCAACTAAAAGACACAACAAACCAAACCAACAATTCTTTTAAAAATCAAATTACAAAATATCAAAATTGAAATTTCTTTTTTGGTTTTCATATTTTTCCATCCAACTTGACAATTATTTCGATCTTTTAAAATTATTTTTTAATTTCCAACATCCACCAAATTCAAAAAAATAATTTTAAAAGTTTCTCAATTTAAGAACTTGTTGTCAAGAAAAGAATTTTTTTGGGTCTTTTAAATAGAAAAAATTATTTTACCAATATTTCAAAAACAAAAAACTGATTTAGATCATCCTTTAAACATTAGAAAAAATCACCTGCCTTTTACAAAACTTTGAGCCTTTTCAAAGATTTCACAACTTTCAGATAACTTCCAACCGTTTCAAACGGTTTCTAACTTTCTGAAAGTGAAAAAATTTTACAAAAGTTTGAACTTTTTTGTTGTGAAAAATAGATCGATATTTAAAATTTAACTGGGATAAAGTTTCATCTGGTTTTCATTTTTCCTCAATTATTCAAATCTAACTTTCATTTAAGACTGTTAGTTAACCCAAAGTGTACCAATACAGCCAATGAGCAGAAACACTCAAAGAAAAAGAGATCAACAATAACAATTTACAAATTAAAGGTTCATTGCTGGTATTTGAAATTTAATTAGGATAAAATTTCAACTGGTTTTCATTTTTCAATTATTCAAGATTACAGTATCCTTTAAAGATTCTTATTTCACCAAAATTGAATAACATAAAAAATTACCATGAAACAACTAAATGAGAGATCACAAATCACAATCTATTTCTGGAAATTTATTAGTCAAAAATAAAAAAAGGAAAATGAAGTGAAAATTTAATCCCATTTATTATTCAAATACCAGTACTAAAAATTATAGGAAAAACGAGACTGTAGTGAAAAATTATTCTCATTTATTCTTCAAATATCAGTCGTTCTTTACATTTAGCACGTTTTTGTTGTTTCTGTAATTTATATGATTTGTTATTAACAATATTCCGTTTTAGATAATTGACATACTTTTTTTTTTAGTAAATTATATTTCGGATTTTGCCTCAAATTCAAAATTAATTTAATTGATCTCAAGTTGGGCACTTATCGGGTATGATTAAAAGTTTTAAATTTCTGATCATGAAAAATTTATCATTCAAAATTACTAAATTTTAAAGAAAAAAGGAAAATCATATTTTATAATCATTAGGTGATTTTTGACACAAATAATTTTTTTCTTAAAATTATCGTTTTTTTGAGTTTATTATTATTATAAAAATTAGTTTATGAACGCTCCTTTTAAGAAAGTAAAATAAATTATTTAGATAATCTCCCAAAATGTATTATATTATATATCTTAATATACTGATATAATGTTTTTTTTTAAAGAATTTGTTTTAATGAATATAATGTTCTAAATTTGATTAGAATATTGTTAAAAACCAACTCTTGATTCACTATTTTAGTTCAACAAATCCCCATAATCTTTTGCTAAAAATCAAAAAAAAAAACAAAAATATTTCCAACATTTTATTATTTTTTTGTTACGAAAATCAAAATCATTTAAAGATCAGTCAAAAAGGGTTATAATCCACTTGTTTTTTTGGAAATTCAAATAAGAAAAGAAAACCATTTTATTTTTTTGTAAAAATGGAAATTTCCTTTAGAATTTTTTTCTTGAAAAAATACAACTCCTTTTTTTCTGTACCGAACGGAACACACTCCACCAAAACAAAACAATTTTCAAACCAAAATTGAAATTAAACTATTCTTTCTATGGGCTGAGAAAATAAATTTCTCTTTTTTGCTATTTTCTTCAACCAAAAAAAGATAAAATATAATTACTACCAAACATTCAAGCTACAAACCGTTTTATTCCTGGTGTGTATTTGTAATTTTTAAAACTTTCTTGGTAATAAATAATCTCAAAAAGTAAATCTCATTAATGAAAATGAGTACCAAATACCCGATGTCTATTAAAGATTTAATTTTTGGATTGAAAATTTTACTTCAAAAAAAGCAATTAAACACGAGTATCAAGTCTTACTCTAAACTAAATAATGTTTTATCGTTTAGAATTCGAAATTGAAATTGTAGTTTTCCAAAAAATTATTCCAAAAAAAATAAATACCTTCTTATTTTTCGAAAAATTGTAGTATTTCAAGGCATTTGGTTTTTCAAAACAAATCTATTTTGTATAAATATCTTATTATCAAAAAAACCAAGTATCTAAACTTTTTTAGCCTTGTTAAATTCAAATTTCGACAAGTAACTCTTCATTCAATTCCAAATTAATAGATTTTTAATAATGTTTTGTCACAATAAGCAAAAAATGTTTCAGTTTATTATCTTTGAATTTTTTCTTTATTAGTTTATTGATCAACAATTTCCATTCAATTTTTAATAATAATATAAGAGTCAATATTATTTTTGGTGTCAACTACTAGAAATTAGAAAAAATAAAAAATACTGAAATTGTAGCGAAAGGCATATTTAATTCCGTATTATTTCAAAAAAACATTTAAAGAATAAGAAATAATTTTAAAAAAACAGGAAGAATTATAGACAAATAACTCTACAATTAAAAGTTTGATCAACTATTTTAAATTATTTTTTTTTTAAAAAAATTTAAAGGGGATTTTTCTCATTTCTTAATTTGAAAATTAGTAATGGGTTCATTGAAATAATTTTTCAATGAAGTAAACAAAATTAATTTTTTACTCAATTCACTGACTGCAAAATAAAATATTTCCAAATTCATTTCAATCTAAAATGATAATCGCTAAAAATAAGATTTTTAGGAAGAAAAAAAAAAAGATCTTTTAAATCTTTTTGATAAAGCGCTAATATTTATTAAAATATTTTTAAAAAAGAATTTTGTTTCAAATTATTTTTTAATGGTTTTTTTTTTATAGTTGGTGTAAATATATCATTTAATGAAACATAAGGATCCAAAATCAATTTTCCTATTTCCTAACAACCTTAAACTATAATTTATTATATTTTTGCTTAATTGAATTGCTTTTCATTTTTCTTTTTTCTTTTATCTTATCTTATCGAAATGAAAAAAAGGAAGATAATTGAAATCATAAATGATTAAAGACAAAAACAAATTAAACCCGTTTTACAAAAAAATGAACCATGTAATGTTTTGAAAAGTACTTTTCAACAAACAAATTATTTTATTTTTTTTTGGTAGAATTTCCCTTTCAAATTCCAAAAAAAAATCTACAACTTCATTGATTGTTTAAGATCAGTTGAAAATTCAACATTAAATCGATAAAATTGAATAATTAAAACCATTTTTTGGAATAGTAACTCAGTTGTAAAAATAATTCGAAAGATAACAAAAATTATTATTTTTTAGTATTATCGTTCAAAAATAATTTAAAAAAATATATTTTTTGAGTGGCAAAACAAAAATTTGTTACAAAAAAATTAATTTCTTTTAAGGCTAGAATCATTTACCGTGTATTTGTTTACTAGCTAAGGGGTGACTTGAAACTGTAAAATGTGTATTGTGAAATTGCACTTCTTTTGATTGACAAAATTCAAATAATAAAAAAAAAAAAATTGAGGATATCATTGGTAAAAAATCCAAATTAAAAAAAAAAGTTTAAAAGCATTCTCAATTCCAAAAAATCAAATTTAATAAAACAAAATTACTTCTCGATTCCAAAAATCAAAAAAGAAAACAAAATTACTTGTTTCTTTTTTAAAATTACTAAAGGGTTAAATTTCTTCAATTAAAAACAAATTGTTTTCTTAAAGTACATAATCAAGTTAATTCGATTTAATCTAATTTGTGGTTATTTAGTAACCCTCTTTATTTGACAAAGTAAGGATTTTGTAACATTCTTGCAGATAAAAATAATTCATTTGAGAATTGAAAAAAATGAAAAAAAAAATCTTCAAGATTCCAAAAAGTGCCAAAGAGCGACACTTCAAAATCAACACAGTTGTTTTTCAAAATTATATATTCTCATCATTCTAATTGGAAATTGAGCGTCTCTCTTTGTGGTTTTTTCTAAAAATGTCCTCTTTTTAGGTTTTTGATTTTTGGAGATCGATCGTGCTTCACAGGTTGGTTGGTTTTTAGATTGTTATTAGTCACCTTTTAAAATACTTATTTTTTTTTTCAATTTCAGAAATTTATTTTTAACCGTAATTACTCGGCACTTAAGGTAGAAAAAATCATCTAAGTTTCTTAAATCCTTTTAATTGTGTTCTGGATTGGTTAAATTATTTTTTAAAGTCGACTTTTATCTTTTTAATAAAATATTTTTTTAAACTTTTTCCCAAAAATCTTGTAATGTTTAAAAAAAAATTGAGAAAATTAACAATAGTTTTCCAGATCAGAATGGTATTACTCAGATTTTTTTAATCTAATGACCTTTTAGTGTTTTTGAAAATAACTAACAAATAAATTTAATTTTTAAAAAGTTTAGTGCTTTTTATCGCAAATTCTACCTTGAGTGCATTTTACTTACCTTTTCAATTACATTTTCTCTATTTTGAGTTTTAAAAACAAATTTGAATGAATTAAAGATCATTTATCGAGATTTTGTTGTTTGATTTATTGGATCTTTTACAAATTAATAAAGGAAATTTCTATTTACTTTTTGAGATTTCACGAATTTTACATAAAACTTGGAAATATATATGTAATATTTGAAATTTTGACTCTTTGATCTGAAATTTAGAAGGCTATTGTTAAATTTTTTGAATAAAAAACGTAATATTTGACTTTTTTTGAACATATTTGATGAAATTATTTTATTTAGATCTATCCTTTTTCTTTTTCAAATCCAAAAATTAAGAAACAATCCCAAAAAAAAAAAAAAAAAACAAATTCCGAGTGGAAAACAAAACAAACTGGAAAAAGTAAAACAAAAATTGGAAATCTAAAAAAAAAAAAAAAAAAATTAAACAGTATAATGCCGTTAATTATACAGCCACAAATATCATGTTTGTTGATAAGGCAGAAAATGGTGTAAATGTTTATCTTTTTATTTATAAGCATCATTCTTGGAAACATTTTACTTTGTATTATTTCTTTAAAAATTAATTTTCGAACACAAAGATAAATTATGTATTGGTGGTTAATAAAGCAATTGATAATGTTGATTTTTTGTTTGAATTGGTAAAAAAAAAAAACAAGTTCAGTGAACGGAAACCATGTCAATGGTAAACATTTACTCTTTTATCCCGCTTTTGTTAAGAAATATCTGAAATCGATCAAATATAAAATCCTGTATAAGTTATGTGTTCTTAACAAGTGACTGATTTTGAATATTCCTCGAAAATTTCTTTACTTGGCATAATAGTAAAAAAAATGTTTTTGTTTTTTTTTTTTTTTAAATTTGTAATTTTGTTTTCTTTTTTACCCTTTTAAAATCTTTAATTTTCTTTTTTTTTCGTCTTTTGAAATTCCTCCAAAAGATTATCTTTTTTCCATTTTGAAAAAAGATACCAAATTATTTTTTTTTTTTTGTAAATGGATATTGGTTTTCTTTCAGAACAAAAAAAACAACAATATTTGATTTAGGCAATGTTTTTAAACAAAGAAGTGGAATATATTCTATTTGCAAACATTATATGAGAAAATGGAGGGGCTTTTTTTTTTTTGACTTTTATGCGAACAAATAATTTGGTTTCAATACCCAATATTTTTTTCAAAATTTTGTAATATCCTTGAGAGCGGCAAATCTTTTGGGATTTATGAAAAAAAAGATATTGTTGAAAAAATAATTAAACTCTTCTAAAATAACTTTAAATAACGTTTTTAAAGTTAAATTTATTTGTAAAACTGTTCTTATTTTGCTCAAATATAAAAGTTGAAAATAAGAAGATCCCAAATTTTACAAATTTTTCCTAATAACTTTATGATTTCTCAAAATATTTCAAGGTGGCTACAGTAATATCTTAAACTTTTTAGAAGTGCAATCTCTTTCTTATATGTAGTTATCCAAAATCATTTACTTGAAATGTACTAAACAAAAGGTTTGGGCTTAAAAAAAAAATATATTGCATTTTTATTAAAAAAAAGTTTTCCAAAAAATGTTATTTATTTTTTGTTTAAATGTGATAATCTAATTTTTCAAAAAACATAAATTTATTTTAATAATTATCAAATAAAAAATTGAAAAGGTACTTTTTGGTAGAATTCTTTTGTGTTTTTTTTTTTAATTCCCTAATTATCAAGATAAAATGTTATATAAAATTTAGAAAATCATCACTAATCAGCAAAAAAATAAATTAATTGGAAAAAATTAGAGAAATAAGCATTTTTAACAATTTATTTTCTATTATTTGGTTGGTTTTTGAAAATCATTTATTAATTTGACGATTCAAATATTTACTTTAAAAAAAAGTAAAGAAATTGAAATTTCAAACAAGTTTTCAATATTTGGATTCTTTATAATAAATATAAATCAAAATTCTTAAAAAAATGAAAAAAAAAATATCAAAAAAAGCACTATTGAAATTGAAAACAAAGGAATTACTATAATACTGATTTAATTCAATAATATTTTGAACATTATGTTTTGAATTATCTTAAATGTAAAATATCATCATACCAAAAAAAAATTTTTTTTAAAAGAACAAATTTAAAATAAAACACAAAACAAGTTTGATTTTGAAATAAAATAAAAACAATTTGTTGAATATCACTGAAATATATTTTAATTTTTTAATGATAAAAAAAAAATCAAATCTAATCCCATAAAATATTTGAAACTAAAAAAAAAAACACAAAATACGATCAAAATTTTAATTTTTTTATCTCTTTTGTTTTTTGTTAATTTTCATTCATAAAAATGCTTCTAATATTTTTTTTTTTATGTTTTGTATTAATTGATTTCTTTGAGATGGATATCTTTATAAATTTTGTTTTTCCAATGAGGAAGTCAAACGAATATAAGGATTTCGTGGAATTGTCGTATATCCAAAAGATTTTGCTAGATAGTGCCGCGTGAATAACTAAGTAAATAATTAATGAAAATGAAAATAATTTCAACTTGTGTTTAAAAATGATGAGATATCTGAAATATCTTGGCTGTTATTAGAAAAGATATAATCAGTTTTTAAATTTATATTCAATTTTTTTTTTGTTTTTAAATCTCCTTATTCCGTTCTTAAATTTGCTACCTATCTTATCCGTCTGCTACTTTTAATAGGACACTGCTGGGGAAGAAAGATTCCATTCATTGGTAAAACTGTATTATCGTGATACAAACATTGCAATTTTATGCTTTGACATCACTAAGCAGTCCTCTTTTCGGGATTTGGATCATTGGTATCAAGAACTCCAAAATTCTGCACCAAGAAATGTAATTCTTATGATCGTAGGAAATAAAACAGATCTTGAAGAGGAAAGAGAGGTCCAAGAAAAGGAAATTAAAGATTGGGCTTTAAACAGAAATTGCTCTTATATTGAAACTAGTGCAAAAACTGGTTCGAATATAAATAATTTATTTGAGAATGTTTGTAAAATTTTTTCTGAAAAATTTGATAAAATTGAAAATTTCTTATCAGAAGAAAATTTGCCGATCAGAAAAAAAACAATTGTTATTGGGTCAAATAAACAACAACAAAATCGTCAAAAAAAATTAAAACAAGAAAAAAAAAAATGTTGTTAAAAAATTTTTTATTTTTAATAAATTACTATTTATTTTGCATTTTTTGTTTAATTTTAAAAAGGAATTTTGAAATTAAATTTTAATTTTTTTCTCAAATTTTAATAAATCTGTAGTTTCAATAATATAGTTTGAATAAATAATAATAACTAGATAACCTGATAATGATCAACAGTTGATTCTTATTAAAAACTAGAATAGAAATACGAATTTAGATCATTAAATTTTTTCTTTTTTTTTTTGAGGAAATTTGAATTTTGATTTTAGTTGTTAATGCGTTTGTAATCTCAAAAATAACAATTTTTTATTCCACATATTCATTTTTAAACTTTTCGGATTCTTCTATTCAATATTTGGGGTGGGGAATATATCCCTTAGCACCTCAAATAACCTAAAAACATTTCAAACAAAAATTTTAATTTAAAATGTTATCAAAGGATAATAAGGTATAGAATTAATAAACAGTTATCTTAGAAAGAAAATTTTATAATTAAAAATTGTATAGTTACTTAAAATAAAAAAATAACTTGAAAAAAATTTTTCAACATTGGGAATTTTTTTTTTGGTTATGGTGATTTTATTATTTTTTCAAATTTTGTCAAAATAAATTTTTTTTTTTTTTTTGAAAAGTTTGTCTAGACATCAAAAATCTCTTAGTTTTAACATTTAAAACACATCATACTTTACTGGAAATTTTTTGGGGGCCCTTTGCACCCCAAAATTGCCTAAAATGCTTGATTAAATATTTATTCATTATAAAAGTTATTATAACAACACATAGAAAATTTGTTTTATCTACTGATTACTTTTCAATATCAATATCTATATTAGATTCTAAATTATTTAAAAATAAAAAAAAATATGAATTAAATTAGAAAAAAAAATCAAATTTTTTTTCATTGTAAAATTTTCCAATTTTTTCAACAAGATTTTTTTTCAATTTTAAATGATTTAGCTAATAGTTCGAGTCAGATTATTAATTGATTTTTTTTTATTTTTTACAATTTTTTTAATTTTTGACTTTTTTAAAATCTAGACATAAAATAAACAATAATGTTGAATTAGAGACCATATATCAGAACTTATTTAACAAGATCTGGATTAATTTATTAAGGAAAAATCCAAATATCGCAAATATATTATTCAAATTTTTACCAATAACAAAATGCAATAAAAAAATTGGTTTCAGAGATTATTTTATTATATTGGAATAATATTTAAGAGTTATTTTTTATTTTATTTTATATTTAGGTATAAATATTTTATCGATTAAAAGGTTTTTATTTGGTTTAATTCCAATTTAATAAATTGAAATTATTTTACAATTTTGTTTTTTTTTTTTTGATTTTCAATATTTATCTATTGCTTAAATAAAAGTTTTAGAAAATGAATCATATTAAAAATTTAATTTTGGCCTAAAGAAATAAATTTCATTTTTCTCTTAATTGGATATTTATTGAAATTTTTTCTAAAAAAAAAAATTAAATTTTTGATTTATTTTTTTATTTATTTTTTTTATCATAAAATTAGCAAAATTGTTTGGTGGTTATTATTTATAAATTAATGTATTGAGTTTTGAATTACTATTAATTTAATAAAATTTCTGATTTAAAAAAATAAAATAAAAATAAAAATCTTTAAAAAAAATGTAAAAATGAATAATTATTATTTTTTTTTTTCAATTTCAAAAAAAAAATCAATAACTTAACTACTTTATCTTTGAACTATTTTGACTTTTTATTATAATTAAAATCTGGATTAAAGACAATTAAGAAAATTAATATATTAGTGGATCAATATCATTTTAAATCTAATTTAAAAAACTTGATGAAATTTAGGCAAATCCGGGGTGCTAAGGGATATATAAATTCTTGACTGAAAAGTTTTAATTTTCAATTTAATTTTTTTTTTTCAATAAATCATTGTTTTTTTAAAAAAAAAAGGAGAGAGAGAATTTGTATCAAAACTAAAATTCAAAATTTTCCACACAGCTAAAACGTTACAAACAATCACAATAATTCAATTTCATTGAAATTGGAGATAATTTTGATTGTTTCAAAATATGAAAATCATTTTTTCATCTTTTAGTTTTTGTTTTCATTTCATTGTTTGAATTACGTAATTTGTTTCGTTGGATCAAAATTTTTTTGAACAATTGATATTCTGTTAATGTTGAGTTGTTCCAAATAGAAGAACTCAAATAAAATTAGTTGGTAATATCTAACCCTTTGATCGATCAATATTCCTAATAGAATTTAAGCAAATTTACTAATGTATTTTTTTGTTTTGCTCTCTCCAAAATTTTTAACACACCCATGATTTATTTGTATTGATAATTATTTATTTATTGTTTTGTGAGTATTGTAATTTATAAGAAAGTGTTAAAATTTCAATTAGTGAAGGGTTCTAAGTTGGTAAATCTTCTTGAATTGATTAAATAAGTTTTTTTTTTTAATAAATCGAATTTTGGTGTGTTAAAAATTTTGAATTGGGGTTTATTTATTTAAACCAAATTTTCTCAATTGTCAAAAAAAAAAACATTGGTATTTATTTTTCTTTTTGGTTGTTAAACAATTATTTTTGTATAAAAATATTTATTTTTACAAAGTATGTAAAAAATTGATATTTTACCATTATTAAAACCCTTGCTAGAAAATTATATTAATTTCAGTTCCTAAAATGTTTTAGTTTGAAATGATTCCAAATCATGTCATTTTAAATATATATCTTATAACTAATTTATGATAGTTAAAAAAAAAATAATAAATAGAAAACTTTGGCATAGAATAAAATGGAAATTTGATTCTTTTTTTAATCTTTGTTCAACCTGTAAAAATTCTTTTTATTGGTTTGTACTTTAAGAAAAAATTAGGTGTTTGCTCCTCTTTGAGTTTAAAGAATTAATCGGAAATTATTTTAATTTCAAAAATAGTTTGTTCGGATCAAGAATTATAATAAATTAGAATTTTGGATTAAGACATAGTTATTGATTAGTAGCTTGAAAACCTTTTGAAAGGGTGGACAGAATAGGCAATTGGGTATTTTTAAAAAACTTTATGTTTTCAAATGATCATATAACATACACCGGTTTTTTTTTCTTTTTTTTTTATCAGGTTAGTGGATAAATCCTCAGATCAAATAAGCATGATTCTTGAAATGATTCCATTTTTTGAATTTTTAGAAATTTCAAAAAAATAAAAAATTGGAATCATAATATTAAAAAGATTCCAATGGAATTAATTTTTATCAACCTTCTCAATTTGTTAAAGTCCCTATTAAGAATAATTTTTCAAAAACATTAAAAATTATTATATTCTGATCCCATGGAATCAAAAAAAGAATTTTTATTTGGTTACCAAAACTCTATACAATAAAAAAGAGTCTTCTGATTCCATTTCAAAGTAAAATAATTTTCTTCTCAGGATAAACTTAAAAACATTAAGATTAGCGAAAAGGTGATGAAAACTAAAATCCCAAGAAAGGAAACCACAAATATTTATTTTTTTGAGAAATATTAAATTCTTTTTGAAAATAAAAAAAAAATTATTAATTATTAAATTTTGAGAATGATGTAATTCGATAAAAAGCAGAATGTAAACAAGAAATAAGTTGAGACTTATCATTGGAAGAAAAAAGAATTTTTTGATTCAATGGAATCAAAGAAAGAATAATATTAGGTTATTTTCGAAAAAGAATCAAAAAGTAAACTTTCAAATAAATTGTGAAAAATAAATTTGATATCACCATCGGTTTAATATTTTTAACTCGGTTAATCAGGCTGTCCAACAATAACCCCATATATTAAGTAATAAAAATGATAAATATTTTTTAAAAATTTAATTATTTCAAAATATTTTTCAGAGAATCTTGATTTGTTCTTTAGATTAACTTTTTAACTCCATCCTTTTTTAATGCTTGGGTTTTGTGGATAGATAATTTGTGGTGATAACTCCTTTAAGATTTTTAATATTTTTGAAAAAAAGAATTTGAAAATAAAAAACAAAGAAAAAAATAAAAAAAAAATAAAAATTAAATTTGAATTATTTTCTCTAAAGATTGTTTATTTGATCAATTTTGTAAAAATATCTTGTATGAAGAAAAATAAGGCATTTTGCTTCTAATTTTGATTAAATTATAAATTTGTTTTGATTCAAAAATTATGAGCAAAGAAACAGACAAAAAAAAATAAGAAATATCATGAAAAAGCAATAAGCAGGAGTGTGTGTTGAGAAATTCATGATTAAGAGATTTAGGATTCTAATAAAATTCATTTTTATAATCAAAGAAAATAAAGGAAAGGCGTTTATTTCTTTTTACGTGTTTTTAATTTGTGAACATAAAAATCAAGTTCGGCACCTTCAAGAATATAACCATCACAGCGACCACATTGGCCTGGTCTTGAGCTGATTGATGCAAATAATTTTCCTTTTTTAAATTGATCTACAAGTTGTTTGCTGATGATGTGACCTTCTCTTCTTTTAACTTTCTTTTGGATGTATTTCTTCATTTTCTTTTTTCTTTCGTTTTTGTTTTTCCATTTTTGTCTCTGATTTTTGGTTGAATTGATAGATTGGGGTTGGTTTGTTTGTAAAGGTATTATGGATTAAAAAGTATAAAAAAAAAAAAAATAAAATAAAAAAAAAAATAAAAAATAAACAAAAAAATTTTTAAAAAGCAAAAAAAAAAAGAAAAAAAAAATATAAAGAAAAAATTTACAAGTTGTTTTGGGTTGAGTTCTTCTTTTTTTTCTTCGGTTTCTTTTTCCTTTTTTTCTGTTTCTTTTTCACCTTTTTTGATTTTTTTATCACCAATGTTTTCACCATAAAATTGTTTGTACCATTGCTTAAATGGTGTGGCATCAATGACAACAATAGCTCCTTTGACAAGAGTTTTTGTTCTGACTAATTCATTGTTGGAAGCATTATAAACAACATCTAAGATTCTTGTTTTTCTTGAAATGGCTTTACATCGAAATTTGCGTACAATTGATTCATTATTTGAAATAATTTTTAGATTATTGTTGATTTTGTTGTTTTTTTGGATTGGAAAAGATTAAAAAAATAAAAATAAAAAAAAAAAAAATAAATAAATTAAAAAAAAGAAAAAAAAAAGCAAAATAAAAATTAAAATAAAACAAACCTTCAGATCCCCAAGACCAATTACCAGAGTCAAGACGAAGTGCTCTATATTTGGTGTTTCCACCATGGGTTCTTACTGGTCTAATTAATTTTGGTCCAAGTTTGGTATTTGCAGGTGGTCTTCCAATTCTGGCTTGTCTTTTTGATCTCCATTTCTTTCTTTTACCACCAGTTAATTTTCTTTTTTTATCTTTTGCTCTTGAGATACCCATATTGTTATAATCTAATTAAAATAAAGGAAAATGTAAAAAATTATTACAAATTAAAAAAATGAATTGTTGAGTCAAAAATTTTAATCATCAAATCTTAAGAACTACGTTCGCATACGGAATGTTATTTATTTTAAAATAAACCTGTGCTTTGATGTTTGTTTAGTTTCAACAAAATTTATTCGAAGAGATCTTATTAGTCAAAAAAATGACAAATTTTAGGGTTTTCAAAACTTTAGTTTGTTAAGATGATCGAGAGAGGTTGCTAAAAAAGTGTTTTGTTATCATAAAATCCCCGAGTCAATTTTTTAAAGGGATAATACCACTAAAATTTTCACTACCCAATTATTCCAGTTGCCTTTGGTTGTTTAGGAATTTTTCAATTTTGACTGTGGAATTTTTAGTATGAAAAGAATTCATTTTTTCAATAATTTTTCCTTTTCATTTTCATTTTCTTTGAAATTGGAAAGGAAAAGAAAAAACATCTTTGTACAGGCCAAAATATCTCAAAATCGTTTTGACGTTTAGTTAGATCAATTTTTTTTTTGATTTAACAAAAAATTTTCTGACTTTCAAATATTTTTTCTTTTTTTTTGTAAAAAAATAAAAAAAAAATATTGGAAATGAAAAAGCAATTTAAAGCTTTCCCCAAAACAGTTAACCCAATTTACATTGACAAAAAAAATTGGGAATGCAAAAAGACAAAACAGATCAAAAAAAAAAAATTTCAATGAGTGGAAACCACAATGAAGTTTGTGTTTGGCATGGGCAGTATTGTGCCAGCAAAAACTCAAGGAAATATTATCCCGAGAGACACGGTGGGAAAATTCATTACAAGGCATATGCATTGTTGGAACGATCAAATCGGAGTAGAAAAAAAAAACAAAAATACTTTTGCCGTGGCTCTTACCAACTTTGGTTAGATTGGAACAAGATTGGATCTCCCAGAATTAAAACTAAGTGGGAAAAGGAAAGAAAAAAGATTTCAATTGAAACTTTACCTCTTTTTGGAAGTAAAAAAGAAACCCAAGATACACCACGAACTAGATCTAGTGATGATGAGAGTGGGGATGAGGAATTTTCAATTGCCATGGAAGAACACAAATTGCATGGCTAGGGTCCAGCAAAAAAGAAAAAGTCATATACAGAACAAGAATATGAGGAATTTTTAAAAGGGGTACAAGAAGAAAACGAATTTCTTCAAAAAAAGAACAGGAAGAGAAGCGAAGAGAAGCAAAAAGGAGAAAAAAGGAAAACCAATTAATAGAAATTGAACAATTAAAAAAAAAATTTAGACCAAACACAAAGCAGATCATTCGTAAAAAATCTCTGGAGAGTGGGAAAGTGTCTTTATTGCCACGAAGTGAAGAACTTGAATCACCCCACTCAAATTATTTAATTGACTCAAAACAAGTCCACTGGCTTTTAGAGCACATACATTGTGATTGTGGGAAGAAAAAGAAATTAATAGATCTTAAAACAATTTTTGGTTCATTTCGAGCAATTCTATGCTGCGAGAAATGCCCCCCTGAACAATTGGGAGGATTCAGTAATAAATTTTGAATTTTCACAACAGATGGGCAATGAAACAAGTAAGAAAAATACTAAGAAAAGGCAAATTGGCCAAAGACAAGTTATTTCTTCCATATTGACTGGGAACTTTTATGAGAATTATCGGGAACATCTTGAAATGTTAGGAGTTTATTACTTAAAAAAAACAGCTTATCAACAAACAGTTAATAATTTAATGATTGAAACAAATATATTATTTCAGAAACATTTGGCCTCGAATAGATCCAAAATGGATCTAAAAAATTTGAAAATTTGTGTTGACGCTGGGTGGTCAAGTAGAGGGCATTATGCGAACGAATGTGCTTTTATTATTATAGATAAGGAAACTGGTCTACTTTTTGATTTAATTGTAAACTATTTTTCAGTCAAAGGGGCCCAGTTGTAATGGTATAATACACGTGTTTAAAGGGTTTGCATAGATATTAGAAGAAAAATTTTATTTTGGAAATTTTTAAAATTGAAATCATTTTTTCACATTTCTACACATTTTTGTTTTTTTTTTTTGATTTTTTTTTTAAAAACGTCATTCATTTGCAAAAAATTTTTTATTGCAAGATCAATAGTCACTTGGTCAAAACTTGTTATTCTAATGTCATTGAAACCATGTAAAGATTGTTGAGAAATCATATTGATTTCTATTGGAATTCAATTTGATCTTTGATCTTGATATTTGTTTAATAAATGTGAAAAATTTTCACTTCATTTTCATTTCGTTTTTCAAATAGAGACCACAAATACCAACAAACTTTGTTTGAGGGCTTAATTTCTAAAAGAAAAGTATGGAAAATGAAGTGAAAAATGTTTGATATTTATTATTCAAATACCAGTAGAAGATCAAAACAAACATCGTTGTTTTTCTCAATAGGGCCCTAAGAATTTGAGTTTTTCAATTTTTAAGAAAAGCTATTGATTTATTAATAATCTTTCAGACATGTATCAACATTTCTTCGAGGTGTATTATTCTGTTTATTTCTTATTTGTTCTTCAAAGGTCAATTATTTTATATATAATTGATATTTGAAAAAAACGTTGGGCCCCTTTGAATGAAACAGAGTTTAGTTACAAGAGATAAATTTAGTGGCCCAAGTGGTAATATGGAAGCTGAAGCAGCCAGAATCTTTTGTGAAAAACACAAAAATACAATAGAATTAAAGGCCGTGGTAAAAGATGGTGATACCAAACTTGCCCAAGTATTTGAATCAACTTGGAAAAGTGTTACAATTTTGAAGGATCTAAATCATCTTCTAAAAAATTTAAGAAAATTTATTGAAAAAATTAAATTTCCATTTTTTAAGCAAATTTCTAGGTCTTTTTCTCAATGGGTTCGTTTAAAAGCTAAAATTGTTGGTCGAGTTTAGAATTTAAAATTCAAATTAAATTATCTCTTTTTCATTATCTGGATATCCATGATTTTTGCGAACATTATGAAAACTATAAACACAGATACCAATTTCCTGCATTATACATCACCGAAAAAAAAGATTTGGAAGTCTTAAAAAGTGGGATTAGAAAAGAATTTGATGAGTATTTGCAAGTATTAGATGATAATCTAAAAAAACTGAAAAAAAAAAATTATACAGGGTTTATTTGCAGATGAAGAAAAGCAATATTGGGAGGATGTTTGCAATGCGTTACAAGAAAAAATTAATTATTTTTCAAAAATTCGAATTTTATTTGTACCAACTCCTGATCAATATTTTACACAATATGAAATCGAAAATGAAAGTAAATATAACTTTACACCACAATTTATTGAATTAAAAAATCTAATTTTCAAAATAGTTAATAAAGCCGACATGTATGTTACAGCCTATTCCACAAACAAATGTGAAAGTTTTATGAATTCTCGGACTAAGTTTATCGATAAAAGAATAGATTCTTCAAAACAATGGGAAATGAGATGCCAATTTTCAGTATTAAATCTTGAATTACCAGAATGGGGGACAATACTGATGGACCAAATCGGTTTTACGATTAATCTTCCTCAAATGGTTTTGCAATTTCAGAAAAATCGTGAAAAGGAGTATGAGAAGGAAAGACAAACAAAGCCCGAATACATAAAATATCGATATCAACAAAAAAATAAAAAATTCCATCGCAGGGAGGGGAAATTGCGAATGGTGGGTACAAATTTAAAGATGCCAATGTTAATAAAACTATTTATAAAAAAAAATTTCGTTGTCGATCTTGCAGTTCGAGATACTCTATTGAATTATCACGTATTCTTCATGAAATTATTTTTCATCAACGTTACCCAGTACCAGTAGAAAAAGATGTAATAGTGCAAAATCTAAAACAAACCAAAACACAAATAACTCGCTGTGAAAGAACTTTAAAAAAATCAATTGAAACTTTAATTAATCGAATTAAAAAAAAACCCACTGTTAGAGATAAAGAAACTTTAAGTGTAAAAAATTCAGCATTGGAAAATTTAACCAATTATCAGAAAACCTTTTACGAAACCTATCAATTAAAAAAAAAGAACTCGAAAAAAAAAAGAAAAATGATCAAGACGAAATCGAAATTTTTAAAGAGATTGATGAGGAAGATGAATTCGATCAAAAAAATTCTCAAGAAGAAGGTACTGGGGAGGAATTGACTGAAAACGGTTTCTCGGAAATAAATAAAATTTTAACTGCATCTGATCTCAAACCAAGTTCTGGTCCGAAATATGATGAGATGTTTGGTATTAGTTTTGATAAAAGACTCCCTTCTTCCTTCAATAATAACAATCTCTTATTTGAGATTGATAGAAATAAAAATAAATAATTTTTTATCTCATTCTTTTTTATTTAGGGTAATGGGTAAGGTAGATATTTTTCCTCTATTTCTTTTTCTTTTTCTTATTTCTTTTTTATTTTTAAATTATATTTATTAAATTTTCTTTAGGAGATTGTAAAAAGAAAATTTTATATAACTTTCTTTCTCTCCTAAAGAAATAAAGGATGGTTTTTTGAATTTGATTTGTAGATTTTCTATATCTTCAAATTTTTTTCACAACAACCAATAATTAAATTTATTATTGAAACAATTGCTTCCCTTAAGATCTAATTTTGGAATATTTTTTGAGACAAGTTTTCGTGTTTTTAAAGCTTCTTTATTGGTGTTTTAAGAGTTTTTTGAAGTTTTTTTTTTGAGTATCTAGTGAAACTTTTATGCGAGATCGATCGAAACGATCGGAAAATTGTGGTTGCTAAATCGTAGTAATTTTTCTTTTTCTTTTTTACCTTCATTTACAAGGTGCAAGAAATCCCGTGGTGAAAATTGAACTACACTCAATTTTTGAATAAACGTCAAAAAAATGACGAAAAACGTAATTTTTTGGAAGTTTTTGGAAGTTTTTTCTCTGGTTAAATGATCAAGTCTGAAATGAACTTATCGTTTATGTACTACTCTTGGTTTATAGTAGTGCAAGAGTAGTCCTTAAATCATCTTGGTTCTGTCTTGAATTTTTATTGGCGGTGAAGTTGTTCTTCTTTATTTTACAATCAGAGTCAAAAATTAACACAAAAGCCTAATTACCAGAATAAAAATGTTTCTCAGGTTATATCAAACAAATATATTGAAGGAATAAAGAGCGCCAGAAGGAAATTGTTAAATAATTACTCTTGTTATTTCTTTTTATTTTCACAAAGGATCGGAACTTACTCCTTTCATTCAAGAAATAAATACAACTCTTGTTTTTTTTCGATATTTCCAATACAAACAGAAAAATACAGCTGATTTAACAAGTCACGAGTAAAGTTTTATTCAGCAAATTGTTTGTTTGTCTTCTTTTTGAAGCTGTATGAGATTCACTCTTTTTAGAAATTTTGTTGCTCATTTCGGTACTTGTCTTCTGATTAAAAGAAGAATTATTAAAAACAATCAAGTGTCTTTTATTTTAAAGACCATAACACCCTTTCTTTAAACTTTTTAAAATCAGTATTTGTCTTGGAAGGTTTGAAGATTACCGAGAAGAAATTTTGGTACAAAAAGCTTTGTTCTTGGTTTATAATAACAAAAAATGGTCTTAAAATGGAAGTGGAATTGGTTTCTTGTTCGCTGGCTGTTACTTTACTTATCATTCGTGTCTTTCGTTTCAAAAACACTAAAAGTAACTTTTTGAAAAAAAAAAGTTTTTTTTTTCAGAAAGAAACAAATAAAATAAAAACAAAAAAAAATCTCAAACCCAAAAACGGTTTTATTCTTTTTCTGTTCAAACTGCAAAAATTTACAATCTTTATTTTTTACAAAACTTTTTTTCAAATCTATTTTTCCTAATGAAATGTTTGGTGGTTAATCTAAATAAAAATAAAAGCAGGTACTCAAAAGAACGATATATGAACAACCAATTTATTGAAATAAACTGACAGATACTTTAAAGTTATTATCAGAAAGTAAACGACTTATTTTTGCTTTTTTTAATTTCATTTTTTGTAAAAGTTACTTTTTTTTTTTTTTTTTTCACCCTAAAAACAAATTCTTCCAAACGAAATGACAAATAAAAAGAAGAGACAAGCAATGAATGAGCTATCAAGCTTATTAAAATTACCAGGAAACCGAAAATGTGCAGATTGCGGAGCCATTGGACCACGATGGGCCTCCATTAATCTTGGAATTTTTGTTTGTATCAAATGCTCCGGCATTCACCGCTCCTTGGGTGTTCATATTTCGCAAGTGAGATCTGTGACTCTTGACACATGGCCTTCTCAGCAAGTGAAAAAGATGAAAGAAATTGGCAACGTAAAGGCCAACGAATATTGGGAAGCCAAGCTACCTGACGGGTTTAACAGGCCCAATAATGAGAAAATATTCAAATTAGAAAAGTTTATCCGTGACAAGTATGAACGAAAATTGTATGTTGGCAAAAAAACAAAAAAAAAAACAAAAAAAAAATCCTCTTCTTCATCGAAAAAAAAGACCAAGTCAAACTCAAAAAAAAATTTGTTTCGCGAAAGTTCAGACGACGATCAGGAATTCGAAACCCCAAAAAAGACTAAAAAGTCAGTCAGAAAAATTAGTCCTCCAAAATCAATCAACAAAAGCAGTTCAACACCAATCTTTGAAAACCAACAGAGCCGCCAACAACAAAACCAACAGCAACAACCACGGCAATCCCTTGATGAAATTGATTTAATGGGAATGAATTTTAACTCGAATACAAATTTTTTCAATCAAAATCAAAATAATCAACAAAACCAACAACAACAACAAAATAATAATAATTATGGATCATTTAATCAATCACAAAATCAAAATTTTGGATTTCAGCAAAACCAAAACAATCAACAGCAACAGCAACAGCAACAGCAGCAACAACAGCAACAGCAACAGCAAGGGAATGACGATTTAATATCTTTAGATTTAGGAACAAGATTGCCCCGAGAGACAGGATTTAATAAAAATGCAATTATGTCAATGTTTGGTCAACAAAATAAACAAAATCAAGGATACCAACTTGGAATGAAAGGATTTCAAAATATGCAAAATAGAAATAGATTTAACCGAGGAAGAGGAAGAGGAATGGGAAGAGGAATGGGAAGAGGAATGGGAAGAGGAATGGGAAGAGGAATGGGAAGAGGCATGGGAAGAGGAATGGGTAGAGGTATGGGCAGAGGCATGGGTAGAGGAAGAGGAATGGGAAGAGGAAGAGGAAGAGGATTCAATAACAATTTTAATTCTGGATTTGGTACAGGGTTTAACTCTGGATTTAATAACAATTCAGGAAGTTTTGGTAGTTTTGGTAATTTTTAATTCAAATTTCAGTTTTCGTTTTTTTAATTTTTTAGGATTTAAATACAAATTCTTGAATTTTTTAATCATTATTAACTAAAAAACAAAAAAAAAAAAAAAATAATTCAACTATCATTAATTAAAAAATTACAATATAGAATTAATAATTTAAACAAACAGTTAACATTATATTGAATTATTATAATAATAATTGATCATTCCTTTTTTTATTCTCTCTTCTTTTCTTTTTTTTTCTTTTTGTTTCTTATTTTGAATTTTTTTCTTTTTGATTTATTTTTTTTTCCTTTTTTTTAAGATTAAAAAGAAAAGGATTATTACAATTTTAAAGTAAAAGTTTAAATTAATAAAGCAGGATAATTAAAAGTATTCAAAAATCACTAAAATATTATTTAGATTTTCCTTTCTCAAAATATTCCTTATTTTTGAAAATTATACATTTTTTTATTAACAGATTTGCCCATTTGGTGAAAAACTATCATTTGAGAAAACTAAATTAAGTTTAAAATGCTTCGAATAACACTGTATATTTTATTCACTTTTTGATTTGAAAGTTACAGTTTTAGTCACTTCAAAATTTTCTCGTTAACAGATAAGGTGTTTTTTAATGGCACTTAATCGTTAACAATATTTCCGAAAAATCATAATTTCTTACATTTTGAGAAATTATTAGACTTTTTCATCTAAAAGTCAAGAATACACTACAATGGAATTCTTCTGTTTAAAGATCAATCATTTTGTAAATAACTTTATTTATTTTCGTAAAGTATTTTATCGCCAAAAAATCAAATTTTACTGAAAAAGTAATTGGAATAACTAATTTTGTAAAAAAAAAAAAGGATTATTTTTTTAACTATCATATTATTTTTTTCAAAATCTAATGAATTTTCAAGAATTATACATTCTTTTAAGAATCAAAATTTAATTGAAGACACCTATTAATTAGTTGATAATTTTTTGTTAACCAAGAAAACGATGTTTACAAATAATTGTTTTTTTTTAAAAAATGAAAAAAATAAGAAACAAAAATACATAAATAACCAGATCTAAACAATTATTGAAGTTTGTTGAGGTTGATTGGCAAATTTATCTACATCCTTTCACCAACCCAATTAACAACCCAAAGGGCCAGTGTTACCATCTATTCATTTACAATTAAAGCTTGACGCAATTAGAAGTAAGTGATATTAGTGTTACATGGTTCACATAAGTAGAAAAAAATCCATTTTAAATATTACTGAAACATAAAAAATCAAGATTTTTTTTAAACCAGAACCACAATTTTAAATTATAATTTTGGGAATTTTTTTAAAAATCATTTTCCAAATCAAAAGATAAGATAACCAAATAATAGTCTTCTAGTATTTAATAATTCATATTTAGAACTGGCAAAAGTAATAATTTTTTTAATTTTTTTATAATTTAGAAATTTTCAGAATTATAATCAACATAAAAACCACAGATTGTTTCCTTATGTTTATTCTTCTTTTTTTTCTATTTTCTAGTTGCATTTCGACTATATTTCTGATATCTGGAAATAATTTCCAAAAATAATCTATGGTTTCATTTATTATTTTTTTTTAAAAAAAATCAATTTTTTTATAACAAATCTTCATTTTGAAACAAATTTAAGATATTTTCAACTTTGAAGTATGTATATCGATGACCACCCTACAAATTTGGCCTAGAAGGTTTTTTTTTATTAAATGGTTGAATTTTTTACTAATAAAATCTTTTTCAAACAAAAGGACAAAACTCTCAAATCATCAATACCATCGAATTCAATTATTAATAAGATAATTACTTATTGCCGATTTTCATTTTTTCATTTATTTTTTTATTAATGGATATTGTGCAGTTGAAAAATGAAAAAGCAAGATAAAAAGAAACTAATTTGGAAATAATCTATCAGAGTATAAATGAAAGTAGTTTAAATTCGATTTCGAATGAGCTAGATATACAAATTAAGAAAGACAATTATTGGATTGATGCATGAAAGTAAGAAAAGAGAAAATAAAGAAAAAAACAATTCCAACAAAATACTGGATGAATTGTGGCTTTATATCGAATATGAGACTTTAGAGAACAAAAGTTTGACATATAAAGAATTATCAATAAAATGTAAAGAACTTTTTCTCAATTCGCCCTGTTCAAAGGTTTTTATTGATTTTTTTTTCTTTACAATTTCCAAAACGAGATTTCCTATTTCAAATATAAGGTTACGTCAATTTTTAAAATATTGAACTTTAATTTTTATTGTTTTGTTTTAATGGGTTTTAAAGATTCAGTTGAGTTTTTTTTTTATGTTTTAAAGCGTTTCTTAGATTTCAGAATAATCCTACAATTAATTTGATTCAATTATGAATAATTCTTGAAATTTTTTGTAACATATTATTTGAAAAAGAGTTTATACTGATATACTTTTTGATTGAGTATATTAACCAACATTATCTTTTTATTAATCGATTTTTAGAAACTTTTGAACCATTAAACACCAATATTATTATTATTGTACATCAATATGTTTGAATTCTAAACCCCCCATCGACACATACTAACTCTAAAGCCAAATTATCACCCCTCAATTCACCACAACACCACTGTTCCAATTGTAAATAAAAAACTTAGTATATTATCAATCATATTAGAATTCTATTTTTAGTTGTGATCTGTTAAACAATTTTCAAAAATATCGGTAATTTTAAAATAAGTAATTCAACTTTTAAAAAGCCCCTTTAATATCATACCTATTGTTTAGATATTAATAATTTTTGTTTGAAAAGTCTTTTTTCTTCCATATTGTACCCCTTTTAATAAAACCGACTAATTCAAAAAAAAATTCTTTGTATATATACATACATACATACATATATATATATATATATATATCACAAGTATTACGTTTTTTCATTTTAAAACGATGAAAGACTTATAAAATCGCATTTTTTTCAAAATTTTTACTTGTTTTTTCGTTTAATTCGTTGTTTTCGTTTTTTATTTTTTGAAAAAGTCCTCGAATTCTTTTGAAATCAGACATTTCGTTTCTGGGATATGAAAAAACTTAAAAAAAGCGAAAAAAAAAACACCAACTATATATATATATATCAGAGAAACGGATTTTACGCGTCGCTCACGCGTGCGCAAAGGCGTTTCATTATATCAACAAAATCGTTATACCTGTGATATATATATATATAGATATGTAGATATATAAATAAAGATTTATATATCAACCCATAATAAATTTTCAAACTTAAAATGGTAGAAATCCCTAATTAAAAGCTATTTAGCAGTTTTCTAAAAAGATATTATTATTTTTATAGATAATTGATTTTAAACCCTGATATTTATTTGAATGGAAAATTTATTTGATATTTTTTATCTTTTAAGGGAGTAGCCATTGTAAAGAAAAATTTTTCATTTTTTGCAATTCTGAAGAGGATCAGAAAATAACATTTTTTACTCTGGTTGTATCTCATTGATTTTTATTATTTAAAGTACTTCATTCATTAGATTTTTAAATTTTTTTTTTCAAAGTCTCAAAGAAATTGCCACAATAGAATGTTGTGTTGAATTGCTTAAAATAGTGTTTTGAATGTTGGTAACTTATCTTTTATCCTTCTCTCAACATTCTATTGTGGCATTTAATTTTTTCATTTTTTTCATTTTTTTATTTTTTCATCATTTTTGAGATTGTTTTAATCCTGACAACATAAAGCAATTAGAAATATTTTTTTATTAATGACATTTGGTATTAATGGATTTTATTTAAAAAGAACAACAACATTACAATTGAGAGAATATAAAAGGAAACATAAATGGGACTTAAATAGCTAGAAAGATTCCAAAAAAAGAATAATTAGGTCAAATTATTACTTTTTAGGATTTTAAATCGTTGGGTTTAGTGGAATTGGAGAAGTGAATATGATTATATGTTATCAAAGTTTAAACCACAAAATAGCTATAAGTTTTATTCAAAGAATCTGAAATTATCTTCTCCAAGAAAAAAAAAACTAAACTCCCATTCCAAAAATTTGGACACATCTAAAATCAAAAATAGGAAAACAAAAACTCAATTTATTATATTTTTCCAAACGTAATATAAAATCATATTTAAGTAACATAGTATTAATGGTTTTATAAGTAATCATTTTCATCCAAATATAAGAAAACAATATAAAATAAAAAATCAAAACAAGTGCTCCAAAATAAGGAAACAAGCTGAACAAAAGAGTTTGAACAAAAAATATATTGGTAGATTTGTTAAAATTACACCAACAATGGTTGATCGATCAAATGATAAGATACCATTTACCTTTTGTATGTGGATTTTTCAATTTAAGAAACTCAACTATAACCATTGTTCAACCATCTATAAAAAATTTTCAGATCTAAGGAAACAGATTAAGTAACTGGAAAAAAGAAAATGAAAACAAAAACAAAAAAGACAAAAAATGAAATAGTTTGTTGAATTAAAATTAATTTCCAATTGGAGGAAAATCATCTTATTGTTATTTTTCCAACTGTTTAAACTGTGTCCAAATTAATGGAATTAAGTACATGTTAATAAAAAAATAATAAAAAAAAAAAACTATTTTATCAATATAATCTCTTTTTTTTTATTGTTGAACATTACTAAAAAAAAAATATCAAATAATTTTTTTAAAAAAATTTTTAGAGAATCTACGATCACACGCCACTAAAATAAAATGTTCTTATCTCATCTCTCTCAAATTTTTATCATGTCTTATGGTGTAGCTACCCCCTTAAAGATACAAATATTTTTAATTATTTTTCATTAGGTTGGCAAATAAGAAGTTCGCTCCATGTAAAATATATTCAAACAATATTCTTGCTGCTTTTTTAACATTAAATTATATAGAAATTTTAACATTTAATTCATAAAATCATTTTTTTATTTTTATAGCTAAAGTTTTACAACCTCTGTAATTTGAAAAAAATATTATGATGTATTTTGTATAATGAATTGTAATTTTTGTTCTTCATCAATTAATATTTGTCTTTTCATGAATTTTACTTGTCTTTCAAAAAGACTATTTGAAATTAATTTCTATTTTTCTGAAATATGAATTTATGAGAGCAACGCTAATAAATTTTAAGGTGTTCAATAATAAATTTTGATTTTTGAGTCATCAATTGTATAATTAATTTCTCTTTCACCCAAAAACATATAAAAAAAATTTTTTTTAAAAACTCCAAATAAAACCAAGCCTAAATGAAAAATTTGATTGAAAACAAAAAAATCTCTTTTTTTTTTATTAATTACAATATAATATATTAGTCTTATCACTCTTCAATTCGGATTTTGGAAAAAAAGAAATTAATTTTAATTTTCTCTTTGAAAGACTGGTAAAATCCATAAAAAGACAAATATCAATTAATGAAGAACCAAAATAACAAGTAGTCACATCCAACAAAAGATAGATTTTTTTGAATGTTGTGAATTGTTCAAATTAAGGAATATTTCAGATACAATTAAAAAATAAAGAATAAAATTCAATTTTTGAACGAGGTTACTTAAATTTTTACAAAAAGTTGTTTAAATATGATAAATAATCATTTAACCTCGAAACAAAAAATTTATTATAAGATACATAAAATTTTGGTTAATGAAGTAAATTACATTTATTATAAATAGTTTTTTAATGGTTAAAGTCTTTAGTAAATTGAAGGTGGATCTCCTTTGTTTGGTTTATAAAACCCTTGGGTTGAATTTCCAACAACAACAATATAAATTGGGATCTTTTCTTTTTTTTTGAAATTGGTTGCTTTTCAATTGAAAAAAAATTTACATTTAAAAAAAAAATACTGTAAAAAGATTCTAATTTCGGACTGATGAGAGACAATTCTATGAGGACGTTTGTGTTGAAGATTACTTTTACTAGAATATGACCACTTCACAATTTTCCACCTTGAAACAAAAATACCAAAACTAAAAGTTTTAACAATTTCAAATATCTTGTAGAGCAGTGAAAAAAATACCAGACATGAAAAAAATCCCGGATAAGATTTTTATTTGTGAATATTAGTAAAATTATTGTGTAATTTCATTTATTTACAATCAAATTCCTTTTTTTAAGAATCGAACTTTTTCAATTATAACTTCACCACTTATTAGAATGATGACTGAATGAAATCACACTTGTTCAAAACACCATTCAATCAATCAAAAAACAAGAAGAAAAATTATCATTTTCCAAACTCTAGTAAACCTCAATAAAACTCCATTATTTTTCAAAAAAAGTTGATCAACAGATGGTTCTCAAACAATTTCTCCAGTATTCTAGAGACACCTCATTTTGATGGACTTTAGGTAGGTTTATTACTGTGGTCATAAAAAAATTGGTTATTTATAATAAGGATTTGATTGAAATTAGATAAAATTTTTACTAATACTCATAATTAAAAATCTTTTCAGGGATTTTTTTCATGTCTGGTATTTTTTTCCCTACTATAGACTTTTTTTACCCAAAGTTGATCATTTCTTAAATGTTTAACTAAATCTAAAAATAGTGTCTTTTGAACTTTCATTCTTTTTGACCTTATTATGATGATTTCATTTTTTCATTCTCAAATCATAAAAAAAAAAATCTTTACTATGTTAAATGATAAAGAAACCAAATTTCCAAACACAAGTTTAAAATTAGTTATGGTAGGAGACGGTGGTGTTGGTAAAACTTGTATGTTAATCAGCTACACGACTGATTGTTTCCCTTCGGAGTATATACCTACAGTCTATAGTGAACATGTTGTCAAAGACATCAAAATAAAAGATAAAACAGTTGATTTACAACTCTGGGACACCGGCGGTGGCGAAGACTATCACCGTCTCAGGCCTTTGTCGTATCCACAAACTGACATTTTTGTTCTCTGTTTTGATCCATTTTTTAAAAGATCTTTTCAGAATATTGCAAACAGTTGGATGCCTGAATTACACAAACATTGTCCAAATGTACCAGTTTTGTTGGTAGCAACAAAACACGATCTGAGAAATAACAGCGAGATGTTGGAAAGGATCTCAGAACGCGGTGAAAAAATGATCACCACAGAGCAAGGGATCAAATGCACAAAGAAACTTGGAATCGCTGCATATATGGAGTGCAGCTCATTAACCCAGGTTGGCCTCAAAGAAGTTTTTACCAATGCCGTCCATTTAGCGATCTTCAAAAAACCGCAACTTACCAAAGAGGGATCTTGGTTTCAAAAGAAATTTTCAGTAACAATACCAGTAACACCAGACGAACCACCAGAGCCATACATGCCCAGAGTGGTGTCCACGATCCAAAAAGAACTTGGTGAATTATATCTTGCTGTGGACGACAGGGGCATCAATGATCTTTCTTCCAAAAACAATTTTTTTGATGTTAATTTGCAATTTTCAAGTCAAAATTCGAAACAAACCCAAAATTCAATACACTGCCATAAATTTATAATGGCAACAAGAAACAAAATTTTTTTCTTGATCTTTGAGAAATACAAGAATGGGGTTTTAGATTTCCCAGAATATAATCTATCGATTTTAAAACAACAAAACGAAATGATAACAATCAAAATTGAACTCGATTTCCAACCTTTTGAAGAAATTTTATATTATTTCTATACTGGCAAAATTCATCTAGAAATGTTAACAAAATCACAAAATCAAGAATTACTGAAAAAAATTATTGCATACTCCCAGCTATTTTGTATTGAAAAATTAGAGAAAATCACAGATTGGATCCTTTCAAAGATAAATATCAAAAATGAAAACCAAACAAAAACAAATCTCATTGAACATGAAATTTATCTTTATTCACAAATTGAAAATCGCGAAATTTTATTAAAAGAATTAAAGAGATGCTTGAGTGACTCAAAATTTTCCGATATTGAAATTGTTTGTAAAGGTAACAAAACATCAATAGCAAACAAAGTAATTTTAACCAAAAGAAGCGGATATTTTTCACAACTATTCCAAAAATCTTCAAATGAAAAAGAAAAGGTAAAGGAAAAGGAAAAGAAAAACGAAAATGAAAATGAAAAGGAAAATGAAAAGGAAAACGAAAACGAAAAGAAAAAGGTCAAGGAAAAAATAAAAAAGATCTATTTGAAAGATTTTTCCAAAAAATATATTGATTTGGTTCTCGAATTTTTATATACTGACTATACACGAATAAATAATGTGACAGTGTTAAATAATCTTTTAAGTTTATCAAATTATTTTCAAATCCCAAATTTGACCAGATTATGTTCAGTGCAAGTTGCAAAACAATTTTCAAAGCAAAACTTAATTGAAACTTATAAAATTTCAAGGAAAATTGAAGATGGGCCTTTAACGGACTATTGTATTTGGAATCTGGGGAAAAAATATCATAAAATTAAAAATTCTAAAAAATTTAAAAATTTTTTATCACTCGAGGAACAAAATGATATTAAATTAAATCAATGGCCGCCAGAAGAAATTTATATTCAGAAAAAGAGATTCAAAACCAAATTTGCAAAAACAATGGGACTGTTGACTGAAGCTAAATATTAAAAACAGTTCAGTGCCTATTATTTTAAAAGGTTGAAACTTTATTTTTTTATAAATCTCACTTGTATTTTGTATTTTACCCTTTCAATGTTTTTTTTTTATACTTTAAATTTTTAATATTTTTTTGTAAAATGATATTATTTTAAAAAATTCATTTCGACTGTAATTTTCTGATTGAGAAATGAAAGTTTTAAATTTAATTTTATCAAAATTATCTTTTATCAAAAGATGTAATAATAATAAAAATCTTCTCAAATTAATTAAGGCGTCGTATTTTTTAAAAATAAAATGAAATATTGTCAAGATCTTGAAAAAAAATTTTTTTTTGTAATTTGTGTTTCGACTTATGAAATGGGCGAGTTAACCTCATTAAAACAATTTACTAATTTGATTTTCTTCTTTGAAATCCAAAATTTACATGTTTCTAATATAAAATTTTAAAAAATAACCAAATTATTTTTATTAAGGATTAATGTAATTATTGAAAATGGGAAAACCTATTTTTCGTTTTATGTTGGAAAGTCTTGATTTTTGAAAGAAAATTTTTTATTTGGTTATTATTTTTAATAATTAATATTTCATTTCAAATCTTAGCAAATAAAGTTTATTGAAGGATTGGTGATTTAATAAATGAATATTTGATAAAAGTTTCACAAAAATTTATTCAATTAAATTGAGATTTATTAATGTAATTTTTTTTTTCGGGTTTTGAAAAAGTTGTTTTCTGGTTTTCAAAAAAATGAAAAAAAATTAAATCAAACATTTTCTTTTTATTTCCAAATTTAAAAAACTGCTTTTAGCTTTTGCAGAATATAAAAGAATTGATTAAAATCAAAGATTTTACTACATTCTTTTGAATCCTGGAAAATTGTTATTATTTTTTTTTTTTAATTTGAGAAATTAAAAAAAAACTAGACACTTGATAATACTTCACTAATTTCTAAAATTTTGATTTATAAATTTTAAGAGAGGCCCAAAAATTCATCTAATTCCGACTAGTGATAATAAATATATTGAATCCTTTTTTATAATAATATTAAAACTATTATTATTTTTTAATATATTAGATATATTAATTGTTTTTGTTTCAGGTATCCAAAATTTACGAATATTTTAATAGGATGGGATGTTCCAGAAAAATTTTCAATTTTGGAAATTTTTTTAACAAATTATCTAATCTTATTTGCAAGAAACCTTTTATCAATTTAAATCATTTTTGTCAGAAAATAAAATTGATATTAAATTTCAGAGATAAAATTACTAGATTCCCAAATATCTAAAAGAAATTGTTTTTAAAAAAACTATATTTCATCTTAGAACAAAAATAAAATTTCTTGATAAAATTTTTAAATGACTTAAAAAAATTAATAATTAAAACTATCCTTCGTAAATAAATAAAATTATCTTATAATATGTTGAATAAATCATTTTTTGGTTAACCAAAAGAATTATCTCAAAAAAGAAAAAAAATCTTTAAATTTATAATCTTGATAACAAAGACATGCTATTGAATAATAATGATGGAAATAGTAATTTAAGAGGTAAAGAAATTTTATGATATGAGAAATAAAATGAATTTAAATGTTTTCTTTTTCCGAAAAAATGAAAAAAAAAATTGATCTAACAAAAAAAAATATTCTTTTTATGTTCTTCGCTGATCAAAATTTTTTTGACACTTGGGATATACAAAATTTTCAAGTAGAGAATATCACCAATAACACTTTTGAAAATTTTTCCATGTTGTTGCCGAGGACCGGTCCCTTAAATTTGTTTTTCTAGATTCTTTCCAAGCATTTAATATATCTTATATAAACCCCAATTCAAAATTTTTAACACACCAACAATTCGATTTGTGAAAAAAAAAACTTATTTAATTGATTCAAGAAGATTTACCAAATTAGTTTCCAAACACAAATTGAAATGTTAACACTTTTTGATAAATTACAATACTCACAAAACAATAAATAAATAATTATCAATACAAATAAATCATGGGTGTATTAAAAATTTTGGAGAGAGTAAAAAAAAAAAATTGATTAGTAAATTTGTTTAAATTCTATTAGAAATTATTGATTGATTAAAGGTTAGACACTACCAACTAATTTTATTTGAGTTATTCTATTTGGAACAACTCAACATTAACAGAATATCAATTTTTCAAAAAAATTTTGATCCAACGAAACAAGTTAAGTAATTCAAACAATGAAATGAAAAAAAAACAAATACGATGAAAAAATGATTTTCATATTTTTTTAAAAAATCAAAATTATCTCCAATTTCAATGAAATTGTATTATTGTGATTGTTTGGAACGTTTTAGCTGTGTGGAAAATTTTGAATTTTAGTTTATTTAGGACATCCTAATAAGAAAAGATCTTAATTTTCTTTCAGGTTTTTCTATTTTTGAACAGCAAGCATAAAAGTTACAAAATGTGAACTCTGATTTTTGATTTTTAATCTCAAAATTATTGCTTGACTATTTTTTGAAATGTCCGTTTCGTTTATTATTTACTCCAATCAGAAAAATTTTCTTTTCAAAAATCAAGTTAAAAATGAATGAATGATGAAAATAAAAAATGAAAGACGAAAGATGGTTTTAGTTTGTTTTTTATTTTTTCTTTTTCGAAATATTGAATAATTATAAGGTTTTTAAATTTTCCAAATTTCAAGAAAATATTCAAAATTCTTGAAAAAAAAAAAAAATAAAATAATATAATATAATTTTTATTTTTTTAAAAAGAAATTGGGATAAAAAGAATTGTTTTTATTAAAAATTGTTTTTTTTTTTTGTATCAAAAATACTTAATTATTTGAAGGCATTTTTTCTATTTGATAAGTTTTCATAGAAATCCAAACAAAAATAGCACCAAGGAGTGCAATTAAAATGAATTGACCAGAGATTGAAGATTGGATTGGTTTTAATTTTGGATGAGGAATTTCAACAGAAAATAGAGGTTCGACTGTATCCCAACCATTTCTAGCTGCTCTTTGTTGATCAATATCTCTGTAAAATACCATTTCGTATTTACCTGGTTTGACATTTTCGTGTTTATCGACAAATGTGACTTGATATTTTTTGTCGTGGTGATTAACATAAAGATTGTCATCAATTACTTGAGATTTGTCTTTGTTGTCCCCAACATATTTCAGTGTTGAATATAATTTGGCACCTTCGAGAGTCTTTTGTTTACATTGCAATTCAAATTCGATGAAAAATACGGTTTTTGATGAGTATTTGGTTAATGTTTGATATAATTCGTGATTGACATTGATTTCTCCACCAATGGCAATATCATATACACAATATTTTGATTCTTCTCCTTCTTTTTGTTCTTGAAGGATATTGATTCTTGTTTCACTTCCCCTTTTGCCAATGATTCTAATTTTGCCTTCTCCTTTGATTGCATTTGGGTTGATTGTCCATTTGATCATGAATGTATCTTTTGATACCTTAGCCAATTCGGAAACAGAAATAAATTCGCTTTCTTCTTCAGCGGATTCCTTATGTAATAATTCTAAATAAATCCCAAAGTCTGATTCAGTATTTTCTTCTTCCTGTGAAATTAGTTTTTCTGAAATCGTATCAAGAACTTTGAAGACATATACGATTTTGTTTCCATAAAAGAAATCGTCTTCATTGGGGTAATTAGAAACTTCGGTCATTTGAAGGTTATGATCGACATTGAATGATAATTGGCTAAAGTCTTCATTTGCTTCTTCTTCTTCTTCTTGCTCTTCTGTTTCTTCTTCTGATTCTTCTTTAAACCTGTTTTCGAGGTTTGTAAGTGGGATAGATTGGCCAGTGGCAGTCAAATAATAAAAGTTGACAATATTTGTTCCCAAATTGTTTAAGATTGGCGCAATTTCATAATTGAATGAGATTATTAGCATTCCGTTTTCAGTTTCACCAAGTTCAGATTCGACAGTTTTAACAACCTCGCCAGATGGGGTTGTAACCTCCATAAAGAAATTCCAATTTCCATTTGGAATTTTTGTTCCATCAACTCTTTTAAATTCGGTTACTTTTGAGTTTTTGGATTTGTAAAAAATTGGGGTAATCAAATCTGGAATGGATCCTGATTGAAGGCTAATTTCGACTTTGTCTCCGATTTTGTAATTGATCTTTTCATTTTGTTTGAAATTTTTGAATTCAATATTTGAACTAATCATTGGGATATCAACATTATAATGAATAGATTTACTTGTATGAATTTCAACTTTTTCATTTCCAACTTCAAATCTAAAGAATAAGGTTCCTATTTTGTTTTTTTTTTTTTATTAAGTTATTTTTTTTTTTTTTTGAAATTTATAGAATTTTATTTTTTTTTTTTGATTATTTAATCAATGTTTTTTTATTTGATTTTGGTTTTAGTTTATTAAAAGTTTTTTGTATTTTTTATTTTTATCATCTAGAATTAAATCTAATTTTTATCAAATAATATTTAATATTTAAATGAACAAAAGAATAGGAAATATTAAAGAATTAAATAAAACATTACCTGAAGGCAAATCGGTATTTGAAAGGACATAATTAAATTTAATTTCATCTTTGTTATCTCTACATTCAAGCACTTGATGGTCAACAACAAATAATGAAGAATCAAAAATTGTCATTGAAACATCAAAATCACCAGAAAGGATTCGTGGGTTTTGGTCATTTAATGAGGAAAGTTTGACAATAAAGTCAAAAGTGGTTCCAATTGAAGCGGTGCCACCAAGTTCAATTTCTGTACCTGCAACAGAGGCACTAGGAATGATATCAATTTTGTAACCAATTGAGTTTTGTGTTTCTTTGATAAAGGATACTTTTCCAAGTCCTACAATGTTCATTTCACCTTTTGTTTCAACAAGAACTTTTCCAACTTTGTTGTTTGTTTGGATTACCTTTTCGGAAATGTATTGTCTTCTTTCTTGATCAAATGTATAGCTAATTGGTTTGAGTGCTTCAAATGTTTCCTTATTTTCGGCCTTGAAAAGGATTTTGCTTTTGATGTCAAGACCTCCGTGTCTTAAACTAGAAAAGGTTTTGGCAGTGAAGACTAATCTTAAATCAGTTCCTTCAATTAGTTCCTTTGGCTTGTCACCGTTAATTGTTTCCCATTCAACAAAGGTTTCAACAAATTCAAAGATCTCTTCAATAAGGGCAAGTCCGAAATGTGCTCTTGAAACAACCCATAAATTTTCTTCTTTGCTTGTTAAAAAGTTCTTAAGCTCTTCTTTATCAATTAATTTGAAGAAATTTGGAATTTCTGTTTTTGAGTTTTCTATTGAATGAATTTCTGCAAGAAGTTTAAGACTTATGAGACTGAATGTTGTGCTTTCAATTCCTGAATACTCTTTAGTTATATCATCATAAAAAGATCCATCCTTTTTGATATTAAATTTGTTTTTTTTTTATTATTATTTTGGAAAATAGATTTGTTTTTTTTTGTAATTTAAAAATAAAAATACATTTAAATTGTTTATAAAAATAATTTTTTTTAAATAAATTCATTGCTAAAAAATTGAAAACTAAAAGTTTATATAGTTCATAATTAAAAGGTTGTATTCGAATTGTTCATCCTTTTTATTGGATATTTTTTTCAACCTTTTGAGTTTCACTTTTTTAAAATAGCATAATTGAAAAAAAAATTTTTTCTATTTTAAATTAGATTAATTTCAATACTAATTTATTATTAAAAAAATATTATTTTATAATGAAATTTAATCAAGTGAATTTTTTTTTTTTCATTTCAAACCAAGAAATAAAAATTCAGTTGAATCAGAATAGTTTTGTTTAAAAATAAAAAAAAAAAAAAAAGCAAATTTATCAAAATTTAAATAAAGTTTCTAATAGAGTTCAGAAAACAGTTCGAATAAAATACGTCAACTATATTAGTGAAACTTTTTAGAAAAATAGCAAAAAAATATAAAAAGTATTAATAGTCATTTTAAAATAGTGTGACAAAAAAAAGTTTTCATAAAGTATTCATTCCAAAATTTTAAAGATCAAAAGTATTTTAACACAATTACTTTAATTCTCTAATAAAAATTTTAGTTTGATAAAATTATATCACAAACACCTCGCTATTACATTTATATCAAATATATCACGTGATGTAGATCTGAAAAATATAGCATCATTTTTTATATTTTTTCTAATATTTTTTCTTGAGAAAAATAACACACTTCTAGGCACGCGTTATACAGATAAGTAATAATGAAAAAAATGTGCAAAATGATTATATTCCATCGATATCACACGGTGATCACTCATTTTTTATACGAGTTAGAACGCTTTTGATGTGTGCTATGATTGTATCCCAATGTGATAAAAAATTATTTTTATTGGGGTTTAATTTATCATTCAGGAAAAAAAATTGTTTAAAAAAAAAAAAAAAAGCTTATTGGTGTTTGAATAATAGACAGCAAAAAATTTTCACTTCATTAACCTTTTTTTTTTTTCTTTTTCAAAGATAAATTTCAAAGACATAGATTGTAATATGAGATCTCTTTTTATTTGTTTGGTCCTTTTTTTATACTATACTTCAATATATTTAGATGAACTGAGAATCCTGAATTAAAGAACAATTTACGAATTGAAAAAAGGAAAATCAGTAAAAAATTTTTTCCCATTGAAATTTCAAATGCTAGTATTAAAACCTATCTTATCAAAGAATTTTTTTCACTTCATTTTGATAAATTATTACTGGTATTTGAATTATAAATGGGATTTTTTTTCACCTCATTTATAATTTCTCTTTGAGAATATAGATCGAGAGCCTCAAATTGCAGCCAATTTCTTTAAGAACCGTATTTATAAAAAAAAATCGGGACAAGGAAGTGAAAAATCTTTCCCATTAAGAATTCGAATACCAGCAAAAGTCTTTTCTTTCTCTTTTTGTTTCAGATTTGGATTTTTCAAACAAATTACTTTTATTTGAAAAAATTTTTCTTTTTTTTTTTTTTTGAACAGTAAAAACTGGTTTCAATCAAGAAACTGCATTTGTTTTTGATCTTTTAAAAAGAAAATAACATTCTTAAAATCAAAAAGTAATTTCTACTAAAACTCTAAGCCCCATAATTTGAAAAGTAAAGGAATTTAAAAAAGGGAAAAAAAAATAATTCTTGTTGTGAGAATTCCAAAATATTGTATCGAAATAAAAAGTTAAGATCTGAGTCTTGAAAATTTTTTAAAACGAAATCAAGAGGCTTGTGTTTGGGAACAAGAGATAAAAAAAATTAAAAAAAAAAATAAAAAATAAATAAAAAAAAAAAAAAAAGAAAGGAAAATTCTATTACATTTTTTCCATCAAAAGCTTGCATGTTTTTAATAAAATTAACCCATGGTTTTATTGGTCCAAGTTCAATTTTTAAATACTTTGCTAAAACGATTCCATGATAATTGTCATAAACCTTTGTTTTTTAATTATTAGTTCAAGAAAATAAATTTCCAACGTTTCAAATTAAAAAAAAAATAATAAATAAAAAAAAAAAAAGGAAAAAAAAAAAGAAAAAAAATTAAAAAAAAAAATTTAAAAAAAGAAAAAAAAAAAAGCAAGAAATCTTACAATATTTGAGGAACCAAAATTAAAATAGGCTTCTGTATCAGAGACAACCATACCCTTTTTTATTTTAGTTTTTAAAACTTCGGCAGTATTTTCTGGTAAGACGGATTCCCAAGATTCACCAATTAAATCGAGTGTTTGGAAAGCAAGAGTTGTACTATGGACTGAGGGTCTTCCACCCTTCTTTGGGGCAAACAACATTGTTTCTCGATCTAATAAAGAAAGAATATAATTTGAAACAAGTTGTGTGTCAGGGAGTGTGCCAAGAAGTCTATAGATCCATGTGCTATAGAAAGTTGACTCCAATTCAGATGCTTGTTTTGGGTTGGATCCATATCCAAAGTCGCTATTGGCACATTGCTCAACAAAGTGTGTAACACCTTCAGCTAGATTTTCATCTCGAAACCCATAGAGAGTTGAAAGGATCACAGCACCAAATGTTCCTTGGATCGTGGCTGTCTCGTCGATCTCGTTTGAAAAGCCACCATTGGTTCGATCTTGATATTTGTGAAGTTCACTTAAGACTTTGTTTTCACTTAATTTGGTTCCTTCAAGTACAATTAAAAGGGCCAAGACAAGAAAGATCTTCTCAATAATTCCCATTTATTTTCAAAAAGAAGAATTTGTTTTAGAAAATGTAAAAAGATTGAAAAAAATAAAAAAATAAATTTTGACTTTGAAAAATTACTCGAATTAAAGAAGATCCAATTCAAGAATTCTTCGGTGGGAGTTCAAAGATATTTCTTTTTTGATGTAAATTTAGAGTTTTGGTTTGAGAAATTGTGGCTTCAATTAATTTCTCTTTTTCATAGTAACTTTTAGACTAATGTTTCTTTTTAGAGGGCATAAAATAACAAAAGTTGACATTGGTATTTTAATGCTGGACAGTTTTTGAAACATTTCGTTTGTTTTATTTATTTTAAAACTCTAAAGATATATTTGATAGTGTGGTTGTTTGAGAATTATTGTTGTTTAAATATTCATTACAAACCTATAAAAAACTGTTTTAGAAATAAATAGCCATGCACACTTACACAAGGAAGATTTCAAATTACATTACAAAAGAAATAGAATAATAACAAAAAGATAATATGTGTTGATTTCTTAAAGTTCGAATATTTAAAAAGAAATTCTATAAAAGAAAGATCAAATTTTAAAATTTTCAAGCTGTTCCGGGTTTCAGTGAAAAGTTATAGATATCAAATTTTGATGTTGATCTCGATTTTTAAAAAGTTCAAAATGAAATTATGCAAGCTTATTAGTTAAAATTTTTTTCATAAATTGGTCCAGAGGAAAAATAATTTTCTGATTAGGATATTTAAATTTGAAATGCGAAAAATATTTTCACTTCCATTTTCAATTTTTGTAATTAAATAAATTGAGTTCTCAATGAAGTAGGTAGTGACTTAAAAACTTTATTTAAAAAAGGAAAACTAAAATGACTTGAAAATTTTTACCATTTATAATTCCAATACTTGTTTGATGAAAAGAATTCAATTTTTTTAAGAGTAAAAGTTTATGTGCCTTTTCAAAGAATTTCCTATATTTATATTCATTTTAAGTTCTTGGAATTTATTTTTTGAAAATCAGAAAAAATTCTCGAATATTGGCTCCTTAGGAAACTTTTTTATCAAATTTAACTTTAAAATTCTCATATTCAACTTTTTAAATATCTATTTCAAGATCAAAATTTAATCTTGAAAGAATTCAATGGTGTCTTTGGAAATAATGTATCTCAAAACATAGAGTAAATTATTGAAGAAAAGTTTTATTACAATGATTTTCACTTTTAAGGTACAAACTTTTCCAAAATTTAAGGCACAAAAGAATTACAAATTAAGGAATTTTTTTTTATCAAATTATTTTACTAGAATCTGAATTTTGTGCCTTAATTTGTAATTTTTTCTGAGCCTTAAATTTGGTTGAATGTTAGTATCTTAAAAGTTAGAATTGATTGTATCAAAAAAACAAAAAATTTAATAAAAATTGAAAAAGTTAGGAAAAATTTTTAACAAATTATATTGTTTATATAAAATTAACCGAAAAAATCAACAAATTTACTTTCAAAATCGATTTAAACTTAAAAATAAAACCATTTACTATTATTTAGATGTTTTTTTTTTTTTTTTTGGAACAAGAGTGAAAAAAAAATCACGGATTTAATTTTTGACATGAGTTTTGGAACCAAAAATGTATATTTCTAAAGATAACCATTTTATTAATATGTCTACTTCTAGTGTTTAGAATCTAGACTCTAACACGGAATCAAGAAAAAAAAACCAACAGTACTTATTACTTTGTGAAGATTTATTACAAGATAATTTCATACATAAATCCCAAAAAAAAACAAAAGTAACAGATTTTTTTTTTATTTTTTTATTTTTTAAAGGGGTTATTGTTAATCCTTCTTGTTTACCTGGATTCCTAAAATTATATTTAGAAAATTTAATAAAGACTAAAAAATTAGTCTATTACCCACTAGCGATAATAAATATATTGGGTCTTTTATTCTAATAATATTAAAAATATTATTATTTTTTAATATATTGGATATATTATTTGTTTTTAATCCAAATATCCAACTTTTGCGAGTAATCCCATAGGCTGGGATGTACAATAGTAAATGTTCCAATCTTCGATGATATCTAAATTATTTATTTTTTTACCTATCTCACAATATTTTGATTTATTTTTATTCATAAAATAAGAGTAGTTATTTAGAAAATTTGTAAAATTTCTAAGTTTTAAAATTGAAGTGGAAACCACCCATTTCAAATATCTTTTGTCGTTAGATTTTATTGAGTTTTCTGTTTATTTGGAAAATCGATATATTTTCGTTAGGTTTTTTTGAGAATTCTATTTATTTGAAAAATCAATAGATTTTCGTTAAGTTTTTTTACTTTAGAAATAAAATAGAAAACCTCAAAAAAACCTAGAACGCTTAACAAATAAAACAAAAAACCCAAAGAAAACCTAGGTACTTGATAGCACTAGACAAAACTTGACGACACGACCCTTTGTTAATATTATTTTAAATAGAAATTATTTTTAATTATTATTGAGGAGTGAATAGGTTTTTTTTATTTTAAGAAATAAACTGAAAATTTCCTAAATTGTCTTCTAATTTTTAAAATTAAAAAAAAGCTAACCAAGGTTTTCTAAAATTTAAACGAATTGAGTAAAAAAGTCGATTTTTCTCTATTCTTTTGAATTTTTAAAACCTAACGACATTTCGAACTGGGAATATTTTTTAGTTGTTTGATTGAATATTTATCTAGTTCAATTTCTAATTCTTTTAAGGTATTCAATTGCCAGTTAATATTTTCTAAATTCTACTCTCTAAATATAAGATTATTGAATATTTGATTAAAATCCAAAATTTTTAATTTTTGAATTAGTTTAAATCTTCTTTTATATATCATTATTCTTGCCGTTTCTATTTGTGCTCAGTTTTATAAATAAGTCTCGCGGAGTGTGGATTTATGAATAAAAATTTAATTAATTTTTTTATTTATCCATACATAGATAATCATTTAAATCTTTTTGTGTCAGATAAAATATTTTTTATCCATATAATAATTGACTAGTAGTACAGCTTTAAAAAATTGAATTTTTAACCAATTAGAAAAAATTTTTTTGTTGTTGGATATTAATTAATTTTTTAAAATTGGTTTTGGCTTTATCCAAGTTAAACTTGAAGTGAGTTTGTTTATCTAGCCAAATCCCAAGATATAGGATTTCTTTAGGATTAGTCGTTTTTTTAGTTTTATCCTTATTCGGATCAAAAAGTAACAAATTTAAAGTGAAATCGAAAAACTAATAATTAGTTAAACACAATTTTGTCATAAGTAATAATATTGTTGATCAAATTTGAAGAAAAGTATGCTTATTTTAAAAAAAGGTTGTCTAAAATTGTAAGATTTTGAAAAACAAGACAAGGAAAAATAGTTGATTAATAATCATTTTTTATTTCTTTGCTCTAATCAACATAAAATGGATCAACTCGAAAATTGTAAACAAGACTTAACCGAATTAGAAACATTTCTTGAACAATCCAAGCGACCATATGTACGAAGTGTTTTAGAACTTTCGATCGAAAATCTGAAAAAGAAAATTACTTCTCTTTCACCAAAAATTGAAGAGAAAAAAGAGGAAAAAAAAACAACAGTCTTTTATAAACAAATCTCCAATTACTCATATGCTCAAGACTCAACAACAATGACGTAAAATACTCATATTCTATAATTCTTTTTTTTTATTGTTGTAATAAGTGCTTGATGGTTTTTTTTTCAAGACAAGTCATGATTTTAATCTTTTTTTTTTCTCTTGCTTTTTTATTTTGTTTTCTTTCAATTTCTAGTATCTATGTACGATTACCGGGTATTGGAAAAATTCCAAGAGACAACATCAAAGTTGAATACACAACAAGCTCAGTTCTTTTGATCATAACTGGCCACAAGGAATCAAACCATAAATTATTTTTATCCAATTTAGCAAAACCTATCTTAACCAGCTCAACATTCAAGTAAGAATACTTTTTATTTTTTTTTTATTTTCAATTTCAAATAATTTCTGTTGTTCAATAAAATTGAAAACTCAAAAGTAACATGAACCAACCAAAATAACCTGAACCAATTGAAATTGGAACTGAAACTTAATCTTAAAAAATGTACACAAACAAAAAATTATCAATTTTTAACCTTAAAAGGGTGAGAAACAACCGAGTTGAGCTCATCTTAAAAAAGGATGGGACAGATCATTGGGATTCATTAAAAGCAAAAAAATCAACTTTCACACCTCCAAAGGTTGAGAAAGAGGAAGATCCAATGGGTGGGCTAATGAATATGATGAAAAAAATGTATGAAGAAGGTGATGACCAAACAAAAAGAATGATTGCTGAAGTAAGTGGTTTCTTTTTAATAATTTCCTTTTTTTTTATTAGTTTTTTTTTTCTTTGTGTAGACCCTTTTGAAAAAAGTGTGTTTCAAAAGTGTTGTTCAGATTGCTTCAAAGAGCAAGTCCAATAGTTTCGGGAACACTTTTTAAAAACCGAATTTGCACAGATTTTCCGATTAAAAAAAAATTACTATTATTTTCCAATTAAAAAATGAAAATTTTTACTTCACTTTCCCCAAAATATTTTTTCTAGTTTATAAGTTGAAGAAAATCCAAAGATCTTTACAACATTGTTAGAAATGATATTTTTAAACAATAAATTAAACTTCCTTAGTTAACTCTAAGACAAAATTTTTACGCGGCTAATTTGGTTGTAACAGTTATAATTAATATTCATTTTGGAAATTGAAATAAAATTTTCATTTATTAATTAGAAAATAACAGTATATTTGATCCCAAAAGTTCGCTAATAAGGAAGAGTTAAATTAAAGAGACTCGAATTTTTATTTTTAATTGGTCTGTGGGGATCTTTTTATGATTTCTTCGAATTGTGATTAAATGATTGTTTTGGGGAATTGAAATCAAAATTTTTCATTTATTAATTGGAAAATAACAGCACTATTCAATATTCTTTCGTTTTCTTGTCACAAACTAATCATTCTTCAAACAATAATTATTATCTCTAAAATAATTTTAATTTATATGTCTTATAGTCTTGGCAAAAATCAAGAGAAGAACAAATGAAAAAATAAAAGATTTAAAAATTTATAATCAGATAATGCTCCAATTTTGCTATAAAATTATTTCTTATCACGTAAGAAGGATCGTTCGCAATTTGTTACTGAAAGGATTCTTATTTACCAAACCGAATAAACTGATTTTGATATATATATATATATATATATATATATGTCTTTCGCTACAATTTCTGTTTTTTTTTATTTTTTCTAATTTCCAGTAATTGAAACCAAAATTAATTTTTATTCTTATGTGAATGTTAAAAATTGAATGGGAATTGTTGATCAATAAACTAATAAAGTAAAAATTCAAAGATAAAAAACTGAAACATTTTTTACTTGATGTGAAAACATAATTAAAAATCTATTAATTTGAAATTGAATGAAGAGTTACTTGTCGAAATTTGAATTTAACAAGGCTAAAAAAGTTTAGATACTTGGTTTTTTGATCATAAGATATTTATACAAAATAGATTTGTTTTGAAAAACGAAATGCCTGGAAAGACTACATTTTTTCAAAACATAAGAAGGTATTTAATTTTTTGGAATAATTTTTTGGAAAACCACCATATCAATTTCAAATTATTAATGATAAAACATTATTTAGTTTAGAGCAAGACTGGAAAACTTGTCTTTAATTGCTTTTTTTGAAGGAAAATTTTCTATTCAAAAATTAAATCTTTAATAGACATCGGGTATTTGGTACTCATTTTCATTAATGAGATTTACTTTTTGAGATTATTTATTACCAAGCGGGTTTTAAAAATTACAAATATATATTGGTAAATAAAACCATTTGTAACTTGGGTGATTGGTAGTAGTTAGATTTTATCTTTTTTTTTTTGTTGAAGATAATAACAAAAAAGAGAAATTTATTTTCTCAACTTATAGAAAGAATCGTTTAATTTCAATTTTGATTTTAAAATCATTATACTTTGGTGGAGTGTGTTCCACTCGGTAAAGAAAAAAAGGAGTTGTATTTTTTCAAGAAAAAAATTCTAATAATATTTCAATTTTTCACCAGAAAAAATGAAATGGTTTTTTGTATTTTTTTGAATTTCCAAAAAAAAAGCTACTTTCAACAATTTTGACTGGCCTTTAAATGATTTTGATTTTAGTACAGTCAGTTCCACTTTTAAGGCACAAATTTAAAACAAAAATTAAGGCACAAAATACAATTTCTTTTAAAATACTTTATGAATATAAAAATTCCAAATTTTGTTCCTTAATTTGAGATTTTTTTGAGCCTTAAATTTTGTTGTAATTTTGTGCTTTAAATTTGAAACTGAAGTAACTAAAAAATAATAAAATGTTTGGCATATTTTTGTTTTTTGTTTGTTTTTTGGCCTAAGATTCTAGGTTTTTATTGAACCGAAATTGTGAATCAAGAATCGTTTTAACCATATTCTCAATCGAATTTAGATATTTATATTGATTTGAACAAATTCTTTTTTAAAAAACCATTATCCCTGTATTTTTTTAGAGAACTAAATTAATATTCAAATACTTCTGATAACTGTATCTTTAGATACTCTTTGAATCAGAAGTCTCAAATTTAGACACTTCAAAATTCCCTCTTTAACATATTGGATAGTTCCATCTAACCCTTATCAATAAACCCTTACCCCTATATTTTAAGAAATATATACCATTTTTCATTTTTTTTTTTTTTTTTTGAGATTTTTTAATGTAAACTATTAAACTTAAAATTGTTTAATAAAAATAAGGGAAAAATTAAAAAAAATAAAAATGAAAAGTGTCCATTCCGAAGAGATAATAGATGAACAAAAATACTAACTATTTATACATGAATTTTTAAAGTATTGTATTATTACACTTCATAACAATTCTAAAGTAAAGAAACTAAATTAATTAAGAGGTAAATCCATTTATTTTAAATCGTATTGTTAATTGAATATTAAATAAAGAATCACAATTTCACACTTTGATTGAATTTGGAAATAATTTTGATTTTTACCAATATTTTGATCATTTTTTTTTTGATTTTTCAATGTTAACTCCAATTCAATAAAAGGATTTTGGTGTGTCATAACTTTTGAATATGATTTATTGTTAAGAATATGGTGTTAAAAACACTCTATTTACTCAGAGAGGATTTTGAATTAAGCATATTCATCGCTTCGAATTCAAAGAGCAAATAAAAAACGCTAGTAAAACATTTTAAATTTGATTTTCTTTTCTAAAAATTAGGTTGTAATAAATATCAAAGGAAGAATATAAAATGAATATTATGAGAAAAAGAATTAAAAAAATAAAGTTAAAAATTGATAAGAAAAATGTTTTGAGTTTTTGGAATTTAGATTTATTCAAACGATTATATAATCTAAAATTATTTGTATTTGGGATCCTTTTTACCTATTAGTGTGTCGAGTAATAGTTGCAAGGAAAGATTTATTAGTTAATGTCATCAATTTCTTTTTGGTTAATTTTCCGTGGTAATTTATATGTACCTTCATTGAAAACAATCCCAAAATCAGAATTTTGTACTTTTTTTAAGTTTTTTTTTCAATTGTTTTATGATTTTTTTCATAACTTTTATATCCCTTTATATATTGATCGAATACATTTTTTTTTTCTTGGAACATGTGCATATTTTATAATTTCATTCTTTTCACCTTCTGTTGAGCATATATTTAAAATATTATGAGAAAACTTTAATTTGAATAGAGTTGTTGATGATTACCAGTACAAGATAGGTTTGTTTTTTTCCTTAAAGTATTAAGGAGAATGGATTATTTTGAGATCTCAAATATTAGTTTTTTTTGTTTTTTATATATTTACAATAAGATTACATTATAAAAAAGTATTTATACTAAATATTTTTAAATGTATTTACCACATTAAATATTTCTGATAAAATATTTTCAAATTTTTATCAATCAAGTTGAAGATTGATAAAAATAAACAAACAAATCTATTGATGATTTTTTGATTTTATTTTTTAGTTTTATTTTTGTAAATTTAATAAATTTTTTAAAAAAATAAATTCTTTGTATTGTATCAAGTATTTGAAATTTGAAAAAAATTGAAAGAATATAAGAAACTGAAATCTTTCAGATTGCCAGACTGGAAGTCCCTTAAAGCCTTGAAAGTATTTATATTGATTGTGATATTCTTGTTCTTAAGAACTACGTTTCACATTGAAATTCAAAGTACCCTGTGTTCTAACCAGGTTCTAGGTGTTGGTAAATCTCACAAAATTTTATACGGTGAATTCCAAGTAGCAAAAAATGGTATTTTTTGAATAAATTTTAGTCTCTTTGTAATATCTCGAAATGACAAAGAAGGTTGGGGCAAAAATCAGCTTTTTGAGAAAATTACTTTTTAGAACAATTTTTAAAACCCTGAGAAATTGTTGGGATGTTTAAAATATATTTATTTGGTTATGGGATTAAGTTGAAAGGGTTTCAAAAATTGTTCTAAGAGATCAAAATTGAGAGAAATTCCAAAAATTTGATAAGTCTGTTGTTTTTCAAATTAGACTTTTTTTGAATAGTTTCTACCATAAATTATTTGGTATTGTCTTGAATCCACTATAATCCTCATTTCCCAAAAAAGAATGATCATTTTTTCTCCAACATAATACAAAATAATTTTTTTTTTTAAAAAACAAATAAACTGTCTAATTTTTGCAAATTTTTTTTCATTCAGATCCTTTCATGAAAAATTCATCAAAACCTTTCCCACATAAGCCCCCAACCCAATTTATATCCAAACTGTCAATTGGGTTTTGAGAGACACGATCCAAACAAAAAAAAATTTAACAAAAAAACATCAACCCAATGTTTGGTGTGTTTGGCACAGATCCTTTTGTTCAAAAATTAATTCGAGGAGATACTATCCTCAAAAGCATGGCGGGAACTTCAATTTTCCCCATAAAGGAAAGAACACAAAACCAAAAACAAAAGTGCAAAAAAAGATTTATTTTTGTAAGAATTGCTTATGATTTATGGAACAGTTGGAACAAAATGGGCAGCCCAATAATCAAAACTTGGGATGAGTGGATAAATAAATTAAACAATCAAGAATCTTCAGAAACAGAAACAGACATAGACACAACTTCTGATTCTGACTACAAAGATGAGGGGGGAGATGATGAAACAAAAACGTCCAATCTAGAACACCAACCCTCTTATAATGAGGAAGAACTCCGAATATATCGGATGATGGAAGAGGCGAATGGGAAAGAATTACAAACAAAAATATTCACAAAGCAAAAAAAAGAAGAAAAAGAAAAGAAGAAAGAAGAAAAAAGAAACCAAATAGAAAGATTACAAAAAAAATTTCAGCCAAAAGAAGATCAAATTATCAGACAAAAATCTTTGGAAAGTGGTAAAGAACCATTAAAACCGAGTATAAATTCTGAACTTTTGTCCCCACATTCCAATTATTTAGTTGATTCTGATCAAATGATCTTACTCTTAAATAATGTCCATTGTCCATGTGGCAGAAAGAAACTGCTGGTTGATATCAAAGAGGGGTATGGTTCATTTAAAGCAGTTTTATTGTGCCCAAACTGCCCACTTAAACAATGGGAGTCCAATCAAGAAGAGTTCTATTTTTCAAAGAAAATAGAACAAAAAGCAAAGCAAAAAAACAGAATAAAGCTAAATTTAAAACAGAAATCGGGCAGCGAAAGATAATTGCTTCTGTTTTATCTGGTAATTTTTATGAAAATTACCGTGAACAAATGGAAATTTGAGGGCTTTCTTATTTTAAAAAAAGTTCCTATTATAGAACCATCGTTGGATTGATTGAAGAAACAAATATTTTATTTCAACAACATTTGGAAGAAAATAGATCTAAAATGGACTTGAAAAATTTAACAATTTGTATTGATGCGGGTTGGTCAAGTAGAAGAAATGCAAATGAGTGTTGTTTCATTGTAATTGATAATAAAACAAAATTATTATTTGACCTCATTGTTATAACAAGGGAGAACTATTCTGGTGCAAGTGGGAACATGGAAGCTGAGGCGGCTAGAATTTTTTGTAACAAGCACAAAAAAGGAATTAATTTAATAGGTGTCGTCAAAGATGGTGACACCAAGTTAGCTAAAATTTTTGAAGCTACTTGGAAAAGTGTAAAAATTTTAAAAGACCTTAACCATCTTTTAAAAAACCTTCGAGAAAAAATTCAAAAAGAATCTACCTTTACTTGTGTAAAAAAGATTAAAGTTTCGATGACACAATGGATTATATCAAAATGTAAAAAAAGTTGGCACAATTTAGAATTAAAAATACATTTACAATTATCCATTTTCCATTTTTTAAATTATCATCATTGTTGCGATCATATTGAAAAATTTCAGGACAGATATGATTTCCCTGATTTAAATATTAAAGATAAAAGATTTTTGATTGAAAAAAAAATCAAAATACAAAATAACATTTCAAATTATTTAAATATTTTGGAGAACAATAAGGAAATACTCGAAAAAAAATTACACAGCAAAAATGAAACAAAAAGGGATAGAAAGCATTGGAAACATGTTATTGATGAAATTAATCATAAATATAATTATTTTTTTGAAAAAAAGGTCAATCTGTACAATAATAATATCAATTTTTTGCAAGAATCTGAAATTGAAGAAGAAAAAAGTTTTCAATTGTCTCCACAATTAATCGAATTAAGTAATCTTATTGATGAACTTTCTGATCGATCAGAAGTATTTTTTACTGCAGGATCTACAAACAAGAATGAAAGTTTTATGAATTCAAGGACGAAATTTATTGAAAAGAGGATTAATGCAGTTAAACAATGGGAAATGAGGTGCCAATTCTCTGCTTTAAATAGGGAATTACCCGAATGGAAAACAATTTTAATGGACACACTTGGCTTTAAAATAAATTTACCTCAAATCATTTCCCAACATAACAAAAATGTCGAAAAACAATATGAAAAGGTCCGACAAAACACAAGCGAATATAAAAAGGGGAGATTTATACGAAAGCTAAAAAATTATTCAAAAGAAAACCGAAGAAAAGAAGAGGGTCATTATCTTTTTAAAGGTAAAAAAGATGACCAAAATTCGAAAAGAAATAAAAAATATTCATGTAGATATGAGTGCACTACTTTGTATAAAACTCAATTATCACGCCTCATATATGAAATAATATTTCACCAAAGAGTGCCAGTTATGAGGGAAAAGGATATAATCTCAAAAGATTTATTACTAACGAAAAAAAAACTTTATTTGGTAAAAAATTATTTAAACAAAATTTTGAAAAATCTTCAAGAAAGAATTACAAAAAATGATCTCATGAAAGACAAATTAAATTTTAGAAAAAAAAAGGAAGCTTTAAAAACTCTTCTAAATTATATAGTAGAATTCGAAAACACATATAAAATTAAAACCAAACCTCGCCGGTCAAAAACATTAATCATTAACCCAGAAGAATTTCAACAAGATATTGAAATTTTCAAAGAAATAGACGATGACGAGGAAGAAACCGAAGATGGTTTGATTGAAGAAAATTGTCAAGAAAAGGACATTTTCCAAGAGAGTGAATTGGAAGAAATAGAAGAGATAATCACAAATGAGAGAAAACCATTAAGTAATATAAATGACGACAGGGTTTTTAGTATAACTTTTGATAAACGATTACCCTCTTCTTTTGTTAACAATACTCTCTTATTTGAAATCGAGAGAAGTAAAAAAAAATAAAGTTATTATTTTCTTTTTTTTTCAAAAAAAAACAATTTAGGGTAGTGGCTAACATGTAAATATTTCTTCTTCTTTTTTAATGAATTTTTCAAGAAACTAGAAATGAATATTTCACTATAAATATTCAGCTATTTCTTGAAAATAAAAGTTCGGTTATCGTAAGAAAGTTGTTAATACAAATTATTCTCAATTTTTTCACTTTACCAATATTATTTAAAAAAAATTAATTTTATGTTTTATTGAATTATTTTATGTTTTGTTTTATTTTATTTTATTTGAGGGTGATCAAAACATTGAACCTTTCATTGGTAATAGAGAAAAATATGTTTTATTTTATTGCTGATATTAGTAAATTGTATTTTTATTGAGTTTTCAAGTGAATTTAAAATTTAGAAGTGTTTTTTCGAAACAGTGTTTGATATTATCATTAAGATCTTCATTTTTTTGATCTTCAAGAAACTCGTTGTTAAATTTCTTTTTCATTTTTTCGTTTCTCAACAAGGTTGATCAAGTTTACCTATCTCAAAATTTCTTTTTCATTTTTTTGATGAAAAATGAAAAAAAATGATTTTTTGATCCAAATTGGAAAATATTTCGAAGATCATAAATTCACTGTTCAAATAGAATTGAACCAAAAGGTGTTAAGACAAATTGATAAATCCGACACGTAGTCCTTAAGAATAAGTTAAAAATTGAAAACATTTCAAACTTGTAAAAGTAACTGTAAATAATATTTAGAACAGCTTGGGTAATGATTTTGTTTTTATAGATTTGAAATGGAAATTAGGAAATGTAAGAAACAAATTGTGTAAAATCTTAGAAAGGTAATATTGTGAAAATTGAGAAATTTATTGGTATTGTTGGATTTTTATCCTGTTATTAATGATATTTGAATTATAAATGTGAAAAAATTTTTACTACATTTTAAATTTTTTTCTTTTTGAAATAGACTTCTCAGAAACGAAGCAAGGTGCAATTTGTGACTCTTTTCTCTTTTTGAAAAAAGTAAATTGAAAATGAAGTGAAAATTTTTCCCATTTACAAATCAAATAATAATAAGATAAATTCTCAGTCGGTAAATTTAACTTAGATTAGAGAACTCTTTCAACAGTGTTTTTATTAACAAAATTACCGTTTTCACCAGGATATGTAGTCCTTAACTTTTTATTTGGAAATTGAACCAAAATAATTTCATTTTTTGTTTTTCCACTACTAATTTTTTTTGATTCAAAAACGGATTAATGACAACAATATTTAGTAAGATTTTTTTTTCTTTTTTTTTCTCACCTTTTTTTTTTTTAATCTCCACTAAAATGTTACTTTTTTTTGATTCGTTTCTCTTTTTTGATTTCAAAAAATAATTCACAAAAAAATAACCAATAACAAAAAAAAAAAAAACAACATCAAACCCAAAAAACATAAAAAAATTTTGTTCTTCAAAGAAAAAAACTGTTCACTTCATAATTCAATTAAAAACAGCTTTTGTAACACCTGCTTAAAATTGATTTGCGATCAATGCAAACCTGATCACGAGAAGCATGAGGTAATGGATTTAGACGCTGCGATTAGTAAGTACTCTATGGAATATTTACCACGCGAAGAAGAGTTGAAGAAAGCACTTGATCTAACCAGCGACTACCTGCAGAAGAGCGAACAAGAGGAGAAGAGAATAAACGAAAAAAGGCACCAGAGTTTAGATTACATTGAGGAACAATTGGGGCAAGTCGAAGAGATCATGAATGACAAAAACGAAGACTTCACTGAGAACATCGAATGGGAGTTTGGGAAAAGGAATGAAGAATTAGAAAAGCTTGAAGGCGAAACTGAAAAGATGATTTCAACACTTGAAGAAACTGTTAACAATTACCAAAGTCTTGTCGACAAATTAGAATCGAACGAACCCAAAGAGATCCTCTCAACCTTGCAAAAATTTAAAGAAACGAAAGAATTGATCAAGCCATTCAAAGAGAGTATATTTACACAAGACATCGATCATAATCTATATATCCAGTCAAGGCAATTATACTCAATTAGCTCTCTGGAATTGTATGGGCATGATTTCTCTGGTTCTATTTGGACTGTACCAGAAAAAATATTTAAAAATTGGGAATTTGAATCCAAGATTGAGATCTTAACAAAGGATATGAGCTTCTTTGATCAAACTGTTACCGTTACAGGGAGGATCATTGGCGATGGCTATAGCCAAAAAGTTTCTTTTAAAAGGGAAAAGAATGCAAAGAATATCTTTGTCCTGCAATCGAAACTTGCTGGGCATGGTGACTACGAAATCATTTTGCAAGTTAACGAATTTGATCTGCCCAAATGCAAATTATTTATTCAAGACAACAAATATACCGTCTGTAAATGGGACAAAAACAATGCTACGAACACATCTTATTCCACCCATTATAACATAACAAACAATCAATTGACAGCAACAAAATCCCAAAACAACGGAACAATCAGTTGCCTGAGATCAACGCAAATATTTAAAACAGGACCAATCAAATTTGGAATCAAGATCGATAAAATGGGATCTAATGCAAACACAGACGGAAACACTCAAATAGGTATCACTTCCTCTAATTATAGATTTGCTGACTCTTGGTTGAAGAGCACAAACTCTTTTTATATTGGAGGCAATCAATTAAAAGAAAACGATATTATCGAAATTCAAGTTGATTTTGGTAAAGAATTAGCCTACATTTTTAATAAGGATAAAAAAATCAAGGAACAGTCAATAAAAGGATGGAATGGCATTTATTTGGCTTGTGCTTTCAGGCAAACATCAACTCAAATTTCACTTCTTTTATAAATCATTCATCTTTTCTAATTGTTTAACTATATACATACAAATATGTATATATATATATATATATATATATATATTCATATACACTATATTCAGCTTTTATTCTTATTTTTTTTTTTATTTTTAAAATTAGTTCTTTAAAGATACTCTTTTTATTTTTGTTCTAATAATATATCTATTTGTGATATATAATAATTTAGTTATGATAATATTCAGTAAAAAATGGAATCATAATAAACTCAAAAATAAAATTTATTCATTAAATTTTTTGTCTTGATCTTTATATTTTCTTCTTTTATTTCGAAATATATGGTTTTTTTTTGTGAATACGATCAAATCTCAAACACAGGAAATTTAAAAAAACCTTGGAAATCCAATTTTTCTTATCAATTGAAAAAAGTGTTTACAAAATTTGAAAACATATTCCCATTTTATAGATAAAAATAAAAATCATTGAATAATTATTAACTAAACTAAATTCCATAAATTTGGATAAAGTTTAAATAGTTGAAAGAATAACAATACTACACTTTACATTCAATTTGAAAATAATTTTTATTTTGCAAACGAAACTAGATTTCAAAAATTTTGACTCACTTTTGATTGTTAATGGAAGTTGTTTTGAGGGTTTATTCCAGTATTCTTCTCAAAAAAAGATTTTCAAATTTTTGGAAGAGAAATATTTTTTCTTAATTTTGCAAATTTTATTTTTGCTTTTTGAAATTTTTGTTTTTCTCTTTCTTTTTCTTGTTTTTTGTAAAAGATCTTTTGGAAAAAAAAAAGATCTTCGAAAAGACAAATAATCATACTGAAAATTAAGACTATGTAATGTCTTTTAAAATGAATTTAATTATTAACAAAAAATCTACTTGTTAAATTTTTTTCAAGTTAAAGTTCAGTAATAAAAAATCGGTAATTACTCGTTTCAAAAATTGTTACTCACTTTTTTTTTTAGTTTTTAGTTTTCGTTTTTTTAGTTTTCCAATTATTAGGTTTTTTGTATAGTTAGAATGATTGTAAAGTGAATTACAAATCATATTTAATTATTAATTGTTCTTGAATACTAAAGGATATTTTTTTTTTTTTCAATTTATTATTTCAGGTGAGTCACATATTTTTGAAATAGTGTTTATTATAAAACCACATTTGAGTAACCTAGTATTAATAATTTTATAAGTAATCATGTTTATCCAAATAATTCAAAAAAATTCAAAAAAAACAAAAAAAAAATTACTCTGTCCAAAATAATGAAACGAGCTGAACAAAAAATCTGTATATAAATTTGTTGAAATTTCGCCAACAAATATTGATTGATCAAATGATAAGATACCATTGGCCAATTGTATGTGGTTTTTCTATTTAATAACCTTAATACTAACATTCTCTCAACCATTGATAAAAAATTACAGATCTAACCAAACATATTTCGTAACGGGAAAAAAGGAAATGAAAGCAAAAGAAAAAAGATTAAAAATGAAATAGTTTGTAAAATCAAAATTATTTCCAAATTACATGTAAATTGTTTTATTGTTATTTTTTCAAATTGTTTAAAATGTATCCAAATTTTTGGTGTTTAGTTTATTTGAATCAATATTTATACATATATAAACATTGATAAAGGGCAACATAAAATTTTAGCTTCAACGTAGATTTGTCTATAATTAAAATATGCTGTATTTGGACAGAAATAATAACAGTAATATATGTCCACATGGTTCCTTTATCTCTAAAAAATCTATTATAAATATAATTTCACAATTAATATTTAGTTTTTTGCTAATGATCAAAATTAAAATATTTTGATTTTGGAATTATTCTATTATGCTTTTCCAAATATAAAAATAGAAACTCAAAATAATAATATTATAGTATTCTAATAATTCATATTTAGAACTTACTAAAGTAACTTTTTTTTTTTTATTTTTTTAATTTCAAAGATTAACAGAATAATCATTAACATAAAATCCCAAATACTGGCTAATTCTGTTCCATTTTTATGAAAACTATTTGTTGTCACAATATTATTCTAAATATTTCATAAATAATTATTCAAAATAATCTATTATTTAATTATTTACTCCGAATATAACATATTTAAAAAATAAAAAACTGAAAAAAAGGTGATTATTTAACTCAGTATTACGAAAAAAAAAAAAAATTATTTTATTTGGTATAGTGAAAATTGTTGTTTCAACCTTAAACTTGAACAACAATCCAGATTTTTTCTAATTTTTTTAGGTTGTTTTTATTCAATTAAAACAGAAAAAATTGATTTGTGCTGTTCTTTGAATTAAAAAATTATATATTTTTTCAAGTTTAAAATAATTATTGTTATTTTTTAATAAAAAAAGTAGATTTTTTAAACCGAGTTATTTTAGAACTGAGTGGTTTTATTTTTAAAATGTATTTGTGTAAACATCCTTCCTTGCTTCTGTATACCCGAAGATTTCATTCTTCTTTCTAAGGAAATAAAAGTAATTTGAACTAATTCAGAAAAATGTTGAATTTTGAACTTTTTCAAATGTGGGAAATATGTCAAACTTTTAAGGACTAGGTTTTTAGGTGAAAAAAGTGAAATAATGTATAAAATCACCCTTGAATAAGTTATGTAATCCAAGTAATATTTGTCCAAGTAGAATTTCTTTTCGAAAAAATGAGAAATTTTCATAATTTCAACAATTTTCACAATTTTTACCTTGTTAGATCATGCCAAATTTTGATTTTAATATTTTAGAATTTCCATTTCAACTTTCGGAACTCACACTATTTTCTAGAGCTGTTCTACAGATTTTTTAAATATGCTTTTTCAATTCTGAAATGTTCTCAAATTTGAAATTGTACTTGAAAATCCACAAAAGGCATTTTTTGCAATTATTTTTTTTGTTATTTTCAATTTTGCTTTTCATTGAAAAACAAAGAAAAATAGTCTTCATGAAAATGTAAAGATGTTAAAAAAATTTTTTTTTTTTTTTTTTTTGTCCAATTTCTTCAGATTGAAAATTTTTTTTGAGAAGCGAAAGTGAAATAACACAATTACTCAACCCCCTCAAGGGTCCAAACTTAGTCCTTAATTTTAATAATTATACTGGTATTTGAATTTCAAATGGGAAATTTTTTCACTTGGTTTACAATTTCCTTTTTCAAACAAAACTCCAATTTACAACCTGACCCTGTAGGGAAACTCTGTTTGTCATAAATAAGGAAAATGAATTAAAAATATTTTCCCATTTAGACTTCAAATACCAGTATTGGAAAATAGCTTTGAAAGTTAGTTTACTTTTGAGTAATCAGATTTTTTCATTGTTATTCAATTTCAAGAAGTGGTAAAATTATTTTGGTTGTGTAGCACTCAGTTTTTTTCTTGGTTTTTCAATTTCAAGATGCTAGGTTATTTTTTTTTGAATTTGCTATTAAATTTACTTGAAGATTGTTTTTAGTTTACTATTACCTTAAACCAGAAAAAATAGTGATCTTTTGGACAGATTGATAATCACATAATTTACAAAAAATTATTGAATGTTTTCAGATTTTAAATAACAATCTAATCAAGAAAATAATTAACTTGAGTTAATTCAAAAAAAAAGACTTTAAAGATAATAATTTATGGTAATTCTACGTTTTGAAACTGCTATAAATGAAAATTTATTTTTTTTTAATTCTTACTCTTCTATAATTATACCGAATGTCAGAATTAGGTTCAAAACACGATCTCACAAGTTCCATCTCAAAATTCCTAGACGATCACTTCGTTCTTTTGGTCTTAAAATTCCTTGAAGAACGAGATTTTAACAACAAAAACCAAAAAAATCTTGCTATTTCAAAATTAAATGTTCTTCAAAAAACTAATAGACACGAAGACTCGATTAAATTATATAAAGAAATAAATGAAACAGAAAAAGTACCAAAAGAAATGCTTGAAAAAAACCAAAAATTCTTAAAACAATTCGACAATTGGCTCAAGCTTTCAAAGCCAATCATCGAATTATTACCAAAAATTGTAAACCCAAAGAAAGACACTTCAATCGAACAACTTAAAAAAGAAAACAATGTAATTCTAATTCTTTTTTTTTTTTTCTTTTTTCTTTTTCTTTTTTTTTTTTCTTTTTTTATTCATAAATTTGAAAAAAAGTACAAGCACATGATTTCAGTCCCTACTGCACAACAGTGTGTGGTAAAAATTTTCATTGGTTCAATTACGATCGCTTTTTAAAAAAAAAACATTTTTTATTTTTATTTTTGCTTTTTTTTATTCTTTTTTTTTTTTCAATTTCCAAATATTCTTTGTTTTATAATTTCTTCAACAGTGAATATTTGGTTGATCCGAAAATTCATTTTTGTGTGTTAATAAACATTTAAATCCCAACCCTCATTCAAACGATCAACAAATCACCCACTAAACAATTATTCTCTTTAACTTCAAGCAGAAATATATTAAATAAAAAAAAAAAAACTAATACATAATCAGCCATTTTCTTCAAGTAAAAACCTCAAGACTTTAACAATGGTCTGTAATATAACTCAAAGTAATCAATACAGATCTTGTGTTTTTTTTTATTTTTTTTATTTTTTTTTTTTTGGAAAGAAATGAATAATTAAGAACAAAAAATCAAACAAATCGATAAAATTTTCGATTTACGATTATTTTTGTGTGGTGGGACGTAATTAGTTTTTTTTTTAAATTCAGAAACAAAAAGAAAATCATATCTTTTCTTTTGAATTCTGGAAAATTGCCGTTAGATTTTTTTGATTTTTCTGTTTATTAGGAAAATCGATAGATTTTCGTTACTGTAGAGAGAAAAATGTTGGACAGAGAAAAATAGTTGGACAGTAATTTTAATTGGGAACATTACTGAAAATGATTTTTAATTTCTTTCGTTTGTGAAATAACCTAAGAAAATAACAATAATCTACTTATTAGAATAACAATTAATGTGATTCTACTTTTTCAAAACCTTATCTCTTATAATCTAAAGCAAGTTTAAAATTTATCATTTTCAGAATTAATAGTAAACTTTACTAAAACTTGGATTTTTGTTAAAATAGCATGATCTACTTTAGTTATCAACCATTCAAATGAGTATTCTACACACACCACAGATTAATGACTTGTAACACATTTAAACCTGGATTTATATAAAAGTCACCTAGTTATCAATAGGATTTGATTTTCAATTTAACTAATGTTCCAAATTAAAAATGGTTTCCAACCATTTTTCTGTGTCAAACATTTTTCTCTCAACAGTTAGGTTTTTTTGAGTTTTCTATTTATTTGGAAAATCAATAGATTTTCGGTAGGTTTTTTTTACTTTAGAAATAAACCGAAAATTCTAATAAATTTTCGGTTTATTTCTAAAGTAAAAAAAACCTAGAACACTTCACAAATAAAATAGAAAACCTCAAAAAAACCTAGAACACTTAACAAATAAAACAAAAAACCTCAAGAAAACCTCAGCACTCTACGGTACTCTTATGCACTTGACGATATTTCCGGCATAGAAAATGTAAAAAAGATAAAATTTAAGAATTCTAAAACAAATAACAATTTTTAAATGAACTAAAATATCCTCTCCAGATATTTTTAAAAAATTGAGGAACAAAAATTTTTCAAAGGTGTTGCTCTAACAGTTCGACTCACTCTTTTAATAAGTTTTAGTCGAGCTTTTTTATAACTTTTAGTATTCATTATTGATCAAAAAAATTTGAATTTGTTAAAGTTTTTAACAAACATCTTTTAATAATTATTATTTGAATATTCAATTTTAGAAAAAGTTTTTTTGACTTGATTTTTATAAAAGATCTTGTTAGTGTTCATTTAGGTGGATGTGTGAGGCCATTACAAGTTTATTGCAGAGAAAGAGCAGGTGATGTGATTGTAATTTCTAATTTTGTATGATTTCGATTTTTGGTCTAATTTAGAAGACTGATAAATTCAAATTAAAAATATTTAAATTCTGTATCATATTGCAAGAAGAAAAACTTAATTACACTACGAAATTTTCGTAATCAAATGGCCTTGTGAAGTATCTTTGTGCATTTTTCAAACAACAAAACATAAAATGATTTTGGAATTCGAATTAAAAATTTCTAATTTATTAACTGGAATATGACAGTATAAAGATACACATAATTCAAGAACGATGATAAATACTTAAATATGATGTGATTGAAAGAATGTTAGGGAAAAAAATAAAATTCAAGATCTAAAATGAAAACAATTAACAAAGAATCTAGTTTTGAAGATTAAAATAATTTTCAGAAACTCTGTTTGAATTGTTCGGATTATCCAGAAACGGAAAATTTTGGTTTATTATTATCAATACAAGAAAAAATGAAAAAAACGGGATATGATTTTTTTTTTTTTTTACTTAATTGAATTGCTTCAAATCAATATTTTTAAAATTGAAATTTCAATGATCCAAAACTAAAACTAGAAAAATTAAAATAATTTTTAACAGATAGGGTACTTTCAGTTTGATCCACATTGGATTTGTAATATCATTTTCATCCTTGTCTTTTTTCTCTCTCTAAAAATCAGGAATTTTGAATGTTTTTGTTAATAGAGAAAACTACTACATTTAGTTGCAGTGTCATGGTAAGCTAGACATAGATAAATATAAAAGAAATAAATTTTAACATTATTTATCTAATGACAAACTCAATTTATTGTATTAATTATTATTAAAACAAATTACCAAAAAAAATTCATCCCAAATGTACAACATGTTGTTTATAAGATGTTTTTGGATGAGTGTAGGACAAAAAAGAAAGTTTATTATGCATTCTGGAAGGGTTAATAATTTGCTTGAAAAAATATAAAAAAAAAATAAAAAATCCAGAAACCAAAAGAAAGAAGTATTTATAGAAATTCAAAAGTTAGACGAATTTAGGATAAAGATATTTTCAATCTTAAATTCAATAAAAACAGACTTATTTTCATCTTGATGAGAAAAAAAAATCTTAATAATATAATAAAAAAAGCTTTTATATTAAAGAAACAAATATGGGTTTAGTTGTACTCTTTTAAAATAATTGACAAAAACTATTTTTAAAAAAATAGATATAAAAAATCAATTAGTAATTCGAGAAAGGCTGTTGAAATTTGTAAATGAATTCTTCATTATGAAATTTTATTCTGTTTTTTTTTATTTTTTGGTTTTGTAAAAACCTAATCAAAATTTTTATTTTTTCACACAAACAATTCGAAATTAATTCATTTTTTTAACTCTTTTTTCATCAAAAAATCTTAGATTTGTTCAAAAAGTATTTACACAAAAATCCATATTAACAAAAAATTTGATAAAAATTATTTTTAGATTTGAAGCAAAATCAATTTTTCATTTAATGAATTTTTTTTTTTATTATCATTTGATTGATTGGGAATGAGAAAACTTAAACACTATTTTTTATTTTTATTTTTATTATTTTATTTCAATCAGTTTCATTTTTAAGGCACAAACTTTCAACGAAATTAAAAGTACAAAAAAAATTCCAAATTAAGATCCAAAATTCAAATCTCAAGTAAAATAATTTGTAAAAAAAAATTCCAAAAATTGTGCCTTAATTTAAAATTTTTTTGATAAAATAGAATTCTAAAAAATGTACTTTAATTTGAGATTTTTCTGAGCCTTAAATTTCGTTGAAAATTTTTGCCTTAAAAGTGGAACTGACTGTTTTATTATGAAACAATCACCACCCAAGATATTATAAAAAAAAAAAATTTGAAAATTAACTTTAAAACAGTCACCAAACTTAAGTTGACCTATTTTTTAGGTTCCTCTTAAAAACTTTTTTTTGTCATCACACTTTTTTCAAGTAACTTTATTTTATATCTTGTTTATATTATCTTTGTGAATTTATAATTGAATGTAAAATATTTTTTTTTAAAAAAAAACTATTATAATTTCATGAAAAAAACTATTATTTCTTCAAAAAACAAACCCCTATTATTTGTCCATAAGATCAGAAAAGTAAAAGGAAAAATCATTATGAAACAAGATTTTCCAATTCTAGCCACACCAATTCCAAAGCAGATATTAATATTGATTTTTTTCATCTTTTTTTATTTTTAATTTTGATCTTCCAAAACTTTTTCTTAATAGATAACCGAAGAAAATGTTAATTCATTGTTACAATACTCGAGAGGGTTGTATGGAAGAGGTGATTATTTAACCTCCTTGGAATATCTCAAAATCACACAATTATTATGTTCCGAAGATTCTCTCAAACTTGAAATTCAATGGGGTAAAGTTTCATGTTTATTACTTTTGCCTAACGAACGAGAAAGGTTGCCACTTGAATTTGAAACGCTCCGAACATTAATTGACTCATCAAGAAAAAACAAGAGCAAAAAAAAAATTTTACAAGAAAAAACATGGCTACTTCATTGGGCCTTATGCTATTATTTTACATCTGATGAAAAAACTGCCTCTCAATTTGTAGATAAATTCTTTTATGGACACTATGTGGAGGTAATTTCATCGATTTGCCCATACCTCTTAAGATATTTAGTTATCTCTACATTTTTAAACTCCAAACGAAAAAATTATACAAGAGATCTTGCAAGATTAATAAAACAACAAAGACCATACTATAGCGATCCAATAACTGAAGTTGTTTATCAAATTTATATAACTTCGGATCTAGAAAAGGCACAAGAAATGTATGAAGAATCGATCAAAGTAATGACCGGTGACTTCTTTTTACACCGCTTTATTGAAAAGTTTACCTATGGTGTCAGAGCCTCCATCTTTGAATCCTTTTGTAGGATCCATCGTTCATTCTATGTTTCGGAATTTTCCAATTTAATTAAAGTAAATGATGATTTTGCTAAAAAATTCATGAATGGTCATGCAAAATTACTTGCAATGGAATTAACCTATGGGAAAGATGACTTTGTTAAGGCTGGTTCACAGAATACTATCAGAAGACAATTTAATACCAGAACTAGATACCAAAACCAAAGATCTGTAAATATTGATCAAACAATACAAAATTTTGAAATTCTTAGAAGTGAAAAATTAGAACAAGAAAAAAATCAACAAAAAAACAGAAGAAAAAAAAAATAAGTTGGATTTTTTCTTTTAGTTTATTCAAGAATTTTTAAATTCTTTAATTATTATTTTTTTTTTTTTTATTTTTATATTTCTTTTATTTATTTTTCTTTTCAAATTATAATTCTCAAAATTAAAAAAAAAACAACAAAAACAAAACAAAAAAAAAAACCAAAAAAACAATTATTATGATTTATTGAACGTAATAAAAAATCATAAGGAAATTAGACTAATATAAATTTGAATTTATTTTATAGAATATTATTTTGAAATTTTTAATTTATTTATTTATTTTATTGATTTTTACAATTGTTTTTGTGTATCAAATTTGAAAATTAAATATTTTATCTTATTTGATGGTTGACTATAAGACAAACATTTAAGGATAACCAAAATGAATCTTGAAAATAACCCTTAGGTATTATTGTTCTTAGAGAGTTACCACGACTGTAAGTTTGCAAATAAATACTTAATAATCTGTTACTTTTCCCTTTTAGAAACTGTTTTTCCAATAGTAGAGTTTGAATTTAATCACAAATTCTGGATTTTATAATATCATATCTTTAAGAGTTAAAGAGATATAAAACAAAAGACAATTAATCTGATTTAATTTTTAAAAGTACCCACACAGGTGTAAATATGGAATGTAATAAAAAATAGAGTTTTCACAATTTTAGAGACAAATAATGTGTTTCATGTATTTATCCAGATTGTAGAAATAATAAACCAAACTTTGGTTTTGATTTTTGAGTTTGGATGGACTTTCAATATAAAATCGTTTTGTAAACACCAATACTTTGTTCGAAAAGTGTTTATTTTTTTGAAAAAATTGGAGAGATTGTTGTTTGCCAAACGATTTTTTGATTAAAATGATTATTAGTCTATTAAGATAATCAGATATTATGTTTAGTATTACCAAAATTTAGGTTAATTCATGAAACCCTTTATTTGTCTTGAAAATTGTAAAAACTCTATTTTTTTGCAACATTCATATTTACAATTGTACAGTGGAAGTAATATTTTAACTCTCAATGATAAATCCACATGTCTTATTATACAACAGATCTAATAAAAGCGGATTTAAACGGATAGTTATCTCTCTTCTGTAATTATTATACTTTAGCTTGAAATAAACCGAAATTATATTGGAAATTTAATTCATTTTTAAAGATCACCTTATAATATCCCCTTCATAAAGTAACTTAAAACTGAAATTTTGAAAAAGAATAAAGAACTAAATATTCAGTCTTTTTAAAAACGTTTTGGGAAATCAAAAAAACAAAAATTTAAATAATTATTATTATATTAACAATTTAACTTTTATTAATAAACAAATCTTGATAACAAAAAAAAAAAAAAAAACATTTAATTGTCATATTTTCAAGATGATAGAGAGAATACGTTATTGCTATTATTTCTTAATGAAAAAAACAAATTAAATTCAAAATTTAAATTTTTAGTATAGATAGATATTTTTAATATTTAAAAAAAAAATTAACTTTAAGAATTCAAATCATTTAAATACTAATCCTTGAATAAAAAAAGTAATTTTTGTTATTTTGTAAATTTTAGGGGTTTTCAGTATTCAAATCAAAATCTAAACTCTGGAAAAGAGAAGATAATTTTACTTGAATTTGAATTTTGAGCCATAAATTAGGATTTTTTTAAATTCCTTAAACTTATTCCAAAGTTTTTATCTTAAAAACAGAACCGACTTTAATCAGATAATTATTAAGAATTGATTCACATCAAAAATAAAGTTAAAAATAATTTAAATTATCTAAAATAATTTCTGAAAAAAAAAAATTCCAAAAAATGTTGAATAATTTGAAATTTTTTTGATAAAATAGAATTCTAAAAAATGTACTTTAATTTGAGATTTTTTTGTGCATTAAATTCCGTTGAACTTTTCTTCATTAACAATGAAACTGATTGTAAAAAAAAACTTTTTTTTCTCGTTGAGAAGGGGAAAATAGCCAAAAAAACTTTCTAAAATTTCATTTACTTTTGAATTGTGTTTAATTAACAATTTAACAGACTTCAAAATTCTGTTTCGACAAATAATCTGTAAAGGGGTATCATACTTAGACATCAATAAGTTTGAAATCCCTTTATTGTGGTAAACCTGGTATTTGAATTATAAACGGTTGAAGAATTACATTTCATTTTCAATTTCCTTTTACAAATAGAGATCGAAACCACAAATTGCAAACTACTTTTTAGAGAACCATATTTAAGACAGAAAAATCTGGAAAAGAAGTGATAATTTTTTCTCATTTACAATTTAAAGGCGGGTATCTTTAAGATTTTGTTGTGCACATAATTGGTAGAAATATGCAAAGTGGTCATATTTACTAATTCTTTGACGATTGTTAAACCAATTTTGTTTTCAATCAAAGCCTTGATCACTTCAATTTGATTGATTTCACTTAGAAGAATATGGTGTATTTTTCCCATTGTAAGTACTTTGTCGTAATCTACACCGTTTCTGAGAAGAAATTCTACAATTTTCACAGGTCCCAATTTACAATCAACATATAAAACGATTCTTCGTCAAAATTTGTTTCATTTAAACATGTATTTTGTTTTAAACAATATTTTAAAGTTAATAAAGCATTTTATTTAATAACTTCAAAAAGTTCATCCATTAATTTTTCCTAGTAGGCTGAAATTTCAACTTTACTTGAGGCTGTTGTTTTTCTTTATTTGAATTTCAGGTCAAAGTAGAAAAAAGGAATAAATGATTTTTGATCAATTGTAATATTTTGAATAGTTTTGTTGTCATTGAGGAATTATGAGTTTTTTTAAGTGGCTTTGCCTTTTTTTATACACTAACAAGCATGATATTACACAGAATAGATTCACTGAGAATATTATTTTTGATTTTGAAAAGAGACAATTTTATATGCCATTGTTAAAAGAAATCTGCTGAATTTGTAAAACTGTGTTTCAAAATAAAAAGTAATATGTTTCAATTTTCCACAAGTCTTACACACCATGTAGTTTCAACAGAGTTACAACAAATAATATATAAATTTGAAATTGGTTCCTTAAATTTCTACCTTTTAAAAAAAATTTTTTGAACTATAATTCGATTTTGCTGTTGCTAAATAGTGGTAAAGAATTTGTAAAAAACATGTTTTAAGGGACTAATCTCTATTAAATTTTTCTACCTAAATTTAATAGAGATTGAGAAAATATTTTTAACTATTACTAAGATTTGAAAAAACCTATTTATTTTCAATATTAAACATATTTCTAGCAAACGAATCCTTATTTAGAAATTAGTTGAAAAAAAAATAATCGAGACTAGTCCCTTAAAATAAATCCCCTACTTCTTTTTTCTTTAAAGACAAAAATTAAATGATCAACGAAACCGACTCTAAATAATAAGTAAATACAGATTGATTTCTTAAAGTTCTACTCATAAAATAAGAAATTCAAAAAATGAAGGATCAATTGCTAAAAAATATATCAAAAAATAGAGTTAATTTTTTGAGATAATTATTACAAAAAAAACCAAAAAATTCCCAAGAAAATTTTAAAAAATTGAATTCGGAATAAAAAACTTTCTTAAAATATCAAGGAGTTTACTTTCAAAATTGATTTTATGAAGTAATAGTGTTTGGGAATTTTACTGAATTCGGTCTCACATTGTAACAAGGTGAAAAAAAAAAAGCAAATGTTTTTTTTGAAACATGGGTAGTTTGACCCACTGAATATTTTCAATTAAACTTTTGGATTTTAGTTTTTTAGAAACAGAATCAATTTGTCACAAAGGAATTCACAAATTTGTAATTTAAAAGTGTAAAAAAGAGTAGCTATGCTTTGGAAATAAAGCAAACAATTATAAATCAGTTTCTTATCAAGATAAGTGAACGTATTTTAAGCTAGTCTTGACATCAAAACTTAATTCTTCTTCATAAAACCCCAATTGGATTGGTTCGTTTGTGAAAAAACAAGAGCATTTAACAATTCGCTAAATGATCATCAAATTTAATCCCTTCATATTTTGAGAATAAGAAGAATAAAATCGTTAGTATTCTATTTTTACAACCCAGGATAACCCTTTCAAGGTCACCACGTTTAATTAACCCTTATTCCAAGCTTGAAATATTGTATTATTTGAGTAATTTTTTGTCAAAATAATTGTTTTTTGGTACTTTTTAATAAAAAATGATTTCTTAATTGGAATTTTAACGATCTTACTTTTTTAATAAAATGGAATTTTTTTGTATAATTTTATTCATAAAAAATCTCCAAATAAACACAGTAACGCCGAATTTCGGAAAATATTGGATCTTTTTCATTTTTTGGAAATGTTCCAAGTTTTCACTTTTTTCGATGTTTCATTTTTTTTAATTATTTCTTCTTTTTCTCATTTTTTAATAAGAAAAATGAACAATATTTATCTTAAAGTTTTTCTTCACTCTGGAGTGTTCGTTCCAAAAACGAATTTATTTAAACGTAATATTTAATCCTTATAACCAAATTTGCCTTCGAAATTAAACATATTTGCCTAAAATAATTTTTTTCCCAATTTTTTTACAAACTAACAACAGCCAGATTACCAAATTTATATTGTAAACTCAAATACGAAGAACAAGTATACACAAGCCAAGTTTTTTTTCAATCCAATAACCCAGAATGGAACGAAGTAACGAAATTACACTTTGAAACAAAAAAAAAAATAAAACCCTTTTAATCCCTTACTTTTGTTTTCAATATTACAAAACTAACACCAAAATACTGAACTTTTGTTTCCAATACAAACACAAAAAACAAACAAACAAACAACAAACAAACAAAAAAATAAAAAGTCTTTTCAATTTAAAACAAAGGAACAAGGTTTATTAAAAATTACTTTATACCGATATATAATTGATAAAGAAGATCCAATAATTGGAACATTTCAAATCGGATTACCTGAAATAAAAAAGCTGTCTGTCCAAACCGATGACTTTGCTGTGAAAAGCAAAACGAGGATTGGTTCTTTAAGGTTGTCGTTCCAGAATTTAAATGTTCAAATATCCAAGCCAAAACCAAACCGAAGGCAAGCACTACTGAGGTATTTAGAAGAAGGATCTCGCTTTGCACAAACGGGATCTAGTACACTAAATCACAACAATTGGAGAAGCATTTCAAAAATAATTTTAACAAAGGGTATAACAAGAAATAATTCAATGAGAATCTCTTCGGCAACCCCTTATGATCTGTTAAACGTCGATCAAATGAAAACAGATGAGAATTATAATTTACTAACAAACATAAACTCAAATCTAAGTCAAAATACAACCACAAACACAAACACAAACACAAATACAACCACAAACACAAATACAAACACAAATTCAAACACTTCCGAATCTGACGAAAGTGGATCTGAATCACAACGGTGGAAATCGTTGAATAAGGGAAATTATACAAGAAAGTCTATGGACAACATTTTTGAGAAGAAATCAACATTATCCTGGGAAGGGCAATTCAAAAAAGTGCAAGAAACATCGATGGCAAATGGAACAAATGCAAAAGCAACAACAAACCATTTGAAAAGATCTACAACTACTGATACCACATACCAAACTGAAAATAGTAATGAATTTCAAGAAAAAATCACGTCAACGAGTACAAACAGTTTAATTTCTACCTCAAACAAAAAAAAAGAATACCAAAATCAAATTAAAAAGGAATTAAAAAGACCAAAGAAAGCAATAAAGAATTTAGAATTTGTTTTTGGCTTTGGGCAAGAAGATAATTGGGAAAAAATGGCCTTTTTGAATGATGGTAAAGTTGCCTACAGGGCTGGTAGAATAGCAATAATTTATGATCCCGAAGACCATTCTCAAAAGTTTTTTACCCATCACAAAAGAAAAATTGTTTCCTTGATTGTTTCAAAAAATAGAAGACTAATAGCAACAGCGAGTCTTGACGGGCTGGTTTGCATCTGGGATTATCATAACATGCAAATTATACGCGATTTTAAAATACCTAGAAAGTGTAGACTTATTACAATGGATTTTAGTTATCCATTTGAAAAGCGCCACGGTAAAGGTTCAAACGGATTTTCATTTTTTGCCACTATATGCACAATAAAATCAGTGCCAAAGTCGAAATCAAATAAGAATGATAACGATACGAATTCAAAAGAGAAGAATGAAAAGGATAATGACTTAGGGTCGAAATCTGAAAATGTGAGCAATGAAAAAAAAGATAATAAAAAAGAAATTGAAAATGAAGATGAGGATAAAGGTGTAGAAAATAAAAAATATCGGCTATTGGTTTGGAATCTTGGAAATTTACAAGATAAAAATAAAATTGTGGCAAAAAAATTGGCTGCAAGTAATAGTTTTAAAGAAAAGATGGTAAAGGTATTATTTAATCCCGAAAACCCAATGAAAATAATTTCGTGTGGTGATAAAAAATTACTCTTTCATCAAATTCGAGGATTCTCAATTTCAAAAGATGACAATAATGATGCGGAGGGGGAAAGAAAAATGATAGGGGGGAAGAGAACAGGGGAAAACGGAAAAAAGAGAAAAGAGAAAGAAGGCAAAAACAACAATACTATAAAGATTAGAACTAGAGAGGGGAATTGGGTTAAAGAATTGCCCAAGATCTTGTTTTGTGCATTATTCGCATCCAAAAACGAAAAGATTTTAACTGGCACATCAAATGGAAATATCCTAGTATGGTCAGCAAAAACAAGGGAAATAATTGGGAAACACAAAGCAAATAACGGGCCAACCTTTTGCTTATCGGGTGCGACAAGGCAAAGCGCATTCATTTCAGGTGGCAAGGACGGGAAAGTCTCGATTTGGGGCGATGGCGATTTTGATAAAAGAAAAACACAGGCATTCAAATATGGATCGATTGTATCCTTAGATATCCATAATGGGGTGATCTTATTAGCTACATCTGAAAATCGGATTTTGTCAATGAGATCACTGGACGCAAAGAATGTTATGGAGATAACTACAGGCGCCAAAAATGTTGTATCGTCATTGTCCCTGCACCCGAGTTGTAGTATGATTGCTGTCGGGACGGAATCGGGGGATTTACAAATGATGAACCTAACAACCCGAAAGCAAGTCAATTCAAAGAACATTTCAACACTAATTTCGCAGTTGCAATTTTCTCCAGGCGGCAAATTTCTTGCGCTGGGGTTAAATGACGGCACATTAACAATCGTAAATTCACAGACATTGAAACAAATAGCTACCAAGAGCTCCAATAGTTCCCCGATTGCCTTTATTACTTGGTCAGCCAATTCAAAATTAATAGCAGTTGCTCATCGACTCGGAGCAATCATCGTATACAAATTTGGAAGCAATTCTTTAAAACTTGACAATAAATGGGACACGCTTAAGCAAGGTTTACCGCGCGCAATCGATCTGTCCACAAACCGCAAATATCTCCGTGCTGCAGTTGACAATAAAATAATTGGTTGGAGAATTAAAAATAACCAAATCCTTTCAAAGGGATTGGTCGGGATAATGTGGCAATCCCAATATTCCGAATTATACAAAAAATATTCTCATTCCAGAATAATTGATTATCATGAGGATTGTGTCGCTCTACCAAACAACAAGGATTCAATTCAAATATATCAAAAAAATAAATTGCAAGACAACCTTCATTTTTTCCACACAAATTCAGTTAGGTGCCTTCTAGTAGTGCAAGGTTCATATTTAATTTCAACAACTGAAAATGGTAAAGAAATATATTTATGGAGGATTTAAACCAAACCAAAAGATAAGAAGAAATAATCCTTTTTTTTTCTTCATTTTTTTTTTTTTTTTTTGTCATTTAAATTCTTTTGAAGAGATTCTTAATACATATTTATTTTTTATTGACAATTTGCTACCTTTTCCCGAATATTTTTTTTTTTCCTTTAATCTTTTGATTTTTTTTTAATCGCAATTTTATACTTTATCTATTTTTTCTCAAATAATTTGACATTTATTTATTTTTTAAAATGTTTAATAAAAAAAATCATTTATAATTTTATATCTTTTAAACTGTTTCTGGCTTGATTCAGTGTAAGAACTTATTTTAACAAAGATTAATATGAAAGCTGGTGAGAACATGCCTGATATTCCGATTATTACACAAATGGAAACACAACTTGAAATGAGTAGTGTTTTTTTAAGCAAAGTTTATGAAAAAAATCAAGAAAAGTTATTTCACAAGTCGATAATTAAAAAAAAAAAAAAAAAAGTGTCTTGAAAAAATTGGTAATGTAAAAGTGAGTCAAAAAATTTACAAATTTTCATTATTTTTTATAATTGAAATTCGAAAAATAAATAAGAAAAAAGTGGAATAATACACATCAGAGAATAGTTGATATCAGTCTGGTGGTAAATTTTAACCATTAGATTTTCTTAAAAATTGAAAAAACTCAAAATTCTTATTGTTAGATTTCAATAAAACAATAATTACTGTTTTGGTCTTCTATTGAAGATTACTGATCCAAGAGAAATCAATAAGATTTTTCTACGATAATTTTCACTCTTTCAATATCATTAAAATGACAGGTTTTTATTTAGTAACTATAGATCTTGCAAGAAAACTTAAATTCTGGCAAATCAATTAGGTTATCAAAAAAAATCAAAAAAGAAAAAAATAAAATGTAAGAAAAAGTAAAAAATGATTTCGAATTTGATAATTTCCAAAATAAAGAATTTCGGCTCATATTGACTTAAATCATTCAAACGCAGGTAATAAATCGATTACAACTGGAATATATTAACTAGATAGGAGTTTTGTTTTCTTTTTGTATGAACTGGATTTAAAAGGGGGTTTTCCGTTTTTTAAATTCACTTTTCCATTTTATAATGATCTAAGCACATTCTCTAATTTTAGAAAGGTATATTTATTAGGAGATTTTTATTATTTTTCTTTCTTAGTACCACATGGTATTAAATTTTTATAATCAGATGATGATTAAGTACTAAAAGTTATTTTAAATAAATATGAAGAATTTATATATAAATATTTTTATTCTACTTAATTTCAATATTAACTATTCAAAAATCCAAAATAGCTATTCAATGATTATTAAAAATTAATTTTTTTCTGATAATTTGATTTAATGATTTATAAGATCTTGCTTAATAAAAAAAAATAAGAAATTTTCTGATCTCAATTTTGTATATACATTTCAAGTGTTAAGATTCTTGATTATTTTTTTTTTTATTTTTTCTTAAAAATTTTTTTATCTAGTGAGTTTTAATATTGATTGAATTTTCAATATACTGTAACTTATATTTATATTTTATTGTTTTCAAATTATTTTATATCATAGAATTATCTATTTTTTATTGAATTTAGCATCTCTTTTTCTACCAAAACAAGTTTTTTTTTTTTAAAGATTTTCTGGAACTTTCTTTAAAATTTAAAAAATATTAAGAGATGTAATCATTATGAATATTTTTATAAATTATATATTACATGTATATGAATAAAACCATGTAAAATAAAATATTAAAAATAATAAACAAAATTATTCATTTTTTTTTTTGGAAATGACACAATTATGATAAGAATTATACAAATCAGAGTTTAATTTATCATTTTTCATTTTTTTTTTTTTTGATCATCTTTTTTTGTTCCGATTTTTCGCTTTATTTAGTTTTATTTTATTACTTTTTTTTGAATTGAGAAATAGTTTCAAATAGATCTGAGAATTATTCAAGAATTAAGTCAATTAAATCTGAATAAAATTGTTGTTTTTTATTAATTTTATTAAAAAAAAAACAAATCAGAAAGATTATCTTACAGATCAAACTCATTAAAATTAAGAATTACTAAATAACGAATAGATACAATATATTTCTGTCTTTTTTATCTTCTTGAACCGGAAAATTTAAAAGATTAAATTACCTTTAAATCCTAACCAATAAATTGGAAGTTTATTTTTTTTCTTGCAGTTCCATTTTTAATTTATAGCATTTTTCACTTGCTTTAATTTTTTGTGATATTTAACTTTTGTATTTTTTTGATTAATTTTTTAAATTTTTATAAAAAGTATCGTTAGATATGAATTTATTTTGATTGATTCATCCCAACTTTAAATTTTACCTAAATATCTTCTTAGTATTCGTAGTGTAAAGAAATATTAACGTATAGACAAAAATTACATGTTGCTATGTAGATTATTTTTCGTCTTATTTGGCCAATATCTCGCAAATCTTTCCTTTCATATGATATGATATGATTATACTATATTAATTTATTTATTGGATATAAATAATGTGTTAGTACTCTTTTTCTTTCTTTCATTACAAAATTATAGACATTTTTCTAATAATATATAAATATTTCTACCTTCAAATATATTTTTTAAAAGAATAATTTTTTTCAGATTAATTACCCTGATTAACAAAATTTATTTATTCCTAAATATTGATATTTTTTGGATTGGGAATTTTAATTCATAAGTGGGATAAAAATTATACTTTTGATTTTCTATCTTTTGACTCCCTATTTAATCAATATCCTGATTATTGTGAATTTTCTGTATTTTTTTTTTATTTTTAATTTTTTGGAGGGGGGCGTAATTTTACTCCTTTACTGATTAAAACCAATTTAAATTATGAGAATTTTCTAGAATGGATTATTTGAATAGGTCTTATATCAGTATATTCAGTTTTCTTTTTTTTAGAAAAGTAACCTTTTTTTATTAAGAGTTTTTCATTTTTAAGATTTTTAATTATTTATCCTAAGATTTTACTTTCTTTGAGTTTTTGGTTTTATGAAAAATATCTCTCAATATAACTTTTGATCTAAAGTCTATTCCCCGTTTTAAAACTTCAAGTTAGATTTTAAAATCAGAATTAACCATTTTTTTTACTTTTTTCAATTTTGAGGGGAAATGATTTTTTTTCCTTTTTCGTGTGTTTGGGGTTTATCATTATTATTATTACTTCTTTAACAACAATTTATATGTTTTTTTCACAATAAATAATTGAATGTTGAAATATGAGCAAATGTTAAAATATATAAATTTTTCATAAGTATAAACAACAATTCAACATGAGATTCTTTCATGATTGTATATTAGTACGTATTTAACATGTAATCAAAATAATTGATCACTTTCCAAAAAGCATAAGAGAAAAAAAAAGTTCAACAATATTTTTAATAGTAAACCTTTATGAAAATTTTAAGGGAGATCAATAGATAAAAGAAAAAAAGAAATTAACTTCAATTAATCATTCATTATAAACTATTTTTCAGTCAAAGGGCCCCGGTTGTAATGGTATAATACATGTGTTAAAAGGGTTTGCATAGATATTAGAAGAAAAATTTTATTTTGGAAATTTTCAAAATTGAAATAGTTTTTTCACATTTCAACACATTTTTGTTTTTTTTTTTTCAATTTTTTTTTAAAACATCGGGTAATTTAGTTGTAAAAATTTTTTTATTACAAGATCGATAGTAACTTGGTAAAAACCGGTTATTCTAAGGTCATTGAAACCATGTAAAGATTGTTGAGAAATCATATTGATTTCTATTACAATTCTATTCGATCTTTGATCTTGATATTTGTTTAATAAATGTGAAAATATTTCACTTCATTTTCATTTCCTTTTTCAAATAGAGAACACAAATACCAACAAACTTCGTTTGGGGGCTTAATTTCTAAAAGAAAAATATGGAAAATGAACTGAAAAATTGTTTCATATTTATTATTCAAATACCAGTAGAAGTTTAAAACGAACATTGTTGTTTTTCTCAATCGTTCCTAAAAATTTGAGTTTTTCATATTTTTAAGAAAATCTATTTATTAATTAGTTTTCTTTTAAACATATGTCAACAATTCTTTGATGTGTATTATTCTGTTTATTTCTTATTTGTTCTTCAAAGGTCAATTATATAAAATAATTGATATTTGAAAAAAATATTGGGACACTTTGACTTAAACAGAGTTTATTATTATCAATTTATCAATAAATGCAATGAAAATCAACTTAATTATCTAAAATCCAATGGGTTAATTTATTATATTGAAAATTAGTCAAAATTTCAATAAAAGATGACTCAAAGAACAACACCATATCAAGAGATAGTATTTTAAAAAAAATATTAATATACCATTTAATCAATTTTTTCTTTAATCATTGATATTTTATTTTATCTGTTGTTCTTCGTTTTCATTTTCAATAAGGTTTACTATTAAAAATTGGGTTAATACTTTTTTCATGTTTTACTTTTTGAAAAGTGGTCAATTATTTGTGCTGGAGTGAAATTATAAAAAGCATGAATATTTAGTTAAAAGAAGAAACTTTGTTTATTTTTTTTATTTTTTTTTGAATGTTGAAAATTAATTTTCACTTATAACTGTCGGTTTTTTTTTAATTTCAAAAATCAAAAGAAAATTTTTTAAAATTTCTTTTTATTTTTTTTTTAATAACAAAACCAAGGCACTTGATGGACACTTTTCTTTAGTTTTTTGAGTAACAAACAATTTATTTATTAAAAAAATAATCATAATTTTACAAAAAAAATAGGTACTCTACCATTCTTCTCTTATTTTTAACATTTTTATTTAGAAAGTATAATAAAGAATCACAATTTTCTTTATTATTAAACACAGAAAAGATAAATAGCAATGGTTGATATCGAATAATATCAAATATATTCTTATTATGGTGTTTATTTTTTTTCTATCTTTTGAATTAATTTTTTAATTCTAATTACTTGGGTTATTTTTAAAGTGTGGGCAGCACCAAAAAAATGATTTATGATCCCTGTTTGAAATTGGAAGAAAAGTAAAATTAATGATTTTAAGTTGCTACCCGCATAAGGACATGCAACACCAATAGAAAATCTTCTCATAAATTTCCTAGCAAATTCAAAAAAAAAATACTACATCTCCAAATTGAAAAACCACGTAAAAACCTGATTACTAGAATACCAAACTTCTTTGTAATGCTATTTCCAGAAAATAATTGTTGTTTTAAAGATTGATCCTTTTTACATCATTTTTAAAAATGTTCAAAATCCAATAAATTTAAAATTATTTTAAAAAAAACTATTTTTTTGAAAGAAAAAAGAAATTTTATTTTCTTAGAAAGAAGTGTACCAATAAAAGATATTTATAAAAAGGAAAACACAAAGTTTGAAAATAAATCAATCTAAAAACCCCAATTCGTTGGTTAAAAAATATAATAATGATTTTAAATTTGAAAAAAAAATAAAATTTTGATTATTCAAAGTACATCTCTAATCAATTTTTTTAATTTGTTGAACAAAAACAATATGAAAAAACAATCAAATAAATTAAAATACAAATCTCTCCCAAAATAATTTTATAACTCCCAGGAAAATTCAACTTATAACATAAAGAAATACTTTTTAATTTGATTATTGTTAATCAATAATTAATAACCCAATCTTATTTTATTTTTTTTTTTAAGTAAGTTATTAACAAAACTAAGATTTAATGTATAAATATTCTTTACAATAATTACTCAATTTTGTTTTAGATTTTCCAAACAAATAAAATTCATTCAAACTAATAATTCAAAAAAAAAAAATAATAAATAATTACCATTAACTTATAGAAATGATGACAATTCATTTTTTATACTCTGAATATTTGAAAAATAATATTACCCAATCTTTTATTTTTTCAAGAAATTTAATAAATATTTGGAAATAAAAGAAAAGATCAATTTTTATTGGATCTTCAATGGGTTAAATATTTACTTTATTTTGATTGTATCTTTAATATAAGATTGAATTTAGAAGGTTATTTGTTCCTACTAACTCTTGGAAATTACTAAAAGTGAGATTTCTCCAAAATGTAAATCTTCTTTTTACAAATTTTTTTTTTCTAATTTGATCCAAAAATTCAAACGTAAAAGAGATCTTGGATATTTTTGCTGCTAAGATAATTGGGAAAAATACACTTCTTTAAAAAAAGAGAGAACACATTTCTCTAAAGTTGATATAAGAAGTTTAATTCTGTTGTATATTGGGTTTAATAGTATCCTTGTGTAAATAATAAAACTATTACTTTTTGGTTTAAAAATTAATAAGAGTTCATAGTCCCTTAAACCTGAGAAAACAAACCATTGTATTTATATTTTCAATTAAAAAGAAAATCAACAAATTCACGATGAAAAATTTTACATTTATTTTCTTTTTCAAAAGTCAAATTCGCAAAATTAATAAATCCGATAAAGATCAAATTAATTCATTTTTTTTCAAATATATTCCAACAAATATTTCTTTTCTCTCAAAAGAAATGAACAATTCTGAAACAGAAAGAAAAGAAACCCCAAAATCCCAAAACCAAAATCGAACTGAAATCGTATAATTTCTTTTTCAAAATCACAAACAAAATAAAAAAAAAAAAATTATTAACGGATAATTCAAATCAAAATCATTATAAAGATTCAAACAAAAACTAAACCATAACCTCTCTCTTTTAATTGACATGAACACTTTTTTTTCTTCTCTTGTCTTTAATTAAATAAAAACACTTTTCTTTTTCCAAATAAAAAGAATTTTGAATTATTAAAAGAAAAAACAATTCAAAAATTAACAAAAGCATTCCAAAAAAAATCACTTGAAAATGAAAAGCTTGTTCGTGAAATTGAAAAATTAAAAGACTCGACTAATTTTCTAAATCAAGAAAATTTATCGCTTGTGCAAGTAAACGAATTTTTAGAAGAAGAAATCACAGCTTTCAAAGACAATTCAAAAAAAGATCAAAATGTGGAATTTGAGAGCAACAAACAAAAAATAGATTTAGAAAAGGAATTAAAAAGATACAAAGAAATTATAATTAAAAAAGAAAAAATTATCCAAAGGAAAGACAAAAATTTTTTAATCTTCGAAGAGAAAGTAAAAGAATTAAACCTTTCACAAGAAAAAAAACGAAAGAAAACCCAATTGGAACTAAAAAATAAAATAGCTCAATCTGAAAAAGCTTTCCAAAAGCAATCTTTAGAACAAAAGCGGCTTTTAATTGAATTACAAGAAAGTAAAAAGGAGCTAATGTCTTTAAAAGAAGATCAAACCAAAAAGAAGAAAGATCAAGAAAAAGATCAAGATCAAGGTCAGGGTCAAGTAACACTAACTAGAAATAAGAAAGAACAAGAACAAGCAGAAAATGAAAAAATACAAATGCTCAAACAAGAACAAGAAAAGGAATTGGATCAATTCCGAAACAAAATTGAAAATTTAGAAAATAATTTAAATCTCAATAATAAGGAATTAAACAATTTTAAAAAACTTGAAAAAGCAATCTCAGATCTTGAAATTATTCAGAAAAATAAAAATTATTTATTCTCATTTGAAGAAAAAATTTCTTATATTATTAATTTAAATGATGATTATAATAATTTAGTGTCTGAATTAAAAACTAAAAATAATAAATTAGAGGAAGCATTAAAAGATCTTGAAAAAAATAATAATAAAAAACTAATAGATAATAAAACGGGAACAGATTCGAAAAATAATGAAATTTCCCAATTAAAGAACCAAATTGAAAATCTCAAGCAAAACATGGAAACACAGGCAAACCAAAATGATGAATTATTAAAAAGGAAAAATAACGAAATTGAAGAGTTGAAACTCAATTCTAAAAGAAAATTTAATGAACAAAATGAAAATTATTTAGAATTACAAAATATTAACCAAAATTTGGAAAATAAATTAAAAAAGAAACGACAAGAAAATGTTGATTTACAATCCCAATTAGAAAAAAATGATGATGCGATTCTAAAACTTGAATTCGAAAAACAAGAAATAAATGATTATTTGGTTATATTTTATAACCAATTCAAAAAAATTGAAGAAACTAATCAAAAGAATCATGAAAAAATGAAAAGCGTCCAATCAAACTTTGAATTAAAAAGTTTGAAAATCTCGAATTTATATACAAAACTTGATTTAATTCAGAAAAATCTTTTTAATGAAAAAACAAATAATTTAAATTTAGAATTAATAAGCAACAACAAAGACAATGAAATCGAAAACGACAAGGAAAAATTAAGAAAGGAATTGGAAGTAATAAAAAAAGAAAATATCGAAATGGAAAACAAATTATCAGAGGCAGAACTAAAAAACAATGAATTATTATCGCAATGCAATAAAAAAGAAGAAAAAATTAAAAAATTAAAAAGCAATTTACAAAAAATGGGAGACAGAATTAATCAAAAAGATGTTAATTCCAATGATTACCAATTTGAATTAAAAGAAAGAAACAAAGAAATTTCAGAATTAAAACTACAAATAGAAGATTTAAAAAATGAAATTGATAATTTAAATTTCCAGTTAAATGAAGAAAATAACGAAAAAAACTCGTTTCAGAAAAAATATCTTCAAACTAAGGATCAGTTCAATCAAAACTTACGATCTATTCAACAAAAATTAAATGAAAAGGAAAAAAAAATAACAAAGCTATCAACCAAAATTGATGGTTTAAATAATGATAAAGAAGATCATTTATCAAAAATTGAAAATCTAAATCAACATTTATCAAATGAAAAGGAAATGAAAGGGAAAATTTCCCATTTAATAAGACAATATTTATACCAATTTTCGAATACCATTGAAAAACCAAAAAACAATTCTCTTAAGGAATACCTACTTTTAAAAAATAGTTATGCATTATCCAAGTTTAAAGATAATTCCAAATCCGATAATAACACCAATACTGGCTGTGAATCAAACATAAGCTCAAAGGATTGGCTAATAAAAGTGGAAAGACAATTATATGATTTACAACAATTTTTTAAAAATACTGTATATAAATTAAAAAAAAACGAAATTAGAAATTCTTTATTAAAGGAATCTTGTTTAGGTACATTAACAAATGAACAATTATCCAAAATAAGGGATTCGCTTCATAAAACCCAGGAAGAGCAATTAAATGAGCAAAAGGAAATTCTATTGGAAAAAGAACAACAAATAAGGAATTTAAACAACGATTATTCCTCAATTATTTCGAAAAACAGAATATTAATAGGGAAAATAAATAATTTGCAAAATAAACTATTTTTAAATCGCGGTAAAAAAATTAAAAATAAATCACCTAGAAAGTATAGTTTTGATATTAGTGAACATTATAAAATGAAAAGAAAACAATCAGAGGGGAGTAACAGAATATCAAATGAAAACCAAAATGACAATGAAAACAATTTTAATCATAAGTGTGATAATAATAATATTTTTTACAAATATTTCGAGCAAAACGAGAAATTAAAGCCATTATCATCTACAAATAGAAAATTGGTAAAAATGGAATTTAACAATAAATTATAATTTTTTTTTTTTTTTTTTTTTATTTTTTGAGATATTTTTAAAGATTTATTAATTTCAAACTAATTTCACAAAAACAAAATGATAAAATGAATAAATTTATTTTGTATTTTTTTTTATTATTTCTATTTTATTCTTAGTTGCATTTTTTTTTGTGATTTTTCTATTTTTGATAAATAATTTTATAAATTTTTATATTTAATTAAACTTGATTATATTTATTGTGGTTTCTTATTTTTCAGTATAATTCTAATTTTTTCCTAAGAAGACAACACCAACATTTCTCGATTAAAACTATATTTTATATACAGTCCAATTTTAAAAAAATAACAGAAATTAAAAATCTTGGTAAATGTCTCAAAAATGAACTTAATAACGAAGGGAATTAGAATAATTTATTTTTTTTCTATTATATTTTTTATAAGTATTTATTTTTGAGTTGATATATAAAATAATTAAAAAATAATTATTTTAAAATTATTGTGAATAACACTCAAATTTATAAAATACTTTAATAAGATAAATTCTATGTTGCATTTGATTTTGATTTGGGAAAATTTTTTTAAAAAATAAAAAAAAAACAATTTGTTAAGATAGATCATCATAACCAAAATTAATGTTGTATTTATTCTGAATATGAAAAAAAAAATCTCTTATAGTTTTATTAACATTAGTAAATACAAAATGTCCAAATCAATAATTTTAAAAATGAATGCAAAAATCTTTTATCTATAGTAAATTGATGTATTAGTTTAAATGATACATCTAGTAATATTGAAAGAAATGAATATTAAACAAAAAAGTAAAAAAATAAAAAAAATGGAAACTAAGATATATTCTTTGTGATTTTTTTTATTTTTTTTTACATTTTATGTCACTAGAGTAACAATATTTGTAATTTTTTTTTTTTGAATATTATTATTAGTACCTTATTTTAAATAAAAAACTTTATAATATTTAAAGTATTGAATGAATTATTATTATTATTGAAAGAATGTGACAAATAAAGAAAATATATCAAATAAAAAAAAAAGATAACCAAAGAAAAATAATTAAAAATATTAATGTAAAAAATTATAATATCATTTACATGACCAAATAGAAACTTTCCACTGTGTTTGGGTTCTCCGATATTTGGAAGAATTAATGAAAATCTTTGATTTTACTAAATTATTTCTAATTCTGGATAACGATTGATAGTTTTTTTTTTAATTTAAGAAATTAAAGGAAAAATTCAAAAATTTTCAATTTATTTCTCAAATTAAAAAAACCACCATTAGATTTTCTTGAGATTTTTGTTTATTTGTGAAGTGTTCTAGGGTTTTTTTTTTTTACTTTTTGAAATAAACTGAAAATTTAATAAATTTTCTGTTTATTACAAAAATTAAAAAAAACCTAACGAAAATTAATAGATTTTACAAATAAAACAGAAAACATCAAGAAAACCTAGGAACTCAACAGCACTTGAAGGTACTCCACAAATCTATTTCGAAAGAATAAACTATAAAAATCAGTTATTTAAAACTTACAGATATTTGGGTTATCTGCCACAGTCAATCAGTTTAAAATTCAGAGAAATTTACTAAGTATTTAAATAGATATTATTATCTACTAAATAAAAATTCAAATAAATTTTGGAATTTATATTTAAAATATGAATAGAGTAAAACAATATAAAATTGGTATTTCTGATCCGGGTGTTTTTCCTTTGAAAAGGATAGATTAATTTCTCGAAGAAAATTAAAAAAAAATCCCAATGAACCAAGACAGCTTAAAATTATTTTTAATAATTAATAACCATACAATCTATGTTTTTACTCTTCCAATCCCTGAATGGAAATTTTACCTTATAAAGATATCTAGACTGTAATTTATATATCTTTCCCAACATTTATATATTTTGAAGCATATAGTGAATTTTTGTAAGAGATATGAATTGTTTTTCTTTTGTAAAATTTTATTCTATTTAATAAAATGTAAATTGATTTATGACTAGTTAATTGCCAGAGTAAATTTTAGAATTTAGAATAAAAAATTTTTTATCATTTTTTTTTTTTTGGTTGTAACCTTAATCAACAAATTCATAAAAAATGTTCCTTAACTTGGATCTTTAATTTGAATAAGTTTCAAGCCCAAATGTAAAACAATGTAAGAGTTTTGATCGACAAAGATTTTTAAATTTTGATAATTACTTATATTCAATTCTATTTTTAGTTTTTTTTGTTGTAGACAAAAAAATATCTTTTTCTGAAATAGAAGATGAAAAATTAATCAAATGGTCTGATGGAAAATGAATTTTCACTATCTTAAGTATTTTTTTTTTTTGTAATAGATAATTAATCTCTAGGTCTATTAAGTTTTGGTGGTTAGGTAGAAATCACTTTTCTAATAAAAATAAACTAAAATTTTCCTATAAATTTCAAAACCATGAGATGAAAACACTCAAAAGTTTTCATAAAAATTAATTGGAAACGAATATTTTCACAAGTGTATTTGACTCTTCCTTACTGAATTTGCGATAAATTTTCTTTTTTCTTTAATTAGTTTTTAAAAGAGTCCAAATTTTCATTGTATAAACTAAAATACTGTAGTTTCTAGAAAAAAGTCAAAAATTAAAATCAAAAACAAATTTTTTTGATTTTTTGATTGAAATTAGAGTCTTTGACTATGAAATTTTATTAATAAAGTGAAAAAAATTTTAATAAAAATTCAAAGTAATTGAATCTAATAAAAAAAATAAAATAATAAAGAAAAAGGGAAAAAAACAAAAAAAAATTATAAATTTCGTTTTTTTTTCTTCTCATTTTTTAATTGTTGAGTTATCTATTTTCTGATAAACAGATAAAAAAATAACAGTTTTTTTCTTTGTTTTTAATTTCACTCTTTTTTTTGTCATTTTCCCTTTCATTTACATTTTTTTCCATCATTTTCAATTTTCCTCTTCCTCTTCCTCTTCTTCTTCTTTTTCTTTTTCTTTTTCTTTTTCTTTTTCTTTTTCCTCTTCTTCTTCTTCTTCTTCTTCTTCTTTTTCTTTTTCTTTTTCTTTTCCCTTTATATTTGATTTCCCTATTGTATAAGTGCAACAATATTTTACATTTTTGGGTAATTTGAAGGAAAATTTTGGATTTTTTTGTTTCTCCCATTCGCCACTCCAACCATACCAAACACATGACAATTCAAAATGTAGCATTGCTATTCCGATATTTAAATAACAATAGTGGCCTCTTTTGGACTCTACAAAGAAATGGAAAGATCTGTTCTCTTTATTGAACACCACTCTCCAATCTTGTTCATGAATTGCAGAAGGTGCCCAAGTGATTGCCGAGAAAATATTTTTCCATCTAGTGGCTAAATTTTCTTCTTTTGTTTCTTCTAATTTTTGAATAACTTCTATATCAAGAACAACTTTGATTTTTTTTTGAGATTTCTGTTTCTGTTTCTGTTTCTGAGAGCTCTTTAAACTTTCATTCTTATTCTCCTTTTCATTTTCAATGTTTTGTAATTCTTTTTCAATTTCTACATTTTCGTTTTCTTCTTCTTGCTTTTGGCTTTGGTCTTTTTTAATTGTTTTTTCATTACCATTTTTAACTTTGACTATCACGTGGCTTTTTCCATTGTTGGTAAAGACAAGTGGCGAGGGTTCTCCAATGGCTTTGGAAACATTGCCAAAATCAATTTCCTCTCCCCATGTGTTTTGGAAAAAGATTTCGCTATTGGGCTTTCTTTTGTTTCGATCAGACAGAACCCCCATTTTTTTGAATAATTTTATTGCCCATCCACCACCTTTTTCTGGTGCGCCAAAAGGAGTAACAGCATAAATTTTCTCTTCTTTTTTATTTAGTCCAATTACTTGTCTTGCTTCCTTTGTGCGGAAGGTTCCTCCCATCCAGCAGGTACCTAACCCAAAAGCGGCTGCATACAAAATTATCTTTTCAAACTCATACCCAAAATCTATTTTATCGATTTTCTCAGGAACTCCAACATTGGATGACACACACCCAACAATAAAATATGGCCCATCTGTTTTGCTTTTGGATGAGCCTTTAATAAAGCCAAATGTCCCCATAGACTTTTTAGTTCCAGCAAACCTCATTTCAGTGCCAAATACACCATTTCCTGGTCGATGGCAGAGACGAATAAGCTTATGTCGATCCTTGGTTGGGACATTTGATCGACTTGCATAAGAGCGAACAGAAGTCCTCCACGTCATAACGTCCATTGGGTTTTTTCCTTCAGCTAAAATAATCTTTAAAAGATCCATTATTTCTTAAAAGTTTAACAAAAAATTTGAAATATTTTGATAAAAAATGAGTTTTGTTTTCTTTTTATTTGTGCAATGGTGTGAATATATTTTATGAGTATTTAATTATTTTTAATTTCAATTTGGTAAAACTAGAACTTTTAGTTGAAATAATTTTTTTATTTAATGTTATAAGTATTTTAAAAATTATTTTTTTTTCACTTTAAATAAATATTAATTTCTTAAGGGGGTAAGTACATTTTTCAATTTTAAGTTTCACCATTTTACTGAAAATGAATATTTCCGAATCATTTCTTTAACCAAATACATTAATATTTTAATATATACTCGAGTATCAATATATCCTAGTATAATATATTTACATACCAATAAAAAAAAGTAAATCCTAAAAAATTAATCTATTAAAAATAAATAAAAATCATTAATTTATTGATCTTATCTGAAAAATTTTACACAATTACTTATTCTTGACTTGTTTTTATTTTTAATTCTGAATCGAAAAATATTTATAATTGTGACTTTTTAATTGACAAATACATTTTATTTAAAAAGAATTACCAAAATCCAATTAAAGATCCTATTTTCATTTAATTCATCTAATTCTTAGTTTTATTTCAGGAAATCAGGATATTTTTTGAATTCCTTTTCTTTCAGAAATAAATGTTTAATGGACAAATTTGTTTTGATTTCAAAATTATTTATTTTCCCATTAAAATGAAAACTCGAAATAATTCTGAATTTAAGGGAAATTTTTTCTAAACTTTTCTTTTATTTTGGGTTGAATATTTTGTAACTTTTTTTTTGATTCGGAGAATTCAACCTCTTTATTTTCATTTTTGAAATAGTATTCTTTATTTGTGTATTGTTTGATAAAAATATTTGAAAATTGAATTTTTAAAACAAATTTTTAAAAAAGATAGTTCAATAAATAATAAATCGTAGTTATGGGGTGAGAAATTCAAGGTTATAAATTGTTTGGGTCCATGTAAATTGAGAAGATTTTGAAAACACATTTTCTAAAAATAGTCTTTGATCGATTTTTCTCTTTCATTCTTGATTTCAACAAATTTATTTGGAAAGGTGATCTTTTGTGTTTGGCCTTCTAAAAGAAAATATTTGTTTCAAATACCAACCTTTTGGGGTCTGTTTTTTTTGTTTTATTCTTGTATTATTCAAACGTTACATAAAAATATTTCTAGATCTAAAACATAATTTCAGTAAACCAAAAATATTACAAAAAATACTTGTAAATTGAAAAATTAAGGATTCAACGATGGTTTGTTTTTTTTTTTTTTTCATTATTTAGAGCAATGAGTGGTATTTTGGTTCCAAAGTTTCAATATCCCATGACACTAAAAAAATCTTTTTTCAAATGTTGCAACATTTAAAATTTTTCAAAATGGTAAAATGTCATTTCTTCCTCAAAGGCAACCTTCCGTTATGGTGTAGGTGAATATAATCGTTTAACCACAGATTAAAATCAATTATTTTTTTTCAAAAAATCTAGTTACTTTTCCAATATTTCTTTTTGGATCTACTATAAAACCTCACTTATTAACGCACATAAAAATACTTAAGAAGGCACTACTCAAATTTTTTTTTATTTTAAAATTGATTATTAACGTTGGTGTATTAATAACATAATAAAAATCATTAATTTGATTTTCTTTATTTTTTATTACAACTAAACTTTTTTTTGCCAAAGAGTCCCAGTATTTATTTATTATTAACCTTTGAAGAACAAAATAAAATTAATTAGAAGGATACACATCAAAGAATTTTTGGTACCCCTCTGAAGTAGACCTCAATAATATGAATAGGTTTTCTTTAAAAATTGAAAAACTCAAATTCTGGGCATCTTATTGAAAAAAAAACAACAAGCCACATTTTGATCTTCAATTAAAGATCAAAATGAACCTTGTTGTTTTTCTGACTTTTATTTTAGAAATCAAATACCCAAACGAAGTGTGCTGGTATTTATGGTCACTATTTGAGAATGGAAATGAAAACGAAGTAAAAATTTTTCACATTTATTAATCAAATATCAAGATCAAAGATCGAATAAATCCCCAATAGGAATAAATATTATGATTCTATGGTCATTCATACATTTTTGGTAACATTAGAATCGCATTTTTTTACCAAGTGACTATTGATCTTGTATAAAAAAAAAAAAATTACAATATATGAATTAGATGTCAAAAAAAAATCGAAAAAAAAAACAAGGAAAAATATGATAAAATGGTGATTTCAATTTTGAAAATTCCAATATAAAATTTTCTTCTAATATCGATTCAAACCCTTTCGAAAAATATATTTTTTTCCCAATAAGTGAGAAATTTTAACAGGAACATGTTTTATAAAGTATAAAAATTCTAAATATTATATATCAATATATATATATATATATATATCACAGGTATGACGATTTTGTTGATGTCATAAAACGCGTTGGTGCAGGCGTGAGCGACACGTAAAATTCGTTTCTTTGATATATATATATATATGTATGTATGTATGTATGTATGTAGGGATTTTTTTCGTTTCTAAATTCACCGACTAAAGATTTTATTTATTTCTTTTAGTATATATCTCAGAAATAATTCATAATTTAAAGTAAAAAAAAAACAATAAATAAAATTTAAAAATGTAAAAAAAAAATGGAAGGGGTTTTTTATTTATTTATTTTTTGCTTCATACCAAAAAAGAAATTAACAAAAAATTTTGAATTAAAATTTATTATGATGTAATTAAATACATTCCAAAAAAAAAAATTTTTTGATCGATCTAAAAAAAATAAAAGTAAAGAACAATCAATTAAATTAAATACTAATAAAAAAAAATCAAATTAACCAGATACTATATTTTATACACTCTCTACACTTTGATTGAGTTTTTTAATTTTATCTTCATTAGTTCACCAATTTCTATTTTTATTTTAAAGTTAATAAATATAATAATAGAATAAATAAAGTTAAGAAAGAAACAATATAATAATTCAAAACACAATTTAAATAGTGAAAGAGATATTACTTGTTTTAACCTTACTTTGAAATTTTATTTCCACTGGATAAACAAAGTAATATAAGTATAAAAAAGTAGAAAGCAATACTTTTGTAAAACAAAAACAAAAGTATAGTCTGAAAACAATTTTATAAAAAAATGAATAATAAAAAATGAAATTATTTTTTATTATAACATAATAAAGCAACAGTAAGGAAATAACTGTTAAGTAATAAGAAATTTGATAATTATTATGTACAAAAAATTAAGGTAAAACGGTTTTATAGTATCAAAAAAATAAAATAATAACAATATAATTTTCTTATTAATAAGTTGAAATATAACACATATGAAGAAAAAAATTACTGATCACATTTCCCAAATTCAAAATTGTGAAAAAAAATTTTTTAAGTTAATAATTTTTAATATTTTTTTTGTGATCAATAACAAATTATATTGGGAGAGGTAATCAAAACACAAAATAATTAGGTGAGCTGATCTAATTTGGAATTGGTTTAAAAGTTAAATTTTTACCACTTTTCTTCGATAACTAGCAATTTTTTACAAAAAATTATTTGGATTTCTTAGTTTTTAAAGAGTTGATATTTTTTAAGAGTTTTAAACCGAACCACTACTCTATATTGTTTAGGTATTTTCAAAAGAGAAAATCAAACTATTTTCATGATTGTATATGTAAAACCCCATATTTAAATGGGGAATTGTGAAACCCCATTATTTGCTAAGGCTTTGAAGGCAATTACTTCTTAGTTGTATATAATTGTTTTGTTTAGTTTTTCGTTGTTTTTTCTTTTGCATTTTTTCACATCCTAGAAACGAAAAGTGTGATTTAAAAAGAATTCGAGGACTTTTTCAAAAATCAAAAAACGAAAACAACGAATAAAACGAAAAATATATATAAAAAAAGTAAAAAAACGCGTTTTTATACATCTTTCGCCTTTTTGAAACGGAAACTCGTATTACCTGTGATATATATATATATATATATATATATATATATATATATATATATCACAGGTATGACGATTTCTTTGGTGTCATAAAACGTGTTTGCTCATGCGTGAGTGACGCGTTTAATTTGTTTCTCTGATATATATATATATATATAGATATAGATATAAAGGTAAGAAATTTGTGTTTACATGAAAAATAAAAAGGGTGAAATCCCTAGATATCGACCACCTAGTTTAATGATTTTTTTCAAAAATTTGTGTTTACTAAAGATTTATATTTATTGAAATATATCTCAAAAATACTTCATAATTGAAACGAAAATAAAAAGAATTAAAATATCCAAATAATTAAAATAATGGGTAAGAATAATTTATTGTGTATTTTTATTTTGGCTTGTTAGTAAATAAGAAATTATCTAAAAAAATTGAATTAATATTTATTTTGATGTAATTAAATCCTTTTTAAAAATAAAATTTTATGATCGATCTCAAAAAAAAAAAAGTGTAAACAAAAAAGTCAATCAATTACAATGATTTAAATTAAATTTGCCATACACTTTAATTTATCCTTCGCTGCACATGTGTTGAGTGTTTTATTTTTATTTTTATTTGAAATATAAAATTCCCCTTGTTATGTTGTTAGAAGGAAAAATAATAATATAATTTGTAAATTTGATATCAAAATCTAAATATAATTCTTAAAAGTATTTAAAAATGAAAGGTACTTATTGCTTGTGTTCACATATTCTTTGAATTTTTTTCCACGATTTAAACAATGAAATTTTGTTAAATAATGAAGAAAGTTATAATTTTAGACAAATTAAGCAACATCGGAATTATTTGAAAGCAATTTTGTAAAAAGATAAATAATAAAAAATGAAATTATTTTTTTACAAAATATAATAAAGGATTCCTAATGAAATAACTGTTAAGAACTAATGGTTAGGTGAAAAATGTGATAATAGTTTAAAAAATAGTGGTAAAACGGATTTTAAAGTTTCAAAAAAAAAAAATAATATAATTGTATTGCCGATAAGTTGAAGGAGAATTAATATACTGAAAAAAATTACTGATCACATTTTCCAAATGAGTAATGGTGAAAAAAATTTTTTTAAGATAATAATTATTACTTATTTTTTGTGATCAATAAAAAATATTATTGTGAGGGGAATTACAATACAAAAAAATTCGATGATCTGATCTAATTTAGAATTGTAAATGGTGAAATTTTGTGCTACATTTCTTCCTCAAATTGTAATTTACTATTAAAAAAAAATAATTATTTAACTTGGTGTTTAAAGTTTTTACAATTTTCAAGACTATAAAACGGAAATCCACTTTGTATTTTTTTTGATGTGTTTTCAAAATAGAAAATCAAACTATGCTCATGCTTTATAACCAAAGCCTCACACTTAAATAGGAAATCGTGAATTCCCTTATTTTTCTCTGTATTTTAAGGAAATTACATATTAGTTCTATATAATTGTTTTTTTCTTTGTTTTTAAGTTTTTTCATTTGCATTTTTTCATATTCGAGAAACGAAAAGCATGATTTCAAATTAATTTGAAGACTTTTTCAAAAAACAAAAAACGAAAACAACGAATAAAACGAAAAAACATATAAAAAAAGTGAAAAAACGCGATTTTTTAAATCTTTCTTGCTTAAAAACGAAAATACGTATTACCTGTGATATATATATATATATATATTAATAGCAAAAATTCTCTTTCTAAAATTAAACCAAATTATTCAAAGAATCAAAATTTATCTTGTGAATTTCAAAAAGGGGGGTGTTTTCTTTAAGTTGGATTGGATTGGGTAAATTGAATTAATATTTTGATATAATCAATCCATCTGAAAATTCTTTTGAAAGAGAAAACACTTTATAACTTCAAATTTTTACTAACTCAAGTTTTTCAAAGAATAAATATAAATCAATTTGATAATGCTGAAGAAAGTGTCTAGAATGTTAAACACTAGCTAAATAATTAATTTTGATAATTATCTCTTGATCTAAATCACATATTTTTTTAAATATTAATTGATTATTATTGATAAATATATTATCCATATAGTATTTCTCCCCTCTTTTAATACAAAAGGGAAATTATTAAAATCAAGAAATAAATACGATCTACCATCCCCAATAAAAACTCAATTTAAAAAATTGAAAATAATATTCCAAACTTTTCGAAGAAAGAAGCAAGAACCAAAATATTTTTTCAACTAATTTCCACTTTTTCTAATTCAAGACCATTCCACAATTCGGGGTCTGTCTTTTATTTCTCGGATTTAAATTGTTCTTTTTCATTTGTTCTCTGTTTAAATGTGAAAGTAAGAGAAATTTTTTTAACAACAGGAATAAGGTTAGTCTTGGAAGATTTATTATTTCCAAATAATACACTTTTCTTTTTCCAGTCTTTCTTTCTAATTTTTTAATAAATTATAAGAACTGAACTACAAATAAAAGAATTACAATTAATCATAACTTCCTAATAATTGCTACATACATATAAATTCTTACCAATATTTGAAAAATTTTACATACTTTTTCATTAATGAAATTTATTCTGTTCAACTCGAAGGCGTTTTATTATTTTACAGGTAAAGACGATTTCTTATCGAGTTTGTTTTTGAAATAGTGTTTCCCAATAACTTTTTTAAAAGTTGGTGTAATACCACTAACAAAAATGGAAAGTACAAAAAAAATTTAAAAAAATTAAAGTGGGTTTATCAGTAGAGAAAATAAGTTTCAAAATAGAAAGATTTTGACCAACATAACTTTTAGTTTTACTCAACTCTTCATTAAATTTGTGTCCTATCTTACGTTGTGTTCTTATTTTATCGAATTTGCTTCCCAAGAAAAATCCAAAAAACCAATTATTTTACAATTAAAGAAATATTGAGAAAGATAAAAAGGAACAACAAATATCAACAATTCTTTTGAGAGTCACCTCGAAAAAAAATTGTGTAACAATTTAATTTTTTTGTAAGAATCATTTACTTGTTGTTCTCTTTTTGTTTTTCATTACAATTTTTATTTTTTTTTACTTTTTTTTTTAAAATAAAAAAAACACTTTTTTGATTTCGAACAACCTTTTGTTGTTTAGAAACCAGATTTTTTATCTAGGACCAAGATGGATGAGTTTAGATTTTATTGTACGTATTGTGACCAAAAGATAAGTAAAGGGGTGATCGTCAAATGTGCGGTTTGTGACAATGTTACACTTTGTCCAAAATGTTTTTCAAAAGGAAAGCAGGTATGTCCTCTTATTTTAAAAACTTTGTTTATTCTTTTTTTTTGGAAACCCCAAAAAAAACAACACCTTTTTCCTGTTTGAGCTTTTAGAAAAAAAAAAAAAAAAAAAAAAAAAAGATTGTTTTCTTTCAAAAATCCAAAAAAGCTTTTTAAATCTGAAATTTTTTGCCCATGTTTTTCAATTTTTCCAGAGTTTGCTATTTTTTAAATTTGTTTCAAGAAGCAAACAAAAAGGCAATTTTCTTTTTTTTTTTTCTTTTTGTTTTGGTTTTGAAAAAAAAAATTTAAATTACTTTTTTGGTTTTGCTTCTTTGAAAAAAAAAAAATCAACTAACAACAACTGAAAGAAAAAAAGAACACCTTAACTCGCACTCAAACTTCCTTTTCCCAAACTTAGCAATCTCTTCCCATAAAAAAAAAAAAAAAAAATCAAGCCTCTTTGACTTTCTCTTCTTCATCTTGAAAAAACCAAAACTGTTTTTTTTTTTTCTAATCTTTTAATTGGTTTGAAAAAAGTTTTTAATTTCACTTGAAAACAGTTAAAGCACTTTTCGTTGAGTTAGGAAAAAGGAGCAAACACTTAAAATTTTTGATAAGAAAATTTCACCAATTTTAATTTTTTTTTCTCGTTTTTGATTTCTCTTTTTTGGAACAAATCTCTAATTGGTCAACTTCAATAATCTTACACACAATAGGTCTACTCACATAAGCCATATCATGACTACCAAATTTTTGTCTGTGCGAAAGATCCAATTTATCAAAAGAAATGGATGTACGAAGAAGAATTGAAACTTCTCGAGGGCTTAGAAACGGCGGGGTTTGGGAATTGGGAAGACGTCGCAAAGCGAGTCAAAACGAAAACAAGCCATCAGTGCAGGGATCATTTTGAGCAAGTGTACCTAACTTCACGGACGTTCCCCTTCCCAAGCCAGACCAAAATTTTGTCTTCAAGGAAAAGACTTTTAAAACAAAGCTCGAGGAAGAGGAAGAGGAAGAGGAAGAGGAAGAAAAAACAAAAAACAAAGGAGGATTTAAAAAAGAAATTCGATCGGAGAAGGAAAAAATTGAACCAGAAAAGGAAATATAACAAAAATTCTAAATCAACCTTTGCAAATCTTACTGGCTTTATGAGCAAAAGAGAAGATTTTGAAGTCTTGGCTGACAACGACTTTGAAAATACCATTGAATCATTTGGCTTTGATGATGAGAAAATCTCTTGGAATGTCAAATATCAGGTTTTGCAGGCTTACAATTTACGGATTGAAGAACGCGACAAAAAAAGGGAATTTGTTTTAAAAATGGGGCTACACGACTGCTTGGTCAGAAATAAAAAACTATTAAAGCCACCCAATTATTTTGATGATCTTTCCCAACTTGGGGGGGAATTCAAAGATAATTTTCAAGACAAAATCAAAAAAATTGAAAACCAACGCAATTCGAAGAAAAATAAAATAGAAAAGGACAATTTAGAATCTGATCAAGAATCTGAGGAAAAAAATATCGAAAAAGAAAAAGAAAAAGAAAGTGAAAGCGAAAGAGAAAGTGAAAATGAAAGTGAAAGTGAAAGTGAAAGCGAAAGTGAAAGTGAAAGCGAAAGCGAAAGCGAAAGCGAAAAAGATAGCAAGAATGAAAGTGAGAGTGAAAGTGAGAGTGAAAAAGAGGGTAATAGTGATAACAAAAATAAATCTGAGCACGAGGATGACGACGAAAACGATGAGGAAATTCAAATGGAAGAATTGGTTGACAAAAAGGAATACATTCAAAACCGCAACGACATGCTTGAAAAAACAAATATCTTCGCGAGGTGCTTTCAAACAAAAAAGGAATTTCAAAAATTTCAGCAAGATTTTAGCAAAGAATTTCAGCTTAAATACCAAATAGGCCAATTAATAAGCTTACATAAACAACAACAAGAAGAAGAGCAGCTGAGGCAGCAGCAACAAGAGCGACAGCAACAAGAGCAGAAGCGGGAGCGGCTGGGACAACAACAGCAATCACAAAAAACAAAGGCAAATTCAAAAAGAAAAACAAAAAGAAAAACCAAAACCAAAGCCAAAAGCAAAAAGAAAAAGCAAAAAAAAAACAAAAAAAGCATTATTATTTCAACACCCAAATCAAAAAGCAAAATCATTTCCAAACAATTAAAAACAAAGAAGGGCAAAAAGAAATTAAAAAACGTGATAACAACGCCGAGAACAAGACCATCACAGCATCCCCATCGTATTCGATCTTCAACACCAACTTCTTCAACATTATCTTCATCAAAGAAGAAGCACAGAATACTGACACACAACTAGCTTAATTGTTTGATATAAAAAGAATGAATTAGTAATATTGATTTCTTGATAAATTTTTATTTTATTTTATTTTTCTTATTAATCAATTTATTTATTTGTTTGTTGTTGTTGTTGTTTTGTTATTTTTTAATTGTGTTTTTTTGGATATTCATTATCAAAAATATTAATGCTAAACAATCATTAATATCTTTAGAAATGAAATAATAATTAATTTAATAATAAAAATAGGAGATGGAAGAGAATTCTTTTTGTAATATTTCGTCTCTAATTCTAAAATTTTTTTACTTAGTTTTACTTTTTTAATTTTTATTTCTATTTTTGATTTTTTTATTCCAATCTACAATTTCAGAGCACAAGTATTCTGAAAAAAAGAGGGTCATTTATTTTATAAAGCTATTTCTGGATTAGACACTAACCCTGATAAAAACTATTTAAATATTCAAAATTGTCATTAACAATTATTTATTGATTCTTGGTAATAATTCAATTTGCTTGTTAGTATTCTATCACATAAATAGAAGATATGAAATTTTACTAATCACAATTTTATCTGATGCTTTATTGGGGTAAAAAAAAAGTATTTTTTTTTTAATTTTTGATCAAAATAATCGCTTTCTGAAGAGGTAAATCTCAATAAAATATCTCAGAGAATGGAAAAACCTAGAACTGTATTTTATTGTTTATAGAATCATTTGTGTTTTTATCATATTGTTGTATTTCTTTTGATATTGAGTATTTTATTTTCTCCAAAAATAGTGTTTAGATGTTTTTTAATTCTTTTGAAATATTTAAGGGGATTTATTTTGTTGTAGAATGCTATATTTTATTGATTTTCTCATTATTAATATTTCTCTGAATTGCATATTACTAATTTAGTACTATTTTCTTAAGGAAGAGAATAATAGAGAAAATATGAGAAAAAAAAAATTTTTTTTGGAGATAACTTAAATCCCCTCTACTTATATTACCTTTCATGAAATTAAGAATAAAAATATAAATTCAACAATTATTAATTAATGAAAAAAAATGTAAAATCTCTTGGTTAAAAATTAATATATTTCGGTTTGTTTCTTTTAATTTTAAACGATATATTAATCTATCTTTTTTTTACTGAATATGATCTCCCTAAATAGTTATCATTCAATTTTTTTTTATTATTAATACATTTCCATATTTAAATCATAAAATATATTATCTTTCTTTCTTTTACTTGATAATATCTTTTTAAGGAATGGGCCAATAATACAAATTTGAAAATTGTTAAACCAGAAGGCAACTTTAATATCTTTGATTTATAAATAAATAATTTTTTTTTTTTATCACTGACAATTTTTTTTTGTGACTCGTTGTATAGTACTGTTGATTGTATAAAAATTTTAAAATTTAAAATGTTTTTTTTTTTTTTATTTAGAAAAAAAAGCATTTTGTTTTCCAAATAAATGGAAATTTGAGAAAATCAAATGTTTTTTTTTCCACAATTTACAGAAAAAGAGTAAAATAGTTAGTTTTCTTCTATTCCTTTTATTTAAGGAAAAGATAAAGAAATTTCCAATTTTTTTAGTTCAATAATTTATGAGATGTATTTAAATTTTTTTTTTTTGTTTAGTCTAATTAAATCTTACAAATTCGATTTATTTTTGTTATTTTGTCCATGATCTTGAAAAAAAAATTCCTGTTATTTTATTTTTAATAAACTGTGAAATTTCTGGAAATTTAAAAGATTAGATACATTTTTTTTTTTTCATAAATATTAGAAGTCGAAACAAACAACTATCCAAATCGGTTATTTGAGAATAAATATAAATTATTTATTATTAGAATTCTTAATTGTGATTGCTTTCATTTGTTTGAAAATAAACAAATAGTAAAGAAAATTATAAACTAACTTTCATAATAAATGGCCCATGTTACATTTGAATTTCAAATTGCCTTTGTATCGTTTTAACCCCCCCCCTCACAAGGAAAAGTTTACAAATAAATCATTTTTTCTCCTTTTTATTTTTTCGACAGTTTTTTGTTAAAATGGAAAATGAAAATGAAAAATTGGAAAGAAGTAACAGATGAATTAATGAAAAAATTAGTTTCAAATATGAAAAAGCGATTAGATTTAGTTATTCAAATGGAAGGAGGATTGATAAATAGGTTTTATTAATTTTTTAAATTTTCTATTTTTTATGTAATGATCCTTTCAAAATAAATAGCCAAATTATTTTTAATTGTTTTTTTTTACTTTATTTTATTTTATTTTTCGTTAAAAAATAAATATTTCTTGAGTATAGAACTGAATATTAAAATCGAAATTTTTATATTACAACACATCTGCAAAAAGTGATGTCTTTATATTTTAAGTTTTTTTACTAAATTTGTAATTTTTCCAAAAACTATAAAACTTTTCATATACGCCCCGACGGGAGAGGTTTTTTGTCATTGGACTTGGAGATTCTAAGAGCTAAAAATCCGATTCAATGATAGAATAAAAATGTTTGGGGAAGAAACAGAAATTCAAAAATAGAAAATAATTTTCAGAAATCAAAATACAAAAACAACCCCAAACATTTTTATTTGATAATTAATTTGTTTTTTTTGCTATTAGAAACCCCAGGTTTGTTAACAAGAAACCTCTCCCGTCGGGGCGTATATGAAAAGTTTTATAGTTTTTGGAAAAATTACAAATTTAGTAAAAAAACTTAAAATATAAAGACATCACTTTTTGCACATGTGAAGAGATAACTTCAATTATTAAAAATATTTTTATTAAAATTTGATTTTTAATGGGCCAATGATTTTGAAATGGAGTTTATATAAAAAATTATGATACTTTCAATCTTTGGATTATTCTTTTGATATTAGAATAATTAGGTTTATGATCATGTTGTGTATTTTGAAATAATCAAAATAAAAGGTATTTCTTGAAGTTATCAGTTGAATTTTTCTGATTTTACAACAAGTATTTTGGCAATAATTTTAACTTGTTGATTTTATGAATTTTAGATTTTTTCATGATCAATAAAGAAAAAATGGAAAAATTCAATATAAACCAAGGTAGAAATTGTATTCTCTTCAAGTTTAATAGAATTATTGTACTTTTTTTGTAATTATATAGATTTTTGATTCATGTGTTATTACAAAACTAGAGTTTTTTTAAAAAAAATGTATTTTTATAGACTTACTTTATAGAGAAAAGAATATTTCAATCTTCTTTCAAACAAAATTATTTTATTCAGTTAAATTTGTAAATTAGTCTGAATTTTGAACTTTTTAAAAAGGCGAAAAATGGATCAAACTTTTCAAAACAATGATTACTTATTGAAAAACAATTATTCAAAAAGTAAGTCTGTTCTTTTCAGAATCCGATTTTTTTCTTGTTTTTTAAATTTTAAAAGCAGTATTGTTTTTGTTTGTAGTTACTTTTCGATTTATTAGAATTTTTTTTTCTAGTTTCAGAAAAAACCTTATATAACACAACAAATATGAAACATAGACCAAGAGTCTGCTGTACACATAAAATCAAAAAAGGAAATCAAATTGAAATTTTATTTTTTTCATTTTTATCTCTCATCAAATAATACATATTTCAGATTCTTATAATGTTAGTACTTTCAAAATTGAGAAACATCCAAAGAAAGCCAACTGCACATCTCTTAAATTTTAGTAAAAAATTAATCTTAAAATCGTTTGGCTTTACAAAAACCTTAAAAGATCGAAACGAAGACAATTACTTTCTTACAAAAAACGTTTTTGGGATCTTTGATGGTGTAGGTGGATGGGCAAGATCAGGAGGAAGATCTGATTTGTATTCTGCGGATCTGAGCAAGCACTGCAAAGCTGGTGTGGAAACAAAAGCACTCCTTGATCCTTTAAAAGTCTTGGAATATGGCTTTTCCAAGGCCGATCAAAGTGTCCGAGGAACAACAACAGCTGTAATTGCATCGGTAGACGAAAAGGTGTTGAGTGTTATAAACCTTGGTGATTCTGGGTGCTTGTTGGTCCGAAATAACGATGCAGTTTTTATGTCCTCAGAACAGCAGCACTCCTTCAATTATCCCTTCCAAATTGGCACACGATCGAAATCGCGACCTAAAGATGGAGACAGGTATAGTTTCCCCATCCTTCCTGGTGACAAGTTCCTTTTATACACAGATGGGATCAGCGATAATATCTTCAAAAAGGAATTAGTTGAACATTGCTCGGACAATTCAAAATCAATCAAGCAAATAGCAACAGGACTGGTAAACAAGGCATTAGAAAGAGGGCTCGATCGCAATTTTGTTAGCCCCTTCCAAGTAAAAGCAAGAATGGACGGGCACAATTTTAAAGGTGGGAAACTAGACGACTGTACAGTCGTATTAGTCTCCGTGCATGAGGAAAAATAGAGGAGTTAAGGGAGTAGCAAACATAAAGTCAAAATTTTCACTTTTTTTGCATTATCCAAGAAGCGGATCAGAAAACATCATTTTTTACTTTCGACTGTGCCTCGTTGCTTTTTATTCTTCGAAGTTCTTAATGAAAAATAATTTATTATATTTTTTTAAACAACACAAAATAAAGTGCCACAATCGAATATAAAGCTGAATTGTCTTATCTACTTTGGGAACCTTCAAGTATTTTAACTTTTGTTCTTATCCAACCATTCTATTGTATGTGTTTTGTTTTATGTTTGAAAAAAATTTTTAATAAATTGTTTTTAAGGAAGCACCCATAATAATAAAAATCAAAAAAAACAAAACCCCAAAGAAATAAACAAGATATTTTTTCCGATCCAATTGAAAATTTAATAAAAAAGTGAAAATATTGACTTCTTGTATTAGACTCTTACTCTGATTGAACTTACTCTAAAAGTTTTAAAAGGAACAACTGGGTTAGATCAAAACAAGATAAAAAAAAAGAGAATATAAACAATCTTTAGATCGTCTATAATTTTATGTTTAATTTTTTTGTGAAAAATTTTGAATTTAAACTGCTGTTTTTAAACAATGAAGGAGTCAAGAAAACGATTGAACTAGGGAGAATTTCAAAGATAGAATGTATTTAAAGATTTATATTATCCTGGGTATTTTTATTGTTAGTTGAATCTAATACGATAATAAGTTGGATTTCAATAATTTTTCCTTAATTGATAAGTATTGCCAATGTAAATGTTCAATCAACCCACCTACCAGATATAAAACCACATAAAAAAAAAATATCTTTTGATATGATCATTGGTTTAATTTCAATCTTTTAATTCATTTATAAAAATTAATTGTTTTTTTGAAGTTCTTTGTGCTGATCAAATTATTATTTTTCTCATTCTAAAATATTTTTAAATCTGATGAAAATTTAGAAAGTATGAAATCAGAATTAATTTTTAATGTTTATATGGTATGAAGACCAATATCATTATTTTTAAAAGATTTGTTATTATTTTTAGAGAAACTCACAAATCTAAATAATTTTTTATTTTTTTAACATTGGTGTTGAATTAAAATAAAAATGATAAATTACGTTTGCAAATATTTAAAATAATAATTTATAACAATTCATGGATTTTTGTAAATTCAAAAAATAATGAATTTTAATTATTAAAAAATATTAATAGAAAAATATTTTTTTTTGATTCATTAGAGGTTTTGATGATAACATGCTAATATTCACGATAAATTACAAAAATCGCGATAATTTCCATCAAATCGCAATAATATCAGAAAATCGCGATATTGAATATTATCGAGATAATATAACAAATTGTAATATTCTATAAAATCGCGATAAAATAGTTGATGGGTTTTTGGTCTAATTGAGAAATATTTAAAGAAAAATTTTTTTTGATCAAAAAAATAGCTTACATGAAAAAAAGACATTCCATGAAAAAACAACAAAAAAAGATACTTGATTGGATCAAGTATCAGATCAAAGAGTTTTATTGTGCTTTCATTTTATTTGGTTGACAAATCTATCGATCCTTTAAGATCATCAACAATAAGAAATAAATAATTTTTCAGTTAATCATGGTGTTGGGAATTCCCTTGAATAAAAAGAGCTTATAAAACAACCAACCCTTTATCTGTTCTTTAAAGAATGTGATCTTGGGTTAAAACATTTTTCTTTATTCTATGGAAATTTTAAGTGAGTTGGATAACTGTTCAAAAGCATTCACAACAACCATGATTACCAATTATAAAGATTTTGTATAGATTTGTCTTCTTGTTCTTTTTCTTCTTTGAGCATCTTTGTATTTGACAGAAAACACAATTAGAGCGTTGAGGTTATTGTTTGACCGATCACAATAAGAAGGAAAATTATTCTTTATTCTTTTTTGCTATTTAAAATTGTGAATGTAACCCCTCCATTTTAAGAAAACACAACTATCTTATATTCAAGTGTATTGTTGGAATGGGTAATTATTAGTTTGATCATAAAATTTGTTTGGAGATTTTATATTTTGATTAAAAAAAAAAATGAAAAGAAAAAAAATTTACATTTCCACAACAAACCAAACTTATTCCCTTTATAAAAGTTTTCTGTTTTTCAAAACTTTCAAACACTTGAAGAAAGTTCACAACCTTTACAAACACTTTCAAAAATTTATTAAAGGGGAAAGTGTTGTAAAAGTCTCAAGGCTTTGTAAAAGTCTAATTATTATTTTAAGGTGAAATCAAAAAAATAATTTTTCATTTTTTCGCGATAATGTGAATATCGCGATAATGCGGAATATATAAATTTTCATTTTTTTGCGATAAAGTTGGACTAATAGCGATTTTTTTCATACTATCGCAATTTTATTGTTAATATCATGATACTATATGTTACTGTCAAATCAAAACATCTATTATTCAGATAAGTATTGTTCCAGTTGATGAGTTGAATTTGGGTAAAAAAAAATTTAACAATAGTTTAAAATCAATCCAAAAATAGTTTACAAGTTCTGAAAAAAAAAATAGTTTATTTAAAATTATTTGATAGAATTATCTGGAAAATATATTTGAAACTTTTGGAAATAAAAAATGGAGTTCAGATATTTCATTAATTATAAATATAATTTCTTGATTGAAAAGAACTGTTAAAAATCAATTTTTTTTTTTTTTGAACAAAAAATCTACTTTGAAAAACATCAAACCATTGATTGAAAAATGTTACAATATAATTCTTTCAAAGATCTAAAAATAAACGTTAAAAATCAATATATACTTTTTAATTTGACTATTTGTAAATAATAATTAATAAATCAATCTTAATTATAATGATGAATAAAAATAACCCAAAAATTAAAAATATCAAATAGAATTTATTATTATTTCTCAATTTTTTAAAATTTTCAAACAATTAAAACTTATTCCATAGAATAAAAAAAAATAAAATATAAAAAAGAGATATTATCAATAGCTGATACAGAATATTAATAATTCTTTATTTATTCACCGGTTATTTAAAATATATATATACATTTTCCCAAATCTTTTTTCTTTTGAGATTGAAAATCAATTATTGAAAATAAAATATTATTTTTTTTAGATCTTTGCGGATTCAATATTTGGGTTTATTATTCTTGTATTTTTACAAATACTATTAGATTTGAAATATTATTGTTACAGATAAATTATCAGATATTACCCAAAGTAAGAATTTCTTCAAATTAAAGATGTTTGACAAATTTATTTATTTTATTTTTTTATCTAGAAATCCCAACAAAAAGGATCCGATCTTTTTAAACTAAAAATTTTATTAGTAAAAATGAATTATTTTGAAAAATGATAATTAATTTCTTCAAAGTTTATAAAGGAAGTTGATTATCGAGCTTTATTTATATTGAGAACAAATAGTACCCTACAGCTTGGTGTAAAAAAATACAGAATAAATACTATTCCTTTAATAATAAATTTTGAGTAGAGGATTATCGATCGAAATATTTATTTCCCTTTGACTCAATAACCTAAAAAATGTGAACCAAAAGTATGGTAATAAATATCCCAAACTGACCAATTCATTTTTTGTGCAGTTTGGGTAACACTTGATAAACACACACTTTTCTTTTTGAAAACACCTCTTATAAAGTGATAATTGTTTATTGATGATATCAATGATTTGAACTCTTCTTGCAAAAAAAACTTTTTGAGACATTTAACCTTAGAACACCAATATGATTTACACTCAATTGCAATATACTTTAATTCTCGATCGCTCTGGGGAAGGTTTTAATCACTTAGGTGATCTAGAACACAAATCCAAAAATTGTTTGAAATCTTGTGAGATCATTTTTTTTGTAAATTTCCCAAATTAATAACCCATTATGAAGATCAAAAGAAGTAACCAATTTCAAATTTTAATAAAAATTGTGTTTACCTTGTTCTTATTTACCTTTTACTTTTTTTTAAAATTTCTTTGTTTGAACAATTAACAATAAAAAAAAAAAAAAAAATAATTATGTTCCAATAAGCTGTATCATCCTCTCGTAGAAAAAATAGAAAGAAACATTTTACTGCAAGTTCCTCAGAAAGAAGAATTAGAATGACTTGCCCACTTTCAACTGAACTCCGTGAAAAATATAATGTAAGATCAAAACATTTTCTTAAAACCAAAACACAAAAAGAAATTTTTTTTTTTTTAAGAAGATTTTTGCTTTTTTTTTTTTTTTGTTTTTTTTGGAAAAATGTTTCTTTTTGAAAAATGTTTCTTTTGCAAACTCAGAATAATTCCTAATAATTTCAAAAATCTGTATCTTTTTGTTGTAATTTTTAACACCAAACAAAATTTTAAACAGGTAAGAAGACTTCCTGTCATTGCAGAAGATGAAGTAAAAGTACTACGAGGAAAATTCAAAAAATCTGAAGGAAAAGTACTTTCCGTTTATAGAAAGAAATATTCAATTACTATTGAAAATGTTCAAAAAACAAAAAAAAATGGCGAACAAGTCCAAATCCCAGTTCACCCAAACAAGGTTTGTTTCTTTATTTTTTTCCTTTTCTTTTCTTTTCTTTTCTTTTTTCTTTTCTTTTTCTTTTTAGTAATTTTACTTATTTTTGTTTTGTTTTTTTTGTTTCAAAACTTTTTCTTTTTCTTTTTTTCTTATTTTTCTAACAATTAAAGTGTTTAATCACCAAACTTAAATTGACCAAAAGCAGAGAAAGAATTCTTGCTAGAAAAAACAGATTAAGAGGAAAAAAAACAAAAACAACCAAAGATCAAAAAATTGATTCCAAAATGACTGAAGTTGATTAAATTGTTCAACAATTAACAACTGATTGCCATAGTGACTTATTCCTTCTTTTTTAATTTTTTGTTTTTTATAACAAATATAAAATATCAAATACTTTAAGAACTATTGAGTTTATTTGAAAGTTACATAAAATAGCATATAAAGAAACTATATAAGCTCACAATTAAATAAAACTTTAGATGATCAAACGCCTTATTCAAAATATTTTAACATTTTTCTTTTATTATTTTCTTTTTATTTTGAATTATTTTTTGCTTTCATTGGAATATCGAAAAAACTTTTTTATTCAAAGCACAACTGTCTTAAAAAAGTGTGCAATAAAAGTTTTATAGTTCGTACTTCAAGCTGTCTAATTGATCTTTTAGTTAGTTTGGATAACAGACGAGAAAACTTTTAGTAAGCTCTTTTTTAAAACAGCTGCACGGCCTTTGATTATTTTTCACTTTTGAAAAGATACACTAATAATAAACACTTCATGTCTCAAACCGAGGGGTTTTCTAAGAATAATATTTATTGCTATTAATCAATAACTTGAAATAATTAATTTTATCAAGTTGTATCACCTTTACTAAACCAGTCAATTTAAAAAAAATCTGTTTTTCAATTTTTCTAATAAAAATTGAATGGCTTTTTTTCTTATTTAAGGATGAGGGCACCTAATAAAATTGTAATCTACAACCCCAATGCCAACTAATTGTATTGGCTTAAGTAATTACGATCTGGTATTGAAGATTTAAAAAATATTATTATTATTCTTATAAAAAATGAAGTTTTTTTTTGTTTTTCTTTTTTGTTAAAATTTCACCGTTCTCACTACAGTATTCTAGTCAAAGGATTATCATCACTACAGATTCGTTGATAATTAAAGTATGTTGAAATTTAAAGTAAATGATTCTTGTAATAATCAAATTTACCAAATTAAAATATTATCTCAATGTTCAATAGTGAACGATTTATTAAATCTTGGGAAATTTTATGACAAATTAATTTTGAGATCCTGGATTTTTTTTCAATAAATAATGAGTAAAAGACCTTGGAACTTGAAATTAAGTTAAAAAAAATTTAAAACTACTTAATATGAATCTTAATCAATTGAGAGAACCCTTAATAATAAAAAGTTCTGGGTGGAAAGGCCAGGAATATTTAAAAAATATTAGGCTTAATAATAATATAAACAAACAGTCGCGTTGTAGAGTTCTGATCTCTGAACTTGAATTTTGGAAATAAAAAGAAAATCAAAGAATTAACTCAATTTTTTTAAATTCTGGAAAAACTAACTGTATCTGTTTTTAATTTTTAAAATAAACTCAAAAGTTTTTAAATTTTCTGTTTAATTCTGAAATTAAAAAAATCTAAAGAATAAAATATTTAAAATGGGAAGGGCTCCACTTCCATCTTAAAATGAAGAAATTTCACAAATTACCTAAATGAATATTCTTATGTTCATAATAAGAATAAAATAAAAAAAAAATTCTGAAATTTATCCAAAAAATATTTAAACGAAGACACAGGTGAAGATATCGATCATTTTTCATGGAGTTGCCCATTCTATGAAAAAAAAACCAAAGAATTTGGATTAAAGATTGAATTCAAAATAACAAAAACAATGAGAATAATATCGAAGATAGTATTTGGAATAAAGAATCATTATTTGTCTTGTCATTAGTTAATGATATTGATAATTATGATTCTTTATTGAAATTTCTAAACATAAATATAGAAATTTGGGAAAGTGTCTTAGAGTACTCTAGAGTACCGTAGGATGCATACCCTTCCCAGAATTCAAAAGAATAGAGAAAAATCAAGGATTTGACTCAATTCTATTGAATTCTGAAAAAAGCAACGAGAGTTATTTTTTATTTTAACAATAAAACGAAAATTTTAAAAATTTTCTATTAATTTCTCAAATTAAAAAAACCCTGAAGGCTGTAAGAGGAAATTAATTTCCTCCCTTCAACAATAAAAAAAAAAAAAGTTAAAAGAAATTTAAAGAATTGTCAATTGCTAAAATTTTGTTATCAAATTAATTGAATCGCTAAGAATCCTATTTAAGGGATTAGTCTTACTAAAGATACAATAAGAATCAATGTATTGGAATCCATGTTAAATCGTATGAATGTTCTTTAGTTTAAATACAGACAGTTCTACTTTTAAGGCACAAACTACTACGAAATTTAAGGCACAAAAAAAATCTCAAATTAAGGCTCAAAATTCAGATTCTAGTAAAATAAATTGTAAAAAATAAAAATACAAATTAAAGCACAAAATTCAAATTCTAGTAAAAATAAATTGTAAAAAAAAAATATTACAAATTTTGTACCTTAATTTGAGATTTTTTTGTACCTTAAATTTCGTTGAAAGTTTGTGCCTTAAAAGTGAAACTGACTGTATAACTAAAAAAAAGATCTGATATGAATATTTTTGGATCTTGTTTTATAAAATTTTTCACTAATAATTACAATTAATAATAATGATTTTGGAAAATTTTTTTTTATTTCCTTCACAAAATCTAAAAATAGAAACCAGAATAAATAGCTACACAATATTTCAAAATTAATTATTTAATAACCCCAAAAAAAGGCTTATTTTTCTAAATTTTGAAATTACAATATTTATACCATAATCATAAACATAAAAAATTAAAGATTGACAACTTTCGTCTTCCTTTAATAAAACTTTTTAAAATTTCAATTTCTTTGCACAATCCGAAAATAATTTGTACTAATAATCTCTTTTAGTTAATTCTTTTAATTTTTTAGAAACTACTCTACATCCTAAAATAAATTTAAGAAGCATATTTTTAAGTTGTTAAGTCTTCAAATTGAATACTCAGCCTTTATTTTTTTTTTTTACAAATGCAGATTTTTTTCTGAATTCTAAGGTTTTTTTACTTATAAATGGATACCTGTAAATTGATACTATTATTTTTTTCCTAGTATTTCACTAATAGAATGTTCGAGGCATTTGAATTACCAACAACTAATATGATCTAAATTCAGTAGAACATATTTTCATTTTAAGATTTTACATTGTAATAACTAATCACTTAAACAATCATTTTAAATTCAATTCATAAATTTTCAAATTGATACTTTTTGTTTTTTAAAAATTATCGAAGATTTCTTTTTTCCATGTTTTTTTTTTTTTTTAAGAGTTTTTTTTTACAAAAGATATGCTACAAAATACTCACCCCCTCAAATGAAGATTGTTATAAATCAATCATTAATTAAATTAAATGGGTTTGAATTGATTTTGAACTGAAAGAAAACAATTCACTGCAAATTTAAGAAATTTATGAATTTGAAAATATAAAACCAAATAAAGTTGAATTATTTGTTTTTTTAAACGTCTGATTTTTTGTAAATTGTGGATCCTATTAATTTTTTTCTTGAATTGAATTATTTATCAGAAAAGATCTTAATTTTTTTTTTTATTATTTGATTTTTTTTATTGAGATCCTGTGTTACATTTTTTTTGTTTTTGAATTTTTGTTTTTGAAGAGACTTTGAATCTATCGAAATCATGTGAATTTTTTTTTTTTTGGACTACTGCGAAAAATCTCTTTAAATGACTAGAGACTTTTAAAATGAATAAATTATTTGATAATAATAAATTTACTTTTAGAAACGACAAAGACAAACTGATTGAATATTTGTAATATCTCTTTCAGTGATTATAATTTTTGAATCAGGAAATGAAAAAAAAGCAAAATTAAAATTAATTCAAAAAAGCACAATTTCTTTTCTAAAAACAGAAAATAAATGAAATAAAAAAATGTATGGTATTTAATTTTTGATTAATAAAAATTTTTGATTGTATTATTAATTCTTTTCTCTTTCTAAACTAACATTGGCCTTTTTCAGATCTTTCGAATCGATATCCCCTTCTGATCTCACGGGGTCAAACCAAGGGTGTGCCATTGTTTGCACAACATTCCAACGTTTATTAAAATCATAATTTAACAGGCCATCCAAAATCTCGCTAATTTGAGGGTCGATTTCATCGTTAATATCTTTCCAAGCTTTTTTTTTACCGTTTTGGGGGATTGCCTTAATTATTTTTTTCCGAACCTGGAATTTAATAGATTTTGTCCACTTCCAGAATTTCTTTGCACCAAGTATTTTCACTATTTGGCTTAATTGGTCAAGGTTATTCTTTCCGGCAAAGAAAGGCTCCTTTGAAAACACCCAGCCTGCAATTAAGCAGCCAACCGCCCACATATCGATCGAAGAGTTGTAGTGTGTGTACCCAATCAACAGTTCCGGCGCTTTGAAAAAACGAGAAGCAACATTACAGTTATAGGCAGTTTCGGGGAAATAGAATTCTGAGAGCCCCCAATCGATTAGTTTGACTTCGTTAGATTTTGGATCATACAAAACATTGTGTGGCTTAATGTCACGATGCATTATTCCCGAACGGTGCGCATGGTATAGCGTTTGTAAGACCTTGTAAAGGATTAGGCGCATGTCCTCTGTGGCAACTGTTGGTAGCAATTCCAGAAAGGGCACATGTGGGAAGTATTCAAAGACAAGGGTTGGTGTGCCAATCACCTTGTTGTCGATCAAATCCAAGAGCTTGACTGTGTTGGGGAATTCGCCCACGATCAATGAGATTTTGATTTCTCTTTTGATTTTCGATCTTTTGACTGGCTTTAACACCTTCAAGCATACTTCTTTGTTGTTCCTCAGATCGTTCCCAAGGAATACACTTGCATATCTTCCCTTCCCAAACATTTGTAATAGCTCAAAGTGTTCAATGTTTACAAGCGTTGGGTTTAAGGAGTTGTAGTCCCAATGCTCTTTCCCTAATTCTAAATTGGCTTGTGAAAATAAAGGTTGGGTGTTTTTTTTGTTGTTGGTCATCAAGGATAGCTAAATAAAATGAGTCGACAATGTTGTAAAAAAATGATTTTATTTTGAAATTTGATTTTGTTTCTTAAGGTTTACAATCCCTGAAACTGGAAAAAAGATTATCTTGTAACCAGTGTGGCAACTTGTTATTTGGTTATTAGATGATCATTCTTTCAACTTACTATGGATTTTAATAGATGGTTCAAAAGCAGCAAAAAAAATGAATTTATTTTTTTTTTTTCCGAAATTTAAGTTATGAGTGTATGGATAAATTGATTTGAAGGAACGTTAATAAAAAAATGTGGTTTGTATGTTGTTGATTGAAATTTTTATTAAGGTTTGGTTTTATTTGGAGCTTTTAAAAAATTTTTATTTTTTCATTTAAAAATTGAGTAAAAAGTAAAATAAAATTTTTCTAATCAACCCAAAAATCAAAATTTCTTCATGAAGAACCTATAAATTTATTATTCATACACTCTTCAATTCAGATTTTGCAAGAAAAAAATAAATAATACATTTTTTTTTTTTGCTGCTTTTGAACCACTATTCAAATCCATAGTAAGTCGAAAGATTGAAAAGTAAATAACCAAATAACAAGTTGCCACACTGGTTACAAGATAATCTTTTTTCCAGTTTCAGGGATTGAAATCCTTAAGGACCTAGTAATTCTTATTAATTTTTTTTCCCAAAGGAAATCGAGAACTTATTTTCATAAGTACACAACCAAACTTCATAAGCAAACTCATTAGCCAACTATACAAAAATGAGTTAGCATTTTAAATAGAAATTATTTTATCCAATTATTTTTCGGTAAAAATGATCGAGACCTTTTTTATGTTAGTATATTTAGATCAAAAAATAAAAAGAATAAATTTGAAAAAAGATTTTGATTTTTTTAGAAATCTCATTTTTAGTTCCTTTTGATGGCTTTTATGAACAAATAAAATTGAAATTTAAATCTTTTTTGAAAAATACAATAAAAATAAATCAAATATTGAATACTTAAAGATCAGAAAAAAAAGATCTTCTATTTGTTTTATTTTTAAATATTTATTAAATTTCTTGGGATCTAAAAGATTATTTAATATATTCTTTCAAATATTAAGAGTATAAACAAAGAAATTTCATTATTAAAATAAGTGATTTGATAATATTTTTTAATTTTTTTTTTGATTATTAATTTAGATTGGTTTGATCTGCTTGAAAATAATTAATTAATTGAGAAATAATTGTAAACCCTACTCATTATTTTAATCATGGGGGGGGGGGGCTATTCATTGCTCATTAAATAATTAAGAGTGGGTTATTACTGATTGATTAACAATAATCAAATTAAAAAGTATTTCTTTTAGATTATAAGCCCAAATTTTTTATTTTTAAAAAAATAATTTAGATTGATTTTTTATTTTAATAGTTTGATTTTTTACTCCAATATTTTGGTTATACAAAAAAAAAATCAATTCGAACTATTCTTTGAAATATAGAAATGATATTTATTCAAAAGTTGAATATAACATTTGAAAATCTAGTGAAATTAAGTAGATATTTGTTAACTGAGTTATTGCGAACTTTGTGTTTTTCTTTTTAAAAGTGCTTTTTAGTATACTTCATTTATCTACTTTTTGATTTTTTGAAATTTTTTAGGAGATAAGTTGGATTTTGAACTTTACAAAAAGGATAAAATAAATCAAACTTTTTTAAAACAAGAGTTCCTTACTGAAGATATCTTTAAAATGAGTCAGGTTTTATACTGTTAATTGTCAAATAAAAAGATCAGAATTTTCATTCAGGTTTCGAAAATATTAACACTTGAAAAATGAGAACAAATCATCCAAAGTCCCAATTCTAAATAGCAAATTAATAATTTAAACTGATTAAGGAATTAAAAAAATTGAACTTTTAAATGATTTAAAAACTCTTTATTTGGAAAGCTGTATGAAACTTTTGTTCCATTTATTATGCAGTAAAAGGTAGTCATCAGATTTTTACTTGGTAGTTCAATTTCAAGATACAGTAATTTTTTGGGTTTGTTTTCTAAAATTTACATGGAGATTTTTTTTAGTTTAGAAGAGCCTGAGGGACTAGGAAAATAAAAAAAATCTTCAAAAAAATTTAATAGTCAATTCAAAAAAATTTATTAGATCTGAAAGTAAAAAATGAAATAAAAATTTGGCTACTAAAAGAGCAAATTTACTTTTAATTTTTTTTTTTGGAAATTAATTATTGTTTTTAAAATTTTGACCCATTTTTCTCATTTTTTAAAAGTTTAAAAATTCAGCGTATTTCTGAATTATTTAAAAAAAAAATTCTTTTCTTTGAAAGAAGATTGAAATCTTAATATATGTAAAGGAAGTGTGCTAAAATACACTTTAAAAATAAAACCACAAAGTTCTAAAATAATTCAGTTAAAAAAAATCTACTTAATTTCAAATAAATTATTAATAATTATTTTAAATTTGAAAAAAATATGATGTTTTGATTCAAAGAACAGTTCAAATCAATTTTTTCTTTTTATTGAATAAAAAAATCTGAAAAAAAGAACCAAACAATCAAATTAAAAATATTGTCCCAAAAAACTTTTAGAAAAATAAAAAATTTTAACTTATAATCTAAATAAAATAATTTTTAATTTGATTATTTATAATCAATAATTAATAACCCGATCTTAATTCTTTCAGTGAGTTATTGATAACATAGAGATTAAAAGTATAAATATACTTTATCATTATTTCTCAAATTTTTAAATAATTTCAAACAAATAAAAGGAATTCAAATTAATAATTCTAATAACAAAAAATAATAGATATTATCAAATTACTGATTTTAGTACTTACTATTTCCTTGTTTATTTTTTGAATATTTGAAAAAGAATATGACTAATCTTTTAAATGTCAAGAAATTTAATAAAAATTTGTGAATAAAATAAATGATCACATTTATGAGATCTTCAAGTATTCAATATTTGATTTATTTTTAATGTATTTTTAAAATAAGATTAAATTTTCAAGGTTATTTGTTCATACAGACTCCCAGAAATTACTAAAAGTGAGATTCCTTCAAAATAAAAATTTTTGGAAAATTTTTATTTTTCAAATTTGATCCAAATATACTAACAAAAAAAGATCAGATCTTTTAACTGAAAATATAATTGGAAAAATGAGCTTATTTTAAAAATGATACTTATCTACTAAAGTTGATGAATGAAGTTGTATATTGGATTTAATTGTATCATTGTGTAAATAATTACTCTACTACATTGGGGTATAAAAATAAATAAGAGTCACTACTCCCTTAAATGAATCTTGGTAAAATAAGAGTTTCTCAACCATCAATTATTTCTTATATCTCTTGTTTTGTTTCTTCTTTTAAACTGTTTTCCAACTGATTTTTATTCACAAACGGAGAAGATTTTTTAATCTAAGAAGAATTTTCTCTCAATAATATTAAAAATCTATTTTTAAAACAAAAGAAAGAGTTATATTCCTTGTATATTTATTTTTTAATTCAAGACACTAGGAAATCAATCTGTGAAAGAACAAAGTTCAATGTTTGCTTCTGGAAAATTACCCGATAAACTTTTTGGAATTAAAATAATTACGTAATAAAAACCGAAAAATTATCATTCTTTGCATATTTTTCTTTTTCACTAATTGTGTTGTTGATTAAATGAGTATTCGAAAAAAAAGAAGAAATAGACGTAATAAAGTTGCACCTCGTAAACCAAAAAAAGAATCCTTTAAAGGGATCCTCGCGGATGTGTGGAACAAAAAGAAATCATTCAGAACAAATTACCGAAATATCGGGCTCGCATCTGATCTTCAAAAAGACTTGAGAAAAAAAGCACTGACTATGCGTGTTGATTGCGAAATTTCTGAATTAGACTACGTTAAAAATAAGAAATTTGGCAATGCGATCCAAAAAGATAAAAAAACAAAATCAAATACATCCATTGATTTAGTTATGATCAGGGAAAACGTGAACCGAAAGCAGGCCATTGGTATAATGAATAGCAAAGATTTAGACACAGAAAAAGAGCAAGTTTCACAAGAAAAACAAGAAAAGAAAAGAAAACGATTAAATGAAAAAGATCGTGGTACAACAGAATCAAAAAATTTGAAAACAGACAAAGAGAAAGAAGCACAAGAACCAAACAAAAAGGAAAACAAGAATAAAAACACACAAAAACCAAAAAAAAAAAAAAAGAAAAGAAAAAGAAAAACAGAATATGACAAAATCAAGGAAAAAGATGATGAAATGAAAAGAAAAAGAAAACAGTCATACAAAGAAAAATTGGAATACCTTGAAAAACTCGGTCAAAGCCAAGCAAGACCAAGACTGAAAAGGCTCTGTGGAAGTGAAATGAAATTAATGAAACAACTAATTGAAAAACACGGTGACGATTACAAGGCAATGGAACGGGATATTAAAATTAATGTTTATCAACACACAGAAAAGAAATTACGAAATAAAGCAGAGGTATATCTGAAGCAAACAGAAGATTTTGAAAGATACAGATTAAAGCGTGAAAAAAGGAAATTGGAACGAAAAGAGAAATTAAAAGAGAACAATAACGGGAAAACAAAAGGGAAAACTAAAAAGCAATGGCATAAAAAAAAAAGACCAAGAAAGCAATACACAAAAGGAAAAGTATCTACTTTAATTAAAAAATAATTTTTTTAAAGATTTTCATTAATAAATATATAGAATTATTTAATGATTTATAATTTATAATTTTCCTATTTATTCCTCCAAATTTTTATTTTTTTAGAGTTATTTCGACTAAAGAGCACTAATCTAATTAACTTTTAATTTCAACATGCTTTAAATATAGACAAATCTTTGGTTTCGCTAACCCCTTCAGTTTTTATTCTTTCATAGAGGCCTTAAGTGTCAGTTGAAAAGTTTTATTGTAGAGAATGAGTTCAGTTAAACAATAATTATTAATTAAAAAGAGAAGATTTGATCATAAAAGTCATTGAAAAGATGAATTTTAGATTATTATCATTTTTTTTTTTTTTTTTCAGTAAGTTCAACCAAAATAGTTTTCACAAATAAAGTGAACAAAATCAGAAAAATGTTTCCAAATACAAAGTCAATTGTGTTACATATTTATTTTTTTTTTTGATTATATATTAAAATTATTATTTTTTACATAAGAACTGATTTTTTCACCAAGAGTTTGGAGGGTAAATTAACTCTAAAAAACATTTACTTTCGTTCTTTTTCATTTTTTCACCCTTCGTTTTTGGTTTAGTAATTATTCAGTACATAGAGAATCATAATACATTTTGGAAATTTATAAAATATTCTATTTGATTATTATTAATTGTTTTCAAATATTAAACAATAACACTTGGTAAAAAGCTGGACACAATGAGAAGATTTGTGCCTCATGTATTTTTGGTTTATTTTCCGGAAATTAAATAATATACACATGGAAATTTGGGTAAATAGAAGAATACACTTTTCATTTGGGATTGAGATAAACATGGTGAAGAATAATTGAAAATCGAAACTAAAAAAAAAACATATTTTATTCTCAAAATTTTCCTATTTTTACAAACCATTATTTATTGTAATGCTTTTTTGGAATTTGAAAAACAGTATTCAGTTATGGATTTCTAAATTTTATTTACTCACTGAAATAATAAAAAGGAAAAATTCTAAACCTGAAAAATGACATATTTTTTATTGAATTTATTTTTTAAAAAATTTCAGAATTCCACTTGAAAATAAAATTAAAGTAAAAAAAAAAAAAATGATATTTATTAGTAGATATGATTATTCTAAAGAAAATAGATTGTTAGTATACAGTGGGGTATGTTATTGGTAAAGAATTATTGTAAAATATGACTATTTTTAAAACAATTTTCCAACCCCGATATTGTCATTCTTTCTTCTTCTTCTTCTTATTATTATTATTTTGTATCCGATCAAACTTTGTAAATCTTTTTTTCTCTGCCAGAAAGGATTCAAAAAATTATAATGTATATAAGTTATGAAATTTTTGAAAGAAATAAAAAAAAAAAAAGAATTAAAATAAATATACAACTTTGAAATTTAAAATCCAATAAGGACATATCAATAAAAATAGAAATAAGTAGAAAAAAGTCATTAACCGAGATTCATCTCCAAAAAAAAAAGTTTACGTTTTCGATATACAAAAGATTTGTTTTATTTTTCAATATAAAACTAGTTATTTAAATTATAAAATTATATTGTATTTTATATCAGATCAAAAATGAATTTACCACTAAATAAATGAATAAAAGATAGTTATAGAAGAATGAATTTCCCTTTCAGAATAATAATATGTTATTAAATAATTTATCGTTAAAATTTTCTACATCAATCTTCTAAAAAAAAAAAAAAAAAAAAAAAAAAAAAGTCATATCAATTTTACTGAAGATATGAGTATTTTTATTTATATTAAACTCTTTTTCACAATTTTTTAATCGCTTTAGAAATATTTATGGGAGTCTTTTCGTGTGCTTTTATAATATTCTTATCAAAAAAATATTTTCAATTTTTTAATCTATATTATTTTTTCCAATTTTACAAATTTTTGTTTTGCTTTTTCAAATTTTTGTTTTTCTTTTTCTAATTTCATTAAATTTTTGTTTTTATTTCTTTTTCTTGTTCATTTTTTTTTAATTTTTTATTTATTTTTTTTTTTTGATACTTTTTTTTTGCAAAGAAAAAGATCAATGTTGAGAAAAAAAAAGGATCTTCAAAAATCGAAATAATCATTCAAAAATTTCAACTCTACAATGTCTTTTAAAACGAATTCCATTATTGGCAAAAAATTTTCTTGTTCAGCATTTTTCAGTGAAAGTTTCGTAATAAAAAATCTATAATTCTTATTTCAAAAATTGTTACTCACTTTTTTTTAGTTTTTGGTTTTATTTTTTTTTTTAATTATTAAAATATCAGATTTTTATATATTTAGAATAACTTATAAGTGAATTACAAATCAATTTTGATTATTAGTTTTTCTTGAAAAAGAAAGAATACATATCCTTTAATGTCCCGGATTTGCCGAAATTTAATCAAGTTTAAAATATTAGATTTAAAATGATTTGGATGTATAAATATTTTTATTCGATTATTTTTATTTTATCCAGATTCGAATTTTAATAAAATACCAAACTTGTTCAAAGATAAAGGAGTAATGTTATTGTATTTTTTTTGTTTTTGATATTATGATTAAAAAAATATTATTCATTTTTACATTTTCTTTAAAGATTTTTAATTTTAATTTTTAAAAAGAAATTTAATCATAATAATAGTAATTAAAAACGCAATACATTGATTTATTAATAATAAACATCAAATCGTATTGTTAATTTTATGATTAAAAATAAATAAATAAAAAAAATATAATTATGAGAATTTTTCATGTTTTTTTTTTAGATAAAATTTCAATAAATATTAAATAGAGAGAAAAATTAAATCTATTTCTTGAGTCCAAAATTAAAATTTTAATATGAATAATTTTCTAAAACTTCAATTGAAATAATAGAAAATAATTAAAATAAAATTGTAAAAAAATTTCATTTATTACATTCGAATGAAATCAATCAAAACTTTTTTATCAGATAAAGCAATCAACTCGTAATTTTAAAAAAAAAAAAATAAATAACGAAATTTAAATATTATTCAATATAATAAAATAATCTTCGAAACCCAAGGTTTATTGTTTTTATTTTTTGAATTTTTTTATAAGTAAATATTTGAAAAAAATCTTTGTAAAATTTGAATTTTTCAATCTCAATTAAACCAGATCTTTGAAAATATTTTCTGATCTATGGTCTCTTATTCAATAATAAAGTTTATTTTATTTCCAGGTTTTAAAAAGTCATAAATTAAAAAAAAGTAAAAAATAAAAAAAAATCAATTATTAATCTAACTTTAACTATTCACCAAATCATGTAAATTTGAAAAAAATTCTTGTTGAAAAAATTTCCAAATTTCAAAATGAAAAAAAAAATTATTTTTTTTACAATTTAATTTCTTTTATTTTTTTATTTTAAAATTCTTCAGAATCAAATATATAAATTGGTATTGAATTTTAATCAATAGAAAAAATAAATTTTCTATGTGATGCCAAAATATCTTTTGCAATGAATGAATTATTTAATCAAGTATTTGAGATAATGTGGAGTGCAAATTATAATTAAATAAAATTCCCTTAAAATATAATGTGTTTTAATCTTTAAAACTAAGAGGTTTTTGATATGTAGACAAACTTTTCAAAAAAAAAAAAAAAAAAAAAATTATTTTAACAAAATCTCGATACAAAAATAATAAACTCTAATAACCAAGAGTAATTTTTCAACTGTTGAATATCTTTTTTCAAGTTATTTTATCATTATAGTTCAATATACAATTTTTAATTATAAAATTTTCAACCTATGATAATTGTTTATTAATTCTAGATCTTGTATTCTTTTCATAATAATTCAAATGAAAACTTTTGTTTCAAAAGCAATTCGGGTATTTGGGATGCACAGGGATAAATATATCATTTATTACAATTATTTTTTTCAGATGAGAATAATTTTTAAAATCAAATTTATATCCCAATTTTAATTTTTTAAAAAGACAAATCTCAATAAATATATAAGGAATACCAACTTTTCATTTTTGAACGTTTTATTCAAAAATTATTAAAAAATGAAAGAGACTGGTGAATTGAAAAAAAAAAAAAAAAAAAAATGAACATTTGAACAAAAGATAAAATTTCTAAATTAAAATTTATTGTTATTTTTTTTTTTAAATACAAATCGAGAATAAAAGCGTATTTTTTAATTTTAGTTAAAAAACATATTTTAAATAACAAATATTTTCTTAAATGTTATTTAAGGGTTTTTTTCAAAGAAATGGAAAAAAGTTTTTTTTTAAAAAATGGTTTATCTCTTAATTGTAAAAACAAATCTATAAAAGGGTAGAAAACCACATTTAATAATTCTACTTTTTTTTTTCAATAAAGTGTAAAAAGAAAATGAAAGATCCCTCAAAGTGCTTTTTTTTTTTGGTAGTAATTGTCCAAAGTATAAATTTGGGAAATATCACCTAAAGGGGTATCTTTTCAAACTATTAAATCTATTTATCTCATTTTAAAGAGATAATAAAGAATAAGTTTGTTTTTTTTTTTCTTTTTAGTTTTGTGTTATCTCAAGAAAGAAAAATTTTAATGGGTGAACCATTAAATCTTGAAATAGTATCGAGTGTTCGAACCAGTGTATTTGTTCCAATTCTAGATTGTGTTTTAAAATTATGACATCTTTTGATAAATTCGGAATCGTTTTTTGCTTGATTGTGGGCATTAGATCAAGAGGCTTGGGTTTTCTTACTTCACAAAGCTTTACTGAATTTGTTTTTGCGAAACTAATTTCATATCTCTTGTTTAAAGTTTCAAAAAAAAGCACATGCGTTTTTAAAATATCAAGGATATTTTGAGAGTCTGTTAAAATATTGCGACTAATTTCACCCATGGGGTAATTGTGTCTATTTTGTAGTTATGAAATAAGTAAAAAGTAATTGAAAAAGTTTTTGTTTCGAATTAATTCGAAAAATTTATTTTTGTCAAGAAAAAAAAAAAAAAAAAAAAAGGGTTTTTACATTTTGTTGAGAAAAATCGAGATCGCCATTGACTCGTTTCTACTAGGAAAGTTCTTTTTTTCAATTTTTATTTTATTTGGATTTGCCATTTTCATTTTATTTTTTGACAAATAATTTTTTGCTTTTTTTTTTTCGTCTTGATCAGTGAAATTTTGAGTGTAAAACCCTTTCATCCCATTTGAAAATTTTGGTTGACGAATGTTATGATTATCACCCACTCTGTTTCCTTTGAGTGTTGTTTCTCTTTGTTTGGAATGATTCGGTTCTTGTGTATTTTTCATAATTGCAAAATTATTATCAAAATTCATTTCTCGAGAAGAATATTTACCTTCTTCAAAGGATCTTTTTCTATTTACACTAACCTTATAATCCAAGCAAACAACAGAACCTTGGTCGTTGTTTTTTTGCAACAAAGGAGTCTTCTTTTCATTTTTTGGTGATTGTAAATTATGTATAAAGGAGGTTTTTTGTTGAATTATTTTTTTATTAGTTTCTTTATTTTCATTTTTTTCTTCTTCTTTTTCTCTCTCTTTCTCATTCTCTTTCTCTTTCTCGTTCTCATTTACATTCAAATTCACATTCTCATTCACTTTATCTTTGTTTTTTTTTTGCAATTGGCTATATATTTTGTTGTTCTTTATAAAGTGCTTCTTCTCTTCTCTCTGAAAAATACTATTATACTCTTTTTCTGATTCCGTTTTGATATGTTGCTTTTGAATTAAGTGGAGTTCTCTTGACTTTGCTCTTGTTAGTGGTGGTTTACGGGGTTCTAATACTGAAGGGTTGTTGAGATCATTCACCTTTTTTTTGATGACAAAAAGTGCATTTTTTGAGCAGTCAACCCCTATTTGTAAATTAATTTTTCGACAAAAGCTCACCCAGTCAGCTGTTTTCTGAAACAGTTGAGTTGGGAAATCCTCTTCTGTATTGATAATGGCAATGTCCAAAATTTGCACCAAGTGGCATGTTTCCTTGGAGGAAAATCTTGATCGAATGCCATTTTTCCTTTTCATCTCGAGTTTGCTCACCTTCTTCTGAAGATACCTGAAATTTACAATAACACCATAAAAGAATTGCTTGGGGTTCTTGCGGGGTAAATATCGGCTTGAATGGATCACCATTGGAACGATGTCTGAGAATATCGTATACTCATCCTTGCCTGAACTCCACAGCCACCGTGTTATGACTTTATCATTTTCATATGTAAGATCTTTTGGTGGGATATAAAAACTGATAATCCCAGAGTTTAACGTTTTAAGATCAATGTCATTCTTAACCGTTTCTAAATTCACAGACTCGTAATGGAATGGTCCTATGATCAGTTCCTTTGCATTTTGGTGAGTTTCATGTGTGATGAATCCTTGTTTTGTGATCATCAACAGTTCGGATTGGTTGGGTGGTACTTAGGCAAATTATGCTGTTGGTGGTTTAATGAAGAATACGTTTTCTGACTTTATGGTATTTGGAAATAAATGCAAAATATCTTGTTTTTTGAGAAAAAAAAAAAAAAAATAATAAATCAGTTCGAAAATTTCATTATTCAAAATTAAATCGTTTTCAGATTTTTCTTGGAAAAAGAGAGAATTAAAACTTAAATTTGAGTGCTGTACTGCTTTAAAATACTTGTAATAATTGATTTTTATATTATTCTGATTTCGGAATTAATTAAGAATTTTTACAGATAAAAATTTTTGCTTTGGTAATTAAATAAAATAAAACAAGATCTTGTAATATCATCAATTTTATTTAAGATCATCATTAACATCAACTTTTAGTTTTTTTTTTGGTTTTTTATTTTTTAATTTGGGAATTGATATCCATAAATTTGTTAGTCACAAAATATTTTTTTAAAATTATACTTTATTTTAATCCAATTGAAAGTAAATTTTTCATTTCACATTCAGAAATGATTGAACGGTTTCCCTGATTAAAAAATTATTCGTTCATTTGAATTACTTGTTTTTTTTGGGATTAATTAACAAGTTAAAAGGAGTTAGGGAATTTTTTTTCATTAAACTGGAAAATTGTAATTTTATTTTTTCAATTAAAGATCTTGGTACCCTCACCCATTTTCCGATTCTCCAAATTGGTAAACCAAAATTCAAATAAGATCTGTGAAAATCTTTAAAAATAATTATTGCAAATTTAATTCAGCAATAGTATTTTCCAGACCATTATTTGGGACTTTATTTCGAAATCTAAGACCTCAAATTGCAACAATAACAAGTGTTGTTTTCTTCAATTATCAATCCGATCTCGAACTCTGATCTTGGTAAATGTCAAATTCGTTGATTTTTTTTTAATAGAGTTTTTAATTCTATTCCAATTTAACATTTGCTTCAAGGACATGAATCTACATGGCTATTTGGATTTCACAAGTGCTAAACCATTTTTAAAGGGAACTTTTTTTTTTTTAGGATCAAGAGTGACAAAAAATAATTTATTATCTTAAGGGATAATTAAATATTTTTCAATCCCAATTTTGCCCATTATTTGATTTGTATTCAACCAGGTGTTATAGTAAATGAACTTTCTATTGTTTGTCTCATTTATAATTTAAAAATATTAGAATTAGATGATATTCTTATTTTCTCTGACTCTTAATTTTTCATAATTTTTGTCAACTTCATTCTTTACCAAAAAACCTCATTGAAGATCAATTACCTTCTGGAATTAAAAAATAGATTTTTTTTTTACGAAAAGTCAAATACACACGACTTTGGTCAATTAAAAAAAAAACATTGTAATTTGATTGATCGGTTTGTGGTTTCAATATAAATCACTGATTGATTCTTCTTTCGAATTATTTTTTTGTTTTTCATTTTCTAAAACTAAATGAATTATATATTTGATTATTTAAGAGCAAGTTATGGAGATTAAGGTAATATCAATCAGAAACTCAAAGTCATGGAATGAAAAAATAATTAAAATAACAAAAAATAAACAATTCAAAAAATATTTTTAAAATATTTCCAAGCAAAAAATCTGAAAATTCATTTTTTGAGAAAGAATTTTGTCGTTTAAATCCATGAAAACCTTGTTTTCTTTCAAATTATTTAAGGGGGGTGAAATATTTTAAAGGCGTCTTTATCAAATTTACAAAAATGTTTTTTAACTTTTCAAGATCAATTTTTTTTTTTTTTTTGTCTTTATCAGAAAAACTTTATTAACCTGCGATGCAGACTCGTTGATTGAAAGCTGTAATCATAAAAATTCATTTTTGGTCAAGTAAGATAAACAATCTCTTAGAACTCAGTTAATTCATTTTTTTTTGTATCATTAGGGGGGTTTCGAAGAGCTTGGTAACCTTGGATGTGATTGATTTTTTTTCTTAATTAAAGAATAAATATTTCCAAGAGTTCATAGAATTCTTAAAGTCTTTAAACTAGAAGAGCTCCCAAAATACTCCAATATATCGAACCTTAAAGATTGAAAAGTTTATTAGATATTGAATTTTATTTTTTTTAGAAATCTGAATGGAATTTTTATTCCATTTAGTTTTAAAGTAACAGTATTAATTGCAGTTTGTGAATTAATTTTTTTTCGAAATTTTCAATCAAGACTCTTGAAATAATAGTTGAAAAGATAAAAATAAAATAAAAAAACTTTGTTGATATAAATTTTTATGACTTGTAACCTAATGCAAATAAAAACTCGTCCAAAAATCAAAAAAAAAAACACATCGACCCTAAACCAAAAAAAAAAAAAATTTGTCAGAAAAATAAAAATCTTTTAAAGAATATTCCCGTTGAAATTTCTAAGGAGACTTGATGATATCTTTGTCAAATTACGATAAAGTTTCAAAAATCGTGATAAATTTTATCAAATAGTGATGTTGTATACAATCGCCAAATATTAATATTATTGTTAGAATATCAAAAATCATGATATTATCAAATCATGATAATTGTCTAAAAAAAGGTGACAATGGTAAAAAAGTGGCCCTAAAAATTAAAACCGGGATATCAGAGTTGATCGCTTTTAGGAATTATTACATAAGATTTTTTTAAAAAAGACAAATATTATAGGTTTGAAAAAAAAAAAAGTTACTTTAAAAAAAGAAAGTCTTTTCAATAAGCAACCATAAAGAGACTTGGTTTAACCAAGGATAAGATTAAGATTTTCATTTTATTTAATTTGATTTGGTTGATATATCGATCGATCCTTGAGATCAACAATAGTAATAACCAAAGATAAATAACCAGTTTATTGGTCTACCGTGGTGTTATAAATTACTGTTGAATAAAAAGAGCTTCCAATACAATAAAACTCTTAACTGATTCTTTAAAGAATATATTCTTCTGTTGAAATCCTATTCTTTATTCTATTACAAGCTGAAACGGATATGAATATCTTTTCACAAGCTTTCTCAACAATTTAACTACATTACAACTAGGTTTTATTATTATTTGTACCGTTATTTTAATTGTGATATTCTTTTTTGAATATCTTTTCATTGGGCAGATAACACAACTAGAGTTTAAGGGTTTTTTTTTTGATCTTTGACTAATAAGAAGGAAAATTACTCTTTTTTTTTTGTTTATTGAACTTTTGAAGTTCATAACTCTATACCATTTTTAAAAACACGCCTCTATTTTATATTCATGTGTATTGTCAAAAGGTGTTATTATTTATTCATCATAAAATTTACACGGGATTCCAGTATTTTGTAAAAAAAAATTGAATTGAAAAATTATTTTTTTGAAATCACCTTAAAAACCATCCCATTACTTGTATAAAGATTTATGTCTTTTAAACATTATAAACACTTGAAGACACCTTACAACCATTTCAAACATTTTTTAAACATTTTTAAATGGTGAAAATGTTGTTAAAGTATCACTGCTTTGTACAATTCAAAAGATTTTTATATAAGGTGATTACAAAAAAATAATTTTTCATTTTGTTGTGATAATTTATCTATGCAGTATTGTCGATTTTTTTGTGATTTCTTGATTTTTCATAATAAAATAGTACTAATCACGATTTTTTCAGACCATTACGAATTGATTGCAAATGTTCTAAATTAATTGTTATCCTGAAAACCTCTATTATTATCATTATTTAATTATTTTTTACTATAATGATTTTTAAAGAGTATTTTTATTTCAAAAGAAAATTTTATTTTATTTGTTTACATTTCGATCTCTTTAAATTGGTAGAATAAATTAAAAAATGATATTGAATATATCAAATATGTATTTCATTATAAGTCAAATAATATGAAGAAAAAAAGTCTTAATATCCATGTTTCATCGGAATGATGATTAATTTGAAACTATGAAATAAATTCTTAATTAAATTCTGAGTTATGAGAAAGTTTTATCTAATGGCCTCGATTATCAGAAGTTACCAAAGTTTTTGTTTTTTTTTAAATGGGGAATTTAAAAATAAAAATAAAACAAGTATTCTTTTTATTTCTTAAGAGATTATTCTCTAGAATGGAGTATACCAAAAAAAATAAATAATTGTTTAATCTTGAAGGTAAACCATAAAAGTGATTAATAATTGACTGTATTTAAGGATTTTATTTAGTCAAATGATACAAAAAAGTTGATCTCATAATTGAAAAATGATACTTGCATTAGTAAAAAATCAAATAATTTAAAAAAAAAATAACAATCTTTTAAAATTTTAAAGTTTAAAATATCAATATTTTGGCCCCATATATGAAAAATATCTAACAAAAAATTATGGCGAAATATAGATTAGTTGTTAAAACATTCGATTTTTTAAAAATAATAATTAATCTATTCAGAGTTGATTTTTTACAAAAATTATTCCCATAAATTGTTTATATGTTAGAAATATAATTATCTTTATCGAAAGGAAACACAATGAAATCAATCGTTGTTTTTTTTTTACTTGAATAATTATTGAATAAATCTTTATTTAAAAAAAAATGATAAAAAAATAATTTTTATTTAATTATATCGGTGAAAAGAGGAATTATATAAAATTTGTGAAATTAAAACTAGAATAGAAGAAATATAATAATCATATTACAATCCAATATTTTATTATTATTTGCATTACCAAATTACAATTTTATTCACTCTCGTTAGGGTTTTTTTTTCAATTTTGTTTTGATTAGAAAATTAATATATCTTCAAAACAAAAAAAAGAATTAAAGAAAAAGCCCATGTAAAGTTATCTAGGATATTAAAGAATTGATTAAAATCTTTGATTTTTTACAATTCTTTTGAATTGTGAAAAACTGCTTTTAGTTTGTTTTTTTTTTTTACTTTTTGAAATAAAAAGAAAATTTCTAAATAAACATTTCACATTAAAAATTATGAAAAATCCAAGGCGCTCTATAACACACTATGACACCCTGTTTTAGATTTTTATTGTTTTTGAAATTAAAAAAAAAAAATTCTTAAATTTTCTTCTATTTTCTCAAATTTTAATAAAACACTGTTATATTTTCCAGATTTTTATGTTTATTCAAAAAAATAATTGATTTTCAAAATAAAAAAGAAAACTTGTACAAGACACAGTTAGCTTTTTTTCGATTCAAAATAATTTAGAAACATCTGTGTTTTTTTTTTTATATATTTTAATTCTAGAAAAGCGAAATTATTTTTTTTTTTAATTCCAGATATAAAAAGAATAAAGGAAAGGCCAGACACTCGACAGTACTTGTGATGTTATCTTGTGAGTTTGCTACTTGTGTATAAAACCGGGGAATAAGATTATCAATCAAAAAATATTTTTTTTGGTTTTTCTAAATATGAATTGTTAATTATTTGAATAACATTATTATAGTTTCAATTTTTTTATTTGGAAAAGTGAATTCCCAAAAAAAAATCCTTAAATATGGAAATTTTTAAAAGTGATAATATGTTAAAAAAATCAACTCTTTATTGTTCAATAATGTTTAAAATAAAAATTTAAAAGCTATTTATATAAACAAGAAACTAAAAATGTCTCATTTAAATTAGGAAATTATTTATTTATAGAAAAATCTTTTTTAGCTAATCTCTTAAAAATATAAAAATATCAACTGATTTTCCTTGTTTTATTCTTTTTTAAATCAAATATGAAAGACTTTCAAAATTAACAGAAACCAGAGAAAAGCTAATACAACCAGTTTCAATTTTAATACACAAACTTTCAAGTCAATATACACAATAAATCTAAAATCAGGGTGCAATATTTGGATTCTTTTTACACAAATTATTTTACTTAAATTGAAATTTTGTACTTTAATTTGAGATTTTTTTATGTCTTAAATTTTGTTAATAGTTTGTCCTATAACTTTAGAAATCGTGTTACAGTCAGTTTCACTTTTAAGGCACAAACTTTCAACGAAATTTAAGGCACAAAAAAAATCTAATATTAAAGCACAAAATTCAAATTCTAGTAAAAATAAATTGTAAAAAAAAAAAATTCCAAATTTTGTGCCTTAATTTGAGATTTTTTTGTGCCTTAAATTTTGTTGAAAGTTTGTACCTTAAAAGTGAAACTGACTGTATAAGATATACAAAAATGTTTATTCAATTAATATTCCATCTTGTCGATTGATTTTATTCGCAATATAATCAACATCTTCCCAGTTCTGAAAATCTTGAGGAGATTTTGTATTTATTGTTGTTAATAGTACTACATTTGTTAAAAGTCTCTAATCAAGTAAAAAAAAAGTCAATTTTATGGGAAAATTTTTTTAATCAATATAAAAATGAATTTTCGTAAAATTCATCTTTATGATATTTTTTTGATCTGATCATAATTAAAAGTTTTGAAAACCAATATATTGTATCTAAAAAAACCCATTGATTAAAATAAAATAAATTATGATAAATATTGAAAGTGTCAATAGAGTTACCAGAAGTGTTCTAGGTTTTTTTGAAGATTTCTATTTTATTTGTCAATAGCCTAACTTTTCTCAAGGTTTTCTGTTTTATCCGGGAAGTCTATCAATTATTGTTAGGTTTTTTTGAGTTTTCTATTTATTTAGAAAATCAATAGATTTTCGTTAGGTTTTTTTTGCTTTTTGAAATAAACAGAAAATTTATTAAAATTTTCAGTTTATTTCTGAAGTAAAAAAAACCTAGAACACTTCACGAATAAAATAGAAAACCTCAAAAAAACCTAGAATACTTCAAAATAAAATAAAAAACCATAAGAAAACCTAGAAAACTTCACAAATAAATTGAAAACTCAAAAAAACCTAACAAAAATCTTTTTAATTTCTGAAATTAACATAAACTTTTTGGAATTTTTTTTTGATTTCTGTAATTAAAAAAAAACCTAACTAAAAAAACAAAAAAAAATATTTTTTTCAATTTAAAAAATCAAAATACTTCTTCAATAGTCTAAATTATTGATTTTATGTTTGAAAGGTTTTTTTTAGATTTAAAATACTTTTAAAATATAAAAAAATGACTTCTTATGTGTGAAGAAACAATTACTTAATTTTTTTAGCAGTAATTTTTTAAAAAATATTAAAATAACCTTGAAAATTGGATTTTCAAACTTTAATTGTAGAATATCTTTAAAACTATTGTTTGATACAAGATCTTTTCTTGTTCTATAGTGTTCATTATAATCGAAGTTATGAAAAAGTCTAAAATTAGTAATTGTTTGGATTAATTATGAAAAAAATTTTTTATAGATGGTTTTGATCAATTCCAAATATTATTTGTGGTTTTATTCTAGGATCTTTTTCCGGAAAAGTCAAATCAAAATTTTGGTAGGTAACTTGACCAAACACGGGGGATATATTGCTATACACTCCTAAGCCATGTTATTGTTGACAAATAATTTCTCATGGGATGGGATATTATTTCAAAGGGTTTTTTTACTTTTTATTTTGATTTTTGTTAAAGATTTAAAACTTGGGGTTGCCTAGGTTTTTTATTTGAAGGATTGTTGAAAATTTTCTACAAAAAAGTATTCTTACATGATTTTTTAACTTAAAAGTTAATTCATCATAATAAAATTCCATTGCATAAGAGTAAATATGTATGTTGTAAAAAATAAAGTTTTTACAATTTTAGAGATAAATATTGAGTTCTATGTATTTATCTAAAATTTTGGTAATAATAAATATAATATCTGATTACCTTAATCGACTAATAACAATTTAAATCAAAAAATCGTTTGGCAAACAACAATCTTTCAAATATAAAAAAAAAATCATTTTTCAAACAAAGTATTGTTATTTTCCAAGGGATTTTGTATTGTAAAATCAATTCATGCACTAAAATAAAAACTGGTATTTAGTTTACTATTACCAAAAATTTGGGTTAATGAAGAAAACTCTTTATTTATCTCTAAAATTTTAAAAACTTTATTAAAAACAACATTCCTTATTTACATTTGTGTGGGTGTATGTCTTCAATTTGTTCTTCTTGGTAAGTCTTTAAATTTACAAATCTTTGATGAAATGAAATTCTGAACAATAATTTTCTTGTAAATAAGGAAAGATGAATCATTTAAGGGATTAGCCTCTGCCAAGGAGAAGCCTAGGATCAAAGTATGTAGTTATTGGGTTTAACCACATTGGCGCTATTTTGTTCAAATGTCTCTAAAAAATCGATTAGTCAAGTAGTAATATTTGTTGATCTCATCATTGAAAAATGATCCTTGTTTTAGTAAAAAACCCAGCAATTTCAGAATAAAATCTGCATTTTGCCAAAAATTTAAAGGTTGAATTATCAATATACAGTCCACAAAGTGACAAAATATCGTTCTTAAATTTGTCTCGAAATGTAGATTAGTTACTAAAAAATTCAATTTGTTCTTAAAAAATTAAATAATTAACGAATAAATTTTTTGACAAATTATTTCTCAAATCATGGAGAAACATTGATGTCATAAGTATCTTGATCAAAAGCAAACAAAACTAATCAGTCTTCGTGCTTTTATGTTGATGATTATTGAGTTAATCTTTGAAATTCAAAAATTATAAAAATAGTTACTTTTGGAAGTTCTAAATCTGAATTATTAAATAATAGAATAATAGTATTTTGGGTTTCTATTTTTAGATTTGGAAAAGTAATTTGTGAAAAAAAAATTTTCAAAATGAAAAATTTTTAATTGTGATAATTAGTAAAAAATGAAATAATTTATTGAGCAATAAGATTTATAATAGATTTTTTAGTGCTATTTGGGCCATGACACAAAAATACCATTGATACCTGATTACAGTAGACTTTGATTATAGACAAATCTAGGGCAAAGCTAATCCCTTAAGGGACTAATCTCTCGGATATTTTTTACTAAAAACTAATTGAGATTGAAAAAATTTTTTGCCAATTATTTAGATTTGAAAGACCCTGTTTATTTTCAATATTAAACATATTTCTAGAGATGGAGTCCTTATGTAGAAATTGGTTAAAAAATCAATATAATATAGAAGGTCCCTTAAAAGGGTTGAAAAAACAAAAAAGAAAATATTTATGCTTTCAGAAACTATTTAAATTGCAAAATTCAAACCATATTTTTAGAAAATTTGACTTTAGAATTGATCTTTTGTTTCTGCGTGAGTGTTTTTAGAAATTGACTCGAAAGATACAGTCAGTTTCACTTTTAAGGCACAAACTTGCAACGAAATTTAAGGCACAAAAAAATCTCAAATTAAGGCACAAATTTTGGAATTTATTTTTTTACAATTTATTTTTACTAGAATTTGAATTTTGTGCCTTAATTTGAGATTTTTGTTGTGCCTTAAATTTCGATGAAAGTTTGTGCCTTAAAAGTGAAACTGACTGTAAAGGTAAAATACCAATATATTTTTTTTTTTTTCAGATTTGATAGCTCTCAAAGTGGTAGGGTGTAAACAGTGACTATACTTAAATAAGGAATCGAAAACTGTTGTGAAAATTGTTTAATTTAATATTCAAATACCAGTAAGAACAAATAGCTGGAAAAGTTAAACAAAGAATTCAAAAGTAAAATTAAATAGCATAGAAACTTTAACCCCAAACCTGAACTTAAACTGTGTAAGAAATTGTATGAGACTTTTTTTTATCAAAACTTGTCTGAAAATAGTTGTTTTTTTCGATACAAATTATGAATACTGTTTAAAAGGAGATTTTTTTTAATTTCTATTATCCCCAAGTCTCAAAACTTATTCTCAGGTTAGTATTTTAAAACTTTAAATTCTTGATAAATTATCCAACAAATTTTTTATTTTTTTTGGTTTCTTTCAATTTTTTCCTTTTTCAAGAAAGCTTTGAGTTTGTAACCAATTTTAATGTCCTAATAATTTAAAGTCAACTTTAAGTGATTCAACAAACTGTTCATAAATTTCTTTAAGGCAAAATTATTTCCAAAAAAAAATATACTTGTGCAATATACCTATTTCGAAAAGAAAAAACTAAAAGTATACCACAACCTCTTTTTTTTTCATCACACTCATTCAGATACTAAAATAACTTCTTCCAAAAAAAAAATTCAAATTAACATTTTTTCAACTTTTTTTTCAGAGATCTTTCATTTCAGATCTATCAAATGTGGAGAAAAAAGAATAAAGAAACAAGGCGTATAGCTTTTGCAAATAATTCGTTGCTAAACGAACGTTATGTAAAAAATCAAGTAACTAATTCAAAATACAAATGGTGGAATTTTGTTCCTTTGAATCTTTGGGAACAATTTGGGTAATTAAGACTATTTTGGTTTTTTTTTTTTAAACTTTAAACAAAATTTTGAAACAATTCAGATTTGTTTCAAAAAAAAAAACCATCTCATTTTAAGGCAGAAACAAAATTCAAAACCAAATGGTTCAGATTAAAAACGTTTCCTTTCCTTTCTTTTTTGAGCAAAAAAATTATTTACCCTTTAATTTTTTATTTATGCAATCTTTTTTTTCCAAAAATTTCTCAAAATTAAAAGACGGTTCATGAACCAGTATTTTTTGTTGATTGCTTGTTTGCAATTGTGGACCGAAATTACACCTGTTGATCCAGAAACAACATGGGGCCCATTGGCCTTTATTTTCTTATTGGCTGCATTAAAGGAAGGGTTAGACGATCTGAATCGACACAAGGGCGATAAAAAGGCGAACGAGAGAATGTATCATATCATTCGAGATGAAGAACCGATGGACGTGATGTCGAAAGACATATCTGTTGGTGACATTTTATATTTGGAAGAAAATATGGAGTCGCCTTGTGATATTGTTTTGTTATCAAGCTCAAATGAGGATGGATCTTGCTACATTCAAACGGCTAATCTGGATGGTGAAACCGACCTTAAACCACGTATTGGTTTACCTAGCACTGCTTCCTTAGGTACCGATGAAGCTCTTTGTAGTTTTAAGGTTTGCTTATTAAATTTTTTTTTATTTTAATTTTTTCAATTCTTTGCACACTATCTCAAATAACAAACCAAGAAAAATTTCGAGAAAATTCCATACCGTTTTCTCTTTTTTTTATTTCTTCGTTTTCCAAATCAAAAAATACCATTTAAAAAACAACAACCAATAATATTAAAAAAATAATACTGGAAACATTAACAATATTAATAAAAACAATAAAAATATTAATCAAAACAACAACCACAATAAAACTTGAACCAAAAATGAAAATAGGGAGTTGTTGAATGTAAACCACCAAATCCTGATATTTATGTTTTTGACTCGACATTAAAAATGCAACCAGACGCCAGCGAAGAAGAAATTTTATCATTATCTGTTTCTCAAATAATTCTTCAAGGTGTTCATTTAAGAAACACAGAATATGTTTATGGTTTGACTGTATACACTGGTAACCAAAGTAAACTTGGAATGAACAAATTAACTCCAGACACAAAATGGACCAAGATTGATAAACAAATTAATAGAACAACCTTAGTTATTTTTTCTTTTCAATTCTTGTGTCTTTTGATCTTTGGAATTACTGGTGGTGTTTGGAAAACAAAAGCTGGGAAAGATGTAACATTTTTTTTCTTTTGTTTATTTTTTATCTTACCTTTTATTTTTCATTTATTTATCTTCGTCTTAAGGGATTAACCTCGCCCTAGATTAGTCTAGAATCAAAGTATGTTATAATTGAAAGTAAATCATATTAGTGTTAAATGGTTCAAATGGTTTCTGTGATTTCTGTGACTCTAAAAAATCTATTAAAAATATTATTGAACATTAAATTATTATTGAACATTAAATTATTATTGAATTTTTTATGAATGATCACAATTAACAATCGTTATTTTTGGAAATTTTTTTTTTTTAAAGACTTTTTCCAAATCTAAAAATTGAAACACAAAATAATATTATTCTGATATTTTAATAATTAATATTTTGAATCATCCAAAAGTAACTATTTTTATAATTTTTTAATTTCAAGATTAACACAATAATTATTAACATAAAAACCTAAAGATTGTTTCCCTTTGGTTTCCTTTTCTATGAATCTAGTTATGTTTTCAATATATTTTCAAGATGTGGAAAATAATTTTTCCAAAATAAATCTCAGAGTTAATTATTTAATTTTTTGAAGATTTAAAAATTATTAGGTTTAATAATAATATCGACAAACAACCAAAATATTTAAAATGAGTAGGCTCAACTTCCATTTTAAAATTAAGAAATTTCACAAATTATCTAAACAGATATTCATATGTTTATGAAAAAAATAAATTAAAAAAAAAATTCTGCAACTTATGTAAAAATCATTAAAACCTAGACACAGTTGAAGATATCGATCATTTTCTTTAGGGCTGCCCATTCTATGGAAAAAATCGAAAAAATTGGATTAAGGAATTAATTCAAATAAACAAAAACAATAAGCAATTAAAGAATAATATTCTTGATATTATTCGAAATAATTTATTTTATCATTAGTTAATGATATAGAAATTTATGACTCTTTATTCAAATTTCGAAACAAAAATTTAGAAATTAGGAAAAGTGCCGTCAAGTGCCGTAGATTGCCTAGGTTTTCTTGAGATTTTCTGTTTCATTTGTTAAATCTATCGATTTTCGTTAGGTTTTTTTTACTTTAGAAATAAACAGAAAACTCAAAAAAACCTAATGGTGTTTTTCCAGAATTCAAAAGAATTGAGTAAAATCTTTGATTTTTCTCCATTCTTTTAAATTCTGGAAAACCTAACGGCTGTAAGAGGAAACTAATTTCCTCCCTTCAAAATAAAAAAAAAAATTATTTAATTTTTTTACAAAAAATCAAATTTTTTATCTACTAATCTACATTTTGAGACACATTTAAGAAAGATATTTTTTACAACTTTGAAAACTGAAAATTGATGGTTCATCCTTTAAATTTGTTCTGAAATGAAGATTTTTTTTCCAAAATTCCTGAAAATTTTTACTAATAAAGGATCATTTTTAATTTGTAAGGATCAAACAATAGTACTACTTGACTAATCGAATTTTTAGAAACATTTAAACCATGGGGCACTAAGATGATTTATCTTCCAACCACAACACACTGTAATTTTATACTTCTTTGTGGTAGAGACTAATCCCTTAAACATGAAAAAATTTATTCTCTTATTTTTTGAAAAACAGAAATTTTTATGGTTGGCATTCCGAAAAAATAAAAAATTAAAACAAAAAACAAAAAAAAAAAAAAAATTCGAATTGAATGTGACCACGATACCATTAAACAGAAAATTAAAATATACTTTTTTCCTTTTTAAAGAATTTTTTTGATAAATAAAATATACCTAACGTGGTTAATTCAATAAAAGAACATTTGGTGTATGAGGAAGTTATATATATATATATATATATATATATATATATTATAATAATTTGTTGTTAATATTGTCTCTAATTGCTTTTTATAGAAAAAGGAACAAATTATTTGAGATTTTTTTTTTTTAAAAATAAGTAAACATTTTTAATAATCAAAATTTTAATTACTTTTTTGATAAGAAGGCAGCAAAAAAGGTTTCAAAAAGAACTTTTATCACAGCATTTTCAAACCGATTTCTTCACAAGAAATTAATTTTCACAAAATCGGTAACATTTCGAAATGTGAATTCACAAAAATTTGAAAATATTGTGATTTTATTTTTTTTTTTTTTTGGACTTTGTGAAAGATTCATATACAAAGTTCACATTTTACTTTTTTTTTTAAAATAAACAATAATAATTCTTTTTTTTAATTCCAATGAATCAAATAATTCTTTTTTTATATTAATGATTAATCACAACTGAGTTCTCTTTTGAATTTAGTTTTTAATAGAATCACACAATTCTCAAAAATTAATAATTAATGGATAGACTTTTAAAATAATATGAGAGAATCACAAGGTTACGAATAATAAATAAATATTTGTAGTTTTCATCAAGGTATTTTAGCTTTAAGAAGCTTTTTAACAATTCTGATGATTTTATCTTTGATCCTTTTCAGTAATAAATTCTTACTCAGGAGTGGAATCAAAAAATTTGTTTTTATTTTCAAGATCTTTTTTTAAGCTAGTAATTTAAAGAAAAAAAAAATTTTTTGAGTCCATTTTGTTAATTGTGATCTTAAACCTAACAATTGAACGAACACAAGCATGGAATAATAATTTGTAATATGCTTGATAAATGCGATATACAATTTTTCATTTTGTGAAAATTTTGAAACAAACTCCAAAAAAAAGATCTAAAAATTTAAAAACCTTTTTTTTTCCAATTGACATATGGGTTGGAAATATATAATTATGAAATAAAAACTTTAAATTATTTAAATTCTTGGATTAATTCATGTATTACTGAAATATGTAAAATAAACAGAAATACACCAATTCTTATTTACAAAACAGAATTTAAAATAGAAAATATGATAATTTCTATCAATAAAAAGAAATTTAAATTCAAAAAGAAATTAGGAAATTTATCTCTTCCTAATTTAGAAAAATTAATAAAGTTTAATCAAAGAATAAATAATAAAATTAATTGGAATTCAAAAGATATTATCGAACTAAAAAAAGAAATATACAAATACACATATAACGAGTTGTTGAATTCAACAAGTTGGAAGGTCCAAAAATATTTCACAATAATAAAAAATCAAAATTATTTATTTAAAACCCAAAAATATTTAAGTTATCCCTCAAGCTCAACAATTCTAAAATTCAGAACATTCACTAACTGTTTAAATAGATATTACTATGTAATTAATAAAAATTCAAATAAATTTTGTCCTTTATGTTTAAAATATCAACAGAAGGAAATTATAGAAAATATTGATCACTTTTTATGGATATGTCCTTTCTATGAAAAAAGATAGATTAATTTTTCACAATAAATTGAAACAAATAAATCTTGATGAATTGATTTTAAACTGTGATAGTTTGAAATTATTTTCATTAATTAATAATCGTGAAATCTATGATTTTACGCTTAAATTTCTGAAAGAGAATTTAAGTCTAAGGGCAACTAGAGTGTAATTTACACTTCTTCAATAATAAAAAAACCTTTTTTTTTTTTTTTCCTTTTATTTATTGTTGTTAAATTTTAATTCAAAAAAATTTAATTTTATCACAAATTTCAATAAGGAAGAGCCAAATTAATGTGACAATTTTCAGTTTTAATATGTTTACCAGGGACTTTTTATGATTTCTTTGAATTGTGATGAAAGACTTTTTTGGTAAATTGAAATAAAAATATTTTTTATTTTATTAATTGGAAAATGACAGTATTATTATTTTATTTTTTTTACAAATATGGAAAAAGATTATTATTAACAAAGGAACAAATATTAACTCAAAGTTAATAGAATTTATCATTTAATTTTTTTATCATTCAGTTTATTAAAATAGAATTTATTAAAAGTCTCAAATTAAGAATAATTATTTTATTATCGGATCTACTAATGAGGGCTTAAACAAACCATAAAAATTAAATTGTTCACTTCTCAAAAATAAATTCTAATAATCTGGCTATCAAATATTCCCCATTTAAAATGATTTAATTTAATCCAAATGAAAATCAAGCAATTAAATTATTAAAATTTTGATTTAAAGATCATTATTTATAATCTCTACATATTCACAATTTAAATAGTACTCGGAGAATTCTATTGAAATTCTCAAATAATTTTAAAAACAGAATAAACTTGAAAACATCTTTGTTTAAAGTACATGTGCAGGTATAAAAACAAAAACTCCGGAGTTTTGCATTTTTTTTTATTTTCACTTTTTTGGAAAAGTTCTTTTCCTAATTTTTCCAGAAAAAAATTAGGAAAAAAATAAAAACAAATAAAGAAAAAAATAAAAACAAATAAAGAAAAAAATTTCAAAGTCCAAAAATAAATAAAAGCTAATAACAAAAAACCAATAACAAATCTTCTATAAAAAATATCATAAAAACTAAAAATAAAAAATAAAAAGAAATTTTATCTCTATTATCCAGAAGATGAACGATGGTTCCAACCATTAGTTATTCCATTACGATTCATGCTATTGATGTCTCTTATGATCCCCATTTCATTAAAGGTAACTTTAGATATTTGTAAATATCTCTATGCCTCGTTGATTAATTGGGATTTAGAAATGTGGGACGACGAAAATGAAATGGGAGCGCATGCGAGTAACACTGCGATTAGTGAAGATTTGGGACAAATAGAATACATTTTCAGCGACAAAACTGGTACTTTAACAGAAAATATTATGGAATTCAAAAAATGTAGTATCTTTGGCAAATCATATGGAACAAAGCATCGAAATTCATCTGCGTTGGAAGATCCAGAACTATTGAAAGCAATTAATGAACAAAGACCCGAAGCTATCCTATTTTTCAAAAACTTGGCATTGAACCAGTCCGTCGTACCTTCATATAAAGAAACAGATTCTGATGATGAAGATGACCTCTCAGATTCCGATGAAGAACAAGAAATAATATATAAGGCATCAAGCCCAGACGAAGAAGCGCTAGTCGTGGCAGCATCGAAATTAGGAATTAAATTCACCGAAAGGAAAACGGATTTACTGACGATTGTTATTAATAAAAAGCCCATCCAATACCAACTAATCCAAACTTTGGAATTTTCTTCTGAAAGGAAAAGAATGTCGGTGCTAGTTCGGGAAGTTGACAGCAGGCAGATCTTTTTATTCACCAAGGGAGCAGACGATGTAATTTTGGAAAGAATAAGGGACGGGCAGGAAACAACAAAGACTATCAGGCATTTAGAAAGGTTTGCCAAGAATGGATTGAGAACCCTACTGTGCGGATACCGAACAGTTTCTGAAGAGGAACTGGAAGACTTTTTAAAACGGTTTAAAAAGGCCAGCAATGAAATCGACAACAGAGATGAGGCGTTAGAAAACGTTTTTAGTAAATTTGAGCAAGACTTTATTCTATTAGGCGCGACAGCAATTGAGGACAAATTGCAAGACGAAGTACCACAAACGATTAGGATCCTCAGGGAAGCAGGGATCAAATTTTGGATGCTAACCGGTGATAAATTCAGTACAGCGGTACAGATCGCCAAATCTTGTAACCTGATGCCCTTTGATGGGCTATTGTTCCCCATCGAAGGTGGTGACCAGGCGGAGGTGGAAAACAGCTTGGACAAAATTTCCGAGGAGGTGCAAGATCTTGACAAAAATTTTTATATTATTGTGCAGGGCTCAACTTTAAAAATTGCTCTTGAAGAAGTCAAGCATAAGCTATTAAATCTCTCTCTACAGGCAAGTTCTGTTATTTGCTGTAGAACAACCCCACAGCAAAAGGCTGGCGTTGTTCAAATGGTAAAGGATCTTGGTAAAATGACACTCTCGATTGGCGACGGTGGTAACGATGTAACAATGATCCAAACTGCACATGTTGGTGTTGGCATCGCCGGCAGGGAGGGGCTACAGGCAGTTAGAGCAGCCGACTACTCCATCTCGAGGTTCAAATTTTTAAGACGATTAATGCTGGTACACGGTAGATATTCATATTACCGTACAACCTTCCTTGCCCAATATTCCTTTTACAAATCGATTTTCTTCTGTGTCATCCAATTGACCTTTAACTTTTGGACCGGATTCTCTGGAATGTCCTTTTTCAATAGCCTGTCAGTAATGACCTATAATGGCGTCTTTACTGCCATTCCCATCTTCTTTTTCCTTTTAGACAAAGACGTATCCGAGGAATCTGTTTACTTGAACCCTCATCTATATAGGGATTCTAGCCAGGGCAGATTTTATAACAAAAAGACCCTCTTTTGGTGGTTTATTCGTGCAATCTACCAGGGCGTTTTGGCAATGGTTATGCTCGCAGGTATATACCAAGGCAGAGGCTACATTTATCCAAGTGATGCCTCTGGTATTGATAACCAATTGCTTTCAATGACAGGGTTTACAATCGTTATCCAAATCCAAACATTTACAATGGCACTAGAAACAAAGCATTGGACTTTTTATAACCATTTTATTATTTGGGGCTTTTTGGTGTTCTTTTACATTTCAACAATAATCGCAAATACGCTCCCAAATTTGGAAATTTATTACCTCCTATTTAGAGCCTATTCAGACCCAATCCATTGGCTATCCTGCGTTTTAATCAACACAATAGTGCTAGCACCAGTGATCATTGCCAAATATTGGTCTGCACAATACATCCCCAATAGAGCAGACCTCGTCAGAGAACGAGAAGTCTATTATCGTTCACGTGGATTGCCAATCAATGCCGCAGATGCCACTATTTTAAATAACCTCAATTCAACAGAAGGAAGAGTAATACCAGCTTACAACTCCTCAGATTTCGGTATAAATGGCATCTTTACCCCATTCAAAGATTGCTTTGGTAAAAGTGACTTTGAAGAGTTGAACAAAAAGGATCCTTTGACAACCTTAATTATTGAAAATATTCAAAATGATATCTTGAAAAAAAAGAATCAAGAAGTTAGAACTCAAAGGGAATTAGAAAAAAAAAGAAAAAATGTTGATTTGAATAGTTCTAATTCAGACGATTCTTCAAATAGTAATTCTTCAACAACAGCTTCTTCAACAACAGAGGACGAAGAGGATGATGAATTAAACAATTAATATTAAATTATTGTTTTTTTATTTTTTTTTTTATTATTATATTTATTTTTAATGTCATTTTCAAAATTACTTAAAATAATCAAATCCAATTAGTATTATTATTGTTTTTTACATTTTTTGTTGATTTTGTTATTTCCAAACAAATGATGTTTTTTCTTTTTACATTTTTTTTATTCTTTTTTGATCTTAATAGATTTAATAGTTATTACTATTAAAATATTGATTTATAATATGTATTTAAATTTTAAGGATGTAAGGTAATATTTTCTCATTTTCCAAAAATTTTATTTTCGAGAACCTTACTAGAAAAAGATTTTTTGTGTTCCATGGGATATCGAAACCTAGAAACCAAAATACCATTCACTGCTCTATTTACCAAAATAGAATGAAACCAAACTAAAACAGAGTTGAATCGTTAATTTTTCAATTATTGAGCATTCTTTTTGATTAAATATAACTTTGTTCTGATATAATCAATAGTTTAAAAACTCTATTTTAAAAACATCAATATTTAGACTTATAATTGATTTTTGAGCACAGAAATGTGTTTGTGTGAATGCTTGAAATTAATTAAAGAATAAATCAATAATAAAAATATTATCGACATTTTGTATTTTAAATAAATCTTTTTTTTTAATCAATCAAACAAGAAATATATTCTTCCCCAAATTAACTTGTTGGAATTCTGATGAAAAAAAATTTTTTTTAAGATAAAATAAGATTTTAATGAGTTCGACTGAATATCACAAAGTTTGAATTATTTACAAAACAAATTAATTTTCAGAAAAAATAACAATTATTTTCATTAAAATAACTTTCCAACTCAAAAAATTAAGATTTAATTTGTTAACTTGTTACCAAATATAAAAAACAAAATTTTTACCTTAGTATTTTTACATATTTTTTACAAATCATTTTTTTTTTTATTATAAAGACAAACCAAACGTTTGATTAATTTTTATTTTATTTTATTTTTTTTGATTAAAGTAAATTTGGGGATTATCAAGATATTTTAATATTTTTAGAACGATAAAATTAGTAAAAAACAAAAAATTTGTACAAAAAAATAGATTCTACTGATCAAATAATAATATTGAATAATTTATTTATTTTCATTACAATTATACTATCAGGGATAACCCACATGTAAAAATGAATTTTCAATCATAACATTAATTCGGAGAATATTATCTTAGAAACCCCTTTGCAAACAAAAGGGTACACCTCTCAAATCATCAACACTGTGGAATTTGATTGTTAATAAGATAATTACTTATTGGTGATTTTCATTTTAATTCTTTATTTTTTCATTTTTTTATTTATGGATATTGAATTGTTGGAAAATTAAAAAATCAAGATAAGAAAAAAAATTGGAAATAATCTAACAGTATAAAAATATAAAGCAATTTAAATTTGATTTTGGATGAGATAGATATAGGAATTGAGAAAAACTATTATTGAATTGATGCATGGAACAAAGAAAAGAAGAAAATAAAGAAAAAAAAATCTTCCAACAAAATAACCAGATGAATTGCGGCTTTATATTAAAAATGAGATTTAGTAACAAGTAAAAATAAAAATAAAAATTGTGATTTATGTAAAGAAAAGTTAAATATTGATATCATTGAAGATTTCGATCATTTTTTATGGGGCTGTCCGGCCTATAAAATAAATCGAAAAATCTGGATATCTGAATTTTTTGAAAAAAATAAAAAAATTAATAATTTCGGAGATATTTTTAATAAAAAGAATTCATCATATATATTATCATTAGTAAGTGATAATATAATTTGTGATTCTTTAACAAAATTTCTAAAAAAATTTTAGAAATTAGGGCACACAGGAGAAAAGCAATTTTCTCTCTTCAAAAATAAAAAAAAAAAAAAATTAAAAATGCGATTTTAAAGAACAAAATTTTGACATGTAAAGAATTTTATATAAAATATTTAGAATTTTTTCTCAATTCGCCTTGCTCAATATTTTTTATTGATTATATATATATATTTTTCTTTACAATTTCCAAAACAAGATATCCCATTTCAAATAAAAGGACACACCAATTTTTAAAATATTTAATTTTAATTTTAATTGTTTATTTTAATGAGTTTTAAATACCCAGTTGAGTATATTATAATGTTTTAAAGAGTTTCTTAGCTATTCGAATGATACTAAAATTAATTTGAATCAACTGTGAATAATTCTTCAAAAATTCTGGGCCCCTTCTTTGAAAAAGAGTCCACATCTTCATGAATTTAACAATTTTTTTTATTTTTTAAAAAAAAATTCAAATTATTGATTTTTTTTTGTTATCGAAGAATGGTAATTCAACAAAATTGCCTCTTGGTCACTGTTTGTTTTTTTAATTTGGGGAATAAACCGAAATTTTTTTCTAATTTTCAATTTATTTCTCAAATTAAAAAAAAAACACTGTTAACTTTTCTAGAATTTAAAAAAAATTAAGTAAAAATAAAGATTTTTCTATATTCTTTTGAATTCTGGAAAACCTAGGCACTTGACGGCACTCTACGACACTTTCTGAAAATCCAAAATTTTTAAAGAGTTTTTTCCTTATTTTAAGGTTGATAAGATCACATCTCAAGGATATCATTTCTTGAAAAAAAAATATTTCATAACAAAGACAAGAAAAAGAGAAAGTAAAGTAAGAAATAAAAGAGTCAAAAAATGTTGTAAAAAAAATAAAAATTTCATTGAGAAGTTTTTTTGTACCCCAAGTGTTGAGTGGATTGTTGGTTGTTTCCTTTAGGTCCAATTTTTTGGATCTTCACCATAGTATGTTTTAATTAGGAGTTCTAATTATTTAAACAACCAACAATATGATGAAAATTTGACTCCATAATTCTCTTCTTCAAATAATTTCCCCAAAATAATACAAACTTTGATCGATTTTTTATAAGAGAAGTAAAATTTAAAATTTTATAATATAATAAACAAAGAATATAATTTCTAAAGATGAATCTAAAATTATTAAAAACAAAAAAAAAACGTTAAGAATAATAAATATCTTTAAAAAAAAACAGTTTTAAAATTATTTTCGTGTGTAAAATTAATTTATTAAATGAATTCAATGAATTAAAAACAAATTTGACCAATAAATCTATTTATTTCTATTGTATATTTTTCAAAAATAGTCTATTTTCTTTAACTGATTATAAATTTGACAAAATACAAGTAAATTGGAATCAAAATTAATTTTATTTTTAATTTTTTTAAAAGAGAGATAAATTAATTAACCATAAAACTAATATATAAATAGATATTCAATGAACAAGTAGCATTAAATTTGAGCAACTATAAAGAAATACATCCTTACAATAATTCATAATCTATACTAAATGTTTTTTTTCTTCTTCTTTTCTTCGCAAATACTTTTTAATTCATTTTTAATATCTTAAATCCCAAAGGTAAATTTATTGGTTTTTATTTTATATTTTTAATTGCTCGGTCCTATATATATATATATATATATATCTTATAAATATTCCACCACTCACAGTGATCAAAATATACATTTATTTTGATAAAAAATGATTTTATTTATTCAATTTCAAATTATTGGTAATAATAAAACTTGGTTCACATACTTACACCTTAAAAAAAAATAATATTTTCATTCAGTTGATTATCATAAGAAAGTAAACTTTAATTGATATTTATGATAAAAAAAGTAAAATACTTCTAAACTGGGAAACATTTTCAAAAATAAAAACTAATTTCATTTAAAAAAAGTAACTAATCAACTTCAAATAAAATTTATCATTTTATTTTCAATCAAACTAACAGAAACCAAGCAACCCTTTTTGTATCGAAACTCAATTAATACTTTTTACATTTTCAAAAAGAGTTAAAATTCTCAAAAAATAATTAATAATGGATGTATCATTAAAAAACCCTTGTCGAGAAGGGAGTATTATAAAAATGTTTGTGCAATTAATACTGTATTTTATCTCTAATCTTACATTTTTTTTTATAAAATGATCTTAGCCTTTATTTCCAATATTCTTTATAATTAAAAAAATTGTTTTACCTTTTTTCTAAAATTAAATAATATCAATTTTCATAAAAATATAGTTACTTTTAAATGTACCTATATATGTTATAAAAAAGTGATGAATAAGAGTTTAAAAAAGTGAAACTCAAGCCACTTTAAAGATTAAAATAAATAATTTGATCAAACTTTTTTAAAACTTGTATTACACACTTTATTAAAATGACTATATAAAATCTTGAAATTATTTATTTTTCAAGTAACAATTAAAAGGAAAATGAATAAAATTGAAAATTTAGAAAATTTTTTACAAAAAAAAAATACATTTATTTATTTTGTCTATCAACGCATTACTTTGATTTTTTTAACAAATATCAAGATTTTTTTATTCTTTGTTAATGAATTAATTGTTTAAAAAATTCGTAAAAAATAGAATTTTCTCAATTAATTTTATTATGAACAAAAATATCAAAGCACATAATCACATTTATTAAATAATAACTATTACACCGCATACTCGATAGTATATACCATACAATTATTATTATTATTATCATCATTAATATCATCATCATATTTTTGTTATTTATTTATTATTTCAACAAAATTTCATCTTTGTAATTATAAATTATAAAAAATTTTCATTTTCTTCATTTGCCGAAAGTTCAATTTCCACTTCAAAATTTTGATTATTTTCTGTATCTATTTGGTTTATTAAAGAATTATTAATTAGATTTTGTTCGTTTTCAGGTTCGATATTAATTGAATCTTCACCATTCATATCACTGGTTATATCTGGAATTATATGTGTGTTTGTAATTGTATTTGTGTTTGAATTTGAATTTATATTTATCTTTTCTTTTAAAATGATTATTATTTTTTGAATATTTTTTATAACTTGATTGTCTTGTATATTATCCAATAAAATATCCAGCCTTTCAATTAATATATTTGTATTTGGATATAAATGAAAATATAGTTTTTTTAATATTTTATAATTTATAATAAATAGAAAATTATTTAAATTTAACTTTAATTGATCAATTGAGGTATTTTGCCCAAAAATTGTTTTTGTAATATCTTTAAAAATATTTTCACCAAATTCGATGATTAAATTATCATCTAATAAAATAATTTGATTATAAATAACATCAAATATTTCCCTTTCTTCTTTACAATCAATTCTTTTTAATAGCAAATCGATATAAATATAAAATTCCAAAGAACCAGTCAACTTGTTAATTATTGAAATTAATAATTGGATATTGTTTTTAAAAAGTATGGTATAACGATTATATTTCTCTACATTATTTTCAACATTTTCAAAAATTAAAAAAAATAATCTAAAAAAATTTGTTAATAAAAAATCATTTGATGCATTGATATTCTTTAAAGATAAACAATAATTAAAAATTTTGTTTAAAATTTTTTCAAATGAATTCGACTTTAATAATAATACCATTTTACGGGGTAAAGGGATTTGTTTCCAATTATTTTGTATATAATGATAAAAATTAATTAAATATTGAATAATTCTATCATAAAAGTTTAAATTATAATATGGTGAAAAAAATATTAATTGATTTAAAATTGTTTCCACTGCTATTTTTTCCCCTCCTTGGCTTTCCATTTTTGCCTCCTTTTCCATTTCAGTTTCTATCTCTACCCTGGCCTCCACTGTGAAGTTATAAAATAAAAAATCTAAAATGTTTTCAATTGATTGTTCATAATCAAAAATATCCTTAATTATAATTAAATAATTATCAATCCCATTATTATTTAAATATGTAATAATTTTTAAATAAAATTGAATTATTTTGAGAATTTTTTTTTTTTTTTCTTGAAATAAATAAATATTATCATTTTTGTTATTTAGATTACCTTGATTATTCAATATTACAATGTCATCATTTTTTGTATTATCATTATTACTATTGAGATTATTGTTATCATCATTAAGATCATTATCAGTATTATTATTATCATTATCCATATCATTATTAATATTATCAGTAATAGTATTGTCATCATCCAGATCAATATTTAATAAATCTTTATTATTGGAAATTGAATTAAAAGATTGTATCTGGTCAAATAAAAAAAAAGATAAAATTTTAAAAGTATTATTTTGAACAAAATGATCAAGATCATTTTTATCGTACAAAGTTATTTCAAGATAAATAATTATTAAATGGATATTTATTTTTAAAAAAACCGGATTTATTAAAAAAGAACGTAATTTTTTTCGAAAAACAAAATTATTTTTACAGCAATAATTCGTGAAATCAATTATTAAATCGTCAATTTGACAAAGATTTAATAAAGAGAAATGTATTAAATTAAAAATCAAAATGGAATTTGATAACAATAATTGAAAATTGGGTATTTTTTCAAAATAATATTTTAGGATATTTAAATAAATTGGCACTACTAGAAAATGTTCTTCTATAAAAGTATTCTTTTTGATTATTTTTTCAAAATTTAATAGATTGAAAAAATTAATTATTGATTTTTCATTTTTGAAAATTAATTTGAAATTGATATTTTCTAAAAAAAATTCCCAAGTTTGTAAGATCCAAAAAATGTTCCAATCAAAATTTAATTGATAAGAAGAAATAATTTTTAAAAACTCCCAAATGTTATTAAAATAGGAATTGAAAGTTTTTATAATCACAGGATTCTTATATTTTGAAAAAATTGAAATAATATTGAAATATTCAGATAAATAAAATAAATTATTATTACTTTCTAAAAGATTATTATCATCATCATTATTATTATTATTATTATTATTATTATCAATATTAATATTATTAATCTCATTATCATGATTAATTAAAATGTTTGATTTGTATTTCAAAATGATATTATTTGATAGATTTGAAAAATAATTTAATAAATCATTAAAAAAATCATTATATATTTTTAAATGTTCATTATTTTCAAAAAATTCAATATCTGATAAAATTTTTTGTATTAAATTAAAAAAATCTTTTTCTAATCAAAGGATTAAAATGAATAACAAAATTAATAATTAAATCATAATTAAAATATTTCATGATTAGATTATTGATATAATTATTAACAGTTATATGATTTAATAAATTTATATAACATATTAACAAATTTTCATCAAAATTATTTTCAAATTGATGAATTTTATTATTTATTATAAAAAATAATAATTCATTTATCAAAAATTTAAAATCTATATTTTGATTAATAAAAATTAATAAAAAATTTAAATAATTGTTTGAATAGTTGAAGTTTCTATTTTTTTCAAATTTTTTAAAAAAAACTTGAAGAAAATTTTGAAAAAAATCTTTGTTTTTGATTGAAATGTATCTAATAATTTTTGCTACAGATTTAGGATGTATTTTATTTTCAATTAAAAGAATCAAAAATTGTGGATTTAATAATGAATTTTCATCCATTTTTAATAAACCAAAGTTAAAAAATTGTAAATTATTATTATGCAATCCATTGCTATGCTTATTGAGATTTAAAACCGAATAAAATTTATTTATCTCTCTCTCCCAACTTATAAATATAAAATCTTCAATTAGATCTATTATTTTTCCAAAAATTGATTCATTATTAAACCCAGTAAATTCTATAAGATTTTCATTATTGTTTTGATCCCCTATTTCTATCTCTACCATTATATTATTTTTATAAATATTCTTCTCATCATCATTATTATTCCCACCACCACCACCATCAATATTATTATTATTATTATTATTATTATTATTATTATTATTATTATTATTATTATTATTATTATTATTATTATTATTATTACGACTATTACTATTAAGATTCTTATTATTTTCTGTTTTTATTAAATTATTCATGATATATTTAATTAAAAAAGATAAAAGAAGTGATGATCGAAAAAATAAAAAATAAAATTTATTTGATTGTATTAATTTAATTAAAAACCCAAAATAATCAATTGAATATAAACTATCTATATTTTTTTCATTGAATTGTAATAAAAATAATTTTAAAAATTGAAATAAATACAAATTTAATGATATTTTATTTAAATAATCAAAATAATTTCCATTATTACTGAGAATAATATTTTTTTCAATTAAATCAAGATCATCTTTTATTAATAATTGAACGCATTGTTTTTCAAAATTAATTGTATTCAATTCAATTTGGAAATGATTTATTAACATTTTTTCAAAATGTTTCCAATAATCTCTATTAGGGCATTTTAATAAAAAATCGATAATTAAATTATTTTCTGATTTGAATTCTAAAAGAAATATTTTTTTGCAATCATAATTATGAAATAAATACTTTGAAAATAATCCACACCATTGCTCAATATTAAAATCTAAAAAAAATCTAAAATTTTTAAAAATATTTATCAGAATTTGAAAAGGAATTATATTTTCATCATAAAAATAATTAATATTTAACAACTTGAAAATAAAATTATAATAATTTATATTATAAAAAGTTCTGTAATTCAAAAGTTGTAATCTTTTTTCCCAAATTTTAATAAAGATTGAATTATTATTATTATTAATATTCAAATTTATTAATTGTAATTTTTGTAAGTCATTAGAATAATTATTAAATTTTTTAAAAAATGATTTTGAATATTCCATATTAACTTTTTTTTCTTCTTTGATCTGATCAATTCTTTTGTAAAATATTATATAAGCGGAGTTACTTTTCAGTTGTACATTATCATTATTAATTTTACCACCAAAGCATTCATTAGCAAAATTATTTTTAAAATCAAAATTATAAACCCTAGAATCATCAAACATATACCATTTATTTTGTTCTTTGCTGTTAATTTTTCTATTAATTTTAATTAAAGAATAATAATGTCCAAATTTTGCATTACCGTCATGTATTATAATACCAACAAGCTTATATTTTGTACAATGTTTATTAGTATTCCCATTAACTTTTCCATTCAAACCAGATTTTGTAAACTTTTGTATATCCAATTTTAGAGGAAATCGGAATTTGTCATTTATTTTTTTTCTAGATTGAGTATTTAAATCATATTCAAAACGTTTTAAATGGAATATCAATATTTTTGGTAAAGTTTTTATATAAATTTGCTTTGTAGCATTAACCTTTTTTTTAATTTTTTTCGAATATAACTGATTCTCACCTGTTAGTTTTTCAATTTGAAAATACAAATTTAAGGAATCTGTTAAATTATTAGATCCTAAAACATTCAAAGAAATTGATTGATAATTTTGAAATGATTTTGAAATTTCATTAGACTCCTTATAAATTATTTTTGTTACTATTTTACAACCAAATAAATCTTGTATGATATTATTTAAATTATTACTATTAAATTGGATTTCTAATATTTGGAAAATCAAATTAATAAATTCAAAAGAGTCTTGCTGTTGACCGACTTGATAGATATTATTTGAAAATTTATTGATTGAATTAAAAATCTTTATTACACTGGTGCTTTTTTTTGGTGAAAAAGTTAATTTACCAAATAATTTTTTTAATTCAAATAATAAACAATTCTGAGAATTATCATTATCCATATTCATTTGTAAAATTGTATTTCTAAAGGGATAATTATGAAATAATTGTTGTATTATTGAAATTAAATAACAAAGAGTGCCTGGGTTGTTCAAACCAAGGAAATTTATCTTTTTATTTGTTCTTAAACTTGTTCCATTAAAATGATTTTTATTTTTCATTTTTTGCAAGCTTAAATTTTTATGATGCTTGTAAATTATTTTTAACAAATTCTCATGAATGATAGGAAATTTATTTGATATTAGAAATATTAATTTAAAAGCATTTTTTTGAGTTTGATCATTTTTAATTTTTGGTTTTATTTGTTTAAAAATCGAATATTTTGTGTTATTAATTTTTTTCCTTCTTTTTTGATCATAGCCTATAGAAAATAAATAATCATAATAAAGTAATTTAATTAATTCAAAAAATTTTTCTTTTATGCTTTTAATATTTAATTTTTTATAATTGTTGATAAAAATAATTAAAATTTTAATGATCCCATTTAAAGTTTGATCAATTTTCACTTCCTTTTTACAAAAAGTTATTTCCCAAGTTTCTAAAATGTCTCGAGATTTAATAAAATCTAAAAATTGATCAAATAAAACACTATAATTATAATTATTTTTTTCTTGTTCCTTTTTAAAAATTAATTTAATTAATTTTGATAACAATTTAAAATATAATTTTGATCTTTTAATTTCATTTTCAAATCGATAAAATAAATTTAATACTTGCTTTAAAAAAAATTCTTCAATAATAAAATTTTTTAATTTATTTTTTTTACAAATTTTTATAATCCCTTTAATCGTTATTTTTTTATTATCTTCGTTAGATGATTCTTTCAATATTGAAAATAACCAAGAATCCATTTTTTTATATTTCAAAAAAATATTTTCAATTTTTTCTTGATGAAATGAATAAAAAGAGGTAATAATTGAAAATGAAATTTGAATTATTTTTTGGTTAATTCTTTGATCTGAGTTTGAATTATCAAAATTTATTTGAAATATATAATTTAATAATAATTTTATAAACTTTGACAAAGTAATTTTATGAATATTATGATTATTATTATTATTATTATTATTATTATTATTATTATTATTATTATTTAACTTTCTATGAAAAATTTGAAAAAAATAAGAAATATATTTTTTTATTTGAAAACTTTTTCAAAATATTTAATAGAATTAATATTAATTGTTTTTTAATTTGAAAATTTTTTTCTTTTTAAAAAATTGATTAATAGGAATATCAAATAATTTAAACCTTTAAAATTTATAAATTTTAAAGACCATTTTTTATCCATTGTTATTATCCCATTAATAATTTCTAATTTATAGTATAATTGATAAATAAATTCTTTTGGTAATATTTCTGACCAACTGATTGTTTCCTTGGAATTAAATAATTGTGTTATTTTTCTAATTTCTTGGATATTTATTTTAATTTCCGAGAATAATTGTAATACATTTATAGATAATTCTTCGTTTTCATAATCAAACATAGAAAAAAACAATTTAAAATATTTGGTGATAAAATAATTATAATTTATATGTTTTTCTTCTATTTCGTTTTCATCATTATTTTTATTTTGAGTTTCATCATAATCATTATTCTCTTCACCAAGATTATAATTATGATTGTTTGGGATAATGATTTTTAAATTATTTATTTTTATATTATTGATATCAAAATTTACTCCATCGTCAAAAATAATTAACAGCTTATCATTATCTAAAATTTCTAAATTGCCAATAAACTTGTTCCCATTTAAGAATTTATTTTTAATTTTTATTTTAAAATTATCATTTTTAAATAATTTAATTAATTCTCTTTTTAAATCTAAAATAGAATTATTCTCCCAAATTTTAATAATTATTTTTTTTTTCATTTTTTTTTTTTTGGATAAATCTATTTCGATTTTTAATTTTATTAAATTATTAAATTTTAATTGTTGATGACTGTTATTTATTAATTTATTCCCATTATTTGCATTACTATTATTGATAAACAATAATAAAAATTTTATTAACCTAATATTAATTTCTAATTTCTCATTTTTTTTGATTTCATTTATTACAAAAACTAATATTGTTTTTTTTAATTTTAAATAATTTTTTTGATAATTTTGATTTGAAAAATTATTTAAAAATTGAAATAAAAAATTTGATAATTGTAAAAATAGTTCTTTTGCTGTAATTAATTTTATTACTTTTAATAAATTATTTAATCCGACAATTGCGTCAGCATCTTTAATAACGAGAGTAAAATCATCCATTGCGCCAATCAAAAAATTAGATTGGAAATTCGTGAGGTATATTAAATATTGAAATAAATTGATAGATGATTTTGTTCTATTTCTTTTCTGTGAAAATAAATATTTTGTTATTTTTTTAAATAAATATTTGGTAATAATTAATGGATAATTTATTACAAAAATCCAATCAAAAAAAAGATCATTTTCTTCTTCTAGTATAATTTGTTTAGTAAATATATTCCATAGTTTTTTAAAATGCAATTGATTAAAAAGATACTTGTCAGTCCCCTTTGAATTTAAATTTGTGGTAGAATTAAATAAAATTTTTAAAAAATTTAATCGAATTCTAATCCCTTCAAAATATTCTATTTCTTCTGAAAAACAATAATTTTTCCAATTAATATTTTTATTTGTTATATCCAATTTATTTTTATAAATAATTTCATTAATAAGAGTTTTATATTGAATGATTTCCTCTAAAAGTTGATTAATGAAATTAAAATGTTTTTCAAATTCAAATACAACTTTTTGGAAAGTTAATTTATCTTTCTTTTTAATATTTTCTCTTTTAATTTCATTTTCATTCTCATTTCCATTGTCTATACCCCCTTCTCTTTCATTCTCATTTAAATTCCCATTCCTACTTTCATTTCCAATTTCATAATAATTGTTAGTAATATTTTGGATATTAATATTATTATTCTCTTGTGAATTTATTACTGCTGGTAAAATTTCTTCATTTTTTTCTTTTTCTTCATTTTTTCCTTTTTCTTCATTTTTTTCTTTTCCTTCATTTTTTTCTTTTTCTTCATATTCCATATGTTTATTCTCTATTTCGTTTTTTAAATTATTATTATCTTCATTTGGAAATGAAAATAATAATTGTTCGATAATTGGTAATATAAATTTTATATCCTTTGAAGAGCCGATTTTTTCAACACATGAATGGATTAATGAGATTTTTAATTCATCGGTGAACTGCTCTAATGTGAACAAATTTATAAATTGTTTTAGAAAATATGTATTTAATTCTTTATCTAAAATATTATTTAATATTAATTTAAAACAAAGAGCTTTAATTTCTCGGAAAATTTCGAGATTATATTTTAAAAAATCAATAAAAAATGTTAAATATATTTTATCCCATTTTGATATTAAAAGTAATTTTGTATTATAAATATATTGATTGATCTTTTTTGGTAAATGAGATATTATGGAAAATAACAAATCATAAATGATTATTTTTCTTGTTGTTTTTGAATTAACAAATTCATTCCAAATTAAATCGATAATTGTCTTATTAATTTCATGATTAAAAGCTAGAAATTGAAGAATTTTTGTCGAATTTTTGAGGATTTGGTTATGTGCATTTGATGAAAATAGTTGACAGACCACCTTTTCCTTAAACGCTACTATAATTGTTCTTTAGATTAAAAACAAATAAATATTTATTTTTTTTCGAATATATATAAATATAGGAATATATTATTTAATTAATAATTTTATGAAAAGATGAAAATTATCAATATTTAATTGGTTGGTTGTTTTAATATTCTTTTGGAAGAATTGATGTAAGGATTGGTCAAAATAGATATCAAAAAAATTATTATTTCTGTAAGAAATTCAATATAAAATTTTGAAATTTTTACTTTTTTTTTTAAATATTTATTCAAAAAAAAAAAAAAAGCCTATTGATCAATTTCGTGTTATTCTGATTTCTGATTTTTAATCTAAAAGAGGTTATATGAAAATTTTTTAAGTTGTGTAAAAAGTGTTATTCAGAAAATTAAAAACAAAAAATAAAGAAACAAAGTTGAATTTATTTTCATTTTCTTTTTTAAAAATTTAATCTTCAATATTGGTGTTTCTTGATAAATTTATTCGCGAAAGGAAAACTAAAAGAAAATCAATTTTTTAATTCATAGATTTTCTTGAAAAAAAGCCATCACTCTAAAGATAGTCGAATAACCCTTTTTATAGACATTTTTTCTTTTCTCTATTTTTCATTTGTATTATCATTCTGGAATTAAGAAATTGCTTGTGAATATTTTTTTTTTTTCAGGATTTAATTATATTTTTGATTTTTTTTATGTTTGTTATCAATTTATTATTATTCATAAAAAAAATAAAAAAAAGGAGTTTTTGAATTTAAAAAAGAAGTTTACAGAGTTAATTTTAATCAATTGGTCTACTTTATTAAAATATTTTGAAAGTGTTTAACTTTCATTTAAAAACTTGGAGTTTTTTAAGACATCCATATTTACACTCGAGTAGAATTTAGTTCATTATTATATAAAAAAATTTCAAAGTTAGTTGATTTATAAGCGGCCTTTTAAAATTTTACAAAATTTATTAGAAAAAAGAAAATTTGCATTTCATTCTTTAAAAAAATAAATTGTAAAAATTCAAAAAATAATAAATTTTTTTAGACCTCATGATTTAAGAATACTTTCTTGATCTGGCGATTTTTTAAAGTTTTTGATAAATAACTATTACAATAAATTTATTTTTGAAGTGTTTTTGAAACAAAAAATTATTTATAGGGAAATTGTTGCACTTTTTTGTTATCATCCCAATTTCAAGTTTTAAAAACAAATTTAAAGAACTTGTTTGATTGTTTATCTATATTTTGTTGTTTATTTTCTTGATCATTTAAAGTATTGGTAAATAAAATTTCCATTTTCTTTTTCAGAATTAATTTTTGTTGATTTATTTTTAATAATATTGCATTTGTACTCTTCAATTTATCCTTTAATATGTTTAATATCAACAGTAAAATTAGTACTATTATTATTTTTATAAAAAAAATCAAATATTTTTTTTAAAAATACATCATTCATGACAAAAGTGTCATAAAGCCAAACAAGCAAATTTATTTTGAAAGATTTCTTTCATCATTTTATTGAATGATTAATTTGAGTGATCAATAATAATAAAAATATAAAAACTAAGAATAAGAAATTAAGAAAGAAGGATTGAAAAAATTACTTGATCTGATTAAATTCATTTAATTTTAATGAATCATTTTCTTCAATAATTTGATCATAATCGTTAAATAGTTGGAATTGGTGTTTTTTTTCAGCAATATTTGTTAATAATGTGATTCCCATAATCCTTAATGGAAGAATTGTTGAACTAAATAATTTTAAAGAATAATTTAATTCAAAATTTGATATGATATTTGTTGATTTTTCAGGCGATACTTTCATTGAAATTTGATTTAATTGATAAATTAAATCAAATAATTCATTTTTTGGTATATTTTTTATCTTGTTAATTGACAAATTTAAAATTGTCTGATATAATTCTTTAATTATTTCTAAAAAATGTATTTTAACTTCTTGTGGTAAAAAATTTACATTTTTATCAATTATTTCTAAAATTAATCTTGTCTTTTTTCCGATTTGATGATTTTCATTAAAAATTTGTAAAAATAATTTTTTCGTTCCTTCTTTTGTTTGGAAATATTTAATTGCACTAATGAAAAAATTTGATTCCTTTAAAATGTTTTCCTAAAGAATATTATCAAAATAAGATATTTAGATTTATAAGAGATAAATTGATTTTTGTAAAATATTAGTTTTTTGAATAAAATTTGAAAGAATATTATTTTATTTTTTTTTTTTTTAGTTTTTTTTTGATAAAGAATATTTTGGAGAATTTTTCTTTTTTTAATTCTTTAAATAATAAATCGAAATGTTTCTAAAATGGTAAATATAGTTCTAAATCTTTCAAAAATAGATATATATTTTGAGTAATAAAAACCTGATTATTATTTTTTTTTTCTTTTGAAGAGAGTAAATTAATTTCCTTTTACAGTCATTAGGTTTTTTTTAATTTCTAAAATTAAAAAAAAACGTTGTTAGGTTTCCCAGAATTTAAAAGAATTGAGTAAAATCTCTTTTATTTTGCTCTATTCTTTTGAATTATGGAAAACATAGGCACTTTACGGCACTTGAGGGCACTTTTCTTTAGGTTTTTTTTTCTTCTTATTTTGATGAAAAAATCAAGAGATTTTCTAAAAAAAAAGAACTTGACGTTACTCTATAACACGACTGTTTATTAATAATATTATTATTACATCTAATACTTTTTAAATATTTTTGACTTTTCTACCCATAACCATTTATTAAAAAATTTTATCTAAAAATATTTAGATTTTTATTTTAATAATTTTAAGTTTTCTATTTGTCGATTAATATTTTCATTATCTTTTTTTTGAAAAATTTTTATTTGTTTGAAATGTGTTAAAAACCCAGAAGTTCTAATGTTTTTTTGAGTTTATATCTTTTTTTATATATACAAATTCTGGCTTGATCAATTTTTGCTTCAGTTTTATAAATTATTATTGGAGAATATGGATTAATTTAATAATCAAAGACAATTAAACAATTTTTTTGCCAAATATGTTAGTTTTTTTTTTTTTTTTTTCATTTTTGTTTTGATTCGAAAATCTAAAGATTTCCGAGTGAAAATAAAAAAAGATAATATTTTGAATAAAATCTTGGTTCACTTTTCAAGAATTTCAGTTTATTTTAAAAAATTAATGTATTTTGTAAACAAAAACAATATTTAAAAAAAATGACATTAGTTTGTTCAAAATATAAAAGGATAGAGTAAAATCTTTAATTTTACCCAATTATTTTAAATTCTGGAAAACTGCCATTCGCTTTTCTTGAGTTTTCTGTTTATTTGTAAAATCAAAAGGTATCATTAGATTTTCTTTAGTTTTTAGTTTTGATTAGAAAATCAATAGATTTTCGTTAGGTTTTTTTTACTTTTCGAAATAAAATAGAAAACACTGTTTTTTTTTTTAATTTTTGTTTTGAGTAGAGAATTGATAGATTTTTTTTTATTTCCCAAATTAAAAAAACAAATCACATTAGCTTTTCTCGGGATTTCTATTTATTAGGAAAATCAACAAATTTCCAGAGTAAAATAGAAAACAGCAAGAAAACTTAAGCGCTTAACAACACTCTACGGTACTAAAAACTTTTAAATTGTTGTTTCTATATTTTAATAAAGAAAAATAAATATTTTATACAGAGTAGATCAAATGAAATGTTCTACTAAAGTTAAAGATTAAATTTTAAATTAACACTTTATAGAGAGGCCAATTAGAAAGAAGGTTATGATTGTAAAATACCACTTTGAGAAAAGTATCATACAAAAATAGAATCTATTTTTCTTTTTTTTTTTTTTTTTTTATTTTTTAGTTGTATAATTTCCCCTTAAAGTCTTTAAAGAAAGTTTTGTTGGAGATTAATTAAAAAAATTTACCCTTGAATTGTAAATTTAAACAAATTAAAGACTGTTTTATTCAAACCCAATATTTGTATCTTTTTCTTTCTATTTTAGATTTGTATTTTTGTATTTTCTTGAAAATTTTAAAACACCAAACAAAGCAAAATATGAATTTTCGGTGTGTTGTTTTTTTTTTTCTTTTTTCTCAACAAACTTTTCAATCAAATTGATCAACAAAGCCAAAGAAATTGAAATAACAATTAACTAAAAGAACAATTTTTTCTTCAAAAGAATATTGGACCAACCAAAGGGCATATATAGTCAACTAGAAAATTGACAATTAAAAATAAAGGTAATTTATGGAAAAGAAAAATATTGAGAATCTTGGAAATGAAAAAAGAGGAAAGTTGAATTTTGTTCCTTCATTTTAAAAAAGTGTGACAAAAAAGTTTTATAAATGATCCTAAAGATAGATTACAAACATAAAGTGAGTTATTTTTAGAACTTTACGAAAAACTTTTTTGATCAAACTTTTGTAAAGCTGCTTTGGGCTGATAAAATATTCAAAAAAACGGTTACTAATTCACAACAAATTACTCCACAAATAACGCTCACATTTTTGAAAACATCAACTAAAAAAGCTGAAACTTCGTGCTTATAAAGAAATTTACAGGGGTTAAAAGGTGTAGTCGACCCAAAGTACAAAATTCTCTTTTAAGGGGAATTGAAAAAAATGTAATAGTCGTATGTTTCAAACTCCTAAACTCAGCGCAAAGATTTAACCTAAAAATAAAATCAAGGGATCTCCAACAAAAGAAAGTACTGAAAATTAAATAAAAAAAACGTATATTATGGTGTTTTAATTGAAGTGAATTTAGGTTGTGGTTCTGCTTTGTTTTAATTATTGTTTTTTTTTTTCTTTTTTTAACCAAACAAATGGTATTAAAAATGATCTTTATTTGAATTTTCGTTTTTCTTCTTTTTCCTTTTGATTTTGACTTGGTATTTTGAAAAAAAAAGAAAAAAATTTTGAAAAAAAAAAGAAAGAATAATTGTTACATTCTGATTGTTAGTTTGGTTATTTATGGTAAAAACTGAAAACCCAACACCCTCTTTTTCAGTAAAAATACAGTCCAATATTTGTAAGGGTACCTCTTCTTCCAACTCAAGTCTGAAAATGCAATGATCAATCGTTTTACATATTAATTGAAATAGAAGTTCAAGAAGATTTGGATCTACCGTTGAGATTTCGGAAAAGTAAAAGATCGAAGCCTTGAGGCATTCCAATAAATTGTTTAATTGATCTTCAGAAAGAACATCTAAAGATAAAAAATCTATTTGTTCGTATAAATAAAATAGCTCAGCAAAGCATTCATTTGAATTTTGGATTTTGGAACATACACTAAGAAGGGTTCTATTGAGTGACTCAAGATCGGAAGTAAACGAAACGCTTGTTGTCATCCAAATTATGAAATAACAACAATAAAAAAAAAAAAAAAAAATGATTTTAGCAGTTTATCATTTTTTCAATTTTGTGCATCATTAGCAAGTTGTTCATTAATAGATTTAATGATACAATGTTACCAAAATTTAGTGAGTTTTTTAAATTAGCTCAGCTTTTTCAATGAGTTAAATCTCTCATATTTATTCTTTTTCGATTTGTCAGTTTCTTGTTTTTCTTCTTGTAAATTGTAACCTTTTTTATTTAATTCCCATCAATATTCCTTTAAAGTCATGAGAACAATATCAAGGAAATCTCTTTTTCATTAAATTGAACATGAAAATTCAAGTATATTAGTTGTAATAACCAAATTTTTTCTTTTATAGTAACATAAGGAAGCATAATTTAGTCATTAACAATCTCATTTTGAACTGATTTAGTGAAGAGGTTTGGTGTTTTTAAAACAAACAATAGGTCATATATTAAATAACTTGAAATAAAAATTCTTAGATATTTATTGTAAATTAAAAAGTACTTTGCATCTTTTGGACATGAATTTTTCGAGACATTTAAATTTTTTTAAATAAAACTCAACAGGGAAAAAAATTATTAAAATCTAAATTAAACTGATCCCTGTTTACCTGTATTTGCCTAATCAATGGCAAAAGATTATTTCTTTTTTTTTTACTAATTTTTTTTTACTTAAAAAGAGTTTTCACTAAAGTAGGTTGTAATTGGTCGATCTAAACTATTTTCCAGGAAAAGAAAACAGTTGGTGTGAATTATAATACAAGTGTTTAGAGTTTTTGAATGAATATTAGGTTAAAATAATTAATTTTGGAAATTAAATAATTTTATTCATTTTCATATTTTTTACTCATTTTACTTTTTTTTTTTTTTTCTATTTTTTTTTGATATCTAATTTAAGTCTTTTGAAAAGTTTTTTTTTATTGCAAGATCAATAATAACTTGATAAAGCCTATTATTATAATTTTATTGATATAGTTAAAATATTTGTATAGAAATTATTTTGTTTTATTCTTGAAATTTTATTTGGTCTTCAATTGGAGATTAAAATGATCATTTGAGTTTTCCTCAATAGCTGACTCTCAGAATTTGAGTTTTTTCATTTTTTTAGTTATATTTATAATTTATTAGTTTCATTTAATACGAATATCAACTAACTTTTGACATTTATTATTCTACTTATTTATTCTTTATTCTTTAACAGTCCATTATTTTAAATAATTTATATCTCAAAAAAATTGTGAGGTCACTTTGACTGGAAGAAGGTTTATTTGAAAAAGAAAATTAAAAAAGAAAAAGGAGGGATTTTTTGCCTATCATTATGTGAATATTAGTACTTTAAATAGGAAATTTTTAAATTTTATATTAGGTAATTCAATTTAATGGATTTTATTTGAAATATGATTCCAACATTCAAGGTGTGTTAAAATTCTATTCTTTGAAATTTTTATGAGGAATATAACAAAAGCAGAAAAGTTTGATTTTGTAAAAAAAAATGATTAACAATAAATTTATTTTTTTTTTAAATAATAAAATACAATTTAAACAGTATCAGAAAGATTAAGAAATAATACATATATAATTAGTCTTGTCTGTATTGTAAATTAATTATGTTAGATTTATAAGTGCTAGGTGTCATGTATAGTTTAAAAAGGATTAATAAATAAATAACAAAATAAAAAAAGAATTAAATTTCATAAGTATCTACAATTTTTTTATCGAAACCCATAAAAAACTTATTAAAGTTGATATATAACTGATAAAAAACAAAATAATTTTTTAAATATAATAAATGAAAAAAGTCAAATATATTTTTTTTGAAAGAAGGTAATTATATTAAGTTGAAATATTTTTTTTATAATTTAAGGTGATAATAGAAAGGTTATATATTAATCAAGTTAAGTATATTATTTTAAAAATAAATAATATTATAATCAAAATGGTTTTTTGTTTTATTTTTTTGTTATTTTGAATTTATCTTTAAAAAAATCAAAAATTATTGGTTGGGGAAATATAAATTACACTTTGAATTCCATTTTACTTATATGTTTTCAAAGGTAATTTAAGCGTAAAATCATAGATTTCACAGTTTTTTAAGGAAAAGACATACCTAAAAAAATTTTTTTATCTTTAAAAAGCAAAAGGAAAAAATTGAAAAGGAAAGTGGGGAAAAAGAAAAAGAAATAAAATTTTTAAATTTTAAAAAGATTTTATATGTGACAATTAGTAAAAAATAAAAATAATAATAATAATAAAAAACAATGATATCGTTAATCAAGAACATCCAAAAATCATAGTCACAATACTTTTGATTAATTTAATAATTTGAAAATTGATCATGAAAGTACACTTGGGGGGGGGACTTTATTTAATTGCTGTAATTTCTTTTTTTTTTTTATGATTTACTTTAAACCTTTTATAATTTTTAGCCTTTGAAATTTAGTTTTTATTTTCAAGTTACTCACACTTTTGTGTTTCGGTGTCACATTATTAGAAAGTAGCCATTTTTTCTTTTTCTTTTGTGGCTTTTCTTACCAATATAAAGAAAATTCAGTCAGGGGGGGGTGGAAATAAAATATAAAATCAAAATTCGATATAATTGTTATTTTTTAAGTTTTCAAGGTTAAAAAAATTCGAAAATGTCAAGTAATTTAAAATTCCTATTAGTTATATTTCCTGTTTTTTTTTTTTTTTTTTTTTTGGTAAAATGTTTTAATATATAAGTTTTTTTCTTACGTAATGTACAATTTAAAATTCATTCGTTGTTGCTTATTTCAATAAAATATACCCCAAAAATAGGTTTTCTTTTTCAAAAAATGGTAATTTTGAAAAAGTGTCGTATTTGTACCTTAATGAGTTTAATCGCATTCTTTTCTTAATTACATAAAATTATCTTAAATTTTTAGAAAAATAATTGAAAAAAAAATGTATAACTGAAATCCAATAAGTAGTTTTGGCTAACATTAATTTTCAGAATGTATATTTTTTTTTCATTTAAGCTATTTCCAATAAAGCGGGGCAATTTTATTTTAAAATATATCTTTTAAACTCCATCTTCAAATAAGTATTCAAACCTCCCAAATCATTAACAGTTATTGTTCGATTCTTTATAATAATTCAATGTGTTTCTTAGTATTGTATTACATAAATAAAAGATATTAAAATTTTGGATCTCGGTTTTATCTGTTATTTTTTTGGGGTTAAAATTGGTGTTTATTCTAATCTTTTTGAGAGAAAAAAGCATTTTCGTAACTTGTTTAATCTCAACAAATTTTCAAATAGAATGAAAACATATAACATTGTTTTTTTTGTTTAAAAAATCATTTTTATCTTTGACATATTTATAGTTTTTTATTGTAATTGTTCGTAATATTGTTTTCACCAAAAAAAGTGCTTTTTTTTTTTTTTATTTTTGGGAAATATTTTCAATAACATGTTTTGAAATAAATACCTTGGCCATTTATTCAATCAGTATTAATATTAAACTTAATTTGGTAATACCAATTAATGAATACTTTGACTAACAAAGATGATTTTTCATGAAATGTAAAAAAAATTGCCAAACTTTTTTGGAAATGCCTTAGTGTACCATCAAAAACATTTCAAAATGAAGTTTAATTTTTTTGATTTTATTGGGTTAACCAGAAAATTTTGAATCCCCAACTAAAATGAAGAAGATTCTAATAATAAATTCCCCAATTACTCTATTTTGGAAACAAACTTTTGAAATTTTTTTAAATGGTAAAAATTAAACCAAAAATATATTAATCTTTACAGATATAAACATCAAAGTCACTTTTTATTATTAAATAACTTTGAATTATATGTTATTTTCATTCATAATATCGATTTTCGAAAATGATTTTTAAAAAAATTCTAAATACTGTAGTCAAAATAACCCTGCAAAAAAATTTAATGCGTGTTTCAAAATAAAAAGCATGTTTTTTTTGTTATAGCTTGACCAATGCATTAACCAATCAAAGTAACCAATAATAAACCCTAAAAAAAATGGTATTGGTTTCTTAAAGTTCTATTATTTAAAAAGAAATTCTAAAAATGAAGGATCAAATTGCAAAATTTATCTCAAAAAATAAAGTTAATTTTTAAATAATCAAAAAACAATTCAAAAAAATTGAGTAATTATTGAAAATTTTCAACTATTTGAATGAATAATTTAACTTTTACAGAAAATAACCAGACCTTTACTTTCAAAATTGATTTGGGCACACGTATACTATTTGTTAATAGATTGGATGTTGCCTTGGAACAAGAAGAAAAAAAAGCACGGATAATATTTAGAAACACGGATTAAAGTCGTTGTGCAAGCTTTATTTTGATCACCTCAACAACCAACAATATTCAAATCAATTCTTTGATCTTTCAACTTGTAACTATAAGAATAAGACTCTACAGTATAGGGGTACAAACTATTTTCCTTTTTCACACAGCAGAAATTGTAGAAGACATTAAAACCAAAAAAAAAATTAAACTTTTGTCCCAAGCCCAAAAATGATCCAAAATCATAGTTTTTTTAAAGATAAAAACTGATCAATTGTAAACCCTTCATCACTCTCCACTATTTTTTTGAATTTAAATCGTTCAAAATTAAAGTAAACAATCAAAAGGCAATTGAAAATTAGTTTACAGTTATAAAAATCAATTAAATAATAATTTGTAAATTCTAACATGAAATATTTTGAATGATTTAGATACAAACCCTTTTTTTAGAAAAATATTAAGTATGTTTTCCTTCATCGTCAAAAAACAAATTATTTATTTAATTAATTGTAAGCACAGGGAATTGGATGTTTATTGATTGTCGTATTCGATCACATTCTTTCAAGAAATTAAATTTCACAATTAAATATCAAAGCATTTATAAGATTTTAAATTAATAAAAGTATCAGAAAAGAATAAAGTGGATTTTTAAAATGGATATTGAAAATTGTCAAATCGTCAACATTTTGTGGTGTTGTTGAAAAATGTAATTCAGGTAATCTTTAAGAATAAATTTATGGTGATCTGAAACAAAAAATCATAACAAATTTAAAATTATTTTTTTTTAAAAGATTTTGCTTTTTCACTTTGATTACATTATAAACAATCCAACGTCCGAAATTAGGACTTAGTTCGATATTTAATCTTTAAAAAGTAGAAATAATATGGAAATAAAAAAAACTTATCCTTATTTGTTAAATACACTTTTCGAGATACAACAAAGATTAAAAACAATCTGTGTAAAATATATTTTTTTATAAAAAAAGATCTGAGATAGTCGTTACAAAAATCTAGTAAAAAAAAAAAAGGTTTGTATGCAAATATTTATTTAATAGAACTTTTTCAAGTATGAAGGTATACCAAGAAGTGTTTAACAAAATTAAATTCAGTAATTACAAGTGGAAGATTTTTATTTTTATTTTTTTTATTTTATTTCACAAATGACAAACGACTTTAAATTTCAAATAGTCAATGAAAACGCAGACTTTTTGGAAGACACCAAAAAAAGTCTTGAAAAGTCTCCAATTTATAACAAAGGGCACAATTACTGCACGCTTGGTATCATGGGGTGCCAGTCAAGTGGGAAAAGTACTCTTTTGAATCTGCTTTTTGATACAAGCTTCACGGTAATGAATAATACATTAGGAAGGCAACAAACAACTCAGGGTATTTGGGTTTCTAATAGCGGGGATGGGGAATTGTTAGTTTTTGATATCGAAGGAACAGATTCTGCTGAACGTGGTGCAAATCATCGGGTTTGTTTTTCAAATTTTCTTTTTTTTTAAAAAAACCTTAAATTTTCCTTTTTTTTTTGTTTTTGGTAAAAGAGCGCCCAAACAAAGAACTTGTCTTCACAACTTACTCAACCAAAACAAATCTCTTTATCCTCGTCTTCTTGAAATAAAAAAGCAATTTGAGAGAAAGTCTACATTATTTTCAATGGCGATTGCTGAAGTTTTAATCATTAATATCTGGGAAGCAGATATTGGAAGATATCAAGCATCAAATTACGAGCTTTTAAAAACCGTTTTTGAAGTTAACCTAGAATTATTTGCTTCAGAAAAGTAAATCTTTTATTTGTTTTTTTTTTTTTTTTTTTTTTTTTTTTTTTTTTTTTTTATTATTTTTACCTTTTTTTTTTTTTCAGCTTTGACAAGTAATTTTTGAAACAGACTCTCGTTTCTTTATGGACAAGTGTTTAATGCCTTTTTGAACACTAACAATACCCTTCCATAAATAAAATTATTTGCTTTCTATTCGTTCAGAAAATATTTACTGATTGATGAAAATTAAATTAGCATCTTTTTTCATTCAACTAAACCAAGACTGTTTAAGAAATTTAAAGATCTGGCTGTTGTTTTTTCAAGAAAGTTCCTTCGTTTACATGAGCAAAAGGGATTTTCAAAATGAGATAGCAAAAAAAATTGTAAACTTATTTGGAATTTATTCGTTTTCTGAAAAGAAATAAAAACTTGGTTGAGTTGCAATTTATAAAAATAGAAATTGAACCAAATTTTTATTATCATTCTGAGGACTCTTTAAAACAATTGTCTTTCTTTTATTACAAAAATTAAAATTATTTGTTTTTATTCAATAAAAATTGAAAAGATGGATTGAAATAAAGAAAAATTACTGTGTTGTGATCTAACAAATACTGAACAATTCGAATTCAATCTGGTGATCTATTTTGAAAAGTACAGTTTTTTGTAAATTTCAAAATAATTATCAATATTAATTAACCATTGTGAAAAAAATTTGGGTCATTAAAAAAATTTGGGTCAGTCAAAAATTTGTTTTCGTTTTTTAAATAGTAAATATTAGCAAAATGATTTTTGATCAAAGTAAAATTTTATGAACAAATCTTACATTTAAGAAAAACCAAAGTCAGTATCAATAATAATTTTCAAAGGAAAAATTATTTCGTTGCATTTTGTGCTTATAGAATTACTGTGGAACTCTAAAAAACAAAAAATTTATTTTTAATTGTAAACTTTACTAAAAATAAGAGAAATATTTAATAGGAAATTTTAAAATCTATTAATTCAATAAGATATTTATCATTGTTAATGAACACAAATTTATCACGGTTAATCTTGAATAACCTTTTAAATCAAATTGAATTATAAAATCTTCAAAAAAAGATGTTTTTTAAGAAAGAGGTTGTTTTCCACTAATGTCTACAATCAAAACTTCAAAATACCGAAATATCAAGATTTCAGAAACTTTTTAAATTCTTAAAATCCCCTTAGACAAACCTTAATTTAAAACTGTTATTAATTTTTGGTCTTCCCAAACAATGATTAACTAGATCTTGGAATGTAATCTAATAAAAAAAAATCAACATTTTTAGTAAAGTTTACAATTAAAAATAAATTTTTTGTTTTTTAGAGTTCCACAGTAATTCTATAAGCACAAAATGCAACGAAATAATTTTTCCTTTGAAAATTATTATTGATACTGACTTTGGTTTTTCTTAAATGTAAGATTTGTTCATAAAATTTTACTTTGATCAAAAATCATTTTGCTAATATTTACTATTTAAAAAACGAAAACAAATTTTTGACTGACCCAATTTTTTTTAATGACCCAAATTTTTTTCACAATGGTAATGCTGTTTCAAAAAAGCGAATGCTTTTTCAAAACTTTTTTCAAGTTTTCTATTTTAAAAAAGTGAAAACTTTTTCAAGAATTAAAACTGTTTTCATAGTTTTAAAAAAGTGAGGAACCAACCCTTTAAATGTGGTGTAGAGATTGGAATGTGAAAAAAAAAAGAAAAGTATTGAATACAAAGCAATTTTTTTCAGAGAAAGGGATTGTTTACTTCAAAATCAAATAACAACAAAACAATAAAAAAAAACAGTTTTCACTTTATTAAAACATAAAACTTTAAGCACTACGTTCCCGCCCTCGAGGGGGTTGAGTAATTGTGTTATTTCACTTTCACCTCTCAAAAAATTTTTTCAATCTGAAGAAATTGGACAAACAAAAAAAAAACATTTTCTGTCATCTTTACCTTTTCACGCATACTTTTTTTTTCTTTTTCAATGAAAAGGAAATTGAAAATAACAAAAAAAATAATTGCAAAAAATGGCTTTTGGGGATTTTCAAGTGCAAGTTCAAATTTGAGAACATTTCAAACTTGTAAAAGCAAATGTAAAAAATATTTAAAACAACCCAAGAAAATAGTGTGAGTTTCGAAAGTTGAAATGGAAATTATAAAATATTAAAATCAAAATTTTTCATGATCTAACAAATCAAAAATTGTGAAAATTGTTCAAAATGTGAAAATTTCACATTTTTTCTCAAAGAAATTCTCGTTGGACAAATATTACTTGGATTACATAACTCTTTCAAGAGTGATTTTATACATTATTTTACTCTTTTCACCTAAAAAAGTAGTCATTAAAGCATTTTTAATTCTTGAAAAAGTTTTCACTTTATTAAAATAGAAAACTGAAAAAAGTTTTGAAAAAGCATTCGCTTTTTTAAAAGGGCTGTACTTTAAACAAATTTTGAAATTCACACCCTTTTTTCTTCCAAACCAATTCATTCAGATCACTTTACTAAATCAAAAATAAACTTGAACTCAAAATTTTTGACAAACCAAAATTCAATTTTTGAAAAAAAAAATTCTATTTAATAAATTATGGCCAGTTTTAAAAAAGTGAGGACTTTTTTCAAACCTTTTTAAAGTTTTCTTTTTTAAATCAAAGGAAACATATAAACATTTAAAGTCAATATATATATATATATATATATATATATATATATATATATATATGCGGGGATAGGAAGAAAAACACTTTATTTTAAAAAAAAATTTCACTTTATTAAAATATAAAACTTTCAAAAAGTTTTAATTCTTGAAAATCTCATAAAAAAAAATTCCTCACTTTTTTAAAATAGCTGTATAAGAAGATTAAATTAGAACCTACCAGTTAATTGGAATGTATACAGTTATTTTCCCTTTTCATAAAACCCTTTACAATAAACATCATTCCAAGAATTTGGACAAACCTTAAATCAAAAATAGGCAATAAAAATCTCAATATTTTGTATTTTCAGATTTATTGTTAAGAACCAAGTGTTCAATGTTTTATATTTTTCCAAAGATAATATTAAATCACGTTTAAATCACCAGGTATAATGATTTTATATGTAATCCTTTTTACCCAAATAAAAGGAAAAATAAATAATTCGAAAAAAGAAAAATCTATATGTATTGTCAAAATGATAGAAATGATCAGAAAAAAATTGTATTGCTAAATTTGTTGAAATTTTACCAATAATTATTGATCAGTCAAATTTTTATATACTATCAATTAATATTATCTGATTTTTCATCTTAACTAAACTCAACTTTAACCTTCTAATAATTGGAGAAAAAATTTTCTGATCGAACCAAACGGATTTTGTATATCGAAAAAAGAAATGAAAACACAAAACAGAAAATACAAAAAAATGATAAAAATATTTGTAAAAATCAAAATTATTTCAAATTTGAATATAAAACTGTTGTACTGCTATTCTGTAAATTGTTTTAACTGGATCCAAAATTTCGTAATTTAGTTTTTTTTTAGAAAACAGAAAATTAATGGGATTTTATTTTCTTTAATAAATTAAATCACCTTCTATTCATAAGATATTATTTTGTAGGGGAGATGTTAAGAATAATTGTATGGTAATATACTAATTTCATGTTTTGCTAACTTTCTGATTTTTAATCTGATAAATTAAATGTATTTTGTTTTTAAAAAAATAATGAGCTTAGATTTTCTTAAATTAAATTATTTCAATTTTAATGAAAAAGAGATTACTTTTTAGTAAAAAAAAAAAAAAAAGAAAGAAAAATTGATAAAGATATATGAACCAATATCTAATAAAAAAAGAAATTTTTGTTTGATACCAAAACTCTATTAAAAAAAAAAAAGATTCTTTTGGTTGCATTTCAAAGTAAAATAATTCTATTTTTTTCCATTTTTTCCCTGGCCAAATTTTCTTTTAAATGTGAAGAAGAGTTATGAAGGAAAAAGAGCAAGTGTTTACTTGCCAATACTGAGTCACTGAAACACGAAAGTATGGGTAACTTGAAAATAAAAAAAAAAAGCATATCAAGAGCAAAAAATATCAAAGATTTAGAGATGAATGAGATCAAAAAGAAAAAAAGAAATGACAGTAACTAAACAACTACCCCCCTCCTCAAATAAACATTCGTGATCAACTATCAAACTAAACTAAATTAACCAAAGAATATCGTTGTTGTGATCTTGGGTGTCCTTAATTAAAGATGACATTGAATTTTTTTTTTTTTGAGTTTTTGTCAATTGCATATTATAAACTCCTCAAAACCTAATTTTTTTTCCTTTTTTTTTTTTTCGTTACTTATTTCAATTTTTTATAAATGACTTTTTAACGAAACTAAAATTCAAAATTTTCCACACAGTTAAAACAATTTCAAACAATCACAACAATAGAATTTCATTGAAATTGGAAATCATTTTGATTTTTGAAAAATATGAAAAACATTTTTTCATCTTTTCGTTTTTTGTTTTCATTTTATTTTTTAAATTACCTAACTTGTTTTGTTAGATCAAATATTTTTTTTCAACGGTTGATATTAGGTTAAAGTTGAGTTGTTCAAAATAGAAGAACTCAAATAAAATTTGTTGATGGTTTCTAATCATTTGATCGATCAATATTCCTAATAGAATCTAAACAAATTTACCAATGCATTTTTTTTTTTTTTGCTTTCTCCAAAATTTTTAACACACCCATGATTTATCAGTATTGATTATTATTTATTTTTTTATTTTTAGAAAACTAAATTAAGATTCAAATACTTCTGATGACTGTATCTATTTGACACTCTTTGAATTAGAAGTCTCAAATTTAGTCACTTCAAAATTCTCTCTTTAACAGATTAGATGAGGTTTCATCTAACCCTTAACAATAAATCCAAGGCATTTTTTTGGTTTACTTGTTTCAAAATTTTTAACACACCGATAATATTTTATTAATAATTATTTATTTTTTGGTTTTGTGAGTATTGTAATTTATAAACAATGGTTAACATTCCAATTAGTGAATGATTCTTATTTGGTATTTCTTTGAGAATTGAATAAATAAGATTTTTTTTTGTGAAAAATTGAATTTTGGTGTGTTAAAAATTTTGAATTGGGGTTTATAAAAAAAAATTGGGTATGTATTTTTACTTGAATAACCGTGAAATCTACAAATTTACGCTTTAATCTCCTTTCAGAAATTTAAGTAAAAAGAACATCTAGAGTGTAATTTACAAATCTTCTTCAATAATCATAATAATAATAAGAAAAAATTTTTCTTCCACTTTTTTTTCTTTTTTTTTTTATTTCTAAATCACGAAAATAAATACATTGGATTTTATAAATATCTGACAAAACTTAAATTTGAATTCATGTTAAAATTTTATTATTTTTAATTTAACTTATTGTTATTATTTGTATCATTATCAATATATATATATATATTTAATAGACAAAAAACATTACTTTGCTTTTTTATTAGAGATTTTACTGGTAGAATTAAATTTGAATTACTTATCAAAAAAATTAATGAAAATATTCAAAAGCTATGGAAAATAATGAAAAAACCAGAGAAATTTGAAAATTCCAAATTAGATGATTTTTTTGATTTGCATTATTTTAAATTACCTCATAAAATAATCCAACCAAAAAAATTTAACATGGAATTAAAAATAATAAAAAATTTTTTTAGAAATAAAGAAAATAAATTTTATGTATTCAAACCAGAATATAAGAGAGGTATCCCAGCAGACGGATTACCAGAATATTTGTCAAATATTTGGCAAACAATTCAAGACAATAAAATTATTAACATCCCTTCTCAAAAAGAATTGGTTGCTTTATATCGATGTGAAGAGATTAAAAATAATTGCCTTGAAGATTTTTTAGAAAAAGAAAATAAATTAATAATAAAACCTCTTAAAAAAGGATATTATCTGAATCAATTTGGGTTTGATATCAATAATTTGTTTGAAGAAATAATAGGTAAGCTTTACTAATTGGATTTTTATTTTGATTATTTTGATTATACACCACTCATCGTGATATCCTCTCTTCTTCTTCTTCTTCTTCTTCTTCTTCTTCTTCTTCTTCTTCTTATTCTTTTACAACAACAACAACGACTACGACAACAACAACTTCTTCTTTTTTTTTTTTTTTTACTTCATCTTATTATTCTTTTTCCCCATCCTCTTTCCTTTTATTTACTTATTATGATTGTTAATTAATTTTTAAACTAAATAATGAATTAGAGCAATATAAAATTCCAGCTAGTGGATATTTAGAATATGTAATGATCCAAAAACTTGGAGAATTAAAAGAAGAAATGGAGGAAGAATTATTAATTCAATTTCGTTTACAATTACAAAACGCCATAAATCAATTCGAAAAGCAATTTGAGAATGGATTAAAAAAAAAAATTCCAACAAACTCTATTCACTTAGATTTTATTCAATTAACCGTAAAACTATCTAATAAAATTATTAAGCGATTTGAAAATGTCATTTCTAATTCACGATTAAAAGGGGCAGATTGGGAAACTAAATCTGAATTGGATGAACTTAAATCTTATATCAAAGATAGAATTAATTTTAAACAAAATGAGATGAAAATACAAATTATTGAAGAATATTTTTTAGCAATTAATAAAAGATTAAAAGATAATATTAACCCACTATTTGGTAATGTTAATTCACAAACCAATTCATCTATCATTAAAAAATACCAAAATACAACAAGCAATTTGAAAAATCTGCTTAATTCCGATTTAAAAAGTAATTACTCTTTACTATTTTTTTTTTTTTTTTTTTTATGTGAATCTCAAAAAAAAAAAACCATATTAATATTATTCTTTATATATGATATTTATATAATTTAATTCTTCCTCTTTTAAGGAATTCAAATTGAAAATCAAGAAATAGAAATTTCCATCAACAAATTTGTAAAGGAATCACTCTCAATTTTTTCTCAAATAATAAAAAAACATGTTATGAATATTCAAAATTTTATGACCAAAAAATTTGATGAAAAATTTAAATACGATGAAAAGCATATCCCTCGGGATTACACCGCCATTAAAGATCTTGGTCTTCTTTATGAAGAATCGATTGATGATGGGCTAATCATTCTTGAATATCTACAAACCTTCAAAATTCCCATCCTAATTAAAAAAAACTTTATTAAGTGGGATGACACAATATCAGAATTTGAAACAAAAGATTATAATGAGGAAAATCAAATTATTGAACAAAATGGAAAAATTATTGATTTAAAAAATAATTTTATAATATTCACCTTTCTTAACGAAAATCAATTTGAGATCGAGACAAAGATTTTTAACAACCAAATGGAAATTTCTTATAAAGAAGCAATCTTAATTCAAAGATCAAAAAAAACAGATTTTAATGTTCCAAATATTTTGTGGGTTCTTCTTGTGATTATTGCTCGTTCTGATATTCACAACCTTATTACAAATCCGGTTTATTCAATATTCATAGTGTTAATCTGCTCTATAATATTTTTATTATGGAAATACAATCTCTTAAGCACAGTTACAAAGTAAAATTTTCTTTTTTTTTTCGTTTTTTTCTTTTTTTTTTGAAATTCTTACTTGATTATTCATTTATTTATTAATATTTGGTATTTAATATCATTATATAGCTTTCTTGGCCCAAGAGTTATTTCATCAATTAAAGCATTTATTATTGGATCAAACTCATCCATTAAAAAAGAAATTAAGAAGCCTTCTAAAAATAGAAACCAAAGCCAAAAGAATAAAACACCTCAAAAAAGTCCAAAAAAAAATCAAAAAACACCAAATAAATCACCAAATAAAAAATATTATAGCCCAAAATCAAAAAGAAAACGAAATAAAAGGAAAAAACATTATTAAAAAAATAATTATTTAAATAGAGTTAAATATGAATATATTTTTATATTTCTTCTTCTTCTTCTTCTTCTTCTTCTTTTAATAGACGAAGATACATTCAATTTTTTTTTTTTTTTCATTTTTGTATTTACAAATTAAAGCATTATAAATTTTTTTTTAGATCGATTTAAATCAAAATAATAATAATATAATCAACCAATTTTTTTGATTATTTGAAATAATATTTAATATATTTTACTATTCATTTATAAATTATTAATTAAAGACATCTATTCTATTAAAGGGTATCATTTAATCTCAAAATTATTGAAATTTCACAAACGGTAGATACAATGTTCTTTTTCAAGGAATCAGTAACTAGATTTCTGAGTGATAATAATAATAAAAAAAAAAAAATTACCAAATGAATTTGTTTATTCAACAAATAAGCAATTTTGTTTCACAAAGTATTTTATCAAATATGAAACAATCATATCCCCCCACCACCTAGTAAAACTTTTACTGGGAAATTAGATTAATTTCAAACATAAAAACTTCATGTTTACTATAATTTCAAAGTTTGTCATTTTTCAGATATCTTGTATTGCTAATTTAGAATTTACAAAACAACAAATGACTCAATTTGTGATTGATAAATAAAAATCAAAAAGTAATCTAATTTGAGATGAAGATTTGTTTTTTCAAAAAGATTCTGATTTCTTTTTAATTTTTAGAATGAAACATCCCTAAATAGTGCTTTATTTTTTTTTGGTTTTAAGTTTGGTTTGCCAATTTAAGTCAACTTGTTAAAAATAAATGATAAAAAATACCAATAAAGCGAATCATAATAATACAATTATTTTTCTTTAGTGATAGCACATGATATATATATGTGTGTGTATGTATGTATATCCCTTAGAATCCCAAATATCCTAATTTCCATTTCAAACAGAATTTTTAATTTGAATGTTATAAAAGGATTATAAGATATAGAATTAATAAATAATAATCTTAGAAAGAATAATTTATAATTAAAAATTGTTAGGTTATCTACAATAAAAAAACAACTTGAAATGTCATTTTCAACATTTGAAAATTTTTCTTGGTTCTTTGTGATTTTATTATTTTTCCAACAAAATTTTCAGAAAAAATAAAAATTTTTTTCGTTTTTTTTGAAAAGATTGTCTACACATCATAAAATTGCTAGTTTTAATGATTAAAACAAATCATACTTTACTGGGATTTTTTTGTGGACCCTTTGTACCCCAAAATTACCTCAAACACTTGATTGAATAATTTATTCATTGTAAAATTTGGAAATTTTTTCAATAGGAATTATTCAAATTGATTTTATTTTGCCAACTTTTTTTGATAGATAAATATTTGATTTTTTTTTCTTATTTTTTAACATTTGGTTTTGATTTTTTACTTTTTAAAATATGAACTTAAAATAAACAATATTATTGAATACAAGAGCAACATAAAGAATTTATTTTCGAAGATCTGGGTTAATTTAGATTGACAAATTCAATTTTCCAAATATATTTTTCAAATTTTTACTAAACAAAATTCCAAAAAAAAATATTTTTTTCTTGGTTTCGAAGATTATTTTATTATTGGAAAAGAATTATTAAAAATTATTTTATATTTTTTTTTCAAACTTTTATTGATTATTTTATCTTGGAAAAAAGTTATTATTGATTTAATTCGATTTTATTAAATAAAATTATTTTACAATTTTTTTTTCTTTTGTTTTTTAAAGTATGTTCTATTGTTCAAATTGAAATTTTAAATTATTATTCATATTAAACATTTAATTATGTACTTAAGGGAACAATATTTTTTAAAAATAAAATTGAATCTTGTAAAGATCTTGAAAAAAAATTATTTTTGGAATTTCTGTTTCTACTTATGAAATGGATGATTATAACACTATTTAAACACTTTATTAATTTGAATCTCTTTTTTCAAATCAAAAATTCGCATATCTCTTATCTAAAATCAAAAAAATAACCAATATTATTTTTATTAACAATTAAGTAAATAATTGAAAATGGGAAACAATGTTATTCGTTTTATGTTGGAAAGTATTGATTAAGATTGAAAATTTCTTATTTTATTATTATTTTGAATTAATTAATATTTCAATACAATTCTCGGCCAATAAACTCAATAGATATATCAATTATTCAATAAAGGAATATTTGATATAGGGTTAACAAAATTTTCTGAAATAAATTGAGATCTTTAAATTATTTAAAAATTTTATTCTTAAGGTCATAAGAAAGTTGTTTTCTGGTTTTAAAAAAATGAAAAACAAATTATTAATATTTAAAAATATTTTTAACAAATTGTTTGGCCAGATTTGTAAGAATCCTTTATAACAATTCAAATTATTTTTTTCAGAGAAAACTTGATTTTGAATTTTGTAGATATTTTTCCTTAATTCCCAAATATCCACAAGAAAATTTTATTTTGAAAAATTGAATTTTATCTTAGAACAAAAAGAAAATTTCTTAGTAAAAATTAATGAAAATAAATATCCTTCTTAAAAAAAAATACAATTATTTTTCAATTTGTTGAATAAATCAATATTTTTTGTTGAACTAAAAGTTTTATCTCAAATTTGAATAAAAAAATCTTTATATTAATATTACAAACAAAGACTTTTGAGTATGTAAAAATGATGGAAATTGCAATAAATAGGGTAAAAAACCTTTTGTAATTTGAGTAATAAAATGAAATTAAATATTTTATATTTTCTGTAAAAATAGAAAAAAAAAATTGATCACATACAAAAAATATTCTTTTTAGAGTTTCTTAGTCGATCAGAATTTTTTGACACTTGGCATATACAAAATTAATAATTAAGAGAATACCACCAATGACATATTTTAATTTTTTTTCCTTTTTATTGAAAGAAAAAGTGTAAATTACACTCTAAATGTTCTTTTATTTAAATTTCATTTGAGGAAATTTAAGTGTAATATCCTAGATTTAATAATTGTTCAAGAGAAAGACACACCCAAAATTTTTTTATATTTAAAAAGATGAAAAGAAAAAAGGAAAAAGAAAGAAAAGTAAACAGAAGAAAAAAGACTAAAAATAAAATTTAAAAAGGGTTCATAAGAAGCAATTGATAAAAAATCATAATAAAAAAAAAACCAATTATATCTTTAATTATGGACTCCCAAAATCACAGCAACAATACCTATGGTTGATTTAATTTAATTTAATACTTGATCATTAATGTTCACTTGAGGATCATTACTTTAATTTGTTGTAATTACTTTTTTTTTTTTTTTTTTTTGATCTCATTTATTTTAAACCTCTGCTCATTTTTAGCCTTTTCTTTTTCGTTTTTGTTTCCAAGTTACTCATACTTTTGGGGTTCGGTGTCTCCAGTATTATTAATAACTACTGGATCTTTTTCCTTTGGAACTCTTCTTCCTAATATAAAGAAGATCCAGCCAGGGAAAAATGGAAAAATAGAAAATTTTATCTTGTCTAAGAATACTAAACCCTTACGAAATAAATTTAATTATTCTCTTACTTCAATATTTATTGTAATTTTGTCTGAAAAAAATGAAAATTTCTCATTAATATATTTTTTCTTTATTTATTTTATCATAAAATTAACAACTTTATGTAATGGTTGTTATTAATAAATCAAAGTATAGTATTTTGAATAATTATTATTTTAATAAAATTTCTTTTTTAAAAAATTCAAAATAAAAATAAAAATCTTTTTTAAAAAATTGTATAAAAATGAACAATTATTATTTTTCTTTCCAAGATCAAAAAAAAAATCAATAATACAACTAATTTATCTTTAAACTATTTTGACTTTTTATTATAATTCAAATCTGGATTAAGTTCAAATAACAAAATAAATATATTAACACATAAATATCATTTTAAATCTTTTCTTTTAAACTTGATTAAATGTGGCCAATAACGGGCTCTCAGGGATATTTATATATATATATATATTTATAATTAAAAATTTTTTTTCCTTAATTCAATTTTTTTATTCAAAAGTAATACCTCTATTCGAGAATTTATATTTAATTGAAAATAATCAATTGCATCCTCTAATTCTCTGAGGGAGCGGTAATTAATTGAATCAATTTTATCTGTATAAAAGAAATTATATAACAATGATAAAGTTTTGAAAGATTTGCCTGTATAATCATGGATTGTATTATTATTTTCATCAACACAAATAAACATTCCACGATATAGATCACTTCTCGCCTGTAAAACGACGCGATGGACTTTAATAGTTTGGGCTTTGGTTCCCTTTCCAATTATAATTTTATAATCCTTGGATTCGTCATCATCGAGGGCATTTTCAAGGTCGTGTATTAGCCCGATTTTAAAAGACTTTTCAAACCAATTGTTTATTCCTAATTTCGTTGCAATTTTTTCAACAATTTCCATGTCCTTAACTTGTGGAAGGATTCCTGCATATGTCCATTGCAAAAAGCAATATATTTCTTCGTTTGAATATTCTTCAAATTGTAGCAAAAAATCCTTATTTATTTCTTGAATTCCTAATCTAATTTTAAGCAACGAACTGTGGACCTTGTATTTTTTGATTGTTATGTCTGTTAATTCCTGTGAATCTAATAACTTTAAAAAATCTTCGACAATGGAGTTTTGTTGTTCAAACAATAATCTTTCGTCTTCCCATTTCTCAGGCAGAAGATCAATAAGTGATTCTTCATATCCGTATGAAATATTTATATCAGCGCCGTTGTCTAGGAAGTATTTTAATATTTTTTTTACTTCAGAATCATGATATTCAGAAAACATACTGTATTTGAATCTTCCATACAACAACCTGCTAAGTGGTGTGTAGATATCGTTTCTATAATTTATTTGATCTTTGTAATAGTCAACAGATTCCAAAAGATCGCTCATTTGAGAACTGTGAGTGAGCATGTAATAGATAAGGGAATTCGTATTTTTTTTTCTTTTTTTGTTTTGCTTCTCTTGAGAGCCTTTGGACTTTTGTGTTCTCAGTTTTTTATATAGTTGTTCCATACGAAAAGCTACTTCCAGAAATGGTTTCTTCCCGAACCCCCTATATAACATATACTTTTTTAATGATTCAATTCCTTGAAGATTCCTTTGCCATGCGGAATATTTCTTTAATTGAATTGCGTCATACTCTGATAATTCATACCCTCCATATCCATACGTGCGTCGATAACTTGACGATAACCTTTCTTGTGCCCGGCTATTTCCGCCCTTTGAGGCTTCAGATAATTCTTGGACTGAAAAGGTTGTATCGTGGCTTTGACTTTGAGAAATATAAAAGCCACTTGGTAGGCCTGTGTTTTCTGCTAATTGGCAATAGTGTCTAATTTCTTTTTTTTTGACCCTTTTCTGTTCTGTAGCATACAAAAATGCCAAAGAAACAATTGCAAAATTGTTTCCTAAATCAAACCCATATTTCCAGCTTTGCTCAGCTAATTCAATGTTTTTTGTTGTTCCAAGTCCCCCAAAATAGCAATACCCCAACAAATAATATAATTTTCCTAATTTTGACTTTTCTCCTTCATAAGCAAATTTTAAGAACATCCTTTCTTTTTCTTTTTCTTTTTCTTTTTCTTTTTCTTTTTCTTTTTCTTTTTTTTTTTCTTTTTCGTTTTCTTTTTCTGGTTCTTCTTCTATATTTACTTTTCCTAATGTTCTTCTGACAAATTCTTCTTCAGTTTCCTTTTCAAAAACGCTCTCTTCTTTAGTTGATTTAATGTTTTTGTTAATTATTTTTTCTTCTTCTTCTTTTTTTTGCAAAGCCGTGATTAGTTGACACCGATTATTTTTTTGTTTATCCAAAACTAATACATTTATTTCTTTTTTTAGCTGTTCAAAACATTCGTCATATTCGTGCTTAATTCCTTTTGTATTCTTTATAATTGATTGGAAATACAACTCAGCGTCATGGTTGCCTCCAAGATATGCCCTTGATTTTAACTTGATTGATTTTTTAAGATCTTTTTCAACAACCTGACCATTTTCATAAAACCAACTCAAGCAATACATAGCATAAGAATTGTTTTTTTTCGAAGACAATTTGAAACAATTACAAGACTTTTCAAAATCCTGATCAATGCCTTTTCCTTTTCGCAACAAAGTACCTAAGGTGCACAGGCAATATGAATCTTTGAGACAGACACTACGATCAACAGTATCAAAAGCCTTCTTATATTGCTTTCTTCCAATATAAAATTGTGCCAACTCATTACAAGGATCAGCTCCACCTCTTTTTGAGAGTTTAAGTAAATATTGTTCATACATTTTTTGCGAGAAGCTATTATAAAAAAATAATTGATTTTTTTGACACCTTTTAGGAATTTTCTCTATTTGGGTTAGTTAACTCTTTCTTTTTATCAAGAAATTAAAAGAGAAAGTAGTAGTTAACTTATCTAATTTTCAAAAGAACTTTAGGAAACTTGTTAGAGTTAAAAAGTACTCTATTTATGAGTTAGTGTTTGAAACAAAAAATTGCATTTTGACAGAAATTTCAAGGCCAAACATTCAATATGCAAACTTCTTGTTGTTATAAAATATCTTTCTTAAATTTATTAAGAAATGTAGATTAGTTGTTAAGGGACTAGTCTATATTAAATTTTTTTGGGTAAATTTAATAGAGATTTAGAATTTTTTTTCCGATTACTTAGATTTGAAATCAAAGTGAAAAACTTCTTTGTATATTAATGAAATCTTGCTAAATGACATTCTTTAAATATAATTATTGTTTTTATAGTAATAAAAAAATTTCCATTTTTTCACTTTTTTGAAAGTTGCTTTTTTTCAACTTTTTGCAAAAAAACAAAAAATTAAAAAAAATATGAGCAAGAAAGCAAAACCTTGTTATGTTTGTGGAAGATCTACAAAAAATAGTTTGAAAAATAAACCTGAAAAGGTTTTTTTGGATTTGCATGAAAACATAGTTTGATTCGAAAAAAATATGCAATATATACTTTACTCTTAATAAATGATTTTCTTTCTTTTCTTGTACCATTCTTTTTTTCTATGAATCTACTTTTTCAGTTTACACTCTTTTGTTTTTGTTGAATTTGAAGTTTTTTTAAGTGCTCCCAAATTATCATTCCAAAAGTTTTTGTCAGAGTCAAAAAAAATCAAAGAAAAATATTAAGAAGTATTTTTTAAAAAAGTAATTATTGACAAAACAAATTGAGTTCTTTATAGAGTCAAGTCGGATGAACAGAAGTGAAAGAGAAAATATTCACCAGTTTTAAATTATTTTTTCGTTTTTAAAAATGAGAATATATATTATTATTGAGAAAATAATTAAATCCAAAATTAATCAAAAAATTCTCATCCGTTAAAGATCTTTTTTCAAAAAAAAATTTTTAAAATTCACTTTTTTTGACTAGAATTGTAAAATTTCAAAAAAACAAGAACGAAAAGTTCTAAAATTGGAAAAACCTGTCTATTTTCAATTTTAAACATATTTCAAGATAAGGATTCCTTATTTAGTTATTGGTCAAAAAAAAAATTAATAGAGACTAGTCCCTTAAAAAATTCAATTTTTCTCTCAATAAAACAAATAATTAACTTAAAGGAGTATCTACACCATTAGACATGATAAAAATTTGAGAGGGATGAGATAAGAACATTTTATTTGAGTGGAGTGTGATCGTAGAAACTCTAAAAATTTTTTTAACAAAATTATTTGATATTTTTTTTTTAGTAATGATGAAAAAATAAAAAAAAATTGAGATTACATTGAATAAAATAGTTTTGATTTTTTTTTTTAAAAATAAAATAAATTTAATTCCAAAAATTTGGGCAGAGTTTAAACAGTGGAAAGAATATTAATATCATACTTTCCATTCAATTTGGAACAAATTTTGATTTATCAAACTATTTCATTTTTTGTCTTTTTTGTTTTTGTTTTCATTTCTATTTTTCCAGTTAGGAAATCTTTTTTGTTCGATCTGGGATTTTTTATTGATGGTTGATAGAATATTAGTGTTGAGTTTCTTAAATTGAAAAATCCACATACAATTGATCCATGGTATCATATCATTTGATCGATCAACAATTATTGGTGTAATTTTAACAAATCTACCAATACATTTTTTGTTCAGCTAGTTTCCATATTTTATACACACCAATTTTTATTTTTTGTTTTATATTGTTTTTTTTTGATTTGAATGAAAATGATTACTTATAAAAAAATTAATACTATGTTACTTAAATGTGGTTTTATCTTACGTTTGTAAAAATATAATAAATTGAATTTTTGTTTTCCTATTTTTGATTTTAGATGTGTCCAAATTTTTGGAATGGGGTTTAGTTTTTTTTTTTGGGATAAGATAATTTTAGATTATTAGAATAAAACTTAGAACTATTTTGTCGTTTAAAATTTGATAACATATAAACATATTCACTTCTCCAATTCCACCAAATCCAACTATTTAAAATCCTAATAAGTAATGTTTCGGGAGAATTATTCTTATTTGGAATCCTTCTAGCTATTTAAGCCCTATTCATATTTCCTTTTGTGATTCTCCAGATTGTAATGTTTCTGTTCATTTTAAACAAAATCCAATTTATCCGAAATGTCACTGATAATCAAATATTTCTAATTGTTTTTGTTGTAAGGTTTTAAAAAATTCAAAAATGATGAATAAATAAAAAATGAAAAAATTAAATTTCACAATAGAATGTTGAGAGAAGGATTAAAGAAAAGTCATTCAACATTTGAAATACTATTTTAAGCAATTCAACTCAGCACTCTATTGTGGAAATTTCTTTAAGATTTATGAAAAAAAAAATTTAGAAAATCTAAGGAATGAAGTACTTTAAATAATAAAAATTAATGAGTTACAACCAAAGTAAAAAATGTTATTTTCTTATCCTCTTCAAAATTTTAAAAAAGTGAAAAATTTTCTTTTACCGTGGCTACTCCCTTAATGATTATTTTGACAAATTATTCCTAAAATATTGTAATATATTATTGTTACAATAAGATTTATAAAAAGGAAACCAAACTAATTTGGAATTTGGGTTTTTATGTTGAGGGCTATTGAGTTAATCTTTGAAATTAAAAAAAATAAAAAAAATATTACTTTTGGAAGTTCGATCATCAATTATTGAAAGTATTTCTATTATTTTGGTATTTTATATTTTAGATTTGGAAAAAGTAATCAAAAAAAATTTTACCAAAATAATAATTTTTAATTGTGATCATTTGTAAAAAATGTAAGAATTTATAGTTAAATACTATTTGAATAGAATATTTAGAGACATCTGAACCATTGGCGTACTACTATCATTTGCTTCCAATTACAACATATTTGAATAAAAGAGCGATATAGGGTGATACAAAACCCCTTAAGAGTAAGAAAATATTAATTTTATGAGAACAATCGATATAATAAAATGATATAAAACTTTCAATTTATAAAAAATTCAACACTAAAAAAAAATGATATGGGTTTTCAATTCCACTTTAAAAAAATTAAACATTATCTCAAATTTTAATATACTCAAATCAATTTTATAACAATCCTTTGGTTAGTAATTTCTTTATTTATATCTTAATATTTTTTCAAAGTATTATTAAAATTAAAAAAAAAAGATTTCTTTTTCTTAATTAAAAAAAAAAAGTTTTAACTATGTTTACTTTTACCACACTCTGAAAGTCACGGGATACCAATTATTAATCACAGATTGTGAAATTTTTATATTTAATGAATAATCTTTCTATAGGGGGTTTTACTCATCATTTTTATTCAGAAGTGGATAGTTTTTAATTAGCCATGCAAATGATAGTAATATATATATATATATATATATATATATATATATATATATAAACTAAATTTCATAATAAATGGACCATCTTACATTTGAATAATGAATTTCTTTTGTATCGTTTTGATTTTTTTCCTCACACAATGAAAAGTTTGCAAATCAATTAGTTTTTCTCTTTTTTATTTTTTCAACAGTGTTTTGTAAAAATGGAAAATGAAAATGAAAAATTGGAAAGAACTAACAGATGAATTAATGAAAAATTTGGGTTCAAATATGAAAAAGCGATTAGATTTAGTTATTCAAATGGAAGGAGAATCGATAAATGGGTTTTTTTACCTTTTTAAATTTTCTATTTTTTATGTAATGCTTCTTTCACAATAAATGACCCAATTTTTTTCAACAGTTTTTTTTATTTTTCTTTCTTTTATTTTTAGACAAAAAATAAATATCTCTTGAGTATAGTATTGAATATTAAAATCTAAATTTTTATATTATAATAGATAACTTCAATTATTAAAAATATTTTTCTTTAAAATTTGATTTTTAATGGGCCAATTATTATGAAAGATAGTTTATAGTAATTATTTTTCGTTTTCTCTTTTTTTTTTTTTGCTGCAATTTTCTTTAATTACCCCTTTCTCTTATTAAATAAATAAATAAATTATTTGTTCTTTTTCACTTTTTTGAAAATCCTTATTTTCGAAAAAACAGAATAACTGTTTTTTTTAATTTAAAAACGAAAATAATTTCGTATAACAACTGTTTTAACTATTTTGACAGGGAAAATATTAATAAGAAAAATGAGAGCGAAATTTTGACTTCTGATAAGTAATTAACTTGTACTGGGATTAATCCAAATTGAGTAAAATAATAATATACTTGTATCGATGCCAAATATAATATCTTACAAACTTGTTTTTTTATTTTTTTATTTTTTTGGCGGTGTTAAATTATTATGATCGTATTAACCTTTCTGACATAATCACCATAAAAGGAAATAACCAACAACATATTGAATAAGTGGGATGAAAAAAACAAAACCTTTAGATATTAAGAATTTACTTTAGTTTTATTATTTTTTTTTGACTTTCTGAAATTTTCTCGATCTTTTAGTCTATTTGTATTTGTTTAAAAATAAAATTTTTTTCTTTCCATTTTTTTAAGAAAAGATATAAAATGGGTTCTAACCCAGCCTACATTATTACTCACCTTTAAAAACTCTAAATAAAAGTTGTGAATTTCAGAAAGTGCTAATAAGTGTTGTGAAAGTGTCCGTAGAGTGTCGTCAAGTGCCTAGGTTTTCTTAAAATTTATTGTTTTATTTGTTAAGTGTTCTTGGTTTTTTGAGGTTTTATATTTTATTTCAAAAAGTAAAAAAAACCTAGAACACTTCTCAAATAAACAGAAAACTCAAGAAAACCTAACCGAGATTTTCTTTAATTCAAAAAAATATAGTAAAATCAAAGATTTAACTCAATTCTTTTAAATTCCGGCAAACCTAATGGCAACTGAATTTTTTTCATTTCAGAAATAAAAAGAAAATTTCTTCTAAATATTTGTTATTCTTAAATTGATAAAATTTTCAACTAAATTTCTTCAAAATTCATATTCAATTATTTTTTTCTCTATTATTAAAATGAAAATAATTTTTCAATAAAATTAACAAAACAAAACAAAACAAAAAAAAAAAAAATATTATTTATTTCTTATTAATTAATATTCAATTTTTTTAATTGAAAATTTCAAAATTGAATTTCCTTTAATAAATTTATATTTCGGTTCTTTTGGTCGAATAAATTTAATTGTCTGTTCATCAATTTTACGAATAAAAAACCCCTTTTTAAAATTCTTTTTATTTTCAACAGTTTCCATTTCTTTCATGCAATCCATATTAAATTGCAAAGGTTTAATTGGAGGTAAAATCTTTAATAGGTTTTGGGGTTGCAATTGATTTAATTTTTTTATTTGGTTTCCATTGCCATTAATAATTTCCATTTGATCATTATTGCTATTTATTGATAAATTGTCTTTTTTATTTTGTGAATCTTCAACATTATTTAAATCCTGTTTGTCTGTTAAATTATTATTATTATTATTATTATTCTTTCCATTTGGTGCCAAATTTAAATTTGGAATAGATATTGTATTACTGATTTCATCATGAGTCATATTCTCATTATTTGATGATAAAGAAGATTTTTCGGAATTTTGTTGTGAATCTTTCACTAATTTAAATGATTTTGAAAGTGCTGAATCGCCAATGATTGCCTTTTTTCTACGGAAGCCCTTTTCCAATCTATATTTTTTTTTTTTTGCTTTTTTTGGATTAAAAACTTTGATATTATAAAAGGAATCACGGTGATTACCCCGGTTTTGTTTAATCTTATGAGAAAATCGAGATGATGATGATGAGCCTTTTGAAGAATTATGATAAAATTCTTTTTTATTTGAATAATGATATGATTTATTTTTATTGAAATTTGATCCAAAGGAATCTTTTAAACACCGGGGGGTATTGATACCGTATAATGTATCGTAGAGTTTAAATAAAGTTGATCTTAGAGTAATTTCTAATATTCCTTGGTTCATGTAATTCCAAATTAAATATACAATTTCTTCATTTATTTGATTTTGTTTATTTAGCAAAGGAATGATTTGAAAATAACTTTTATTGTTATTTTTGGAATTTTTCATTAAATGTTTTGATAATTTATGAATTAAAATTATTAAATGGAAATTTGAAAATTCTTCTTGAAATTCTGTTGAAAAAATTAAAGTCAAAATGTGTTTAAACCTTTCGGAAAATTCCTCTTCGGGAGAAGTAAATAAACAACTTAGAATAATTTGAATTTTGACATTTTCAGTATAATTTTTATTTTTTAATAAATTTTCAAAAAACTCGAATTCAATATATGTTCGATCCTGAAATTTCCTCATTGTTTTTAAACAAGATCTGGTAATGATATATTCATGCGAAGGCATTAATTCATCCTTTTCAAGAAATCTTTGAATTTCTACAAATATTTTTTCAAAATATTCTGTTTCTTTTGGATAAAGATTACCTAGTGATTTGATAACAATTGATAAATAATAATCATCAGAAAATTCATTATATGAATTATCATTAAATCGAATTAAATCTAATAAAAAATTAATTATTTTTGCTGGCGTATGATCAGTATTGTCTTGCACAGTTGAAATAACTAAGGTTAACCCTTTACGAAATTCATAACCTTTTAAATCAGAAAAATCATTAGGCTTAATCATACCTGTAATACAATCAAAAAAATTATCAGCATATGTATTCATCAAAACTTTCCCTGCTTGCCAATCAGTCGAAGGTCCATCTTGCTATTATTTATTATTAATATTGAAATTTTTTTTAAATATTTTAAAGAATAATATATTGGATATATTTTAAAAAATGATCGTTTAATTATTTATTTTGAATTATTAATTAAAGAATTGTATTCGGATACTTTTATAAGTAGTCATGCTAATTTTTATTTTTATTTTTATTATGAATAGTGAGTTTAGTTCAATATCTCACTGAAATTATTGACTTGAAAGAGGTTAATACAAATGAGTATTTATAATAGATTATTTGAAAATTTTTTTCATTAGTGCAAGCATGAAAATGAAGAATAAGGTTCTAAATTGCAATGAACCTTTTTATCAGAATATTAAACAAATATTTGAAAATAAAAATTGTTTATTTAATACTATGTTAATTACTTTATTAATTTCTCTATGTATTACATTTTTTTTTTGTTTCAAATTTTGAAAATTAAATATTTTATCCGATTTGGTGATTGAAATTGAAAAGAAAAGTGTGATTATAACCAAAAATAATTCAGAAAATATGGCCAATGTAAATATAATCCATGATGTCATGATTTTTAATTTTGCTCAATATCAATTTAAAATCTATTACTTTTTCCATTTTAAAAACTGTTATTGTCTCAATGTTAAAATTTAAATTGAATCCCAATAACAAATTCGTACAATGTGGCTCTATATTTGAAGTTACGATATAAAACAAAAGATAAAATATCTAGAATTAATTTTACAAAATGGCCTCAATAAAAATAATATGAGAGAAAACTCAAAGTTAGAATAGTAAGGTTTTCAAGTATAAAATGGTAAATAAAAAAAGCGTAAAATTCTTTTTTTGGATCTGATCTCAAATTTATCTGAATCTTTTTGTTCAAAATCAAAAGGATATTTATATTAAAAATTTAATTGGTTTTTGCAGAAAATTCAACAAAAAACGTTTATAAATGAACATGAATCCAAAAACACTAAGAATTTGAAAAAGAATTAAGATCGAAAATTTTTCAGAATTTTTAAAAAAGTTTTCAGAATTAGAATAAAATAAACAATAAGTTTTAAAAACAATGATTTTTTGTCATTTTTTTAACAAGCTAGCTTTTATTAACAAGACAAACTTGGCAACAAAAAAAAATAAAGAAAAAAACAACCAAGATCTATTTGGATATGGTTCATTCTAATAGTTAAAAAGAAGACAGAATATTTTCATTTCTTTTTTGAAAAAGCAAATCACAGAAATCACAAATTTTGAAAACTTTTGTATTTTTATTTCCCACCAGTCAATTTAGTCAATTTGGTGTTTTACTAATTCAAGATGTCTGAAAAATGATGAACTTTAAAATTGTCTTAAAATAGAAAATTTTTGATTCGAAATTAAATAAATTTTCGAGTTAAAAGTTTTTATAGGATGTAAAATATCGCTTTTTTCATACTTTATAAAATACCTTTTTTAACCAAAAATAATTATTGATTACCAAAAAGTGAAATTAAATTCCAATTTTTTTATTTTGAAGATTAAGAAGATTTAATTTAAATTTAGAGATAAAAGTCTTTGTTCTTTGAAAAAAAAATTGGTAGCTTAAAAAAAATATTTAAAATTAAACCCTTTAAAGCGCATGTATATATATATATATATATATATACCCAATAGTGAACCAAAAGAATCCAAATAGTTTAAAAATGAATCCTATAATAAAAAAAATAAATCGCAGATTTTTGATATATTTTAGATTACAAAAGTATTAACTATTAGAATCAAAATTTAAAAATTTGAAAAAAATAGAAAAAATTTAATGATCTAAACCATTTTCCAGTCAAAGGGGCCTAGTTGTGGAGAGTGAATTACATGTGTATAAAAGTTTTGAATTGATATTAAAAGGAATATTTCTTTTGGAAATTTCAAAATTGAAATCATTTTTTCTCATTTTGCACATTTTTTCTTCCGATTTTTTTTTTTATAACGTAATTCATTTGTAAATTTTTTTTTTATATACAAGATCGATAGTCAATTGGTAAAAACGTATTATTCTAATGTTACTGAAACAGTATTCAGATGATTATAGAGAAATAATATTTATTTTTATTGGCATTTTTATTTGGATCTTCAATTAAAGATCAAAATGAACATTATTGTTTTTCTCAATAGGTTTACTAATAATTTGAGTTTTTCTAATTTTTAAGAAAATCTCTTGATTAATTAGTTTTATACATGACATCAATCAAAAATTCTCTGATTTTTATTATTCTTCTTAATTCTTAATTGTTCTTCAAAGGTCAATTATAAAAAATAATTGATATTTGAAAAAAATGCTGTTTTTTTGATACCCTTTGACTGAAACAAAGTTTAAATAATTTTTAATTATGTTTGTATAACCAACCAACTATTGATAATTATCTTATTATTTTTTATTCAAAAAACTGTATTATTGAAATAAGCATATTTATTAAATTTTGAGAAAAAAAATTAAAATTTATTTTCAAAATACATTTTTAAAAGTTAAACAAAAAATGCAATCTAAATTGTAATGTTAATAAAGTACAATTAAAAGAAAGTAAAATTATTATTTTTTCAAAAAATATTCCCTAAGAGAACATTATCGAGCAGAAAGGATTTTTTTTTTTTTTCAATATCAATTTATAATGAGCATCATTAAATATGAAAAAAGTAAATTTAACATCTAGTTTCTGTTTTAGTGATATTTTTTTCCAATCTTAAAAATAGGCAATTTTATATTTTCGTTGTTATTTCCAAGTTTTGTTTTTCTGTGATGTTTGTTTTTTACGAAATGAAAATTATTTTCAAAAAGTTCTTTTTTTAAAGAAATCGTAAATCAAATTGATAAAAACTCTTTTTTTAATTCAAAAATATGTGGGGATTGTAAAGTTGATTTTGATAAAATAATAGTGATTTTGTTATATGTCTTAGTATACGGGGACAATGTTTTTTTTAAAGAATTTGTTTTAATGAATATAGACAGCTAAATTCGATTAGAATATTGTTAAAACCAACCACCGATTCACTATTTGAGTTCGACAAACCCCCATAATCTTTTACTTAAAATCGAAAAAAAATAAAAAAATTTTCAACGTTTTCTTATTTTGTAGTTACTAAAATCAAAACCATTTCAAGATCTGTCAATAAGGGTTTGAGTTTGCTGGTTTTTCTTCCAAAATTTGAATAAATAACGAAAACAATTTTATTTCTTTTTAAAAATTGAAATTTCATTAAAATTTTTTTCTTGAAAAAATACAACTCCTGTTTTTTTGTACCGAGTGGAAAACACTCCACCAAAACAAAACAATTTTAAAACCAAAATTGAAATTAAACTATTCTTTCCATGTGTTGAGAAAATAAATTGCTCTTTTTTGTTATTTTCTTCAACTAAAAAAAGATAAAATATAATTACTACCAAACATTCAAGCTACAAACAGTTTTATTCCTGATGTGTATTTGTAATTTTTGAAATCCATTTTGTAATAAATAATCTCAAAAAGTAAATCTCATTAATGAAAATGAGTACCAAATCCCCGATGTCTATTATGGATTTAATTTTTGAATAAAAAATTTCACTTCAAAAAAAGCAATTAAACACGACTTTCCAGTCTTACTCTTCCCTGAATTCCATTTTATACTTTAGAATTCGAAATTGAAATGGTTGTTTTCCAAAAAAATTATTCCAAAAAAATAAAATACCTTCTTATTTTTCGAACAATATAGTATTTCAAGACATTTAGTTTTTTATTACAAATCTATTTTGTATCAATCTCTTATGATCAAAAAATCGAGTATCTAAACTTTTTTAACCATTTTAAATTCAAATTTTAATCAGTAACTCTTCATTCAATTCCAAATTAATAGATTTTTAATTATGTTTCCAAAATAACAAAAAATGTTTCAGTTTTTTCTCTTTGAATTTTTTTCTTTATTAGTTTATTGATCAACAATTCCCATTCAATTTTGAATAATAATATAAGAGTGAATATTATTTTTGGGACCCATTACTGGAAATTAGAAAAAATAAAAAATACCAAAATTGTAGTGAAAGACATATAGAACATTAGTTTGTTACTAAGAATATAATGAAATAATTTAAAAGTCCAAACCAAGGTATAGTTACTTTAAAAAAGTGTGACAAAAAAGTTTTCAAAAACGATCTTTAAAACCTTTATACTTCAATAGAACTATTTTTAGGGTAATTATTGAAAAAAATTTAGGTTTCTATTAAAAACATTTTTCTTTGAGTCACACTTTTTTAAAATGACTTGTTCAAAACAAAATGATTTTTTTTTTTTTTTTTTCAAAATCTTGGTTCTAATAGTAATGATTAAAAACAAATGTCAATAAAAGAAATGAAGATAAAAAAAAAAATAAAAATAAAAGAAATCTCTTACAGCTACCAATCCTTTTGCCGCTTCGATTCTAATCTTACAAAATAACCTTGCATCATTTAAAGTTGATATTAATAATTTCAAAGCAGTTTCGTGCTTTCTAGCAGATAAAAATTGGATAGTTTCATACTGAGCGATCACTGATCTTTCCAATTGTAACTCATGCTCCCACATTGATTGGTCATCCTTAACGAATATTAATTCCCTAATCCAATGTAAATCAGGGTCCACTCTAACATAAAACACGGGTGAAGGGTTATTTTGCTTCAATTTAAATGATATCGTATCTCCATTTTCATATTCAATTTTTTTTCCTTTATGTTTATGTAATCTGGATTTAACAAATACATCAAATTTTTGTTCTGGTTCTTCAAGTTTATAATAATAATCAAAAATACCATTAAATTCATGCACACGGACTTTTAATTGGCCTAAAAACACTGGAGTTTTATATTGAGAAACTTTTAATTCGATAACTTGCCGTTTTTTATTAAAGGATACTGAGCATAACAATTTGGGGGTTTTTGAGGAATATAACCATTGGAAGGCAAAATGATCAAAGTTAAAACCAGTGGCCTTTCTACACATTGTGATTAATTGATTTGTCATAATAATCATATCTTTATCCTTTTTTTTCGCATTTTTCAAAAGTTTATTTAAAATTTTTCTAAAAATTTCCGCAGTTACCATCGATTCCAGTAGTTGAATTGCCAAAACCGATTTAATATTATAATATTTTGTGTTTATTGGTCCAAAGGTTAACGGATCACTATTCCATAACACTTCTCGAAAGATTTTTTCATGACAAATAAATTCATTGTTATTTAGTTTTAAATATTGATATTCACTGTTGCCAAACAAGCATCTGAATGCCAAATATTGGAGATGTCCTGCTAATCCCATCAGAATCCAATGATCACGTGGGTTTTTGACATGTAAAAATTGTCCGAAAAATTGTGATGTTACAGAAAAGATTATTTTCATCTGCCGGAAATGGACACCATCAATATTGGTCTCAGAATATAATATTTTTTCAGACAAAATTACAAAGCCTGCGAATGAGAAAATTGTGTCCTTTGGTAAATTTGGTAAAAATATTACACTAAATGTTGAATATGGATAACGAAAGCCTAAAAAATCTTCACAAAATTTAAAATATGCATTTAAAGTTTGTAAAGTATTTTTCATTTCATGTATCAAATTTTTTTGAGTTATTGTTTCTTCGTTTAGTTTAAAAATGTCATCATCATCATCCTCTTCTTCTTCTTCTTCTTCATCAATATCATTGTCATTATCTTCATCATCAATCCAATATTTGTTTATATCTTCCTCATCTTCATTGTCTTCCTTTTCCTCGTTCTCGTCTTTCTTCGCATTTTCGTCACCATTGTTTATCTTTTTCTTTTTCGTTTTCTTTTTATTATTAATGAAATTATAGTTTAATGAATATCCATAGCAATTTAATTCTGAATTTTCATCGTCTTCATCTTCATCTTCATCCTCTTCATCATTTTCGTATTCCTTTTCAATGTTCATATCCATATTTACATTCGATTTCATTTTCATGTTCAAGTTCATATTCAAATTTAATTGATTTTCTTCATACATTTTCTCCTTTTTATAACTAAGATCTCTTTTGAAACTTTGTTGAAAATTTGAAAAATTTCCACAAACAAACCCAATACTTGAAGGCGTTGTTGGAATTATATGTGAATAACGGATAATAGTTTCCTCTTCCTCTTCTTCATTGATTTCTTCCATTAATTTTCCATTCGAAATAACTTGAAAATTCTTTGGTATTTCAAAAATTAATTCAAATGTATGATGAATTAATAATGAATTACAGCATGGATACCAATATTTTGGATAATATCCTCTTGGATCAGTAAAGACATCTATTAATTAATTTATTTATCGAAAAAAAGTCACAAATATTATAATGTTAGAGTGGTTATTATGATTGGGCTTGATTTTTTTTTATTTTTTATTTCTGAAAAGTATTTTGTTAACTGGTGAAAAAGTTCATAATAGTTTTTTTTTTTTGAACCTATGAATACAAATTCTTGGATCTAAACTCCAATTCAAAATTTTTAACAGACCAAAATTCAATTTTTGTTGAAAAAAAAATCTTATTTAATCAATTCCCAAAGAAATACCAAATAAGAATCAGTCACTTATTTGGAATGTTAACCATTTTTTATAAATTACAATACTCACAAACCCAAAAAATAGATAATTAATAATACTAATAAATCAAGGGTGTGTTGAAAATTTTGGAGATGGGCAAAAGAAAAAAAAAGGCATTGGTATTTTTGTAAAAATTCTATTAGGAATATTGATCGAGAAAAATGATAGATATCTTCAATAATTTCAGAGTTATGGTATTTTTTGCATAAGTTACAAAATTTTGTTTTTAATTTAGTCTTATCATAAAAAAAAAAAAATACTTTTTTTTGGAAGATCTTGTTCTTAAATTTGGCTAAATAGTGATTTATTTAAAAAAATATTTTAACAATTCAAGTAAGTTACATCGAATAAAAATATTGCACTATAGTAATAAATTAAGATTTATTCTCAATTTTCAAAACATTAATTTGAAACAATTTAAAAATTAACAATGGATATTTGTTTATCTTATCATTCCTGAAAATTTCACAAGTGTTGAAATATATATTTATGATCTTATCTTCAGATCTTCTTATTGAGATGATTGATAGTTTTGTTCATTATTGGAATGGTTTTTCATATAGGAGTTGTTCGTCATTAAAAAATCATTTTACATTTATTTGCTACTTGAAAAATCAATTCCACCATCTCTCATTTTTTTTAAATGACTCAATCGATGTTAATAATGGTTGATTTTTCTTTGTCACATTATTGTAAAATATGAAATGTGAGAATTTTTTTTTGAGATCGATAAAAACAACGTTTGATCAAAGTCCCATTCCAGACGAGAATTTTACTATAGCCTCTTGAAAAAAAAATTGCAATTACAAAATCAAACAACGAAAAAAAAAAAAAGCCATTTTGAAAAAAGAGAGGAATCAAAGTTTTCAAAAGTGTTGCTCAAACTATTTGACTTACTCTTTTAGTCAACCAGAGTTTGACTTTTAAACGATTGTGCCTCATTCTTTTTAAAATGGCTGTAACAAAGGTTTTTTTGATTGTTGGAATACTACTAATTTGTACATTTTGGTTAATGCAACATTAATTGGAATTTCTTGAGGGTTTATATGTTACAAATCGTTTCAAAATTGAATATTAAGTTAATGGTGAAATCTCAGAACTTAAAATTGTGTGAAAAACTGGTTAGTGGTAAAAAAATTTCGACTACTAAAAGCACGTTAAAATGGTGTGTGAAAAAAAGACGCTTAGTTTTTTTTTTTTTTTGATTTTGTTCAAATATCAAAAAAAGTAAAAGACAAATCAAAAGAAAAGAAAAGAAAAGAAAAGAAAAAAAAAGAAAAAAAAAGAAAAATACATACATGGAATAGGCTTGTCTCTAAAATGAATTCCAATTTGTGGATTATGAAGTTCATACTCAACCACCACGACGAATTGTTCAATTGATTGGTAGTCTTTAATTTCGTGAAGGAAAATAGTCAATTCACCAAGATCGGCTTGGGTCATATTCTCAATGAACTCCTCTCGAAAATCCTTTAAGGAATAAGAAGTATCATTCTTGGTTTCTAAGATTTCTTTTGATTGATAATTTGCATGATCAAAGGTTACAGTAAAGCCATTTACAGTTACCTGTTGAACAACAGCCTGTTGGAGGTGAAGGTTAATATGGTCATCCAAATTTTCTTTCCCTTTCTTAATCAAATAGAGTTGTGCTATTCCGTAAATTGAGTGTGATTCAAAGTCAATCCCAAGTGTTAATTTTTCATGTGTTAAATGAAGTGTCATTTAGTTGATTTTCCTCTTTTTTTTTCTTTTTTAGAATAAAGCAAGGAATTAAATACCAACAAAGTTTGTTTTGGAAAAAAAAAAAAAAAATGATTTTTTTTGTTGAAATAAATTTACCTTTAAAAGAATCCATTTTTTAGGGTTCTTTTGGAAATAAATTTCTCTGAATTTCCTTTTACTTATTTGAGAATTTTGATTTTCAAAACAACAACTGAAATTTTTCAGAAAATATTCTTAATTATTGGATAGTTTATTATTGAGAAATAGCTTAATTTATTATTTTTAAGGGGATACTTACTCTTTCAGTCCTTCTTTTTGTCAATGAAAAGTCTGGAAAAGAAGTAAAAAGTGGAACTAGTTTGACTCACTAAAGTATCAAAGACTCCATTAAACTTGAGAACAAAACCACTTTTTCAACTTTTGTGAATATACTTTAGTCAAAATAAATAGTGCAAAAAAATTTAATACGTGTTTTAAAATAAAAAGCGTGTTTTTTTGTTTCAGCTGACCTATACATCAACCAATCAAAGAAAATGATAATAAACTCTAAAAAAATATGGTATTGGTCTCTTAAAGTTCTATTATTTAAAAAGAAATTCTAAAAATGAAGGTTCAAATTATAAAATTTATCTCAAAAAATAGAGATTATTTTTAATCTTCAAAAAAATAAAAGAAAAAATTGAGAAAAAAATTGAGAATATTATTGAAAATTTTCAACTATTTGCATGAATAATTTAAATTTTACTCAAAATAACCCGGCGTTTACTTTCAAAATCGATTTAAAACAAAGTATACTATTAGGTAGTAGATTTTATGTTGCCTTGGTACAAGAATAAAAAAAAGCACGGAAAATATTTCGAAACACGGATTATAGTCTTTTGGCACACATTATTTAGATCACTATAGTATCATTTTTTAGGACGACATTTACTCTTGAAATTTGATGTCCAGTGTAATAAAAGATGATTCTGACGGTTAGTAACTCTTACAATTATTTATTCAGTGAGATGTTAGTAGAAAAAAAAGACAGTTTATAACTGGAGTTGTATCTCATGGTATTTCAAAATGACAAAGAAAGTTGTAAAAAAACAGCTTTTTGAGAAAATTTCAATTTAGGTGAACGTGAAAAACCTTAAGATGATGTTGGGAGTTTTCTTTGATTTATTTTTGATATGTGAGAGAAGACGAGAAAATTTGCCACTTAAACCTGAAAGGTAAAAATGGAGAAAAATGGCAAATTTTGATGAATTATTGTTGAAAGGTTCTTTGTTATTTTCAAACAAAGAACAAATTGGTTAATAGGTACTATAATGTGTTTGGTATTGTACCAAATCCACTACAATCATCATTTCCAAAAATCGAAAGATCATTTCATTGCAAACTTACACAATATTATTTTTATATATAACAAAAACTTACTAATTTTCGCAAATTTAAATTTTCAAAAGATCTTTTCAGTGCAAAGAATCACCAAACCTTTCCCACAACACACCACTCCAATTTATCTCGATACCACCAATTGGGTTTTGAGAGAAACGATCCAAACGAAGAAAACTTTGGCAAAGAAATATACAAAAAATAATATTTTTTGTATTTAACATGGATCATTTTGTTCCAAAAACAATTCGAGGACACACTCTCCTCCTTGTCATAGTGGGGTTATTTATTCAAGGTAAAATAACAAGAACCAAACAAAAAACAAGAGAAATCCACAACCCCCTTTGTTGTGAATTATTCTGGTTTACGAATTACTAAACAATTCAAGTAACCAAACATTTAAAAATCATAGACCATGTGATCTTCGAAAGTTATAGTTGTTTGGTGAATTTTTGGACTGATCTTCGTTTTTTTATAATGTTAAAAAATCGTGATTTCTTTTTAATTTCATTTTTACCTTCCTTAACAAGGTGTTCGAGTTTACTTATCTCAAAAATTCAATTTCATTTTTCATAAAAAAAAAATGAATAAAATGATTTTTTGATCCAAATTGGAAAATACTTTAAAGATCATATCTTTATATTTAAAATGAGATTGGGCCAAAAGGTTTTGAGACAAGTTGATCAATTGTAAACGTAGTTTTTAACCAGATCATTTTTAAAAAAATTTTTATTTTGACTTTTTAATTGAATAGTTTTAAAATATTTTTGAAGAGAATTACTTTTTCTCTTTTTGAATGAATAGACAGTTTCCAAATATTTTGTTTGAAAATAAAAAGAAGAAAAAGTAAAAAAAAAGTTTGTAAAAATATGCAAAAAGTAAGACTGTTTTCAAGACACTTTAAACAAACATGAACTTTTCAGGATTGTTAAATTTTAAAAAAATAACGTAACTTTTGATTTAAAAATTGATAAGAATATTTTGGATTATTTATTTCATATTTTTTTAATTAAAATTTAAATTAAATCTTTCTTTTTTTTTTCCAGTTAAAGTTATACTAAAAAAAAGATTGAAAGATTGAAAATACATAAAATAGGGATTTTTGTTTGAGTTCAAACTTGGCAAGTGCTGGATCTTGTTAGGATTTTAAGGGTTTCATAAAATAATTAAAACTTATTTTTTCTCTATTAAATACTTTTCAATCGGATCATTCAAGCAAATATCAGATAAAAAATAAATATTTGCAATTTTGATAAAGGTAATCTTTATTTTAATATCTTTTTTAACTTTGAATTTACTGTTAATTTTCTACTGGATTTTTTGAAACCCTTTTAATTCTATTCTAAATAATATCACAAATAAACAAAATTTTGAACTCAATCATCATTCTCAAGGAGGTGATTCTCAATTTTAAATATAAATTTCTACTTTTTTAAGAAGAAAATCTGTCAATAGCTGAAAAAGATCACTATCAAGTTTTTGATTTCATTTATTGAAATTTTTATATTTGGTTTTCAAAATTTGCTAATTCTCTTTTTAATTTTATCTTTTTTTATTTTTATTTGTAACTTGTATTGTTTATTTAGAATTGAGCATGCGTAAAATGTATTTTTGATTTTTTTTTATATTTTCTTCCTTTTTGCTATTCTTTCTTGTAAATACAAACTCTTTAAAAAAATTGATTATTTTGTCTTTTTTTTACTTAAATTTTTGTTTTTTTTTTTTTCTCATAATATTCTTTTTAAAAAAAAATAGAAATGTAAAATGATCTTTATTATCTATTTTTTTTATAATCTCTAATTCTATTGTATATTTTTATTAAAATTTTAATTTTTTAAAATAAAATAGAAAAGTAAAACTCTTTTTTTTTTAAAATGAAAAATACAAAAACAAATAAATAAAAAATTTGGATGTTTTATTCCATTTTTTATTTTCTTTTTTTTTGGACTAAGAAATTATAGTCCCCCCTTCATTTCTAAAATTTTGATTCGAGAATCTTCTGTAATGTATCTGATGTAGGCTGAGTGGTTCATCTTCATTTTGTAATTTTGAATCGTTTAATATTTTTTATATTTGGATAAAAAAGAGAGAGGAGAGAATGGTGGAAAAACGAAAAATTCTCGTCTGTGATGTCCTTAATTCTAGTAATGGAACTCCAGGTATTTGGACTACAAGGATCCTGATCAAAATTTAGACCTGGGGGTCGCGCGTGTATACGCTTATATGAAAAAAAATCCCCACCTCAAATTATTGTTATTTGGTTTTTTTCTTTTCCTTTTTGGCCCCATAAATCGGCAAAAAAATTTACTTTTTTGGGTAAATTTTCCCAACCTTCGAGATTTTTTTCATTGATTTTGTAAGATATTTTTTTTTGGTCCATATCAAGGAAAATTGTCAAAATGTCGTTTTTTTTTTAAAATTTATTTCTTCTTGAGTAGATTCTTCGGTCCATTTTCCGTTTTCCTTTTTGCATTTTTGGCTTTCGAGTTTTTTTTTCTGGTAATTCCAAATTGTTTCAAAAAAATATGTTATCCCAATTCCTTTTTTTGATAAAATTTTCTCTATTTTCAGTTTTGATTATTCCTAAATTAATTTGGTTTGATTCATTTTTTGGATTTGGGAATTGGTCTATTTTTATTTTTATTTCGTGTTTCCCGCTCGAATATATTTTTTTCCCACATATCGTTCCCCAATAACCACCATTATTTGGATTCCAAACTGTTTTATTTTCATTTTTTAATTTTATTTTCCTGTTCATTTCCGGATCAAATTCATCTTTTTCATCTAGTTTTCCTTTTTCTTTTTCTTTTCCTTTTTTCTCTTTCCTTTTCTCTTTTTCTTTTTCTCTTCCTTTCTTTTTCTTTTTCTTTTTCTTTCCTTTCTTCTCACTTTTTCCTTCCGATTTTATTATTTCTTTGACTCCCTGTCCCCCCTCTTTTGATATGATTTTTATCTTTTTTCAATTTTTGGATTGTGTTTATTTTTATTTTCTTTTTCAATATCCTTTTCTGTTTTTTTTTGTGTCTTCCAAAATTGTCTGAATTTTGTTATCAATTATTATTTCAATTTTTTTAAATAAATTTAGATAATTTATTTTCGAATCTTGGATTTTTTGGATCAATAAATCTGAATCATTTTCAATTTTTTGATAAATATTTTTTATTTTTTCTTTTAATTTGTTTTGATTTTCAAGTGATTTTTGTATTGTTTCTTTGTTTTGATTTTCTTCATTTTGGATTTTATTGAAAATTATTTTTACCTTTTCATAGATTTCATTCGAGAAATCATTCAAACCTAATATTTCATGATTATTTATCTTACAATTTGAAAAACATATTGAACAAATTAATTTATTTTCATCTATGCAAAATAAGGATAATTCTTTATTGTGTTTTCTACATATATTAAAATTAGTTTCTTTTTTGGAATAAAATACAAATATTATATATAATAAATTTATTTAAATAATTAATTAATATATATATATATATATATATATATATATATATATATATATATTTATAAAGAATAAAAATATATAAAGAATAATAAAATTTAAATAAGTTTTGGGGATATAATTTGTTTTTTTTTTTCAAAAAATTCTGTGTTTATTTTATAATTTTCATTTTTTTGAAAAGAATACTTGTTTAATTTATATCAAATAAGAAAATTAAAAATATTACTACAGCATTTTCATTTTCGATTGTTCATTGAAATTAAATATATATATATTCACAAATAAAATTAACAAATAAAAAATAAAATAAAAATTGTTTTTTTTCAACAATTTAACTCTCCACAAACCAATGAATTTTACCTACTTTCATTTTTTGTTCAATTTTGTGAAATTTTGTTAGTAATTCAGAAATTATTTTTCAAGATTTTGTGAAATTGATTGTCAAAAATAAAATTTTATATTGTTTCAAACAAAATATGAAACCATCACATTGTTCTTGAAATTTTGATTCCAAAAATTCACAAATTAATTAATTTGTGAAATCATGTTTAAAAAGGTTCATTTTTTTGTGACTTGTTGTTGAAATATAGATCTCAAAATAAATGATATTATTGATCCGATCAAAAATATAGATTTATTTTCATGGTACTGGCATTATATCACCAAAATAACAAAAAAAATTGGTTTTTGTTTTTCAATTTTTCCATTAAGGGGTGAGTACTAAAAGTTCTCATTCTTGTTGTTAGATTTTCCAGAATTTTTATAATTTCACAAAATCAAAAATTTAGCTCTATTCTTTTTAATTCTGAAAAAGTGTTGTTAGGTTTTTTAAAATTTTTGAAATTATGCGACAATTTCAAAAATGTCAAAGAACAGACGTTAGCTTTTCTTGAGTTTTTTATATATTTGTGAAGTGTTCTAGGTTTTTTTTACTTTTTGAAATAAACCGAAAATTTATTAAAATTTTAGGTTTATTTCAAAAATTAAAAAAAACCTAACGAAAATCTACGAAGTTTTCTAGGTTTTTTTGAGTTTTCTATTTATTTCTAAAGTAAAAAAACCGCTGTTAGCTTTTCCAGAATTTAAAAGAATTGAGTAAAATCTATGATTTATCTCCATTCTTTTGAATTCTGGAAAAGCTAGGCACTCTACGAACACTTCACAAATAAAATAGAAAACCTCAAAAAAACCTAGAAAACTTCACAAATAAAACAGAAACCCTAAAGAAAACCTAGCGAAAATCGATAAATTTTGCGAAAAAAACAGAAAAGTTCAAGAAAATCTAACTACACTTAACAGATAAAAATTGAAAAGCTCAAATAAACCTAGAACACTTAACAGATAAAATAGAAAAACCCAACAAAATCGCCCTTAGGTTTTCCAAAAATCAAAAGAATTGAGTAAAATCTTTAATTTTTCTGAAATTATTATGAATTCTGGATAAATAACGATTAGGTTTTGTTAATTTCAAAAATAAAAAGACAATTTCAAAAATTTTCTTTTTATTTCTGAAAATTTTAAAAAACTACCGTTAGCTTTTCCAGAATTTAAAAAAAATGAATAAATCTTTGATTATACTCTATTCTTTTGAATTCTGGGTAAGCTAGGCACTCTACATCACTCTACATCACCCTACATCACACTACGGCACTTCCTGATTTGAATTAGAGATATTGTTAAACCAAGTGAGAGTGCAATTCTGGTAAAATCTCTCAATAATGGGATCCAGCTCTATAAATTCCCAAGTATTTTGTTCCAATGATTTATTCGATACGATTTTTATAATAGTCAAAAAGTATTTTAAATCAACCAAACGATTTCTTCAAAGAATTAGTGGTTCTATGAATCATAAGCATGATTTCAAATTAAAATATCAATTGCTGGTTATTTGAAAAAATGGTAAACAATCGGAAAATAATGTTATTCAGGGAAATATAGCTCCTATCCCCAGATTATAAGATGTGTACTTTAGCTCTTGCCCATTATCATTTTTCCAAAAAAATTGATTTTTCATTTTCAACAACAAAATTTCAATTTTCACATTTTTTGTGAATGATTTATGAAAGTGTTAATAAAAATATGAAAATGCTGTGTAGGTTTTCTCATAAATAATTCTTTGGGAAAAATTCAAACTGGTCTCTTTTTTAATTATAATTAGAAAATAAACCATTATTTATTGAAAATGATTGAACTAAAATTGAAATTTTAAATCATCGGAAATTAAATTATATTGAAAATGAGATTTTAAATCTTTTGTCATGTAAAATTAAATAATGGAATTATAACAATAATTTAACAAAAAAATTAAAAAATAAAAATTAAATTTTAATCATTTATAATGGAGATCACTAATTGACATCAAATCATATTCTTGGAACGAAATGGTTTTTTAGAATATTTGGCAAATATATCTTTATTTTTTGGAAATATTTTCAATTTTTAAAAAATAATTTCAAGTTATTGAAGCGAAAATGAAAATGAAAATATTTTTAAATTGTTATTTTTTTGCGTTTTTTAATCACTAAATCCATTAATTAAATAAATATACAATTACAAAAATTTATTAATTCAGAAACGAATTAAGATTTAGTTTTCGCTTCAGTCAAACTCTTCTTGAAGAACCACCTTTTTAAGATCAAAATTCCTGAATTATTAAGAGAGTACATACTTGGTGTTGTTTACAATTCTCAAAAAATTTTCAACAGTAAGATCAGTTTTTTAAAAAAAAAATGAAAATCATTTTGGATTTTTCAAAATTCAGGATCTTAAAAAATGATATTCGAGAGGTTTTGCAAAATTTTATTTTAGATTGGTTTTTGAAAAAAATATTTCAAAACAAATTTATAAATTAATATCCTCAGTAAAAACCCTTTCTATTTGGGTTTTCTCATTCTTTGGAGAGGTTTAAAATATTTATAATTTTTAATTTTCCTAAATTTTTCACAAGGAAAATTGCACATTTCAAAAGATATTTCATTTTGTTTGAAATATATGTTCCTACGACCCAAAAAAACACTAAAAATGGGAAACTGATCAAATACCTTCCATTAAAAAAATTAGAAAAACTAAATGAAAAAATAAAAATAAATAAAGTTTCCATTTAACTTTTCCTTGAAAACATTTTTTGCCAAAATGATTGAATTCAAACTTGAAATGATATGTATATTTTTATATACAATATCTTATTTTAAATCATTTACTAAAACAAATTCTAAATTATGGGAATTTTATTTTCACTAAAAGTGCTAATTTGGTCTTCAAATGGTTTTTTTATTTTTAAATGGTAAAATTAAAAAAAAAGTTATTTAAACAAAAAGATAAACTCTCTGGAAAAATCTTCTAATTTAATATATTAACTTATTCTTTGATTTCAAAATTTTCTCAACCCCAATTTTTCAAAAAAAAATAAAAAAAGTGCACAATAATTTCAAAAAATATTTTCGATATTCAAAAGCTGAGATTGTTTTGATTCTAAAAAATTTTATCCCAGTGGTTAATTGAATTTAGTTATAAAGCTAGATTTCGAAAAATATTAATCAGAAAAAAATAGTGCTTTTTTATATTAAGGACATTTTGAAAACCAAAAATAAATTGAAAGATCTGAAAATAAAACTCAATCATTGCATTTCAAATTTTAAAAAGATTATGTTTGAATTTTATTTTTTGTATAATAGTATTAAATAGCTTAATTTCAATATATGTAATTCATTGAAATTTAAAATTAACACTTAGGATATTTACAAAATGTGGGTCTTTTTTTTTTTTTACATTTCATAAAAAATCATCTTTGTTAGTTGGAGTATTCATTAATAGACGATGCCAAATTAAGTTTAATATTAATATCAATTGAATAAATGGCTAAGGTATTTATTTCCAAATATGTTGGATGAAATATTTCCAAAAAATGAATAAAAAAAATAGAACTTTTTTTGGTGAAAACAATGTACGACCAATTTCAATGAAAAACTAGAAATAGGTCAAGGGTACAAAATATTTTTTAAAAAAATAAAACGCAGTTAAATGTTTTCAATTCTATTTGGAAATTTTGTTGTGATTAATCAAGTTATGAAAACGGTTTTTTCAATCAAATAGAAAATAATAAACACAAATTTTAACACCTAAAAAATATCAGATAAAATCCAGATGAGAAAATTTAAAATCTTTTATTTATGTAATCCAATACGAAGAAACAAATTGAATTATTATCAAGAATCAATAAATGGTAGTTGTAGATTTTGGATATTTAAATACTTTTTTGAAGATTGATTTTAAAAGATATATTTTTAAAATAAATTTGCCACACTTTATTGGAAATAGCTTAATTATCATTTAAAGAAATGATTCTGAAATATTTTGAAATGGTTGAAATACAATGAAATAAATATGCGATTTTGGCAGATACGACAAGTAGTTTTATTCATTTTTCGCAAATTTTTACTTTTGGCTTTTTTTTTTTCAATTTTAAAATTGAAAAATATTTTCCTAAACCGATTTTTATATTTATTTACATACCAAAGTCTCTTTAAGTTTAAATTAAAATGTACAAATTTCAAGAGATTAGAAAAACCAAAAAAAATTAGGAAAAAAAGTTGTTTAATGTTTAGTTTTTGAGGAATTTTTTTGAACAATTTTTCTCTCCTTAATTGTCCGATCTACTCTCAAAAGGAAATTGTTGAGTAGAGATTATTCATCAATACTCATCAAGGATATGTGGTCCTTAAAAGGTTATTTATTTCTTCAAAAGGGATTTTATAAAAAGGGGGTTAATTAATTTTCAATTTCTCATTTTTTAATCTTTTATCTTTTTTCAATTTTCTTTGTTCTTTTTTCTTTTTTCTCTGAAAAAAAATTAAATTGAAAATAAAAAAACAATTAAAAATTTTAGATCTTGAAAAGATCCTGAGCCCAAAGTAACCTTGACTTGAAGAATTGAAAAAGCTTTGAATACAAAACATTTTTTTTTTCAGAGAAAGGATTTGTTTGTTTCAGAATCAAAAAAGAACAACAAAATAATAAAAGAAATAAAAAATTAGAATCAATTTCAAAAAGAAAAACCTTTTTGAAAGAATACGAAAAAAAAAAAAACAAGAAGGTTTGATTAAAAAGTAAGATCAATAAAAAAAAAAAATAAAACAACAGTCGATTAAAAAGGAATTAAATCAAAATCAAAAAAAAATAACGACGAAAAAAGAAAAAAATAAAAAAAGACAAAAAATTTACTTTTGACTAATTCATTGTAAGGAGCTTTGTACAGATGGTTTTTGTGTTTTTTTAAAACTTTCATTTTGTGCAATTGTTCTTCACATTTAGCACAATAATAGACTTCACATTTGGTACAATAGAATTGAGATTGTTTTTTATTGCAATTTTCACATTTGGGAATTCGTTTTTCAACAGGTTGGGTAATTGAGAAAGCTTGGTGATTTTTTTTTTTTGGAATGTTTCTTCTTGTTCTTGTTCTTGTTCTTTTGTTTGTATTTGTTTTTCTTATATGCTTTTTGTTTATGTTTGCTTCTTTTCATTTTTTGATGGTTTTTGGAATTGTCCATTTGATAATCCGTTTATTTAGTATTCTTTTTGTTTAAAGTATTAAAAAATCTTAAAATAAAACGAAATATACAAAAATGAATCAAATATTGTAAGAAAATGACAATAATCATACAACAATTGAGAAAACTTTTAAAAAATTCACTCATATTTTGAATATTTGAAAAAGATCCAAAATCAAATAAAGTCGAATCGTAAAATTTTTACAATGCATACTTTTGAAAAACTTGAACACATAAAACACTTTTTAACTTTTCTGAAGAACAGTTTCAGATTCTTTAAAAGTTTATATATATTCTAAATGTTAAGATTTCTTAAAACACAAGAAAAAATTCGTAAATCTATTTTGCTGTTTTAAATCAATTTTTCTAATCTCTTTTTGTGCTTTAAAAAAACTTTGAACAAGGATTTAAAAGTTGAAAAAAAATTGAAATAGGATCTGAATGTTGAAAAGATCAGAACTGTCAAGCTGAAAGCCTCAAAAAAATGATCTAAGGATCTATATGGATTCTTCTATTCTTGTATTTGAATTATCAATGGTAACATAATGTTCACTACCTTTTCCAGATTTCTCCTTATGAAATTACGTTCCCAAAAAAGTAGTTTGTAGTTGATATGTTGAGTCTACGATCTCTATTTGAAAAAGGAAATTGAAAATGAAGTGAAAATTTTTCCTATTCTAAATCAAATCCCCATTCGTCTTTGTCGTGAAAATTAGATCTTGTACAAAAAAAAAACGATAAACTGCATTAAAAGATCAAAACCACTTTTAATTGGCCATTTTACTGAAGATTAAAGAACAATTTAAAATTGGTCAAACACCAAAAGATAAAAAATAGGTTATAAACAACACACCCAAGTTCTCAGAGAATTGTCTTTCAGAACAACTCAATTTTCTCTTTTTAAAAGCATTATTTTGAGATATCAATTTTTTTTTTTATTTCAAAAATTTCCAATTTGAAACAAGATGGAAAAGAGCTCAATTTTGATTGTTGGTGGTGTGGGAAAGTTCAATAAATAAGACAAGAAACCAAACTCCAGAGAACACATCTTTGACTGGTTGGAAACTTTTCCAATTTGTAAAAATAATTTGATTTAGAATTCGATTTAGAAAATACACAAAAAGTATAAGCGCCAAACAATTCATTTTTTGTTTCAAAGTTAAATGCTTTTTTTTAATCATATTGAATCCATTTTTGTTTGGAATTAAGATCTTGTTTCCATTGCTTTTGGAATCTTTGTCAATGATTTAGATTCACTTTTTGATATTATCAAATAGAATTTCTGTTTGACAACCATACACAATCACAATTCCTATTACTCCATTCGAGGAAGGTTATAAATTAATTGTATTTGTAAAGTTTTTAATAATTCATTTACATGTACGAAAAATTTACTTAAGGACTATGTTACAAATTCAAGAATTAGTCTCAATCCAATATATCCCAATCTTATTTACATTATGGTTGCATGATCTTTAAAATATTCTCTAATTTGGATCATTACAATCATATTATTATATTTTTTAAATGAAAAATGAAATTGAAATTTTGAGATAGCTGAACTCGAAAACCTCGTTAAGGAACGAGAAAATTAAAATAAAAATAATAATCACAATTTTTTAACATTAAAAACACTCTCAATAAACAACTTTAAAGCTAAATGAGCATAATGCCAATGATCAATAATCATTGAGTTTCTTTGAATTGTTATCTTATCTCCTCAAACCATACAACAGTTCCAGACTTACTGTAATAATTTATAAGACATAGAAATTGGTTGTCTCTTATAAAGTTGTGTTTTATGAAATAGAAAATTCAATTTCGATAATAAGATAAAAATTTCAACTTATCTTATTTCATTAGAGTAATTTTTTTTTTTGTAAAAACCTAAAACAAAAATTAAATTTTCTCAAGAATTGAAATCATATAAATCACAGAAACCATGAAAAAATTGATTGTATTTTTTGAACTTTGTTTTTAAATTGTTAACACCTGAGATTTAAACAATTTTGGAAATTGAAGAACAACTTTAAAGCAAGTATTTTAATGAATTTGTTTGTCAATTCCCTAAACCAAAGGAACCAAAGGAACCAAAGGAACAATCCCCAAAACCAAAAAAATGGATAACTTATTTGTAACTTATATTAAAAATTTTACTGTTTATGAAGAAAAATAATAACCCTTTTACAGTTTTTGGTGTACTGTTAAATTCAAATATATTTTATAAAATTTTTTGTTCAATTTCCAATTTTGTAATCCACAAGTTTAACTTTTTAAACAACCGAAGAGAAAGTACCTTTTGAAACACAACCAATTTTACAAAGTTTTTTAACATTTAAAAGAATAAAAAACTTTCTTCAAAGCTTGTGTAAAAAAATTTGTAAGATGGAAAATGAAGGGAAAAATTTGGAGATATTTATTTGAATTTATCAGTAATATAAAATTTTAACGAATAGAAAATCAATTTCAGAGTCTTATAAATATTCATGGTAGGGCTGGTACGACTGTATTAATTATTACAAAGTGTTTATGATTTTGTTTTATTTTTTTTTGGTTCTTTACTTTTGTTCTTTTTGTTTTTCCTTGAATTGAATTTTCACGCCCATGACTAAGAGGAGGGTTTCCCCCGAATTTTTTTTAGAACAACATGATGCATTCCAATCGCACTTCACATAGGTTTGGTGCTTTTTTGATTAAATTTTAAATGTTTGGATCTTTTCTCTCAAAGCGAAAATTGTTGTTATCAAGACAAATTAGGTTGGGATTGAGTGGGAAAGGTTTTGTAGATTTTTGTATAAAAGGATCTTATGGGAAAATTTATTTGCAAAAATTAGTCAGTTTTTAATATTTTAAATTAAAGCATTGAGTCTGTTTAGAAAGAATGATCATTCAATTTTTGGAAATGAGAGGATTTTAATTGTTCTAATACAATCCCAAAATAATTATGGTGATATTCTTCCAAAATCTATTTGTTTGAAAATGATAGGTACTTTTTTTTTTAATTGAAGGGATGGGAATTATAATAACCAAAATTTAACACTTCACAATTTTCACTTATCTCCTTTTTGACCTTTTATCTCATTTTTAAAAACCTTCTCAAATTAACTCAGAAATCCATTAAAAACATAGAAAATTCTCCTATAATGTGCAATGGTTTTAAAAATGACATAGAAGATAATTTTTTAAAAAATTCAATTTATTCCAACCTTCTTTTTCATTTTTTATAATTACAAAAACAAAGCCTGGGAAATTCCGACTTTTTTTCCTTCTTAGATCTCACTGAATAAAAATTTGAGAGATTTACCAAGCACCAAACCTTGATAACAACACATAATTCTTTGAATTTCAATTTCAATCATAGAAGTTAACACAGCAATAATTTATTAGAATTAATAATTATTTATTTTTAATCTGTTGAGTATTGTACTTTATAAACAATTATTATCATTGCAGTTAGTGGATGGCTCAGATTGGGTATTTCTTCTAGAATTGATAAATTAAGATTTTTTTTTTCAAAAAATGAATTTTGGATGTGTTTTAAATTTTGAATTGGGGTTTGTTTGGATCATTGAATTCAAAAATCCACAAAACCTATCCTATAAAACCTACACCCTACTTTTTCTTGAAACACGTTATTAGCTTTCCAAAGAAACAAAAAAATCAAAAAAAATGTCACAATATTAGAATAAAACGTATGTTTTGGGGGTATTTATTAATCGAGATTCTGTTCAAAAATCAAATCGGATAAATACTATCCTTGAAAGAGTTGTTTCGAACTTCAATTTTCAAAAAAAAAAAAAAAAACGAAAAAAAAAACAAAGAGAAAGCCACAACTTCTTTGGTTAGTATGTGAAATAATCGGTTTTGGGTTTTTAATTTGGGTTTTTGAAAATTGTATGTATTATTTTTGTAGATCATTTTTTTTTTTTTTAAAAGAGTGTTCTTTGTTTTTTAATTGTTGTTTATTATTTTTATTCATTTTTTACGTTTTTTAACAAGGTCTTCGAGTCCACGAATATCAAAATTTTTTATAGAATTTTACATTGAAATAATTACACATAATGATTTTTTGATCAAAATTGGAGAATATTTTTAAGATCATTCAAACCTAATATAAATGAGATTGGAGCATATTGTCTTGATACAAATTGATGAATTGCAAAGGTAGTCCTGAAAGGAAATAAATTTTTACGATTATTTTTGAGTAAAATAGATTTAAAACGTTTTCTTCGTTATTTTGATTAAAAAAATATTTGTAATTTTCTAGTAGATTTTTATTATTCTAAAATTAAATTTTTGATAAAGTCAAAGCACCTTTTTGCTACATATTAAAAGATTACATATAAGAGACTTTAAAATTAGATATTAGAAATTTAAAAAAATAAATTAAACATAAAAAAAGATTGGTTAGAATAATATGAAATTTTTTTTCCAACAGAAATATTTATCATATTAAAAAATTTGTGACATAGATCCGGATTTTTTCCTTAAAAAACAGTTTTTTATATCTCATTTCATTTATTAGAGTATGTGTTAGAAAGGGGAGTAATCTAATTTTATTCAAGTTTTTAAAAACAAATAAGATTGGAAAGGTAAACCTTTCTAAAAAATTATAATATAAAATTATTCCAAAATTCATCTAACATAAATCTAAAAAAAATTAATCATTTTTTTTATTTTCAATAATTTATGAAGTTTCTGAAATTTAAAAGATTAAGGGAAATATTTTTTGTTGATTATTATACAAGATAAACAACTTCCTGATGTTTTTATATATAATAAGGTATGTGTGAATATTGTCTTCTTGTTTAATTAAATTTAATGATATGAATATGAAAATAGTTTTTTTTGTTTGAAAATATTTTAATAATTCTACAAATCGAAAAATTCAAAATTAAAACAATTTTATAAATTCCATTTTTTATTTCTATTATGGATTATAAAAGAATTATGTCAGTTTTATTTATTATCTTTTGAATAATTTTAATAATATTTATTATTACTATTTGTGGATTGTTTATGTTTTTATATTTTTAATTTAATGATTTGACAATTGTTATTTATTTTTTTAGTTATACAATATAAAAAAAATTTCTCATAAAATCTGTACTTTAAATAAACAATTATATTTTTTTAAGTTTCATATGTTGTTGTAATTTTTTGAAATGAATAATAATTATTTTTTAAAAAAACTCAAACTTATAAAACTTAATAAGTACGTACATTAAAAAAAATTCATCTCAACTTTTTTTTTTTTTTTTTTATTTGCCAAATTGTTCTAATCTTTAGGGTTGATATATTTATCTTTATCTATTTCAATATTTAAATTTTTGAAGTAGAAAAAGTTGTGATGTGTATAGGTTCAAAGTTATTTTTTTATATCTCCACCAGTAATTTTTCAATTAAAAGGTGTATTTTAGAAGATGAGTCAATCATTAGCTAATATTTTTCAAAGGAATTTCCCAGGGTTAAGTAATTATTGTTTGAAAATAATTATTTGTGAAATTATCTAAAGTGATCAAATTCACTATTTTTAAAAAAAAGTCAATTACCTTGAAATTTATAGACTGAAGTTATTTAAAATCCCTTTTCCGTTGGGTTAAGGTATTTTAGGGTAGTTTAGCATAAGTTCGAATATGACCAGGTGGGTTTGGATGGTTTGGAAATTACATTAGGGGATTTTCGTCAGGATCGAATAAAAAAAAAGAATAAAAACATTAATCAATACTAGCCCACTTGTTTAAAGAGGTGAAAATTTTACCATGAATCTTGGTGATAAAATTGATTTTTGAACTAAGTTTATAAAAATATTTAGTGTTGAGTTTTTCAACAATTTTGGATTTTCGACAATTTAAGTAATTAAATACTAAACCCTTTTTTAAATAAAAGTTCACATAAAATTTCAAGAATTATTTATAATTAAATCAAATTAATTGTAGTATCATTCTAAAATCTAAAAACCCTTTAAAACATGAAAAAAAAACCCAACCCGGTATTTATAACCCATTAAAACAAAACAATTAACCTAAAAATTAAATATTTATAAATTGATGTACCATTTTAATTTGAAATGGGAAATCTTATTTCGTAAATTTTAATGAAAAAATACTTTTAAAATTAATAAAAACCGTTGAAAAAGGTGAATTAGAAAAAAGTTCTTTATATTATATTGATAAGTCTTTACACATCAAAATTTTGTTCTTTTAGGTCTCATTTTCAATATACAAACCACAATTCATCTAGGTCTTTTGTTCGAATAGTTTGTTCCTTTTTTTTTCTCTTTTCTTTGTTCCATGCACCAATTCAATAATCTTCTTTCTGGATTCCTATATCTAGCTCATTCGAAACCAAACTTGACCATTTTGGAAAAAAAGTGAAACAGGAAAAAAAGTTCAACACGGTTTTTAATTGGGGGTATTACTGAAAAAGAAAAATAAAATAAATTAAGAGAAGAAACGAATTAACTTCAAATAATAATCCATTATATTATTTTCAATCAAACCAACAAGCACACTTTCAATCTACTTTCTTATCAAAATCCATTTTGTAGTTTTGGAGATCTCAAATCTAGTCAATTTTTTGAACAAATTTTCAATAATTGATCAACCAAAGAAAAATCCAGATCAAAAGATAGTAGTAAAAAAACTATTATTGTGCTAAGTACTTTATTTTGTCTTTATTTATTTATTTATTATATTTTTAATTGATCTTATTTTTCATTTTCAGTAATGTTCCCAATTAAAAACTGAGTTGAATTTTTTTTCTCTTTCAATTTCTTTCCACTCCAATGAACTGTTTCCATTTTTATACTGTCAGATTATTTCCAAATTGATTTCTTCTTATCGTGTTTTTTTCATTTTCCAACTGTTCAATATTCATCAATAAAAAAAAAACAAAAAATGAATAATTAAAATGAAAATCACCAATAATTAATTATCTTATTAACAATCAAATTCAATAGTATTTATGATTTGAGAGGTGTGCCCTTTTGTTTGGAAAAGAGTTTACGAATCAAAAAAATAATCTTTTGATTTTTACTCTCAAAATCATTAAAACTCTGAAAACATTTCATACCATTGAAATTTGTATAAAAACTCTTCAAAAATATAAAAAAAATCAATTTTAAAATTTGATTAATTTTTTCTATTAATAATATACTCAATGATTTTACTAAAAAAATGATTTGGTATAAAAAATTATTCTTTAAATATCCCAATTTATAGTTAATACAAGTATATCAAAAAAATAAGAAATGACATTACTTTTATAAAAGATTTTTTTCATTATTAATATAATTAAAAATAATTTTAATAAAACCAAATAAAAAGTGGATTAATATTTTTAATAATAGTTTAATAAAAAGTTTTTTTTGTTTTTTTTTTTTTTTTGAGATGGAAAATTTATAAAAGAATATTTTTGAAAAAATAAAAAATCGACAAAAAAAAAAGTTTCATTTAAATCAAAATTATTATAATATAAAACGAAATAAATAAATAATATTAGCCCAAATTCTTAATAATTTAAGATGTTGGAAAAATAATCTTTGAAATTTTTAGTTTCTTTGTATCTTTCAATAGTTTCGATTAATATATCCCATCTAGTCGGAAGAGGGTGTTGGTATGATTTTTGTTTAGATCTAGTAAATTTATTTGCGAACATTGCTGTTTTTCTAACAAGGATGGGCAAAGATTTTTTATTGATGATCATGCCATCTATTAAAGGACCAAATATTTGAACTCCATCTTTTAAAAAAATTTGAATTCTAAATAGGCCATTGGGCAAAGGGTAAATAACGATGTGTGCAAAATTAAATTGGGAAGTTATTGTTGTTGGGTCATATTCCTGGTCTTCATTTTCGGACCAAACTACATGGACCCAATCGTTACCGACATGCCTTTTTTTATTTATTTGCTTAGGGTTATTTTTGGAAGTTGGCATTCTTGTTACCACATGCCAAATAATTTCAAATTGGAAATTAGCAAAATATGGGCAAGACGATCCATCTGTGATACCATATTTATCCAACCCGCCCGTATAACCTAAATGGTTAGATATTTCAATTTCCCAGCCAAGCCCTTTCACAAATTCTTCATATAAAGGCGATCCGTACTCGTTTGACAAAATTTCAATTTGTTCATTTTGTTTTGGTGCTACGTAAATGACACCAATTTTTTGTACCTCCCTGGAATTTCGTTTGTCTAGTTCCTTTAAAGATCTGTCTAATCGGTCTGACCTTGATAGAAATATCAGTTCATCTTTCGAGGTATGGTTAAAAAAGCCCAACTGTGATAAAAATAATCTGGGTAATAGCCAATAATTGTTTATTTCCTTCTTCCCAGTTGGCAAGATATCAAGAGCCTCCTTAGTTGTGATCTGATTTAAGTTTTTTTTCAAATATGATTCCATTTTTTTTTTTTGATTTTTATACCCCTGAGAAATTTGTTGATATATGTCTTCATTTTTTAAATTAATTTGTGGCTTATTTAATTCGATATCTTTTTCTGACTCAATTGTTTCAGAAATGTAATTTAACATTTCTCCTAACATATCTGTATTATCATTCTCGTTCCCTTTTTCATAAATTGGTACTTGTTTTGATTTTCTTATTTTTTTTTCTTTTTCTTTTTTTTTTTCAAGTTCATTTCCAATTTTATTTTCTTTATATTTGTTTCCCTTTTCCCTTTCATCTTCTTTTTCATTATTATTTTGAAGGAGAAATTTTTTTATTTCGTCGGCATCCTCATCTTGATGAAGGATATGCAAAGAATTGGGTAATTGTTCACAATCCCAAACATATTTACCTGTAATGTCTCTTAATATTAGTCTTGTTAAAATCTTTCTATCATTCGTTTTTTTATTAATAATTGGTAATTGGTGAAGGGATATTATTGTTCCTTCTTTATAAGAAAAAACTTTGGAATAGTTATACCAAGTTTTAATATCGATTTTATCATCATCATCATTTGATTGCATTTCCTTTTTGCCAACAGAATTCTCATTTGATTTAGAATCAACTTCCACAACATATCCATGCGGGATATCTATCATATCGTCTAAAAAATGAGAACTGGTCCATTCGATACCTTCGCATAATGGGTTATTACCCCATGATATCAATAAACGTAATAAAACAATTTCAACGGTAGTTACTAATTGGTGGCTGAAATGGAAAACTTTTGAATTATTTTTTTGTTGGTTTTTGTCCAACTCTGGCCTATTTAATTTGTTTTCATTATATAATTTTTCCTTTTTAGTTGCTAAAATCAATTCAAATAAAGTGGTGGTAAGTTCTTTTTTTGATGATTGGGTGTTTTTATTTGGAAATGTATTGGAATTGGAATTTGAATTTGAATGAGAACTAGAGCTAAACCCAATTTTAATTTTTGGTTTTATACGGCCTAAAATTTGTTTTGTTTCTTTAATTTTTTTTCTCTTTTTATCATCCTTTATATCTTGATTGTCACTTTTAATATTTTCACTTTCGTTCGAATTATTAACAGTATTATTATTGCCTTTATTGTTTATATCATCATTCTTTTTATCATTGCCCACATTACCAGTATCTATATTATCATTATCATTATCATTTGTTTCATTAGATGTTTGGTTTTTATTGGTACTTTTTTCAATTTCATTTATTCCCAAGCAATTCATTAAAGTATCAAAAAAAATTGAACTAATTTCTTGATTTAATAATAGTTCTGGTAAAGAAATTAACCATTCTAATAAATTGTTCAAAATAAAAATAATATATTTTGGGAATTCAACAATGGATTTTTTTTCTTTTTTTTGTTTTTCGGGGGAAATAACCAAGGAATCCATTTTATTTAAAAATTCCAAAATGATTTCACATTGATTTTTAATTAATTGTGGAATAACTTTTGAATTAAATTCATTAATTTCTTTTGAATATGTAGATAAACTGGATAATGCCGAATTAACTGCCTCGGATACTTGATCATTGGTACTATTACAATAAGTAATAAAGGTGTTTATTGAATTATAAATAATTGAAATGTCTTTTTCATATTCAGATTCAAGTTCAATTATGCAACATGTGCACAGAGTCCAAATACCTATTAATTGATTTTGATAATTTATTATTGTGTCTGACTGATTTCTTAAAAAGAAACTGGATAAAGATTTCACGATTTTTGATCTAAATTTAATTTCTTCAACATTGAATAATTTATTAAAATCTTCAATTTTATTTTTGTCCTTTATTAGTTGTTGGAATAATTGGTTATTTTTCGTTGATTCGTTTTTTAATAAATCGATTTTTTTAGTTAGATCTTGATTCTTTTTTTCTTTGAGAATTTTCTCTTTTAAATTCTTCATTTCAACGACATTATTTTCTCTTCTCTGTAATTCATTCTTTAATAATTCCTGAATTTCAGTAAATTCATTTAAATTTTCCCCTTCGATTAGATTCATAGTTGCGTAGTTATACATTTCTAAATCTTGATATTGCTCTTGGAAACATATCATTGATGACAATAAGGTAATTGCATGATATAAGACTAATTGGGGTATTTCTCGTTTGTTATTGGAACTTAAAAAAAAAACCAACGCGTCAACAAAGGTGTTTAATAAACCGTTTTGGCCTGGGAAGCAATAACCAAATAAATGAGATCCATACCTAATAATACTATTCATTATTAGAGGGTTTTTTAAGGTCAGTCCCTTCATTAGCACAAAATAAAATTGAGAAAGATATTTCTCATTAATCTGTTCTGGATATCTTTGGCAAAATAATTGGCAAATACCGCCATAACTTAGAATGCGCCCAAGTAAATGCTTTTTTTGATCGCCTAGGCATGTATTAAAAAAAATTGAACAAAATATTTTAAAATATGGCAAAGTTTGATAAGTTGAAAACTTGTTCAATTGTCCGTTCAGTAATTGTTGTGCTTTTTCTCCCCCATTCAGCTCAATTGTATTTTTCAAGTGTATTTCTTTTTGTAATTCCTCTTCTCCGTATTTGTTCTTAGCACTTTCGATCATATTTTGAATTTTTAAGAGTAAATTATAAACCTGGATATATGTAGCTACTACACATTCATGAATTTTTTCATCTTTGATATAAGAAATATTTCCTAATAAATTAAAAATCTTATTCCAAAAAAAAATTGCCTTGGGAATTCTCCATTCTTGATCATCTTCAAATTTTAAACAATGTGGGATTTCCCTTTCCTTGTTGTTGGGCTTTGGTATAAAAATATAATCATTAATAATATTTGCACTGGGCTGGTTCCTCCTCAGGGAATCGAGATATAATGGTGTATCATTTGTAACCTTGGATAATTCATCTGTTATTGAATTATCTAACACTTGGCATGGTACATAAAATAAATGGTTATGAAACTTTACACATAATTTTATCAATGCACGTTTCCATTGGATTATAGAGCCAAAATGATTTCTAAGTTTTAAAAATAAATTCTCTAATAAATTCCAATGATACCTTGAACTCGTTCGGGTGGAAATAAAGATATTAAACAATGTTCCAATAATGTTACCAGACAAGATTTCAAAAATTTTATTCTCTTTGTTTTCCGTTAGCTTTAATATTAAGTTAATATATGATTCAATCAAATAATAAATTGTTTTTTGAGATAAAAAATATGTACTTGGTTTTGAAAAAAGTTCAACAATTTCTAAAAATTTTTTTAATCGAATAACTAAAAATTCTTCGTCCTTTGGTTCATACTTTATATGAAATCCCTTCAGAATATGAGTAATAAATCTCTGAAAATAATGTTGGAGATTAGATTTGATTTGGTCTGGAACATTTCGTTTCACTTTAATCCATACTTCATATTGTTCAATAACTTGATTGGTTACATGATCATATGAAATTGGTAATAAGAATGATTGCTGAAAAATTTCAAATAATATTTTTCTATTGTTTACGTTTAAAAATAAGAGATTTCGTAGATCATCGTCTTGAATCCAAATTAATAAATATTCGATTAATAATTCTTGAATTTCAAATGGGCAATGGAGACGAAATCCGACAGCTATAGGGTTTTTTTTTTTTTTTTTTTTTTGTTTGTTTGTTTGTTTTTTTTTTTCAGATTATAATTTCATTTTTATTAAGTGTTTCTGGTTTGTTTATTTTTTATTTATTAATTTTTTTCTTCTTCTTTATATAAGAACTTCTTTTATTCATAAAACACAAATAATGAAGATTGAGATTATTTCAATAAAAATTAAATCAAAAAAAGAAGTTAAAATATTATAGAAATAACCTGAAGAAATTTATTTTTTTTGTTTTTAGATAATAATTATTTTTATTGTGTCGAAAAACGAAGAAAAAAAGAAAATAAAGAAAAATATCTTACGAATATCATCAGTGATCAAATTTGTTTGTCTAGCAATGATTGGGTAAAGTGTTGGAATAAAACATTTAAAAAAAATTTTGATCCAAAACGTTTTTTTTTCTGTTTTTTCTGTGATAAATTTTAAAAGATCTTGAAAAAGATGAAGGCGTTCTTCCTTTGTGTTTTTTGTTGCTTCCTTTTTGTTAGCACCTTTCACGGAAACTTTATTATTATTATAGATTTCATTATGTTTATTTATATATTGTTAGTTAGTTTTAATAAATGATAAATGTTATTGAGCATTATTTATTTATTTTCAAGTTAAGAAAAATTTATAAATTCAAACAATCTATAATTATTTTGTAATTATCATGTGGACTTAGTTGTCACTTCAAACATCAGAAATTAATATAGATGGTTATTAAAATCAATAAAATAAAATAGTAATAAGAAAAGATGATAATATTTAATAGAAACCTTTTTTTTTTTTTTTTTTTTTCATATTATTGTCAATTAATTTTAATGGATTAGTAGCTCTTATTTATTTTTATCCTAAAGTTGATAGGAAATGTATTTTTGCAAAAGATTCAATTAAACTTGATAAACAAACTACTTTATCAGCTTTAGAGAAATGAGTTTTTATTTTATAAAGAAGTTCATTCTTTACAATTGATTTTGAGAAAAAAGATTTGATCTTATAAAGTTTGGATTTTTTGGATAAAATTGAATCAACAGAAAAAATTGCAAATCAAAATTATTTTTATTGAAACCCCACTTTTAGTAAATCTATGATAGTCTGCATGATTAAAGAATATTTCAAATCTAATCTTATTTTATAAATAAATCAAATATTGGTTATCTTAGAAAACTAAATTAAGTTTAAAATGCACCAAAGTACAGTGTTCAACACTATTTGAATTTGAAGTTACGAATTGAGTCTCTTCAAATTTTTTTCTTTAACAGGTTTAGTTTTTTTTCAACTAAACCTTTAACAATAAGCCATAAATCAAATATTTAAGAATTGAAGATCAGAAAAAAATGATCTTTTATTTTATTTTCAATAATTTATTAAATTTCTTGAAATTGAAATGATTAAATATTTTTTTTCAAATATTAAGAGTATAAATCAAGAACTTTTTATTACTAAAATCATGTTATTTATTAATATTTATTAATTTTTTTTATTCTATTGCTATTTTTAAATTGTTTAAATATGTTCAAACAAATAAAATTAATTTCAATTAATTAAAGCTTATTGATACTTTTAATCAATATGTTGTTATTAGCCCACTAAAATAATTAAGATTGGGTTATTAATTATTATTTAATAAAAATAATCAAATTAAAAAGTATTTCTTAAGATTATATGTAGAATTTTCCAGGTTTTGAAAAATAATTTTGTGATTATTATTAATTTAAATTTTTTGTTTTTTTTCTCATATTTTTTTTGTTAAATAAAAAGATGAAATTGATTAGAAATCTATGTTTTTTGATACAGAAATTATTTTTTTTTAAAGTTTGTAATAATTATTGTATTTTTTTAAAAAATTAAGTATATTTTTTGTATCATAGTTATTTTTAAACATGGTGATTTTATTACTAAAGTACTATTTTATACACTTACTTCATAGATAATAAGATTTCTTTCTTCTTCCAAAGAAAATAATTTTTTGAAATAATTTAGAAATTAGTTGAATTTTGATCTTTTCAATCATGAGAAAAATGAAACAAACTTTTAAAAACAATAATCCTTTTCGTAAAATAGTTTTAAAAGTAAGTTTGTTTTTTTAGTAATTAGATTTTAACTTCTTTTTTCAATTTCAAAATTGCAGAAAATTTTCTTAGAATTGCGATTAAATTTATTACAGTTAGTATCACTTTTAAGACACAAATTTTTAACGAAATTTAATGCACATTTTTTGTAAATATTTTTACACAAATTTATTTTCAGGAATTTTGTACTTTAATTTGGGTTTTTTTTTTGTTAATTAAATTTCGTTTAAAGTTTGTGTCTTAAAACACTACAAGGAAAATTTTTTCAAAAAAAAATCTCTAAATTTTGTATTTTTGAAATACACTCATATAATAAACATTATTATACATATCAATTTTCAATGAGGTTTACAACTTTAATAGATATTAATAGGAATTGAAAAAAAAATGAAATTTTTCAGTAATATTTTTTTTCATTTTTAATTGTAAAATTTTTGAATTTTTTAATTGACTTAGTAGAGAGATAATTTTCAAGTATTTTTTTAATAGTCTAAAAAGGAAACATATTTTTCAATTTGAAAATAACACAAAATATTTCAATCAAAAGATATTGCTAAATTAAATTGAAAATCTGATTTTTTATCTGTTTTTGGAATATTTTTTATCATTTTATTTTTTTCCATGTTTGAGTTTTTATATACGTTCCCGGTTGTTTTCTGCAAATTGCTTTAACATTTATTCGTTTTCCAATCTTAATGTTCAATCAAAAATTAATTCATTTCAACTTTTTCCAATAAAAAAAATACCCTGAAAATAGGTGTTTTTTTCAAAAGTCGGTATTTTTGAAAAGGGGGGTATTCAGATTTTCATGAGTTTAAAAGCTATCCATTTTTTATTACATAAAATTATGATAACTTTGAAAAAATAATTTATAAATGACGTATAACTGAAATCCAATGTATAGTTTAGGCTAACTTTAATTTTCGGTGTTTAAATTTTCCTTGTAGTGAAGTGGAACAGGCTAAATAAAATTTTTTTTTGGTTACTAATCCATTAATTTAATTATTAAAATTACGAACAAATTTCCCCAGTTTACAAAAAAAATTAATTTTGTTATTTTGAAAAATAAAATTAAGAGAGCGGTCAGTAGGGTGTGATTTTTTTTTTGACATTGAAAAAAATTTTTTGATCTTTTTTATGAGTAGCTGGTTTCTATTGAATATTAATCAGTGTCTATTGTGCGATATATTTCAAAAAATTAACAATATAAAACAAGAACATTTTGAGAAAAAAGTGCCAAAGAGCGATTGTCAATTTCAAGTTGTAATCAATGTAATTTAAATTTGAAAATACTGTGTCAATTTTGAAGTGTGGCTCTTTGGCTCTTTTTGAGTTCAAGTGGGATTATTTTTTTCCATTTTTCAAATCAGTCATTAGTGGTGTCAATAAACTGTTTTTTATCCTCTAACAGACAACCCCATTTTAACACCTTTTTTTTAGGATATGGTAATTGAGCATCTGAATTCATATGCCCATACTGTGTTCAGATCTAAACTAATTTTTGAGTTTATATATTGAATTGGTATAAACGATTAAAAAATATAAAATGATTTTGATTCAATTTGATTGGAATAAATGAAAATTTTGTCGAGAGCCTTTTTAAAAAAGTGAGAGCTTTTTTTTTTGTATGATTTTGTAAAAAATAAAAGTTTTAAGTTTTAATAAAGTGTGGAACTTTTTTTAAAAAAAGGTGCTTTCATTCAGACTTCGTCCTCTAAACCATATTTAAAGGTTGAGTCATTCACAATTTATTAAAACAGAAAACTTGAAAAAAGTTTGAATTCTGAAAAGGTTTTAACTTTTTTACAAAAGAAAACTTGATAGAAGTTTTGATAAAAGTCCTGACATTTTGAAAACGGCTGTAATAAGATTTTTTTTTTTTTTTATTGTAAATTGAAAAAAATGAAAATTTTCACTTCTTTACCAAAAAATTGAAATTTAATCTTGCATACCCTTCAAAATTCTTTTTTAAAAATTTATTTAAAGAACCCTAAATCATGTTCATGTGTTATTCGAAATATACTTACATTTTTCTTTTATATATTAAGTGGGCCAATATTTGGGTCTTGTGTTAAATTTGAGTTCTGGGTTAAAGTTAAAAACATGCGCTATTTACACTACTATACTTTCTGGAAAGAATTTAACAAAATCACTATTTGGAAAATATAATGGGGTATAGAACCACCCCAAATCTGGATTAAATTGAATTAAATTGATTTTGTACTGAAAGAAAATGATAAACTTGTATTACAAGAAATCTATGTATGTGGAAATCTAAAACAAGAAAAAGAATTGATTTTTTTGTTTTTTTACCAAACTTTTGATATTGTTCATATCCAAATCCTTTTAATATATGCAACTGTTTTCAAAGGGTGAGAACTGTTGATTGTAAAAGTTTGACTAGCCTACTTAAAAGAGTGAATCAAACAATTTGAGTAACACTTGTTTAAAACAATTTTACCAATTTTGTTTGAATTTTTAAACCAAAAAAAGTAACTTTCACAATATAATTTTTAGTCGCGAGTTACCTTGGGTATTGTGCAAATTCACAGTACGTTAGAAGAACTGAAAAAAAAATTACTGTCAGCATAAGGGAAAAAAAGTTCAACACTATTTTTAATTGGGAACTATTAATAGAATCACAGAAATCACAGAACCTGAAAACAAAAAGTAAGATCAATCAGTAAAAGAAAAAAATCAATGACTAAAGAACAAAATGGAGGATTCAACACAAAAATAGTTTAGTTAATACTATTTTTTGGTTCGGTTTTTTCTTTGATTGATCTATTTATTAAAAATTTGTTGCAAAAATTAAACTTATTTTTGAGATCTCCCAAAGAACTCATTGGGTTTTGATAATAAACGAGAAATAAATTGTAATTTGTGATTCGGTTGATAATTATTTCAATGAATTATTCTCTAAAGTAAATTTGTTTCTTCTTTTAATTGATTTTACTTTTTGTTTTCAGTAATGTTACAAATCAAAAATCCTGTTTCATTTTTTTTTTTTGGAACAGTTATTTTCCAATTCAATAATGAAAAAAATTATTGTGAGTACAGTGGTGTCAATAACCCGTGTTGACAACCTTTACCCCATTACTAAAATTTAACTCGTGTTTTTTTTTCAGACTTGGGTATTTGAAGATAGGAAGACTCATGTATATTCTTGGTTTGGATTTAAATTGACTTTAGATGTTAGATCTTTGATTTATCGAAATGGTTCAATAATATTAAATGCTTTTGTTTCAAAAATCTCGTCATATTTACACAATTTCTGAGATTAAAGGATTTTTTATTAAAATTCAAAAAAAAGAAATTTTGCTCATTTTTTTGTCAAAAAATTACATTTTAATCTTTTCATATCTTCATAATTCTTTTTTAAATATGTATTTAAAGAACCCTATTTCTTTTTTATATACTGTCACCGCCCCATTGATTTGGTTCTTTTATTTCTACAGTTAGCCAATTTTTTTTGCATGAGTTAAATTTTAGTAATGGACTAAACTAAAAAACACGGGTTATTTACACTGCTGTTCTTGGAATATTTTTCTAATTATAAATTGAAAAAAAACTCCCCAATAACAAGATAAAAATCAATTGGAAAGGAAATTTTGAGATATTTACTTTTGCTTCCTTATTTAACTGTAAGATAAAATTTTAATTATGGCAATTTGTATTTAGTAGTATCATTATTAGAGAGCAAGTCCCTCCTGGCGTGTGAAGAAAATCCATGGTGGTGACTATACTCTTAATTAAGAGTCTTGAAAATGTTGGAACAAAAATATTTTTCGCCTTTATCATTCAAATCACTGTAGTGTAAGCTGAAATTGAAAAGTAAATAACACATCGAGGTGATAAGAAATAACCATTTTTGCGAAATTTCTTTAGTGCAATCAAATTGCATTAAGTTGATGTTTGGAATTTGTCTCCGAATAGTGGACAAATTAACTGGTATGGTTTCAAACAAAAAAGAAAGTTAATTGGAGTTTAAAAAAAAAATTGCAAAAAGAAAATCAGAATTCTGAGATTTATGAACTTACTGTTAAGTGGCTTTGTAGTTAACCTTATTGAATTTAATTGATAGTCTGCCAGAAAGGGCTCAAAGCTAATGATATTTTTTAATAAATCTAAGATAGTTTCATCGTGATTTTCGCCAATAATGTCTACAAAGATTAGGAATTGTGTAAACCCACGTTTCCTTACACTTTGTTTATTTTCTAAACTACAAAGAAATTCAAATAATTCAGCTTGGAACAAATAAAATAAGAACAAATCAAAAAAAAAAAAAAGATTGAGAAGGAAAAAGGTTAAAGGAAAAAGAAAAAAGTACAGAAAGGAAATGAGAATATTGCCCAAAATAAATAAAAAAAAAAAAGAGAAAAAGTAAGGTTTTTTTTAAAATTCTTTAATACTTACCAAAGCTATTATTTTGCCATTTTGAAAAGATTATATCTTTAGAAAACAATTGTAGTTTTTCTAATGTTGTAAATAAGATCACATAATCGCTTGATTTTGGAAGTTTGATCTCTATTTTGATTTAAAAGTAAAAAAAAATTGCAATTTCAAAAGACAATTAAAGGTTCTATTTTTGTTTTCAAAAACAAGAAAGAAAGAATTTTTTGTTCCTATTACTTTTTTTTCTTCTCGATCCCTCTATTCCATGAAATGCACTTGAGAGTACCTCATAAATTTCGAGATAGTTTTCACGAAAAAAATTGATTACTTGTTCTTCTCGGATCAGTGCTTTTTTATAATAAGAAATTTTTTGTAAGATTTTTTTTTGTTTTTTGGAATATTTAGGATGTTAAACAGGATAAAAAATAAGCGATAAAATACCCATATATTCAGAAAGAAATCGAATTCTTTTTAAGGCTGGCTTTGTTTTTTCCTTCCAACCTGTTAACTTTTTTGTTTGTTGTTTGGACATCTCAAATTGTTTTACTATTTAGATCTAAAAAACAAAAAAATAATTCTCAATTTGATCCAAATTATTATTTTTGAAAGTAAAAAATGAAACCAAACCTAATTAGTTCTTACAAGAATTTTTTTTCGGTTGACTAAATCGTATGTTTGGGTTAAACATATTCATTTTTTCGAAAATTCTTCTTTGAACAATTCGGAAATTAATAAAAGTTCAAGTTGCTTTTCAGTTCTCTGTTGTTTGAAACATGGTACTTTTCTACAACAGGGGGTTTTTGGAAATAGTTTCCTTTCTTTGGTACACTCATAAATCTCCTTATTTAGAATATTACTTTCATATTTCAGAACATTAAAGTTTGTACATTAATTTTAAGACAATCAAAAGCAATTGAATTCAAAAGTTGTTTTCCAACAATAACTCTTTACAGAAAATAAAACAAAGTCTTTTTGCTTACTATTCTTCAATTTTATGAAGATATTTTTTAAAAGAAACTCATTGAAATCAATATGTGTTACGACGAAATATCAAAGTTCATTATTAGCTTTTTATCTTTTTTTCATTTCACTAATATTGCCAAATTTTTACAAAATATTTTGAAAAATTATTCATTATCTATTTTTCGAAAAAAGGAAATTTTTTGTATTGTTCTTTGTGAGATAATACTTGAAAAATATATGCTTTTTTTGAAACAGTCATAAGTCTGTGTTTGAAGATTTATTCACTGAATATCTGTTGTTGATAAAAAGGGTTTTCGTTTTTATTGAAGTGGAAAAACTTCACTATTGAAAACAAGTTAAATATTCTCTCCAAAACTTTAATTTTTAAAAAACGTGATAAAAATAGTTTTTTTGAGTAATGGACTAAAATTAGCCCCTATAGTATTTTGGGGAGTGTTGTAAAGATAATTTTGAAAATTATTATGTTCAGCAGTTTTAAAATTGATGCTAGAAAAATCTGTTGATTTATTCATAATTGTGATGCAACATCGGAGTTTTAAATTTTTGAACAAATTACTTTTCTTTCAATGTTAAAAACATCCTCACCCATCAACAAGATCACAACTAACAAAGCCTTGATGAATCAGGACAATGAAAAAAGTTCACACTCGAAGATAGTACCCTGTCGAGTGCAATATAAGCTCTGTTTTTACAATCAAATTCATTCTTTTTTCTTCTTCAACAAAATCAATTTCGAATAAAATAATCAAAGGTATAACCAAGGGGAAATCAATTTTGAACATTAATGGTTTGATTTATAGAGATAATTTATTGTTTGAGATTAAAATTTTCTAATTTGCAAAATTATAAGAAATTTAAGGTTTTTTTTCAAGTTTTTATTTTATCAACGATATTTTCCTTACTTTTTCAATATTTTTTTAAATTTGATCTATTCATTTTTCGAATTTCTTTTTCTAATAATAGAACTTCATCACTTCGATACAACATTATTTATTGTTTATGGTCGCCTTATTGATGATGTAGATTTTTGTCTTTTTTAAAAAAAAGAAACATGTTTTTTTATTTTCAAACCCTAATAAAGTTTGAACACTGTATGAAAAATGAACAACAGCTTTAATATTTAATTTTTTAGTTTGTTAGAGGATTTAAATTCAATTTACCCCAAAATATGAATAATTTCTTGATATAACTGTTCAAATTATTGTAAAAGTATTTTTATAAATGTATTAGCAGAGATAAGAACTTATTTTATTATCAATCATTTCATCAGATTTCCTGACTTCCTTTCTCGAGTTTGTTTTTCCGAATAAAGCTGAAACCGTCTTGTAAGCTGGAAACCCCCAATAGAAATGAAAAGAGTAATATGTTCTTTAATTTACAATATCAAAAAACTATTTGGGGTTTATTAGATGAATAGCTCAAATTATAGAGGAAAATAAATCAATTTGTTATTCAAATATTTTTTTTAACAAACAAGCCCCAAGATGAAAATCTTTGAAATTTTAAAATGAATCATCCTTGGTATAGTTTGTAAAATTTGAAAATTTTATTTGACGAGATTAGTTAAGAAAAATGATACTTTTTTGGATTTTGTAAAAATTTATGATTATTATTTGATTGTTTAAGAATTTATTTGAGTTTTTAAAAATTTACTTTGATATTTTATATATATGAAAATCTAGGGTAAAAAATGTTTTATAGTATATTTTTCTAATTCTTTTACGAGGTTCAAAATAATTTGTAATTAGTTTTCTGAATTTTTTAAGGAAGGTAAAATATATTCATCTTTCCAAAATTTTCCCTTATTCTTTTTTGTTATCTTTTAAAATTGAAAAAAAAATTCCTTAATCCATTATAAACCCCGTTCCAAAAATTTGGACACACCCAAAATCAAAAATAGGCAAAATAAAATCCAATTTATTGTATTTTCCCAAACTTAATATAAAACTACATTTAAGTAACAAGGTATTAATGTTTTTATAAGTAATCATTTTCAGCCAAATAAAAGAAAAAAATTTAAAACTCAAAAATAAAAAACAGGTGTGTCCTAAATAATGAAACGAGAGGAACAAAAAATGTATTAGTAAATTTGATGAAATTTCACCAACAATTGTTGATTGATCAAATGATAAGATACCATCTACCAATTGTATTTGATTTTCCAATTTAACAAGCTCAACAATAACCTTCTATCAACCATTTGAAAAAAAAATTTCGAGATCTAACGAAACAGATTACGTAACTGCAAAAAAGGAAATGAAAACAAAACAAAAAAGATATAAAATGAAATAGTTTGTAAAATCAAAATACTTTCCCATTTGAATTTAAAGTACAGTAATGATGTTCTTTCAACTGTTTAAACTGTGTCCAAATTTTTGGAATTTAGTTTATATATTATAAATCGACAAAATAATTAGAAGCTCAATTTAAAAGGTAAAATTTACAAAAAAAATTATAAAATAAAAAAAAGAAATAATAAAAAACAAAATAATTTTGAAAATTTTAGTTTTGAGTTTTTTTTTTGTACCCCAGATCTGCATCAATAATACCAAACAAAGGGAACAACTAAAAAAAGTTTACCATTCACAAAGGTTCCTTTACAGTAATTAAATGATTAATTAACCATGAAAAGATCACCCATAAAACACTATTTGTGAGAAGAAGTGGGACCTTTTCAAAACAACAAATTAATATAGATGATTTCTTTTGAAATATTAACCAGAATAATAATTACAGTTTCTTGAATCTATATAAATTAAAATCTTTAAATTATTACAGTCAATTCCATATTTGTGACATAAACTTTCAACAAATTTAAAGTATATAAAATATCTCAAATTAGAATATATTTTTTGGATTTTTTTTTACGCAAATTATTTTCCTAGAATTTTAATTATGTACCTTAATTTGAGATTTTTTTTTGTAGATTAAATTTTTATTCAAAGTTTATTTTGTAGAATTGGAGCTGACTGAAACATTATTTTTTGATGAAATATCTAATTTAGTGAATTACGGTAATGGGAAAATTAACAAACATTCACCTTTTATTAAAAAAATAATCACAATTTGTTTAAAAGTTTTCCATTCATCCTTTGGGGTATATCTATTTTTTTATTGAAATCCCGGTTGCAACCTGAGAAATACCTAATCAAAAAAAAATAAATAAAATAAAATTTCAAGGAGTCAGGTTGGTATTTTTTGCCAAATATATTTTATTTATTGGGATTTTTCTTTACAGTTTTCTGTGTTTTTAAAAGAAATTTTTGATTATACTGTAATTTTATAGACTTCACTGAAATTTCACGAGTTGAAATTTTTCAATGATTATATTAACTATAGAAATACTTTGGTCATGATTTTTCTAATAGTATTTTTTCCATTTTTTAATTAATAAATGTTATTTTTTTCTGTTTTGGGAATATTTTTTCATCATTTTATTATTTTTTTTTTTTTTTATATTTACGTTTTAATATACACCCCCTGTTTATTTTCTGATAATTGTTCTAAAATTTATTTTTTTTTTCTTAATTAATGTCGAACAGATGTTCATTCATTATAAAAAATTCCAAAAAAAAAGAAAATAACCCAAAAATATGTGTTTTTTCTTTTCAAAGGTAGGTTATTTTGAAAAGGGGGGTGTTTCCGAATCTTACTGAGTTTAATTGTTATCTTTTCTTGATTACATAAAATTTTCATAAATTTGAAAGCAATAAGTTATAAAAGGAGTATAATTGAAATCTATCTGTGTAGTTTTGGCTAACTATAATTTTCAGAATTTATTTTTTCCTTATAGTAAACATGACCAAAAAATTTTTTTTTTCAAAAAAAATAGATATTTTCTTATTTTAACCCTTTTTATAAAAACAAAATTGAAAAAAATTATTAATAGAACCTGAAAAAATTGATTTTCCTACTTGAATTGTAAAATTTTTTTGTAAATATTTTTCGATCAAAGATCCTTTATTAACAAATAGAATTTATTCTAATGTTAGTAAAATATTTGTAAACGGTTTTTCTTCTAAATATTTGGACATTTCATTATATTTTAAAAGTGTTTTATATTTGGTGAATATCTTCCAAATAGGGAATCAATTGTTTTGACTATTAAAGTATTATTTTTTCTTTGATTTTCTTTTTAGTTTTTTTTTTTTTAATTTTTGAAATAAACAGAAAATTTCTGAAATTTTCGATTTATTACAAAAAGTAAAATAAGCTTCCATTAGCTTTTCCAGAATTTACAAGAATTGAGTAAAATCTTTTGTTTTCTCTATTTTTTTGAATTCTGGAAAAGCTTTGTTAGGTTTGCCTAAGTTTTTTGTTTATTCGTGAAGTTTTCTAGGTTTTTTTTGAGGTTTTCTAAATGAAAAGAAAATTTTAATAAATTTTCGGTTTATTTCTAAAAGTAAAAAAAAACTAACATTACCTTTCTTGTGGGTTTCTATTTTATATATAGAATCAATAGATTATCGTTAGGTTTTTTTGAGTTTTCTATTTATTTAACAAATCTATTGATTTTCGTTAGGTTTTTTTTACTTTTAGAAATAAACCGAAAATTTATTAAAATTTTCTTGTCATTTCGAAAATTAAAAAAAAAACCTAGGTACTTAACTGCACTCTATGACATTTGACGGCACGTTTTGTAGGCTTTTTTTAATTTTTGAAATAAAATCAAAATTTATTTACTTTTCAGATTATTCCAAAAACTTAAGAAAACAGCGGTGTGCTTTTCTAAATTTCTAAAGAATTGGGTAAATTCAAAGCTTTTTACTTTTATTTTGAATTATGGAAAAGTTAGGTACTTGGTGGTACTCTACAGTACATGAAGGGCACTTTCGTTGGGTTTTCGATAATTTTCAAACAATTTGATAAAAATAATAGAGTTTTACTCAATTCTTTTGAATACTGGAAAACCTAGGATACTCATTATTTGTCATCAGTTATTTTTTTTTTTTTGTATTTAGGTTTTTTAGGTGATAAGAGTGTTTTCAAAAATATTAGTAATTATATCTTCAAAAAAAATATGCTAAAGTTGTATTTTACAAAAATTCATTGTAATGTTCATTTAAAAAAAATCTTTACCCCAAAATGACCCTTTTTTTCTAAGCTAGAGACATTTGAAAACCGCCGTACTGTTATCAATAATAAACCCAACACCCCCAAAGTTTCGAGAATTGGGATTTTGCTTATCTTTTGAATAAACTCCAAAAACGAGCATGAAATGATAATTGAAATAAGATTTTTGTCTAACTTTTTTTTTTTTCAATTTTATTTTTTCATACTTGAGAAATATACAAAATTTTTTTTAATATTTCATTTTTTTCCAAATTTTATTGTTTGTTTAGGTATATCTTTTATGAATATCGACTCTAATCCTAAATTCGTTAATTCTTATTTATTTCTAAGCAATCCTTTTGTTTGGTTGATTCTTAAAACATAAAAAAATTTTCAATTTGATCGTTCACCATTGTGTGAAATGGGCTTTAGTTGGTTCAATAAGCTTGACCATGAATTTTTCTACATAAAAAAAAAAAAAAAACACCAACAACCTATTGAACACCGGATCTACAAAAAAAACTATTAATTTTTTATTTTTTTTTTTATTCTCTTTTATTTACTTTTGTAATGCAATTTAACAAAAATAATTTTTTATTTCATTTTCTAAAGAATAGTTAAACTAGGTGTAATAAAATTGCATATATTATAACCAAAATAAAAGTACACTAAAAAAATATAGAGTGTCAAATCAATTAAGGGTCATTTTATTGAATCACCTATTGATTAACAATAAAAAAAAAAAAAATTATTGTAAAAAATAGAAAATGAATAAAATTTATTTTTTTGTAAAAATATTGATTCAATATTTTTAAAATTATATATAGATAGATATATGGTAGATAGATATAAATTAAAATAGTTTTAAAAAGTTTTTTTTTTTTTTTATTCTACCGTCAGTTTAATGTATTGTTTCTATTTGTTAAGTCTAAAAATTATTGTATTTTTTGTTCATGTTAAAGTGTAAAATATTTATTTTTTTCTTTTAAATATTTTTGATTTCAAATAATTTAAAATCTGTTGGTCGACACTTTGAATGGAATTTATCATTTCAGTAATTTCATTAAAGATCTTTTCTTCGTAAGCTAAAAATAGTTCTGTTATTTTTAATTCTTTGAAGATTTCTTTTACTTTTTTAATACATTGTGGATCGTTTTTGGCGTAATTTTTAAAGAGGCTTTCTTTTTGTTCTTCGGTTGCAATTTCTAAAGCGGTAACAAAGGGCCAACTGCATTTTCCGTCTTGGATGTCTGTGCCAATTTTTCCTAATGTTTCGGGGTCTGCGTATACATCCAAATAGTCGTCTTGTACTTGAAAGATTTCCCCCATTTTGATCAAGCTGGGGCACACTTCCTCTAAGACGCTGTCTAATTGATCAAGCTTGTTTAAAGAATCTAAACCAAGAATGACACCCAGCGCTACAGGCAAATAAAATGAGTAATGGGCAGTTTTCAGTCTGACAATATTAAAATAGAACTCTTTTGAAAATTTTGAATAAATTGGCTTGTCATTTTCATCAACAGACGATAAATCTAAGGTCTGACCAAGTTCTGTTTTGAACGAGACATCAATAAAGATTTTAAAGAGGCGTGGGTAGCATTTTAACGATCCAAAATGGAGATCCAATAATTGGTAAATACAATTCTCCAATGTGAAGCCATCGTTTAAAGCTTTGCTGCCGACCTTTCGGTACCAACACGGTTGTCCCCTTCTTGTCAGAGATTGATCCATAATGTCGTCTGCAACTAAAAGAAAGGCCTGGAGCCATTCAACACACCACCCTAGGATTTGTGCCTTCCTTTTTTCTTCCTTAGTTGCCTTTGGATAAATACCTAGATAAGTTGACACAACAGTGAGCCCTCGATTTAATTTTCCATTTGGAACATTATACTTCATCATCTATTTTTTTTTTTTTTTTTTAAAATTTTAACAGTTGTTTTGGGTTAAGAGGAGAAAAATTTATATTGAAAAATCATAACCAGTTTGAGTGGAAATAGGTTTTGAAGTTAATTTAATGTGAAAGGGTACAATTATTTTTAGAAAAGCGAGGATTTAAAAAGTAAGGAATAATTACCTCTTTGATATAATTTGATGCTTCTTCAGTGACATCTGTAATTTTGCTTAACAGCTTGACAACGTCCTCAACAAGATCATCAAAAACACCCATAAATTCTTCACGTTCGCTCATTGCTAAAGTTTATTAAAATTATAAAATGAAAAAAATAAATTGAAAAAACCTGAATTCTGGTTTATTTAATCCTTTTTTCAATTGAAATTTAGAATATAATTCTTTTGTGTTTCAGAGTTACCACTGAAAGCCCTCAAGTTTACTTTAGATTTTGTTGATTTGAAGAATAAATTTTTCTATTTTGATATTGTTTTAGATTAATTTTATTATTGTGTAAACTTTTTGTTAATTTTAATTTCACCATTCGGGTTCTTTTTGAAAAGATAGGTTTTAAAAGTGAAGACAAAATAAAATTATGAAATTATTGGTAATTTCATAATTTTTTTTTACTTTGAGAATAACCTTTGAAAAAGGATGGTAGTAATTTTTTTAAAACACTTGTGTTTTCATTTCAAAAATGTTTGTTCAAAAATAATATCGTCAAAATTAAGAGTTTTATTGAAAATTTTTACTATTTGTTCTGTAACATTTTGAAGTCCAGTGAAGAAGACTTTAATCAAACAGAAATTGAAAATATAAGACCTTTAGTCATTCTTGATTCACTTTGAAAAAAAAATCAATTTTTGGTAGAAATTTGGATATTGGAGAAATAAAATGAGAGCTTTTATGATTTTATTGTAATTTAGATTTCCTGAGTTTAATTTTTAAAACAAGTGTTTTATAAAATTATTTGTTTTTTGAGAGTTTTGCTTTTCTTTTATCTTTTAACTTTTTTAGTATCAACTCTTATTGGCTTATCAAGGGCAAGAGAGGCTAAAAAGAGGATCTGTCTACTTTTTACTTTTTAAATAATCAAAAATTTCTACTTTTTCTATTTATCTTTTCTAAACTATCATTATTCAAAGGGCCAATGTGTTGTTCAATTCGAAACTCCACCACACTCAATTTTAAAAATCAAATAAAAACGTTAATAAAAATTCCACAAATATATTCCAATTTAAAGATAAAAAAAAAAATTGTCAAGAAATCATTAATCATTCTAGTCCTGGTATATTATTAAACATTCTAAACCGATCAATTTTAACCCTTTGGTATAGGGAGAAAACAAAAAAATCACAATCCTCAAAATCTATATAACAAAATTGACTTAAAATTAAGAGTGAACTGTATAATTAAATTTTAAAATTAGAATTATTTTTATCACTTTTAATATATTTTTTAATACTTTAATTAGAAGAAAGACATATGGCTGTTGTGAATTTTATTTAAATTAAAGAAAAAACTGTTGAAAAAATTACTCAAAATTATCCAAATTAAATATAAAATTTTGAAAAAATTATTAAAATCAACAATCGAATGTAATTAAAACTCTTATTTCAATAAATGTTTAACAATTCTCATAATAAAGGTTTTCTCTAAAATTTATAATTTATTGAAAGAATAATTACTGTTGAGAGAAAAATGTTGGACACAATTTTTAATTGGAAACATATGTAAAATTGAAAATCAAATCCTATTGATAACTAGGTGAAATTTATATAAATCCAGGCTTAAATGTGTTACAAGTTCATTAATCTGTAGTGTGTGTAGAATACTCATTTGAATGGATGATAACTAAAAGTAGATCATGCTATTTTAACAATAATCCAAGTTTTAGTAAAGTTTACTCTTATTTCTGAAAATGTTAATTTTTAAACTTGCTTTAAATTATCAGAGATAAGGTTTTGAAAAAGTATAATTACAATAATCCTTATTCTAATAAGTAGATTATTGTTATTTTCTTTAGTTATTTCACAAACGAAAGAAATTAAAAATTATTTTCAGTAAGGTTCCCAATGAAAATTGGTGTCCAACTATTTTTCACTGTCAAACATTTTTCTCTCAACAGTTAGTATAATTTAGATTAAAATTTCCAGTTAACTTCTCAATTAATGATTTAGATTTTGATTTTTTTTTCTTTTAGACATTTATCCAAGAGACAAAAGGGATATATTTAGAATTGTTAATCAACACCCAATTATTATGGCGAATGATTGTTTGATTATTTATTTAATTTTCTTGAAATTGTAAATATTTTTCAATTTTTTCTAATATTTTCGATTGATTTTAAAAAAAGAATTTACCGTATTTTTCGAATTTCTTATGAAATAGTAACTAGGAAAATATTGGAATTAACAATAATTTTAATCAACATGTTATTAATTTAAGTACTTCTTTTTCGTCAAAGTTTATATTTAAAAATAACCATTCAATCCTTTAAAGGGATGTTCATCTACCATAAAGAGAAATATAGTGATTTTGTCTAGTTAACAGTTTGAAACAAAATTATAATAATGTCCACCCCCGATATAAAAAGGAAATGACTATATTAAATAAAATATTTTTTAGAATGAACTTTTTTATTGAAATCTAATTTACTTTTAAAAACACTTGACAATTTTTCATAATTATTTTTTTGTAATTACAAACTAAAATTCCAAATTTTCACACATTTAAAACGGCAAAAACAATCAGAATAATATAATTTCATTCAAAGGAAAAATTATTTTGATTTTTGTTAAAATAATAAAATCATTTTTACATCTTTTTAGTATTTTTGTATTCATTTCATTTTTCGTATTACCAAAGTTATTTCATCTGATGAAAAAAATTTTTCAACCCTTGATATTATGTTAAACTTGAGTTAGTCCAAAATAGAAGAACTAAAATAAAATTAGTTGTTCGTCTCTAAAATTTGATTTATCAATAATTGTTAATGAAATTTCCACGAATTTATCAATAATTTTTTTGGTTTTGCTCTCTGTTCTAAATTGTTAATTCACCGATAATTTTTTAGAATTAATAATTATTACTTTTTTGTTTAGGGAGTTTTTTTATATTATAAATTATTGTTAAAATTTCAATTAACGAATGGACCTAATTTGGCATTTCTTCTGGAATTTATTAAATAAGATTTTTTTTTCAAAAATTGAATTTTGGTGTGTTAAAAAGTTTGAATTTGAGTTTACATTTAGAACTAACACCATTCTATTTCCAATCTGAAAATGGGATATTATTTCTTAAACCTTTTTGAAAATCCAAAAACCAATTGTAAAGATATTCTAAACACATAAATATATTCAAATATATCAGCACGGGTGTTTTTTTTTATTCGATTTCTATATTTTATTATCAACAAACTTCAAAATATATTGCTTATAATGTACAAGTGTTAATTCACCCCATTTTGCGAATCTAAGAATACTTCCATTTTTTGGAATGTGAGTAGTTATATTTTTTCTTCGTAAATGTGGTTATGTTTTACTAAAATTAACTCATTGAATGAACAATAATAATTCCTTGTTTTCAGGCCAAACCTTTGCAACTAAAGGTATTGGGTAAACTAACCTGCTACGATAGTAGTGATTGAGAAATTTTCAAAATAATAAACATAAAATAAAACAAACACTAATCTGCTTTTCATCAATACACTTATAAAAAACTTTGCAATAAAATTAATAAGTTTTATTATTATTTTTTTAAATCTCTTTTATTTCCTTTATTTCTCTTTCGCTTTTTCTTGTCTTTGTTTAAAAAGAAAATTTTTACTTTTCATTTTTTTTTTTAGAAAAGTTAAACTTTGAGCTATGATCTTGTTACATTCTAGAGAGGATAAAAAAAACTCTAAACCTATATTTTTATTTTATGGAAGTACCGCCAAGTACCGGAGAGTAACATCAAGTGGCTAGGTTTTCTTGGGGTTATCTGTTTTATTATTGAAGTGTTCTAGGTTTTTTTACTTTGGAAATAAACCTAACAAAAATCAATAAATTTTCCAAATAAACAGAAATTAAAAAAAGTCTAACATGAAGTGCTTATGTTTTTTTTGATTTGAGAAATAAACAGAAAACTCAAGAAAAGCTAACAGTGCTTTTTTTTAATTAAAAAGAATGGGGATAAATCATAGATTTTACTCAATTCTTTTAAATTCTGGAAAAGCTAACTGCGTTTTTTTTTTTTGAGGTTTTCTCGAAATAAACCGAAAATTAAATAAATTTTCAGTTTATTTCTCAAATTAAAAAAAAACCTAACGGCAAATAGGAGGTAAATTTGCTAATATCCTCCCTTCAAAAAATAATAAAAAAAAAAATATTGAATAAATTTTTAATATGGATTTTTTTCCATTAAACAATCTAAAAGAAAATTTAAAATTAATATTAATTCAAATATTATTTGTTGTTTTATGTATATATATTTATTTAAAAATTTTTATAATAGAAGTAAATATAATTTAATTATTACTGATTCTGTGATGTATTATTTTAATTGTGTAAATTATATCTGATTGATCTACTTCAAATCATTTATCTTCTTTAATAAACAAAGAAATTAATAAATTATTTTTTTTGTTCAATATCTTGTTTCTTTTTGTTTTTTTCTTCTTCCTTTTTTAGATTTTTTTTATATGATTCCATTCTTAATCTTTTTTCAATTTCTCTGTTTTGGATTTTATTTTCAATAAGGTCATGTAGAGCTATTACGGATCTAACCATTGAAGAAAGGTAAATTGTTAAAGTCATGTCATTATTTGTTATTGAAATTTGTGAATTTAAATTGTTTGTATCCAAATTTAATCCAATGTTAAAAATGTCTTGAATATTGGAGATAATTAAATGGTTGGGCTTTAGCTTCCCTGCTAACACGTCTTGTAAATATTTGGTCATTTCATTTAATCTTTCTTTAAAGCCCTTAAGTGCTGAGATTTTGGATCCAATGCTTGTTGTTAAATTGTTCACAGTCGTGTCCTTAATGTCACGTAAAAGATGCTCAACACCAACTTCTTCGGCTTCAAAGGCTCCAACTTCGCTTGGGCAATGCTTAAAAGTTCTTTTTGATTCTTGACCATCTTTTTTAACTTCTTCAATCGATCGAAACGATTTGACTGGAATTTCAAGCGCACCATCGCCTTGATGAACATTGATAATTACAAAGGCGGGGTCTTGAGTATATTTCCGAAATATTTCATGAATATCAAGATCAGATTTTCTAATAGATGGACCTGTGCTATACCATCCAACAACACGCTCCTTAGCTATTATTGTGTTTTTTTTTTTTTTTTTTTTTTTTTTTTTGGTTTTTTTTGTGTTTAGTTTTTTTATTGCGATGTGTTTTATTTTTTGAGTTTTCAAGTTTGGAATTAAGGATTAGAATTTTGGATCTAAAACAAATCATAATAAAATGAAAAGAAAAAAATCTTTCAACTTTTTTGTGGTTTTTTTCTTTTGAGAGGAATAGTAACCTGAATTGAAAAAAGATAAAAAGAGTAAAAAAAAAAAAGAAAAAACAAAAAATGTCAAAGATTTTTTTCAATAAAAAGCCCTTTTATTTTCTTTTTCTTGTTTTTTCTTTATCTTTTTCAAAAATTCAACTTAAATACCACATTCCTTGAATAATTTTTTTAATGTTGGCTTTTTGAAATAACAAGATTCAGATCGTTTTTTGTTTTTTCCTTTTGCAAAGAAGGTTTTGGCAATTAAATTTCGAGAATCTTAAGAGGAAGGAGAATTGAAAACAAAACAAAGAAGAGTTTCTTACCATTAACTTTTTTGTGCATTTCAAACATTGTTTCTAAAAAATTGTGGTCAATAAACCATACGTCAGGCTTTTCTAATTTTTCATCAAAAGGAACTTTTGTTTTTTTTGAAGTTTTTTGGATGTTTTTTGTTATTTTTTTTGTTAGTCGGTTTTGAACGATTTATAAAAATTATTAATCTGGATTTAAGAAAAGAAAAGTAAATCCTTCGATAAGGACAGCTGTTGTTGTATTAATCTTGTAAGAATATTTTTAAGCAAGATCTTACCAGCAAAGCTATTTGTAATATGAAGAGTTTTCTCTGGTGGACTTTCAGTTAATAAACACCCAACAACACGCTTTTGAGGTGCTTGTTTTGATCTTTTAAAATGATCAACAACCGACAACAAGACCAAAGGGTGAACTACTACTTTGTCAAATGTATTTTCGCTCATATTTTAGAAAAGAAATAATAATAAAAAAGAAAAAAATGTTTAATCAGTTCTGAAAAGTTATTTGAATTTGTTATACCTTTTCTAACAAAAATGAAAGTGTTTTCAAAAAAGTTTAAATCAACTCTAATCTTCATAATTGTTCTTTTATTGTTTTTTCGCTCTAATTCTTATTTATTTCTTTAAGGGTTATTTTTTTGATTCTTGTATCAATTCACTTGAAATGTAGAACTATATAACTTGGCAGTGTAGAATTTTTGAAAATTATTCCAAAAAAGTTAAAGATTTAGCAATTATACAACATCAGTTAAAGTCGGATTAAAAAGACAAAATGCATAAAATCATAAAAATATAAAGAATATTTTTTTTGACTTTAATAAAAATATATTAAATAATCAAGAAAACACACTTTTGTATTTTATTACCAGAATTAAAACAGACGAATGAAAAAATTTCTGAACAATTATTGAAATTAAAATTTTTTCTTTATAAAATCCTTCACCTACAAGCACAGAAAAATAAAACAAAAAATATTGAGTTCGATGAAACTAAACTATATTTCAAAATCATTGCCCCATTAAAAATCAAATTATTAAAATAAATATTTTTATAAATTGAAGTTATCTATTATAATAAAAAAATTAAGTTTTTAAAATTCAGTTCTATACACTAGAGATATTTGTTTTTCATCTAAAAATGAAATAAAAAAAAAAATAAAAAAAAATTAGGCACATTTATTATAAAATTTAGTTTATTACCTTAAAAAACATTAAATTATTAATTGTCCACAAGTTCCCCAACATTAGATAACTTCAAATTCTTGAGGTTATATTTATTGTAATTTTTAGTGATACTATAATTTTATAAAACTCTCCAGATTTGAAAAAAAAAAAAAAAAAAATGGTATGTTTCAGGGCTAAAAATACAACTCACTTGAGAAAATGAATTTTAGTTTAGTATAATGCTAGGAAATTTATTTAAATTGATAATAAATTTAATTTTTTAAAATGTACCATTCATCCAATAATATCAATTTATAAAAAAAAAATTACCAATGATAATTATTACATGTCATTGGGCTTACAGTATTTAAAAGAATCGAGTAAAATCTATAGATTTTGTAACATACTATAAACCATGAAAAACTTATTTGAAAAGTTCCTGGAGTTTTTTAGAATCTAACAGGATAGAGTAAAATCAAAGATTTTTGTCCAATGTTGTGGAAACATGGAAAACCTAATGAAAAATGCTCATCACACGAGTAGGTTTTCCATAATTCATAAGAATAAATGTCGTATTATTAACAGCAATCATTTGTCACTTTTTTTAACAACTCTTTATACTAATATAAAGAAAAATTTGTTAAGGAAAAATCTAAACAAACATAAACCATAAAAAATTTAATCCACAGATTGAAAAAATTATTTCTTTTTTGTATTCTTTTTTTTGAAATTAAAATTATTTTTCATTATTAATGAAATTTGAATTATTTAAAATTAATTTATTCTGAGAAAAGAGTTACCAAAGAAAATTTAACAGTATAAATAAAAATAAAAGAAGAAAATCAATTCAAATCCCCTAATAAAACAATGATTATATCATCCCTATCACCAAATTATAAATTTCTTCAGAGTTCTTATATTTTCCAGAATTTAAAAGAATATAGGATAATCAAGGAGTTTGTTTATTACTGTCAAATTCTGGATAAAACTGTTAAAACCTTTTAAATTTTATAAATAAATTGAACAAGATGATAGAATTTCTTTTTATTTCTTTAATCAAGAAAAACCACCACTAACTTTATTTGGACACTTAATGTTTTTTGAAAAATCACAAGGTTTAACCAATAGAACGGAAAACGCAAGAAAAATACTGTTATGTTTTTTAAGTGAAACAATGGGGTAAAATAGTAGATTGTTTAAACATTCTTTTCAATCAGGAAAATTTTCTTTCTTTTTCTTTTTTTTTATATAAAAAAAAACTTCTGTGAGGTTTCCTATAGTTTTCTGTTAAATCAGAAAATCGATAGATAACCAATAAAATTGAAAAAATCAAGAAAATCCCAACACTTGAAGGTACTCTACAGACACTGTACGTCTCGTGACATCATTCTATGGTACTCTGTGATATCATATAACATTTCAACCGAATTTATAGTAAAATAAAGAACCCAAGAAAAAGATTCTTCATACCAAAAAAATAATCCACAATCTGTTACAGTCAGTTTCACTTTTAAGGCACAAATTTTCAACGAAATTTAAGGCACAAAAAAATCTAATTAAGGCACAAAATTTGGAATTTTAATTTTTACAATTTATTTTTACTAGAATCTGAATTTTGTGCTTTAATTTGAGATTTTTTTTGTGTCTTAAATTTCGTTGAAAGTTTGTGCCTTAAAAGTGAAACCGGATGTATTAGTAATTTTTATTCAATTATCTATTGTTTTTTTTTTAATTTAGAATAATGGGGCCAAATCTTTGGTGTTATATAATTCTTTTTTTTTTAAAAAAAACGAAACACTTCTTCGATGAGTCGCGATACATGAGAGCGATTATATATATTTTTACCATTTTGAATATTATTAATTTTCAATTGTTTATTATTATTATTTCTCTATTACCAGAATTATTTTATTTTGAAAAAGTTTGACTAATTATAAAAATTCGAGTAAGAGTTATAACACCATATCTGAAAAGACTTTGAATTTTTCAACTGGTTATTTTTTATTTTTTAAAGATAAATCATCTTGATAACTTGAGTGCATTTAATAAACTCCAAATTATTTCAAAGTCTCTAACTTTATATACAATTTTCAAGAAATAAAAAAACGATTATTAAAATAAAATATTTCGAAATCCATCGAATTCGAGGAATTCATTATTTTATCTTATATTAAAAAAAAAAAAATGCACTTTTAGATTTTAACATATTTCCAAAAAAAAAAAAAAAAAACTCATTTCTGAAGGTTAAAATTTGAAATAAAATAACCAAAGAGCAAAAATAGAAAAAAAAAGAAAAAAATAAATTCTTATGAAGATTTTTTATAGTATCAAGAATTTGGAAAAATAAAAGTAAAAGTAAAAAATAAATTAGAAAAAAAGATGCATATTAAAATAAATAATTAAAAATTTTAATTCTAATTATTAAAATAAAGAAAAAACAATAAAAACAATAAAGAGACACACACCCACAAAAAAAAAAAATAAACTAAATAAAATGAAAAATTGTGATTGCTTTAATTAACTTGTGTTGACTTGACTTTATTCCAGTCTCTTAATAAACTGAAAACCCTTCTTGAACTGTTTGTGTTATTGATTTGTTCTTTAATTTTTTTTTTCAATAAGATGATGTTATCTTTATCGAAATTCTGGTCAAGGTTGATAAATTCCTTTGTGAAACCTAATTCTGTTTCTGATTGGATTTTACTTAAGGGCATCTGTTTCAAAAACCAAATTTCTTGAGTGTATTCGTCTATCGAGCGATCTGAGCTAAAGTATGTTGATTTACAGCAATTCATGATACTCATTTGTACCCATTGGTCATTATCTGAAAAGATTGTGTTGATTTGCTCCCAGGTTTGTATGTAATTTAAAAAATCATGAGAAATTAGATAATGGTCCATACCCCGTATTTCGTTGATGATGTGGCTATAGGCGATGTGGGGCCCAAATTGTCCCTGTCGGATGGAATTGATTATTACTTTCAATTTGTCAAGCATGATGTTCCTTGTACCCATTTCGATATTTTTTTGTCGGATTTCCTTGATGTCTTTGCTTTTGCAACCAAAGCTGAAAATATTTTCCATCCCAATTTTTTCAATAACCTCTGGGATTATTCCAGCATGCGTAGCAAGTAAAATTGTGCCATTGAATAAAAATTTTATGATTGATGTTCCATTAACCTCCTCGTTTGGCAAGGATAGGAATTGAGCAATATCTGATCCCAAGAGCAGCAGCCTTTTGATTTCCAATGAATATTCTGGGATATAGATTATTTTCAAATAGTTATTAATTGAGGCGTCATTGTTAATAACCTTTGCCAGATTCTTGATCAAAAGAGTGATCCCCTCCCCATCTGGGTCATTTGGCTTTGCAGTGCCTGTGAAAAAGATCACCCTTTTATGTAAATTCTTGATATTACTGGTCTTGTTCTGATCATTCCTGTTTACGTTCTTATTGTAGTCCTGTTTTCCCTTTTCGAAAGTCTTCTTGAGAACAAAATATTGGTGGATGATGCCAAAAATATTGAGCATGTGTCTTTTTAAGCAATGGAATCTGTTGATTTGTACATCATATATAACATTTTTGTAATCGATCTGGACCTTGTAGTGCCTTTTAACATATTCCATCAATTGCTTTTTGTGAAATATTTTAATTGCTTGCCATCTTATGAGAAATTCCTCATTATTTAAAAGGTCACCCAATTTATTCAATTCCTTTAAATCGGTGATCCAATTTTCCGATCCCAAAAATTTTGTTAACAAGTTTGACAATTGTGGGTTCAATAAATTGATCCACCTTCTTTGCGTCAAACCGTTTGTAATATTCACAAACTTTTCAGGAAACAATGTATAAAAGTCCTTATAGGTTTGACTTTTTAATAAATTGCTTTGATTTAAAGATGTTCCATTGATTGTGTGACCGCCGACAGCAAGCAGCCATGACATTCTGATCCGATCTTCAAAGGTGTTTTCAATCAGGGACACCCTTGTGCACAACCGGTAATCCTTATACCCGATCTCTCTGACCTTCTGTAACATTGCATAGTTGATCTCCTCAATGATTTGCATGTGTCTTGGCAAAAGTGTTTTGATGAATTTGCAAGGGATCTTGTTAAAGGTTTCTGAGATTAAAGTGTGGTTTGTGTATGAAAAGGTTTTTTGTGTAATTTCCCATGCCTTGTCCCATGTGAGGTTTTCTTGATCGATCAAAAGTCTCATCAGCTCAGGGATCGCTAGCGCAGATTTGACATCATTCAAATGAATCGCGACATATTTGTTCAATTTGCTTAGGGGAACTTTGTAGTTGACTTTCATTCTTCGAATTATATCAGCTAGCGAGGCTGCAACTAAAAAGTATATTTGCTTCCATTTGAGCTCTCTGCTCTTGTACTCACAAACATTAGGAGAATACAAATAATTCGTTAAGGATTCTGCTTCGATTTTGCGTTTTTTGATCCTAGTCATATCACCAAACTTGGAGTCCTCCTCAACATAGACTCCCTTATATAAATGCGAAGACCACAACCGTAATGTGTTTGTGTTGTCAGTGCCATACCCTGAGATTAACAAATCGTTCGCCTTTGCTATTACATACTCTTTTGGCTCCCATATACATTGCTTAAGCCCAGTTTTCTGATTTACAGTTTTTTTGACTTCACCATAAAAGCCAATCTTCATTCGTATGAAATTGTTTGGTATTATAAATGGTGAGCTTTGTTGTTCTGCCCATATTTCATCCAACTCATTTAATTCTTCACTTTTTTTTAAATTCCCATATTTGTAATATAATCCATATCCCCTATTGATTTTTTTTTTTGGTTGGTAAACAATAATTGTTGGTTATATAATAGTTGGAGGATATTTAATGATGAAAAATTTTAGGATAATTGTTTTGATTGTTTTGAGAAAAAAAAGTTGAAAAAATGGATAAATTAGTCTGAAACATAATACAAAAATAAAACATGTATTAATAATTAGGCAGGCGAAACATGTAATACAATAAGTTTTTGATTTCAAATACTAGTAACTTTTTCTTATTTTAATATATGACAATTTTTTTATTGTGAATATATCTTATTATTATTTTTTCAAAATATTTAGAACTGGTGAATTTTGAAGATTTAATTGACGCACTTGAAAGAAAATTTGAAGAATTTGTTTATATTGGATAGGAATTTCGAAAAATATTAAAGTAATTATTTTATACTTAAAAAAATATACTTAATTTATTCAAATCTTCGATTCCTAATCAATTTTTTCTTTTTGTTTTACTAAAAAAATTCTAGGAAAAACAATCAAACAAAGCTTACAAATAATAATATTCCCAAAATACTGTTTTAAATCTCTCCAAAATTCAACTAAAAATCCAAAGAAATACTTTTGCTATTTGATTATTTTTAATCAATACTTAATAATCTAATTATAATTATCTCCATGAGTTTGGAAATAACCCAAAGGTTTATCAGTATCAATAAATTTTCCTCTTATTTTATAAAATTTTTTAAATATTTTGAAACAAATAAAACTATTTCAAATTAATAATTTTAAAAAAAAAAATAGATAATATCAAATAACTGATTTTAATAATAAAATTTTGTTGTTTATACTCTGAATATTTGAAAAGTAATTTTGCCTAATCTTTTAAATTTCAATAAATTTAATAAAAATTATTAAAAATAAAATAAATGAACAATTTTTTTTATTCTCTTAAGTGATTCAATATTGGGTTTATTTTTCTTGAATGTTTAAGATAAAAATAAATTTCCAATGTTATTTGTTCATATAGAAGATCAGAAATTTCTAAAAGTGATAAATCAGAAAAAGAAAATTTTTGTTCAATTTTTCTTTTTTTTCAATCCAAAAATTCAAAAATAGAACTATCAGGATCTTTTTACTGAAAATTTCGTTTTGAAAAAAATGAATTCTAATAAATGAACTCTCATTTCTCTAAAGTTGAAATAGGAATATATTTCTTGAGTTTAAATTGTATCACTATGTAAATTAGTATTCCATTTCCTTTGGGAAAATCTCTAATAAGATTTACTAATCTGTTAGATGAATTATAAAATTCAAGTATTTAAACCCTGTTTTTTTGTTGATCATAAAATAATTGAACAAGTTTGTAAAAAAAAAAAAAAAAAATAAATAAACAAAAAAAAAAAAAAAGCATACCATCCAGGATAATTTTGAGTTGATAAAGTTTCTAAAAACGAATAACTAATTCTACCCAAACCACCATTGACCGTGGAAGGTTCTTTTTCCAAATCGGACAATTCCTTTAGGCTGTACCCAAACCCAGCCAAGCTTTCAGAATATTTGTCTTCCAAATCTAGATTTTTAATTGATTGTTGTAAATATTTTCCAATCATGTATTCCACAGAAATGAAATTTACTTGTTTAACATGGTTTTTTCGATAGTGCTTTTGTGTGTCATATGACAATTGTACTAATTGATCACGTACTGAATGGGCCATTGCAAGGTACATTCTTAATAAATTGAATTGTTGATCCAATCTTGGCACAGTCATCTTTAAATGATAAATAATGTGTCTCTGTAAACTTTGAACATCTGTTTTGAAGTTTGAAAATTAAATTTTTTTATCAAAATAGAAAAAGTGGATAACAGAAAATTTAAAAAAATTAAAATCATTAAAAGAGGTTTCAAAAATATATGTGATTCAAAAGGTGCAAGGATAATTACACAAAGTGTGTCAAAGATTTCTTTTTTTAAAATATTAAGAGATCATTACCTGTCTTTAAATACTGAGACAAAAGCCTTTTGATTAATTTTTTATTTGGCTGGTTCTTTGTCTTTGTTTGGTTAGAGTTTGAAATTTGTTGACTCTTGCTTTTGTTTTGCTTCTCTATTTTAGAAAGAGTAAAAGAATTTTGAAAGAAGAAATATTAATAGAAGAAAAAGGGGTAAAGATCAATAAAAGATAAGTGACAAAGAAAAATTTTACTTAAAAGAAACAAGGACCCATTCAATTGTTTTTGAAATTGTTCTTTGTGTAGCATCAAATTAATTAAAAAATAAAGTAAAAATAATTAAAAAAAAAAAAAAATAAAAACGGAAAAAATTATAAATTGTCGTCTCAAAATAGAAAAAAGAGAAATTTATGTTTTTAATACAAGGTTCAGATTATCAGATAAGAAATTGAATAGAATGAATAAATTGTCGTTTTTTAAGATTTCATAAAACGTGTACGTAATCTGTATCATTTTGAAAATTCTATAAGAGTTTCAATTTTTTGAATAAAATGGGTTTTAAAAAGCTTTTTCCAATACCTCACCAATCAACAAAAAAACAGATTACTTAAAAGAAACCATCATCTAATTTAATCTTTAATTTTTTTCTCCGTTTTTTGTTTAATTTTTCAGTTTTGATCAATAAACCCTAAATTACCAACGAGTGTTTCTTGGAATATTTTCAATGATTTTTTTTAAATCACTTTGGAACAAAGATGATCAAAATAATTTTTTTTTCATTTAGAGATTGTAGGAAATTGATTTGACTTTTTTCAAGGAATCAAGGGCAAAAATCTTTCTTAAAAAATTTTCGAGAAATCCAGAATTTTCTCCTTTTCTTCTAGTTTTTAGAAAAAATTTCGATTTAATTATTTGGTCAAAAGATTTAGCGAATGACAATCATATTAGACGAAGCCCATTGTCTCTATTCGTTTTGTAAATTTGACATCTTTTGATCTTTTCTAAATATATTTTCCTAAATTACTGATTGAGTTTCGAAAGACTTTAGTTGAATGCAACAATTTATAAAAATTATTTAGTCTTCAACGTATTAAGTCTGTTAGGAAAGTTTCAACTGTTTTAAAATGTGAGGACTATATGTTTTCAAAAGTCTTAAATAAACCTCGTAAAAAGAGCGAATTAAAAAGTTGCAAGTCACTCTTTATGAACTCTAGTATACAAGTTTTTGAAAACATATTTAATAATGTGTTTATCAGTTATCCTAATCAAAATATTTGGAATAATTTATTTCTTTACATAATTGTTGATCTGAACATAAGATATTTTTTGATTTTATGATTCTTTTGAGAAGAAATTGCGATTTTTTTGGGATCAAATTTAAATTATTGAAACTTTAATGAAAATTTCTATCTTGAAAAATGGTTTCTTCTTTCAGAAAATATTTTAGGAAACCAAGATCCAAGAGAGACATTAAAATCAAATAGTTTGAGCATTTTTTGAACTGTTAAACCGAGATCTCATTTTGATATTTTTTTACTTTAATTTTTAATTCCTTTTGACTTTGAGAGAAATACTCTCAAAAAATTTTCCATTAACAAATTCGTTTTTTCTGAAGATTAATTTTTACAAGTTTTTAATCGTCAACTAAAAATTGGTCTTTATAAACGCTTTGGTTCATATGGTTTGTCAATTTTATGTGTTTGACCCTCTTGAAAATAACTTATTAAAAGGAAATAAAAATCATAATTATTCCTAAAAACAAAATATTATTCGTTCCTAATTATAACAACGATGATTTGAAAAGCTTTGGTTTTGTTAAGAAAATTTTCAGTTCACCAACTATCACTTTTAGATCTTTAAAAAGTGATTTAAAACCGAGTAGCAATTTTTGTCTGTGTAAGGAATAAGTGTTATTTTTGGAAAAGTCTTTTATTCTTCGGATCAAGATTCTTTCAAAACAAACAAAACTAAATTTTTTTCTTTTTAGAAACTTGAAATAGTGTTAGAAATTTGTTGACTATTTTTTAAGATCTTCAAAAAACTTATTGGTTTCACTTTTAGCAAAAGGGAGTGTAGTTGAATAATTAACCCACAGTTTGAACTTTCACCTGTTACAGAGTTTTAGCTCTCAAAGGGAAATAGTTTCTTTCTGTAGATCGAAAAGAATATCGAAAATATTGAAAATATCCAATCAAATAGAAATAATGTTCCTTAAATAATTTTTTAACGAAGAATTATGAAGTTTTTGAAAGATTAAATCGGAATTAATTCACAAAAAAATGAGAAAAAGATCATTTTTGACTTTTAATAAAAAAAATCACCAGAATTTATATAAATTGAAATTAAGGACAAAGTTTTCAGGTGAAATCAGTCAAATTATGTATAAAAACAGCCTTGAAAGAGTTTTATAATCTCAGTTATATTTAAACAACGAGAATTTGTGTTAGTGAAATGGTAATTTTCACAATTATCCCGACAAGAATAGCAGATACATACAAATTCTTTCAAGACTTTTTCCAACTTTCAGACTAACAGTCAGCAAGATTCCAGTCTCTGATATTCTTTCATATTTTTTCAAATTTCAAATACTCCAGACAAACTTTTTATAAACTAAAAAAGGGTAAAAAAATAATATTAACAAAAAATAACATTTTGAATTTAATCAAAATTTTGGACAGTTATCTTTAAATATAATATTTGTTACATTTCAATAACTGAAACTCTTTTTATTAAAACCGAAAAGTGGAAAGTTGTTTCAATTACTAATTGTTAAAAGTTTGAATTGTAAAAATTTTTAATTGAAAGTTGTTGAATTTTGATCTTATAATTTCTTTCAAAATTTGGAATAACTGTTGAGAGAAAAATGTTGGACAGAGAAAAATGGTTGGACACCAATTTTAATTTTGGACCTTACTGAAAATGATTTTTAATTTTGATCGTTTGTGAAATAACTAAAGAAAATAAAAAAAATCTACTTATTAGAATAACTATTAATGTAATTCTACTTTTTCAAAACCTTATCTCTTATAATTTAAAGCAAGTTTAAAAATTACCATTTTCAGAATTAATAGTAAACTTTACTAAAACTTGGATTTTTGTTAAAATAACATGATCTACTTTTAGTTATCAACCATTCAAAGGAGTATTCTATACACTCCACAGATTAATGTTTTTGTAACACCATTAAACCCGGATTTATATAAAATTCACCTAGCTATCAATAGGATTTGATTTTCAATTTTACTAATATTCCGAATTAAAAATGGTGTCAAACCTTTTTTCTGTGTCCAAAAATTTTCTCTCAACAGTAATTTAAAAAAAAAAAAGTGTTATTTAAGTTCAAAAAGTGACTACATTGTTTGTACTATTTTTTTCATTATTACTTTTTCCAGATCATGTCAAAATTTGATTTTAATATTTTAGAATTGTGATTTCAACATCCGAGCTCACATTATTGTCTTTTCTGTTCTACATCTTTTTTACATTTGCTTTATCAATTATGAAATGTTCTCAAATTTGAACTTTCACTTGAAAATACCCAAAAGCCATTTTTTTACTATTTTTTTTTGAGATATTTTAAATTTCTTTTTCATTGAAAAACAAAGAAAAAAAGTGTGCCTGAAAAGTAAAAGATAACAAAAAATGTTTTTTTTTTTCACCAATTTCTTCTGAATGAAAATACTTTTTGAGAAGTATAATTGAAAAAACACAATAACTCGATACTCTCCAGTGTGGGAACGTGGCCCTAAAGACTAAATTTTTAAAACAAAAATACTTTTATATTTTGCCAACCTTTAAAATTAAACAAAGATTTAACGAAAAACGCCAATTGAAACCTGAATCAAGTTTGTATATATTAATTTCCATCTTCAAAAAAAATATAAAAGATTAAAATATTCACCCAAATCTAAAAAAAAAATAGGGGGTTTAATTTTAACATTTGTTAAAGGTTTCCAAATATTCCCAACATCACAAAACCCAGATATTTTTTCAAAAAAATATCTTTAAATCCTGTATTTTTCAAATACACTCGCATAATAAATATTATTCTATATAAAAATTTTCAAAAAGGATTGCAACTTTATTTTAGATTAATGGGAATTGAAAAAAAAGAAAGATCGAAGTGATTTTTTTTATATTTAATTGAAAATTTTTTTGAAAATCTATTTGAATTGGTGATGAGATTATTTTAATCTATTTTTTCAATAGTCTAGATATGAATAATATTTAAACAATTTAAAAATAAAATAAAATCTCTCTTTCAAAAGATATCAGTAAATTAAATTGAAAACAATATTTTTTTTTCCTTTTTGATAATATTTTTTATCATTTTCTTTTTTTTTTCTTTTTTCCATGTTTGAGTTGTAATATATTTTCAAGGTTTTTTTCTGTAAATAATTGGAACATTTATTCTTTTTTCATTCTTAACATTCAATATAAATTCCATCTAATACAATTAATTTTAAAAAAACAAAATACGCAAAAAATATGTGTTATTTAATAAGTAGGGTAATTTTGAAAAAGGGGGTATTCGAATATTAATGAGATAAATAAAAATTTCTTCTTAATGGCAGGAAATTATCAATTGAAAAATAATTTATAAAGGATGTAAAACTGAAATCGAATATGTATTTTTGGCGAAATTTACTTTTCAGAATTTATTTTTTCTTTGCCATGAAGCTTGAAAAATGATTTGTGAAATTTTAATGTTTTATTATTAAAAATGTGATAATTTCTTTAACTGTGCTACTTTTGTATACCCCCCCCCCACAGTTAATAGAGTAATTATTTACCCAAGAGTACAATTAAATCCAATAAACACCCTTCATTTATCAACTTTAGAGAAACGGGCTAAAATTTTTTATTAGAATTCATTTTCACCAATTATATTTTCAGTCAATAGAGACCCGAACCCTTTTTTTTTGCTTGAATTTTATGAATCAAAAATTAGAAAACATTTAACAAAAAAAAATTAATTTTTGAAGAAATATCGCTTTTAATAATTTCTGTGAGTTTGTATGAATAAATAACCTTAGAATTTGTTCTTATTTTAAAAATACAATTAAAATAAAGTAAATTTTAAATCATTGAATAACCAGAAAAAATTGATCTTTTATTTTTTTCCCAATGTTATTACTTAATTTTCTTGAAATTTAAAAGATTTTTTAATATTATTTTTCAAATATTAAGAGTATAAATAAGGAGCTTTGGAAGATTTAAAAAAGTTATTTGATAATATCTATTATATTTTTTTTTATTCAAATTATTTTTTTATTTTGGTTTTATTTGAAAATCTTTAAAAAAGTTGAGAAATTTTTGTACAGTCTATTGACTCTGTTAATCTATGTTTTATTAATTATCCACTCAAAAAATTAAGATTCAGTTATTAAATAACTATAATCAAATTAAAGGGTATTACTATAGGTTAAAAGTTGAATTTTTGGAGCTTAGATGCAAATTATTTTGGGAGAGATTTTTAATCTAATAATTAAGGTATTTTTTAGGTATTTTTTCGTCCAATAGAAAGAAAAAATTGATTCCAACTATTTTTTGAATAACAAACTTATATTTTTTACAAGTTTCAAAGAATTATTAACAATTTTTTTGAAATTATTTTCATTTTTTTTAGCTTTGTAATTCCAAAACTTAGTGGTTTCATTTTTAAAGAACACATCTATACTTCCTTCATAGATGATCGGATTTCTTTCTTCTTTGTACGAAAATAATTCTTTTTTAAATAATTTGGAAAATATGTTTGTATTTTAAACTTTTTTAGAAATGAAAAAAAATGGGATCAAACTTTTAAAAACAATAATTAATTTCAGAAAATATCATTAAAAGTAAGTTTAGTATTGTATTAATCAGGTTTTTATTTCCCGCTTTCAATTTCAAGATGCTCTAAATTTGTTTTTTGAATTTGCTATTAAATTTTACTAGAAGATTTTTTTTTAGTTTACTTGTCACTTAAGGAAAGTCTATTTTTGAATTTTTCGAAAAAAAAAAATAAAAAATAAAAATAAAAAGTATTTTTAAACATAAAATATTGGTAAGAAAACATTTTTTCATTCGATTAAAAAATCAAAATTCAAGTGATTAGTCCATTGAAATAATAGCTGGTGTTTAACAGCGGCATTAAATAACTTTTAAATGGAAAATGAAAAAAATAATAATGATTTTGACAAAAAAATGAAATTTGGTGGAAAAAATTATGTTTCCAAAAATGTTCGAATGTATCAAAAAAAAAAAAAAAAAAAAAAAAAAAAAATTAAGGAAATGAGGAACAACAATAGTAGCAAGCGCCCAATGCACAATGATAAACAAAACTTAATAATAACCGCCATAATAGAAATATCTTGCATTCTCTTTTTGTCTTTTTAACTCTTTAATGGTAAGTTTAACAGTGCTTTTTTGGTAAAATTTGTATGCGCTAGGAAGCTCAAAAGTTTCTAAGGCCCATAATACATCTACCTGTAACAGATTATCGAACACTTCTAATGTGGAGCGATTTGGGAATGAATTGGTTCCAATTTTTAAAACTTTTAATTTTTTTAAAGCGTAAAAATGTTTGGGAAGTTTTTGAAGAAAATTGTTTTTGACGTCAAGACATTCTAAGTTTTTGAGCTTGCATATCTGTTCTGGCAATTCGTTTAGTGAGCAGGTATTCATTTCCAAAACCTTGAGATTCTGCAAGCCTTGAATTTCTCTGGGTATTGTTTCAAAGTGGGTGTGGCTTAGCTTCAAGGACACGACGCTGCCAAGGCTCTGTATTTCGATGATGTTGGGCAGCGAATTGTAGGAGAGGTTGATTGATTTCAAAAAGGGGAATTTCATTCTGGAGAATTGGAACAATTCCATCCGGTTATTTGAGAGATTTAGTTTGGTTAAACTTTGCCCGATCCTGTTTATTTCGGCTGGGCACTGGTGCACCTCGTTGCCCGAAATATTAAAATTGGTTAGTTTTTTGCAATCGAAAGCTTCTTCGGGCATCTTGGCAAATTGGTTGTTATTCAGCTTCAGCTTGGTGAGGCTTTGCAGTCTGGTAAAGCTTTGGGGCAGCGAAAACAGCCCGTTGCCGCGCAGGTTGAGCTCCTTGAGGTTGGCGAGGTTGCCGATCTTTGCGGGCAGCACTTGCATCCCCAGGTTCCGAGTAACGCGCAGCGTCGTGAGCGTCGTGATCTGTGTGATGCTCTTCGAGAGATGGGTGAGCCCATTTTGCACCAGTTCCAAATGCTTCAAGTTTTGCAGCTGTGCAAACGCGCGGATCGAGGTGTTTGTGACCATTTTGGGGCACCGAAAGATTTTCACAACTTGCAGCTGCGGGCAATACTTGACCAAGGCAGTCAATTCGTCCGCCCTCAGCTTCACATTGGTCCCGATTTGAAGATGCACCAGGCTTGGGTTCCTTTTGATAAATTTTTGGAAAACAGGCCCAGACACCTGCGTGAAGTTATTGTAACACTTCAATTCGGTTAGATAGCCCCGTGAGAGCATGTGGATTTTTTTTAAGATTTTCTCGTCAATTTTCGGCAAATAATTCAAATTTAATTTGTACCATAAGCTTGGATCAAAGCAAAAACTATACCACAGCTTGGAGACAAATGAGAATTTGAATAACTCTTTTTGGGTCAAATATTCCAAAACTTCGAAGATTAGCTCGTCTGGTAAGACTTGGAAAGGATCGTATAATTTTTTTTTTTTTTTTTTTTTATTTTGCTTTTTGGATTTGTTGTTGTTGTTGTTGTTGATTCGAATTTGTGAAAGATCTTTTTTGAGACTTTTGATCCCTTTTTCTTTTTCTTTTTCTTTTTCTTTTTCTTTTTCATTTTCATTTTCAATTTCTATTTCGATTTCTTTTTCATTGTTGTTTCCATTTTTTTTCTGGATTTCTTTTTCAGAATTTTTGGATTGAAACAACCCCTCAAGACTTTTCTTTTTTATAGCAATTAACAATTTATTTATTATTTCATTTGTAATCTGCTTTTTTTCATCAAAATATGAATTTATTACTAACCCGAGATCGCTAATAGTCTCATTGTCAAATGGAATTTCCTTTTCGAGAATTTCTGTTTCCAAATATTCGCTTATAAAAGCAATCATATCGTCATCGAAAATTGTTAAAAATTCGTTGTAGTCTTCTTCGTTATAATAGCTGTGAAAAAATTTTCGGAAAATTGAATTACAGTCCATTGTGAAGATCGTTTTTTTGTCTTTTTTTGTTGAAGTGTTACTGCAAAAAGAAAGGCTTTACCACAAGATTAAAAATGCTTTGTTGGGAGTATTCCAATGAAAGTAATTATTAAACAAACTGTTTGAGAATAAAGTTAAAAAATAAATATATGATTTGTTAATTGAAATCTGAATCTGTACCAAAAACATTTATCATCTTCATTTTTGAAACAAGATAATAGATCAGTTAAAATTGATTAAATCTTGACTGGTGTTGGCTCTACAAGACTTGAAGGGACTTTTGTTGTTCCTTTCATTTGGAAACTATAAGAAATTAAATCTACCAAAGTGACGTAAATTTTTTTTGCAAAGTTTAGTGAATTGAAAAAAACTATTGCAAATATCGCTGAATATTTCTGATTGTAATTCTTGATAGTTTCCAAACAAACCATTGATTAAAAACTATTGGAAATTTATGATGTGTTGATATTATTGTTATGACTAACAACAAATTTGTGACTAATTCTTATTGTAAAAAAATGGATTTTTGAAATATGAAAAAAGTTTTCTTGACACTATTTGAATCAGAGGTTACATAAATTTCAAAAACTCATAACTCTCTCTTTAATAGATATAAAATATTTGAAACAATTTGCACTTTATGATAAAACCCAAATTTCTCATAAGTGTTAACTGTATGAGAAAAAAAGTGAAACATGATTTGAAATTGGGTAGATTTTTAAAAATGAAAGAAAAGATCAATTAATAAAAGAAAAAAATAAATGATTAATAACAAAATGGGGGTATAAAACATAATAAAAAAATTTTCTAATACTGTTTTTTGGTAAAAAGTTTTTGTTTGATTGATCTATTATTAAAAATTTATTCAAAAAATTTACTTTTTTTGAGATGTTCAATATTTACCCTCAATTTTGAGATTATTTTTCAATTTGTTAACTTTTCAAAAGTATTCAATTCCAAAAATGTATTTGTACCACACTTTCCAATTATTAAGAATTTTTGTTATTACTACTTACCAATAAGCAGGTACACTGGTGTAGATATGAAATATTTAAAAAATAGATTTTTTACAATATTAGATATAGAGAAACCATCTTTGATTTATCAAAATTTTGGTAATAGTAAATATAATATCTGATTATTTTATTAGACTATTAATAATTTTTATCAAAAAATGGTTTGGTTTTTAAAATTTTCAATTTTTTTAAGAAAAAATCTTTTAACAAACAAAGTAGTTGTCTACACCAAATGTTTTTATATTGAAAATCTCTTTGAGCTCAAAAATCAATCGGACTTTTCGTTTAGTATTACCCAATTTTGGATAAATACATGTAACTCTATATTTATCTCCAAAATTGTAAAAAATCTATTTTTTACATCATTCCATATTTACACTTGTGTTGAGAGATGTCAAATATTTGGGAAAAATATTAGATCCGAAGACATCGATTTTGGAATATGTAGTAATGATTGATTCAAATTTAAAAAATTGTATCTTTTATCTCAACTTTTTCAAAGTTTTGACCAAAGTGTATATCTAAAAATTTCTTTTTCAATTGATTTTACGAAAGGTGTCTAATTCTGTTTCAACCAAATTTTACCAAAGTATGTAGATAATAGAGATATAATTATTCTTTTTTTAATTTGATAATAACAGTCTTTAAAAAAGAAAATTTCCCAAAAAAAAAAATTTTTTTTTTAAACTTGTTAACTATAATCATAAAATATATTAGAAAATAAAAAAAATATTAGTGTACTTTTTTATTTTGAGGAGAGAAAATTAATTACATCTTAAATTCGTAGCTTGTAATTGTTGTATAGAATTCTTAATATAGATAAATAATTTTCTTCATCATTAACAAATGACAATATAAAAAAATGAGTATATTTTTTGAGAAGTATAAAAGATATTATTTTTCAAGTTAGTTATTGTTTTTTTTCTCTATTAATTTTTTCCTCCAAAATTTTCGATTTTTTTCATATTACTGGACAATCACAAAGAAAAAGATCGATTTCTGGAATAATTTCAGAAAAAATCTTTGATATTCATCTATATAATCTTAATAAAGAGAAATTTTAGAAAATTGATAGATTTTTTCATTCGCGATAATTATATACTTGGATATTTGTTTCATTACCAAGTCTCTTGAAAAAATTCAATAAATCTTTCACTTTATTAGAACAAATTAGGGATATTTTAATGAAAAAAACAATATATAAATTTAAATTCCAGTTTCTATGAATTGGGAATAAAAAAAAAAAAAAATCACCAATTATGAAAGTAAAAAATGAAATAAAGTATCACCTAGAGATTAATGTATTGAAAAAAAAACCTAATAATAAGAAATTGTTCCAAAAAAAATCCACAAAATAGTTGTTTTTTTACCCATTTTTCAAAATTGTTTAAAAAAAAAAAAGTTATTTTATTTGTAACAAATACTATATAAATCACAGAATAACAAAAAAAACACAAAAAAAATCAAATTTGAATAGAAAATAAAATGTTCTTTCATTTGCGCTGGTTTCTGCCTCTTAGTCTTTTATGTCAAAAATTTAATTTTGATTTATTTTTGAACAATAATTTTTATATTTTATCCCGATTTCACTATTATAATTAATCCTATATTTGCTGACTTTGAAATAATGTCAATCTAACAAGAAAATTTTCAAATTATACTGTCATTTACATAATAAAAAGATAGAAATTTTCATTCAGCTTTCCCAAAAAAATGAACGACACAAGAATTCAGAACTAATAATTAAATTCCCCAGCGCCTAAAAGTAAAATTAATAAAATATACTGGTTGATAGAATAAAAATTTTGAAATGTTACATAACTTTTCAAATCTTTTTATGGTTAACTGAATAAAAATTTTTATTTCATTTATTTTGTAATAAACCCAAAATTTAGGGGTTTAAGATTCAAAATTTTTCTTTTTGAGTGAAATGGCTATTTAACTGTTTCAGGAATATAAAATTTTACTCTCAAATTTAGTAACCAAAATCCATAAATGTGTATAATTATACTCTTTTAATGTCAAGTTTTTTTTTGACTTACGGAGAAGTGTATAAACACTTTTGAAAATAATCTGGAGATAAGGGGCAAAATTTTTTTTTTGATTTAGCTTTGCTTTAATTGGCTAAAAAAATCCAAAAAAGTTGATATCAAAAAATTCATGATTTATTTTAAATTGAAAAATTGCAACATTGTCAATTTCTTCTATCCAGCGATCTTTTTAATCATTTTTAGTTGTTACTAACTTGAATTATTAAAAAAACTTTGTAATAAAAATTTGGCTCTTATTGAAAAAAAATTTTAATTGTATTTGAAAAATTGATCCACAAACTATTTACCTCATTCTGTTCAGCAACTTGTTTCTAATATTTTTTTTACACTTAATCGGGTTGTTGTTTTAGGGTGGCATTAAAAATCTCCTTTTTTATAATTGTTCGTCATTTTTTATTCTTATGATTTCAGTCAAGGGTTGAATAACAAACATCCAGTCTTTTTAAAGACATGAAAATTATTAAGTAAAACATGTTTTTTACTTTCCTATTAAAACCAAATTTCCCATACAACAGTTTTTATCTCAAAGTCCAAGAAAGATACTTTATTGAATTTCTTGAAAAATACCATTACTATTGATTTTGTATTGATCTTTGGCTTTTTCCAACTCATAATTCGCAAAAGATTTGGAAACTTGAAAAAAGTTTTTTCCTTTATTAGTTGAAAAATAACAGTATAGACACTGATATATTTAACCTAGTTTAAAATACTGATATCTTTTTTAATCTAGTTTATTATTAAAAACGAATAATTTTTGAAAAAACAACCCTAAAAATTTTTTACTTTTGACAAAAAAATAATGATAATTCTATTACTTACAAGATTTCAAAAAATACTCTTCAAATAATTCAAAAATTCAATTTTCCAGATGGTTGTTAAAAACTCCCAAATTATTTATAATGGTTATAAAAACATCATAATAAAACACATTTGTCAGACTTTTGATCTAAAGTAAATTATCCAAAAAAAGTTTACTCTTTTTCAAATTCAATTTCGTTAATGTTAAGATATCACACTAAAAACAAAATGTTGATTTGGTGAAAAAAAGACTTAATTACACAGAACCAACAAAAATAAGCAAAAAAAACTGATAAACAAAGATATTTTGATAAAATCTTAAACAACTTTGTTTTTTTGGTTTTCAAACACACCAACAGTTTTTTGTAATCTTTTCATTGTTAAAATAAAATTTAACAAAATTTCTACAAAGCTTTCAATAAAAATCCTACACAAAGATATTCTATAAATCATTAAAGTTGGTAATTAACAAAGGGTAACTATTCTATAACTTCTTAATGGTACCTCATACTATAAATTTGGATTTTCATTGTATTAACACTTTTTTTAGAACAAAGATGGAAATTTGTTGATCTTTGAATAATAAATGGGTAAAATTTTCATTTCATATTAATTTTTCTTTCGTAATTAGAGTCTTCAAAGAAGTAGCTGCGATTTGTGGTTTTGGTTTCGAATTGAAAAAGGAAATTGTAAAATATGTAAATTGTTTTCCAATTTATATTCCAAATACGAGTATAATCTATTTAGAGAATCTAAAGAACTCAACCATATGTTACCTTTCACCTGATACCTCAACAAAGACTTTTATATGATTATGTTTTTAAAAGAAAGGTTGATCATTAATCTAATACATTTAGTACTATCAAAAGACTTGATGATAAAACTTTTCAGCTTGGCTCATATTGAGAGATCAACTTTTTCAACTTCACTTCAACCTATCTCTTAAAAACATTTTTTGGTAATCTAAAACTAATGATGTTTAAAGCAAGGGACTTTAAAAATATACAAAAGTGTGTCCAATAAAATTGCTTAAGTTTATGATTTTTTCTTGTCAAGGTAATTTAATTTTTAATCCAATAAAAATCAATATTTTCGTTTTTACCACTTTTTTACTAAAGTTTGATGGATACTAATGAAATCAGATTTTTGGAATTTGCTTGGTATTTGTAAACTGTTTTTAGTGTGTAAAATTTTCAGAAGAAATCAAAAGTCTATTTTTTTTTTTTCTTAAGGTATCGATTTTTTCAAATTTGCTTGGATTTAGTTTTTTTGTTTAAAAGGGATCAAAAAGTTTGTTTATAGCAATTGAAAAAAAAATTATTGCAAAACTTTTTAATAAAAAAAAAAAATTTTTTCAATTTTTTTATCAACTTTATAGAGAAATTTCTTTTTTAGGGCTGGTTCTTTTGATCAAAATTTTTCCAAAAGTATCTATTTGTTCAATCTTCAATTGGAAACAGATTGTTGAGATTAATATAAATTTTCTCAACTGAACGTAATTCCATTATTTTGCAAAAGTATGAAATAGTTTTCTCAAAAAATACCTTATTTTTTGAAAATTAATCAAATTATTTGATTATTTTTCCAAAAGAACACACAATTGAAAAAAAGGAAAAAATGTGAATACAGATTGTAACCTATTTGCAAGTAAAAAATTTCTATTTTGGAAATTAGATGTTAGTATTTCTTGACAAATAACAAAAATTACTTGAAAAGACACTCATTGCCTACATTTTTGCAAACGTACTCAAGTCTTGAATAGTTATTTATAAAAAGTTGAAATCAGAAAAAGTGTGCAAAAAACACTTTTTATTTATTTTTTTTTATTCTTTTTTGGGGATTCATATTGTTATCTGTAAAACAAAATCATAATTTGGGGCAAAAAAATTGTTAGTTTGAATACTTTCACACAAAAAACAGAAAAAAAAAATAAAAGTCTAAAAAAAATCAAAATCAAAAACCATTTACTAAACGCAACCAAACTAAGGAACAAAATTTCATAAAAAAAAAAAAAGATATCAACAAGACTTCTCAAGAAATCAAATACGAGACAATTATGTCAAATAGAAGTGTTCATCCAACAACAAGGAAATCAGAAGGGACGCAAAAGGAGATTGTTATTGGCCCTTTTCATTATCAATATGTTAATTTAGAGGACGTGAAAAATGGGATCCAAGAGAAGATTATAAGGCTGGGTGTAATCAGTTTTTATATCCCTCCTGAGGATTTGTCATATGAAAACAAAAAGGTGACTGCCAGGTGGCTGTGGAGCTCGGGAAAGAATGAGTACACAATCCAATCAGACATAGTACCCGTTGTGATCCATTCGAGCCATTTTGTGCCAAAAAAGACTCACAAACTTGCATCTTATTATGGTGTAATTGCTAATTTCAAATATTTCCAAAAGAAGGTCAGCAAGTTGAAGATGAAAAGGAAAAATGGAATACGATCAAGGTTTTCCTCCAAGGAAACCAACCATTTTGTGCAAATTTTTGATCTTGTTATTCTCCATACACAAGAGAATTTCCCCAAGAATATCTTTGTTTCGATCAGCGGTTGGCGAAATTTTTTTCAAAACATTGATTTGATTACTGGCGCTAATTGCTCCTTGGAATATTTGGCAATTGCAAAAAAGCGAATTGAAATTTTGAAGAATTTGAAATTAATCGATCCAAACAGACCACCACTGACACGATCAAAGTCAAGAGAACTCAATTTAATCCACAATACTAATGAGACCAGAACACGAATTCAAAATCATCATGAAGGTGAAGATATCGAGACAATTGAAAAAGTAAAAAATTATATAAAGAAAAAAAAACAAAAAAAATATCTCTCAAAACCTGAACACGAAGCACAACAAGAAAACGAAAAGGAAAAAGAAATGGAACAGGAAAAGGAAAAAGAAAAAGAAAAAGAAAAAGGAAGAGAAAAAGAACAAGAAATCGTTCAAGAGCAAGATAGTGATCAAGGTGAAAAGAATAAAAAAGAAAAAGTGAGGTTTTTGGCTGAAAAGCCAAGTACAACCGAATATACTTTACATAAAAACGAAAAAAAAATAATTGCGAATGATCACCGAGAATTAGAAAAACGTTATATGAATTTAAAATTTACTGATCTTTTACAAATTCCTTATTACTCGAATTTGAAATTAGGTCCCCGACCACAAAGGAAACGGATATATCAAAAAGAAGACTCAAATCAAAATAAAATTACAACGACATCCTTAAATATTTCCAAAATAGAAAATACTTTTAAAATACACCAAAAGAGAAATAAAATAACAAAATTTAAGCAAAACTCAAAAGGCCCAACTTTAGACACATTTCCAAAATTAATCAGGCCAGATATTTTCGATCCAAATTTGATCTGTTCTAGTGATCAAAAAAGAAATTTTGATCCTCAAATTAAAAAAAATTTTGAACAAATTAACAAAAACAAAGTAAAATCTCCAAATTTGGAGCAAAAAAACCAAAACACTCAAAAAAGTATTGTACCATTAACCAATTCGAAATTTGTCAAAAAGAGCTTTGAGGGTGTAAAACATGAAAAAAAAAAACCACAGCTTTTGATCAATTTGTAACTTTTTCCGTTTTTGGGTTACTTTCTTTTCCCTTAATGATTATTTTTCTTTTTTTTTTTTACCTATTTTTTTATATAATTATTTTTATAAATCTTTTTCAAACAAAAAAAGTCAAAACTATACTGTCAAAGATATTGATCAACTGTTCGACCATAAAAAATGCAATATTCCAAGTCTTTTGAAAACACATGCCATGTATTTGGAAACCGAAACCAAGAGATATGAAATTTGTCTTCTATCTGACAACAATATCCGGTTAAGCGAAGTTCGAAAACCTCAACCACTGGAGAAGATCAAGAAAAGCCTGCCAAACAATATTCCTTATTTGTCAAAACATTTAATCATTTTAAAACATAAATTGGGATGGGATCGTATTAAATGGTTTGAAAATGCAATTTTGTTTAAAGATTTGATGATTCACCCAACAAATTTTTTTTTGTTGGAAAGAACCCAAGTAAATTAAGGGTATTCATTAATTTCATATTCCCCTTTTGTGGTTATGGTGTACTCTCGAAAATTAATTTTTTCTTCCAAAATTCGGAGAAAACTTGTAAAACAAGATCCTTTTATTTAAAATTTATTTTTCAAGTAAAAATTTTGTTGAAAAATTAATTAATTTTACCTTCATTTTTAAAATTTTCTTCAAACAAACTCATAGTTGTTGGAAATACAATATATAATTTCTTATCAAGTTTTTTTTAATCTATTTGATAATTAGTCAATTTTGAGTTTTTTTAATGAAAATTTTAAAAATGAAGGTAAAATTAATTAATTTTTCAACAAAATTTTTACTTGAAAAATAAATTTTAAATAAAAGGATCTTGTTTTATGAGTTTTATCTAAATTTGAGAAGAAAAAATTAATTTCCGAGAGTACACCATCAAAACAAAAGGGAAATATGAAATTAATGAATATCCTGAAAACGATAATACAAAAACAAAAAAAAAAAAAAAATTTTTTAAAGGTTTTTTTCCACAACCATATAATTTTTATGGCTGGATCAAATTCTCCTGTTTTATTAATTGTATTTTTTGAATTATTATCTCGGTAAAAATATTTCTAAAATATATTAACTTGAGGTGAATAAAAAGAGTTTTATAGAAATTGTTTTCCTTATTTTGTCTGTTTCTTTTCTTCTTTTTCTTTGTTTTTATTATCTATAAATAAAATCAAAAAGGTGTCAAGATTAAAAGGAAACACATCAACAGCTTTTAATCAATTGAATTACTTCAGCTCTTTAAAAAAAAACTTTAAACTTAATAATTTATTCATTCGTTCGTTTAATTGGGGTTTAAATATAGAAAAGGTTTTGTTTGTTACAATAAACCGTTTTCTTATTGTTAATTCACATTTCAAAATATAAAAATCATAATTTTTTTCATAGATTTATATTTATATATACTCCATTTTACTCAAAGTTTCCAAGCTAAGAATGAAAAATTCAACTTTATTTTAAAAGTATCAACTAAAATCCAATTGTTTCGAAATAATAGAAATTATACACTGGGGTTCACGTTGATATTCATAAAAGAAATACTTGAACAAACCATAAATTTCAAAAAAATAAAAATATTTGGAAATTTTTTTTCCCCTTTCATTGGAGCATCTCATGTAAATGCTCTCAATTTCTTTGGAAATTTAAAAATGGCCACAATAATATTTTTTTTAATTGTAAATGTATGATTTTTAAAAGAAATTTACATAAGCCACAATTTTCGTAATGTTAATTTTGAGTTTCCAAAAACATTTTTTTTTTCAAATTAATAAGTTGCAAAGAGTAAAATAAAAAAAAAAAAAAAAAAAAAAAAAAAAGCATTCTAAGAAAAAAAAAGTAAAAAAAAAAGGAAATGAAATTCAAAAAAAAACAATTGACTAAATTCAAAAAAATCCATCTCATTTAGAAAAATTGAAAATTTATTTTGAGAATAAAAATGATTAAATGCATATAATATGTTCTATTTCTTGAATAAAAATGAGCCGCCTCAACTGAAAAAGAGTTTGTATATAAAAATCTAATTACTTCTCCTCTATTGATAATAGAATGATTTTAAAAAAGTAAGTACTTTTTTTGAAATTGTTAGAATTATAACTTTTTAAAATTATAAATTATTAAAAAAAAATTCTATTATTCCCACTGCAACTCCTATCCTGTATTTAAACGTTATTTCCTCCCAATAATTGAATATAAAAACTTGAAAAGGTTTGGAAAAAATAATGACTTTTTTAAAATTGTTGATTTGTTCATAATTTATTATTTATACAGAAAAAATAATAAAAAAAAAAAGTTAAAAATTTTGTATAATATTTTACTTATTACTAATTATATCTAATTATTGGAAAATAATTTATCTTTATACTTATAATTATTATCTTAAGAAACCAATAAATAAGATCTACCACTTTTTGTAATCTAAATATTTTTTAACATATATAGTTTTTCCACTTCTGCGGATTCTACATATGGAAAACGAATTCTTAAGTACTATGTTTTTATGTGAAAACAGTGCAATTATTTAAAAAACACCATTGGAAGAGTTTTATAATCTATATAATATTTACACACTGAGAATTTCTTTGAGAAAAAATCTGAAATTTTTACAATTTTACCACTTTTCACAATTGTTACCTTGAAAGATCATACAAAATTTGATTTTAATATTTTGGACTTTCCAATCCAGCTTTCTGAACTCATAGTAATTTCTCTTACTGTTCTAGCATTGTTTACATTTTACTTTTACAAGTTTGAAATATTCTCAAATTTGAACTTTCACTCAAAAATCACGAAAAGCCATTTTTTCGAAATTATTTTTTTTGATATTTTCAATTTCCTATTCATTAAAAAAAAAAGCTTGAAATAAAGTATGCGTAGAAAAGTAAAGAATACAAAAAATGTTTTTTTTTTGTCCCATTTCTTCATAACGAAAATACTTTTTGAGTGAGGTAAAAGTGAAATAACACAATAACTTAACACTACCAAACGTGGGAACTTAGTCCTTACTATTCAAAGCTTTTTTACCTTATTTGTAAGATTCCTAAAAACTATAAACTTTTCACATTGCCAACAAGAAAAGAATTACTTGTCAAAAACACCATAGTATTTAATCTTCAAAAAAAATCAATCAAATAAAAAAATGGAAAATGTTAGGAGTTGTGTCATTTTTTGATTTCTGAAAATTGTTTTCTACAGGTATTTGATGTTAAAAATAAAATTTTCATTGCTTTTTTGATTTCCTTTTTCAAATAGAGATCTGAAGTCACAAACCCCAATCAATTTTGTTACTAAAATATAGATCTGAAAAAGGAAGTCAAAATTGTAACCCATTTATGCTTCAAATGCTGATAAATTCAAAAAAATCACAAACAATTTTTAGTTCAATTTCTATTTTTATTTAAATCTTGTAAACTCTACTTTTAAAGCATTTCTTTTAAAATAGTTCTTGAAAAGTAATTTTTTGAAGGGCCAACTAATTTACAATGTTTCTTAACATTTAAACCAATGGAATACTTAAATCAAGGTGAAAGTAAAAAAATTTACAAAATGAAAATGAAAAAAGAACTAAAAATTTTCAAAGATCTATTTGGATTTATCCGAATCAATTTTTTTAAATTTCTGTTTTAAACCTAAAGATTTCACTTACCACTACAAGGAAAATTTAAACACCAAAAATTAAAGTTAGCCAAAACAATACATTGGATTTCAGTTATACGTCATTTATAAATTATTTTTTCAAAGTTATCATAATTTTAAATAATTAAAAAAAGGATAGCCTTTAAACTCTTGAAAATCCGAATACCCCCCTTTTCAAAAATATGTACTTTTGAAAAAAACACCTACTATTAAGGCATTTTTTTAATGAAAAAAGTTGAAATAAATTAATATTTGATTGAACATTAAGATTGAAAAAAAAAATAAATGTTAAAGCAATTTGCAGAAAACAATCGGGAATGTATATAAAAACTCAAACACGGAAAAAAATAAAATGATAAAAAATATTCCAAAAACAGATAAAAAATTAGATTTTCAATTTAATTTAGCGATACCTTTTGATTGAAATATTTTGGGCTATTTTAAAATTGAAAAATATGTTTACTTTTAGACGATTAAAAAAATTCTTGAAAATTATCTCTCTACTAAGTCAATTAAAAAATTAAAAAATTTTACAATTAAAAATGAAAAAAAATATTACTGAAAAATTTTATTTTTTTTTCAATTCATATTAATATCAATTAAAGTTGTAAACCTTTTTGAAAATTGATATGTATAATAATGTTTATTATATGAGTGTATTTCAAAAATACAAAATTAAGAGATTTTTTTTTGAAAAAATTTTCCTTGTCCATGTTGAGTTTTTTTATTACCGTTCTGGAAAAAAAAGTTCAACATGGTTTTTAATTTGGAAGCTCAAGAGAACCTGATTTTCAAAGTAAGATCAATTAACAAAAGAATAAACAAATAAATAATGACAAAATGAAGTATTCAACACAATAAAAGTTTTTTTTTACTATCTTTTGGTATGGGGCTTTTCTTTGATTGATCAATCCTTAAAAATTTGATAAAAAATTAGCTTTCTATTTGTTGCAAAATAATTGTAACAAAATTTTCATTCTGCTTTCAAAAAAAAGATTTGAAAAGTAAAGCAAAATTTCAATATTTAATGATCTAAAATTAGTTTAAATTCTGAATTTACCTTTTAGAATTTGGAACTTTGGTCATTTTTTTAATTCAAAGAATAGTTTGTAATTTTGGAAAGATGAATGAAAATTTTGATCTTTTAATTTTACAATTAACAATAACCACAAATCTTTCAAAACAATACTCCATAAACAAGTTTTTTAGAAAAAACTATGATGAAAACATAAAGCTTGATGACAGAAAAAAAGTATGTTAATGGGGATCTATTTTTGCCTTCTTATGATTAAAATAATTTATTTAAGAAACAAATCTTTTTTCAACTTTAATGAAAACACTTTTTGGTTAGAGGTTTTCAAAAAAAAACGATTGAAAAACAATTCTATTGAAGGAAAAGAACTTTCTTTTAATCTTTCCCAACAAACAAAAACAATTTTTATTTATTTTCAAATAATTAACTTTACTGTTACCAACAAAATAAAAAGATCAAAATTTTCAGTCAGATTTCAGAAAAAATTACCTGATAAGAATTTAAACAAATCCAAAAGTTCCAAATTCTAAAAGGTGAATTAATAGTTTGATCTTCTTGTATGTTTTTTAAAAATTTGAAAAGTCTCTGTTTTAATGTGTTATTTTTTTTGGAAAGTTGAATAAAAATTTTGTTTGATTTATTTTGAAACAAATAGTTTTCCTGTGATCTCCAAAACCACATGAAAAATTTTGCGATAAAAAATATTTAGATTTAAAGGGTATTTGTTGTTTTGGTTGAAGTTAATAGAAAGAATTATTCTTAGAAATTAATTGGTTTCGTTTTTTTATTTGATTTTACTTTTTTTTTTTCATTTTCAGGCTCTATTAAAGTTCCCAATGAAAAACTGTGTTCACTTTTTTTCCACAACTTTTAAATTGAATTTTTTGTTCTTAGAAACCTCAATTTTGAATTTCACATCTGTTTTATTGGTTTATGGGAAAAGTTTATATTTTTAGGAATCTTACAAATAAGGTAAAAAAATTTGAATATTGAGACCTCAATTTTTGGGCTTTGAGACTTTCTCTATCAACAAAAAACAGATTTTGATGATAAAAAACAACATTTCAATTGACAGTTAAAATTTTTAAATTTCAAATCACAAACCTTACCCAAAGAGGTTGGTTTAATTGTAGGAAATTTATTTTCATTGTTAATTCAAGATGAGAGTTCCTAAAATAACAATAACTTCTGAAGTCAGATCAAACCATTTTTCTGTTTACAAAGTAAATTGAAGTTTAGTCTTGTAATTTATTTTTTATACTTTCTTTCCAATGGGTAATCTATTTATTTAATCTCTTTTTTCAATTTTTGTTTCCAATAAAATAATATTTTTCTTTCTCATAAACCGATTCTCACTCACCTAAAAAGATTCTTTTTCACTCAGCAAAAAACAAATCAAAAAAATTAAAGAAAAAATTTTTGAATTAAAAGGGATTAAAGCCAAAGAATGTCATTTAAATTCACAAGATTTTGAAGATCTTTTTGATCTTGATTCCGAAGGTGCTAATCTACTCCTTCAATCGTTTGACACAGACGAAAATGGCACTGTGGAATGGACTGAACTGATTGGTGGTATCGTTATTCTATCGTCTGATCCTTTCTCTAAAAAAGCCCAGTTTTTGTTCGAGGTAACATTTTTTTTTTTTTCAAAAAAGACAAAGCAATTTAAAAATAACAAAGCTTTTTTCCTGTCATTTTTCTTTTATTAACATAAAGACATGGGATATGGACAAGAATTCTGTTCTTGACAGAAATGAAATAAGGCAAATGTTGACAAGTGTAATTACAATTGCAGCTACGAGTAATTTTTATTCCCAACCAAAAAAAAAAAAAAAAAAAAATCATTTTTAGAAAAAATCAAAAACATATCCAGTTTTTTTTCATTTTTGACATGAGAACACAATCAGTAATTTGAACACTTAGACTTAACAGCAAAGAGAAACAAATGCTGTTATTTTAATCATAAATGGGAAAAATTTTCACTGAATTTTCAATTTCCTTTTTTTGAACAAAGTCATAAATTTCAATCCGCTTGTTTGAAAATGCAATTTATCAAAGAAAAATATGAAAAATAACGTCCAAATTTTATCCCATTTAAAATTCAAATACCAGTATTATGTTTCTCTGAAGTGATCGCTCTTTAAGGGATGTTCACTTACCCAGGATTTACGCCATATTCAAAAGTGGCTTAGTCACAGAAATGTATATCGTGAAATTGCACTTCTTTTGTTGAAAGCATCCAAATAACAAAAAAAATTAATTCAAAGGATCCTCAGAAACAAAAAATTCAAATAACAAAAAAACAAATATGTCTTTCGCTACAATTTCGGTATTTTTTATTTTTTCTAATTTCCTGTAATGGACACCAAAAATAATATTCACTCTTATGTTATTATTAAAAATTGAATGGGAATTGTTGATCAATAAACTAATAAAGAAAAAAATTCAAAGAGAATAAACTGAAACATTTTTTACTTATTTTGGAAACATAATTAAAAATCTATTAATTTGGAATTGAATGAAGAGTTACTGATTAAAATTTGAATTTAACATGGTTAAAAAAGTTTAGATACTCGATTTTTTGATCATAAGAGCTTCTCCAAAATAGATTTGTATTGAAAAATGTAATGCCTTGAAATACTACAATTTTTCAAAACATAAGAAGGTATTTAATTTTTTGGAATAATTTTTTTGGAAAACAACCATTTTAATTTCGAATTCGAATGGACAAAACGGAATTCAGGGAAGCGTAAGACTGGAAAGTCGTGTTTAATTGCTTTTTTTGAAGTGAAATTTTTCATTCAAAAATTAAATCCATAATAGACATCGGGGATTTGGTACTCATTTTCATTAATGAGATTTACTTTTTGAGATTATTTATTACAAAATGGATTTCAAAAATTACAAGTACACATCAGGAATAAAACTGTTTGTAGCTTGAATGTTTGGTAGTAATTATATTTTATCTTTTTTTAGTTGAAGAAAATAACAAAAAAGAGCAATTTATTTTCTCAACCCATCGAAAGAATAGTTTAATTTCAATTTTGGTTTTAAAATTGTTTTGTTTAGGTGGAGTGCTTTCCACTCGGTACAAAAAAACAGGAGTTGTAATTTTTCAAGAAAAAAATTTTAAAAACAATTTCCATTTTCAAATTGAAATAAAATGGTTTTCGTTATTTATTTCAATTTCTGAAGAAAAACTAGCAAACTCAAACCCTTATTGACTGATCTTGAAATGATTTTGATTTTAATAACTACAAAATAATAAAACGTTGAAAATATTTTTATTTTTTTTCGATTTTAAGTAAAAGATTATGGGGGTTTGTCGAACTCAAATAGTGAATTGGTGGTTGGTTTTAACAATATTCTAATCAAATTTAGCTGTCTATATTCTTTAAAACAAATTCTTTAAAAAAAACATTGTCCCCGTATATTAAGACATATAAAAGGATCCCAATTCCAAAAATAAAAAAACTATTAAGGACTACTTTCCCACCCTTGAGGGGGTTGGGTAATTGTGTTATTTCACTTTCACTTCTCACAAAAAATTTTCACACAAAAGAAATTGGACAAAAAAAAAAAAAAAAACATTTTTTGTCATCTTTACCTTTTCGTGCAGACTTTTTTTCTTTCTTTTTCAAATGAAAAGGAAAATTTAAAATCACAAAAAAAATAATTGCAAAAAATGGCTTTTGGAGACTTTCAAGGACATTTTCAACTTTGAGAACATTTCAAACTTGTAAAAGCAAATGTAAAAAATATAGACCAGCCCAAGAAAATAGTGTGAGTTCCGAAAGTTGAAATGGAAATTCTAAAATATTAAAATCAAAATTTTGCATGATCTAACAAGGTAAAAATTGTGAAAATTGTTGAAAATGTGAAAATTTCACATTTTTTCCCAAAGAAATTCTCGTTAGACAAATATTACTTGGATTACATAACTATTTCAAGGGTGATTTTATACATTATTTCACTGTTTTCGCCTAAAAACGTAGTCCTTAAAAGATTCTTAGTATCTCTTTTGAAGTCAAAAAATTCAAATAACGAAAAAAAAATTTCAAAGTAATCTCATTGGCAAAAAATCAAATTTAAAAAAAAATTCAAAATATTTTTGTTCAAAAAAAAATCCAAATTAGCAAAAAAAAAAAGTTTACTAGAATTCTCAAAGTAAAAAAATCATATTTTATTTTTTTTTAACAATAAACTCAAAAAAAAAAAAAAAGATAACTTTTTTTTTTTTTTTTTTTTATTTTTGAAGAGAGAAAATTGCTTTTCTCCTGTGTGCCCTAATTTCTAAACTTTTTTTTAGAAATTTTGAAAAATCATATTTTAAAAAATATATCCGATCTTTTCTTGTTTTGTATTTCTAAATGATATCAAGTTTCTTCAATTTAAAACAAATTGTCTTCATTTCAGTACAAAATTGATTTAATTCAATTTAATACAATTTGTCGTTGTTTTATAAACATCTATATTTGACCAAGGAAATGGTTTTGTAATATTCTTGTGATACAAATCACTCTTTTGAAAAAGGAAAAAAATGAAAAAAAAAACTTAGGGAGATCAAAAAGCGCCAAAGTTCGAAATTTTTAAACTTAACACAGTTGTATTCAAAATTATAATTAACAACAATTTAAATTGGAAATTAAGTGTTTATGCTTTATCATTTATTTCTAAATAATGTACTTGTTTTTTGATTTTTGGAGATTTATCAACATCACAGGTTTATTTGTTTTTTAATTGGTATTAGTTACCCATAAAATTGCAAAAAAAAATTTTTGCACCAAAATGACTCTCCCTAAATTCATTTGTTTAATCCATAGATTTTAAAAATAAATACTCAAACAACAATACCACTTTAATATAGTCTCTGATTTAATATTTCCTTTGGTTTTAAAAAATCGAGAATAAATGAAAAAACAAATAATTTTCTATTGATCCGTACACATATAGTTTTTTATTTTGTTTATTATCATTAAATTTTAATTAATTGATCTTTCATTACTTCATTTATAGTGGTTTGATTTAAATTTTTTAAAAAAGTTGATTGTGTATTCTAATTTTCCTTTTTTACTGAAAATGAAAACTTTTTTCTCATTTTCTTTGACATAACAACTTAATTTTGGATCAAACACCAAAATATGAGTTTTTTAAATAAAAGAATTATTTGTTTCATCTCTATCAACAGAAATAGGTTGAGAAAATTGGATCATTTTCATTTAATCACAAATTCTCATGAATCCTTGAATTAAAATTATTTAATTCCATTTTCCTTTGAAACATAAAAAGAGTTTTTTACAAAAAAATTAAAATTAATTGTGAAATTTTCAGAAAAAAAGTAACAGAAATAACAAAAATAGCAAAAATCACAGAAACCAACATTTTTTAAAGAAGAATACCGAACGGTCACATTTAAAAAAAAAATCAAAAAACCTTTATAATTATGGTTTTCATTTTTTCTGAACGATCTAAAATTTTCCAAATTAACATTTCCAAATCTTTTTTATTGTATTAAATAAGTAAGTACATTTTGACCATTTCGAAAAAAATTAAATTGTGTAAACCTTATTGAAAAAGATTTTTTGAGTGCCTCCAGATATTGAAACTTTGAAACCAAAACATCATTCGCAGCTTTATTTTTAAAAAGAAAACAAACCTAAAGTAATTCAGAATTGAATCTTTCATTTTTCCATTTTTTGAACAAATTTTTTTGAATTAAATTTTTGAGTTTTATTAAATTATGCTTTGGATCTATAAATGTGTTCATACAAATGAGTGAAATTAATCAAACAATAAACCAAAAAAATAGACCCGAAAAGTGTGTATTTGAAACTAATATTTCCTTTTAGAAGACCAAACAAGAAAGATCACAATTCCAAATAAATTTGTTGAAATCAAGAATGAAAAAAAAAAATAATCGATAAAGGCCTATTTTAGAAAATTTGTTTTCTTTATCTTCTTAGTTTGTGTGAATTCAAACAATTTATAACCTTGAATTTCTTGCACCATTACTATTTATTATTATTTTAATGTACATTTTTTTACAAATTTGCTATTCAAAATTCTTTTAACAATATTTTTATCAAACAAGACCAAATAAAGAAGACTATTTCAAAAATTAAAATAAAGGGGTTGAATTCTCGGAATCAAAAAACGTTGACAAAAGATTCGTCCCAAAATAAAAGAGAATTTTAGAAAAAATTTCAATCAGATTCAAAAATATTTTTAGTTCTCATTTTAATGGAAAATAAATAATTATAAAATCAAACGAATTTGTCCAATAAATCTTTATTTCTGAAGAGGAATCCAATAAATATCCTATTTTCTGAACTCAATCAAGAATTAGATGAATAAAATGAAAATAGGATTTTTAAATTCATTTTGGAAAATTCTTTAGAAAGAAAAAGTAATTTGTTTATCAAAAATTTTCCAAATAAAATTATTTTCATGAAAAATTAAAAACAAAACCAAATTAAGAATAAGTAATTGTATCAAATCTTACACATAAGATCAAGTAATAAATGATTTTTATTTATTTTTTTTTTGATCAATTTTTTCATTTTTTGGATTTCCATTTTTTAGTTGGTATGAAAATATATTATACTAGTATTTATTCCACTCTTGTATTTATTAAAACATCAATATATTTGGTTAAAGAAATGATTTGAATAATTCAATTTCACATAAATGATGACTCTCAAAATTTGAAAAATGTACTTACTCCCTTAATAGAATCGAATTTGTAACTTTTCGAAAAAAAATGTAGAAAAAAAAAAAGATTTGTGATTTCTGTGTTGTTCAAAATTGTAAATTTTCATTTTTTTCGGTTTCAAACAAATCTCTTCAAGAATGGAAATTTAAAAATTATTATATTCCATTTTCTTCAAAATAAATTGAATTGAAAATATAGTTTTTAATCCTATTTGTCACTGATTTAGCTAAATATCAAATCGGGTTATTAGGTTTCATCACAGCAATAAAAAACTAAATTTTAATAAAAGGCATTGATAACATATTGGGAAATACCACAAACAACGTATGACAATAAAAATGAGATGGATTTGAGGCTAGTTTTGAAGGAAACTTTACTGAAAATAAAATGAAATAATGATTGAAAATCTATTGCTTTTTTTAATGAAATGTAATGAATCGTCATTGAAATAGCCACATGAAAGATTACCGAAAAATGTCATGGGAAATTTTTTATTGAAAATTTTTGAATAAAATGAAAAATATTGAAAAATAAATGAAAATTAAAGGAAAAAAATTGAAAATTTATTGAAATTTCTTATGAGATATTTATTTGTTGATTACTTCATGTGAGAAAAAAAAAAAAGAAAGAAAGAAATGCAATGGAAAGGAGAAATACAATACTAAAAATAGAAAAAAGGAAAAAAAAAAGTTTTTTAGATACAATCATTCAAAAATCTTCTAATACCATTGTTTCCTCAAATGTTACTTCTTGAAATACGGAAATTTATTTTGAACATTGCCTTTCCATTATTATTTTATTTTGTACTTTATGGTACTTTTTTCAAGTTTAGATATTTTTTTATTTTTAGATATTTTTTTTTTTTGTTGTTGTTGTAGAAAAAGGAAATAAATAAAAATAAAAACACAAAAGCAAACTAAAGACTAAAAAAAAAGCCAAATATCTATTTACTCATATTTATTCCAAATCCAAACAAAAAATAAATCCCAAAAATAAAATGTAAAACAATAAAAAAATGAAAGCGTTTAATTTTGTTTTCCATAAACTAATAGGAAAACTGAATAACCATTTTTGATAAAAATGAAAAAAAAATGAATTGATTGTAAATATAACTGAAAATGAAAAGTAATTTTTAAAATATTATTCATTTTATTTTTCATAATGATTAAAAAGCTTTATTAAGAGTGTTAATTTATTTTAGCTCTCTGATTCTAATTGGGCAGTTTGAAGATGTGATAAAACACATGATAACAATACAGATACATGGATTTGAAGTTATTTAAACCTAAATAATAATAGATATTTTTAAACTCTTAAAATTATTTCACCAAAATAGAAAAACCAGAACAATAAAAATTAAAAAAAAAAAAAAAGATAATTTTAGATAAATCTTGGGTGATGTTAATACCTTAAGTTAAAAAAAAAATTTTGTTCAATTCTGAACTTTTTTTAATTTACTATTTGTTCAACTTATTTTCTTTGGACATGGCATTATTTTAACTTAGTATTCATTTCAAATCATAACATGTGCTACCAGAACTCTATTTTCAACAATATTGAAATTAATTCAATAATTTTAAAATTTCAAGTTTCTACACTTTAAAGATACTTGAATATAAACTAAATTCCAAAAAATTGGACACAGTTTAAACAGTTGAAAGAATAGCAATGCCAAACTTTACATTCAATTTGGGAATAATTTTGATTTTACAAACTATTTCATTTTTTGTCTTTTTTGTTTTGTTTTCATTTCTATTTTTGCAGTTACGTAATCTGTTTGGTTAGATCTGGAAATTTTTTTACGATGGTTAATAGAAGGTTAGTGTCGAGTTCTGTTAAAAAGAAAAATCACATACAATTAGTCGATGATATCTTATCATTTGTTCGATCAACAATTGTTGGTGAAATTTCATAAAATTTTTTGAATATATTTTTTATTACACTCGTTTCATTATTTTGTACACACAGACCAATTATTTTTGAGTTTTAAATTTTTTTCTTTTTATTTGGATGAAAATAATTACTTATAAAAACATTAATACTCGGTAACTTAAATATGGTTTTATATTACGTTTGGAAAAATATAATAAATTGAGTTTTATTTTGCCTATTTTTGATTTCGGGTGTGTCCAAATTCTTGGAATGGGGTTTATTATAATTGCATTCAACTACACCGCCTATGGTCACTATATTTAAGTTTCTTTACCCCTCTTACCTTTGTTCCCTTTGTTTAAAATATAAATATGTTCGATTTTGTATCACGTTAGAACTAAAAATATCAGATATTTATTATATATGTAACTTTGGAAAAGAATGGTGAATTTTTTTAAAATTGTTTTTTTCATACACCCGTTCCAAGGCTTCCATAAAGTTTTTTATATATCAAATTTTGATGCTAATAGCGATTTGATTCATTTTTTAAAATCAGAATAAGAAGGTTGATATTCAAGCAATGAAACTTGATTCAATAAAAAAGTAGAATTTTGAAAAGAATTGATTTGAATTTCCAATCTCTGATAATCTTTTTTTAATGAAATCACCAAACATTTTCCATTGACAATCAAATATTTTTTCAAAATAATTCTCTGAAACATATAGTACAATGTTGTAATAAGCTTGAATTTGTAACAAAAAAACTCGGTAAGAACTTTAGTAAGCATTCCTTTCAAGATAGAAAAAATGTTCGTCGAGGTATTAGCTTAAGTACTGATGATTTAAACACCGCTGTTAATGAGTTTTTTAATGGGGTTGATACTGATCAAAATGGAGAGATCTCTTTTGAAGAATTTTTGGAATATTGTAAATCAGATCCTGAATCAATTAAGGTTTTCCAAAATAAAATCTCTGAATTAGCATGCTTTGACCAAAAGAAAAGTACTAATTGTTCTATCATGTAATTTAAAAATATTTTGCTTTATTGCAGCTAAAATTATGGTTATATTCCAAAATTATGTATTTTTCAAGGTTTAAAATTTTCTAACGATGGTTATATGTGGCGCATTATCATTAGTTCTGAACATTATCTAATTATATTTTTAATGGTGCGTTTTTTTAAAGTTTTTAATACTTATTATTACAAGACAGGAAGTTGAAATAAACGAACGAAGAATACTATCAATTTTTTTATTGTTAATTTTATTTTATTTTTTTAATTCTTTATGAAATTGGATAAGTATAAAATACTACTCGAAAATCGCTGGCTTATTCTTAAAATTTTAATTATTGGATAAGAAATTATTTGAAAAAATCTAATATCATACAAATAATGAGCAAAAAGGTATTTCTTTAAAAGTATAACGAAAATGCAAGTGGTATAAAAATACATTCTTATATTTTTAATTTTTTTTTTTAAATGTTTGATAAGAATTTCAATTAAAAATAAACTACACAATATATTGTTCCATGATTCATCAATATGAAAGAAAATATTGTTTGATTTCAAAATAAATGATACAAGTACTTGTAAATTATTTGAAAAAGTGAAAATGAAATTCTGAAACGGTTTTTGAGAATTATTCTTATGATACTGATTGATTTATATTACAATTTCTAAAATATTTGGATGTTTGAAATATTCCAGAAAATTCCAGTTTATCCCAAAGACTCAAAATTTTTTCAAGTACTTAAAAATACCTTTTGAAAAACTTTTAAGAAACCCTAGTTCAAAAATAACCATTTATGGTAAAAGAACAATTTTATTTTAAATTTTTTTTTTTTATTTTCTACTATAAACACTCTGGAACGATTTTGAAGAGTTTTAGGCACCTTTTGAGAGAACTTGTTCGGGTATTGTATGGTTATGCTAGGGTATGCTTGAGTTAGGAATAGGTTATGTCAGGGCACCGTTTGTATATTTTAGTTAAACCAGTTTCTTTTATGGAATGGGAAGTAAATAAAGTTTGGCTTGTGTCACCTTGTGTAGGATATGGGTACGGCTTGTATGATTAGATATTACTCGATTATTTTTGGATTGTATTTAAGATTACAAAATTATGGGGAATGATATACAATTAGAAATTTTCATTACAAGTACATTTTCTCTCATTTTGTTAATAACATTTAGAAATTATCAGAAATATCACAGTCATTCTAAGATACCAATTCATTTCATACAAAATGGGTTCAAAAAACTACCCCAAAAATTTTTCATTTTTCTCAGGTTGTATTTTTTAGAAAAAAAAAATTTTTAATAAAATTCCAATTTATCTTTTAACTGAGTTTATTGGGCACAATGGTTTTTTAAAAGTTGTTCAAAAGGTTTTTCAGTGGTTAAAAAAAAATTGAGTATTTTTGATACTCTGGTATTTTGGGAAATATTTTATAGATCCCAATATTTTCCAAAATTTTTAGTCGTACTTTAAATTAAAAATTACATAATTTCGGTGTTATTTAACAAAAATTCGAAAATTATTTTTTAAAACAATTTTTTACACTTTTTTAATCAATGAATAATTGGAAAAAAGAAACCGAATATATCACGAAGATGTTTTTATTGTTGTTTTTTGCCTATTTGATTACAAATAAATTTTGTATTATCATTTAAATAATTTTTTTAAAATAATATTTATAAAAAAGAGATCCTTTGATCAGAGATAAAAAAAAAAAAGATAAAAATTAAAGATAAAAAGAAAATAATGAGTCCAAAAGTTAAAATATTTTATTGATACTTTGTTTTTACTCAATAATATTGAGATGAAAAAAAGAGAACAAAATCCATTCATTTATTTTTGAAGAACTATTATAAAAGAAGTGAATATTTCAATTTAAATTTCCTGAATGAAAATTAAGCCTAAAATCAGATATTAAAAGATTTTTTATCGTGGGGACATACATCTAAATTATTTTTATGATTAAAAAAAAAATTGAAAAAGGAAAAAGAAAAATGAAAAAGAATATATATATAAATAAAGATTTTTAAAGAAGTAAATCTAATAAAATCAAAATGAAAAAAAAAAAAAAAAACAATTCTATTTTATATTAAGAATACCCAAAATCACATCCAGTATACTTTTGATTAATTTACTTGAATTTGATACTGGATCTTGTATGTTCATTTGGGGATTGTTATTTCTTGTTGTTATTTCTTTTTTCTTTTTTGATCTGGTTTACTCTAAAACTTTGGTATTTTTTGCCTCAGCTTTTTAGAATGAATTTTCAAGTTGAAAATATGTTCGTGTTCCAGTATTCCAAGTATTGAATAGTTGTAACTTGATCTTTTCACTATGTAACTCTTCTTCTAAATATTTAGTAAATTCATCCAAGAAAAAAATCGAAAAAAACTTTTTATATTTATTTATTTATTCATCTTTTTTTTTTTTTTGGTCTGTATTATTAAAAAATTGTTTCTAAACATTTAATTTTCTTCTTTTTTATATTTATGAGGTATTTTAGAAAAAAATATAATTGATTAACGGTGTTATATAATAGCTAAAGAGATTAAATAAAATATACTTTTTTTTTTTTTTTTGGACAGATCACAAAATAAAAAAGATTCATCAATTTTTGATTTTCGGAGCAATCTATCATAAGTTTTGCTGTTTTCTTCTTTTTTTATTAATTATATATCTTTTTTTTTTTTTGACTTTTGCTAATTGGTGGTTTTATAATATAGAGATAGACTACAAATAACAAGAAAAAATAAAAAAATCTTTTTTCCCATTCCAATGATCTAAACCTTCAAAATAATATTTTTCAAAATCCAAATTTTATTTTTGATTTCTTGGATTTGATATCTCAGTCTTTCTGTAGCCGAGATATTTTTGACCTTTCTTGAAAATAATTAGAAAATAGAAAAAACTTCTCAAAGTCAATTTTAATTGTAAAATTGTAGTATGTGTTATCATTTTCAAATATTTTTTTACTTATTTTTTATTTCATTTTAAAACAAAAATCTTTTTAAAAAATAGGTTTGGTTCTTAGAATTAAAACAAAATCCAAAAAATCAAATTTTCCCTACATTTAAGAATGTTCAATTTATCAAATTTTTCAGATATAATTATAAACCTATGTAAAATTGAATTTTTTAGATTGTTTGATGCTATTGCTTATTGCATTCATTTGAAATTGGCTTTAAGATTTAAGCAAAAGGTATTATCAAGATTGGGTAATTTCAATTTCATATATCTTTATTGATCAGCAAACAATAAATCAAAAAAATATTTAAAAAATTTTCCTATTCTTGCCATTTTACATGAAACATAGATTTGAAATTTTTTTACCATTTTACAATTTTTTTATAGAAGGGTATTAAGTAACAACTAAACTAAATTGAAAATATTTTTTTTGGTTTTACTCTTTCTTTTCAACAGTGTCTTTTTAAGGCAATCTCAACACTAATGGAAGAACAAAAATTAAAGCAATTGTATTCAGATGGCCACGAATATTATTTAGCTGGAGAGTGTTCTAAAGCAATTGAATCATTAACAAAAGCAATAGAAATCCAACCAACAAACACAAAGGCGTTAAATTTGAGAGTCGTATGCCTCAACGAGACATCAAAATTTGAAGAAGCGCTTGCAGATTATAACAGTGTATTAAAAATTACAGAACTGGATCACGAATGTCTCAACAATAAAGCAATTGCTTTAAACAATTTGTGTAAATACCAAGAAGCAATTAAGTGTTCAAATTCTTCAATAAAAATTGAGCCTAATAACCACAATTATTATTTAACCAGGGCAATTGCTTTTTTTAATTCTTTGCAACTCGATTTTGCAAAAAATGAACTTCGCTTGGTGGGAAGGATCCACAGTGTTACGAATTACTCTCAGACTTACATGTCAAATCAAATCGAAACGAACTGGCTTTAGTATGTTTGGATCGAGCAATCAACTTGCTGAATGAAGAAGACAATAGTGATGATGAAGACTACAAAATTGACTTGCTTACAAAACGTGGGTTGATCTTGAATAATTTAGCACAATTTGAAAAGGCTAAAAACGGTTTAAAAGAAACTCTTGAATTAAATTGAAAGAACACAGACGCGTGGCTAAATCTTGCCACAGCCCAATTAAATTTATTGGAATACAAAGAGGCCCTGGAGTCCTTAAATAAGGTACACAAATTAGATCCCAAATATGAGACGCTTTATGATCTACGTGCTAAGGTTTTTAACAATTTGGGGAAATACCAAGAAGCAATTCAAGATTTGGAATATCTCTTGGAATTGAATCCAAAGTCACCAATTTTCCATGCTCGTTCTGGTTTGTGCTGGAATAATCTAGCAAAATTTAATAAGGCATTAATTTGCGTAAATAAGGCACTAGAACTTGATCAAAATTGTGTGATGGCTTTAAATAACCGTGCGCTGATATGTATTAATTTAGGATTATTAAAAAATGCAAAGATCGATTTAGAAAAGGCTCAATTATTAGATCCAAAGAATATTATTACAAAAATAAATCTCCAAACATTACAAAAAAAATTTAAATAAGGTGTATAGCGTATGCCCAAATGGTGTGCTTTTAAATCAATTGATTCTGATAAATTCAAAAAAATTTCAAGAAATTTTTAACTTCAATTTCCTTTTTTTTAAATCCGAAAACTCGGCTTTCAGAACATTTCATTTCAAAGGTCAACTTATGTTTTATCTTTTCTTTGAAATTTAAACAAATAAAATCCTTTCTTCAAAACTGAGAGTTAAAAATTTAAAGAATGTGAAAATTGAATTAAAAAAAGTTTTTCAGATTTTTTAGGTTCACCAGCAAGCCAAAAACATGGTTTGAAAAGTAATCATAATATAGTTGATATACTTATTTTGAACTATTTTCATTACATTGTTTAAAATCTTTTTTTGTCATATTTTTTCAAAGCCCACCTTAAGGGAGTAGCCACGGTATTGAAAAATTTTTCACTTTTTTGACAATTCTGAAGAGGATCAGAAAATAACATTTTTTACTTTGGTTGTAACTCATTGATTTTTATTAAAGTACTTCATTCATTAGATTTTTTAAATTTTTTTTTACAAAGTCTCAAAGAAATTGCCACAATAGAATGTTGAGTTGAATTGTTTAAAATAGTGTTTTGAATGTTGAATAACTTATCTTTTATCCTTCTCTCAACATTCTATTATGGCATTTAATTTTTTCCTTTTTATATTTTTTCATCATTTTTGTGATTTTTTAATCCTGAAAACATAAAGCAATTAGAAAGATTTTTTTATTAGTGGCATTTGGGATTAATGGATTTTGTTTAAAAAGAACAACAACATTACAATTGAAACAATCATAAAAGGAAACATAAATGGGACTTAAATAGCTAGAAAGATTCCAAAATTAGTATAATTAAGTCAAATTTTTACTTGTTAGGATTTTAAATCGTTGGGTTTGGTGGAATTGGAGAAGTGAATACGATTATATGTTATCAAAGTTTAAACCACAAAATAGCTACAAGTTTTATTCAAAGAACCTGAAATTATCTTCTCCCAAAATTAAAACGAAACCCCATTCCAAAAATTTGGACACACCTAAAATCAAAAATAGGAAAACAAAAACTCAATTTATTATATTTTTCCAAACGTAATATAAAACCATATTTAAGTAACATAGTATTAATGGTTTTTTAAGTAATATTTTTCATCCAAATATAAGAAAACAATATAAATCAAAAAATCAAAAAGTGTGTCCAAAATAAGGAAACGAGCTGAAATGACAGAATTTGAACAAAAAATATATTGGTAGATTTGTTAAAATTACACCAACAATGGTTGATCGATCAAATGATAAGATACCATACACCGGTTGTATGTGGATTTTTCAATTTTTGAAACTCAACTGTAACCTTCTATCAACCATCTATAAAAAATTTCCAGATCTAACTAAACAGATTTTGTAACTGAAAAAAAATTGAAAATGAAAACAAAAACAAAAAAGACAAAAAATGAAATAGTTTGATAAATCAAAATTACTTTCCAATTGGATGATAATCATGTTATTATTATTTTTCCAACTGTTTGAACTGTGTCCAAATTGATGGAATTAAGATTATTTTAATAAAAAAATAATAAAAAAAAAAAAACTATTTTATCAATATATACTCAATTTTTTTATTGTTGAACCTTACTAAAATTAAAATATCAAATAATTTTTTTAAAAAAAATTTTTAGAGAATCTACGATCACACGCCACTCAAATAAAATGTTCTTATCTCATCTCTCTCAAATTTTTATCATGTCTTATGGTGTAGCTACTCCCTTAAGATTTTTTAATAGTTAATAAATACCATTTTCTTCTAATTCTTTTACTGATATTTTTTCAAATTTTGTTGATGCTTTTTTCACAAAACCAAGAGAAAGTAACCATATTTTAAATTCTTATTTAGGGTTATATGTTATAAATAAAAAGTAAATCCTTTACCATGTAAACACTATTGCCTTGACCAAGAGAAAGATAGTTCTTGAATGTAAGTGTCTATAAGAAATCTTGAGCATTCAACTTTTAATCTCTTATTATATTAGTCTTGTATTTATATCGTTCTCGGTGACTTTTGAAGGCAGAAAAAGAATTCTTTACTATTGAAAAGGAATTCTTTTTTTTGAATCAAAGTTCTTATGAATTAATCTTCCCAAGTAAAAGAAATACTAACTTTTTTTTCAAAATATAAATAGAATGTTTACTATATATTTGTAGTTTTGAATCAACCAATGAAATAAAATCGGGAAATATGATATTTAGAAATACAGGTGTTTGTTAGTCTCTTACAGCAAAGTTGGAACTATCTTATTATTTGTAAAAAGTATTCATTTTTTTGAAAAAAAATTCATTGATTTGTCTCTTGTTTACAAATTGAACATTTTTTTTTTTTTTTCTTTACTCAAATGGAACAAAGAAGAACATTTGGTATTACTGAAAACGATTTGTTCATTGACAGCGATTCTGAAGAAGAGTCTGATAGCAACTCACCACAAAGTCTTACAATTCGAAGACCAACTTTGTCAAGTGAATCTGAAGATTCCACCGAAGACGAGAATGCTTACGAATCTTCTGGTTCAGAATCAGCAACCTTCCCAATGAACGCAAAAATGAAAAAGAAAACATTATCATTACCTAAAAGGACAACAACGAAACCCAAAAGGATTGGTTTAGGTGCTGATTTATTAGTCTCGTCATCTGAAGAATCTGGATCTGAATCTGAGGATGAATTTGAAGCTGAAAGATTTATGTTACAAAAAAAAAACAGAACCAAAAATCAAAAAGGAATAGCAACAGAATCTGAATCTGAAACTGAAGAAGAAATAGAAATAGGAAAAAACAATAATTATCCAAACTTTGAAGACTCTGATGAAAGCGAACCAAATTATTATGAAGAAAAACAAAAGGCAAAAATAAAAACAAAAAAACAAAAACAAAAACAAAAAACAAAAAACAAAAATAACAAAATCTTGAATCTTAATGACATTGATCTTGAATCAATGAGCAATTTAATGAGCGAACAAGTAACATTACCAAATTCAACAACAAGCTTTGGTCGTCAGTTAAAACGAGGTGTCGATTCCTTGAATGAGTTTTCTAATTCTTCAAAACGTATTGATCGTTTATTAAAAAAGACGATTCTGAAATCTAAAACGAATTTGAATCTTGGAGAAGGCAATTTAAATCGTCTCTTAAATCAAGAAAACCTTGACGTTGATATCAACCTTTCACCAATTAAAAGTATAAACATTGAAAAGCAACAAAATAAAAAAATACCACTTGAAGCAACATCAAATATCCCATTAAAAGCATCTTGTACCAACACCGAATTAAGAATTGATTCTAGACATGTTCTGGGAAGATCTTGGAGGGTTTCTTGGTCCTTTGCTGGGAAATTATTGATACCCATTTCTTCTTGTCATAAAATTAAAAAAAGCACAGAAAGAGAAAAAGAAAACGAAAACGATCGAGAAAAAGAACAAAAAAAGCAAAATCAAAACCAAAAAAGCTTCTCATCCAATTCACTTCTTCTAAATTCAAAAAAAAGAAAGCAAACAAGCCAAAAAGAAAAAATCCAACATATCGAAAAAAGGTTATTTAAATTAAAGAACGAGCAATCCAAAAGAGGAGTACAAAAAATTATTATTACAAATTCAATTTTGCAGAACAGCCAATGGACAAAAGAAGAAGAAAAAACATTCCACTCAGAACTGCTAAATATTTATAATAAAATTATTTTCAATAAAGAGACCTTTGAGTTAAATTTAAACAAACTCTTAAAAAACCAAACCAGATTATCAAAAATAGTTGAATTCCTTGATAAATGGATACTTGGATCTATTGAGAAAAAAAAATACCCAATCAAAACCTTTAGATCTGCAAGGGCGGTATTTTCATTAATTGAAGCCTTATTTGCTTATCACAAATATTTACCACAACAAAAAACAAAATCTTCTATTTATGTTAATGAAGATTTTGCAAGAAAAATAAGATTTTCGTCTTGGTTAGAAAAAGAAATTGAAATTGAAAATAAACTATTTCAAAAAACTGATAGTGAGAAAAACCAATATATATTAAATAAACGGGGGAAATCAAAATCAAAAGAAAATGAAATACAGAAGGAAAAGGAAAAGGAAAAGGAAAAGGAAACAAATAAAAATAGAAATAAAAATAAAAGAATTTCATTTTCTATGCAAAAGCAAAATTCAAAAATTGATTTTAATAACAAAATCAAAAGATCTTCAAAACAAAAAATAATATTTGACTTATTAACAAGACATCAAATTAAAAAGGCATGTATGAATGCAATTCGTTGTGGTGATTATAGATTATCAACCTTAATCACCCAATCTGTGAATGGGAGCGAAGAGATTAAAAAAGATTTAACTAATCAATTACAATTATGGGTTGAAAATGATATAGTGCAATCTTATAGCACAGATCAATTCAAGATTTTACAATTAATTTCTGGCGATGTTCTACCTGTTATAACTGATCTTAGTTGGAAAAGGGCGTTTGGCTGCTTTCTTTGGTATGGTACCAATTCTAATGATAATTTAAAAACTGCCTTTAACAAATATCTTGTTTCAATTAATCAGAAGAAAGTTAGATACCCAAAGCCATCATATTATAATAATGTTGATCATTTAAATCACACGGGCAAGGGCGAAAAAATAAATAGCACGATAGGCGATGAGCAAATCCAAATCCGAGACACCTGCTTTGAAATCTTATTGGCCTATTGTGATGAACAAATAAATTTAGATCGCATATTTCGTAACGAAAACTTTACAAACGATCCATTTGACACATGGTTTAATTGGATATTAATGACCATTGTGACTTCGTTGCCTTCGTTTGCACACAGGTTTAACAAGGAAATTTTCAAAAAAATCTCCTTGAATTTTATAGCAAAACTGGAATCGTTGGGGCTCTGGGAATGGGCCATTGTTGTGGCAAAGCATAATCAGCAATTAAATCAAATGTTTACAGGTAATTTACTGAAGCTCCATTGTACCCCCCTGCGCGGCGATCGCATTACCAACGAAAAGGAAAAATTAATAACATCTGTGTTCGTCACAGATTCCCTGATTAATGAATCAAAGGCATTAGCAGCGAGGCAAATCGATCGCTTTGATTTGCAATTTATTTTTTTATTAAAGGCACAAAATTGGAAGAAGGCTCATAATATTCTGTTTTGGGAAATTGCCCTAAAGCAAATTGTCTATGAGTCCTACAAAACAAATAAACTTGAACAAAAATTATTAAATTTGAAACAATATAATGACCAGATTCCCAAATGGGACCAATATGGCGGATTACTTCTCGATTATTTATCCTTTAGAAACCAAACAAAGAACGACAAGATTCTTATCAATTTAAACGAAATGCAATTAATGTCACTTGACCAAATTGGCAAATCTATATGTTCCAGAACACAAATTTTGTCACCAAGGAAAGATAATCTCATCGACCATGTTTGCTTTGTCTTAATCATTGAAAACTGTTCAAATTTAATTATGAAAATTAAAAATCTTTTATCAAAGTTTGTCAGCCAAAACGTCATTTTGTCTCAAAGTTTAGATTTTTTAAATTCAATTCAACCTTCATCAATTAATCACAGGGAACGTCCTGGCGATATACATAAAATGACATCCAATTTTTTAGATCAATTACAAATATAATTTTTTCGTTATTTTTTAATTTCTTTTAGAATTTACATTTTTAATAATAAATATTCTGATTTTGGTTTTGTTTTTTTTTTCTTTTTAGTGTTAACTTGAGTATTTATATTTTATATTGTTTATTTAAATATTTTGATAAAATTATTTTTAAATAGATATACCAGTTCTGAATTGATTATCTTTTTTTTTTTTTTAGATGAAATATAAGAATTATATTTTATCGAGACAGAAAAAATTATCCAACCTAATTCAATATCAATAAATGAGAGTAAAAATATATTTGTTCCAGGATTTTCTTTTCAATCAACTTTTTTTTTTTTTTTCTAAACAATGTTTATATCAATGGGTGAACCAAATTTTTTTTCCAATCTCAATTATTTTTTAGAATTGAGCTATGAAGAAAAAAACAGAAAGAAGTAGAATAATAAACTAAATTTCATAATAAAGGGCCCTGTTACATTTGAATTTTGAATTTTATTTGTATTGATTGTAAGTTTTTCACCTGACAATGAAAAGTTTGAAAATAAATCATTTTTTCTCTTATTTATTTTTTCGACAGTATTTTGTTAAAATAGGAAATGAAAATGAAAATTTGGAAAGAGTAACAGATGAATTAATCAGAAAATTGGTTTCAAATATGAAAAAGAGATTAGATTTAGTTATTCAAATGGAAGGAGAATCGATAGATGAGTTTTATTAATTTTTTTAAAATTTATATTTTTTATGTAAGGCTTATTTCAAAATAAATTTCCCCATTGTTTTTAATTGATTTTTTTTACTTTTTTTTATATTATTTTTAGTCGAAAAAAAAATAGTAATAGTGTATAGGACTGAATATTGAAATATAAATTTTATATTATAATAGATAACTTCTATTATTAAAAATATTTTTTTAAAAATTGATTTTTAATGGGCCATTAATTTTAAAATAGAGTTTAATAATCACCAAAGGATAATCGGTCCATCTGTGTCAAGTAAATTTAATAAATCAATCGATTTTCTTAAAGATTAAAAAACTCAAATTCTTAGTGGCTCCATTGAGAAAAACAACATTTTTATTTTTATCTTCAATTGAACATCCAAATAAAATATCAATAGAAAGAAATATGATTTTTTGAAAAAAAAATATTTTCACTCATCCAATGACATTAGAATAATACATTTTTCATCTTTAACTCTCAATCTTGTAATAAAAAAAAAATTGTAAATGAATTACTAGTCAGAAGAAAAAATAGAAAAAAAGTAAAATGAAAAAAAATATTTTCAAGTTTGTTATATCCAAAATATAAAGTTTTTCTCTTAATATCCATTCAAACATTTTCAACATAGGTATTTCACTTCCATAACAACTGGGCACCTTTGGTGGTAAATGGTTAATAAAAGTTACACTTTGTAATTGTAACAAATAGAATTTGAAGTGGGTGGTTATTTAGGTATTTAAAAATACTACACCCCATTTTAAAAATCGTTAATCATCTGAAATAATAGATTATCGATATATATATATATATATATATATATATATATAAATAAATCTAGTATTCAAGAAAAATGAAAAAAGAATTCTTCTTCATAATTCACTTTTAAATCCTTCCGAAATAAATAAAAACCTGATATTTGTAAAAATTAAAAAAAATAATATCAAAAAATAAAAAAAAGTAAAATACAATTTTTGAACAGAGTATTAAATATTTTTTATTATTGGTACTTTCAATAAAAAATGATTAACAAGAAGATTTTTTGATTAAATATTATATTCGTTTGAAAAGACATTAAATAATCTCAATTTTTTTTAATGTTTAAGTATTTTTCATGATATTGTTTTTTTAAATTTGCTGAAGGAAAGAAAAAAAGAATGATTTTAAGAAAAAAAAAAGAAAAGAAAAATATAAAAAAAAAGAAAAAGTATCAAAAATAAAAAAAAGGTAAAAAAAATAGAAAAAAAAAAAAGTTTAAAAAATATTTGAAAAATTCAAAAAAATTAAAAATTTAATTATTCAATTCTTTATTTTTTTTTTTTCTTCTTGTTGAGCAATTTTTGAGTTTGTACGATTCTGTTATAACTATTGTATTTCTCGGTGATGTCTTCTTCTAACTCTGATAATTTAACTTTGGCAAGTTCAGGGTAGGTATATTTTAAGCTATCAAAACGAATTTGTTTTTTCACAAAATCTTCGAATCCAGCTTTGGGCTTTTTGGAATCCAAAGAGAAGATTGGTTTATTTTTTTTGGAGTTATCTGGGTTAAATCTATATAAGGAAGTGTAGCCGATTTTGACTGCCAATTTATTTACCTCTGTTGTCTTACCCATTCCACCTCGAATACCATGTGCGATACAAGGTGTGTAAGCGATGACTAAGGAAACACCGCCATATGCTTCAGCTTCGATCAAGGCCTTTAAGGCTTGCTTAGGATCGGCATTCAAGCAAATTGACGCCACATAGACGTCGCCGTAGGTCATTGCCATTGCGCCAAGGTCCTTCTTTTTGGTGTTTTTACCGCTTGATGTGAATTTGGCAACACCGGATCTGGGAGTGGATTTGGAGGCATGGCCGCCCGTATTGGAATAGACCTCCGAATCCAAAACCAAGATGTTCAAGTTTTCCCCGCTGGCCAGGACATGGTCCAAACCGCCATATCCGATATCGTAAGCCCATCCGTCGCCACCGATGATCCATTGGGACTTTTTAGCAAGCATATCCTTTTGTTGGATTATTTGTTTCAAATATTTATTGTCCTTGTAATTTTTTTCACCGAGGATCAACTCTTTCAACTTTTCACCGAATTCAAAACTTTTCTCGCGATCACCAAAGTTGTTTAGCCAACCCTGTAGGGCATCAACAATTTCGTCCTTGATGCCAGACCTGTCCTCTAATGTTTTTGTAACCAAGATTTCCAATTTTGATCTTCGCGCCTGAACAGCCTTGGCCATACCTAAGCCGTATTCTGCGGTGTCTTCAAAAAGGGATTGTCCCCATGATGGGCCATATCCCTTTTCATTTGTTGTCCAAGGATTTGAAGGTAAGGTTCCGCCCCAGACACATGAGCATCCTGTGGAATTTGCGATCATCATTTGCTCTCCAAATAATTGGGTTACCAATTTAACGATTGGTGTTTCGTTACAGCCCGAGCAGGCACCCGGGAATTCGATCAGTGGTTTCATGAATTGTGATCCCTTAATATTGCTTGTTTTGAAAGTGGCCTTATCAGAATTTTTTGATAATCCCAAACTGTAATCCCAGAATTCTTGTTCCTTGTCGACAACTTCTTGTAGGGGTTTCATGACGAGCGCCTCTGTGGGGCAATTGGCAACACATGTGTTACACCCAGTACAATCGTAAGGGGAGATTTGGATCTTAAAGTCAAGGGCTTCTTCTTTGGCGTCTTTGGCATCGACACCTGTGGCCTTAATGGTGGTATAGCCATATGGTGCGTTCTCTGCTTCCTTTTTGGTCAACAAGAATGGCCTGATGACAGACGAGGGGCAGACAAATGAACAGAGATTACATTGCACGCATTTGTCGGATTGCCAATCGGGTACAGTTCGCGCGATTCCTCTTTTTTCGTATTGCGTTGTTGAGGATGGCATATAGCCGGAAAAGGGGAATTTGGAAACAGGGATGTTGTTTGCCTCCAGTTTCGATACTGGTTCCATGATGTCGTAGTAATAGTCAGGAAGAGATTCGTCGATTTCTTTAATTGGATCCTTTTTCAAATTTAACCATTTTTCTCTTGGGTAATTAATCTCAACAATGTTTTCAATTGTTTGATCAACAGCATTCCAATTCTTTTCGATAATGACTTGACCCTTGATCTTGTATTCCTTCTCAATGGCCTTTTTCAAGAGCTCAATGGACTTTTTCTCTTCAATAACTTGACTCAATTTGAAAAACGCGGTTTGCATCACCATATTGATTCTCCCACTCAGGCCAACATCTTCAGCAATTTGCGATGCGTTAATGTTATAGAATTTCAAGTTCTTTTGGGCAATTTCTCTTTTTTTTTCCGTGGGTAAAAATTTTTCCAACTCTTCAACAGTGTTGTATGGCGAATTAAGCAAAAAGATGGAATTTTGTTTCGCTGGTTTCAATAAATCAAACTTGTGTACCCATGGTGTGCAATGGCAGGCAATGTAATCTGCATTCGTGATTTCATAACTGGCGTTAATTGGCTCAGGTCCAAACCTTAAATGAGAGATTGTGATGCCTCCAGATTTGTGAGCGGAGTAGGCAAAATGGCCCTGGCCATATAAATCGGTGTTGTTTACAATGATCTTGATTGCGTTTTTATTGGCGCCCACAGTTCCATCAGATCCAATACCCCAGAAGAGACATTGCTGTGTTCCCTTGGGCAAAATGTCAATTGGCTCTCCAACTTCCAAAGAAGTGAAGGTGACGTCGTCGTTGATACCCACAGTGAAATTGTTTTTGGGCTTTTTTTTATTCAAATTTTCAAAGACTGCATGAACCATTGCTGGTGTAAATTCCTTGCCATGGACACCATATCTTCCCCCGATAATATCAACGTCCATTTTGTGCAATGCACAACAAATGTCAAGGTATAGGGGCTCGCCAATGGATCCGCTATCTTTACATTTATCTAAGACAGCAATTTTTTTGACCGTGGCTGGCATGGCTTCCAATAAATGCTTTTTGGAAAATGGCCTAAAGAGCCTAACCTTGATGACACCAATTTTTTTGTTATCTTCTTTGACATATTTTTTGATCAATTCCTCAGTGGGTTGTGTTCCAGATCCCATCATAATAATGATTTGTTCAGCTTCAGGGTGGCCGACATAATCAAATAAATGATACTTTCTTCCTGTTAATTCGTGTATTTTCTTCATGTAGTTCTCAACAATTCCTGGAATCGCATTAACTTCCTTATTATAAGATTCGATGCCCTGGAAACCCAAATCAGTTTGTTGAATGGTTCCTAAGCAATATGGATGCTCGGGATTTAATGCCCTTTCTCGATGCCTTTGAAGGGCGTCCATATCAACAAATTTTTTTAATTCCTCATTAGTAAAGTTTTCAATAGAGTTGATTTCATGAGATGTGCGGAATCCATCAAAGAAATGTAAAAATGGCCCGCCACTTGTTAATGAAGCTAAATGAGACAATAATGCAAAGTCACCGCATTCTTGAACAGTGCCAGAACAAAGAATAGAAAATCCAGTTGATCTTACAGCCATAACCTTTTTTTTTGTTTGTTTTTTTTTGGTATTTTTTTTTTGTGATGTACATTAGAATTTTTTTGAAGATTAATCAATATGATAAATTGAATTATTTAGGATCATTATGTTGTTATTTTTTTTGAATCTTGTTTTGACAAATTAAATTATATATCTTGAATTGATTATAAAGATCTTGTTTAATTATCTTCTTCCGGCTTTTTAAAAAAGTGTGTGCTAAAAAAGTTTTCAAAACTATCTTTAAAAATTAGATGAAAAACTTCAAATACACTCTTTTTTATGGGTTTTTTTCAAAAAAAATTTTAATCACACTTTTCTAAAATAGTCAATTCAAAATAATTTTGATGTGTTTTTTCCAATTATTTAAAGAAAAAATGTCCTTTGATTTATAATACAGTCATTGCTATAATGAAGAGAAAATCAACTAAAAAAAGTTTAGTGTCCCCCACAAAACAGGTAATTCTTTTTTGATATTAACTCTCTCACTTTCAATGGAAAAAAAAAAAATAAAAATAAAATTATTGTTTTTTCAAACATCATTTTCGTAAAAAATTCATCTTCGTTTGGCGATTTTTAGATTGTAAAAAGTTGTTTCTGATTCATTAAAAAGAAAAAAATCAATAATTTCATTTTTTTTCTCTTCTGAAAATACTATTTGTTACAAAATACATGGAACAAAATTTTCATTCAGCTTTCCAACAAAATATTTTTAAATAGATGTTTAATTTCAAATTTTTTAATACTTAAAATCAGCGTAAATTATTAATTTTCCTTTTAGAATTAAGGATTTTGATAATTTATTTTAGTTCTTGGGATGGGTTTTTTTGGAAATCTGAATGAAAATTTTGATCTTTTTATTTTTCAATTAATAGTAAAAAAGACTTTTTTTGGAAAAAGAATTAAACCAAATGTTTTTTTTTTCAAAAATCATATTGGAAAAATATTTCGAAAAGCAAAAAATTATGAGAATTTGTTAATTTTGTTACTCAAAGCAATTTTTTTTTTCAAGGCTTTACTGTTGTAAAAATAAAGCGTTCAAAAAAATTTAATAATTGTTTCAAAATAAAAAGCTTGTTTTTTTTGTTATAGAAGACCTATACATAAACCGATCAAAGAAACCAATAATAAACCCTAAATAAATATTTTAGTGGTTTCTTAAAGTTCTCTTATTTAAAATTAAATTCTAAAAATAAAGGATCAAATTAGATACTGTTTTTTGTCAAAAAATAAGAGTAAATTTTTCAGAGAAAATTTATCATCAAAAAAAACAATCAAATTCAAAAACAATTGAGAATATTATGAAAAATTTTCAACATATTGTATTCCTAATTTAAATTTTACTGCAAATATCCAGATTTTTACTTTCAAAATTGATTTGAACTTGGATATACTATTGGGTAGTCGATTGGATGTTGACTTGGGATAAGAAGAAAAAAAAGAACGGTTTATATTTTGAAACACGAGTTATAGTCTTTGTGAACGTATTATTTTGATCACTGTACCAATTATTTTTTTTTCCTTCACATTAAGTTCCTGAAATTAATTGTAGGATTTCAACTAAAATCAACTTTAGAGTCAAAATTAGACAAATTATTTTTGATTTTTTGAAAAGATTTTCAATCAAAATTTTAAAAAAAAAATGTTCAATAGATTGATTCTATTTCTTCTTTTAAAGACTTTCCGTGCTACTTTTCGACTTTGTTTAATCCCTTTTTACATAAATTCGAGAATTTTATGTCAGTTGTTGATTTAGATCCAAGTAAAATTGTCCAAAAAAAAGGAGAAAAATTTGAAATTTTTAAAAACAAAAAAAAATTGTTTTTAAAGCTTACATCTGATTGATCACCATAAATTGACAGGCCATTTCTCCCAATTACACGTGCAGAGACATGAAATACTGCTGGCCAAAATTCTCCTGAAATTCTATACATATTAGGGATCATTAAAAGTAACCCTTGTGCTGCGGTAAAGGTTGTAGGTAAACCTCCAGAAACGAGTGCGCCATGTAATGCACCAGCTATATTAGACATTTAACAATCCGTAATTAAAAAATTACCATTTTTTAATTTGACTTAAGAAAGGGGAAAAAAAAATAAAAAATAAAAAAAAAAAAAAACAATGAAATTATTATACCTGCTCCTCCTTCAGACTGCATTAAAATAACGTCAGGAATAGTATCGTAAATGTTTTTAACTTTATTTGAATTCCAAATATCTGCATTTTCACCCATAGGTGTTGCAGGCTAAACATTCGTAGAAGAAAATAATATGAAATTTTTTTTTGTAATTTGATCAATTAGTTTTTCCCCAAAAAAAAAAAAAAAAAAAAAAAAAAGAAAGAAAAAGATTGGTAAAGAGAATTTACAGTAATAGGAAAAAGAAAAACGTTTTCGCTCATCCTATAAGCAACTGAACTTGCTGCGGTGTTTCCATCGATCGGAACTATTTTTTTGGAAAGACTTCTTTTAAGTCCAGTTGTTTGTTTTAAAATATTTGTAAAAGATGATTTTTTTTTTCTTGTCAGTAACATCGTTAAGGAAGAAAAAATAAAAAAAATGAATAGTTTTCACTCAATAGTGATCATTTTCATTTGTAAATAAAGTTGTAAGCAAGATCAAATTTTACAATCTTGATATCAGAAGGAAGTGGTTTAAAATTTCAACGGTTAATAAATCTAAATTAGTTTTGATAGTTTTGTTCAAAGAAAAAAAGGTGGTTATGTTTCTCTGTTTTGCAATGTTTTTAAGAGAACTTGATCCATTTTTTTTCTTTTTACGAAAATTTGTTTTTAAAGTGATCAAAATAACGTGTGTCTAAAAGAGATAATTAGTGTTTCAAAATATCATCTGTTCTTTTTTTTTTCTTCTTGTTTAAAAATAAAATCCAATAAGTCGACCAAATAGTATACCGAAGTTCAAATCTGTTTTGAAAGTAATCGTCTTGTATTTGCAGTAAAATTTAAAGTAAATTATCAATAGGAAATTCACGACAAGAATAGCACAATCCATACAAATACTTTCAAGACTTTTTCGAACTTTCAGGCTGACAGTCTTCAAGATTTCAGTCTCTGATATTCTTTCATATTGTTTCAAATTTCAAATACTTGTTACAAACTTTTGTATAAACTAAAAAAGGGATAAAAATAATAATTAACAAAAGATAGCATTTTGAATTTAATTGAAATTTTTGAAAGTTCTCTAAAAGAAAAATATTTGGAAACTTTCAATAACCTGAAACTCTTTTTGTGAAAACCAAAAATTGGAAAGTTGTTTAAATTACATGTTTTTAAAAGTATAACTTGTAAAAACTTTTAAATTGAAAGTTGTTGCATTTTGATCTTGTAATTCCTTTCAAAATTTGGAACAATTTTAAAAAAACAAAGTGTTCGAAAGGAAAAAAAGTGACTACAATTTTTGTGCGATTCTTGTCGTGTTTGTTTAAATTTTTTATTATTTTTTTCTCATTTTTTGAAATTCCTTAAATTTTTGATGGTAAAAATTTCCTCTATTTTTTGAGATAAATTATCCAATTTTATCCTAACCTTTTTCTTGAGTTTCTTTTTAAATAATAGAACTTTAAGAAACCAGAACCATGTTTAATTATGATTTATTGTCAGTTTCTTTGATCGGTTAATGTATAGGTCTTCTAGAAAAAAAAAAAACAGGCTTTTTATTTTGAAAAGTCAAATTAATCTTTTCTTCAAATTATTTTGACAACAGTAATTATTGTTCTTACAAGTGAAGTTTCTTTCTTTGTTGTGTATCAAAGAAAAGAAATGATTCTAAATGTTGAGTACAGTTACCCTTTTAAGATTATTAATTTTTTGATAGATTTTTCTTTCTTTTCTGATTTATTATACTTTTACAAGTTTTGACAACCAAAACAGAAAATTGAACCTGCAAAATATTTGTTTTGCTTTTGTTAACCCCAACTATAATAGGAGTTTTGTTCAATTTAGCTTTTTGCAAATTGTAATATCCCTAAGGTAAAAATTGATATAGTTTTTTGTTATTTTTATTCTTTAATTTTTAAAATCAATTAGTTCAATTCCATAAAGTTTAGGGAATTTTGTTGATCAAGTTTGATTATTTTACTTCTTCTAAGAAAAACTATTAGGATTTCAGAAATTAATAGGAGAAAAAAATCCTAATTGTTATGAACTTTGTAATTGTAAAAAGCTCAAGATGTTAGAAATTATAGTGTCAAATATTTGAATTTTTCTCTTGGAGTACGGAATTAAGGGGGTGTTAAGATTTATTTTAATTGAGAAATTGAAACTTTTTTTGATCATAAAAAGTTCCTTGGAAGATATACTCTCCGTGTTACTGTTTGTTTTTGGAAGGCATTACCCAAGATTTTTGAGTTGAAAATTCAAAATTGAAATGTGGATTGTATTTGACATTACTGAAAAATTGATTTGTACATTTTTTGAAATTTAACCCGAAAACAATTAAAAGAAGGTGAGAACTTCAAAATAATTTTCCCTATAAATAGGTATGTTGTATATGGGGTAAAATGATTTTAGAGAGCCTATGTTCAAATGGATCTAAATAATTTTATCGACAATAAATAAAAACATTTTAAGGTTTATAATCGCTGAAATTTGAAAAAAGATTATCTTACGTAGGGTGTAGTAAGTTGTCGATTTGATTCTTCGCTGATCGATCTTGAACTTGGTATGGATTTTAATAGTGGTTCAAAATGGTAATTTTTGACAATTTATTTTTTTTTTTTCCGAAATCCGAATTGAAGAGTTTAAGATTTATAGATTGATAGGTGTTCAAGAATAACTTTTGAATTTTGGGTTGTAGAAAAGAATCTTTATTTACTTTTTTGTCAATTAACCAAAAGAAAAAATAAAATTTTTTAAAAGCTCCCAATAAAACCAAACTTAATTAAAAATTTCAATCAACAACCCACAAACCACATTTTTTTATAACTTAAGTTCGAGCCAATTAATCTTAAACTCTTCAATTCGGATTTCGGAAAAAAAAAAAATAAATTGTCAAAAATTACCATTTTGAACCACTATTAAAATCCATACCAAGTACAAGATCGATCAGCTAAGAACCTAATTAACAAGTCACTACACCCTACGTAAGATAATCTTTTTTCAAATTTCAGGGATTGTAAACATTAAGCTAGGGATCACAATTAAAAAATGTAATTTGAGGAAATTTTTTTTTTTAGTCAAACTATTCAAAATCTCAATACACAGAAACTCAAAATAATAGTGATCCAAATATAAAAATTAATCTTAAGACCTTCCAAAAGTCATTATTTATTCAATTTTTAAATTTCAATATTTACTCAATAATTATTATCTTAAACCCCCGGTAAAAAAAAATAAAAAAGTATGACTATTGTTGTTTAGTGTTTTTAAGTCTGGTTGTATTATAGACATATTCAAAATATATAAAACAATTTTAACAATAATCTTTGGGTTAATTATTTTATTATTTAAAAAAAAATAAAGAATAAGTATCAAATCGACATTTCTCCACAAAATGAAGTAAGATATCTTTCAACTTTGAAGTTTTTAGATTGATATCTCAACAATTAAATTTATTATAAAATTTAGTTTTTTTGAAAAATTTTTGACTATTTTTTACTATCATAACGATATTATTTAATTAGTTGATCATCTGTAAAAGTTGGAATATCCGAGTTTTCGAATTTGGATTTCAAATGAAAAATCTTTTTTTTTTTTTTTTTCAGAACAATCAACTATAATTGCATATTTAATCATCATCTTTCTCTCTTTTTTTTATTGAATTAATTGATAAAGTTTTATAAGATAATTCTTATCACATATTATTTTCAGTGTATTAAACAAGTGGGCTCTATATCTTCTTCAGATTGTTCGTTTTTAAATATTTTATTTTCTGTTTGATTAATTTATTGTGTTTTTTTCTTCTAGAGCCCACCCTATTTTCAAAAATATATCTTTTATTGATTTTTTAATAGTTCTTAGGGTGTCTGTTTATTTGAGTTATTGTTTTATCTTTTTAATTTACTGATTGTTTTAGATTTTATTATATTTATTCATAGCCTTATCTTTTTCTTTTATTGTTATTTTATCTTTCCTTTTATTATTTTTTTATACATTTTTAAGATTAATATGGGTATTTTGAACACCAATATTTATATTTTTAAATTTGAAGTTAATAATTTTAAGGTGGGATATCCCATATATAAATCATTTTTTTTTTTTTTTTTGAAAAATTAACTAAAAAGGATAAAAAAATGTTTTTTTTTCCCAGGCTTATTTATTTTGGCTATTTTTTACAAAAAAAATCTATATTAGATAATATTCTGCAGATTATGAGTATTATTGTTTTTTTTTTCTCTCTCTCTCTCTCTCTTTTTTTTTTTTTGATAAATAAATGGTTAAGTTTTTTGTTAAGGCCCGTAAAAATAAAAAATAGAAGAAACAGATGAATAGAAGAAATGTGAGCTTTCTTTTGATTTTGAATAACAAGTTATACTATTTATTAAAAAATAAATAAAAAGTTTAACTAGTGTTGTTATAGGTTAGTGTCATATTTTTTGAGAGACTAAAGATGGTGAATAAAATAACCGTTTACTATCCATTCTATGGAAAAAATCCAAAAAGTTGGATTACAGAATTAATATAAATTAACAAAAATAATCAACAATTTAATAATAATATATTCAATCTTATTCAAAATAAAGATTTGTTGTTTGTTTTATTGTTAATTGGTGTTGAAGAAATATATTATTCTTTATTGAAATTATTAAACACGTATTTAGAAATTAGGGGAAGTAGCCAAGGGTTCTTGGGTTTTTTTTTTTTGCTTTTTGAAATTAAACTAAAATTTATTAAATTTCTTTTTAATTTCAAAAAGTAAAAAAGAAAAAAAAAACAAGAAAAAGAAAATAACTTTTTAAAAATATTGTAATTAGAAAAAGTTGTTTTCTAGTTGAGAGTAATTACTTTTAATACAATTATTAATTTTTAAAAAAAAATTTCTATTTGAAATTTTAAAAAATCAATTAATAAAAAAACTTTTTAGATTTTTTTAAATTGATTTTAATTTGTTGAAGGTCTTCTCGTTTCAACAAATAACAACACATGTAATTTGACGCATTATTTTGGCAACATGCAAATTTTTTTTCAATTTGGGTGCTATAAATATCACAATATCAAGAAAAATGCATTTTTTATTTACTCAACTTCGCACATTTTACTACCGTTATCAAATTTTACAAAATAAGATAGTTGAATTTTACAAATATGGAAATTATCTTTTTTTCAAGTTTAAAATAATTATTGTTATTTAATTGGAATTAGGTTTAATTTTCACTCAATATATTTCCAAACTTGGTGATTTTAGTTTAAATGGTATTTTTATATCTTTTTTCCATACAATATACTTTCATTTTTCTTCTGAAAAAAAAATATTTTTTTGATATAATTTGAAATTATCAAGAAATTCCTAAAAAGTATTTTAACTTTGATTGTTAACTTTACTTTTTTTGAAACAGTTTTCAAGAGACTTATAAAAAAAGATTTTTGTAGATCTAAATCCAAAAAAATGTGTATATTGGATGAAAGTAAAATTTTTGTTGGAAAAAATGTTTTGAAACTTTATTTCCTTGATATAAAGAAAGTGAAATCCAACCAAAAAGTCCAAAAAATTGATAAAAATTTAACGGTATGTTGAATTTTGAACTTTTTTGAAAATAAGAATATTATATCAAATATTTATAAACAATAATTCATTTCTAAAAAAACAGTATTTAAAACAAGTCATGTTGGTTTTAGAGTTATCTGATTTTTATTTGGTTTTTCAATTTTAATTACAGTCGGTCCCACTTTTAAGGTACAAACTAGAACGAAATTTAAGGCACAATAAAAATCTCAAATTAAGGCACAAAATTTAGATTCTAGTAAAATATATTGTGAAAAAAAAATTACAAATTATGCACCTTAATTTGAGATTTTTTTGTTCCTTAAATTTCTTTGAAAATTTGTGTCTTAAGGGAGTAGCCACGGTAAAGGAAAAATTTTCACTTTTTTACAATTTTAAAGAGGATCAGAAATTAACATTTTCGACTTTGGTTGTAACTCATTGATTTTTATTATTTAAAGTAATTCATTCATTAGATTTTTTAAATTTTTTTTTCAAAAGTCTCAAAGAAATTGTCACAATAGAATGTTGAGTTGAATTGCTTAAAATAGTGTTTTGAATGTTGAATAACTTATCTTTTATCCTTAACTCAACATTCTATTGTGGCATTTAATTTTCTAATTTTTTATTTTTTCATCATTTTTGTGATTTTTAAATCCTGAAAACAAAAACAATTAAGAATATTTTTTTATTAGTGACATTTGGGATTAATGGATTTTTTTTTAAATGAAAAATAGCATTACAATTGAGAGAATCCCAAAAGGAAACATAAATTGGACTTAAATAACTAGAAGAATTCCAAAAAAGAATAATTAAGTCAAATTATTACTTTTAGGATTTTTAAATCGTTGGGTTTGGTGGAATTGGAGAAGTGAATATGATTATATGTTATAAAATTTTAAACTAAAATTTGTATAAGTTTTATTCTAAGCATCTAAAATTATCTTCTCCTAAAAAAAAAAAACTAAACTCCATTCCAAAAATTTGGACACATCTAAAATCAAAAATAGGAAAACAAAAACTCAATTTATTATATTTTTCCAAACGTAATATAAAAGCATATTTGATTAACATGGTATTAATGGTTTTTATAAGTAATCAATTTCATCCAAATATAAGAAAACAATATAAATCAAAAAATCAAAAAGAGTGTGTCAAAAATAAGGAAAACAGCTGAAATGAAAGAGTTTGAACAAAAAATATATTGTTAGATTTGTTAAAATTACACCAACAATTGGTGATCGATCAAATGATAAGATACCGTGGACCAATTGTATGTGGATTTTTCAATTTAAGAAACTCTACTGTAACCATCTATCAACCATCGATTGAAAATTTTTCCAGATCTAAAGAAACAGATTAAGTAACTGAAAAAAAAGAAAATGAAAACAAAAAAGACAAAAAATGAAATAGTTTGTTGAATTAAAATTAATTTCCAATTGGATGTAAAACATCTTATTGTTATTCTCCCGACTGTTTAAACTGTATCCAATTAATGTAATTAAGTTTATTTTGATAAAAAAAAAATAAAATAAAAAAAAATATTTTATCAATATAATCCCTTTTTTTTTATTGTTGAACATTACTAAAAAAAAAAATCTCAAATAATTTTTTTAAAAAAATTTTTAGAGAATCTACGATCACACGCCACTAAAATAAAATATTCTTATCTCATCTCTCTCGAATTTTTATCATGTCTTAGGGTGTAGCTACTCCCTTAAAAGTGGGACTGACTGTATATGAAAAAATTTTTTTTATTTTGGGTTCAAATCTACTAAAATATACTTTTATTACTACTATTCACTGAATAAACATCTGCAAAAAAGCGTTTTTAATAATATAATATTTTGGGAATTGTGGTTTTATACCCATTAGACCCTGTATATATAATTACTAGGTTATCTTTTTTTTCTTTTTTTTTTTTTTTTTTTGAAGCCAAGTTATTATTTCCTTAAGTGTCATTTTTGATATTGAAATCCAATGAATTATGCGTTTTTATTTTGTTAAGGTTGTTGGAAAATCTTACAAATATTTTTTTAGTCATATCAAAGAACAAAAAAATGATACTTTTTATATATTTTTTTGTGTTATCTCTGGTATCTAAATGAAAAAGTAGGTTTGGAAAAAACAAACTTTTGAGAAAATTTCTACTTTGGTGAAAGTAACGAACCTTGAAATATGGCTGAAAAGTTTCTATTGTTTATATTTGATCTGTGGATTCAGTTGAGAGGATTTCTCATTTTCATTTATTAAATCAAAATTGAGAAAAATGCAAAAAATTTTGAAATTATTTTTTTTTTTTTTTTGAAGAAGTGTAAATTACATTCTAAGTACATTTTTAGGAAAATTCCCGTACATTAATTTAAGGGTAAAACCATAGATTCCATGGTTATTAATTAAAGAAAATAATTTTAAACTATCACAACGTAAAATTAATTCATTAAAATTTAATTCTTTTAATTTATTTAAAAATAATCGATACTTTATATAGAAAGGACACACCCATAAAAAATAATCAATATTTTCTATTATTTGTTTCAGTTCATACTCTAAGCATAAAGGATAAATTTTATTTGAGTTTTTATTGTTTACATAGAAGTATCTATTTAAGTAGTTGCTAAATGTTCTGAATTTTTAAAATTGTTGAGTTTGATGGATAACGAAATATTTGATGATTAATAAATAGTTGTTTTTGGTTTAATTATTTCGAAATATTTTTATATAGTGTAGTGGGGTGTCGTCAAGTACAGTTGAGTGTCGTAAAGTGCCGCAAAGTGCTGTATAGTGCTGTAAAGGGCCGTAGAGTGCCTAGGTTTTTTTGAGGATTTCAGTTTTATTTTTTAAGTGTTCTAGTTTTTTTGGGGGTTTTCTATTTTATTTATGAAGTGTTCTAGGTTTTTTTTTAATTTGTGAAATGAAAAGAAAATTTCTTCAATTGTCCGTTTATTTCAAAAAGTAAAAAAAACATACCAACGATTTTTTCCCAAATTTAATTTTCTCAAAAGATCTTTCATGAAAAACTCCACAAAACCTTTCCCACAAAACTTTCAACCAAATTTATATTGATAGAACCATTTATTTTTGAGAAAAACAATCAAAAACAAAAAAAATTTTATGATAAATTCATCCAATCTCTGAAAATTTTTGCTTCATTTTCCATTTTAAGAATTATTTTTATTCAAGCTTTGTAATTATGTATTTTATGGGTTTAAATGTTTAGAAAGTTCCAAAATTGGTTTGTCTACAAAAGGATCTTTCTCAAAAGTTGTTTTAAAAGTTGAGGGACATAGGTTACACAAAAATCCAAATTAAATTACAAATTGATTGAATTTATTAGTAACAAAAAAGCAAGAAAAATAATCTGCTTTGGGTATTGGGTAAAGGGTACTCTGTCCAAAACTTAAAAGAAAAAACTTATTCTCCTCAAATGTTGTTGATAACCTCTATCCAAAAAAAAACAAAAAGAATCAATACAAAAACTAAAAAACAAAGAGAAAGCCACAATTCCTTTGGAAGAATTATTCTGATTTATGTTGAAAAGGGAACAACCAAAGTAACCCAATCGTAAATACTCATCAGCATTGCGATCTTTTAAAGTTAGAGTTGTTTTGTTTATTTTAAGAATGTTCGAATTGATCGTCTTTTTCATGGAAGAAAATCGTGATTAATTTTCATGTTCGTTTTCACATTTCTTAAGAAAGGTGTTCAAGTTTAAGTGTCTAATTTTTTCGTTTATTCATTTTTCATTGAAAAAAATAAATTAAAATGATTTTTTGATCCTATTGCGAGAAAATTTAGAAGGGTACTATTGACACAAATTTAAAGGAAATTCCTTCAAATGTCCTTGAGTTCATTGGAATTTTCAATTGTAGTTCTTAAGATGTACAAAAACTTTTTTGGGCAAGAATTTGTTTATGGAATGTTTTAATTTTTTTTTAATTCCAATTTGCGAAAATTTGAAAAAACGGATCAATTCTTATACAACAATTATTCCGATCCTATTATCAAATTTCTAATCGAATTGTTTGATCAATAATGTTTTTTAATTTGATTCTTAGATCTTCACAAGGGTAAAAACAATTAAATGTATTTCACGAGCAGTTTCATGGATTATTGTTTTTGAAACTTTTTAAAGAAAAGAAATCTCGAAAATATTATTTTTTTGTAAAAGTTTTCCATTTAAAAAACTACACAAATCTGATGTTCTTAAATTTTTCATCTGATCACTTTGAACCAATCGGCAAATCAAATTTTCAACTCAATATTGCCAAATGAAACCAAAGAAAAATTTTATGAATTCATTTTATTTCTCTAAATTATTTTTTTTTTTTTTATATTAACTCCACAAAGTGTACAAAAACATTTGGACACTGGTAAAAAAAAAAACGTCAATGAACCTCAAAGAATTTAAATTCTTAATTTTTTGTCCATTCTAATTCAACTATTCAAACTTTGAAAAGTTAAATAAAAAAGTTTCAAAAAATATATTAAGATTTTGAGGTAAAGCTCGAAAGATCTTGGAGAAAAAAATTAACAATTTAAAGAGAAATAGTCATTACAAAAAAGAATTTGAAAAAAAAAAAAAATTCTCTTTTTGAATTCGAATATGAATCAGACAATTCAGTTTTTACACAAAAAATTTCAAGAAAAAAAAAAAAAGAGATAGGGGATTAGTTATGGGGAAATTTTTAACAACAAACCATTTTTTAGAGTTTTTCTCAAAATATAATTTTTTTTTTTCCAAAAAAAAACAAACTTTTTGGATTTTTCTTTTTATGACTAATATTGTAGATTACTCAAGTGACGATGGTATTGAGTTAAATGAGCTCCACAATATTGAAAAAACGGATAACGTCGTGAATACGCAGACAAACACCCCTAACCAATCCACACATTCCATGCAACAAAAGCGAATGAACTCGAGTTCCAATGAAGAGTCTTCAAGCTCGAGCTCGAGCTCGAGCTTGAAGGTGAGTTCGGAAAGTGGCAAGGAAGTCGACAGTGACAAGGAGAGTGAAATTGTTGTGACAAGTGATCAGTTGAGTGGGAGTGGGAGTGACGAACACACTGGCACCTCACGCGACGGAGAAGAGGAGGAACCAAGGAAGAAGCAAACTCTGCGCCCTACAACGGCGTCCCGGCTTAGCAGGAAGTCGACAAAAAACAAAAACCGCGAAAGGCCCAAAAGTGCTTTCGAGAAGCTCAAAACGAAGAAGGCGATTGCGATCATCGTCTTCTGCTGCTGTCTTGTTGCCGGGCTAATTTACATGTCTGTTGACTTGTATGTCCGTAACGCGCTGGAGAACGCAGACATTGAGATGACTGATGTTGAAATCAAGTCGATGGACTCTCAGAGGATGCAGGTCAATACGGAGTTCAAGGTTGAAATCGACTCCCCCGTGCTTGTGGGCTTTTCGATGGCGGACTCCAAGATCGGCTACAACGACAAGAACGTGGGGAAGGTGACCTTCTCGAAGAAGTCGTTTAGCACGATCAGCGAAAAGTACAATTCCGACCTAGTTGTGGACATTAGCGAGCTCGACAACTATTTGGAGATGATCCAGGACTTCATCGAGCTGAGCCAAATCACGATCCCCTTTGAGGTGACGATCAAGTTCCAAGGGAAGATGTCTCTCTGGAAGGATCGCGAGCTCTCGAAGAAGCTCAGGATCGCCGCATGTGGCAAGGTCTGGCTTGACCTGGGCGAATACGAGCTTCTCGAATTCGGCCATGAGCTTATTTCGCTGAAATGCGTTGCCACCACGGAGATCAACACAATCGTGAACGCCAACATCCCGCCCCTCCTGTTAGAGATGTACTACAAGGATCAGCTAATCTCGTCCACGCTCCAGGAGGACGTGCACTTCGAAAAGGGCGCCAACGCAATCGACGCGTTTGCCGATCTGTTGCCCGAAGACACGACGCTGATCGAAGACTTCATCAACTCCAAGTACCTCAAGTTCCATACAAACATCTTTGTGTACATCGAGGGTGCCGACAAAAGCAGATTGCCCGTTTTGTTCAACAAGACGATCAACATCGACGGCTTTGACAATTTCCCCTTCAGGTTGGAGGGCCTCGAGATTGTGGAGGTCAACGATGACAACATCGACCTGATCATGAAGTTGCAATTTAACAACACCTCGCCAATTAGCGCAGTCTTCCACAAGATGGAGATCGAGATCCTGTACCAAGACGTGGTGATCGACAACGCATTGATCAACGACCAGCAACTGGTGCCGGGCCCGAATTACATATCCGTTGACGTCTCATTGGACGAGTCCAAGTCCGATCTTTTGCAGGACTTTGTCATGAACGAGGAGGTCAGCATTTACCTGCGATGTAACTTAACGGTGAACAAGGGCGGCGACGAAATCGAGATCTTGAACCGCCCCGTGGAGATCGAGGGCCTCTCGGGAATTGAATTCGAGTTCACCCAGAACCCACACGTCGTGCTTGAGGAAAACTCGCTCAAGTCCAGCATCGATGTCGATCTGGAATACACCTCGAACTTGGATGCCGAATTCGGGAGATGGGACGTCGACATCATCTACGAGGGGATCATAATTGGCACCGCAAGCCAGACGGACGTCATCTTCAAAAAGGGGCCCATCCACTTTGAATTAGATTTGGACCTTGACTCCACAGAGGTTGACATTGTCCGCGACTTTTTAGATCTTGACGAGGTGACCGTGATTTTGAATGGCACGATCTTCTCGCATGCAAATTCGCCCAAGGAAGACGGAATCTCCCTGTTTACGAGAAATTTCACAATGCAGGCCTTTGGAGGGTTTGATTTCACCGTGGAGACCATGAGCCTCACCGAATTCACCAAGACCGAAATGACGGTGATTACGACGATCAATTTCCACAACCCGAGCGACGTCACTGCCGTGATGACGGAAATGAATTTTGATCTCGAATACAAGGGGGTAAACATCAGTACGCCCGTGTTTGGCGATATCCAGATCGACTCTGGCGACAACCGCTTGGATTTCGAGTTTGTATTGGACACGTCGACAACAGATATCTTTGAGGACTTCATCAGGGACGAACAGGCCCACTTCAACCTCTACGCGCAATTTAGGCCCAAGGATTATTTGATCGACATCGAAGTGATCTTGGACGGCTTCAACGGCCTCGAATTCGATATCTCCCAGATCCGGATCACCATGATCGAAGATCCAGATCTCACTCTTGAAATTGATACCGATATCGACAACCCAACAACGCTGGATACAGAATTCGACAAAATTTGGATCCAGCTCTTCTACGAAGACACGTACGTCGGCGACGCGACGCAAAGCAACGCGGTTCTGATCAAGCAGCAACAAAATGCCTTCACCTTCGTGGCGGACTGCACCGAGAACGGGACGGCCCTCATCGATGATTTCTTCAAGAAGGAAAACATCACCTTCCTGATGAAGGCCTTCGCAAGGGTGGACGTGGACGACCCCACGCAAAACGATATCGCAGTCTTCGAAAGGCTGATCACGATCGTATCGTTCAATGGGATGCCCTTCGAATTGGTCGAGTTCAGCCCCCTGAGCATGACCGACAGCGAAATTGTCGTCAAGATCGATTCCGATCTCGAGAACCCCACAAAGATCACGAACGAATTCGACGAGCTCAGGATCGACATCGAATATCAGGACAAATTGATCGGCAACATTTTGCTGACGGAATTCTTTTTGAAGCGCGGCCTCAACGACATCATCCAGGAGGTTACCCTCTCTGAAAACGGCACAAATTTGGTCGACGATTTTATCAAATCGGAAAACTTGACACTGCAGCTGTACGGGAACGTCAGGACAGGGTCCACCAAATGGATCGAGATCTTCCAAAAGAATTACACAGTCACGGGAATGGACAACCTCCCCTTTTCCATAACCAAAACGGAATTCGTCAATGCCAACGGGGACCTGCTCGACTTTGACCTCGACATCGAATTCAATAACCCAAGCACAGTGAACGCAGATTGCTCAGAGATCGTATGCAAAATTTACTACAAGGGCGACTTTGTCGGCGAAACGATCCTCTACGACAAAAGCCTTGATATGGGGTACAACACCTTCAATTTCCTCCCCCAATTGAACTCCGAAGGCACAGACCTCATCGACACCTTCATCCAAAACACCACAGTCGATCTCGATCTCAACCTTTTCATCAAATTCGATCAGGGCGATCTCATCAATTTGTTTAACAAAACCATCCAGATCAAGGGATTTAACAATTTGCAGACAGACGTCAAGGAATTTGATTTAATCAGCTCGGGCACAGACTACATCGAAGTCACAATCGAGGTCACTTTGACGAACCCCAGCGACATCGACGTCAGGATTTCCAATTTCTATTTCGACCTGTTCTTCGACTCAAAGAAGATCGGATACGGCCAGAAGCAAGACTTCAGCTTGCCCGTCGGCACCCTTCAGTTGTTTATCGATTCTCGGATTGAGGGCGACGAAGCTGCCATTTCGGACTTCTTGGGCAGATACATCAGCGGCAAAACTTCACAGTTGGAATTGGATTCAGACATGACCATCCTATTTGAAAACTCCGGAACGACCTGGGATTTTAGCACAATAATTACTACAAACCTTGATGGCATCGAGTCGCAAATTGTAGATTTGACAGTTTCAGGATTCACCACCACACCCAGTCTCGGAACCAATGTCGACGTTGAAATTTTTAATCCAATGAAGTTTACCATCGATTTTGTTTCCTTTTTAGGCCCTTCCTATTACAATAATACACTAACAAACCCTTCAACCGATAAAATTTACCTATACGATGTAGATATAGACAACTCTGCTTCTCCGGTACCAATTGCGCCTGACGGATCACACACCGAACAAGAAAATTATCCAATCACAGACATTAGTCAAACAGCTACATTAAGTTTACTGTTATTAAACGGCAATTTATATATCGATGTTTGGGATGGTCAATTAGTTTTGGATATTGGCGACTTTAGATGCAATCTGAATATTGATCTGATTGGAATAAAGGCTCATGCTTAGATTTCATAATATTTATTTCTCAATTATTTTTATTTTTCTTTCTTATTTTTCTTTTTCTTCTTCTTCTTCTTTTTCTTTTTCTTTTTCTTTTTCTTTTCTGAATTTTTCATTTTTTAATTTTCAATTTTCTAAAAAATTATTTATATACTTAATATTTAATATTAGATAAATAATATAAATGTATTTTTTAATAAAAAGTATTTTAATTTTTTAAAGTTTTGTTTTTTTTTTATTTTCGATTTCTGAAAGTTTTTATTTGATTCCTTAACTAAATCCATTTTAGTATTAAATGATTTAATTGTATTTTTATATTTACTATAATCTATTTTTCGTTTTAACACTGTTAAAATCTCAAGAAGAAGTACTTTTTTCTCTCTCTTCTCCCTATTAACAAATTAATCCGAATGAAATTGATTGATTGATACCAATTTAGATAATCGCGTAAGGATTTTGGAAATATGATCATGAAGATTTCTTGGAGAATTTACAATATATAAAATAATGTAATAACAGTAATAAAGGATTTATTCAATATATTCGAACGTTTAAAAACAATTTGTATAATTGGGTTATTTTTGGTTATTATTTATTCTAGAAATAATTTTGATATAATTAAGCACCATTCCAAAAATTTGGACACATCCAAAATCAAAAATAGGAAAACAAACTCCCAATTTATTATTTTTTTTTAAACCTAATATAAAACAACATTTAAATTACCCATTGTTTTTTTTTTTTTTATATTTAATTTGTTTTTATCCTATAAAAGAAAAAAATATAAAACTAAAAAATAAAAACAGGTGTGTCCAAAATGATGAAATGAACAGAACAAAACATGTTATATTGTTACATTTGTTAAAAATTTCACCAACAAATATTGATCGATCAAATTATAAGATACCATCAACTAATTGTCTCTGGTTTTTCTATTTAACTAAACGGAATTTAAAGCTTTATATTAATCATTTGAAAAAAAAGTCCAGATATAATCTAACAGATTAAGTAACTGAGAAAACGGAAATGAAAACATAACAGAAAAGTCGAAAAATGATAAAAATATTATTAAAATCACAATTATTTCCATATTGGATATAACGTGTATTATTGTAATTTTTTCAACTGTTTAAACTGTGCTCAAAAATTTTGGAATTTCGTTTACATTACATCATTTTTGTTAATTTGTAAAAAAAAAAATAATTATTATTTTTTTTTTTTTATTATTTAAGGGAGGAGTTATTAACCCCCATTTTGTGCCCAAATTCCTAAATTTTTATTTAGGAATATAATTAAAGACTCAAAGATAAGTTTAATATCCACTAAGGCTAATAAACTTAATGAATCTTTTTTGGTAATAATATTGAAAATATTATTATTTTTTAATATATTAATTTTTTTTAATTCAGATATCCAGATTTTACGATTATTTTGATAGGATGAGCAATTCCATAGAAAAAATAATTGATTTATCAAAAATTAAAAATCGTTTTTAATAAAAAAAAAAGCGAGCAATACAGAACACAACTAATTGTTTTTTATACAATATATTGTTTTTCATTTTTCCTCTTGAAAAAAATTTTTTTTTTTTGAAATGTAATTAAAAACGAATTGTTTATGATTAGTGTAATTATTTTTCAATTGGGTTATCTTTCCAAAAAACAGTTTAACCTTTTCAATTTTATCGATTTGAGATTTAATTTTGAACTGATCTAAAATAATCGATGTATTTGAAGATTTTTTTTGTGATTTGAAAGGGAAAATCCTTCCAAAAAAAAAAATGATAAAGTTGTTGGGTAAAAGTCACATACGATTATTCACGACCCATTTTATTTTAACATGTTTATCTTGTTTTTGATATACAATTGATTGGTTCAAATTCAGGATCATTTTCTTAAAGATAAAATAAAACAAAATAGAAAATAATCAAAAGAGAAAAAAATACGATAGAATAAGAAAAAAGTCAAAGGCAAGGAAAAAAATTCATGTGATTCCCAATTTCAAATATTCGAAATTTAAAAAAATATTTACATTCATTTCTGATTTTTTATTTTCAAAGGGTTAGATCCCAGCAATTTATAACAACTTGTTTTCTTTATGTATACAGCTAATTTAATCCGATTTAATCGAATTTATGTTTTGATTTGTAACCCTATATATTGAAAAACAGTAATAATTATATCGTCTAATGAGAGAAAAATAGATTCAATTGAAAAATGAAAAAAAATGATAAAAAAAAAATAATCCAGATCTCAAAAAGTGCCCAATAGCTACACTTCAAAACTGACGTATATGTTTTCAAAATTGTATATTTTTACCATTCTATTTGGGAATTGAGTGCCAATATATGGTGTTTTTTTTTCTAAAAATTTCCTCTTTTTTGGTTGTTGATTTTTGGAGATCGGTTGTACATCACATGTTGGTTAGTTTTGATTTGGTTTAGTATTTATAAATATTACAAAAAAAAATTTTTTTTTTTTCAATTTTACTTAATTATTTTTTTAATTCTGTCTTTTGAATGAATTTGAGAAAAAAAATCAAATATTTTTCTTGATAGGGTGATATTTAAAGTGATCAAAAAAAAATTTACTTCTCATTTTCGTAACAATGAGTCAAATTATGTGTTATATTTTTTGTTGTACTTACTATGATCTTTAAGGAAATTAAAACAAAAAAATTAAAAAAACAAACTTGAAAAATTCAATAATACTCTAAATCAGTACAGTATTATTTAAGAAAGATCTTTTTTCAAGAAATAACCTATATAAACATTCCATAAAAAAAGGTTTTTTTTATAATCAGTTTTTTGAGCTTTACTTTCAAAAAAAAAATAGTTGTAATAACTCGGCCCGAAAGTTCAATATCCTTTTTGTAAACCGAAAAACACAATTTCCAAAACATTTCGAAAATCAACATTTTAAAAAGGTTCTGTTCATTTACCAATATAATTCTTTATTCAAAGTGAGATAAAAAAATTGAAAAATGAACCAAAACAACTGCAACATTTTTTCTAATTTATCAGTATTTATCATTGAACTCTGTTAAAACCCTAAAAAAGTAATAAATCAAGAATATCTACCAGAGATAGTTATTAAATAAAACCATTTAAAATCTTATTTTAGTGAATTATTTTTTCAAAAAAAAAAAGTTTTGGTTGTAAAAGGAAAGGCAAAGATCCTACCCTAAATTTTTTTTTTTTGATTTTTAAGATGATGTGACATTACTTTTCATCATTTTCAAAGTTGTCTTCATTTTCTTCATCTAATAATTCATCTTCATCAGGATCTGCCCACCATTCTACTAAACCCAAACCGTCTTCTTTTACTGAACCAAAAACAATTAATGGAACCTTTGGATAAGGATCTCTAATTAACGAGTTTTGTTCTTTTTCTTTTTCATTTTTATTTATATTTTCATTTTCATTTTCAACTTTTTCAATAGAAATAGACAAATTCTGTTTATTTTGCTGTGTGTTCTTTTCTTGGATTGGTTTAATTAATTTTTCTTCAGACAAGTCTTCTCTAAATTTGATAGAATTGACCCTGAATCTAATTTTTCTTCCGATTTCCATAAACAACAAATGTGTTTCTTGATTGTTTTCCTCATTCTCACTATTATCATTGTTGTCTTCTTCGTCGTCATCTGATTTGGATCCACCAATAGGATCCAGCTCGACATCTTCAGGATCCTTTGGCACAAAATGCCAAACCCATAAGGATTCTGTTTCATCGAATTTTGTTCCCTTTTTGAGCGCTTTTGGGGGAATGTAAATGTCTTGGAAAAATTTACAAGAGATTTGAACTCCTTTTAACGGGTCACAGTCAAGAATTTCTCCTTCGATAACTTCGTCTGAATAGGGCCTAAAAACTACCACGCGAAACTGTGTGTTAATATGCGCAGATCCGTCTCCGACATGAACAAAGGCCTTCCCGATTTTGGCAATTTCAGAAACAAAGAGTACTAAACCTACATTGATGATTACCTTGTTGGAGTATTTTCTATTAAAGTACACCTTCAGGATCTTGTCAATATTTTTGGAAAAGTTTGTTGGTGGGATTGTTGCAGTGTCAGTTATTAAATACAAAAAAAACATCTGTTTTGAAGCTTTGTGATATTTTTGTGTTTCTTTTTGTTCAAAGTTTTGTTTTTATTTTGGTTAAAAGCGGAAGGTAAAGAGAGAAAGATTTTGAGTTTGGTCTTTAAATTTTGATTTTATTACTGAAACCAAGAATAATCAAAATGAGAAGATCAAAAAGAAGATTTTTTTCTGTTTGATTTTGGTTAAAAAGAAAAATACGTTAGTATTAAAAAAAATGAAAATCAAAAGATTTGAACAAACAAAAATTGTAGAAAAACAGTGTTACATTTTTTTTACTTGCCGACAAGACTTTTTTTTTTTTGAAATTGTTCCAAATTTTGATTGAAATTATAAGATCACAATGCAATAACTTTCAATTTAAAAGTTTTTGACAATTCAAAACTTTTTAAACATGAAATTTAAACGACTTTAACACTTTTTTCTAGTTTTCATAAAAAGAGTTTCAGGTTTGTGAAAGTTTAACAAATATTTTCTTTGAGATAACTTTTAAAAAAGTTCAATTAAATACAAAAGGTTAATTGTTTTTTATCTTTTTTATTTTTCCTCTTTTTTAGGCTTGAAAAAGTTTTTTCCAAGTATTTGAAATTTTTAAAAATATGAAAGAGGAAAAAAAACAGAAAACTTGCAGAATGTCGGTCTGTAAGTTCAAAAAAGTCTTGAAACTATTTGTTTGAATTGTACTTTTCTTGTGTGAAGGTAAGAAAGATTTGATATTTACAACAATTCATCTTAAATTGACGAAAAATCTGTTCTGGACATAGTAAAAACTGTTCAAATAAGATCATCATCAAAACGATTTTTGTTTTTTAAATGACAGACAAGGACTTTTTTAATGATTTTATGAGTATCGTTAAGGAAATAGTACGACAACAGATTTGAAATAGGGTAATATTTTTCAAATACTGCTATATTCCTATTAATAAATGAAAATTTTTATTTCAATTTCCAAAATGAATATTAATTATTACTGCTACAATCAAATTAACAGAGTAAAAATTTTGTCTTCAAGTTAACTAAATAAGGTTAATTATATGTTTAAAATTATCATTTGTCAACGGTGTTGTCAAGATCTTTGGATTTTCTTTAACTTCTAATTAGCCAGAATAATATTTTGGTTTATGGACTAAAAATTTTCATTTTTTAATTGGATTATAATAGTATGTTGCTGAAAATGTCAATATATGAAGAATCAGTTCTGTGTAAATATGCTCTTTTATTATGTGGTCCAAATATGCACCCCATCCCAATATCGTCCCCAATCAAAAGGAAAAAAAGAAGAAAAAAATATACCAAAAAAAAACAATTTTTTAATTATTTTCATTTTTTTTTAATAAGCATTTTATCTCCCCTATCTACTTCTTATAAAAATGATCTAACTTTGAAACCTTTAATTAAATTATTTAGAACACGAAGGTTTTGATTATTTCGTTCTTGAAATCCAGAAATCTTTAACACTATTTATATTCACAGCTAGTCGAGAATCTTTTATCTCGTTAAATATATATGATTTTCATGAGATTTAAATCATTTGGTCTCTAAGACTAATCAAGAACCTTAAACAGTTTCTCTAGAAAAGATATCAGAAGTTTTTGGTATTTATAATAGAAGGTTTTGTATTTTTGTTGAAAAAACAGCTTTATTCTGATTTTTTGGAATGATAAAAATTATAGGAAATTTTTGTTCAACCAAATTTCTTGATATTTTTCACTCTTCAAAGAACCTCATATATGGAGTTAATTGTTTTTTCTAATTCTAACACAAAGATCCCTAAAACACACAATTTTTAATTCAAGCTCCTCATAAGAAGGATCAATATTTGAAAATAATTTCTTTATCCTTCTGAACTTCAAATTTGGACTTTTTTTTTTGAAGTTTTCAAGATCAAAATGATCTAGTACAAGAGAAAATTACTTATCAACAGATATTTAATATTAATACAACAACACATAAGTTCAAGTTGTCTTCTTTCACCCTTGTTCATTCATTTTCTTTTCATGTATTGATTAGTTAAGGAGATCAATAATAATCAATTTGATATTAAGATTTACTTTGGTAAATGACACTTACATATACAGCCAGTCCCACTTTTAATCCACAAACTTTGAAAAAAATTTAAGGCACAAAAAAAAAATCAAATTAAAGCAGACAATTCGGGTTCTAGCAAAATAATTTGGGACAAAAAAATTCCAAAAAAATTTTTTTAATTTGAGATTTTTTTGTGCCTTAAATTAGGTTGAAAGTTAGTGTCTTAAAAGTGGAACTGACTCTATCAAAAGTCAATAAAAAAAATTTGGTTTAGAAGATTATTTTATTATCTTGGAATAATATTTAAAAGTTATTTTTTTTTTTTTTTTTTAATTTAGGTTTAAAAAAATTATCGATTAAAAAGTAATTTATATTTGTTTAATTCCAATTTAATAAAATGAAATTATTTTACATTTTTTTTTTTTTGTTTGTTTTTCAATTATTATATATTACTTAAATAAAAGTTTTAGAAAATTAATCAAATTAAAAATTTTATTGGCATAAAGAAATAAATTTCATTTGTCTCTTAATTGGATATTTATTGAAATTTTTTAAAAATAAAAAAATAAATTTCAAAGTAATTTATTTTTTTATTTATTTTTTTTATCATAAAATTAGCAAAATTGTTTGATGGTTATTATTAATAAATCAATGTGACGAGTTTTGAATTACTATTACTGTAATAAAATTTCTGATTTCAAAAAGTAAAATAAAAATAAAAATCTTTAAAAAAAATGTAAAAACGAAAAATTATTATTATTTTTTCCAATTTTAAAAAAAAAATCAATAACTTAACTACTTTATCTTTGAACTATTTTGACTTTTTATTATAATTCAAATCTGAATTAAAGACAAATAAGAAAATTAATATATTAGTACATCAATATCATTTTATATCTTTTTTTAAAAAATTGATGAAATTTAGGCAAATCCGGGGCGCTAAGGGATATATATATATATATACATTAGAATTATTAATTTGAATTGATTTTATTCGTTTTAAAATATTTAAAAAATCAAGAAATAATTAATAAAATCTATTGTTATATTTATTCATTGTGTTACTACCAATTCACTGACATATTAAGATTTGGATGTTAAAAATCGTTTTTAAAAATAATCAAATTTAAAAATATTTCTTTTTTCATAAGTTGAATTTTTCAGCTTTTAAAAAAGTATTTTGGGGGGGATTTTTAATTTAATAGTTTGGTTGTTTTTCTTGTATTTTTTGATCTTCTATAAAAATAAAAAATTGATTCACATTGTTCTTTGAGTCAAAAAAATAAATGATTTTAGGTAAGTTTAAAATAATAATTGTAATTTTTTTGAAATTAAGTAGATTTTTTATATAGTGTTATTTTATAAAAGTTTGAGGTTTCATTTTTAAAGTTGGTTTTGTAGAATTCCTTCACACACAATAAGATTTCTTTCTTCTTTTAAAGTAAATATATTATTTTGAAATAATTTGGAAATCAGTTGGATTATTAACTTTTCAAAAATGAGAAAAATGGATCTTGTTTATAAAAAGAAAAAAATTCATTTCCACAAATAATACTTAAAAGTAAGTTTGGACTTGTAGTAATTTGACTTGAATTTTCCGTTTTCAATTTCAAAACACAGTAAACTTTATTTGGATTTGTGATTAAATTTTAATGAAGATTTTTTTAGTTAACTAATCACTTAATGAAAGAAATTTTTGATAATTTATTAAAACCTCGAAATCGTAGAGAAAGACCAAAACGTTTCTTTAAAAATGATTCAGAAAAGTTTTGGAATGGTCAAAATATAGCAATCAAAAGTACAATTATGACATTGAAATTAATTTCACGAATTTCATTTTTTTATTTTTTTCTTGTTTTCTTTTTTTGATATGAAATTATTAGGTTATTGTTTTTTCTTCTCATTGTTGATTTTCTCAACTTTGTGTGCTGAATTTACTGGGAAAGTTGTTTTAGTAACAGGTGGTACAACAGGAATAGGATTTGCAACAGCGATGGGCTTTGCAAGAAAGGGTGCAAAGTAGGTTTAATAAAAACATTTACAAATGCAAAACAAAAAATATTCAAATCACTGCTTTTTAAATTTAAAACACTCTGACTTTTTCTTTTTTAATACTTGGAATAGGGTTACAATGTAAATATATTCTTTCATTAAACGAAAAAAAAAAAAAAAAAAAGAATAAAAAAAAGAATCAAAAAAATTTTTGATATTGAAACTTGAATCAATATTTCTTTTTCTACTTATTTTATTAGACTTGCAAGGGACGCGCACCCAAAATACTATAGCGGCGCTTCGGCTGTTAAGGAAATTGAAAACGATCCAGAAGTAATAGAAGCAAAGGGTGAAGTTTTTTTCATTAAGGCCGATACACGTGAATATTTGGAAATGAAGCAAGCTATTCAAACAATAGTTTCTCACTACGGAACTCTTGACATTGCAATTAACGATGCAGGAAGTATAATTTTTGAAAAATGCCATTTTGTTCTTTCAATTAATGGATCATTCTCCCTTTGTGATTATGTATTTTAAAACAATTTTTTCTTTTCCTTTCCTTTCTTTTCTTTTCTTTTCTTTTCTTTTCTCTTCTTTTCTTTTGTTTTACTTTTCTTGTAAACAATAGTTGGGGGGTTCTTAGGAAGCATGGACGAAATACCAGAAAATTTTGCCTTATCTGAACAGTAAGCTCTAATCAATTATATTTGTTTTGTTCTTTTTGTTCTTTTTTGGCCTATTGACTTTATTAATTCAACTTTGAAAAGAATTAACACTTTGGCAAATTAAAATTCAATCTCTTCAAACTAACGAACATAATTTGTTCTTTGGAAGGAATAAATTAGAAAAAAAAAAACAATCCGAGTCAATAAATTTAATTTTTTTTCACAATAAGAGAATAATTGAGTATTTTCTGTTTTTTGTTAATGAACATAATGGTAAGGCAGTGTTGGTATGAATTTTATAATTTACGTAATCCGAGTATTGCTTCAATATATACTCCAAACCAGAAAAAAGATAACTTGAAAAATTCGATGATCGAAAAATTAGTTGCTCAATTTTACTCTCTTGAAATGAATATTATTTAAGACTTGTAAAATAATGAAAGCCCTATCCTAAAATTACCTATGATCTGTTTTACTGATCAAGAAAGTCAAAAACCCACCAAAGTATAAAAACAAGGGCAACTATACTTTTTTGTTTTCATTTTTTTAAAATTTACCTTTTTTTAAGGACGCGCGTTCTAAATCAGTTCTTCAGATAGACTTCAAATGCTATCATTTCATTTTGGTTAAGGTTCTTACACGATCCTTGGTCCACAGATTACAATAAATTATTTAGGGATAGGGTATTTGACTGTATAAATGAAGTATTTTTATATTCCAAATAACACTTTATTTTCGGGGGTTTACTGATAATTTTTTTATATGGATTTATTATATTCATATTTGAAACTTACGGGATTAGCCACATCATATATTCATCTATAATTAAAGTATGTTGTAATTGGAAGTAAATGATATTAGTGCTACATGGCTCAAATAGCTTCTGTGGTTTCTGTGATTTCTGTGACTCTAAAAAATTTATTATAAATATTTTTGACAATAAATTATTGATTTTTTTTACTAAAGATCACAATTCAAAAACTATCATTTTGGAATATTTTTTTTTTTTATTCCTTTTCCAAATCCTAAAATAAGAAACTCAAAATAATAGTATTTTGAGTATTTAATAACTAATTATTTAGAACCATCCAAAAGTAACTATTTTTTATAATATTTTAATTTCAAGATTAACTCAATAATTATTTGCATAAAAACCGAAAGAATGATTACTTTTGTTTCCTTTTTATGAAAATAGTTGTATTAACATAAATATATTTTCAATATATGAAAATAATTTGTCAAAATAATTTGAGAGTTAATTCAATAATTTTTATAAAAAAATCTTTTTTTTTGGATAACTAACCTACATTTTGAGGCAAATTGAAGAAAGATATTTTGCAACTTTTGAGTATGAATATTAATGATTGTACAACCTTTAAATTTGTATCAAAATGCAGATTTTTTTTCTAATTGTGTTGGGGTTTTCACTAAAACAGAAGCATCATTTTTAATTTGATGAGATAAACTTTAAGTGCTTTTTTACTAATCAAAATTTTAGAGACATTTGAACAAATGGAGAACTAATATGACCTACACTCAATAGTAACATACTTTAATTTTAGACTTCTCCTTGGTAGACTCTAATCCCTTAAATGAGAATTAATTTCCAGTTCATTTTTGTTTTAATTTCCACTATTAAATTTCCAAAGAAATAGTCGTAATTTGTGTTCTCTATTTATTTATTTGTTTGACCCTTTTTTAATTGATATGTTGGGTGGACTAAGAATCCTAAATAAAGGATTCTTCCAAGAATTGAAAAAAGATAAATCGACTAAAATTTTATCCACTTGAAAATTCAAATACTAGCCTAAAAAAAGAAATTTTAAAAAAGTGTTTAAATAGAGCCCGTCACATTCTGTAAGCACGAACACCAAAAAAGCAATTTTTTTCTTGTTATGAGAATTCCCGGTCTAACATAAAGCAAGCCCAGAGTAATTTAAAGACTTTGCCAAACTTGAATACATAAAAACTTCAAAAAACTTCAAAAAAAGGAAATTCAAGATAAATAAAAAAAAATTTGTTTCTTTTAATTTTTTGAAAAATTCTTTTCATTAAAATTAGGAGAAAAAATACAGGAACTTAGCAAATTGATTAAAAATAAATGATAGTAAAAAATTATATCAAAAAAGAGACCTTTAAAATATTAGAGTCTGATCACTGCAATTTTAACATGAAAAAAGTATTGAAACTACTATAGAGTTCTGTAAAGTACCGCCAAGGGTCGTGAAGTGATGTGGAGCTCCTATGTTAATTCTGTTTTTTTTTTTTTTTTTATCGAGAAAACATATCGATTTCAGGAATAAACAGAAAGCCCAAGAAAAGTTAATGAAGTTTTTCTACAGCTTTAAAAGAATATAGTGAAATCAAAAATTTTCTAATCAAAATCAAAACCCTATAATCCCCAACTGAACTTTTTTTTAAATTTTTGAAAAATATAATAACATTTTTTTTTAATTATTGATTTTATTTGGAAGATTAATCGGTTTTCTAATCAAAACAACAATGAAAAAAAAAAAAGGAGGGGGGGTTCTTGTCGTTTTCTATTTTATTCGGAAAATTGATTGATTTTCGTTAGGTTTTTTTTACTTTTTGAAATAAACCGAAAATTTTATAAGATTTTCTGTTTATTTCAAAAAGTAAAAAAAACCTAGAACACTTCACAAATAAACAGAAAACTCATAAAAATAGAATGGAATTTTTTTTAGAATTATTATTTTTTTTTCTAAAATTTAATGATTTTCTAATCAAAATCATTACTAAAATAAACCTAAGGGTAGTTTTTTAGAATTAGAAAAATTCTTATAAACTCAAACATTTTACTAAACTCTTTATAATCATAGAAAATGTAAAAAAAATTTTCACAAATATTTTTTTTTTTTTTTTTTAATTCATTTAATAAAATGTCAAAAACTCAAGAATTTTAATTGTTTAATTTGAAAATAATAATATTTGTAAATATCCTATAATAATTATAAAAAGTTATTTTAGTCATTTTAATAAGGTGTGTACCACAGTTTTTAAAAAGTGTGGCACAAACTCTTTCAAAAGCCGGAATCAACTGGTTTGAGTAACCTTTTTAAAAACTTACAGTAATCACCTTTTTAAAAATATTTTATTTAAATAAATGTGTACTTTGTATTTTGTAATTATCCCATTTAAAAATTGAATTGAAAAATTGTTCTATTTTGAAAGAAAAAATTATAGAATTTTTTTGAATGAGATGAAAAGAAATGAATTTTTTTTTTTATTTTTAATCTATTTCCTCTATAATTTTTTAAATGAGGAATTGAAGTGGTGGTGCTTTGTTCATGACTGTAAAATTAACATATTAAAAGTCATTAATTTTGATCAATTATAAACATTTTTCCATTTTAAACAATTAATTTACAAAATGCAGTATTTTAGTATTGTATAATGAATATACAAAATTTAATAAATTATATGGCATGCTGATGCAATTTAAAAAATTTCACATTTCATAAAATAAACATTATATTTTAAAATCTAAATTTTAAATAAATTAATATCAATATTTTTTAACCTGGTTTTATATAGTGATCCTATTAAAAATAATTTATATGGTACATTTAACAGCATGAGAGCAGAAACCGAATATTGGAACAATCATACTATCGATGGTATCATCGTCAATTTATCGTCTTATAATGGAATTCGTTCTTGCCCAACTTGTTCAATGTATTCCGCATCAAAATATGGGATAATTGGCTTAACAAAATCTGTTGCTTTAGAATATATAAATGGCTCACCTAGAATAAGAGTAAATGCCATTGCGCCAGGTTTAATCGATACTTTTTTAACCAGAAATCAAGTAAATTATATAACTGACCATAAACAAGTATGGGATGCACCCCTTGTACCAGAAGACTCTGAATTATGGCAAAAATATAAAGATACATTTGCAAATAATCTACAAGGCAAAAGACTTGGTGTAATAATATTTTTTTTGATTTTTTTTTTTGATTTTCTTTTTTTTCTTGCCTAATTCACTTTTTTGTTAAAAAAAATATTCATCAAAAAATCTTAATAATGGCAATTAAATATTAATTTAAAGTTAGATAAAAATTTAATTTGAAAAAAGATATATTTAATTTTCAGAGAAATTTTAAATTCTCACCTAATAACCCATTTCATTTAAAAAAATATGCACTTTTTTTGTGCGTTTTGTATAAAATTTAATTCTATGTTTCAAAAATTTAAAAAAAATTTCTAATGAATCTTTTCTTTTTTTTTTTGTTCTTTCAAAAAATACATGAACTTACCTTAAAGACAGATAAAATCAGTTTTTTTTTTTTAAAAAAACCTTGTTAAATTTTTTTCTTTCTTGCTATTAATTCAGAAACCTTTTAACAAAATTCTTTAATTTGGCTAATTTGATAATACTTTAATGAATGAAAAATAAATATTTAATCCAGAATAATAAAAAATTGATATGAATAATCATGTCTTTGTCATATTAATTTTATTTTGGAGAAAAAAATCAAATAACAAGAAAGTTTATACCAAAACCTGTTTCAGTCAACGTTGTTAGCTTTTCGAAAATTCAATAAAATTGAATAAAATATTTGATTTTAATTTATTCCCCCAAATTAAAAAAAAATCTAACTACTTTTACGAGAAAATAAACCCCATTTCATTCAAAGAAACCAGCCAAAAATGAAAAATTCTCTTTTTTTTTTAAGAATCAACCAACATCCAATTGTTTCGAACTAAGAGAAATAATAAACTTCAGATTAAAGTTGATATTCATAATAAAAATGCCTGAAAAAATCATAAATTTCCGAAAAAAATAAAATCTTAAAAAAATTTTTGGTGAACTATCATTGAAACGTCTCATGTAAAATTTCAATTTCTTGAGAAAATTAAAATTGTTGGAAATAAGATTTTTTAATAGTAAATGTATGAATTGTAAAAGAAATTCCAAAGCCTTGAAATTTTCTTAATGTTAATTTGGAGTTTCAAATCTTGTTTTTTTTTCAAATTTGACTTAAAAAAAAATAAAAGAACAAAAAAAAACAACAAAGTATCAAAAAAAAATAAGAAAGAAAAAGAAAAAAAAAAGAAAGAAAAACATAAGAAAAAGAAAATGAAAATGAAAACAAAAATTTGAAGAAATTTGAAAAAATGATTTTGATCTAAAAATTGAAAAATTATTTTTGATAAGAATAGGGAGAAACCCTGACAAAAAAAAAATCCAGTAACATTCAAAAGCGAGTCAACATTTTTGAAAAAATAGGTTAAGTAAAAAAAAAAAAAAGTTCCACTTTTCTGAATTGATTCTTATAAAAAAAATAAAAAGTTTAACTTGCAAAATTTTTATTATTTTTTATAATTATTTTGATTCAAACATTTAGAAAATTATATCATTTTTAAATTATAATTTCTATTGCTTTGATATTCATTTTTCATTTTCATATGGAATTTAAAAGTATAATGAAACAATTAAACAAATCATTATTTTTAAAGAAATTCCTTCTTCACTTATAAGTTAATTAATTCCAAAAAATGGTTAATGTTCACTTCTTTGAATATCGGAAATTGGATTTTTTTTTAATCTCATTTCAAATCAAAGTTTTTTACGTTTACTTTTTTTTAACAAATTTTCAAATCTAAGAAAAGATTAACTCGAAATTTAAAATTAACTATTCATTTATTTCAAAATTGTAAAAAAAAAAAAAATAATAATAATAAAAATCAGAATTATGAGAAAAAAAAATTAATAAATATTTTTTCAAAATTTACAAATAAAAATAATTAAAAAAACAATCAAAAAATTTAATTAATGTTTCATTATTTTTCTCTCGCTCTGTATAATATTTCTGATTTGTTTTAAATTTTAATAGAAACCAGAAGAATTAGCAAATGCAATTATTTTTTTATGTGGCCCACAGGCTGAAAAAATAACAGGATCTGTGTTTCCAGTGGATGATGGTTCAAGTGCTTTTTAATCTAAAAATTTGAATATTTCTTATTTTAAATTTTCCATAAAAGTTTTAAACTAAATAAAAATTATTGATCAAAAAAAAGTCTTTAATATTTTTATCAATATATCCTCACTTAACTAATTTTTTTTTTTTTTTTTTTTTGATGGTAATCTCTATTTTTTTCAAAAACTATAAAGCAAAATATTTTTATTTTTCTAAAGTTTTTAGAGTTATTCATGACTTTTTTAATTGAATTCTTGTTTTAAATATTATGTTTGCCATTATCTTTTTTATCACAATATTGGATCTCTATATCAAAGGTATCTTAAAAGAAGTGTGAATTTTTTTTTTATATTTCAAATGATATTTTCCTTTAACATTGTTCTTTTCGTAAATTTGGTAATATAAAATTAAAATGAATATTAATACAAAACTAAAATTCAAAATTTTGTACACAGTTTAAAACAGTTAAAAGAATCACAATAATACAATTTCATTCAAATTGGAAAATAATTTTGGTTTTCGTAAAATATGAAAATCATTTTTTCATCTTTTGGTTTTTGTATTCATTTTATTTTTTGAATTACTGAACCTGTTTTGTTCAGATCAATAATTTTTTCGAACAGTTGATATAAATTTAAAGTTGAGTTTAGTTAAAATAGAAGAACTCAAATAAAATTATTTGATGCTATCTAAACCATTTGATTGGTAAATATTCCTATTAGAATTTGAAAAAAATTTATGTATGTATTTTTTGTTTTATTATATCCAAAATTTTTAACATAATCTTGATTTATTTTTAATTAGTTATTTTTTGGTTTGTTTTGTGGGTATTTTAATTTGTAAACAATTTTTAACATTTCAATTAGTGTATGGTTCTAATTTGATATTTCTTTGAGAATTTATTAAATAAGATTGTTTTTTTCAAAAATTGAATTTTTCTGTCTGTTAAAAATTTTGAATTGGAATTAAGTTAAGTATTTTATGAAATAAGAATTATTAAGAATTCTAAAATTCGTTTAGCTTTAATGGTTCAAAAAAAAACTAAAAGAATTTTAGTAATATATTGGTTTTTTTTTTATTTTTTTTCCGTCAAGATCCTCATCTCAACAACGAAAAATAATACACATAATTTGACAATTGTTTCAAAAATGGGAAATATATTTTTCTTTCTGGGTGCTAAAAATATCACCCTATCAAGAAAATTATAGGACATATTTTCTCAAATCCATTCAAATAATGTCGGTATTTGCCACTGGAAATACTAATATATTTTTCACAGCAATCAAATATTTTTTTAATGAAAAAAATACCATTAAGTGAATTACTTTTGGATATTTTATCGATAAGATATGTCTATAAAGTGTTGGTTTTTCTGAATAAAAATTTGTTTTTGATCTTTTATTTTTGTTAGTTTAGTTTTTTTTATAAAATATTATTTTCATTTTTTTTTTGAAAGTTTCCTAAATCTTGCGTTCTCAAAATACCAGAACATGACATCGACTCAACAGTATTCAATCCATACAAGGTACCAAATGGACCAATTGGACAGAAATGTTCGTTTATTTTGTTCCAGTTCGCTTCATTTCACTTCGCTTTGTTTCAGATGTTTCAGTTAAGCTCTATTTGTTAAGTCAGGTTTACTTATGATCTAACCACATCAGTTTTATTCTGTACAAGATCTAAAAAGAGCATTAATTTTTTTAATATTGTTTTTATCCCTTGTAACTGAACCAAATAATTAAAAAAAGGGAATTGGGAAAAAGTAAAAATTATCAAAAATTTGGGTTGAATTTCAAACATTTCAAATTAATATGAATAAATTATCTATTGTGTGGTATTATTATGTATATATGTATGTGTGCGTGTGTATGAGTATGTATATGTGTATATGAGTGTGTGTTTATTTTATTATTATGTGTTTCATTTATTTATTTAATACTTTATGAGATGTATATTAAAGATCAAAAAGAACAAATTAATAATTCCTTATTGTTATATATTATTTTATTTTATGATTTCTTTATATTTCATTTTTGTAAAAAAAAATAATTTAACAATAACAAAATTTTGATTATTAAATTATATAAAAGTAGGTTTTATAAACTTTGTATTCTGGTAAAATTAATAAAAATAAAAGTCTCAAGGAAAAGTTATTTTTTTTTTGTACTTTTCATTTTAACTTTATGGAATAACAATTCAAATTGGTTTATTGAATTGTTAATATTTAATTTTATGATTTCTGGTTCAATTTCCGTTTCTTTGGCAACAACTAAAATGCAAGTATTTGAAGTGAATTCTTGAAAGATTGCAACGAAATTATTATGTCTAATTTCAAGAGAACTAAATTTGGTTTTAGCCTTTCGGCAACAGACCCTATATTGCTTAACAATCCCCGAAATTCTTTCAAATTTTACCGGCCTTTGTTCCTTATTTGAGGATTTTTCTTGGACGCTTGCATAGCACATGACTAAAAAGGTGTTTTTTTCAAAGAGCACAACCTCTTTGGCTCCGATAATTTTACAAAATTTTTCTAAATTTGATTTGATAAGATCAACATTTGGAATTAAGGAATACACAATCTTTGCCCATGCAAAATATAGGGACTTGTGCCAAATAGATGTTGAAAAGCACCGAACTTTAATTCCCTTTGCAATTTCTTCAATTTCTTTTTTTTTATCAAAATAGATTTCTCTTCTTGTTTTTTCTGTTTTAAGATCCATTTTATGGATCAAGCAAAAGATTTTTGCCTTTTTAGAATACTGCTTAAGTGCCTCTAAGCAATTTTTAAACAATTCTAAATCCTTTTTTGAAATTAATTTTGTTGAGAGAGATTATTAAGTCAAGGTTTGGTTGTTTTTATTTCAATAATTTGATATGTTGTGTTAAATTTGTTTGGGTTTTATTTATTTATTTTGTTTTTTTTTGGTTGAATTGTTTACAAGAGAATGGTTAATAATGGGTGAGTGGGTTTAGTATGTTTGTGGTTGTACGAGAAAATTATTTCGCTTTATGTTTTAAAATTTCAGAAAGAAAAAAAGTCAATATAAAAAAAGAAAAAAAAAAATCGGAAAATTACTTGATTCGGTTCATTTGAAGAAACGTCAATAACATAAATTAAAGCAGCAACATTTTTAAAAATGTGTTCACGTTGGGTTGTAAAATAGTTGTCCATTATTAATTTTTGTCCTGAGGTATCCCAAAGGCCTAAAGTTAAATTTCCTAACAACTTAACATTAGTGTGTTCAACATTTGGTGTTGCACTAAAATTGTGTGTCTCGTTTGCTTTAAAAGTTTTGTTTTGTAATTAACATTCACCAACAATTATTATACACAAAGAAGAAGAAAAAAAAAAGATCGCAAGGCAAGATAAAAAAAAAGGTTTTGAATACAACAAAAAATGTTAACAAACTGGTTGAAAGAATAAAAAAAGAACAATTACAAAGATAATTGGAAAATATAACTGTTCTCATTGATGACTTTCCGGATCCACCTGCTCCCATTAACAATAGTTTCTTTTTTACGTCGTCCATGAATCGAGTTGTTTTTAAAAAAATAAAATGAATTCCTGATTAAATTTTATAATAAAGCCTTCACTCTGACAAAGTTTCCAGGATATTAATGGCTTTAAGACAAATAACAAAACTTTTAAAGACTTGAATACACTTTAGAAATCTTTCAAACACTTACCAACACTTTTAAAGGGGAAAAGTGTTTGAACAGTTCTGAGATTTTTTGATCTAAAAGAAGTAATATTTTTTCTATTTGACCAGAGATAATACTAAGTTTAAAATTAACATTTAAGAGAGAGACAAATACACACTTTAAAATCCTTAACTACCTCTAAAGGTCTGGTTCCAAAACAGAATTTTTAATCAACTAAGTTGATTATTTTGAACAATAGTAAATTACAATTTGAATTCAAAAAGAAGTGACTTTAACAAGTGGGAAACCATAAAAAGTGAATTAAATAAATTTGTTTTATTGTTTAAAGCAAAATCAATTAGATTATCAAGAAATAATAGTGAAAAAAAGAGATAAATTCTGATATCTTTGAATTTCATTTTTTTTCAAAACATTACTTGACTAAAACTGTTATTATCGACAAATTAAATTTTTTCCTCTTTAATTCGAAATTTTGAGCGTTCCAAATCCACAAACATCCAAGAAATCAAATTATTCCAAAATTTCAATTAAATCAAATACTGACAAATTGGAATAACCAAACTTTTTTTCTAAACAATGACTCAAATTCAGAAGAGTGAATTTCATCAATCAACCTGTTTGTTATTTTTGTTTTTTTGTTTTGCATTTTTTTTTTATGAATATTTAAAAAAGCTTTTTGTTTCAATTAAAATGTTCTTAGATCTTATTTCACTTCGAAAGGAAGGATATTTGGGTGGTATTCAGCTTTCTATGTGGGATCATACCTTTGGGCCTATGACTCCAACAGTAAGAATTAACTTTTTTTTTTTTTTTTTTTTTTTTGTGGAAATTTTCCTTGTTTTCTCAAATACTAATAAACCAAAGAATCAAAATTTCAAAAATGTGTTGGTGTTCAATAAAATAAAAATGATACAAAGATACTGAACCGAATATTTTTAAAACAAAGATCGTTTTTTGAAACCTTCTTCTTGTAAAAAAAAAAAACAAAAAACAAAGAATTTAATAAAACATTTCTGACTTGTTTGAAATAACAGTTCCATTCAACCACAATAATATTTCCATTGGGCTCGCTGTATTTCAAAAGCATAATCTAAAAAAAAATAAAAGTTACAGTGGTGGAAATAACCCGTTCAGACAACCTTTAACCCATTACAAAAATTTAACTCGTGTTTTTTTTTCAGACTTGGGTATTGGAAGACCAGAATCACTAATAGATTCTTGGTTCAGTACCAAATTGACTTTAGAGGTTAGATCTTTGATTAACCAAAATGGCTCAATTATATTAAATGCTTTTGTTTCAAAAATTTCATCATATTTACAAAATTTGGAATCTATCAAATATTCCCGAAAATACCCGAAAATCGACAATACTCGAAAATTTTTTAACCACAAAAAAACACTTTTTGAACAACTTCTAAGATTCACTCATGCCAATATACTCAGTTTAAAGGTAAATTTGGAATTTTATTTTCGAAAAAATTTTTTTTTTCTGAAAATATCAAAATTCAAAAAAATTAAATTGTAGGGAATGGTATTCAACCCATGTTATGTGAAAGGAATTGGTATCCTGTATAGCTGTAACATTTCTGATCATTTCGAAATGGTATTAACTAAATGAGAGAAAATGTACTTGTTAAGAAAATTTCTAATTGTGTATCATTATCCATAATTTTGAAATATTAAATGTTTTCCTAAAAGAACTGAGTAATATCTAATCGTAAAACACATACCCATATCCTACATAAGGCGGCCCAAGCCAAACTTTATTTAACTTCCCATTCTATAAAAGGAACTGTTTTACCAAAACATACCAAAGGTGCCCTGACATAACCCATACATAACCCAAGCATACAATGACATACCCATACACGTACCCTAATAAGTACCAACAATAACTCAAATATACCCAAAAGGTACCAAAACCTCTTTAGAGTAGTTTAAAGTAGAAAATTCAAAAAAAAATATTTTGTCTGAAAGTAAAATTGTTATTTTACAGTTAAACTGAGTATATTATCACTAGGGAATCTTAGAAGTTGTACATAACGTGTTTTTATGTGGTTAAAAAATTTTCGGGTATTTTCGATTTTCGAGTATTTTCGGGAATATTTCAAACACCCCAAAATTTTTGAGATTAAATGATTTTTTTATAAAAATTCAAAAAATGAAATTATGTTCATTTTTTTGTCAAAAAATTCCATTTTAATCTTTCAGTATCTTCATAATTCTTTTTTAAAATTTATTTAAAGAACCCTATTTCTTGTTTATATACTGTTGTCACCCCCATTGATTTGTTTCTTTTATTTCTAGAGTCAGCCAATATTTTTTACATGAGTTAAATTTTAGTAATGGGTTAAAATAAAAAACACGGGTTAGTTACACCACTGTAGAATTCAAATTAAAAACCTCTCTTTCAAGTCTAAGTGTTGTGAAAATAATATGTTATCGTTTTGTTCTCAGAAAAAAAGGAAAAAATGAGGGGACTATTAATTTATCCAGGAGAATATGAGTATTTGAAAAAAATGTAAAAATAGCAACACCACCCTAAACTTTGTTTCTGTTAAAGAGGCACGAAAAAAATTTCAAATAACAATTATTTTTTATTATTGACCTTTGAAGAACAAAGAAGAAATAAATCAAATAAACATCAAAGAATTGTTGATATTCTGTATAAAGCAAACCTATTCAAACAATATATTTTCAGTCAAAATTGAAAAACTAAAATTCCTAGGTCAGAATTGAGAAAAACTTAAAAATACTCATTTTGGTCTTCAATTGAAAATCAAAGAAAATTCCAAGAGAAATCAATATAATTTTGCTAAAATCATTTTCGCTGTTCCAATAACCTTAGAATAACGTGTTTTTACCAAGTGACCAGAGATCTTGCAATAAAAAAAAATTTTATAAAACAATTATGTGTAGCAAAACAAAATAGAAACAAAGTAAAATAAGGAAAAAATGTGAAAAAATGATATCAATTTTCAAATTTCAAAAATTAAATTTTTTCTTCAAATATCAATTCAAACCCTTTTAAACACATGTAATTCATTCATCACAACTGTGCCCCTTTGACTGGAAAATAGTTTATATCTTTGAAACCGAATCAATGTATTTTGAATTTAATTGATGAAATTATTTTAGAGGTTAATTCTATTTGTTAAAAAAAAATGATGGCGAACAGTATAAAATGATTGAAAAAAACAATAATGCTTCTAAAATTTCATTCTTTATTTACACAAAAAGTTGGAAATTTTCGATTTTTGGATCGAAAACACTTTAAATAAAATTTTCAATACATACTACCTTTAAGTACAAGTTAAGAAATCTAAATACTAAACTTTAATTAATAAAAAAGAAAATGAAATGGTATTATTTTCTTCTTATTTAAATATCAAATACTTAGAAAATATCAAAAAAAATAACTCTAAATAGTTCAAGTCTTAAGGGGCTAGTCTCTATTTTTTTTTTTTTTTGACCAATTTCGAAATAAGGATTCCTTAACTAGAAATAAGTTTAATATGAAAATAAACAGGATTTTTCAAATCTAAGCAATTGGCAAAAAATTTTCTCAATTTCTATTAAATTTAGGTAAAAAAAATTAATCGAGATTATTCCCTTAATAAAAATTAGTTTATTTACATTCTATTAGCTAACATAACGTACAAATACATATACAAACCAAGGAACAAGTTTTTAAAAAACAGCTTTTATAAACCATTTCTCAGTCAAAGGGGCCCAGTTGTAATGAATGAATTACATGTTTTTAAAAGGGTTTGAATTGATATTAGAAAAAAAAATTTAATTTAGGAAATTTTCAAAAATTGATATCATTTTTTCACATTTTTTCCTTATTTTACTTTTTTTCGATTTTTTTTGCTACACATAATTGTTTTGTAAAATTTTTTTTTATTGCAAGATCTCTAGTCACTTGATAAAAACATGTTATTACAAGGTTATTGGAACAGCGAAAATGATTTTAGAAAAATTATATTGATTTCTCTTGGAATTTTATTTGATCTTCAATTGAAGACCAAAATAAACATTGTTTTTTTTTTCAATTCTGCACTAGGAATTTGAGTTTTTCAATTTTGACTGAAAATAATATGATTTTTAGTTTCCTTTCAGACGGATATCAACAATACTTTGATGTTTATTATTCTACTTATTTCTTATTTGTTCTTCAAAGTTCAATTATAAATGATAATTGATATTTGAAAAAAAAAAAATTGGTCCCCTTTGGCTGAAACAAAGTTTATAAGGGTGATAGGTTTTGGTTCAACCCCGGTCACAAAAAAATAAATAATAAAAATTTATTTTTAATGTATTGATTGCAAATTTGAACCAAAATAATTTATTTTTAAAATTTTATACGAAACAATTTCATATGCATTATTATTATTGTACTCATTCCGCTTTATTTTGCATTTTTTGTTTAATTTTAACTTTTTTTCTCAAAATTTAATAAGTAGAATATAAAAGTATAAAAATTATGTCTTCAGAAACAATAATAATCAGATAATTACCAATAACTGGTTAGTCAAAAACACGTACTTAAAAATATTTTAGATCATTAAATTTTTTCTGTTTTTTTAAAAGTTAAAATTTTAATTTTAATTGTTAATACTTCTATAATCTTCAAAATAACACAAATGCCAATTTTTTTTTTCAATGTTTCATTTTTTAAACTTTTTGTATTCTTTCTGTTCAATATTGATGAAAAAAAACAAAAAAAAACTATATGCACTGAAGCTTTTCTTAATTTTAAATTTAATTTTTTTTCAATATTATTTCTTTCCAAGATCCAAGACTTTTATCTATTTACTTCAATCAAACCTTCTTAATCTTCCAAAAAAAATTTGAAATTAATTTTCTTTTTAACAAATTACAAGCATTTTTGGCCCAAAAATGTATTTTATAGAACTAAGAAAAACGGGCTATTTTTTTTCCTCTATTAAAACTTTTAACGAGAAAATCAATTTAATTTCAATCCCAAAACAAAAATCTATTAGTTTTCAATAATTTCAAAGTTTATCATTTTCCGACACCACGTATAACTAATTTAGAATCAGTAAAACGCCAAAGTAGCTGAATTGGCTTGTGAGAAATAAAAATCAAAAAGTTATCAAAATTTGACATTCAGGTTTCTTTGATTTCTGTGATTTGCCTTTTCAAAAAGTAATGAAAATATTCTGTCTTTCTTTTTAACTTTTAGAATGAAAATATTTTGAGATCTTGGTTGTTTTTTTTTTTTTGTTTTATTTGGTTGTAAAGTTTGTTTTTTTATGTAAGCCAACTTGTTAAAAGAATTATAAAAAAAATTTTAAAAATTATTCCTTTTTTTGCCTTTTGAAAACTTTTTAAAACTTGTAGGATTTGTAGATCTTAATGCTTTTTCAAATTCAGTGTTTCTGGATTCAAGTTTATTTGTAAAGGATTTGTTGAATTTTCTCTCAAAAACGAATTTAAATTCGATTTTCAATTTCCTTTTGATTTTGAACAAAAAGATTCAGATAAATTTGAGATCAGATCCAAAAAAAGGATTCTAGACCTTTCACATTTATTTGCTGTTTTATTTTTTTAAAATCATGTAAATTTTCCTAACAGTTGAGTTTTCTCATCTTTTTTTTTTTTACTGAAAGCCTTTTTTAAACATTAATCTCAATTTTAGATTTGTAATCTTTTGTTTTATAAAGCCAACCCAAAGATAGAACCCATTGGAAGAATTCGTTCATGGGATTCGATTTAAGCTTTAAATGAGCATTTTGAGTCTAAAAGGAAAGAATCTGGATTTTGAAAATCATTTTTTTAAAAGTCTTTTTTCAAGTATGAAAATACAGTAATCTATGTTACGAAGCAAATTGATTCAAACATTCAGAGAATTAAAAGGGGGTATTATTAATGGGAAACAATTCATCATTGTAAGATTTACAAATGGAAAAATTTTTCAAACACAATTTGTAATTTTTTCAAAAAAAAAAAGAAAAGATTGAAATTTTAGTTCATAAATGAACAATTAAAGAACAATTGTTTTTTGGCAACTGAATTGAATGACACGAATGTGTTTAACAACTATAGACCTTGCAATAATAAAAAATTCATCGAAAAAAATAAAAGAACAAAAGTGTGTAAAAATAATATTTTTTTTTGTCTAGCTCAAGATCTAATTTACTTGGAATTTCAAGTGTTTTATGATTCCATTCCAAGTAACTTTTGTTTTATCATTGAGATCTTTCAATGAAATTTTTTTCTTTAAATTTTTTTATTTTTTTCCAAATTTTTTTGAAAAAAAATTGAAATTAAGAACTTGCCAAAAAAGTGAAAATAAAAAAAAATGTAAAAAAAATCCGGATTTTTTGTTTTTATAACTACACAGGTGCTTTAATATTGAAAAAAAAAACCCAAACAGCTTCCAAAATGGAAAAGTGACAGTGCTTAAATTTATTCTGAGTAAAATTAAAATCAAGGTTGGCGTAATTATATTGACCTTAAGGTGATTTTCTGAATTTTTCTTGGCTGTGATGGGACTTTTCTTTGAGAACCAATCCCCAAATAGTACAAAATAATAAATTTTCAAAATTTGTACCAAAAAAAAATGTAATGAATATGCAGTTATTGTACAAGTATCAATAATATAATTTATTCTCTAGTTTTTCACAACTTAAAATTATCATTTTTTTTTTATTATTTCAATAAATTAAGGGGGCTATCATCACCATGGAATGTTGAGATTTCTAACCATTCTTATACTTATTCCATACCTTTGAAATTGACTTAATTAAACCTCTCAAAAAAATGGTGACAAAAATCATCAAATTAACTGATGAAAATAAGAATACAGGAAAAAGAGTAAAATAATGTTTTTTCAAAATATTCCACCTCAAATAAACTAACTTTTTATTATTATCATTAAATAAAATTTAAAGTTCTTTTCTTAAGAAATATTGTATTTATGAAATCTTAATTTTAATTTTTTATTGAATTAATGTTATCTTTAACTAATTAAACATTTTGCTATTTGTTTTTGAAAAATATTTTTTTTATTTTTCTTGGAGGGGGGGTGGCATAAAATGCGAAAAATTAAAAATTTTTCACATATTATGCTTACAACTATTTTTCTTGCATTTATAAAAATAAGTTTTTCAAAAAATGATAATTAAAACAGTTAATGTCCACAATCACAGAAACTAAAGAAATCTCAGAAACGGGGTACACCCAAATATTAAATAAATGAAAGTGCAATAAATAGACACTTTCAAAAAAGTAAAAGACTAGCATGTAACTCATTTCTGTGATTTTTGTGATTGCTGAAATTTTAATCAAAAAAAAATTGATGAAAATGGTTTGTAAAATATGTGATCAATTCTAGCTTCATATAGAAAGCTTAATTTGATTGTTTAAAACATTACCTTGAATCGAGGATTTCCAAAACTCAAAAAAAAATAAAAAAAAAAAACATCAATTTATTGTTATCGAGACAGTTCCTTAAAGGATTTTCAACAATATCTGAAATCAAGGCTTTACTTTTCTTCAAGATATTTTTCAAAATGGTGTTCTAAATCTATATGGGGTTGATTTAGCAATAAATCTTAAAATATATTCTTTAAAAGAATGATATTGAAAATATCGAATTATAAAGGCCGAATAATTTCAAAAAGAAAATTTTTAAAATAAATATTCTTTTTACATCTACGTTTCAATATTGGAAATTAAAAGATTAAAAAAAAAAAATGAATATATTTATTACTTGAACAATAATCAAATTATGAATAACCAATTTACTTTATTATTTTATTTTTGAGAGATAATTTCAATTGTTTAATGTATTTCACTTCAATTATACCGAAAAAAAAAATTATAACAAAATAAATAATAAAATCCAAAATAAAATAAAAAACCCTTTTAGGTTTGGGAAGCATGCATGGAAACAACCAAGGAAATAAGAAGAAGTTTATCAATTATGACACTTCAATCATATTACCGAAATGAAGAATTTGTTCCAATTCATAAGAGAATAAAAATTTTTAATCAAATGGATGATAGTTCCATAATCACAACTTTCCATATTTTATCTTCCTTTAATCTTATTGTTATTGGAACCTTATTTTCTTGCAAATTTAATAGAAAGCAAACAAAGTTTTCATTGGCAGTTATTTTATCAAAAGAATATCTGGAAAAATATTTGCCAATACATTCATATATTGAAACTCAATTAATTAGAGTCACACAAGCGTTTACCATTTTATTAGAAACGACTTCAAATATCTCTGAGGCTGGTGAATACCTGTGCCCAAATTTATGGTACTTTCAAAGATATTTAGATCTTCATATGTCTTGTGGAATTGGCCAGCCTAGATTACCAATGACAATTTTTTATTCCTCTTTTGGATCACAAATTGAGTTTTTGTCATTAATAATTACCTCCCATTTCCAAACCTTTGGTTCAACAATAATTATGGGGAATGATCCTGAGGAAGTGAATTATTTTTTAGAAACTCTAAGTTTTTTTTTACGAAAAAAAGAAAGAAGACTTTCTTTGAAATTAATTAATAACCCAGATAATGTACAATCCACAGTACTAGATTTTGTTGACTTTGAGGAATTAAAAAAAAGTATTACCAAAACCCAGAGAAAAAGAAGAAAAAATGTTTTGAATACAATTAAAAATGAACAAGAATATAAAAATGTAATGGGTGGTGGTAATGGAAAGCGAACTGAAACTGAAACTGAAAAGGTAAAAAGAAATAAAAATGAAAAAGAAAAAGAAAATGAAAAAGAAAAAGAAAAGGGAAAGGAAAAGGAAAAGAGGACGGAAACGGAAAAAGAAAATATAAAAAAAAATGACAATATAAATAAAAATAAAAGCAAAAAAGAAACAGAAACAGAAACGGAAACGGAAAAAGAAAAAGAAAAAGAAAATGAAAAAGAAAATGAAAATATAAAAAAAAATGACAATATAAATAAAAATAAAAGCAAAAAAGAAACAAAAACAGAAAAAGAAAAAGAAAAAGAAAAAGAAAATGAAAAAAAAAAAGAAAATGAAAAAAAAAATGAAAATATAAATAAAAGCAAAAGAGAAACAGAAAGGGAAAAGGGAAAGGAAACGGAAAAAGAAAAAGAAAATGAAAAGAAAAGGGAAATGGACAATATAAAAGAAAAAATAAAAATCCAAATAAAAAAAGAAAATCAAAAAATTAAAAGTGATGTGGATCAAAAAATAAAAAAAAAATATTTTAAATTTGAAAATAATGAAAAAATGACTTCGTCATTTGTCTCTGATTTATTTTTACAAGGGATGTATAGTGTCAAATTACAAACAGAAGAATTAATTTTATCTTGGTTTCCTTCAACTATAGTGGATTTAGAAAATGGAAAAGTTTTTCAAACTGAAAAATATCATGATCATATTTATCTATCACAAAATCTAAGGAAATTACAAACTTATAACACTTTAAAAGACAACGCACCAGAACTTTTTAAAAACCCAAAAATACTTTTTGAACATATTTGGCAAAGCAATAAACCAAAATTAAACCAAGTTTTAGATTCAATTCATGAAGTTAAAAAGGATACTAAATTTGTAAAAAAATTTCTCTTGAAATTAAATAAACTCCCCACTTCTTTAAGGAGTAATTATATAAATCACTGGGTGGATTACATTTATTCAAAGGCATTTACTTTGGCACAAATGGTCAAAACTAAAAGGTTATCTATTTTTTTTTTTTTTTTTTTGTATTATATTTTGGATCTTATCTATTCTTTACTAATTATTATATCTTGTTCTTTTTTTAATTAATAATCTCTCACTAAATTTTCTTTTATTTTTTTTTTCCTAAATTATAGTATTCATAATGAAAATAAAAAACTTACAGACAAAACAATTAACAAAATAAAAAAGAATCTGGATATAAAAGATGAAGAAGAATTTTTCATGATACTAGCAACGGCTGAAAAAATGAAATCTGGTATTTATGCCTTGTTTTTTAATGATCAGAATTTAAAAGAACAAATGGTACAAAATATGTTTTATGGGGATCTTGAATTTGAATTATAGTTTTTAATGAATAGCATTTATTTTATTATTATGAATACAAATTCAAATGTTAATATATTAATAAATTATTCAAGTTTATAATTTAATCTGAATATTAATTTTTTTTTGTGTTTTTTTAATAGGAAAAATCATCTATTTAATTGTTTTGGTTATGATATGAAATTAGTGGGTGTTCGATTGATTTTCACAAATTTGAATTTTTTTTCGCTAATTCATTGAGTTTTCATAAATTTATAAAATATTAATCAAAATATCTTTGCCAATAAAAAAAATGAGATAATACAATGTCTTTTAAAATGGATATAATTATTAGCAAAAAATCTTCTTATAAACTTTTTTTCAGTTAAAGTTCAGTAACAAACAATTTGGTAATTCTCATTCCAAAAAAAGGTTATTCACTTTCTTTTTTCGGTTTTTGATTTGATTTTTTTTAATTTTAAAATATCAGATTTTTATAAATTTGAATCATTCAAAAGAAAAGTATAAAAAAGATTTAATAATTAGTTGTTTTTCAAAACCGATTATTATTTTTTTTACAATTTATTATTTCAGGTGAGTCACAATTTTGTAAAATAGTGCTTGGATTGAAATATTAACTTAATTAATTTTTACTCCAGCTTAAATATAAAGTCTTACTGATCGTAGATTATTTTTTACAATTTTATGAAACATTTATTAATACAGACCTTCTTGGGTTAAAATCTTTTTGAGAATTATTAAATATCAATAATCCTAAAAAAGATTGGCTAATAGAGAAATCTTTATTACAGGCAAAGAGGCCCAACATTTTTTTTAAATAAAAATTATTTTTTATAATTAACCTTTGAAGAACAAATAAGAAATAAGTAGAATAATATACATCAAACAAGAGTTGATATCCGTCTGAAATAAAACGAATAAATCAATAAAATTCTCTTAAAAAATGAAAAAAAAAATTCTTAGGGCACTATTGAGAAAACCAAGAAGGTTCTATTTGATCTTCAATTGAAGATCAAATAGAATTCCAATAAAAACCAATATCATTTTTCTACAATAATTCCCACTTTTTCAATTACCATAGAATATCCCATTTTTACTTAGTGACAGAGATCTTATAATAAAAAAATTTTGCATACAACCAGGTATCAAAAAATTATCAGAAAAAAAAAAAAAGTTCTGAGTAAAAATGTAAAAAAATAATTTCAATTTTTAAAATTTTAAAAATTAAATTTTCTGCTTTTAATATCCATTCAAACCCTAAAAAAATATGTAATTTATTCTTTACAACTGGGCCAATTTGACTAGAAAATGGTTATATATATATATATATATATATATATCCCTTAGCACCCTGGATTTGCCTAAATTTCATCAAGTTTTTTTAAATTAGATTTAAAATGATATTGATCTACTAATATATTAATTTTTCTTATTTGTCTTTAATCCAGATTTGAATTATAATAAAAAGTCAAAATAGTTCAAAGATAAAGTAGTTAAGTTATTGATTTTTTTTTTGAAATTGAAAAAAAAAATAATAATTATTCATTTTTTACATTTTTTTTAAAGATTTTTATTTTTATTTTATTTTTTTAAATCAGAAATTTTATTACATTAATAGTAATTCAAAACTCAACACATTAATTTATTAATAATAACCACCAAATAATTTTGCTAATTTTATGATAAAAAAAATAAATAAAAAAATAAATTACTTTGAAATTTACTTTTTTTTTTAGAAAAAATTTCAATAAATATCCAATTAAGAGAAAAATGAAATTTATTTCTTTGGACCAAAATTAAAAGTTTAATACGAATAAATATCTAAAACTTTTATTTAAGCAATAGATAATAATTGAAAATCAAAAAAAAAAAAAAATTGTAAAATAATTTCAATTTATTAAATTGGTATAAAACAAATATAAATTACTTTTTAATCGATAAAATCTTTATACCTAAATTTAAAATAAAATAAAAAATAACTCTTAAATATTATTCCAATATAATAAAATAATCTCCAAAACCAAATTTTTTTTATTGCATTTTATTATTGGTAAAAATTTGAATAATATATTTGCGATATTTGGATTTCTCCTTAAAAAATTAATCCAGATCTTGTTAAATAAGTTATGATATATGGTCTCTAATTCAACAATATTGTTTATTTTATGTCTAGATTTTAAAAAGTCAAAAATTAAAAAATTGTAAAAATAAAAAAAAAAAATCAATTATTAATCTGACTCGAACTATTAGCCAAATCATTTAAAATTGAAAAAAAATCTTGTTGAAAAAAATTGTAAAATTTTGCAATGAAGAAAAAAATTTTTATTTTTTTTTCTAATTTAATTTATATTTTTTTTTATTTTTAAATTATTTAGAATCTAATATAGATATTGATATTGAATAGTAATCAGTAGATAAAAGAAATTTTATATGTGATGTTATAATAACTTATATAATGAATAAATTATTTAATCAAGCATTTTAGGCAATTTTGGGGTGCAAAGGGCCCCCAAAAAATTTCCAGTAAAGTATGATGTGTTTTAAATGTTAAAAATAAGAGGTTTTTGATGTCTAGACAAACTTTTCAAAAAAAAAAATAAATTTATTTTGACAAAATTTGGAAAAATAATAAAATCACAATAACCAAAAAAAAATTCCCAATGTTGAAAAATTTTTTTCAAGTTATTTTTTTATTTTAAGTAACGATACAATTTTTAATTATAAAATTTTCTTTCTAAGATAATTGTTTATTAATTCTATACCTTATTATCCTTTGAAAATAACTCAAATTAAATATTTTGTTTGAAATATTTTTAGGTTATTTGGGGTGCTAAGGGATATATATATATATATATATATATTTATTGTATATGTTTGTGTTAAAATATGTATATTTTAAACACATTAATTCGTTATTTTATTGATAAAAAATCATTTGGGTTAAAATTTTTACTTATATTAAATTATGTTTTGGCTCTCGAGATGTGTTTATACAAATGCTTTTAAATCAATCATAGAGTAAACCAAAAAAATAGATATGAGAAAGTTTGTATTTAGAGCAAATAGACTTTTTTAGTACCAAACAAGAAAGATCACCTTTCTAAATAAACCTTTTAAAATAAAGAATGAAAAAAAAAAAAAAAAAAATCTACCAAAAGCCTGCCTCGAAAGATATTTCTTCTTAATCTTCTTAATTTGGACAAACATAAAGAATATAAAATTACTGATAAAAAAATAAATTAAAAAAATATATAGATCTTTTCTTATTTATTCTTTGGTTATGGTGTGAACAATAATTAGGTTAATAATTGCAAACTTGTGGATTTAAAAAGAGACAAAATTTAAAAAATAAAAAAAAAATTAAATCATAGAAAAAGAAATAATTTGATAAAAAAAAAAAACAAAAACGAAATAGTCTTGCTGAAAAAATAATCAACAAATATATGAATTATTTTTCTTTTTTCTTTTCATCGTTTTCGGTAATGTCAATTTCTTTTTTAATCTTATTTTTGTTGTTTTTTTTTTCTTTCTGCTCTTCTTCAGATTCTTGGTATAGTGTTTTAAAAATTTCTTCATAGTGTTCATTAATTTTTGGTCTTTTTAATTTCATAGTATCTGTTAATAAACCATTTTCAATTGAGAACACATTATGTTCAAAATGGTATTTTTTAGGAATTTCAAATCCAAATAATTTTTTCGTTTTTGCGGTTTCATTTATTTCGTTAATAACCTTTTGTTGAAATTCCTCTTCATTGCATAAGTCTTCTTGCTCCTCTAAGGGGATTCCTAAAGATTCGAAATCTGGTATAACAATTGCTACGATGAAGTTTTGAAAAGAATTTCCATAAATAACAATTTGGCTGACAGATTTTGCCTTGGATAAGATATTTTCCACTTTTTCTAAAGCAACATATTCTCCTTGCGAAAGCTTTATAATATTTTTTTTCCTATCAATAAGAGCCAACGTACCTTCAGGATTAAATTGCCCAATATCGCCGGTTTTAAACCACCCATCTTCAGTTAACGCTTCTTTTGTTTTTTCAATGTTTTTAAAATATCCTTGGAAAACTGCTCCGCCCCGAAAGCATACTTCTCCTTGATCTTTGCTTGCAAAATAATTCATTTCTGGAACATCTATAAGTTTGATTTCAACTGAGACTTTTGGTGGGCCAGTGTTGCCGATACTTACGTGATCAAAAACATGAGTAGCTCCATTTGCAATTGTTTCAGAAAGCCTGGATAATAATTTTTATAACAAGAGTGAATAATGATAAATTATATCAAATTTAAAGATTTAGTAAAAAAGAAATAAATAAATAATTGCATAACAGCTAAATGATAAATGTTTTGATATTCCATGACTTGAGGATTGGTGAAAAAAGCACTCAAATTTATTTATGAAATAAAATTTTTCATTAATTGAGCATAAAGAATTTGATACGATTTCTTTTTTTTTATTTTTTCTTTTTTTTTTGATTTTTTCGATTTATTTCTTTTTCTGATTTTTTTTTTTTAATCTTTTGTTATTCTTTTTAAAAATTTTGTTGGATTTCTATTCAATTTTTCTCTTTTTATTTTTTCTTTTTTTTTTTTTTTTTTTTTTTTTTTTTTTTTTTTTTTTTTTTTTTTTTTTTTTTTTTTTTTTAAAATAAGTTCAGCTGAAAAAAAAATAAAAGATCTTAAAAATATCAAATAATCATTTCGAAAATTGTGGTTATGTAATGACTTTTAAAATGTATATATTTAATTATTAATTAAAAGTTCTACTTGTTAACCTTTTTTTCGGTGAAATTACAGTGATAAAAAATTTCGAAATTCTCATTTCAAAAATTGTGACTCACTTTTTTTTTTTCGGTTTTTGGTTTTCTTTTTTAAAGTATCAGGGTTTTGTATGTTTAGTATACTTAAAAAGGAAATTTTTAATAAGTATTAATTATTCGTTATTCTTGGGTAATATTAAAAAAAAATTTTTTTTTCAATTTATAATATAGATGAGTCTCGTTTTTTTTGAGATATAGTTTATTTTGATTTGGATTAAAGAATAACTTTCCAGAAAAAAAATGTCAATTGGAAAAAAATTATCTAATCTATTTAATTATAAATTGTTTAATGGAAGTTATCATTTTCAAATCTTTTTTTTACTTATTATTTTTGTCTTCATTTGAAAAACAAAACCAAATACAAAAAATGAAATTGATTTATAAAATCAAAAGAGAATTCCAAACATCAAATTAAAACAAAATTTAAGCAAGTTCGAATTTTCTAAATTTGAATTTTAATTCAAAATCTATGTAAAATTGCTTTTTTTTTTGGCTTTTTTATTACCGTACTTTTTTTCCATTTGTATGGAATTAGCTTTAAAGGTTTAACTTTAATAAAAAATTTTTCAAATTTTTTAAAATTATTTATTACAATTTATGTGAGCACGTGTTCTTTAGTTACTTTTTCAAAATAAAAATAAAAAAAAATGATGATATAACAAGTCTGAATTAAAAATGAGCATTTACTCCTAGTCAATTACTTTCTATTGATCCTTAGGGAAGTATAAAGCTTTAAACTTGCAATTTTTAAAGCGTGGGGATTTCTATGTTTATATTAAAAGGTGTTTGTTGGAATTTCCATTAAATCACTAAAAACAAGCTTTTCGAGTACTAGTAATTTTAAAAATAGGAAAGATATATTTCTATTTTTTTAAGTTTAATTTTTAAAAATATGCAAGTAGATTTAAAAAGTCTGACAAAAAATTTTTTTAATATAGTGATGAAAATAGTTCTTTATAAAGCACTTCGCGGGGTAAAAATTCAAAGGGTGACCTAAAATCCTTTTTTTTTGATCTTTTTTTTTAAAAATGTTCGTTTTTAGTTTTTTTATTGAGTCAAAAGAGCAATAAAAATTACTTTCTACAAAACAAAAAGAATTTATCTGAAGGATGAAATTATTGAGTGGCTTTTTGGTTGTGAAAATAGTTATGAATTTTCAAATAATTAGAGTTTAGTCGAAATTTTTCTTATAATAAAAAAAATAGTTGAATCAAAACAAGAAAAATGAAAATCAAAAAAAGTAACGAGATAAAATGAAAAAGATATAATAATAATAATTTGAAGAAAAAACAAAATCTAAAAGTTTCCACTCAATCTGCACTCATTTTTATAAAAAAAAAAATAAAAAAAAAAATCAATAAGAGGCAATATCTTTTTCTTTTTTTTTCCTTTTCCAAAAAATTTAAAGTTTGATCTAACTTTTTATAACTTTTTTAAACTAATAAAAATTCAATAAAATGCACACATGCATCATTTTAATCACGCCCTTCTTTTATTTATCCATTCTATTAATTTAACCAAGAAAAATGTTGAATGAATTTGAAAATAATTCATTTGACAAAAAATGTTTTTTTAAGAGAAGTGGTCTCCTGCCCACTTTCATATCTTTACTAATTCGTTAAGGTTTAACGATGTTTTTATATCAACTTTTGAAACCCTTTTTTTTTGTAACATTTTTTTAAAATGACAAAAAGTAATATAAATAAAAATCAAGAAAAAGCAATAAAGAAAAAAAAAAATAATAATAATTACCCATAACCCTGTAAAGTGTTCCTGCAAAAAACGACTCTTAAAAATTCATGATCTTCTTTTGTAATTGGTGCAGCACCAGTAATCAGCATCTTAATACTTCCACCCAGAACTTGTCTAACTTTCTTAAAAACAAGACGATTCCAAAATGGAGATTCTTCATTAGTTTTTAATTTTTCTAAATTGGCTTGATATGCCTTTTCAAATAACATCTTTTTAATACCTTTAGTTTTATCAACGTTATCCCTGACTTTAGAGCAAATACGAGACCAAACTCTTGGAACTCCCGCCATAATTGTTGGTTTACAGGCTTGGAGATCAGATAATAAATTTCGTATATCACCTGTGAAAAATGCGATACGTCCACCCATGGAAATCAGAAAATTTATCATAATTCGTTCAAATACATGCGCTAAAGGTAAATAGCTTATATATGCTTCCTCTTCTGTAGCTGGGTAGCCCTTTTACAGATAATATTATGAGTTTGAGTATAAGTATTATGATTAAAATATTTATTATTAAAGTTATTAATATAGATATTATTATTTTGAGTTTTATAGTTCTTGTTATTATCAATGTTGACACATTATACTATTCCAAAAAACAAAAATATACATTTTTGTTTGAAATAATTAAGTGGAACGAATCTTTATTAAAATTTCTTCATTCAAGACACAGATTAGTTATTTTTAAATAAAGAAATTTTTATTATGTTCAGATTTAATTTCAAATCAATTTTTTTTTTTTTTTTCCAAGACATAAGAATGCAAAAATAGCCATCCAATGAAAAAAAAAAATTTAAACTAGCAAAAGTCATAAAAAATTTCAAAAAGATTACTTTTTGAAATTTTTATAAAACTGTATCTTTTTTTAAAAAAAAATTTGATTTAAATTTGAAAAGCTTACAATTCCCCTATTAAAATAAAATAATAAAAAAAAATAAATAAAAGAAAAAAAAAAAAAAAACAAACATTAGTTAGAGAGTGTGTGAGAATAGAGTATTAAAATTATTAGAAAAAATAATAAAAAGCATTTCATGATTTGTTATAATATTCTTTTTAAATCTGAGAATTTAAATTCCATTTTAAAAAATTATCCAATTTCAATTGAAAAAATTTCAATCACCAAGATGATCTATAAATCAATTCAGTGAAATGTTCTTTTAAAAAAATTGTAAAATTATGTAATATATAAAATTATTTAAGAACTTTAAAGTATTTGAAAGTAACTCAACAAAAATGCATTGTTGTAAATAAAAGAAATAAAATATACTGTTTATTGTAAAATAAAAAGATCAAAATTTTTATTCAGCTTTCCAAAAAAATCATCATCCCAAGAATTAAAATAAATCATCAAATTACCCAATTTTCAAAGGGGAATTAATAATTTAAACTGATTTTAAGAATTAAAAATTTGAAATGAAGCATCTATTTAAAAATCTTTTTTTGGAAAGCTGAAGGAAAATTTTGTTCCATTTATTTTGTAACAAATAGTATAAGTTCTAAGATTGTAATTATTAGGTTTTGTAATTTCATAGTCATTTTTTTTTTTTCTTTTTTTATTTCATTTAACCAATTAACATCGATGATTTTGATTTGAATTTTTGGTATTAATTTTTAATTTCTTGTCAATATTAAATGAAATATTTTTATTTTGGTGATTTCCGTTTTTTTTTGATACAGTTGCTCCAAACTGATCGTGAAATTTGTGAGAAATAAAAAGTGATTTTTTCTTATTTGTAATTTTCTTTTATAATAGAATTTTATGCACATACAATCGCTTTTTATAGATTTTGCAATTTTATCATCAACCAAAAATAATTGTGAATAAAAAAAAAAATCATTTCCTTAAAATAGTTTCCAACATTTTTAAGTTTCAACAAATGAACAAAAGGTTTTACAAAACTTTTTGAAGATCTTGAAATTTCAAAAAATAAAAATTCTGAATATTTAATGTATAATTAAAGAATTACTTTGGAAGAGTTTAATCTTTTGATTTTTTGATGTTTTAGAAATTCTTTTTTACAGAAAAAAAAAAAAAAAACGATTCTCAGATGTTATCAAGTGTGATTTTTGTGTTAATTTTTTTCCATTTTTTCTTTGGGCGGATTTTCTTTTTATTGAGAAGAAGAATTACAAAGGAAAAAGATCAAGTGGTTATTTGCTAATACCAAGATATTGAAACATGAAAGTATGAGTAAATTGAAAATCAAAATAAAAAAAAAGGGTAAAGGCAAAAAATACCAAGAGAGAGGTCAAAAAGAAAAAAAGAAATAACAACAATTAAATAACTGACATCCAAAAATTAATTTCCATGATCAATTATCAAATTAAACCAAATTATCATGTTTGTGATTTTGGATATTCTTAATTAAATAAAGATAGCATTATTTTTTTTTTTTTTTTTGATATTTTTTACCAATTTATTCTTATTAATCACTTGTAATGTTTTTTTTTTTTGATTTTTTATCGATTTTTTATGAAAAACTCTTTTGAAATTTTCTTTTTTTTTTTTCTTTTTTTCATTTTTTCTTTTCAACATAAAAATAATTTGTTGCTTTTCTGTTGGTCTTCTCTGTTTGTCTTTCCCAATTATTTAAAGAAAAACCATCCTTTAATTTATAATACTGCCAAAGTTATAATGTGAATAAAAATCACTAAATAAAGTTTTGTGGTTATGACAAACACGAGGTTCTATCTTTTGTTATTACCTATGTTACATTCAAAAAACAATAAAAAAGTTTAATTTTTTTTGTGGTAGCCGATTATAATCTATAAATTTATATAATAGCTTCTTATAGAAACAATTTTTTTTTTTTTTTTTGGGATTTTGCTGTTGTTTCATTATTAATTGAGAAAAAATTTTCACTTTAATTTTTGTTTTTTCATTGATTAACTATTTTTATTTAAATAAAACCCATTTAACTTTAGTTGGTTCTTAATAATTTTAGAGTTTCTTATATAGTATTTAATAGGGAAATTCATGAAAAAATATTTTTTTAGGAGATAAAATGAGATTATCACGAGTTCGGTCAAATATCACTAATAAAATAGTTTTCACAAATTCAAGATGTATTTCTGAAACTGTCTTTGGCAGCTCGAAAAAATTAAGATTTATTTCGTTATCTTTGAGCAAAATATAAATAAAAAATATTCAATTAATAATTTTTTTTTTTTTACTATTTATTGGCTTTTGAAGTTAATCCTGTGAAGATTAAAGATGGGGAATCTAATAAATACAAAGTATAAAATATAAATGTCAATGATGTGTTGGTTCTAGTAATTATGATCAGGTAATATTCAAGTTTTTTAAAATAATTTTTTGGTTCCCAAAAAAAGTGTATTTCCTATAGTTACATTTTTTATTCTATGGTAAAAGAAAAAATTTACAGAGTAAAACTGAAGTAGAGTATTTATTTGTGGTGAAAAAATTGGATTTCACTTATCAATTAGTAAATATTTAATAATTACAGAGTTAAATCACTATTAGTTGAAATATAAATTGATCAAAATTTTCATTTGTCTTTTCAAAAAAAAAAAAAAAGTTTAAAAGATCTATTAAAATTTAGGCTCTTTAATAGACTTTAAACCCTGTTTATATTATTATTTCTAATTCTAGAATTGGGGACTTTGATGATTTATTTTGTTTTTTTGGTAGGTGATTTTTTTGGAAGGTTGAATGAAAATTTCGATCTTTTGATTTTACATCTAACAAGATTTTTCAGTTCATGTAACATTTCAAATGTTTAATTCTTCAAAGAAGCTTAAATTATTAGTTTCTATTTGAGAATGGATGCCTCAATGATTGATACTTGGAATTCTTTTTTTTTCTTTTTTTTTTATTAATGGAAAGCCGAATGAAAATTTTGTTTATTGTAATTTTCAATTAATAGTAAAAACTCTTGGAGGAACATATGAAAATTTTTTCCTATTCAATCGGGAAATACCAGTATATAGAAAGAGTGAAATCGAGTTCTATTTCTAATAAAGTTCAAGGTGGGTTTAAAATGACTATAAACAAAATAAGAGAAAAGGAGAGATTAAATCTATCATAAAAAGGAATGAAAAGGAAACTCGACATATTTCTTTCTATTTTAATTGAAGAACTAAATGAAAAAAAACAACAATTAATATTTTTCAACTGAAAAATGTATTTTCGAAAGATAATTTCATCTTGACAAACACCAAGTAATTTTGGTATTTTTGTTTTTTGCCTAAATTATGAAATCTCATTTGTCCTTTTAAAAAGTGAATCAAGTGACAACGTTGTAGATAGTGATCTTGGTGGTTACAATTATTGACAAATTGATTGAAAAAATGTCTTGTTGGAGTTTTCAGAAAAGAATATTTTCATAAAAATGCAAGATTATCAAATAACGAAAGAAAATAAAAAAAGAAAAAGTAAAAAAAAAAAATGCATACCTAGGTCCAAGAGTACCTGCTACTAAATTTTTGTGTGTTAGCATAACGCCTTTTGGCATTCCAGTTGTCCCACTTGTATAAACTAAAGTTGCGAGTGTATCTGCTTTTGGTAACACAAAGTTGTCTTTATCAAAATTTTTTTTCCCTTTTTTCATCAGATCATTTGTTGTCAATAATTCTATTCCTAATTCTTGTGCTTGTTCAATTAAATCTGGATCAAAATCTTCGTCCATTGAAACAATGTATTGAATATTCTCACATGACTTTTTGAGTTCAAAGATCTTTTCAATTTTATCTTTAGCACAGACTATGATTCTGGATTCTGTTTGGTTAATAATATATTCTGAAGACTCATGCCCAAGGGTGTCATATAAGGAAACGAGTACATAAGAATAACAAAAGCATGCGTCTTCTGTCAATTTCCCTTTTGATTGGGTTTAGTGTACACAGCAAAGAGAGACATTTTATAAGATTTATTACATTTTGTTTTAAAAGAAAATTATACTTTATTAATGTTTTCTATTTTTAAATACATTTAAATCGTTTTATTTGAAGAACCATCATCCTGTTAGTGTATTCCAGATCAATATTGTTTTTTTTCTTGTATTAAAATAGATTTCACTTTTTTGACATCAATTAAATAGCTTTACCACAACTGTTTAAAGACACATTATATATTTTAAGGGTAAAATCATTACGAAGAAAAAAATTTTTTTGTAATTTTTATGAGTTACTAATTAATTTAAAAACTATCCAACCGACCTGGGTTGTATAATAGATTCATAGAATTCAACAATGAAAAAAGAGGATATTTTCAGTGAAAAATACCAAATAGTAACACTGAATTTCCATTTAGAATAGTTAGGATATATAATTTTGAAAGAATCTGTGTTAAAGTTTGGAAGTGTCGCTTTTTGGCGCTTTTTGAGATCTCAAAGATTTGTTTTTTTTTCATTTTCTTCATTTTCAATTCTTAAAATGAGTTTTTTTTTATCAAAAGAAATATTACAAGAACATTACTTTGTCAAATACAGTGGGTTATAAAGCAACCACAAATTGGATTAAATTGAATTAAATCGTTTTTGAACAGCAAAGAAAAAAATTTGTTTCGAATTGAAGAAATTTATGGCTTTGGAAAAATAAAATAAAAAAAGATGAATTTTTTGCTTTCAATTTTGATTTTTTGAAATTGAGAACTCTTTCAAACTTATTTTTGTTAATTTTAAAATTTGAAATGATTACTTTTTGTTTTTTTTTTTTTGAAAAATTGAATTTTTTTTTTGTTTTTTAATATTTTTGTCATTCTAAAAGATATCATTTCAGGATATACACTTGAAATTAATCCATCGTATAAATTACAATTATTGACTTTCTTTTTGGTTTGCATTTTTTCTGATCTTATCTCCAATATTAAAGTAATTTATTTTTGGAAAAATTAATGTTTATTGATGATTTTTTTTTGAATCTTATTTTCAATACCTCACTTCCCAAGACCTTAAAAAATATCTCCAAGAACATATTAATGCAATTGGGTTTTCATTTAAGCCAGTTATTCGAACTTTATTAGTAATAACTCTTTAAAATTTCCAATAATTTCCTCCATAAATCAATCTAATTCTTCACTCCACTTTGCTGTAAGTTGGGTTTGATAATCGAAAAAAAAATTAAAAACCCCAAAAAACACCTTATTTGAGAAATGGTGTTTATTTTAATCATTCGAGAAAAGATAGCAAGAGCCTTTACCAAAATGTAGAGATTAGAATTTGTGAATATCTGAAGAATTCATTTGAGAACGTACCTCTTTAAGCAAGGAAATACAAAACAAGAAAAAATTTGATGATTGGGGTATTTTTTTCGAATGATCTTTTAGTTTTCAATCTTGGAATCGAAATCCTTTATTGGTTATTTAATTTTTAAATTGAGATCCTTGGAATTTTTTTTTTTTGTTAATTGAATTCTGACACAAGAGAAAACTAATTTTTCTATTAACATTTTTTGAGGGGTAATTCATTCTTTGGGTACTGAGAAAATCATGGTAAGTGACTAGACTATTAATAGAAAAAACTATTGAAATATAAGCGGGAGTTGAGATTCTTCGAAAAACTGAGTTTGAATAATAAAAGGGAAAAAATTTCCTATTCTTTTCTTTCCAAAAGAGAGAAATTTCAAGAAATTGGGGTAATTTGTCAAATCATTAAAGTGTTTTCAGTTCAATTTGTTTGGTTCTTTGACACGACTCATAGGGTTTACAAAGAATAATAAAAGAAACTCGGATTCCTAAATATGGAAAATTTTCGATTGTTGAAAAAAAAATTTTAAAGGTTACTGTCAAAAAAAAAAAAAAAAAAAAAAAAAAAGAAGAATTTTACACTCAAGTCTATTTTTCGACCAAACACAAACAAAAGACTCTTCAGGAAGATCAAGAGTTTTTAAACCAGCAGCAAACCAATTCTTTCTCTTAACATAATTTTTATAGGTCAAGTATTGGTATTCCCCATAGGTCTTTTCATCGATACGTATTCTTGTTCCATACAATGCACGGTTGGGATATTCTTTTGAATAAACATCAAGAAGATCGTAAATAGTTTCTACGTCTTCTCGAAACTTCCATTTGAGCTCACCCTTTCCTGATTTTATATTTCTAAGAATTTTCTCGTCTTTGTTGTGTAAAAAAATTCCTTGTGGTTCTGATGTTTTGGATTGTTTTTGTCCCATTAGATAACAAATTCAGATTATGAAAAGTTAAAAAAAATAGATTTGTTTTTGGTTTTTTTGAAGATTCATTTTTAGTTTTGATGAAGTGTAATTTCTCCTTGACAACAATCATTAAACATGGTTTACCCATCCAAACATGCTTTTTTTGTATTTTTTTTACCCTTTTGATTTTAGGAATAAGAATTTTATTAACTCAACTTTATTCATTTTCAAACTTACTTTTGAGTCAAGATCCTGGTTTGGTGTTAACAGTTGAATTATATTTATTTATTTTCATTTTAGCTATTTCATCATACTCACATATTTTACCAAATTAATGTTACTAAAATCAAATAATTTGAACTTTTTTCTTAATCTTGAAATTTATCATGTTTGTATTATTTTCTTTAATTTGTGACAGGAAATGTGTATTTAAAATAACAACCACAAACACAAACCTGTAAAGAGTGCTTTAAAAGAACTGAAAACAGAATTCCAAGATGAACTAACCCATAAATGCCCATTTATGAACAAAAAGAAAAAGATCTTTTGTATATTCATGCTTTTTATTTCAGTATTTTTTGATACAGTTTAAAAGTTTTACAAAAATTATGATAATGTGACTTAAGAAAGTGAGTAAAAGACTCTGAAAAACATTTCAATCAACATTTTTGGAAAATTACTTTTCAGAAAAAGGCATAAAATGGAAAAAATTTGTAAATATGATGAAATATTTGGAGAAAAGTAAACCTTTGGTTTGTTAAAAAAAAGTGAGATTGGCAAAAAAAGTAACACAATTGTTCAATGATTACCTTACAAAAAATACTACCTACAATAGACAAAATAACTAACCCAGAGTTGTTTAATCTGTGATTCAAAATAAAGTATGTTCTTCATTTTTCTTGAAGACCTATTCTTTATATCATTTTTTAATTAATAATAGATAATTTTTATTTCAAGTACCCAAATATTGTTTCCGAAAATTGGTTTTAAAAATCCCAAGATCTTCAAAAGATCATATGATATTCAAAGTCTTGAGATAAAATGTATTTTTCTTAATTTGAATAAATAAAAATTCTTCAAAATTTGAATTTAACAAATAACAAAAAGAAACCATTATTTATAAGTCTTGGGTTCAATAAATTTTCAAAAGTTTTGCTCAGATTACTTCAAAGAGAAGTTAAACAGTTTGTGAAATACTTTTTAAAAATTTTCATTTCCTTTTCCTGCAGTTCGTTTTCAGAGTGAGAAGAGAAATTACAAACAACTGCAATAAAAACTCTATTTGGATCAGAAAAATAGGGAAAATGAAGTGAGAACTGTTGGGCCCATTTATTACTGATATTTGAATACTATTATTTTCCAATTAATAAATGAAAATTTTTAGTTCACATTCTAAAATATTTTTCTGGTTTTTAAGTTAAGGGACTAGTAACTCTTATTTATTTTTTTTCCCAAAGGTAATAGAGTAATTATTTACATAAGGATACAATTAAACCCAATAAGAAACTTCGTTTGTCAGCTTTAGAGAAATGAATAATCATTTTTAAAAGATTTCCTTTTGCTAATGGAATTTTTAATAAAAAGATCTGATCCTTTTTTGTTGGGTTTTTGGATCAAATTAGAAAAATAAAAATTTGCAAAAAATTTTTAATTTTGAAGAAATATCACTTTTAGTAATTTCTGAGAGTCTTTATGAACAAATAACCTTGTGTCTTTAATATTATTCCTTAAAAAATACCTTAAAAAATATTTCAAATATTGAATCCTTGAAGATCAAAAAAATTTGAACATTTATTTTATTCAATAATATTTATGAAATTTCTTGAGATTTAAAAGACTTGTCAATATACCTTTTCAAATATCAAGAGTATAAACAAGGAACTTTTTATATTAAAATCAGGTATTTGATAATATCCATTATTTTTTTTATTATTAGAAATATGCATTTGAATTGTTTTATTTGTTGCAAAATCTTGAAAAATTGAGAAATAAATGTAAAACCTATTTGATACATTTAATTATTGGGTTGTTAAGGACTTACTGAAATAATTAAGATTGGGTTTATAATTATTAATTATAAATAATCAAATTAAAAAGTATTTCTTTAGATAATAAGTTGAATTTTCCATTTTTTAAAATTGTATTTCGGGAGTATTTTTAATTCGATTCTTTGGTTCTTTTTCTCATATTTTTTATTCAACTTATAGAAAAAATAGATTTGGTGTGTTCTTTGAATCAAAAAATTATATTTTTTCCAAGTTTAAAATAATTATTGTATTTTTTTTTTTGGGGTTAAGTAGATTTTTAAAACTTAGTTATTTTAGAACTTAGTGGTTTCATTTTTAATGTTTATTTTTGTACACTTCCTTTACAGGTAATAAGATTTCAATCTTCTTTCTTTGAAAATAATTTTTTTAAAATAATTCAGAAATATGTTGGATTTTGAACTTTTCAAGTTTGTGAAAAATGGATCATTCCTTTAAAAACAATAATTCATTTCTGAAAATAGAATTAAAAGTAAGCCACGTCTTGTAGTTATCAGCTTTTTACTTTATTTTTCCATTTCAAGATACGGTAAATCTTTATTAAATTTGTTAGTAAATTTACTTGAATATTTTTTTCAGTTTACTAGTCCCTTAAAGAAAATCCAAAGATCTTTACAACATCGTTTAGAAAGGATATTTTTAGACAACAAATTAAACTTCCAAAGTGAACTCTAAGATAAAATTTTTACTCTGTTAATTTGATTTTAACAGTAATAATTACTATTCATTTTGGAAATTGAAATAAAAATTTTCCTTTTTTAATTGGAAAATAACAGTAATAAAAACAAGAAATATTATCACCCCATATTCGATTTCCTTATCCAAACAAACCACAAATTAAAATCTACTTGTTTAGAAAGCCCAATTAGAAAAAAATATAAAGGAAAAGGAAGTTAAAATTTTTACCCATTAATTTTGGATCTATCAATCAATATAAGATCAAAGAAACCAGCAATAAATCAAATATTGTATATATGGTGTTAATTTCTGAAAGTTCTCTTATTCAAAAAGAAATTATAAAAATAAAGGATCAAATTTGAAAAATTTATCTTAGTAAATAGAGTTAAATTCTTTGAATTTTTCTCAACAAAAAACTAAAAAAATCAGTCTAAATCAGAAAATACCGAAAATTTTTAACAAATATCAATCTGATTTTAATTTTTCTTAAAATAGAATGAGGTATTTTCTTTCAAAAATGATTTGTCCTTAGGTATACTATTGGGTAGTGAATAAGATGTTGTATTGGAACAAGAAAAAAAAAAAACATGGTTTCTGATTTCAAATACAGTTTTTTATTTTTGTGACAGATCATTTTATCGATCATCTGATTCTAAGAATCCCTAGTTCACCAATTTAAATTATAAATGATTGTTTTTTGTAATTTTCATTTCTCATTGCTGAATTTTCAAAAAATACTAAACTTTTTCTTTCTCTTTTTGAGTTTGTTTTCTGATAAAAAATGTTGAAAAATTTGGGAAAACAAATAGAAACCTGAAAAAAGTCGAATACACCTTTTAATTGGGAAGATTATTGAAAAAGAAAGTAAGATCAATAAATAAAAGAAAAATAAATATTTCAAGACAAATGAGTGATTAAAACAAAATAAATATTCTTTTTTTAACCCCCCCGTTGTGATATAGGGGGGTTTACTATCACTGATCTTTTATTAAAAATGTGATCAAAAAATTGACTATTTTTGAGATCTCCAAAAGTACAAATCATATCCCAATAAGAAAAGAAATTTAAATCGTATTTGTTGGTTTGATTAGTTCTAAAATGAAGAACGATTCTATACATTTAAATTGTTTCTTTGATGAATTGATATTGCCTCCTTTTTTTGCAAACTTTTTCCATTAAAAAAATTTTTAGTCTTTTTTTCCTATTTTATTTTGGTTGTTCAAGTTTAATTTAATTCAACTCTTTATGTTATTCCTAGAAATGTGTATAAAAACTGGTTTGAAAAGAAATATAGCTATAATAAATAAATTCTTTTTGATGAAAAAAAGAGTAGTTATATAATATAAAAATATATCATTCATTTTTGAAGTGTGCCCTAGGTTGAAAGATTGTTATCTTTGGGAAATTATATTATGCGTTTTTTTCTTTCAAAATTTTTAATGATGGATAAAAAAAAATCATTAAAGATCTTGAAACCTTATTTTTTTTTTATTATTTTAATGTACTCAAAAATACTAATATAAAGGGGATACAAAAAATTACTTATAATTAAACCCCGCTCATTTTTTCTTCCTATTCAATAATACCCCTAAGCTTTTTAGAAAAACTTTAGTGAAAATTGAATCATTTTAAAGGCAAAAACCTTGGTTTTTTATGAAAAATTTCAAATTCAGAATCTAATATATTTAAAAATTTTCAAATTTTTTGATTTAATATTGTTTTTTTTTTCAAATTCGCCTCTAAAATTGTCTCTATTTTTTTTTTAAAATAAAAATTATTTAGCCATTTATTTATAGAATTATCCTTTTTAATAGTATAAATGTAATAAAAAAAATTCCAAGTTAGTTTTATGTTGATTATTAGCTTATTTGATATTTAAAAATATTGTTACTTTCTTAAAAAAAGTAACACCATTTTAAATTTTTTTCTAATGTTTCCAAGTTTTACATGATTCTTTGAACAATAGTAGATTTCTCTCAAAATCAACTTTTTTTTCATTTTGGGGTGTATATTATGTGATTTAATCGACAATTTCCAGTTTTATTATTTCTTAGATAAATTAAATGCTACATTAAAATTCTGTTTTAATAATCTCTCTTTTTTTTGGAGTTGTGTTTATGTGAAATACTTGTTTTTTTTTACATTTTTTTTTTAAAGTTAATTTTTCAAAATAACGGTTCTCCAAAATTAGTTGAATTGAAAGTTCATGTTTTTTGAAAAAAAAAGCAAGAAATATTACAACACTTTCAAAAAAATAAACTGTACTGAATTAAAAAAAAAAAAATTATTTCTTTTTACAACATTTAATTTATTAAAATAACATTTAGATAAATTCAACACCGGTTATTTTGATATTACACCATAAAAAATACAGTAGTATTAATATACGGAAAATATAATTTTTTTTTCATCGTATTAGGTTTAATTTGGACATTTTTTTTTTTTTTTAGAAATGTTTTCATAATGGATAAAGTTTTTTAAGAACACCAATTCTAATAATTATCATGTATGTGAACAAATTGGGAATACACTTCAAGGCTAAATACATTTTTTATCCATAAAACAAAGCCAAAATTTAACTTTATATCAGAAATATTCTAATATCTGTATGATTTTACATTTCGATTTTTTTTTTTTTTTTGAGCAAAAATCATTTTTAAACTATAAATATCAATTCCTGGTTTTCTTTTCAAGGATGCCCTTTTGTAAAAAATAAAATAAATAAAATTATCTCCTTAAAAAAAGTAATTCATTTCAAATCTATATATTATTTTATGATATAGCCAGTTCCACCTTTAACACAAAAAAATTGAAAATTTAAGGAACATAAAAAATCTCAAATCAAGGCCCAAAATTAAATTCTAGATAAATAATTTTTTTAAAAATAAATTCCATATTTATCATAATTAGAACTTTTTTTGTGCCTTAAAATTCCTTCAATGTTGGCAAATTTCAAGGAGAACTCATTATATAGTTCGCATCACTTTAAGAAACACATTTCATCAAAAAATATAAGAATACTTTTGAGTTACTGTGCTATATGTTGTTTGGAAGTATCTCAAAATATTCTTTAGTTGATAAGTTAAGAACAAAATCATAATTTTGTCAAATTTACAGAACCCGCACTAATAAATTGATAGGCAAAACTTACTAATAATTAGCTTCTGTTTAGAAAAATATCTTAAAACAATTTGATAAACAAAAGGTATATGCACAAACCTATATGTGTTCATTTTTCAGATTATTCGAAGAGGTTAAATAAATTTTTAATTTTAGTTTTGTACATTAAGGCTCTCGTCATTTTCCGGGTATTTGCTCCATACTCAAGGAGTGACTTGAGACCAAAAAGGGTATTGTGAAATAACCATTCTTTTGGTTGACAAAATTCAAAAAATAACAAAAAAAATTCACATTGGAACATTTTTGGCAAAAAAATCAACAAAGAAAAATAAGTTTGAAAGAGTTCTCAATTTCAAAAAATCAAATTTAGAAATAAAAATTCATTTTATCTCATTTTATTTTTCAAATGGTTAAATTTCTTTAATTTAAAATACAAATGTTTTTTTTTTTTGGTATATGATTTATTTAATTCGATTTAATCTGATTTGTGGTTATTTTGTAATCCTCTAAATTTGACCAAATAAGGATTATGAAATATTCTCATGATAAAAATAACTCATTTCGAAAAATGAAAAAAAAGAAAAAAAATTCACCGAGATCTCAAAAAGCCACAAAGAGATACACTTCAAAACTGACATAGTTGTTTTTGAAATTGTAATTCACAACTATTCTCTTTGGAAATTGAGTGTCTCTGACTGGCACTTTTTTCTAAAAAAGTCCTCATCTTTGGTTGTTGATTTTTGGAGATCTATCGTACATCATAGGTTAGTTGGTTTTTAATTGATGTTAGGTCCTCATAAAAATTAATAAAAAGTTTTTTTCCATTTCAGAAAAAAAAATTTCACCATAATGACTAGACCCTTAAGAAAGATTATTTTTGTTCCCAGAAATTTTCAATGGCTTTAAGTAACCTTTTTCAAATTGAAAACCATTTTTCAGAAGGGAAAATACATCTATTAAAAAAACTTTCACTTAATTTGAAGCTAAAAACAAATGTTAAAATTTGAGAAAAAAATGTGAAAATTTTTGAAAAATCGGAATATTGTGGAAAATTATGTTTTTTGAGAATTTTTCACTCCATGATTAATCTATTCTCACACTAAACGACCAATTAAAGAGTATTTACTGTGCTCTATAATGAGGAAGTAGCCCTTAAATAACTGGAGAAACCCAGTGATTGTTGATTGTTATTTTTTCTTTCTTATTTTTTTTTTTTTCAGAACAAAAGAATAACAATGTCCAATTTCCGAAAGAAACAAATTAAAAGAATGAAAATGTACAAGTGTACGCTCAGTAGAGAATCTTCGGTTGAAAAAAGGAGGCAATTAATTGTAAATCTCTCAAAAAACAAATCAGAATCAAATTTAGAAAAAAGAAGAAGAATTATGGATCAAACAAACATGAACTTGGAATCTGGTTCAAATAAAGGGAAATTAGCCTTTCCACGCAAAACTGTTTCATCATACCAACAGATGTTTGACATCATTACCGAAAAAGATCCCGATTACAAAATGAAAATGGGATCAATTCTGAAAAAAATTCGTTATATGATTTCAAGCCCAAACTATAGTGACCTTGTTATCGATATGGTTACAAACCAAAAGCTTTTAATTTCCCTTTTCAAGTTATTAGAGCCAAACAAATCTGCAATTTATCAGCTTGATGCTTTACTAATCTTATCCAATATTCTCTCACAATACAAAAACAAGATCAATTCTTTAATCCAATATGGGTTAATACCTTTCTTAGCCTACCCTCTTCAAAACAAGACTCAAGAAAACTTAATATTTTACACACTAATTTGTGTTGGTCTCATTGGTTTGTGTTTATCAATTATTTTAATTCTTATTTTTTTTTTTTTTTTTGGTGTTTTATTAAAATCTTCTACTTGTTGCTATTTCCGCTATAATTTTTTTCTTTTTCTTTTATTTCAAATAACTTCATTAGCTGGTTCGAATGAAAAAAACCGTAACAAGATCATAGATAGTGATCTCCCAAAATTTATTATTCAAATAGTTGAAAATACGAAAGATCTCCGGTTAATTCGACAATCTTCTTGGGTTTTTTCTGTTTTGTTTGATCAGATTCCCTTACCAAGTTTTGAAAAAGTAAGAAAAGATTTTTTTTTTTTTTATCCGCTTGTAATTTTTTATTTCAACTGAATTAATTGATAAGTTTGATGACTTTATCATAGAACACACTTTGAACAAAAAACGAATGAATATAGTCGATTCCTTAAATAAGAATTACCCTTTGGTTTGTGATCTTTTTTTGATTTTTCAAAATCCATCCTTCTCTTTCTCAAGGAATAGTGTTTTTTCGATATCATTCCACAGAAAACAAATTTTGAGAAAAGAAATTCCAAAATCGATTTTTTTGTTGAAATTTACAAGATCATACATCCTATTAGGTCATATTTTTACTGAACACGAAATACCGAACAGAAAATTCAAAAAGAATTACAGAATTGAAATTCCCAAATATAGGATTTTTTATAATTTAAAGATCAACTGACTGTTGGGAGAAAAATGGTTGGACAGCAATTTTAATTGTGAACCTTACGAAAATGATTTTTAATTTCAATCGTTTATGAAATAACTAAAGAAAATAACAATAATCAACTTATTAGAATAAGGATTAATGTAATTCTACTTTTTCAAAACCTTATCTCTTATAATCTAAAGCAAGTTTAAAAATTACCATTTTCAGAATTAATAGTAAACTTTACTAAAACTTGGATTTTTGTTAAAATAGCATGATCTACTTTTAGTTATCATCCATTCAAATGAGTATTCTACACACACTACAGATTAATGACTTGTAACACCTTTAAACCCGGATTTATATAAAAGTCACCTAGTTATCAATAGGATTTGATTTTCAATTTTACTAATGTTACCAATTAAAAATGGTTTACAACCATTTTTCTATCAACAGTAAAGTATTTTAATTTAACAAATTGAAACAAAACCATAAAAAAAATATTTTGGCATTCATTATTTAAATTTCTGGGTTTTATCTGAACTAGTATCATAATTTATTCACATATATCATTTTTTATGAAATTTCTAGTATTCATTAAGACTTCTTTTTATATAGGATATGATAAAATAAATAATGTGTTATTCACTTTAGGCTTAGTGTGCTAATCTAAAACTATTTTTTTTATCTCTTAAAACTCTTTTTTTATTAAAATATACTTCTTCTCATAGATTTATCTGTTTTTAGGGGGTTCATATTCATATTAAGGCTTTTAAATTATTCCAGTTAACATTTTTACTTAATACTTAATGTTGTAAAAAAAATATTATCAAAAAATTGTATTTTGGAACAGAAATTACAAAACATCTTTTCCATAAAATAAATTCAGTAAAATATATTATGTAAAATAAAATATGTATCATAAATTATTAAAAAAAAATTCAAAAAAAAAATTACATCTCAAAAAATGGAGCAATATCTTTTGATTTTTTCAAAGCATTTTCTTTTTCATCTTTATATATTAAATCAAAATAAGGAACTTTATTTCTAATTATTTTTTTTCATCTCATAATAGAAATTATGGAAAATCCCTATAATCTTTTACTAAAATGAACTCTGTAAAATATATATGTAAAATAAAATATGCAACAAAAATTATTAAAAAAAAAATCTCAAAAAATGGAGGAATATCTTTTGATTTTTTAATAGTATTTTCTTTTTCATCTTTATATATTAAATCAAAATAAGGAACTTTATTTCTAATTATTTTTTTTTATTCCATAATAGAAATTACTCAAAATCCATAATTTTTCTCTTCATACACTTTCAAACAAAACAAATTTGATTGATCCAACTTACTTTTTTTTTCACTTTGTGTTTTTATAACAATCAAAAACCTATCAAAATGCAAAGGGCGATCAACTCCAAAAATCAACAATCAAAAAAGAGGAAAATTTTAGAAAAAACACAAAAAGATCCACACTCGTTTTCCTATTTGAATGGTAGTGAAATGAAATTTTGAAAACAACTGTGTTGATTTTGAAGTTTTACTCTTTGTCACTTTTTGAGATCTCAAAGATTTTTTTTTTTTTTTTTATCCATTTCTCTTATGAGTTATTTTTTTCTCGAAAGAAGGTTACAGAATCCTTACCCTTTCAAATACAGAGGGTTACAAAATAACAAATATAAATTAGATTAAATCCAATTCAACAGATTTTAGACTGAAAAGAAAACAATTTATCTCAAATTGAAGAAATTTAATTATTTGGAAATATGAAACAATTAATTTTTTTTATAATTTGATTTTTTGTGAATTGAGAGTAATTTTAAACTTTTTTTTTTGATTTGAATTTTTTGTCAAAGAGAAGATTTACTAAATATTTTTTTGTTTATTTGAATATTTTACCCATCAGATCCAGTGAATTTTTTTATTTTTGTTATTTGAATTTTATCAATCAAAAGAAGTGCAATTTCACAATACCCTTTTTAGTGCCAAGTTGGCCTCCTTGAATATGGTGCAAATCAACAGTAAGTGAATATAGCATAAGTTGTTCAAATAAAAAAATGAAATTTTCATTTCTTAAAATGATAAATGTTTCCTTTTTGTTTGGATTTATTCTTGACTTTTGTCCAAAGAATTTTTTTACTTTAAATAAACCAATTCATGTTAAAAAGATCATTAAATGATCAATTTTACTGGAGCATGACTGGCTCAAAATTTAAACCTTCTCGCAAAAATGGTCATTCTGAATAATCTCTGTTTCATTTAGGGTTCTTGCTTTACCCAAGACACACAAATATATAGCTAAAAAAGAAAGAACCAAGTTGATAATTAGAGAACACGAATTACAACCACTTTATTGGAAAACTCCAGTTATTGAAAAAAAGGAAAATGAAGTGAAACGTTTTATGATTTGATAAATCAAATACCAGTATGAAAAAAAAAAAACACTTGTTTGAAAAATTCAAAAAAAAGTAAACCAAGTGAAAATTTTTCCAATTTAAGGCCAAGGGCACTTAATGTTCCCGTGATATACAACTTAAACACCAATTATTATATTTGGTTTAAGTAATTATGGAATCCAATTAGTTCTCTTTTCTGCTTTATAACAAAAAGTACTAAAAACTCAACGATCTTTTCTTTTTTTCTTTTTCTTTTTCTTATTTGACTAATAAACAACAAAGCTGGAGGCAATGGTTGAACTTTTTTTTGATTTGATTAATTTTGAAGATGAGGAAGTAATAATAGACATTTCTAAAGCTATTTCAAAAATAGTATTTAACCCCCAAAACATTGGACTTATTTTGGATTCTAACATTTTGCCAACTATTGTTTCTCATTTAAGGTATTTCATTCCATTCTATTCATTTTTTTTTTTTTTTTTATTTTTTAACTCTTTAAATCAATTAAAGTCGTTTCATTTTAATCAATTAAAATTCAACACTTCACCAAAAAAATTGAAGCACTAACGTGCTAAGCAAAAATATTTGAGCAAAATATTAAATGTAATATTTGGTATTACCGTACAACCTAAAAAATGAAAATTTTAAAAACTTATAAATCATTTTTTTCAATCAATTGAGAATATTATAACCATTCCAAATCCCTAATGAAATCGATAATTAACCGGAAATTCATTATCTATCTCATATTTTCCCATCTATGATTCAATTTTATGGTTATTTGATAGCACATTACAAACTGTTAAATTTTATAATGTATCAAAAATTTCTCTTAGAAAAAGAATAATTAAAATTTTGAATTTTTAACTCGAAATCTTTTGAATGATCAAAAATTTTTAAAAATTTTTCAGATTTTTGGTGGATCTTCAATTCCTAAATACGTAAAAAGCAAAAAACAAGATTATTTTAAAGTTATTATTAAATTTTATATTCATTCTTAATAGTATCTTTGTTTAGAATTTTTTATGACAGCAATTCCAATCCTACACTCAAAAATTAAAAGACATTATATTGATTGTCTATTATAAAATTGTGTTTTATGAAAATAGGAAATTAAATTTCGATCATAAGATAAAAATTTCGACTTCTCTTACTTCATTTGAGAGTTATTTTTTTTGTAAAAACCAAATACCAAAATTAAATTTAAAAAGAAAAGAAATCACAGAAACCATGCAAACTTGAAAGTATTTTTCGAACATTGCTTTTAAATTGTAAAAGATGAGGATTTTAACAATTTTGGAAATTGAAGATCTACATATTAACTTAAGTTTTTTTTTTGAATTTATTTGTCAATTTTCCAAAACTAAAAAATGGATAACATTATTTTTTTCCTTCGGTTATATACATTTTGAGGTTTATGATAAAACTTTCATAACCGTGTAGCGGTTTATTATACATTCCAAAATTTCAGAATATAAAATCAATTAGGGTCTTATAAATTTTTAGGTAGCGTTGGAACGGCCATATATTTCATAACAAGATTGTTTCTCATATTATCACATGATTTTTTTTTTTTTTTTAAAGCCGGTGCCAAACCTTAAAATTCCGTAATAACATATAGCATAAGATTTTTTTTTTTGTATTTTAAAGAGACAATAAAACCAATTTCTATGTAGGTTAAATTTCGTGATAAACTTGTAATGGTGGTGGTAAAAAATCACAAATATATTATTTTTAAACTATAAATATATAGAAAATCGAGTAATTCATTTATAATTCTAATTGGAATATTGTTTAAATATTCTAAAACCTACCAATTTTATCCTTTGGGTAAATGTAGAAATTAAAAAAAAACCCTAATCTCTAAAATTAATACAGGAAATGACTGAAAATCAAAAATTTAATTTATTGATTATCCCTTAGGAAACTTGCAAAAAAAAAAAAAATTCAATTTATTTTTTATAAAAAAACCATATAAGATTGTTTTGAAATAATAGAAATAATAAACTTCAGATTAGAGTTGAGACTAATCATAAAAGAAATACCTGGACAAACCAAAAAATTCAAAAAAAAAAAGAAAGTTAAAAAAATTTTTGGTGCACTATCATTGAAACGTCTCATGTAAAATTTCTCAAATTTTTTCCGAAAATTACATTTGTTGACAATAATATTTTCCAATAGTAAATCTATTCATTTTAATAGTTAACAGATTAAAAAGACTCATTTTTCTTACAGTTAATTTGGATTTTCAAGCATTGTTTTTTTTTCAAATTGACTTTTTTATTAAAAAAAAGAAAAAGAAAAGAAAAAACAAAAAGAAAAAGAAAAAGAAAAGAAAAAAAAAAAAGAAAATAATATTGCCATTTAAAAAATGATCAAATCTAAAAATTGGAAATTTATTTTGAGAGTAATTATGATAAAACACATTGGATTTGCTCTATTTCTTCAATAAAACTGACCCCTTTGGCTGAAAAAGATAATATTTTTAGATTTCGAAAAGTAATAAAAAAAAATACAAAAAATCTAATTTTTTTTTAGTAATTCTCATTAAAAAATCAATAATTTTTTATTTATTTATTTATTAATGAAGAGAGGTAATTCAACAAAATTACTTCCTGTTTACCTTTAGTTTTTTTTTTATTTTTGAAATAAACTAAAAATTTATTTAATTGTCTGTTTATTTTTCAAATTAAAAAAATACTACGTTAGGTTTTCTTGAGTTTTCTGTTTATTTTGAAAATAAATAGATTTTTCATTTGTTTTTTTTGAGTTTTCTGTTTATTTGGAAAATCAATAGATTTTCGTTAGTTTTTTTTTACTTTTTGTAATAAACCCAAAATTTATTAAAATTTTCTGTTTATTTCAAAAAGTAAAAAAAACCTAGAACACTTCACGAATAAAATAGAAAACCTCAAAAAAACCTAGAACATTTAACAAACAAAACAGACAACCTCAAGAAAACAGCCGTTAACTTTTCCAAAATTTAAAAGAATTAAGTAAAATCTAAAATTTTAGTATAGTCTTTTGAATTTTGGAAAACCTAGGCATCTGGCGACACTATGGCGGCTCTCAATGGCACTTTCAAAAATTCTAAACTTGATTTTAGAGTTTTTTATCCTAGCTATAATATGTAGACAAGATTACAGCTGATAGGATATCTTTTCTTTAAAAAATTAAAAGAATTAAAATTTTTCTAAACAAAGACAAGAAAAAGAGAAAGAAAAGTAACAATTGAAAAAGAGTAAAAAACAGTCAGAAAAAAGTAAAAATTTCATTAAAAGTTTTTTTTCGATCCCAAGTGTTAAATGGGTTGGGGGTTATTTATTTTTTTTTTCTAAACCTTTTTGGATAACCACCCTAATTTGTTTAATAAAGAGGGTTAAATATTCAACAAACTATAGATCAAATGAAATTGGTTGCTTTATTAAGTTTTGATGTAGAACTTTATAGACGGGTTGAATTAATAAAGTGCTGAGGTTTTAAGACTAATAATAGGTTTTCCGACTTTTCTTTTTGAGTCGCTTTGATTTGTTTTTTTTTATTTTTTTGCAAGTTTCCCAAATCTTGTTTTCGCAAAATCCCAGTACAAGATACCGGATCGAAAACAAAAACCCAGTAAAGGTAACCACTTGACAGATTGTACGGAAAGTCCAATTCGGTTAACTTTGGTTGGTTTAAGATCGCATTAGTTGGATTCAGTTATCTACAGTTGTATAAACCCATCTCAATTCGTTTAAGATCTGATCATAAAAAGAACAAGTTTGGTTAGGCTATCATAGCCAAGTATACCAATTCTTATAATGATTTTTTACCCCTTTTGGCTCTCCCAAACACCTCAAAAAAAAAAAAAGCGGAGGAACCAACAGAACTTAAGGAACCCAAACAACTTAAAAAGGTAATTTTGTCAAAGGTAAAAAGTATAAAAAAATCAAGAAATCAATAATTTATTATTCTATAATATTTTTAATAGTTTTTTTAGAGTCATTTGAACTATAGAGTGCTGATATCTTTTAATTACAACATACTTTAATATGAGAAAAATCAAGGATGATGCTAATCTCCACATTAACAATAACTGACTAAATTTGTAATACAAAACTAAAGAAATTATTATTAAAATCATTTATTTGGTATCACTAAACTATTTTATCTAATTTTAGTCTGGTAATAATTTGTGAAATGTTATTCCAAAATTTTTAATCTGTTGATTTTGTTAATTTTTTATTTTGGTTTACTAAAATTTAATTGTATATGTATTAAAAGAGATAAGCACACTAAAAATAAAATATTTTAACAACATTATTAAAGATAGATTTTTGATTAAGGGAGTAGTCATTTTTGAAAATAAAATGAAATCTTGTCAAGATCTTGAAAATTTTTTTTTTTGTAATTTGTGTTTCGACTTATGGAATGGATGAGTTAGCCTCATTTAAACAATTTATTGATTTGAGTCTCTTTTTTGAAATTAAAAATTTACATGTTTCCAATATAAAACGAAAAAAAGTAACCCAAACCCCAATTCAAAATTTTTAACACACTAAAATTCTATTTGTGAAAAAAAAATCTTATTTAATCACTTCAAGAAGATTTACCAAATTAGAACCATTCACTAATTGAAATGTTAACACTTGTTTATATTTTAAAATACTCACAAAACAATAAATAAATAATTATCAATACAAATAAATCAAGTCGGTTAAAAATTTTGGAGAGAGCAAAACAAAAAAATACATTAGTAAATTTGTTTAAATTCTATTAGGAATATTGATCGATCAAATGGTTAGATACTACCAAATAATTTTATCTGAGTTCTTCTATTTGGTACAACTTGGCTTTAACCTAATATCAATGGTTTGAAAAAAATTTTGATCCAACGAAACAAATTACGTATTTAAAACAATGAAATGATAACAAAAACTAAAAGATGAAAAAATGATTTTCATATTTTACAAAAATCAAAATTATCTCCAATTTCAATGAAATTCTATTATTGTGATTGTTTGGAACGTTTTAGCTGTGTGGAAAATTTTGAATTTTAGTTTATTATTTTGTTTAAGAATTAAGTTAATTCTTGAAAATGGGAAAACATATTTTTCGTTTTATATTGGGAAAGTATTGATTTCGAAAGCAAATTTTTTATTTGATTTCTTTTTCTTTGATTAATATTTCAATTCAAATCTTAGCCAATAAAACTAATTGTGGTATAGGTGATTCAATAAATCAATATTCGGTAGAAGCTTAACTATAGTTTATCAATTAAATTGAGATCTATTATGCAAAAAATTTTTTTCCAAAAGATTTTGAAAAAGTTGTTTTCTGATTTTCAAAAAATGAAAAAAAATTGCAAAAAATTTTTTTAACAAATTGTTTGGTCTTATTCACAAGAATCCCTATAACAATTCAGTTCATTTTTGTCAGAAAAAAATTGATTTTGAATTTTGAGGATAAAATTAACTAATTCCCAAATATCTTCAAGAATTTGTCATTTTGAAAAATCTAATTTTGTATTAATACAAAAACAAAATTTCTGAGTAAAATTTTCAAAGGACTGTACATTTTTTATTATTATAACTATCTTTCTTAAAAAAAAAACAATTATTTTATAATCCGTTAAATATATCAATTTTTTTGGTTAACCAAAAGTTTTATCTCAAAAAAGAAAAACAATATTTATTACAATATTACTGGTAACAAAGAAATGTTATAGTCTAATAATGATTAAAATTGCAATAAACGGGGTAAAAACTAGATAAATTGTGAGAAATAAAATGAATTTAATAGTTTTCTTTTTCAGAAAAAATGGAAAAAAAAAATTGATCTCACTAAAATAATTTTCTTTTATGGCTTTCTTAGTCGATCAGAATTTTTTGACACTTGGAATCTAAAAAATTTGTAAGTAGAGAATACCACCAATAACATATTTTAAAATTTTGCCTTGTTGTCGTAGAAGACTATTCCCTTAAAAATATTTTTTTTTTTTAATTTTGAAATTGGTTGTAATAATTGAAAAAGAGTTTATTTTCTCCTTTTAATTTTTCATTTTGATTGTTTTTTTTTTTTTCATTTACTTTTATTAACATTATGTTTAAAAAAATCATGTTTCTTCAAATTCTTAATATACCAATATAATGATAATAAATAAAATTCTTAAAAGTTCTGGCATTAATCGAATTATTCTACCATCATTAAAAATAATTGGGAATATGTTTTTGGGGACCAATGAACAAGATAATCTCATTATTAATACCAAATTATTAGAAACGTTAAAAGAATTGTTAACAAGTGAGAACATGCTGATTAGAAAAGATACTTGTTGGATAATATCAAATATTTTGACACAAAAACAGCATTTAATATTAGTTCAAGATCATGGTATATTTGAAATATTATATGAAATCTTACAAAATGATCATTTGTCTGTGAAAAAGGAATCCCTGTATTGCTTTTGTAATATTATAACATTAGGTGATCCAATCTTTGTTGAAAAAATTTTGGCAACAAATAAAATATTTGAAATATTTGCTTCATTCCTTGAACACCACGACACACAAATTATTTTAAAATCTTTAAATCTTTTTAAAAACATTATTTTAATTAGCGAACACATTGCTTTAATAGAATCTCTCAGCGAGAACACCATTTTAAAAAAATTAGAAGAATATCAAATAATTCAAAAAATTGAAAAATTATTTGAACATACTAATAAAGAAATATCCTTATTATCAAAGCACTCCCTTGAAATAATACATTATATAAATTCCGAAAATGATATAATCACCAGAAATGAACAAACATATCGTCTATTTGAATATAATCAAGAAAAAATTTTAAAAAATAAAAATTGAAATTTGTATTTGGCTACAAAAGTGTAAACATGGTGTCTTGATTTTTATATCTTTTATTTATTTTTGATATTTTTTCCTTTTTTCAATTGTTTTGGTTACTTAGTTTCCTTAGATTCGTCCACTTTTTGTTTTTTTTTTTGAAGTTTTTGGACGAGATATAAGTGATAAAAAAACATGTTAAGAAATAATAAAGTATTTTGGGTTAGATCTTTAACAAATTGAAATCATTGTGATTAGATCTTAAATGAACAAGACTTAAGTGAAGCAAACTGAAGAGAAACCTAATCCAACTGGAACAAACTGGAACAAGTTCCCCTGAAAATCTATTGAGTCTCTACTAGGAATGGGGTAATAACATCAAATTGTTCAAACTGGTAACTTGGGCTTGGATTTTGTTATCATAAGATTTGGAAAACTTGCAAATATAAACAAAAAAAAAGAAAAAAAAATTTGGAGAAATTAGAAAAAAATGATTCTGATCTTATAAATTGAAAATATATTTTGGGAAGAATATTGGATAAAAATCATTGGATTTGCTCTATTTATTCAATAAAAATTTATCACTTTGGCTGAAAAAGATTATATTTTTAGATTTGGAAAAGTAAAAAATAAAAAAAAATTCCAAAGTGAATTATTTTTAAATTGAAATCTTGGAGTAAAAAAACACAAATAATTTATTGTTCACACACTGTTTAGAATAGATTTTTTTGAGTCATTTGAAAAATAGAGTACTGATGTGATTTATACCCAACCACTACTAAATTTTATGATATACTTCTCATTCTGAGGTGAGACTAACCCCTTAAAAATATTTTTTTTACTCACAAATTTAATTCTTTTTGTCGAACTTTTTTAGAGAGAGTTTAGAATCAAAAGCACAACCATATATTTTAATATATTAAAATGTTACAATTCCCTTATCTTATTATTTTTGAACATAGGTTTCTAAGTTGAAAAGTTTGTTTGTTTTGAAAATATAAAAGGTACATTAAGAACAATTTAAATTTGATTTAAGAAAAAAAAATAGAGTATTTTACCACTTTTTACATTACCAATTTTTTTCCCCATAGATTTTTTTGTCTAATAGAGCAATTTTCTAAAAGAAAAAAATAACTCAAGTATTATTTTTGAAGGAAAAAAAGGTCAAATTGTTGATAAAAAAGACCTTGAAGAGTTTTATAATCTCAGTTAAATTTAAACACTGAGAATATTTCTTTTAGTAAAAATTCGGAATCTCTACAAATCGAACAATTGTCAAAATTTTACACCTTATAACAATTTGATTTAAGTAAATTAAATTTCATAATAAATCTCCCAATTTTTATTTATTTTTTTTTACTTTTTTTTGATTTTTTGGATGAAAAAAAATATTTCTAATGTATAGAACTGAATATTAAAATAGTATTTTTTTGTTATAATAGATAGCTGCAATTTATAAAAATATTTATTTCCAAAATTTGATTTTTAATGGGGCTATAATTTTGAAATGGACTTTATTTTAATAATTTCCATTTCAAATCTATAAAAACATAAAAAATTCCTCAGACTGCTTGAAAATTTTATACTGCTACGTTTACAAGTTGAATATGTTTTAAAATTTGGAATTATTCTAGACAATTACATAAAGTCATTTTTATTTTAATTTTCAATAAAAAAGTCTAATCAAATTTTTTTTGTTTATTTTAACTTTGAAATTAATAATTTTTTTATTCAATTTCTTCAGAATAAAAATTCTTTCTGAGAAGTAGATGTAAAATAAAAAAAGAACTCAGCTTTCTCCATCCCTGAAAAGTAGCCCTTAAGGAATTATATACATTTTACTATTTTTGGAACATTTTAAGACCAGAAACATTACTGAAAAAACGATTTTTTGAGTGCAATCTGATATTGAAACTTTGAAACCAAAATCCCATTCATTAGTCTATGTTGTGAAAAGAAAGCGAACTCAAAGTAATTCCGAGTTGAGTTTTCATTTTTCGATTTTAGGAACATTTTTTTTTGGTGCAAATTTTAGTTTTATTAAATTACGTTTTGGATCTAGAGATGTGTTTATTATGAATAAGTGAAATTAATCAGACAGTAAACCAAAAAAATGGATACGAACAGTTATGTATCTGAAACAAATCTTATCCTTCTAGAAGACCAAAAACGAAAGATCACCTTACCAAATAAATTTGTTGAAATCAATGAATTATAAAATAAAAATTCCATAAAATTCTGTTTTCGAAGATTGGTTTTCTTTATCTTCTTAATTTGCACGAATCTAAACAATTCATTACCTTGAATTTCTCACACCATTATTATTTATTATTATTTTACAAAACCATTTTTTTACAAATTTACTTTCAGAATTCTTTTTTCAAATATTTTTATCAAATAAATGCTAAAACAAGAATATTATTTCAAAAATTAAAAAGGGGTTGAATTCTCGAAAACAAAAAACCACTACAAAAATTAAACCCAAGAAAAATGAAATATGGAGAAAAAAATTCAACCATTATTCAGAATTATTTTGAGTTTACAATTTAATGCCTGTAGAAAATAACTAATTATAAAACCAAAAAAAAAGAAACAATAAATCTTTATTTCGGAAGAAAAATTCTATTAACATAACCTATTTCTCTTGAACTAAAAATCAGAATTAGATGAATTAAATAAAAATAGGAATTTAAATTCATCTTGGTAATTTTTTAGAACCTGAAATAATTTTTTAAATCTAATATTTCCTAAATAACAATATTTTCTGTATAGAAAAAAAAATCATGCAAAGAAGAAGTAAGTACATTTATTTTTACATATAAGAACAAGAAATAAATGATTTTTTTTTATTTTATTGTAATTTAACAGAGGAGTTTAGAATTCCTCTTGTTTGCCGTTAGGTTTTTTTTAATTTGAGAAATCAACCGAAAATTTATTTAATTTTCTGTTTATTTCTCAAATTAAAAAAAACCTAGGCACTCACCGAATTCCTAAAATTGAATTTAGAAATCATATAAAAGATTCAAAAATAGTCTTATTATCTACTAGAGCTAATAAAGATATTGAATCTTGTTTATTAATAATATTATAATTATTATTATTATTTAAAATAAGTGAAAAATTATTTTTTTCTAATTCAGAAATCCAGATTTTACGATTATTTTCATTGGCTGGGCAGTCGTTAGGTTTTCCAGAATTCAAAAGAATTGTGTAAAATCTTTGATTTTACTCTATTCTTTTAAATTCTGGAAAACCTAGACACGATCACAGAGAAAATGATCCAAATCTTCAATGATGATCCAAATCTTTATTTATTTTACACAATTGATGAAATTGTGATTTATTTTTGTTCATGAAATAAGAATATCTATTAAGATAATTTGTATAATTTCTTAACTTTAGAATAGAAGTCGAACCTTCCATTTTAAATATTTTTGCTGTTTGTTAATATTTCCCTGTATCAAAATTATTTTCAAATAATTTTTTACTTTCCAACTTGGACTATTTTTTAATTGATTAATTCGGTAAACTTCTAGTTCAGATTCTAATTCTTTTAAATTTTGAGCTTTCCAAGTAATGTTTTCTGTTTCTTTTTCTCTGAAGGGAAGAAGATTTATTAATTTATCAAATCCCAAAATTTTTAATTTTTGAATTAATTTAAATTTTCTTTTGTAAATTGTGATTCTTGCCAAATCAATTTTGGCTTCGGTTTTATAGATAAGTGTTGGGGAATGAAATTAATGATTTTTTTTATTTTTTTTGGGATCAATTTTCTCATTTTTTTGATTTCAATTTTCTACTTGGTATGTAAATATAATATAGTAGGATACCCCCCCCCCCAATACATATGAAAATATTAATTTATTTAGTTAAAGAAAGGTTTTAAATATGCAGTTTTCAAACAAATTATAGCACTCAAAATTTACAAAAAGTACTTACTCCCTTAAATACAGATCTATTCAAAAAACTATAAAAATAATATTTATATCAATTTTCAAATTTTCATAATCTGCGAAAACTACTTTCAAAACATTTCATTTTAAAGAACATAACAATTAATTTCCAAAGTTTTGTCTAATTAAGTCGATTAAATTCTTTATATAAAAGTAGTAATAAACATTTAAAACAGGAAAATCAAATTAAAAACTTGATAAGAATTATTTGAATTTATAAATAATGAATAACAATGTAAAACACCAGGAACACAAAGTTTATTTTTTAGGGCAACACCAAACTATTAATAAAAAAATTGTCTTGAGTACGATCAATGAAATTTAACTTTAAAAATTTTTACATTCATTTTTTATCTTTTTTTGATCCCCATTCAAATCAACCAAATATGTCCAAGAAATTAAAATTCGATCACACAACAGATATCACTATCCAAGATTGGGAAGATCGTGAATTTATTGGGTCAGTCTCTTTGAGTATTTTAAAAATAACTGAATTCTTAAATAACTTTGGTTTGTTTCTTTTTTTTTCTTTCTTTTTTTTTTTCGCTTGTTTGGAAAATTAAAAGGGATCGATCAACTTTAATCTTATATTTCTTCAATTTTTTAAATACCTCTCTCTTTTTTTTTTTGATTCACAAAACTCTTGATTTCACATTTAAGACAAATCAACAAGATACCGTCTTGCAAAAATCTCTGAAAAACTTGCAAATTTGGAACGTAGAATGGACACTATTGATAAAATTTTACAAACATCAGAACAAAACTAAAGTTAAAACAAAAAAGAGCTTGTCTCAAAAAACTTTCAAACTAATCCCAAGAATTACTTTTCATCTTCGTCTTCTTTTTTTTTATTGTTTTTGTTTTTGATAATTCCAATCATAATAAATCAAAATTAACCAACCAAATTTCTTTTTTATTTAAAAAGAAAAAAATAAAATAATAAACAAAAAGCTAAATATTTTTTTTTCGAAAAACAACACCTTTATCTTAAACCATTTTTTTTAGGTTGTAGTTTTATTTAGCTCAGTACTTTAACTTTCAATTTTCTTCTAACCATACTTGATCCCAATACTCTTTTTCTTTTTTTTTTAAAAAATAATCCAATTACAAACTGGGATTCAAGATTACTATCATCTTTCAAAACACCATGTGTGCTTTTGTTTGCAAAGTGCTTTGGATTTGTTGAACAGAATTAAACATTGAACAAATTAGAAAAGTCTTGTTTCTAATTCTTATTTTTTCCAATCTTCCAAAGCTATTCAATTAATACACTGATGATTTTTCAATAATGCTATTTCGAAATTTAACACAATTCTTCAGATCTTTATTCAAGATCTAATTCAAAAATTGATTTCTTCGATGTTATTTTGGGTTTAGGGATTCTTAAGGAGGCAAGTTCCAAATGAATTCTTCATATATACCACAAATACTACCCTTTTGTTATGATTAAGACAAATACTATTTGTGATCGAATGATTACAATAAATTATTTTTGAGGAAAATTTAGTTTTTGGTTGTTTAATTATATTAAATTGAAAATACCAGCTTTCCACAAAGAAGTAATGAAAGAGTTGTCTTGATTTATGGGGAAATTAATCACTTTTACGGCGTTATTTTATACCAAATAACTAATAATATATTTTTATAAAAAATTATTTGAATAAATATCTGATTATGAGTATTTCCAAGTACTTTATACATTGAGATGTTTGAGAGTATATCAAAAAATAAAAAGCAAAAAACACTTAAATTTTATAAAATAATTTATTTTAGTCTGTGAACAAAGGATCCTCTGGGCCTTCAACTAAATGAAATTATAGTATTTGCCATGATAAAAACAGTTCAATTAGAACATTCCTCATTAAAATAATGTTATAATTTAGAAATGCTTTATTTTTTTAGACATCATAGCTGGGTTAAATTTTTTTACCAAAAAAATCTCTAAATTTTATATTTTTGAAATACACTCCACATAATAAACATGATTATACATAACAATTTTGAAAAAGGATTACAACTTTATTAGATATTAATGAGAATTGAAAAAAAAAATGAAAATTTTCAGTTATTTTTTTTTCATTTTTAATAGTAAAATTTTTTGAATATTTATATTTGACTTAGTAGAGAGATAATTTTCAATTAATTTTTTAATAGTTTATAAAAGAATCATATTTTTCAATTTTAAAATAAAATCAAATATTTCTTTCAAAAGATATCGCTAAATTAAATTGAAAAACTGATTTTTTTTCTGTTTTTGGAATATTTTTTATCATTTTATTTTTATCCAGGTTTGAGTTTTTAATATTATTTCTTGTAGTTTTTTTTTGGAAATTATTTTAAAATTAATCATTTTTTAATTCTTAATGTTCAATTAAAAGTTGATTGTTTATTAATAATATTAAAAAAAAAAAGAAATACCCCGAAAATAGGTGTTTTTTCCAAAAGTCTAAAATTTTGAAAAAGGGGGTATTCATATCTTAATGCATTTAATAGTAAGCCTTTTTTTAATTATATAAAATTATGATAACTTTGAAAAAAGAATTTTATAAAAGATGTATAACTGAAATACAATATGTATTTTTGGGCTAAATTTAATTTTAGGAATTTATTTTTGTACTGGTATTTGAAATCTTTAAGTTTAAAACAGAAATTTAAAAAAACTGATACGGATAAATTCAAAAATGATTTGTGAATTTTTCATATTATTTTATTGAAATTGTGATCATATCTGGATCTTGTTAGGATTTTAAGGGTTTCATAAAACAATTAAAACTTGTTTTTTCTCTATTAAATACTTTTCAATCAGATCATTCAAAGTAAATATCAGATAAAAAATAAATATTTGCAATTTTGACAAAGGTAGACTTTATTTTAATATCTTTTTTATCTTTGAATTTACTGTTCATTTTCTACACCATTTTTTGAATTCTTTTTTATTTCTATTTATTAATATCTAAAACGAACGATTTTTTTGAACTCAATCATCATTCTAAACAAGGTATAATCCCAATTTTAAAATATAACTTTCTAATTTTTTAAAAATGAAAATCTATCAATAGCTGAAAAAGATCTCGATAAAGTTTTTTATTTCAGTTATTGAAATTTTTATTTTTGGTTTTCAAAATTTACTAATTCTCTTTAAAATTTTATCTTTTTTTATTTTTATTTGTAACTTGTATAGTTTATTTAGAATTGAGCATGCGTAAAATGTATTTTTGATTTTTTAGTAAATTTTCTTCCTTTTTGCTATTCTTTCTTAAAAAATACACTCTCTCTAAAAAAATTGATTATTTTGACTTTTTTTTTTACTTAAATTTTTGTTTTTTCTTCTTTTTCTCTGAATATTCTTTTAAAATAATAGAAATGTAAAATTATCTTTATTATCTATTTTTTTACAATCTCTAATTCTATTGTATATTTTTATTAAAATTTTAATTTTTTGAAATAAAATAGAAAAGTAAAACTCTTTTTTTTTTAAAATGAAAAATACAAAAACAAATAAATAAAAAATTTGGATGTTTTATTCCATTTTTTATTTTCTTTTTGTTTTGGACTAAGAAATTATAGCCCCCCCTTCATTTCTAAAATTTTGATTCGAGAATCTTCTGTAATGTATCTGATGTAGGCTGAGTGGTTCATCTTCATTTGAGTAATTTTGAATCGTTTAATATTTTTTATCTTTGGGGATAAAAAAGAGAGAGGAGAGAATGGTGGAAAAACGAACAATTCTCGTCTGTGATGTCCTTAATTCTAGTAATGGAACTCCAGGTATTTGGACTACAAGGATCCTGATCAAAATTTAGACCTGGGGGTCGCGCAGTGTATACGTAAATAAGAAAAATCACCACCTCAAATTATTGTTATTTGGCTTTTTTCTTTTCCGTTTTGGCCCCATAAATCGGCAAAAAAATTTACTTTTTCGGGTAAATTTTCCCAACCTTGGGGATTTTTTTCATTGATTTTGAAAGATATTTTTTTTTGGTCCATATCAAGAAAAATTGTGAAAATGTCGTTTTTTTTTTAAAATTTATTTCTTCTTGAGTAGATTCTTCGGTCAATTTTCCGTTTTCCTTTTTGCATTTTTGGCTTTCGAGTTTTTTTTTCTGGTAATTCCAAATGTTTGGAAAAAATATATTCCTTCCCATTTCCTTTTTTTGATTAAATTTTCTCTATTTTCGGTTTTGATTACTCCTAAACGGATTTCGTTCCATCCATATTTTGGATTTGGGAATTGGTCTATTTTTATTTTGATTTCGTGTTTCCCGCTCGAATATATTTTTTTTCCACATATTCTTCCCCAATAACCACCATTATATGGATTCCAAACTGTTTTATTTTCATTTTTTAATTTTATTCGGTTTTCGAGGTTCATTTACGGATCGAATTCATCTAGTTTTTCGCTCTTCCGTTCTTTTACTTTTTCTTTTTCTTTTTCGCTCTTCCTTTCTTCCTTTCTTCCTCTTTTCTCTTTCCTTTTCTCTTTCTCTTTCTCTTTCTTTCCATTTTTCTCGCTTTTTCTTCCCATTTTTCCTTTTCCTTTTCTCGCTTTTTCTGCTTCTTCCCCTTTCTTCCATTTTTTCTTTCCATTTTTCTCGCTTTTTCTTTCCGATTTTATTATTTCTCTTTTTTTCCTTTCTTTCCATTTTTCTCGCTTTTTCTTTCCGTTTTTATTATTTCTTTGCCTCCCTGTATTAATTTGATATGATTTTTAGCTTTTTTCAATTTTTGGATTGTGTTTATTTTTATTTTCTTTTTCAATATCCTTTTCTGTTTTTTTTCGGTGTCTTCCAAAATTGTCTGAATTTTGTTTTCAATTATTATTTCAATTTTTTTAAATAAATTTAGATAATTTATTTTCGAATCTTGGATTTTTTGGATCAATAAATCTGAATCATTTTCAATTTTTTGATAAATATTTTTTATTTTTTCTTTTAATTTGTTTTGATTTTCAAGTGATTTTTGTATTGTTTCTTTGTTTTGATTTTCTTCATTTTGGATTTTATTTAAAATGATTTTTACCTTTTCATAGATTTCATTTGAGAAATCATTCAAACCTAATATTTCATGATTATTTATCTTACAATTTGAAAAACATATAGAACAAATTAATTTATTTTCATCTATGCAATATTAGGATAATTCTTTATTGTGTTTTCTACATATATTAAAATTAGTTTCTTTTTGGAATAAAATACAAATATTATATATAATAAATTTATTTAAATAATATATATATATATATATATATATATTTATAAAGAATAAAAATATATAAAGAATAATAAAATTTAAATAAGTTTTGGGGATATAATTTGTTTTTTTTTTCAAAAAATTCTGTGTTTATTTTAAAATTTCAATTTTTTTTTGAAAAGAATACTTGTTTAATTTATATCAAATAAGAAAATTAAAAATATTACTACAGCATTTCCATTTTCGCTGTTCATAGAAATTTAATATATATATTCACAAATAAAATTAACAAATAAAAAATAAAATAAAAATTGTTTTTTTCAACAATTTAACTCTCCACAAACCAATAAATTTTACCTACTTTCATTTTTTGTTCCATTTTATGAAATTTTGTTACAGTCAGTTCCACTTTTAAGGCACAAACTTTCAACGAAATTTAAGGCACAAAAAAATCTCAAATTAAGGTACAAAATTTGGAATTTTTTTTTTTACAATTTATTTTTTTGTAATCCGAATTTTGTGCCTTAATTTGAGTTTTTTTTTATGCCTTAAATTCCGTTGAAAGTTTGTTCCTTAAAAGTGGAACTGGCTGTAGTAATTCAGAAATTATTTGTCAATATTTTGTGTAATTGATTGTAAAAAAATAAAATTTTTTACAGTTTCAATCAAAATATGAAACCATCACATTGTTCTTGAAATTTTGGTTCCAAAAATTCACAAATTAATTATTTTGTGAAATCATGTTTAAAAAATGTTCATTTTTTTGTGACTTGTTGTTGAAATAGAGATCTCAAAATAAATGATATTATTGATCTGATCAAAAATATAGATTTATTTTCATGGTACTGGCATTATATCATCGGAATAACAAAAAAATTGGTTTTTGTTTTTCAATTTTTCCATTAAGAGGTGAGTACTAAAAGTTCTCATTCTTGTTGTTAGATTTTCCAGATTTTTTAGAATATCACAAAATCAAAGATTTAGCTCTATTCTTTTTAATTCTGAAAAAGTGTTGTTAGGTTTTTTAAAATTTTTGAAATTATGAGACAATTTCAAAAATGTTAAAAAACAGAGTTAGCTTTTCTTGAGTTTTCTATTTATTTGTGAAGTGTTCTAGGTTTTTTTTACTTTTTGAAATAAACCGAAAATTTATTAAAATTTTCGGTTTATTTCAAAAATTAAAAAAAACCTAACGAAAATCTACGAAGTTTTCTAGGTTTTTTTGAGTTTTCTATTTTATTAGGAAAATCTCTTAATTTTCGTTAGGTTTTTTTGATTTTTCTATTTTATTTTGTGAATCAATAGATTTATCTCCATTCTTTTGAATTCTGGAAAAGCTAGGCACTCTACGAATACTTCACAAATAAAATAGAAAACCTCAAAAAAACCTAGAAAACTTCACAAATAAAACAGAAACCCTAAAGAAAACCTAGCGAAAATCGAAAACTTTAGAAATAAAGTAGAAAACCTCAAAAAAACCTAGAAAACTTCACACATAAAATAGAAAACCTCAAAAAAACCTAGAACGCTTAACAGATAAATACAGAAAACCCCTAAAAAACGCCCATTAACTTTTTCATAATTTTTAAGAATTGAGTAAAATCTTTGATTTTCTGAAATTATTATGAATTCTGGATAAATAACGATTAGGTTTTGTTAATTTCAGAAATAAAAATACAATTTCAAAAATTTTCTTTTTATTTCTGAAAATTTTAAAAAACCACCGTTAGGTTTTCCAGAATTTAAAAAAATTGAATAAATCTTATGATCATACTCTATTCTTTTAAATCCTGGGTAACCTAGGCACTCTACAGCACTCGAAGGGACTCTACATCACTCTACGGCACTTCCTTAACCCCTGATTTGAATTAGAGATATTGTTAAACCAAGTGAGAGTGCAATTCTGGTAAAATATCTCAAGAATGGGATCCAGCTCTATAAATTCCCAAGTATTTTGTTCCAATTATTTATTCGATCCAATTTTAATAATAGTCAAAAAGTATTTTAAATCAACCAAACGATTTCTTCAAAGAATTAGTGGTTCTATGAATCATAAGCATGATTTCAAATTAAAATATCAATTGCTGGTTATTTGAAAAAATGGTAAACAATCGGAAAATAATGTTATTCAGGGAAATATAGCTCCTATCCCCAGATTATAAGATGTGTACTTTAGCTCTTGCCCATTATCATTTTTCCAAAAAAATTGATTTTTCATTTTCAACAACAAAATTTCAATTTTCACATTTTTTGTGAATGATTTATGAAAGTGTTAATAAAAATATGAAAATGCTGTGTAGGTTTTCTCATAAATAATTCTTTGGGAAAAATTCAAACTGGTCTCTTTTTTAATTATAATTAGAAAATAAACCATTATTTATTGAAAATGATTGAACTAAAATTGAAATTTTAAATCATCGGAAATTAAAGTATATTGAAAATGAGATTTTAAATCTTTTCTCATGAAAAATTCAAATAATGGAATTACAACAATAATTTAACAAAAAAATTAAAAAATAAAAATAAATTTTTAATCATTTATTATGAAGATCACTAATCGACATCAAATCATATTCTTGGAACGAAATGGTTTTTTAGAATATTTGGCAAATATATCTTTATTTTTTGGAAATCTTTTCAATTTTTAAAAAATAATTTCAAGTTATTGGAGTAAAAATGGAAATGAAAATATTTCCCAATTGTTATTTTTTTGCGTTTTTTAATCACTAAATCCATTAATTAAATAAATATAAAATTACAAAAATTTGTTTAATTCAGAAACGAATTAAGATTTAGTTTTCGCTTCAGTCAAACTCTTCTTGAAGAACCACCTTTTTAAGATCAAAATTCCTGAATTATTAAGAGAGTACATACTTGGTGTTGTTTACAATTCTCAAAAAATTTTCAACAGTAAGATCAGTTTTTTAAAAAAAAATGAAAATCATTTTGGATTTTTCAAAATTCAGGATCTTAAAAAATGATATTCGAGAGGTTTAGCAAAATTTTATTTTAGATTGGTTTTTTAAAAAAATATTTCAAAACAAATTTATAAATTAATATCCTCAGTAAAAACACTTTCTAGTTGGGTTTTCTCATTCTTTGGAGAGGTTTAAAATATTTATAATTTTTAATTTTCCTAAATTTTTCACAAGGAAAATTGCACATTTCAAAAGATATTTCATTTTGTTTGAAATATATGTTCCTACGACCCAAAAAACACTAAAAATGGGAAACTGATCAAATACCTTCCATTAAAAAAATTAGAAAAACTAAATGAAAAAATAAAAATAAATAAAGTTTTCATTTAACTTTTTCTTGAAAACATTTTTTGCCAAAATGATTGAATTCAAACTTGAAATGATATGTATATTTTTATTTACAATATCTTATTTTAAATCATTTACTTAAACAAATTCTAAATTATGGGAATTTTATTTTTACTAAAAGGGACTAATTTGGTCTTCAAATGATTTTTTTATTTTTAAATGGTAAAATTAAAAAAAAAGTTATTTAAACAAAAAGATAAACTCTCTGGAAAAATCTTCTAATTTAATATATTAACTTATTCTTTGATTTCAAAATTTTCTCAACCCCAATTTTTCAAAAAAAAATAAAAAAAGTGCTCAGTAATTTCAAAAAATATTTTTGATATTCAAAAGTTGAGATTGTTTTGATTCTAAAAAATTTTATATCAGTGGTTAATTGAATTTAGTTATAAAGCTAGATTTCGAAAAATATTAATCAGAAAAAAATAGTGCTTTTTTGAATTAAGGACATTTTGAAAACCAAAAATAAATTGAAAGATCTGAAAATAAAACTCAATCGTTGCCTTTCAAATTTTAAAAAGATTATGTTTCAATTTTATTTTTTGTATAATAGTATTAAATAGCTTAATTTCAATATATGTAATTCCTTGAAATTTAGAATTAACACTTAGAATATTTACAAAGAAGTGGGGCTTTTTTTTTTACATTTCATAAAAAATCATCTTTGTTAGTCGGAGTATTCATTAATAGACGATACCAAATTAAGTTTAATATTAATATCATTTGAATAAATGGTTAAGGTATTTATTTCCAAATATGTTGGATGAAATATTTCCAAAAAATGAATTAAAAAAAATAGCACTTTTTTTTTTTTTTTTTATTGTTGAAGAAGTGTAAATTACACTCTGGATATCCTTTTACTTAAATTCCCTTTCAGAAATTTAAGCGTAAAATCATAGATTTCACGATTATTATTTAATGAAAATAGTTTCAAACTGTTTGTTTTAAATTAATTCATTAAGATTTTTTTTTTTTTAATTTGTTTTGAAATATTAATCTATCTTTTTCATAGGAAGGATAGAACCATAAAAAGTGATCAATATTTTCAATTTGTTTTAATAAAGAGATCTAAATATTTGAACAACTATAGATCAAATGAAATAGTTACTTTATTAAGTTTTTTAGAACTTTATAGATTGTTTGATTCTATAAAGTGCTAAGGTTTTAAGAATAAGATTTGGTTTTACAAAATTGAGTTGCTTTTTTTTTTTCTTTTTTTTTTTTTTTTTGCTTTTTTTTTTTTTTTTTTGCAAGTTTCCCAAATCTTGTTTTCGCAAAATCCCAGTACAAGATACCGACTCGACAGCAAAAACCCAGTCCAGGTAACGACTCGACAGATTGTACGGAAAGTCCAATTCGGTTAACTTTGGTTGGTTTCAGATCGCATTCGTTGGATTCAGTTCTCTACAGTTGCATAAGTCCAGCTCAATTCGTTTTAGATCTGATCATTAACAAGTTTGGTTAGGTTAGTCATGACCAATTCCACCAATTCTTATAATGATTTTTTATTCCTTTTACCTTCCCCAAGCACCTAAAAAAACAAAAAGAGGAGGAACCCAAACAACTTAAAAAAGGAAATTTGGAAAAAGTAAAAAGTAAAAAAAATAAAAATAGCACTTTTTTTGGTGAAAACAATGTACAACCAATTTCAATGAAAAAATGGAAATATGGAAAGGGTACAAAATATTTTTTTAAACAATCAAATGCGGTTATATGTTTTCAATTCTATTTGGAAATTTTGTTGTGATTAATCAAGTTATGAAAACGGTTTTTTCAATCAAATAGAAAATAATAAACACAAATTTTAACACCTAAAAAATATCAGATAAAATCCAGATGAGAAAATTTAAAATCTTTTATTTATGTAATCCAATACGAAGAAACAAATTGAATTATTATCAAGAATCAATAAATGGTAGTTGTAGATTTTGGATATTTAAATACTTTTTTGAAGATTGATTTTAAAAGATATATTTTAAAATAAATTTGCCACACTTTATTGGAAATAGCTTAATTATCATTTAAAGAAATGATTCTGAAATATTTTGAAATGGTTGAAATACAATGAAATAAATATGCGATTTTGGCAGATACGACAAGTAGTTTTATTCATTTTTCGCAAATTTTTACTTTTGGCTTTTTTTTTTTTCAATTTTAAAATTGAAAAATATTTTCCTAATCCGACTTTTATATTTGTTTACAAACCAAAGTCTCTTTAAGTTTAAATTAAAATGTACAAATTTCAAGAGATTTTAAAACCAAAAAAAATTAGGAAAAAAAGTTGTTTAATGTTTAGTTTTTGAGGAATTTTTTTGAACAATTTTTCACTCCTTAATTGATCTATTCTCAAAAGGAAAGTGGTGAGTAGAGATTATTCATCAATACCCATCAAGGATATGTGGTCCTTAAAAGGTTATTTATTTCTTCAAAAGGGATTTTATAAAAAGGGGGTTATATAATTTTCAATTTCTCATTTTTCAATCTTTTATCTTTTTTCAATTTTCAATTTTCTTTGTTCTTTTTTCTTGAAAAAATGAAAAAAAATTAAATTGAAACATCTTGAAAAGATCCTGAACCCAAAGTAACCTTGACTTGAAGAATTGAAAAAGCTTTGAATACAAAACATTTTTTTTTTCAGAGAAAGGGTTTGTTTGTTTCAGAATCAAAAAAGGAACAACAAAATAATAAAATAAATAAAAAATTAGAATTAATTTCAATTTCAAAAAGAACAACCTTTTTGAAAGAAGACGAAAAAAAAAACAAGAAGGTTTGATTAAAAAGTAAGATCAATAAAAAAAAATAATAAAACAACAGTCGATTAAAAAGGAATTAAATCAAAATCAAAAAAAAATAACAACGAAAAAAGAAAAAAAGAAAAAAATAAAAAAAGACAAAAAATTTACTTTTGACTAATTCATTGTAAGGAGCTTTGTACAGATGCTTTTTGTGTTTTATTCTAACTTTTTGGTGTATTTTGTCTTCGCATTTAGCGCAATAATAGACTTCACATTTGGTACAATAGAATTGAGATTGTTTTTTATTGCACTCTTCACATTTGGGAATTCGTTTTTCAACAGGTTGGGTAATTTGTGAAAGCTTGGTGATTTTTTTTTCTTTTTTGGAATATTTCTTCTTCTTGTTCTTGTTCTTGTATTTGTTTTTCTTTGTTTTTCTTATAAGCTTTTTGTTTATGTTTGCTTCTTTTCATTTTTTGATGGTTTTTGGAATTGTCCATTTGATATTCTTTTTGTTTAATTTATTAAAAAATATTAAAATAAAACAAAATATAAAAAAACGAATCAAATTTTGTGAGAAAATGAAAAAAATAATACAAAAATTGATAAAACCTTTAAAAAATTCACAACAATTAATTAAATTTTGAAAATTAGTCTCATATTTTGAATATTTGAAAAAGATCCAAAATCAAATAAAGTCGAATCATAAAATTTTTAACAATTCATACTTTTGAAAAACTTGAGCACATAAAACACTTTTTAGATTTTCTGAAAAACAATTTCAGATTCTTTAAAAGTTCATAAATATTCTAAATTTTAAGATTTCTTAAAAAACAAGAAAAAATTCGTCAATGTTTTACTGTTTTAAGGGGGTAAGTACATTTTTCATTTTCTGAGTGCCACCATTTATGTGAAACTGAATTCTTCAAATCATTTCTTTAGCCAAATACATTGATATTTCCATAAATACTAAAGTGGAATATATCCTAGTATAAGATATTTTCATACAAATAAAAAAAGAGAAATCAAAAAAATGCAAAAATTGATCAAAAAAAAATAAATAAAAATCATTTATTACTTGATCTTATCAATAAAATTTGACACAATTACTTATTCTTTATTTGAATTTATCTTTAATTCTTTAGGAAAATAATTTTGTTTGGAATATTTTTGATAAACAAATTACTGTTTATTTCGAAAAGAATTTCCAAAATGAATTTAAAAATCCTATTTTCATTTATGTCATCTAATTCTAGTTTTAGTTCAGAAAAACAGAGATTTTTTTAATTCTTTTTATGAATAATGGTTTTTTGGATAAATTTGTTTGATTTTATAAATATTTATTTTCCATTAAAATGTGAACTCAAAAAAATTCTGAATCTGATTGAAATTTGTTATCGAAATTTTCAATTATTTTTATTTGAATCTTTTGTAACTGTTTTTTTATTCCAAGAATTCAACCCATTTATTTTAATTTTTCTCTATCTTTGTTTTGGCTTTGTTTGATAAAAAAATTTTAAAAAAGAATTTTGAAAGGAAATTTGTGACAAGGTTTTTTAAAATAATAATAAATAGTAATGGAGGAGAGAAATTCAAGTCAAAAAATAGTTTTTATTTATACATAATAAGAAGATAAAGAAAACCAATCTTGGAAAATAGGCTTTTATTGTTTTTTTTTTTTTTCATTTTTGATTTCAACAAATTTATTTGGAATGGTGATCTTTGGTGTTTGGTCTTCTCAAAGAAAATATTTGTTTCAAATACACACCTTTCGTGCATATTTTTTTAGTTTAATGTTTAATTAATTTCAATCTTTCTAATAAACACATCTCTAGATCCAAAACCAAATTTAATAAAACCAAAAATTGAATCAAAAAAAATGTTCAAAAAATTGAAAAATTTAAGATTCAACTCTGAATTACTTATATTCTTATTACGAATAGACTAGTGAATGGTTCTTTGGTTTCAAAGTTTCAATATCTGGTGACACTCAAAAATATATTTTTTTAGTAATGTTAACACAATTAAAATTTTTTCAAAATGGTAAAATGTACTTACTTCCTTAAATAATTTTTTTAATCTCATTTTGTGCTTTAAAAAACTTTGATCAAGGATTTGAAAGTTGAAAAAATGTTGAAATAGGATCTCAATGTTGAAAAGATCAGAAATTTCAAGCTGAAAGCTTCAAAAAAATGATCAAATAATCTATATGGATTGTACTTCTTGTATTTGAATTATCAATGGTAACATAATTTTCACTACCTTTTAAGATTTCTCATTATTAAATTTCGTTCCCAAAAAAGTAGTTTGTAGTTGGTATGTTGAGTCTACGATCTCTATTTGAAAAAGGAACTTGAAAAGGAAGTGAAAATTTTTCCTATTCTAAATCAAATCTACTATTCGTCTTTGTCGTGAAAATTAGATCTAGTAAAAAAAAAAAAAACGATAAAATGCATTAAAAGATCAACACCACTTTTAATTGGCCATTCTACTGAAGATTAAAGAACATTTTAAAATTGGTCAAACACCAAATGAAAAAAATAAGTTATAAACAACACACCCAAGTTCTCGGAGAATTGTATTTCAGAACAACTCAATTTTCTCTTTTTAATAGCATTATTTTAAGATATCAATTATTTTTTTTATTTCAATAATTACCAATTCGAAACAAGATGGAAAAGAGCTCAATTTTGATTTTTGGTCGTGTGGGAAAGTTCAATGTATAAGACAAGAAACCAAACTCCAGAGAAAACATCTTTGACTGGTTGAAAACTTTTCCAATTTGTAAAAATAATTTGATTTAGAATTCGATTTAGAAAATAAACCAAAAGTAGAAGCACCAAATAATTCATTTTTTGTTTCAAAGTTAAATGCTTTTTTTTAATCATATTGAATCCATTTTTATTTGGAATTAAGATATTTTTTCCATTACTTTTGGACTCTTTGTCAATTATTTAGATTCACTTTTTGACATTATCAAATAGAATTTCTGTTTGACAACTATACAAAATCACAATTCCTATTACTCCATTCGAGGAAGGTTATAAATTAATTGTATTTGTAAAGTTTTTAATTATTTATTACAAGTACGAAAAATTTACTTAAGGACTATGTTTGAAATTCAAGAATTAGTCTCAATCCAATATATCCCAATCTTATTTACATTATGGTTGCATGACCTTTAAAATATTCTCTAATTTGGATCACTACAATCATATTATTACATTTTTAAATGAAAAATGAAATTGAAATTTTGAGATACCTGTGCTCAAAAACTCCGTTAAGGAAAGAAAAAATTAAAATAAAAATAATAATCACAATTTTTTAACATTAAAAATACTCTAAATAAACAACTTTAAGGTTAAATGGGTATAATGCCAATGATCAAAAATCATTGAGTTTCTTTGAATTGTTATCTTACCTCCACGAACAATATAACAATTCGAGACCTACTGTAACAATGTATAAGAAATAGAAATTCGTTATCTATTATAAAATTGTGTTTAATGAAATAGAGAATTCAATTTCGATAATAAGATAAAAATTTCAACTTCTCTTATTTCATTCAAGTTATTATTTTTTTAAAAAACCTAAAACAAAAATTAAATTTTCTCAAGAATTGAAATCAGAGAAATCACAGAAACCTTGTTAAAAATGATTGTATTTTTCCATCATTGCTTTTAAATTGTAAAACCTGAGATTTTAACAATTTTGGAAATTGAAATACAACACTAAAGCAAGTATTTTAATAAATTTATTTGTCAATCCCCAAAACCTAAAAAATTGATAACTTATTTGTAACTTATATTAAATATTTTACAGTTTATGATGAAAAATAAAACCCTTTTACAGTTTTTTGTACAATATAAAATTTTCAGAATAGAAAATCAATTATAGAGTCTTATAAATATTCATGGTAGGGCTGGTACGACGGTATTAATTATTACAAAGTGTATATGATTTTGATATATTTTTTCTTGGTTCTTTACTTTTGTTCTTTTTGTTTTTCCTTGAATTGAATTCCACGCCCATGACTAATGGGAGGGTGTCCCCCGAATTTTTTTTTAGAACAACATGATCTATGCCAATTGCACTTCACATATTTTTGGTGCTTTTTTGAATAAATTTTAAATGTTTGGATCTTTTCTTTCAAAGCTCAAATTGTTGTTATCAAGAGATATTAGGTTGGGGTTGAGTGGGAAAGGTTTTGAAGAATTTTGTATAAAAGGATCTTATGGGAAAATTTATTTGCAAAAATTAGTCAGTTTTTAATATTTTAAATTAAAGCATTGAGTCTGTTTAGAAAGAATGATCATTCAATTTTTCGAAATGAGAGGATTTGAGTTGTTCTAATACTATCCTAAAATAATTATGGTGATATTCTTCCAAAATGTATTTGTTTGAAAATGATAACAACTTTTTTTTTTGATTTTGAAGGGATGGGAATTATAATATAAAAGACTTAATACTTCTCAATTTTCACTTATCTCCTTTTTGGTGTTTTATGTCATTTTTAAAAACCTTCTCAACTTAACTCAGAAATCCAGTAAAATATAGAAAAATCTCCAATAATGTGCAAGTGTTTTAAAAATGACATAGAAGATAATTTTTTAAAAAAATCAATTTATTCCAACCTTCTTTTTCATTTTTTAAAATTACAAAAACAAAGTCTGGAAAATTCAGACATTTTTTCCTTCTTAGATCTCACTGAATAAAAATTTGAGAGATTTATCAAGCACCATACCTTGATAACAACACATAATTCTTTGAATTTCAATTGCAATCATAGTAAACCTAATTTCATAATAAATGACCCATCTTACATTTGAATAATGAATTTCTTTTATATCGTTTTGAATTTTTCCCTCTCACAATGAAAAGTTTGCAAATAAATCATTTTTTCTCTTTTTTATTTTTTCAAAAGTGTTTTGTTTAAATGGAAAATGAAAATGAAAAATTGGAAGGAAGTAACAGATGAATTAATGATAAATTTGGTTTCAAATATGAAAAAGAGATTAGATTTAGTTATTAAAATGGAAGGAGAATCAATAAATGGGTTTTTTTATTTTTTTAAATTTTCAATTTTTTATGTAATGCTTCTTTCAAAATAAATGGCCCACTTTTTTTTAACAGTTTTTTTTATTTTTATTTTTATTTTTAGACAAAAAATAAATATCTCTTGAGTATAGTATTGAATATTAAAATCTAATTTTTTATATTATAATAGATAAATTCAATTATTAGAAATATTTTTATTTTCAAAATTTGATTTTTAATCGGCCAATTATTATGAAAGATAGTTTAGTTAACACAGCAATAATTTATTAGTATTTATAATTAACTATTTTTAATCTGTTGAGTATTGTACTTTATCAGCAATTATTACCATTCCGGTAAGTGGATGTCTCAGATTGGGTATTTCTTCTAGAATTGGTTTAAGGGAGTAGTCATTTTTGAAAATAAAATGAAATCTTGTCAAGATCTTGAAAATTTTTTTTTTGTAATCTGTGTTTCGACTTATGGAATGGATGAGTTAGCCTCATTTAAACAATTTATTGATTTGAGTCTCTTTTTTGAAATTAAAAATTTACATGTTTCCAATATAAAAAGAAGAAAAATACCCTATTATTTTGTTTAAGAATTAAGTTAATTCTTGAAAATGGGAAAACATATTTTTCGTTTTATGTTGGAAACATGAAATTTTTGTTTCGAAAGCAAATTTTTTATTTGCTTTCTTTTTCTTTGATTAATATTTCAATTCAAATCTTATCCAATAAAACTAATTGTGGTATAGGTGATTCAATAAATGAATATTTTGTAGAAGCTTAACTACAGTTTATCAATTAAATTGAGATCTATAATAAAAAAAATTTTTTTTCTTCAATGTTTTGAAAAAGTTCTTTTCTGGTTTTCAAAAAATGAAAAAAAATTGCAAAAAAATTTTCAATTTTTAAAAATTTGTTTAACCTACCTTCACAAGAATCCTTATAACAATTCAAATCATTTTTGGCAGAAAAAAATTGATTTTGAATTTTGAGGATAAAATTAACTAATTCTCAAATATCTTTTAGAAAATGTCATTTTGAAAAATCTAATTTGATCTTAAAACAAAAAAAAAAATTTTTAGGTAAAATATTTAAATGACTTTAAAATTTTGATTGTTATAACTATCCTTCTTGGAAAAAACAATTATTTTATAATCAGTTGAAGAAATTAATTTTTTGGTTAACCAAAAGTTTTATTTCAAAAAAGAAAAAAAATCTTTATATTAATAATCTTGGTAAAAAAGAAATGTTATAGTATAATAATGATCAAAATTGCAATAAACAGGGTAAAAACATGTTAAGTTATGATGAAATAAAATGAATTTAATAGTTTTCTTTTTCGGAAAAAACGGAATAAAAAAAAATGATCTCACTAAACTAATTTTCTTATCTGGCTTTCTTAGTCGATCAGAATTTTTTGACACTTGGCATATACAAAATTTGTAAGTAGAGAATACCGCCTATAACATATTTTAAAATTTTGTCTTGTTATCTAAGAAAACTGATCCCTTAAACCATTATTTTCAAAGAAAAAAGATTTTTGTTATGATCAACTTACATCGGCTACTTGTTGACAATTTCAGATTTATGTGTTTAAAATGAAACCAAATTTAAAAAAAAGTCAATAATATAACTTTCACAAGATCAAGAGTTTTATCCCGAATTTTTTCAGATTTTGAGATAAAAGTGTTTCAGAATTTTTCTTTTATTTAGTTGGAAAACAATTGATTAAGAGTTCTATGAATTGCTTTCTCAAATCAAGTCTCTTCATAAATTTATCATTGTTTAATTATTATTTTAGATTGATTCAAGTATAATATTTTAAATGGAACCAAATTTTTGATCGAAAATATGGGTAAAAATTTTATTTTCCAAACTTTTTATCTTTTCAAAGTTTTTCTTTTCCGACCAGAAAAGTTTCTGGGTTATTCAAGAAACTTATTGGTACTCTGTTATAATTTAAGTTATCAATTTCAGTTCACAGTATTGCTCTTTCAATCTTTTACTCTTTTCTTTGTTTTTGGATCAATTAAAAAAAAAAAAAAAAAAAAAAACAAACATAAAAAATTAATTTTCTATGAAATCGCCTCCCTTGATATTAATTTTAAAAGTGTCTTTGTTGGGTGATCAAACCTGGGAAAAAATAACACACTTATCAAAGGTGATCCCTCCCAAACGAGCAGCGCATTCTGCATGTATCTCTGGAAACAAAATGTATATTTTTGGAGGTTATTTGTATAATAATTATTTTAATGATACCTATTCTTTTGACTTTCGTAAACAAAACTACCACCTTTTTACATCTTTTTTACTTCTTTTAAATTCCCCAAAATAAAATTCCAGCTCAAATCAAACAAAAAAACATTTTTTAAAAAAATAAAAAAAAATTAAAACATCAAAATAAAAAACAAAACTACTAATGATCCAAAGTAACAAAAACGTGGACAAAAATAAATGCTAAAGGAAATGTACCAAGTGGTAGAAGATGGAATTCTTGCTCAGTTGATTCTTCTGGGCGTATTTGGATTTTTGGAGGTATTCATACAAGAATTTTTTTTTTTTACAATTTTTCAGTTTTTTTTATCTGCTTAATTCTCCTTTTTTGATATTTTCAATCTTCTTCAATGAACCTCTTGACTTAAAATTACATTAGGGTATCAAAGTGTCGATCGCTTTAATGATCTCTTTTGTTTTGAACCAAAAAAAAACAAATGGTTTGGCCCTGTGATCCCTGAAAAGCCACCTACGCCTCGTTATTCCCATACTTCTGTTATTGTAAGTCAAATTCTTTTTCTTTTGCTTCATATAATAACTTTTCTTCCTCAAAATGAACAGCTTCTTTTAATTCAGAACTTGACATGAAAATGAAAGAACCCAAAAGCTGTCTGCTGTCGGCTGATGTCCTGAGATTAATGAAAGAAACTTGCATTTTTTTCACATCTAGCTTTAAAAAGTGATGAACAAAGGTGTTCAAAAGTGTTACTCCAACTTTTTAAAAGAGTAAAACTAACAGCTCGAGTAACACTTTTGATAACTTGTAGGTATAAAATATCGTCATTTTGCAATAAGAAATAAAAATATTTAATTCAAACAACTAACTATTTCTCAGATTATTAGCCGAAAAAAAGGCAAAAATCTTTTCAAAATTAATTTGAAATGAAATTTTAGAGCTTTAGCGAACCTCCTTCGTTCTTGAACTTTGAGATAAAATTCGAAATGTTTTAATTTGGATTTAGGAGTACTTTGTAACAGCTGTATTTTGTGGTATAAATGTTTGATCCAAAAAAAAATCAATATAACAAAATCGTTAAGGGATTAAGGTCTACCACTGAGAAGTCGAAAGCCAAAGTATGTGTTAATTGTAAGTAAACCACAATTAGTTCTCCAAATTTCAAATGTCACTAAAAATTCGATTAGTAAAATAGTAACAAAAAGTTGATCTTAGAATCAAATACAAAATGATCCTTGTATTAGTGAGTAATCCAATAATTTTAAGAAATAAAATTCTGCATTTCGAGGCCAATTTAAAAGCTAGAACCATCAATATTCAGACTTTAAAGTTCAAAAATATCTTTCATAAATTAGTCTTCAAATTCATGTGCAAAAAGTGATGTCTTAATATTTTAAGTTTTTTTACTAAATTTGTAATTTTCCCAAAAACTATAAAACTTTTCCGATGCGCCCCGATGGGTGAGGTTTTTTTTCAGTGGACTTGAGGTTTCTAAGAGCAAAAAATTCGATTTAATGAAAGAATAAAAATGTTTGGGGAATAAACAGAAATTCAAAAATCGAAAATAATTTTCAGAAATCAGAAAACAAAAACAACCCCAAACATTTTTATTCTTTCATTGAATTGTTTTTTTTGCTCTTAGAAACCCCAAGTTTGTTAACAAGAAACCTCTCACATCGGGGCGCATAAGAAAAGTTTTATAGTTTTTGGGAAAATTACAAATTTAGTAAAAAAACTTAAAATATTAAGACATCACTTTTTGCACATCACTAATATTAAAAAATACAATTGAAAAAAAAAAGTTAGCCAAAACTACAATTTCAATTATCATTTCATCCTTTTTAATCGAGTTTATTTAAAATATAATCAACATCCCAGTTCTTAAAAATCTTGAGGCTGTTGTATTTATTGTTGTTAATAGCACTACGATTTTTAAAAGTCCATAGCCAAGAAAAAAAAGGTCTAGATTGGGGTCAAAATTTTTAAATGGGTGTGACAATGAGTTTTCGTTAAACTCAACTTTAGGATATTTTTTTGAAGATATAATAACTAATAGTTTTGAAAACACTCTACTCATCTAAAAAAACTCAAATACGGAAAAAAATAACTGATGATAAATATTGAGAGTTTCCTAGTTTTTTTTTAATTTTTGAAATAAACCGAAAATCAATAGATTTTCGAAATAAAATACAAAACCTCAAAAAAACCTAGAACACTTCACAAATAAACAGAAAACTCAAAAAAACCTAACACTTTATAGATTGGTTTTACAAATAAACCGAAAACTCAAGAAAACTTAACGAAAAGTGTCCGTAGAGTGCCGTAGAGTGCCTAGGTTTTTTTGAAATTCAGAAATTAAAAGAAAAATTTTTAAATTTTCAGTTACATTTCAAAAAGTAAAAAAAACCTAAACGAAAAATCAAAGAAAAAATATTTTTTTCCAATTTAAAAGAACAAATAATACTTTAATAATTCAAAATAATTGATTCCATATTTTAAAGATATTCAAAAGATTTAAAATGCTTGTAAAATATAATAAAATGACCTCTTATGAGAAGCAAAAAAGTTTTCAAATTTTTTACTATTAAATTGTAAAATAATATTAATAGAACCTGGGAAATTGGATTTTTCAACTTAAATTGTTAAATATCTTTGAAAATATTTTATGATCAAAGATCTTTTATTTACAAATAGTTTTTATTCTAATTGAAGTTATTAAAAAGGGCAAAATTAGCAAATATTTAATTTTTTTTTTCAAAAAATTTTTTCATGATCGTGATGTGAAGCAAGGATAGTTTCTAAAAAATTAAATAATTTACCAAAATTAAATCATTAAGTCAAGAGATTATTTTGACAAATTATATTCACGGATTGGAAATATATTGATGATGCAACTAACTTTATCAAAAGGAAACTAAAACTAGTCATTTTATAGTTTTTTGGGTTTATGGTTATTGTGTAAATCTTTGAAATTAAAAAAATTGAAAAAATAGTTACTTTTGGAAGTTCTAAATATGATTTATTAAATACTAGAATACTATTATTTTGAGAGTTTCTATTTTTTTTTGATTTTGAAAAAATAATTTAAAAAAAAATAACCAAAAATGAAAATTTTTAATCGTGATTGTGCAGTCAAAAAACTAATAATTTTCTTGTGCAATATTATTTATAATAGATTTTTTTTATAGTCATTTGAGCCTATTTTATTACTAATATAATTTACTTTCAAATATAACATACCTTGATTATAACCAAATCTAGGGTGACATTCACCCCTTAAGAAACTATAAGTTAATCATATTTACAATTTAGTGAATTGGAATGTAAATACAATTGATTTCAATGATCTAAAATTTAATTAAAAGAAGAGGGGTGACTATTTTGAATAATCAACAAAAAATTGTGAATAGATATCAACTCTTCTAAAAAGTATTCCAAAGAAAAATAAATAAAATAAACTCCGTTTTACTCAAAGAACCCCAGCCAAAAATGAAAAATTCATTTTTTTTTTTTCCAAGAATCAACCAAAATACGATTGTTCAGAAAGAAGAGAAATTATAAACCTCAGATTAAAGTTGATAACAATCATAAAAAAAAATGTCTGAACAAAATTTTTTCCCAAAAAATAAAATATTAAAAAAATTTTTGTCCCCTTTCATTGCAACCTTGATGTAAATTTTCTCAATTTCTTTAGGAAAATTACAATTGTTGAAAATAAGATTTTTTTAATAGTAAAATATATTGAATTTTATAAGAACTTACAAAGCTTCATTTTTCTTAAACTTAATTTGAAGTTACAAACATTTTTTTTTTTTTTTTTAAATTATATTAGTGAAAAAAATACCTGACATGAAAAAAATTCATGAAAAGATTTTTAAATATGAATATTAGGAAAATTCTTATGTAATTTCTTTTATTTACCATCAAATCCTTTTATTTAAGAATCAAACTTTTAAAATTATCGCTTGCACACTTATTAGAATGATGATTAATTAAATTACACTTGTTCAAAACACTATTCAACAATTAAAAAACAAGAATAAAGATTATCATTTTCCAAACTCTATCAAACCTCTATAAAACTTCATTGTTTTTCAAAAAAAGTTAATCTACTTATTCTCTCAAATAATTATCTGGGTATTCAAGACACACTGCTTTAATGAACTTTGGATAAGTTTATTACTAGGTTCATAAAAAATTTGGTTATTTATAAAAAGGATTTGGTTGAAAATAAATGAAATTATACAACAATTTTCCTAATATTCATAATTAAAAATCTTTTCATGGATTTTTTTCATGTCAGGTATTTTTTTCACTAACCGTTGTGGAAAAAAAGTGAAACACGGTTTTTAATGGGAAACATTATTGAAAATTAAAAGTTAAGATCAATGAAAAAAAGAATAAATAAATAAATAAAGACAAAATGAAGTATTCGCCACAATAACAGTTTTTTAAATACTATCTTTTAGTCTGGGTTTTTCTTTGATTGATCAATTATTAAAAATTTGTTCAAAAAATTGGACTATTTTTGAGATCTCCAAAACCACAACAACAATTTCGATAAATCAATTAGATTTAAATTGTATTTGTTGGGTTGATTGAAAATAATATAATGGGTTATTATTTGAAGTTAATTGGTTTATTCTTTTTATTGATTTTACTTTTCATTTTCAGTAAGGTTCCCAATTAAAAACCGTGTTTCACTTTTTTTCCATGTTTCACTTTTTTTCCACAACAATAATATAATTTAAAAAAAAAAAAATTTCATTAAATTAGAAAAAATGATCAGATCTCCAAATTGAAAATTTATTTTGAGAAGAACACTGAATTAAACTCATAGAATATGTTCTGTTTTTTCAATAAAACTGGGAACCTTAGACTGAAAAGGAGTTTAGATTTAAAAGGAAATAAAAATTCAATTAAACTAAAAACCAAATTAAAAACAAAAAATGTCATTCAGATAAAAATTCAAGTATTAGAAAGAATTAACACCACAAAACAAGGTTATTTTGATAAAAGTATTAAAGCAGTGATTAATCATTTTTTATTTTTAGAAATATTGTTTTGTATCATCAGTATCACTTTTAAGACACAGACAAAATTCCGAATCGGATTTTGAGTAATAAAAAAAATCTCAAATTCAAGTGTAGAAATTTAAGATTTTCTAGTGAAATAATTTGTAAAAAAAAATTCCCAAAAAGGTGTCTTAATTTGTAAATTTTTTTGTGTCTTAAATTTCTTTCAAAGTTTGTGTTTTAAAAGTGGTACTAACGGGACTAAATTTTTTACCAGTTGGCTAATTATTATTATTTCTTTATTTTTTGTTATTTATCACTTTTAATAAACATATAACGTGAATAAATAATTATTTTCTTTTTATCTTGTAATTAATTTATTTTTACTTGAAATTCTCCATTATAATCTAGTATGATAATAAATTGTGGATTTTTGGTGGGTACAATGGCCAAGAGCAATCAAATGAAATTTTTTACTTTGATTTCGGTAAGTTTTTAAAAATTATTTTCTTTATTTTCTTTTCTTTGAAGAGTGAGATAATGAAAATCCACTTGTTTTCCAGAACCCCTAATTCGAATTAGAGATATAGTTGAATCAAAGCAAATCTGGTCAATTCTCTCAAGAAGGGGATACGTTTCATAATTTGAGATGGATTTTGCCCAAATTCTTATTCGAGTTCGATTTTCAAAATAGTCAAAAAGATTCAAACCAGTCAGATGATTTCTTCAAAGGGTTAGCGGTTCGATGTAGATGCAAACATGGTTTTTAATTAAAATTTATGCCTGGAAGGTTTTGTAACTTTTTGAGAAAACGATACCCATTCAAAAAGAATGGGGTTAAGTGGAGCCAAACCCTACGTATTGTAAACACCAATTCAAATTTTTTAACACATCAGAATACTTTTTTGAAAAAAAAAAAATCTAATTTAATAAATTCTAGAAGAAATACCGAATTAGAACCATTCATTGATTGAAATTCTAACAATTGTTCATAAATTACAATACTCATAAAATTAAAAATAAACAATTATCAATACTCAACAAACAAGAATATGTTAAAAATTTTGGAGATGAGCAAAACAAAAAAATATATTAGTAAATTTGTTTAAATTCTATTCGGAATATTGATTGATCAAATGGTTAGATAGCACCAACTAATTTTCTTTGAGTTCTTCTTTTTTGTGGAAATCAAATTTAACCTAATATCAACTGTTCGAAAAAAAAATTTTATCGAACTAAACAGGTTACATAATCGAAAAAAAATCGAATGAATACAAAAAACTAAAAAGATGAAAAAATAATTTTTATATTTTTCAAAAATCAAAATTTTCTCCAATTTGAATGAAATTGTATTTTTGTGATTCCTTTAACTGTTTTAACCTGTGTGTTTAGTTTTGAATTTTAGTTTAGTTGGAAACTTAACCACTGTTCCATTATAAGTTCTCTGGTCAAATTATTTTATTGTATCACACCCTAATCTTCATCAAAAATTGTTATTATATTAATTAATATACTAAGAAGAGAGAAAATAAAATAAAAAAAGGACGAATAACATTTTAGAATAAAAAAATTAAGTCAATAATAATAATATTTTAAATGATCACAAAAAAAATAAAAAAATTCCATATTTTGAATTATTACTAATTCAATATATCCATATTAACAAAAGAGTTTTATTAAAAGTGTAACTTTTCAAATTATATTAGGTATATTATATCGTCAAGTCATTATTGTTTTTTTTTTTCTAAAATCGAATTAATATTGTAATACATTTATTTACATTAAACCAATAAAATAAACTCTGTTTCAGTCAAAGGGGCCCAACGTTTTTTTCAAATATCAATTATTTTATATAATTGACCTTTGAAGAACAAATAAGAAATAAACAGAATAATACACCTCAAAGAAATGTTGACACATGTCTGAAAGAATATTAATAAATCAATAGCTTTTCTTTAAAAATTGAAAAACTCAAATTCTTAGGGCCCTATTGAGAAAAACAAGAATGTTTGTTTTGAACTTCTACTGGTATTTGAATAATAAAAAGGAAACAATTTTCACTTCGTTTTACATACTTTTCTTTTAGAAATTAAGCCCTCAAACAAAGTTTGTTGGTATTTGTGGTCTCTATTTGAATAAGCAAATGAAAATGAAGTGAAAATTTTTCACATTTATTAAACAAATATCAAGATCAAAGATCAAATTGAATTGCAATAGAAATCAATATGATTTCTCAACAATCTTTACATGGTTTCAATGACCTTAGAATAACAAGTTTTGACCAAGTGACTATTGATCTTGCAATAAAAAATTTTTGCAAATGAATGAGGTTTTTAAAAAAAAATTGAAAAAAAAACAAAAATGTGTAGAAATGTGAAAAAATGATTTCAATTTTGAAAATTTCCAAAATAAAATTTTTCTTCTAATATCTATGCAAACCCTTTAAACACGTGTATTATATCATTACAACTGGGCCCCTTTGACTGAAAAATAGTTTATTATCAGAAGGAAAAAAAAATAATAAATCAGCCATTAATCCATCAATTTTATTTTAAAAAAATGTTAGGAAATAATAATAACTAAATAAACTCTCTTTAAATATTGGGTTACTGTTTAATTCTTATCTTTCTTTCTGTTTCTTTTTTTCATTTTTTAAATTTTTCTGAAAATTTTAAAATTATCTATTTACACTTAATTTTCCATTTTATCTGGTAAACTATTTTAAATTTGATTTTAATTTGGAATAATTCATCATTTTTGTAATAATTTTATATCTTACTTTTAATAATAATTATTATTTAGAAACTAATACCTGGACAGACCCATTGGAAATATATGGCATTGTTCCAGAAGAAAGGGCAGGGCACACTGCAGCTGTTGTAGGAAACAAAATGCTTGTATTTGGAGGGTAATATTTTGATCTGATTTACTATTTTTCAAAATTTCATTTTTTGATTTTTCTATTTTGTCCAAATAGGAATATATTTGAATCTATAGAATATATTTTAATTTGTGATTAAATTCCATTTCACTTTATAAATATTTATTTATATATACTTATATTTGTATGTCTTCTTGGTTTGATCAAAAATATATTCTAATTTTTTTTAATAGGTATAATCGTACATTAAATTATATGAGTGATATATTTGAATTTGATTTTGAAAGAAAAATTTGGAATAAACCAAATATTATTGGAAAAAAACCACAAGTGAGATCACTTCATACTTGTGTTGTATATCAAAACGATTTATATGTTTTTGGAGGGTAAGAATTTTATTTTTTAAATTTTATAATATTTATCTCGCAAATAATAAGAAGAAAAATTAGAAAGAATTAAATAAATCCTATTATGTAACTGATTTTTTTTTTTGAAAATTCTTAAATGATTAAGAAAATAAAAAAACAAAATTTTGATAAATACTTTACTGTTGTGGAAAAAAAGTGAAACACAGTTTTTCATTGGGAACATTAATAGAACCTAAAAACGAAAACTAAAACCAATTCAAAGAATAAACCAATTAACTTCAAATAATAATCCATTATAAAATTTTCAATCAACCCAACAAATACAATTTAAATCTACTTGATTATCGAAATTGTTCATGTGGTTTTGGAGATCCACAAAAATAGTCAATTTTTTGAACTAATTTTTAATAATTGAACAATCAAAGAAAAATCCCAACCAAAAGATAGTATTAAAAAACTGTTATTTTGCTGAATCCTTCATTTGGTCTTTATTTATTCATTTATTCTTTTTTAATTAATCGTACTTTGAATTTTCAGTAGTGTTCCCAATTAAAAACTGTGTTTCACTTTTTTCCCCACAACTGTTATTCTAATTTAAATTTATATTTTTAAAACTTAAAATTGAGATAATAAATAAAAAAAATGAATTGTTTGTCAGTTAAATTTTGGTTTAAAAAAAAAACAAAAATCTAAAAAATAAAATTTATTGAAGGGATCAGTCTTCCACGATAACAGGTCAAAATTTTAAAATATTTTATTGATGAAATTCTACACTTAAATATTTTGTATATCCGAAGTTTCAAAAAATTCTAACCGATTCAGAAATCCAGAAAAGAAAATTTTTTCAGTGAAATCAATTTTTTTTTCCCATTTCTTCTAAAACAGAAAATTATAAAATTGATTTTATTTCTTACATTAGAAAAAGTTTTTTTTTTTTTTTTTTATTATTGAAGAGAGGTTGGTTAAACAAAATTATCTCCTGTTTATTTGGAACACTGAATTTATTTAGAATTTTTTATCCTAGCCATAATGTATCCAAGATTATAACTCAGAGGAAAGATTTTTCTTTTAAAAAATCAAAGATTAAAATTTATTTTGAAAAAAATACCCAGAAAAAGAGAAAGAAATGCATCGAAATGAAATAGAGTAAGCTTTATTGGTAAGGGTTAAGTGCTCAAGAGCACTTAATCTGTTAAAGAGAGAGTTTTGAAGTGACTAAATTTGTGACTCCTAATTCAAAGAGTAGTCAAAAGAATCTTTTAATTACAGCCATTAGAAGTATTTTAAACTCAATTTAATTTTCTGAAAAAAAGAAGTAAAAAAAAAAAGAATAAAAAATGAAGGAAAAAAAAAAAATCAAGATATAAAAATAATATTTGTAGTAAGAGGTTAGATGTTTCTGGTTCGTTGAATGGCTTGCTATTTAGACTTAGATTTCAATTCATTTTTTCTTATAGCGTGCTGTTTCATATTAGTCAGAAAATAGTCTATTGTGATGTCGTATATTTCTTTTGTATTCATTTTTCTGAACAACTCATCAGTATCCTCTCGGTTAATGATACTAAAGTCAAAATCTTCACTTTTTGGAGCTCATTTTTTCCAGTATTCTCTCGTTTTTTCGTATTTTTCACATTTCCATATGAAGTGTTCTACATCATCAACTTTTTTTTTACAGCAGGGGCAGGTTTTGCTTTTTATTCCCGGTTCCCACTTGTATGTGTATCTACATAAGCCATTTGAAAAGGATTTGAGCTTAAGTAGAGTTTTTGATAATTTCCCGTCCAAATATGTTTGTTTTATTGCAAAGTTTTCTGGAAATTGAACAATTTTGAAGTATTTTTTCAATTTCCAGTTTTCTTCTCCAACGGACGAATCGGCTTTGTCCTGTATGGTCCTTACGTGGACTTCGTGGAGTTTTTTTTTTTTCAAATGAAAGAGAGTAAAAATAATAATAATAAAAGTTAAAAACTTGAGTGAAAAGTTTTTTTTTTGCACCTCAAGTGTTGAATGGGTTGGTTGTTGTTTCCTTTTATGTCAATTTTTTTGGATCACTGCCAGAATTTGTTTTAAATAAAGAGGTCCAAATAGTAGTTTCCAACCATAGATCAAACGAAATACTTTACTTTATTAATTTTTAATTTAGAACTTTATTGACGAGATTGAATCAATAAAGTGCTGGTTTTGAAAAAAAGAATTGGTTTTCCAAATTTTCTTTTTGTTTGTTTCACTTTTTTTTCTTTATTTTTTTGCAAGTTTCCCAAATTTTGATTTTCGAAAAATCCCAGTTAAAGATATATAAACCTCCAGTCCACGTAACGACTCGGAAAATTACACGGAAAGTTTGATTCTGTTTACTTCGGTTGGGTTCAGTTTTCTTCAGTTGCTTTATTTAAGTTTAATTCAGTTTGCTTAAGATCTAATCATAATAAGTTATTGTTTAAGATCTACTTATGAACAAGTTAGTTTGTTCTTAGAATGATTTTTACTCCTATGACCTCCTCCAAACACCAAAAAAAAAAAAAAAAAACACACTTAAAATAAAAACAAAAAGGGTAGGAACCTAAACAACCTGAAAAAGGGAAATTTGTAAAAAGTAAAAAGTATAAAAAATCCAAAAAATCAATAATAAAAAAAATTCTATCTTCAAAAATATAAACAAACATTCAGAAAATTGAGATGATGTAATGTCTTTTATAATGAATTTGATTATTCGCAAAAAATCTTCTTATTAACCTTTTTTTCAAGTGAAAATCCTAAATAAGAAAAACATCCTTAATGCTCATTTCAAAAATTGTGATTCACTTTTTTTTTGGTTTTTGATTTTATTTTTTATTAATTTTAAAATTCCACAGCTTTTGCATATTTAGAATAATTTAAAAGAGAATTGTTAATATGATTTAATAATTATTTGTTATTCAATACTCGATTATTATTATTTTTTTTTACAATTTATTATTTCAGGTGAGTCAAAATTTTTGAAATGGTGTTTATTTAAGTTATATAATACCACAAATCACAAAATAATCTTTTTTAGCTTTTTCCATCACAATTATCTCACAATCATTAAAAAACTGTCAGAACATCGAAAATAATCAAAAAACTCTTCAAAAATAAGAAAAAATTCAATTTGTCCAAATTTGAAATATGACAAAATTTGATAAGTAATAATAGACCCCCTTTTTTCTCATCTTCTTGTGATTTAAAAAATTTAAATTTTCTCAAAATAAATAATGTTTGTATTATTTTTTTTCATTAATTTTTGGAAACGAAACAAAACATTGAAAAATAATATTAAAATAAAAGTTGCTGAGAAGAATAAATGTGAAAGAAAAAGGCTAAACTTTGTTTCTGACAAAGTGTTCCCAAAGAAATTTATTCAAATATCAATTATTGTTTTATAATTGATTTTTGAAGAATAAAAAAGAAATAAGTAGAATAATAAACATCAGATAGAAGTTGATATTCTAAAATATACCTAAAATAAATCTATTGATTTTCTTAAAAATTGAAAAACTTCAAATTCTTAGTATAATGAAAAAAAACAAGAATATTCATTTTGATCTCTAATTGAAGATAAAAGAAAATTCCCATAGAAACCAATATCAATTTTTCTAAAATCATTTTCACTGTTCCAATAACATTAAAATAACAGGGCTTTATCTCTGAGACTATAGATCTTGAAATAATAATAAAAAAATGAACAACAATTATAAATAAAAAAAAAAAATTAAAAAAAAGTAAAATTATGAAAAAATGATATCAAATGAATTCAATTTTAAAAATTTCCAAAATAAAATTTTTCTTCTAATATCTATTCAAACCCTTTAAACACAAATAATTCATTCATTACAACTCGATCCCTTTGGATGAAAAATAGTTTAGTTTATTATTAAAGCAGATTTTTTTTTTTATTTATTTATACTTTTAAAGACGAGAAAAATAATCTATAAAACAAAACCAATTTATCAATAATTATTATTTTTATGCATAAAAATCAATAAATCAACAAAAATAAATAAATCAACAAAAAAAAAATAATAATTAATTCATAGGTATAATTACAATTGGTTAAATGATTTATATAAACTTGATACAAGCATTTATCGGTGGGAAAAGGTAAATGGAAGTGGCGAAAGACCACCAGGGTGTTATGGCCATTCAGCGGTTTGTTATAAAGGGTGTTTATATTTTTTTGGTGGGTATTCAAACAAAAATGAAGATCGACAATTTTTTAATCATCTTTATGCATATCGATTTGTACCTGTATTAGTCCAGGACCTGAAAAAATTATTATATGGGCAAGAACTATGTGATATTTATTTTACATCCAAGGAAGGAGAGCAATATGGCAGCCATAGTGTAATTATTCAAAATAGATGTGCAGAATTGATTTATCATTCTGATTTACTCAAAAATGAAAAAATGAAAATAATCCAATCGTTGCTATTATTTTTATATACAGATCTTGTTGAATGTACAAATTTTAATCATCAAGATTTTATTTCTTTATTATATTTATCAAAAGTGTTAAATTTAAGAAAACTGGAATCCCATTTATCAAGAAAATTAAAGCATTTGATTACAAAGGAAAATGTAGTTGATATTTTGGTTGCAGCAGATAAATTATTTCTAAAAAGAATCAAATCCTATTGCTTTCGTTTTATTCTCAAATATAAGGAATTAGTAATACAATGCATTGACGCAAAAAAATTAAAATCAAGTCCCAATTTAATGATGGAATATATTCAGATACTTTCGACAGGAATAGATAGCACAAATAGGAATTCAAATAAATCATTGCATTCAAGGGATACTAATAATAACCACAATGAAGATTACCACACAATTGAAGAATTTTCTGATCAAGAGTTTGAAGAAAATGAAAAAATTAATAACAACGATAAAACCAACAACAATACAAAAAATGACAAAACTTTTCAAAAGGGCTCATTATACGAATCATTCTATAAATTGTATCATAATAAAAAAACAAGCGATTTTACTCTTATTGTCAAAGACCACAAAATAAATTGCCACAAATCCATTCTTATTGCTAGATCGGAGCTGTTTAGGGGGATGTTAACTTCCATCAAAGATAACACAAATAAAGTAACGGAAATGACAGGTAGAAGTCCCAAGGCTATTAAAGCATTAATAAAATTTTTCTATACCGAACAAACAGATGGAATTGATCCAAAAATCGCTTTGGAATTGATCAATGCGAGCGATTACTATGGTTTAAATTTGGAATGTAAACTTGAAGAAAAATGTACAGAAATTGTAAAAAATAATATCAATTCTTCAAATGCTTTACCAATTTTAAAAAAGGCTTTATTATTAGACATCAATAGTTTAAAACAGGCTACAATAGATTTTATTATTAAAAATGGTAAACAGGTAATAAATGAACCCATTTTTAATAAATCGAAAAATGTTGATTTGTTTCGTGAACTAACAAGAATCTTGTTAGAACGTCAAATAAATTCTGACCAACAAGAAATATATAAATAATTTTTTTTTTTTTTTTTTTTTTTCCCCGTTTTTTTTCTTTCTTTCTTTTTTCCTTTTCTTTTCATTATTTTTCTTTTTTAGGTTTTTGTGTTATTACCTTTCATCTATTTTTTTTCTATTTTGGATATTTATTACTTTTTTTATAAAAAAATTTTGAATAATTTTTGATTATGTTATATTTATTTGAGAACTCATCCAAGATTTTTGATCTCTTTTTTTTTAACAAAAACAAAATAAATAATCTTGAAAACAAAATGGTTTTTTTATTTTTATACAAATGTTTGAGTCATCACGATGAAAAATAATTTTTGGAAATAGAAAAAAAAAACTTTTTAGCATTTATATGAGTTCTACATGCCGATTAAATATCAATCAAGCTATTATAAACAATGGACCTCAAAAAACCAACAATCAAAAAAGAGGAAATTTTTTAGAAAAGATTGCCAAAGGGCAACACTCATGTTCCAATTTGAATGGTTCAAGATTGTTAATGTAAAAGTAATTGTTTTGGTATTGTAATGTTGATCTTGGGTGCTTTTTGAGATCTCGAAGATTTTTTTTTTTCATTTTTTAAATTTTTCTCGGATGAGTTATTTTTATCTAAAGAAGATGAAATCATCTTTATACTGTGGAATTTAGACTGTTAGAAAATATCTAAATTTGATTAAATGAAATTAAATTGATTTTGTACTTTAAGAAAAAAAATTATTTCAAATCAAAGAAATTTAAACCATTTGGAATATTTAAAAAAAGAAATTATTATTTTTATATATATATTTAGATTTTTTGAGAACCGGTATGGGCCAGTGGCAACACAATCCAGTGTACAATCTGAAGGCCGGGGTTCTATTCCCTTAACCATTATTTCTTATTGTTTACCATTTTCTCAAATAGCCACCACGGTGTAATTTTAATTAAAAATCGGGCTTATGCTTCTTAGAACCACTAATTCTTTGAGGAAATCATTTGACCGAATTGAATCTTTTTGACTATTATAAAACTGAACGGAATTGGAACAAAATCCCTCTCAATTTATGGAGTGGACCCGATTTTTGGGAGAAATGACCAGCTCTCACTTGGTTCAACAATATCTCTAATTCAAATTAGGGATTCGGGCAAACAGGTGGACTTTTAGTACCCACTCTACAATGGAAAAAAAAAAAATATCTAGATTTTTTTAATTGGGAATTTTTTTAAACTATTTTTTTTGATAATTGAATTTTTTGTTTTATGAGAATTTTAGAAATATATTTTTGTTTTTTGAATTTTTGGAATTCGGATCGAGTATTTTTTTTTTTTTTTGGATATATATTTTAACAAAATAAGTTGAATTTAACAATACCCTTTATTTTGATAATACATACTCATTGGTTAATGAGTAAATCTGATGTAAATGGCCAGATCCCCAAGAGTGGGGTATTTATTTTTATTTTTTTTTTTTTTGTCATTGTATTTACGGGAATTAAAAGAAGAGATACAAATCAAAGATTATTCATATATTTTTTTTATTTTTTGGAAATTTTCTTTAATCATTTCCTGAGTTTACTTTTTTTTTAATAAAATCTATATATTTTCATAATAAATAGAAAAGTTATGGATAAATATAGTATTTGATGATGACATCTTAGATCTACCCATTTACAAAACTTTTATTCTTAGATCAGGAAGATCAAAAAATTTCTTTTTTTGAAAACGAAAATTTTAAGCAAATAATTTTAACTAACTAAACACCATTTCAAAAATTGTGACTCAACTAAAATAATAAATTGAAAAAAAAAATATCCTTCAGTATTCAAGAACAACTAATAATTAAATCTGATTTGTAATTAACTTTTAAATCATTCCAAATATATAAAAACCTGATATTTTGTAAAATAAAAAAAATAAAACCAAAAACTAAAAAAAAGTGAGTAACAATTTTTGAAAAGAGCATTTCCATTTTTTATAACTGAGTTTTTACTGAAAAAAAGTAAACAACTAGATTTTTGATAATAATTAAATTCCTTTTAAAAGACATTGTATGTCTCAATTTTCTTAGTGATTATTTTTTTTTTCGAAGATCTTTTTTTTTTTCCCAGACTATCTTTTAAAAAAAAATAGAAAAAGAAAAAGAAAAAAAAGAAGAAGAAACCTAAAAAAAAAAGAAATACAAAAGAAATACAAAAAGAAAAATAAAAAATAAGAAAAACAAAAATTTGAAAAAGAAAAACAAAAAATTTGCAAAATTAAAACAAAAATTTGAAAAGAAAAAGAAAAAGAAAAATTAGCAAAATTTGAAAAATGATTCTGATTAAAAAATTTGAAAATATTTTTTTGATAAGAATATGGGATACAAACCCTCGAAAAAACTTCCATAAAAATGATAAAGTTAGTCAATAATTTTAAAATCTAGCTTACATATAAAACCGAGAGTAGATCTCGATTTTTTTTCGATCTTAATACGATAACTGTATAAATTTTTGGTAAATCACTAAATTTTTGGATATTCTTTGCTTCAACTCTATTGAAGTAAAAGTAAAAGTATTTTAAGGATAAATTACTCTAAAAAATGAAATTTATAGTTACAAATGTAGAGTTTAATTTTAGTAAAATTATTTATAAGCTAAATTTCAAAAATAGGGTCATCATTAGTATTTTCTAAATTATTGGTATATGTGTTGCGTTAACCAAATATTCTGAACCCAATATCATTTAAAAGTTATTATTGAATATTTAATATCAAGAAACAATCTTATTTTAATGAAAATTTCCCAAAGTTGAATTCATTTTTTTGCAATTTTTCTTTCAAAATGATTCCATATTTTTATTTTTATGTTGAATGAACAAGAACATTTTTGAAAACTGTTAATATTCAAGAGATGAGATTAATTAACATTGGAGAAAGGGGTTGTAAAATTCAAAGAAAGTAAAACACCCAAGAAGTGTTTGCTTCGAAAACAAGTATCAACCAAATTTGCTTTAATGGGTTACAATGGTTCCTTGAAAAGTGAAGAAATAGCAAGATCAAATAAGATCTTCTTTTCTCTTTCATTTGGAGACAATGTGATGAATGTGATCGTATTCATTTTATCTTTGTTGTACATTCAAAAAATTGGTTTTGTTTTCGTTTTCTTTTCTTTTTCTTTTTCTTTCTTTTGTTGAGATTCTTTTTATCTTGAAAAAGGTATCAAGGAAAGTTTGGGTTGATACCAAATGGGTAAATAGTAAAAATCTGATAACTCTGATGGAAAGTTGTTTCAAAAGGTTCTTGGAAGCAATGGTGAATCTTAAATGGATAATTTTAAGATGAAAAATCATTTCAAAAATAGGGTCAAATTTATTTTTTTCTTTATGGGTTTCTTTTCTCTATTCTTTTATTAGAAATAATAATTAAAACAGAAAAGGGTGTTTTAGACAGTTATTTTTAAGTTTTAAGTTCTGATTTTTCTCGGTTGAGTTTTTGTATTCACTAAATGAGAAACTACAATTTTTTTTCAATCAAAAATTTGCCACTATTTTTGAAATTAAGCTAATGATAAAATTGAAATAAGATCTTTTTTCCAGTTCTCAGATTTTCAGCAATTAATTTTAGTTCAAGTAACGAAAATAATTGTTCAAATATTGGTCAAATAAAAAGTCCTTCACTTTTACCTAAATTTTTGAAATTTACCTTTCCTTGTTTCGTTTCAAAATAATTTTCAAATCAAAACTTATATTTTTTTTTTTTTTTTAATTAAAACTAATAATATTGTCAAAAGAAAATTAATATTTTCTGTTTTCAAAGAAAAATCTATTTTTAAGGTTTTTAAGGACTACGTTTTTAGGTGAAAGCAGTAAAATAATGGATAAATCACCCTTGAATAAGTTATGTAATCCAAGTAATATTTGTCCAAGGAGAATTTTCTTTAGAAAAAATGTGAAATTTTCACAATTTTAACAATTTTCACAATTTTTACCTTGTTAGATCAAGATAAATTTTGATTTTAATATTTTAGAATTTCCATTTCAACTTTCTGAACTCACACTATTTTCAAGAGCTGTTCTATATATTTTTTAAATTTACTTTTACAAGTTTGAAATGTTTCGAAATTTGAAATGCACTTGAAAATCTCCAAAATCCATTTTTTGCTATTATTTTTTTTGTTATTTTCAATTTTCCTTTTCATTGAAAAACAAAGAAAAAAAGTCTGCACGAAAAGGTAAAGATGACAAAAAATGTTTGTTTTTTTTTTTTGTCTAATTTCTTCTGTGTCAAAATTTTTTTTGAGAAGCGAAAGTGAAATAACACAATTACTCAACCCCCTCAAGGGTGGGAATGTAGTCCTTAAAGAGTGGATTAGGAAAAATATAATTTAATTTGTAAAAAAATTATTTGTTTTATAATGTTAAATTGCGTATTTTTATTGGTGAGTTTTCAAAAACTGTCACTCTTAAGAATACTCACTATTTTTACAAATATGGGATTTTATTTTTGACCATTTTCAACATTACTTATCAAATAAAAAAAAATAGTGGAAATAGAAGTATAATTTTAAGATGGATGATCCAAACTATTTTCAAGTCAAAGTGGCTCAGATGTAATTGGTGTATTACATGAGTTTAAAGGATTTGAATGGATTATATGGAAAAATTTAAATGTTCTAAATTTCAAAATTGATATTATACTTTCACATTTTTGATTTTTTTTTTGATTTTTTTTTAGTGAGACTTCATTATTTTGCTATTTTTTTTTTAATTACAAGATCTTTAGTACCCAGGTAAAAGTGTGTTATCCTAATGTTATTGAAATGATGAAAATTATTCTAACAAAATCATCTTGATTTCTATTGGAATTATATTTTTTCTTTTCTTTTTAAATGAAGTTCAAAATTTACATTGTTGTTTTTTTTTCAATACTAACTGAGAATTTTAGTTTTTGCAATTTTTACAGTCAATATTTTACTTTTTAGATTTGTATAACTTTGAGATCAACTATATGATTTATTATTATTATTATTTCTTATTTGTTTTTCAAAGGTCAATCAAAAAAATTATGTACCTTGAAAGAAATGTTTCTGCTTCTTTATACAGAAAAACTTTTTAGTATATTCTAGAGAATTCAAACCATTTTTTGTCTTCAATTGAACAGATTTACTCTTCAACTTCAATACTTTATTAAATTCAATTGGGTCTAAAAAGATGATTTGAAGAGTAAGTTCTTGTTATTTATATTCTAAAATAGTAAATTTCACTTGTTTTCATATATATAAAGTATGTTTATTGTACCTATTGTTGTGTTGAGTTAGATCATGAGTTCCAAAAAAAAAATGTAACCTCATATTGGTTCATTTGTTCAACAATCACCTTTTATTTGTCTTCATTTTGGTTACTCCTTCCAGACTCAAAATCTGCATATATTTAAGAATCATACCTGGTTTTAAAGAGAGTATTTTTGTGGTTGAAGTCTTTAAAAACATTATAAATTGCTTTCTTTTTAAAAATTTCTCTTTGGAATTGAATATTTTGTGAAATTATGGTTTTACAAATATCAAAAAACGAAAATAAAAAAAAATGGTTTTTTCCTTTTTAGAATTTCTGTGTCAATTTTTCCTTCAATTTCTTGTACTTTCGCATTTCCAATTTGTTATTAGTATTTGAATTTAGATTCCTTTTCAAAATTTTACTTGCAATCCAACCTTAAACTTTATTTTTTTTTTATTTTTTTTATTTTTTCTCTCTTATCCTTTTTTATACCAATATTAAACAAATATGATCGACTCAGACTCAAGTGAAGACGAAGACTATGATTTTCTTTATAAAATTGTATTAATTGGTGACTCAGGTGTTGGAAAAACCAATCTTCTTTCACGATATTGCAGGTAAATGACTTGGATTAATAATTTTTTTTAATCAATTTGTGGACCTTTTAATTAAAAAAAAAGGATCTTCTTTTTTTTTCTTTTTTTTTTTTTTGTTTGTTGTTTATTTATTAAGGAACGAATTTGACTTACAAAGCAAAACTACAATTGGTGTTGAGTTTGCTACTAAAACATTACAGATCGATGGAAAAATTATCAAAGCACAAATCTGGGTAATATTTCTCTTCAATTTTTCTTGAGGAATTTGCCATATTTTAACCCAGCCTTTTCTATTGTTTCTCTTCTCCTATTATTATTTTTTTTTTTTTGAAAACAACAACAACCCAAAAGGATACAGCAGGTCAAGAACGTTATCGAGCAATCACTTCCGCGTAAGTTTTTTTTTTTTTTTTTTTTTTTTTTTGTAAACTTTTTGATGTAAAGAATAGGCCATCACCAAATACCATAAATATTCATTAAATTGACAAACAGTTCAAAGTGAACGAAAAAAATGTCTTGAATAATTCACGATCTTTTCCACGTAATCTTGATTAATTTATTATTCACAATAAATAATTTTTTTTAACAAATCATCAAAAAGTTTCCCTATCATTTTTAAAACAAAAATTCAAATCAAATTTGCCCTAGAATTCAAAACAAACACCTAAGGAAGTAGATACATTTTACCATTTTTGAAAATTTTAATTGTTATACATTAACTGAAAAAAGATTTTTTGAGTTCCACGAGATATTCAAGTTTTGAAATCAAAATACCCTTTCATTCGATGCTCTGTTTGTTTAAGATAATAAGTAAATCAGAGTTGAATCTTAATTTTTTCAATTTTTTGAACATTTTTTTTTTGATTAAATTTTTGTTTTTGATAAATATGTGTTTTGAGTCTCGAAATTTCTTTTTACAAATTTCCGAAATTAATCAAAGAAAAAACCAAAAAAAATAGACACGAGAAGGTGTGCATTTTAAACAAATCATTTCTTTTGGTCGGCCAAACAAGAAAGATCACATTTCCAAATAAACCTATTGAAATCAAGATTGAAAAAAATTTCAATCACATTATAAGGTATTTCCCTAAAAGTGGGGTATTTTTTATATACTGTTATTTTCCAATTAATAAATGAAAATTTTTATTTCAATTTCCAAAATGAATATTAATTGTTACTGCTACAATCAAAATAGCAGAGTAAAAATTTTGTCTCAAAAGTTTTCTAAGGAAGTTTCATTTATTGTCTAAAAATATCATTTTTAAACGATGTTGTAAAGATCTTGGGGTTTTCTTTCAACTTGTAAACATCTAAAAATATTTTTGAATGTGAACTAAAAATTGTCATTTTTTTTTTTTTTTTTTTTATTGAAGAAGTGTAAACTACACTCTCGATACACTTTTACTTAAATTCCCTTTCAGAAATTTAAGCGTAAAATATAGATTTCACGATAAAATTGTCATTTTTTAATTGGAAAATAATAGTATTTCAAATAATATACTATTAAGAATTATTTCTTTTCATAAAATTGATAATATAAAATCAAGAGGAATTTTACGACTGAAACGGTAACTATTGTTTGGAATTTCAAAAGATGTTGATCAAAATATTTCCAAAAAATGAAAAAAAAAAAATAAACAATTACTTTTGTACAAAAACAAGACAAGGCAAATTTCAATAAAAAATGGACAATATGGTAAGGACACAAACGATTTTTTAAACAATAAAATACAGTTATAAGTTTTCTTACTTGTATTAGAAATTATATCAAGATTAAAATGTCTTAGGAAAAAAACGAATTTTTACAAATCAAAAAGAAAAAAATACTCATTAATTTTCAGACCTAAAAAATATATCAGATAAAATTGTAATCAGAAATTTTCATATCTTTTAACTAAAGTAATGCCTTATAAATAAAGAAATTGAATTACTATGAAGAATCAATTAATAACGAATAACCATTTTTAATATTAAAAGTGTAATATTAGAATTAAGGTTTAATAAAGATATTTCAAAAATAAATTCCCCCCACTTTTCGGGAAATAGCTTATTTTAGAAAATTTGTTTCTTCTTTATCTTCTTAATTTGGACGAGAATAAACAAGGGGTTACCTTGGATTTCTTCACCCATTCCTATTTATTATTATTTTAACGAAAACTATTTTTTACAAATTTGTTTTAAAAATTCTTATTTCTTTTTTTTTTTTTATTATTTTGATTAATGAAGAGAGGTGATTCAACAAAATTGTCTCATGTTTATCTGAAACTCTAAATTTATAAAGAGTTTTTTATCCTATCTAGAATCTAGGCAAAATTATAACTCAACAGAAAGATTTTTCTTTAAAAAAGTAAAAGAAAATTTTATTTGTAAGCAAAGACAAGTAAAAGAGAAAAAAAAACAAGAGAAATAAAAGAGAGATAAAAAAATAATAAAAGAGTTAAAAACTTTAGTGAAAAGTTTTTTTTTGCATCCCAAGTGTTGAATGGGTTTTTGGTTGTTTCCTTTTATGTAGTTTTTTTTGGATCACTGCCAGAATTTTTTTTAAATAAAGAGTTCTAAATACTTTCCAACTATAGATCAAATGAAATATGTAATTTTATTAAGCTTTAAATTCGAATTTTATCGACGAGATGAATCAATAAAGATCTGAGTTTTTAAAAATTAGAATAGGTATTCCAAATTTTCTTTTGAGTTGCTTTGCTTTTTTTTTTTTTTAATTTTTTCAAGTTTCCCAAATCTTCTTTTTCGCAAAATACCAGTACAAGATACCAACTCGGCAGCAAAAACACAGTCCAGGTAACAACTAGGCAAATTATACGGAAAGTTTGATTATGTCCGCTTCAGTTGGTATCAAATCGCGTTAGTTTGTTAAAGATCTAATATGAAAAAAATTCAGTTTGTTTAAGATCTAATCATGAACAAGTTCAATTTTTTTAAGATCTATTTATGAACAAGTTTATAAATTCTTATAATGATTTTTTATCCTTTTGCCAGCTCCAAACACCTATAAAAACAAAAAGATGGGGGGGGGGCGAAACGGCTTAAAAAGGTAAATTTGGGAAATGTACAAAGTCTCAAAAAATAAAAATTCAAATTTCTTAAATCTTGTTATCAAACTAAGTAAAAACAAAGAATATTGTTTCGAAGAATAAAGGAAAAGAATTGAATTTAGCATTTTGAATACATTTAATAAAATTTATTTTTGTGAAAAGTAAAAATAAATGATCACTTTTTTTTCACTTGATTGATTCATTGATCATTATAAACTTTTTTTAAAAAATGTTGAATCACTTAGTAATCTTACTGGAAGTAATTTTGTCGGGTTTTATTGAATATTCTTATCAAAACAAATTTTCAAATTTTTGGATCAAAATCATTTTTCATAATTTCTGCAAATTTTTGTTTTGCTTTTTTAAATTTTTGTTTTTTTTTGTTTTTACTTTTTGCTTTTTTTTTTCTTTTTTTTTCATTTTTTTATTTTTTGAAAGACAAACCGAAAAAAAAAACGATCTTAGAAAATACCAATTAATCATTAAGAAAATTGATACGATGAAATGTCCTCTATAATAAATATACTTAGATTTATTGTTAAGGGTTTAGTGTTAAAAAACACTTTATCTGTTAAAGAGAGAATTTTGAAGTGACTAAATTTATAACTTTTATTTCAAAGAGTGAATAAACACAGCCATTATAAGTATTTAAAAATTAATTAAGCATTCCAAAAAATGTTTGAAATAAAGAGTCTTCGAAAAAGAAAATTAATGAAAAAAAAATGAAGAATAAAATACATAAATTAATAAAAAAAAATAAAAAAAAAAGATTTTATCCAAGATATTTTTTCAATATCTTTTCCCAATAAACTAAAAATAAATCCCATTGTTTAATTTATTGAATTATTTGCCCGATGTGTCATCAATTTTATGAAAAATAGTTGATAAAAAATAGAATAAAATATTTTCAATGATATTCATAATTCCTTTTTTTTTTTTTTATTTTATTTTTTTAATCTATTTTTTTTGAAATGATAATATTTTAGTTATTATCGAGGTGCTGTTGGCGCAATTCTTGTATTTGATATCACAAAATATTCTACGTTTGAAAACTGTGAAAGATGGTTGAATGAACTAAGAGAGCATTCCTCAGAAGGCATCAAAGTCATGTTAGTTGGTAATAAAGTTGATTTAAAACATTTAAGAGCTGTTGCACTTGAAAAATCAACAAATTTTAGCGAGGAGCACGGAATCTCTTTCCTCGAAACTTCTGCATTAGATTCAACAAATGTAGAAAAGGCTTATGCTGATCTTTTAAACGATATTTATCGAAACACACTAAAAACTACCAAAAATAAGATTGAAGATGAAAATACTGAAAAGGTGCAAGGAAAATCATCAATTGTTATACAAAAGCATGACGTCGATCCTGAAAACGAAAAAGAAAAAAGATCAAAAAAATGCTGTTAGAAAAATTTTTTTTATTGCTTTATTTTAAAAATTTAATGTTTTTTTTTTTTAAAAATTAATAATCTGGAAATTCTATGTTTGTTTTTTCAATTAAATAGGAATACAAAATATAAATATTCGTTCTTTACTAAATATATAATCATATGTTTTTCTTTTGTAGACTATTAGAATTGAAAAATAACAATAAAAGCTGAAAATCTTAATAAAAGTACATTAGGTTAGTTTATCAATAATATTATTTAATGATTTAATAATTTTAGTTTTAATTTTTTCTTTTTTTATTTTTTATTCTTTTTAAGATTCTGAATTTTGAATAAACGATATTACTGAATAAGAGATCATAGATCAAAAATTATTTTCAAATGTCTGGATTAATTTCATTTCAGCAATAATGTCTGCTACTTTTTTTCAAACCTAAACTATTTTTCAAAAATTTTGAATAACTTAATAATGTTATTAGAAGCGGTTCTGTGGTTTTGTCTCCAATTTTTCTGAAAAGAATTTTCAAGTATTAGATTAAAATCTTTTTATTAATTAAAATTTTTGTTTTGCTTTTTCTAATTTTGTTTTTTTTTTTTTTTTTTTTTTTTTTTGTTTTTTGATTCTGTATTTTTTTTTTTTTGAGAAACATCAAGCAGAAAAAAAAAATCTTTCAAAAGACAAATAATCATTTAGAAAATTTCGATTATGTAATGTCTTTAAAAATGAATTTAATTATTAGCAAATAATCTTCTTATAAACTTTTTTACAGTAAAAAGTATTCCGGAGAAAAAAAATTTAATGGGGTAATTTCTTTTAAATAATAAAAAATCCAAGAATAATATAAGAATTAACCTTGTTAATTTTTCTAATAAATTTTGTTATCTAAATTGTTTAAAGAACGATAAACAAAAAATGAGAAATTGTTTGAGAGTATATTCAATATAAAAAGAACTATAGTTTTACATGAAAAATATCTTTTTCTCAAAGAATTATAAATCAACTTTCCATTTTTTATCAAAAAAATGGGAAAATTATTTTTTATTAAATGTGTCAAATAGTCAATTGGTTCAAAATGGTAAATTCTCTTGAAATAAACACCATTCCGTACATTTGGACATACCCAAAAACAAAAATATCCAAAAAAATCCTCAATTTATTGTATTTTTCCAAGATTAATATAAAAAGACATTTAAATGGAGCGTAGTATTAATGTTTTTATATATAATCAATTTTATAGAAATAAAAAAAAATATATAAAACGAAAAAATAAAAACAGGTGTATACAAAATCATGAAAAGAGCTTGAAAAAATATAAAATGGTAAATTTGTTGGAATTTCACCAACAATTGTTGATCGATCAAATAATAAGATACCATCTATCAATTGTTTGTGATTTTTTATATTTCATAAACACAACACTAACTTTCTATTAACCTGGAAAAAAATTCAGGTAATATGAAACAAATTATGTACCAGGGAAAAAATGGAAAAAAAAAAAAAAAAAAAAAAAAAAATGAATAAATTTGTTTGTAAAATTCAAAATTATTTCCAAATTGAATGTGATATGTAGTATTGTTATTCTTTCAACTCTTTAAAATGTGTCCAAATTTTTGGAATTACGTTTCGATTGTATGTGGGTATTTAAGATTTTTTTTATCTGCTACTTGGGCAGATTAACCCGGGTTTTGGTGAATGTTTGGGTATTTTGAGGAGGCTTTTTAAAAAAGAAAAATTAAGAGAGGAATCAGACTTGTGTATCAGTTGTTTTAAGTGATAATAAAATTTTCACTGAACCTTGGTTGTTAAAATTGAGTTTTAAAACATTTTTGAAAAGTGTTTAATAATGATGATTTCAACAATTTTGGATTTTCAACAATTTAAGTAATAAAATACACTACGAATCACAAAATATTCATATTGATTTTTCGCTCTTACATTCATTAAAAATTCTTATAATATTTCATACCGATAGATATTAATCTAAACTCTTTTTCAGTTGAAGTGGTGTAGTTTTATTGAAGAATAGAAAACATTCTATGAGTTTAATTCATTATTCTTCTATAAGTAAATTTTCAATTTTTAGATCGAAATCATTTTTCGTCTTTTTGTAATTTTTTTTCTTTTCCATATTTTTTTTTTTAAAAATTAAATTTGAAAAAAAAAAAGTTTTTAACTCAAAATTAACATTAAAAAAAGTGAGGTTTTGTATATTCTTTAAAAATTCATAAATTTAAAAGTAAAAAATCTTATTTTCAAAATTTTAATTTCCTGTAGAAATTTAGAAATTTTACAAGATGTACCAATGAAAGGTACCCAAAAAATTTTTTTAACATTTTTTTTTTTTAATTTATGGTTTGTTCAGGCTTTTTCCTTTATGATTATCGACTCTAATACGAAGTTTATTATTTGTTGTATTTTTAAATAATCCGAGTTTGGTTGATTCTGAAAAAGAAAGTAAATTTTTCATTTTTGGCTCGTCCCCTTTGAGTGAAATGGAGTTTAAAAACTCTTCAAAAATGAGAAAAAGTCCAATTTGGACAATTTTGACATTTAATAAATTACCGAAAATACAACTTTTAGGATTTTTTAAAAATTTCAAAAGTGGAAAGCTCAATCATTCAAAATTAAATCAAAATTAGAACAAATTCTTCAAAATGACAAGTAAAAAAAAACAATTAATTAAAATTAAATATTAATTTTATTGTTACAAAAGATTATTAATTTTATTATCGCAAAGTAAATTAAGGATTTTGATTTTAATATAGCTTAAGTAAATAAATATATAAACTTTTATGATTAACGTTTATGGAAATAATTCGAAACTCTGAGAAGAGTTTTATTATTTTAGTTAGTTAGATATTATAATATGATAATATTTTTTTTTTTATTTTTATTTTTAACGAGTAAAAAACAATTACCAAAAGGAAATTTTACATAAACATTAAATCAATAATATAAAAAAAAAAAAAAAAAAAAAAAAGCATTGATCAGAATTCTTCTTTAATTTGATTAGTAACTACGCACTCTAAAAGATGTAAAATAATTTGCATTTCTTGTTACATTTTTTTTTTTTTCGTTCTTGTTGATTGACAAAATTGGAAAGATCACAGCCGACTTTGAAACCGACTTGTGGCGTTTCAACTTTTTTGAGAGATTTCAGATTTATTGAGGTATTGACACTTGCCCAAACAGATTCTGAGAAAGGGTATTTACAAGAAATTAACACTTTGTCAAAATTCACTAGTTTCGTACGTAAGTCAAGTTTGTTAAAGCATTTTTTATGTATCCCAACGGCAAAATCAGGCTTTTGTTCATGTTTTTTTATTTGTGAAAGCCAAGTTGGGACACTCAAAGTGCCTGCAACCGAAAGAGTAGGATCGACTTGGTAACTTAGGAAAAGATCTAATTGCTTTGTGAAATTCCTCAGAAAGCCTCCAAAGATAAGATTTTGTGAGAATTCATATTGGAAGCCAAAATTGAATTCTGAAATCTTTTCATACATTCTGTTATTTTTGCTATGGTTGATAGCCAAAGATCGGCACTTTGTTGACAACTCAACTTCGCTAACAAAGCCAACAGTGAAACCAGATGTTCCAGTTGTACTTGAGATTTTCATTAATTTGCTCTCGTAATCGCCTGCTAAGCTCAAAGTGAAAACATCTTGATTAAAAGAACACCATCCTTTTCCATTGATAGGGTTTGATTGTCCTAAGGAAGGGTTTGAAATAGGGTTATGGAATTCAAGAATTGTTTTTGTTTGTTTGTTTGGTTGGTTATTTTGTTGTTTGTTAATTTTTTTGGTTGCAGGTAGGAAATAAGTAAAACAAAACAAAAAAAAGAGAAGAAAACAAAAAGAGAAAAAAGTTTGTTTTTGTTTTTACCAATAAGTCCAAATTCAAAATTTTTGGAAGATTCAAAGGTAATGCCAAGAAAAGTATTATTCGTTGTGAAAGATGGAGAAACGCGCAAGTAGGGTGCTGCTTGAATTGAGCTCGATAATTGTGAACTGAACTCAAAGGAGTCATCTGTAGGTGTAAAGCCCAATGATTGGTTAAGTTTGGTTCCGTTTGGTGTGCTTGTTCGGATCTCCAATTTAATATTCGATGAGTAGCCACCCAGAGTACTTTTGGATCGAGATCCTAGTTGACTAAAATAAGGAGTTTTCCAAATGTTATGCATTGAATGAAGTTTACAAGCCGAAATGAAAGAACAAAATTACGAAAAAATGAATAGTATTTTAATCACTTTAAGGACTATCTGCATTTTATTGTGAATGTTTATTACTTTTGTGGTTAGTTGTCAAATTGTGTACTTAAAAGAGTATAGAGCCAAGAAATCTTATTCTGTTTAACATTTTGTTTTTTTTTTTTAATTGGACAAAGCCTTTTTGAGAAATCATTTTTGATATTTACCTTAAAAAGGTAGAAAATAAAAATTTTATAATGAAAAGGCCCTCCTACTTCCTTGGTAAGTCATAGAGAGTTTCGGGTGAATTCATAAGTATATTTTCAGAGAAAGTGGAAAGCAAAATGAGTAAGTGGGAAAAAAATAGCTTTTGAAATTTAAATTATCAAATAAAGTGTTTTGAACTTTGAATAGGTAAACTAAATTGAGTGAAATTTTTTTTTTTTTTGTTAAAGAATTTCAAAAAGTTAGTCAATCCAATAAATTTTTTTTTTTATAATTGTACTAAATCCTTCAAGTAGAAATTTTTTTACTTTGATTGAATTGACAAACTTTTTAAAGCTTTTTCATGGTTAAAGTCTGTGTACCAGTATATAAGCAAAAAAATAGTCATTTTTTTTTTGTCATTTTTTTTTAATTTCCTTTTTTGCAATATCTTAAAGTTATATTTTTGAACCAAGTATTTGGCTAGGTTTGAATAGTAATAATTTTTACATTTCAGGCTTCCTTTTGTTTATGGGGTTTTTGAAAAGGGGGATTGAAAAAAAATGACAAAAAAAAAAGTACATTTTTTGCTATTATTCTGGTACTAGATTTTTGATATATTATAGTTAAGTCCCAGAACATAAAATTAACTTTAAATTTAAAGTTACATTTTGAACCAAAAAAAGAATGACTGCAAATCTAAAATATGAAAATCCATGAAACCCCAATAATTATTTTGATTGGTTAATTAGAAATATTTGTGTAAGTAAAAAGAAAATAGAGCTGCCTTTCAAAGAGGAAGATATAAATCACCTGGTAATAATTTAACTGTTCTTAATGATATATTCCATTTTGTTCCTAAATCGATCAATTTTGGTCTTTTATCAATTGTATAAATCAAAAAAATCTCAAATCTCCAAAAGTAATTGAGAAATCGAGAGAATATGAAAATATAATTTTTTTAAAAAAAAATCAATATGGAACTATATTTTTTAAAAAATATGGTTATATATTTTAATTTGAGAAATTTTTTTGGATTTTTTGGATTTACTTTAAGTCTGAGAAAACTATTCCTTAAAAAATTCTATTTGATTCCATTTTTAATATTCAATTTTTTACAAATTAATAAAGAAAAGAAATTTGTATTTTATATCTGTAAAAACAAAGTAATTATCATACTATATACTTTTAATTATATTTATTATTTCTATAATTGATAAATTATTTATTTCAAATTTCTAGTCGGTTTTTCGATCATTTGCCGATATTTTTGAAGATTCCTCGTTTGTTTGTTTTTTTTTAATTTCTGCATTTATCAAAAGATTGAATTTGATGGATTCGGGAGATTTATATAATATACCAAGTGTAGGGATTAATTCTTTAATAGATAATTTATTTTTTTAAATTTCAACTCGGAATATATTTTTGTATTTTTACAAATATATTCCTTTGATCAAATAACAATAATATTTAAATTTTTATCAATTTATAGAAATTTTGAATTGGTATTAATTTTCTCAATTATTTTTTTTCAATTTCCAAAAACAAAATAACAATATGTTTTGAATAATTTCAATTTTTTTTTTCTACAATAATAATGATAATTAAAAATATATTCTAAAAATTAAAAAAAAGGTATTCAATCAAAAGGACAATATTAGTATTTTTTTTTTTTTATCTTTTGTTAAATTAAATATATAATATATATATATATATATATATATATAAGCTCCATCCAAAAATGTGGGGCAAAAAAATATCCATCAATATAAGAATAAATTCTTTATTCGGTTATTAAACTCAAAACTTTAGACAAAAAAAAATGAAGCCATTAATAATAATAAAACTCTTGATTAAAATTTGTGTTTATTGATCAAAGTTCGAAGAATAAAAAATAAAAATAAAAAAAAAAATTGCCCCTAATTTTTGGAAAAATATCCAAAATTAGTAATGTCTATTTAACAATCTTTAGTTCGATCTTTTTTTCAATTTTTTTTTTTGATAATGTGTAAAATCATACTTCAATATATTTTTGATTTGATCTTTAGATTTTTTGTTTTTCATTTGATCATTAACTTTTTGTTTTTCCCATTAACTTTTTTTTTTTTTTTTTTTTTTTTTTTTTTCTTTTTTAAAACATTTAAAAAAAGTAAACTGAATGAAAAAAAAAAAAAAATAAAAACCTTTTTATTTTTTTTTTTTTTTTGTTTATCTCACCTCTTTAATTGAAGTGTACAACTGTTCTGAGCAATTTTTTCACCAAAGTCCATTGAAGTCAACTCAATTGTTTAGAATCAAAAGAATTTTTGGTTGATTTCTTATCACATCTCTTCTGAACTTTGTTAAATTTTAGACAATAATAATAACAAAGTAAAAATGAAAAAAATGAAGAATTCGAAAAAATAATGAAATGAGAAATTTGACTCTATTATTTTTTCAAAATTAAAAATTTTGCAAAATAATTTTAATTCAAAAAAAAATATTTAAAATCCATTAATAAAACTTCAAAATACAAGAAATTAAGTATGATATGTTAAAAAACATATTATTGTTGTACATTTTGTATAATTGAATTAATATTAAGAAATAATTATTGAAATAAAAAATGCCCTATATTATTGGAAATAGCTTATAGATTTTCAGACCATCTTAATAGAAAAAATTCATTCTAATTAAATATTTCGTACAAGTGAATTCTAGAAAAAAATCCGATTTATTGTAAAGGGTTAGGCAAAAGATTTGTATAATCTTCTAAATAGAGAATTTTAAAGTGACTAAATTTGAGACTTCCAATTCAAAGAGTGTCTAAACTAGACACAGTCATCAGAAGTATTTTAATGTTAATTTAATTTTCTAAACTAAATGAGAAATTCAAAACACCAACCCGTTTCTTTATGTTTTTTTTTGGGGTTTAAGTTTTGCCTTGATCTTTTTCATTTTTTTTTCGTGATATTTTAATAAAAGTGTGTTTTTTTTTTATTTTTCAATTATCAATAAAGTGAATTAAATTATCATTCAAGTTATTTAAAAAAAAAAAAAAAAAATATGAGAACTAAAAAAAATCAGGATGTTTCCACAGCTATAAAGGTGGGGGGGTCACAATCCACGCAGATAAAACAAATAAAATGGTTGAAGGCAAACAAGATCTTGTAAAGCGAATTTATTAGTGAAGTAGAATAATTCAGAAAAATTAATAATAATAATTAGTATCTTTTTAACTGGTAAAATTGAGTTTTTAAATAATAAAAAAAAAACGATATAAATTTATTTGACCGATATAATGTGCAAAAATACTCTGTTTAATGTTTAACTTCTATATCTCGAATAAAACCTATATTTTTTTTTTTTTCTTATTCCAATACAACATTAAGGCAACTAATCCATAGTATAACTAAGTTCAAATCAATTTTGAAAGTAAAATCCTTTGATTTTTTTATGCCAATTTTAAATTCCATTTTGAATTTGTTAAAAATTTTTGAAAATTTTCAGAATTTATTGAGAATTTTTTATTCTATTTGTTGACAAAAATTTTCTATAAAATTGACTCAGTTATAAATCAAGTATTTAAAATTGATCTTGAATTTTTTACTTTTCTAAATTATTCCTCACCAAACCTAAAATCCTGCATTTAAAATTAAAATCGATACTTTTTTCTTCTTGTTTCATGGCAACATCTAATTCACTGCCCAATAGTAAACCTAAGTTAAGATCGGTTTTGAATGTAATCTCCTTTATTTTTAAGTAAATTTTAAATTAGTGATTTTTAGATTAGGATTGAAATTTGAACAAAATTTTTTGAATTTTTCTCAATTTTTAGGAATTTTTTTATGATCACAAAAATTGTTGAATGGTTTGGAAAAAAAGCCAAACATAGTTTTTCATTAGGAACCTTACTGAAAAAGAAAAGTAAAATCAATAAAAAGAATAAACCAATTAATTTCAAATAATAATCCATTATATTATTTTTCAATTAACCCAACAAATACAATTTAAATCACTTTATTATGGAAATTATTGATGTTTGTTTCGAGATATCAAAAATAGTCGATTTTTTGAACAAATTTTTAATAATAGAATCAATCAAATAAAAATCTCATACCAAAAGATAATATTAAAAAATCTGTTATTGTGTTGAATACAAAGTTTGGTCTTTATTTATTCTTTTTTTAATTGATCATACTTTGAATTTTCAGTAATGTTCCCAATTAAATACCCTGTTGAACTTTTTTTCCTCTCTTGTGAGATAAAAAAATTCTTTGCAAAAATTTTCTCTATTTTTTTCGAGATAAAAATATATAATTTAATTATTCCTTTTTCAGAATTTCCATTTGAAAAGTTGAACTTTAAAAACTCATCACCAGATTTAATTATAGTTTTATTGAAGTTTCCTTTGATCAGTTAATGTAGAGGATTTCATTGAAGAAAAAAGAATTCCAGTTTTTTATTACCAACAATAAATGTAACTTTTCTGCATTTGATATTTTGACAACAATATATTATCTATTTTAATAATAGAACTTTTAGAAACCATCACCATATACACCTCATGTTATTATCCTTTATTTTATTCATTTACTGTTTGTTTCTCAATAAATGGAACAAAATTTTCATTCAGCTTTCCAAAAAAATATTTTATTAATAATGTAATTTTTCAACTGTTTACTATTTCATAAACAATTTTAATCCTTTAAGCTTCTTTAAAGATTACTGTTATTTGCAAAATAAAAAGATCAAAATTTTCAACAAGCTTTCCAATAAAAGATTGTTTGATAATCATGTAAAATTTCAATTTTAAAATCTCAAAAGAAGCTTAAATTATTAATTTCCACCCTTTTTAGAATTGGGAACTTGATGATTATATTAATTCTTTGAAAGTGAATATTTTTTATGGAAAGCTAAATGAAAATTTTGATCTTTTTATTATGAAATTAACAGTAATATCTAATCTCAAAAGAAAAAGAAGGACAGGTCTTTTTAATTTGAAAAATAGGTTTTACAAATTCCATACTGATTATTTAAGCAGCAATAGGGTGATTATGAAACTTTTAAAAGTTTTTTTTAATATTTAAGTATTTAACGAATAGATTCTTTTTTTTTTTTGGAAAAATTTCGAAGAAGAACTTGTTTCAGAGAAAATAAAATCCAAATTAATCATTTTTTAACTTTATTCGATTATAATTATTTAAAAAAAATCGAATAAAGCAAAATCAAAAAAATAGTTGCATAGTGTAGTTACCAAATACAATTTTGAAAATTCCTTTTAATTTTTTATAATTTTCTTTCAAAACTTTTAGAGGTAGTCTTAAAAAAGGAATGAAAACTTGGAATGTAACTCTTACTTTTCAAAATTTGACGAATTATTTTCATTCACCTCGTTCAAATAGATTATTTAGAGTTGTTTGAATTATAAAACTTATATAATACCTCATCAAGTGAGTGTTTGCTTAAATTCAATTCAATTTTGAACAGAGATTCTTCAATTATGTTGCTAAATAAATAGAAATCACAGTTTTTAGAATCACTTGAAAACGTTTCATTTTTTTTACTTTACTTTCCTAATTCTTTTTAATAATCATAAAATGGGAGAATCACTTACTTTAACCTTTGTTGGGCCACCAGGATGTGGAAAAGGAACACAATCTGGTCTTCTCCAAAAGAAATATAAAATTGGACATCTTGTAAGCGCCTTTGATTGAAGAGAAAAAAAACCGCAACCTTTTTAGAAATGATCTTTTACTTTTGATTTTTTTTTTTTTTGATTTTTTTTTCTCTTATTAATAGTCAACTGGAGATATGCTCAGAGAAGCCATTAGACAAAAAACTCCACTTGGTAAAGAAATTGACAAAATCATCTCCAAAGGTAACTTTGTCAGTAACGAGATTGTTCGTGACTTGATTGATCAGAACTTGGACAAACCATGTAATGTCCATGGCGTAATTTTTGATGGTTACCCAAGAACACTCGAACAAGCAATAACTCTTGATCAAATACTCTCCAAGCGCGGCCAAGAATTGACAATGGCATTTGAGCTTTCAATTTCATACCCCGAATTAGTAGACCGCGTTACAGGAAGGCTAATTCATCGTGCAAGTGGCAGAATTTACCACAAATCTTTCAGCCCACCAAAAGTGCCTATGACAGACGACATCACAGGCGAGCCTTTAGTTCAAAGAAAGGATGACACCATCGAAACCTTAAATGCTCGACTCGAAAAATACTATAAAACTGGCATACCAATCCTCGATTATTATAAAAGTAAAGGCAAATTAATAACCATCAACGCTTCTTTAGGAAGAGACTACACTTGGATGATGATCCAAAAATCACTCACCAGATTAAATTTTTTTGAAAGACTTTAGATTGGGTGCTATGTTTTTTTAGTAGTTTTTTTTTTATTTTCTTCCAAATTTGCTATTATTTTCGTTTTTAATAGTTTAGTTTTTTTTTACCTAATGTTATTTTGCTGACAACTTTGTTAATTAAATTCAGAACACTACAGTTTTTATCTTTTTTCCATTTTCTCTTTTTTCTCTTTTCTATTTCAATTTTTCCAATAAACGAGAAAAGGGGAAAACCGGAAATATTTTAAAAAGTTTTTTAGCATAATTTTTGTTGTTTATCTTCATTGAAATTTAATTCGAACTGTTTTCAAAAAACAATCAAATACTATCTTCGAATAAACTCATCATTAAAAATTTCAAATACGACTCACAAGTTTAAAAAATTGTGTTCCAATTCTCAAAGTTTCTTTTATGATATGTGAACCATGGTCAAGAAATTTGTTCGTATATTTGATGAATTTTGGAACACTTTCTTTTAAAAAGAAATGTAGTCCTTTGGGGTAGAAACAGAAATTGGAAAATCCAAAAGATTGTTCCAAAACCAAACAATTCAAACAAACCCAAAACATTTCCCTCGTTTCTTAAATTGGCTTTTGTTGTCATTAAAAAACGTTAATTATTCGGATCAACTTTCCTGGAAATTAGGGGGTATATCAGAAAAGTATCATAGTTAATGAAAAAATTCAATTTTAAGATACAATTTAGTTCCAAGCCCGTTGTTTTTATAATCGTGAAGTTGGAAAAAATATAGCAACAAATTTGAATTTTAATTTTATTTTACCAAACCAATTATTTTAAGGACAACTGTTTCAGAAGAAAAAGTGAAATTGAAGATAAAAAAACTCTTGAAAGAGTTTGGTTCTATCAGTTAGATTTAAGGTAAATATTTCTTTTACCAAAAAAATGAAAAATTTTCTAAATTTCAACCATTGTACAATTTTTATCCTTCTTTGATCCAAAAAATAATTAGATTTATTTTTTTCAGAATTTCCATTTCAAACCCATAAACACAAACAAAAACCCCAAGTTGTTCAAAATATTTTTTACTGTTTCTTTTCAAAGTTTGAAATGTTTTTTAATTTAAAGTCGTACTTGAAAATTCTCTTCAAGCTAATTATTTCTTCAAATTACGCTCAAAAATCTTTTTTACAATTTTTTTTTTGTTGAGTTTTGTACTGATTTTAACTTGATAATCCATAATAGTTTTAGTATAAAATTTCTTCAGAATCAAAAATATTATTGAGAAGTGGAAGTAAAATAACACAAGAACAAAATACAACCTATTTTGGAAAGAGAGTTGTTAATTTTTTGTTGTCAATATAATTTTTAATTGTCCTTTTCTTAATTAGGATCTCGAGGGTTTCATTTTAATATTAAGGCCTGGTTCACAAAAAAAAACTTTTTCTAAAAAAAAAACCAATAACAAGATTTTTATATTAGTAATGTTTTTCAAATTTTAATAATATGATAGATAAGCTTTATAATTTCCAATCAATTGAAATAACCTTTGACAAAATATTTTTAATTATTTTGATAAGTGTCCAACCTAAAATTGAAATTTATTGAAATTTGATACCAAGTATGAATATTTTAAAATCGAAGAGATAGCTTGTTTTTTTTGATTTTGAAACTGAAGTGTTCCTGTTTATTTATATGATAAAATAATTTAAAAAACTGTTTGTGATGATTATTTTGATTGAGAATAAGGTTATTAATATTAAGATATTTTCAAAAAAGTTCCGCATATTTATTTTAAAATATATTTATTTAACCAAATCTTCAAAAAAGTATTTAAATATAAAAAAGAATTAACTAAAATTTATTAATTTATGATAATAATTCAATCGGTTTCTTAGTATTGTATTGGATAAAAGAAAAGATATTAAATTTTCTGATTTCGTTTTATCTGATATTTCTTTGAGTTAAAATTGGTGTTTATTATTTTCTTTTTGATTGAAAACAATGTTTTCATATCTTGTTGTATCCCAACAAAATTTAAAATAGAATTGAAAACATAAAACCGAATTTAATTCCTTTAAAAAATAATTTATACCCTTTTTATGTTTCCAGTTTTTTATTGAAATTGGCTGTAGATTATTATCTCCAAAAATAGTGTAATTTGATTTTTCCTTTTTTTGGAAATATTTCAGTGTACATATTTGGAAATAAAAACCTTAATAATTGATTGGATTGGAATTAATATTAAATTTAATTAAGTATTACCAATTAACAAATATATCCACGAACTAAGATAATTTATGAAATGTAAAAAAAAAATGCCACACTTTTTTAGAAATATATAATTATCTTTGTTTCTATACAAACTATTTTCCAGTCAAATGAACCCTGTTATAATGAGTAAATTATATATGTTTAAAGGTCTTGATCAAATTTAGAAGCATTATATTTTTTCTTGGAAATTCGAAAATTGATAACTTTTTATTTCATTTTTTCTCATTTTTTCTCATTTTACTGTTTTCGATTTTCTACGAATTAATTTATTTGCAAATGATATTTATTTTTATTACAAGATGATATGGCAACTAAGAAAAAAGTGTTATTTTAATGATATTGAAGTTCTGAAAACAAATATAGAGAAATCCTTTTTATTTCTATTATAATTTTCTTTGGATCTTCGATTGGTGAATCAAAATGAATTTTGTAGTTTTTCTCTATGGGCCCCCATAATTTGAGTTTTTCAATTATTAAGAAAACTCTATTGATTTATTAGTTTTATTTCAGACTTATATCAACTATCCTTTGATATATATTATTCAACGTATTATGTATTTATTCTTCAAATGCCAATTATAAAGAATAATTGATATTTGAAAATAATTGTTGTGATACGTTAACAGAAACAAATTATATCTATATATTGGGGGGTTTTCGCAATAATTCTGAAAATTAAAAAATAATTTAAAACATTTATTAAATCAATTTTATAAGAAATTAGAACAATTTAGAATTTAAATAATTCTATTTAAGGTAGAGGGTATATTACCCCCCCCTTTTTTTTTTTAAAAAAAAAATATTGTTATTAGACAATAATTGAAAAAAAATATTTTTTGGATGTCATACGATATTGGAACATTGAAACAAAGATACAGTTCGCTCTTATATTTGAGAATAAAAATAAAGTAAATCTTGTTGAATCGTTAATTTTTCATTTTTTTAAACCTTTTTTTAATTTTTATTAATTTTATTAAATTAGGTTTTGGATCTAGAGTTGCTTTAATACGATACCCGAAATAATCCCTTGAAACCGAAAAAAATTAAAAGACAGGTAATGATATGTATTTGAAACCAATATTTTCTTTGTTGAAGACCAAAAAAGAATGTTCACATTTTCAAATATACTTTTTGAAATCAAAAATAGTAAAAAAAAAATAAAAAGTACGATAACCGAGTATATTTCTTTTTTATAGTCATAGTTCGGATGAGCTTAAATAAGTAATTACCTTGAAATTCATCCCCTATTAATATTTATTCTTATTTTACATTTTTTTACAATTTTTTTTCATCATTATATTTTCAAATATTTTTATCGAACCATCCCCAAATAAAGAATACTAATTCAAAGATTAACGAAAGGAATTCAATTCTCAAAAAAAAACCACTCCAAATTTTCAATCCAAAAACTTAGAAAAATTGTGAAAAAATTTCAAGTATATTTGGAATAATTTTGGGTTTTCAATTAATCTGGAAAATAAATAATTATTAAATCACAGAAATATACCCAATCAATCTTTATTTCAGAGAAATAAATAAAAAATATATATTTATTTTGTGAAATTAAACGAGAATTAGATAAATTAAAGAAAAATAAGCTTTTTAATTTCACTTTTTGAAATTCTGTTATAAATAAGAAGAAATTGTTTAAACAAAAATTTTCCAAAGTAAAATTGTTTCGATTTAGAATTAGAAATAAAACTTAAGTAAAGAAGAAGTAAATAAATCAAAATATACAGAATGGATCAAGAAATAATTAATATTTTTCTTTTCTGGATCAATTTTTTTAATTGATGTGATTACATTTTTTTAATTGGTAGGTCAATATATTAGAGGTTTTGATGATAACATATATTATCATGATATTAAGAATAAAATCGTCATATTATTAAAAATCGTGATTAGTCCAACTTTATCACGATAATCACATTATCGCGAAAAAATGAAAAATTATTTTTTTGAGATTACCTTAAAAAATCTTAACTTTAATTAGGTCTTGAGACTTTTACAACACTTTCCCCTTTCATAAATGTCAGAAAGTGTTTGTAAGTGTTGTGGACTGTCTTCAAGTGTTGGAAAGTTTTGAAAGACAGAAAACTTTAAAAAGGGATTGAGTTTGGTTTGTTGTGGAAAAAAATTTTATTTCTTTTCATTTTTTTTTATAACAAAATATAAAATCTCAACCAAAGTTTATGATCAAACTAATAATTACCCACTCCAACAATATAATTGAATATAGGATAGATGTATTTTCTTCCAATGGAGTTGTTACCTTCACCATTTTAAATAGCAAAAAAGAATAAAGAATAATTTTCCTTCTTATTGTGTTCAATCAAACAAAAACCTCTAAGCTCTAATTGTGTTTTCTGTCCAATACAAAGATGCTCAAAGAAGAAAAAGAACAAGATGACAAATCTTTAAAAAATCTTAATAATTGGTTATCATCTGACAAGGATGTTGTGAAAGCTAATGAAAAGTTTACCAACCCCTTTTAGCTTTCTGAGAATATTGAAAATCTTTTAACCCAAGAACACATTCTTTAAAAAACGGACAAAGGGTTGGTTGTTTTAGAAGGTCTTTTATTCAACTCAATTTACAACACAACAATTAACTGAAAAAATAATTATTTCTATTTATTTCTTATTTTTGTTGATCTTAAAGGATCGATAGGTTTGTCAACCAAACAAAACGAAAGCACAATAAAACTCTTGGATCTGATCCCTGATTGGATCAAGAATCTTTTTTGTTGTTTTTTTCAAAGAATGACTTTTTTCACCTAATCTATTTTTTGATCAAAAAAAATTTTTTTGTCAAAATATTTCTCAATTAGCCCAAAAACCCATCAACTATTTTATCGCGATTACTTTTTAATCGCGATATTTTGGCATTTATCACGATTTTATAGAATTATCGCGATTTGTTATATTATCGCGATAATATTGAATATCGCGATTTTCTGATATTATCTCGATTTGATGGAAATTATCGCGATTTTTGTAACTTTATCGTGAATTAATCATGTTATCATCAAAACATCTATTATATTATATATATTCTATTTCTATATTTATTAAAATATTAATATATTTTCTTAAATAAATCAGATTAATTATTTATTTTTACATAAATTTTGGTAGTCAATATTGGTAAAGCCTTTTTATTCCCTTAAGTAACTTATTTATTTTTGTTTTTCCAACTAAAAATTTTTTTGTAAATGATTATTTTTTTTTAACCTGGAAAAACAAAAAATAATATATTATGATTATGATATTTTTTTTAGAATTATATTACTATTCATAAAATAAATTGTTTTTTTTTTCAATTTTAAAATTTTTAAGTTGGATTTTCAACTGAATAAAAATAATCGATCAAGTTGGAGTTTTATTGTTGATGGTTGAAAAGAGTATCTACCAAAAATTAATAAAAATTTGTTGAATAAAAGGTGTTATAAATATTTTAAGTTCATTTCTTTGTTAATGTGAATTAAAATATTTTGGTTCAATAATTAATTGATTGAATTCTCCTTATTTTCTTTTTGATAGTATAAAAGAAAAAGAGAATCAATGAATAATAAAAAGAAACCAATTTCAACGAAGTTAGAAAAAAAATAAAGTCTTAGTTTAAGGGGTTCTTAAATAGGAAAATTTATTTTGAATTCTTATTTTATCTCAGTAAACCTTAGTGTATTTACACTAAATCTTAAAAAAAAACTCGAAAAAAAAATGATATTAAAATTACTTTTATTCATTTAATTAATACAACCGTTCCAAGTCTACGATAAAATTTTAAATAAAACACAATTGATTTTTCTATTCTAATTTACCATTTTCAAAAAATTCCGAAATAAGAGTTATTATTTTTAAAAAAATAATGATAAATTAATAAGTTATTCATATTTTTGAAAAATCAAAAAACAATTTAAAATCCCATGAAACTTAAAAATTATCGGTCCCAAACAGCTCAAAAAAAATATCAATATTTACTGATCTTTAAAAATTTACCTTTTTTGAACAATACTTTTAAGTGCTTTAAGAACCTTCAAATTTTTTTTTTTGATTTTCATAAATTTGAATTATAGCTCATTTATTAAAATTTTTTTTTGAAGAATAGCTCTTATTTCGGAATTTTTTGAAAATGGAAAATAAGAATAGAAAACTCAATTGTGTTTTATTTAAAATTTTATGGTAGACTTGGAAAGACTGTAATTAAAAAAATTCCAAAGAAAAAGGATGTTTTTAATTTAAGAATTTGGGCAAATAAGAGGGGCCAATAACTCCCCACTTAAATAATAAAAAAAAAGAAAAAGGGTGTTTTTTTTTTCTATGAAGTTTTTATTATAAGTAATTTTGGGTTGAAAATTATTATTATTTTTTTTTTCTATAAATTTATATATTGAAATGATACAAAAAAAAAAGTAATTCCTGACTTTAATGAAATATTATATCAATTACAGTCAGTTTCACTTTTAAGGCAAAAACTTTCAACGAAATTTAAGGCACAATAAAAATCTCAAATTAAGGAACAAAATTTGGAATTTTATTTTTTACAATTTATTTTTACTAGAATTTGAATTTTGTGCTTTAATTTGAGATTTTTTTTGTGCCTTAAATTTGGTTGAAAGTTTGTGCCTTAAAAGTGAAACTGACTGTATCCTTTTACTAATTTCAAAATTAGATTGGGGAGAAAATACAGATAAGCTGAATTTCAGAAATAGGGGCAGGTTTTTCATGAGAAAATATTTTTTTAATTTTTTTTTTTTTGAATAATAATATTTTTTAATAAAGTGTTTTGAGATAATAACCGATATAGAATAATAAATAAAAATATAATTTAATCATTTTATTTTTTGAAAGACCAATGAAAATAGAAAAAAATAATAAATAAAAACTCTGCACCTAATTTTGAAATTTGGCCTAGATTAAAAAAAAACAATAAGAATTATTTACAAAAAATCGAAAATTAAAATTTTATTCAACTATTTCAAAATAATTTGTTTTATTATTATTTTATAATCCTTAAATACTTGTAAGAATTAGAAGGAGTTCTATATATTTATAAATATCAATATTTTTTACTCAATTTGAAACAAATTGTTTTCTTTCAGAACAAAATCAATTTAATTTAATTCAATCGAATTTTGGTTATTTTATTATGCTCAGGATTTTTTTAGATAATTATTTTTTAATATTCTTTTTAGATTAAAATTACTTATTTGAATAATGAAAAAAATGAAAAAAAATCGTCAAGATCTCAAAAACTATTGAAAATTGACATTTCAAATTAACACAGTAAGATTCCAAGTTATAAATTCACAAAACTTTAAATTAGAAATTGAGTATCTATCTTTGGTGCTTTTATCAAAAAATGTCCTCATTTTTAAATAAAGATTTTAAGAGATCGATAAACACCAAAAATTAGTTGGTTTTTAATTTTGATAAAGGTCTGAAAAAAAAATTAATAAAAATTATTTTTAATGTACTTCAAATATTATTTTTCTCTCTTGTGCCTAAATCCTTGAGGGACCTCAGAAAAAATCAATTCAAAAGAAATTGTTTTACAATCAAAAATAAAAAGAAAATGAAGATGAAAAATTGGAAAGATTCAAATTTTATTTAATAAATTTTAAGGTCGAAAACAAAAAGTAAAGTTTTAAACAAAATAAACAGTGAACAATTTTAAGGATAGAATAAGATATATTATTCAATAAAAATTTTTTTAATAATGTGTGTAAATAGAGTAAAATTCAATATAAATGAATTTACAAGAAATTTGAATTTTTCTCATACTTGATTAATAAATCACTTGTTTTTGAAAACGAATTTGATTAATAATAAGTCAGAGGTTGTTAAGATTCAACAACCCAAGTCAAAAAATATATATCAAATTTTTCAAGTACAGAAGGAGTAAAAAATTCAAAAATAACAAAATAAAAATGAAAAAAAGCATTTAGTTCTCTTCAACAGTTTCCTCGAGAAGAGTGTTGATCATTTTGTTCAATTTTTCGTCTTCTGGCTTTGTTTTTGAACCAAAGTGAGCGACTAATTTGCCTTGTTTATTGATCAGAAATTTATTAAAGTTCCAAGAAACTTTTGAAGTTATTTTTCCATGTACTTTTTTGTCAGTCAAATATTTGTAAAGTGGTGCCTGTTTTTTCCCTTTAACCGAAATTTTTGAAAACATTGGAAAGGTGACGCCATAATTTAAAGTACAAAATGATTTAATTTTGTTGTTGTCACCGGGCTCTTGCCACAAGAAATTGTTTGCTGGGAAACCTAAAATGACAAAATCATTTTCTTTTTGTTTGTCATATAATTTTTGCAGCCCCTTGTATTGTGGAGTGAACCCGCATTTGGATGCAACGTTCACAATAAGAACAACCTTTCCCAAATACTGATTAAGATCCACGTCATTACCGTCAATGTCTTGTACTGTAAAGTCTAATGCTGATTGTGTCATATTTGTGATGAGTTTTTTAAAAGTATTTTCTTTTTGAAAATGAAAAAAATATTAAAAGCGAAAAATGAAATTGGAAATAAATGATTAGATTTTCGTTGTTTTAATTTAAATAAGAGAACTAAAATTTTAAATTAAGAAAACTATACCCTTCCTTGACTTTTTTCAGAAACTATATTATGAGATAACATTCAATATTTTTAAAATTCGAGTTTTTTTTATTTCACCAAATGTGAAAATGGTAAATAAACTTACTCGTTTAGTAAAGAGTAACTTCTTTATTTTATTGGGGGTTGATTATACTTGATAAAAATTGAAACTTTTTTTATGTCGAAACAAATTGCTCTAATTTTGGTAATAATTTAAAAATGCTGACATTTTCTTTTTATCAGATTTATTTGATCACTTATTATTACTAAAGTTGTTAAAAGTTTGAGATATTTCTTTTGAAACAAGATAAAAAACTTTATAAATGGAAGAAATTTTGAAAAGTAAATCGATTTCAATTGATTTTTTTGTTTTATCTCTTTTGTTCATTTTATTTTCGACTTTAAAACCCTAAATTCGAAACAGTTTGACAGTTTTACAAAATCTCCAATCACCATAAGAGTGAAATTACTGATAAATTCAATTAAATATCTGTATATTTTAACTTCATTTTCCCATTTTACAAATTTTTTTCCACGAGCTTTGAGGAAAGTATTTCTTGGTTTAAATGTTTAAAAAATTTTGAAAATTATGTTTGAGTTTCAAATAATTCTTTCACTTGGTTTGTTTTAAAAGTTACCTTAATTGAGATTACAATAAGGGAAATTGAACTAAAAATTTTCTGAAATTTATCAGTATTTTTTTTAATCAAGATCAGTGAATTTTTTTTAGATGGTGTAAATAACCCATGTTTAATAATTGAACATTTTATTAAAATTTAACTCATGCAAAAAATATAGGCTGACTGTAGAAATAAAAGAAACCAACAAAGGGATGACAACAATATAAAACAAGAAACCAGGTTCTTTAAAGAAATTATTAAAAAGAATTATGAAGATCTTGAAAGATTAAAATGTAATTTTTTGACAAAAAAAGTGAAAGAAAAATTTCAACATTTGAATTTTTTTTCAAACAATCGTATTTAATCTCAGAAATTTTGTAAATACTGATAAATTGCAATTTATGTTTGGAAATTTTTAGTTGATTTTCCTTTTTGAAATTTTTATGCCCCAACTTTTTTTACAACATTTTCTGAAAGCAAGTGTTAAGAAACTCTGTAAAATTAGTTGTTCTTCATCTTATTCCTACCAAAGGAATATTTGATAAGAAATAGTTCGAAGATTTACAAAAATGGATATTGAATTAAAAATTTTTTAAAATTTATTCGAATTTGTCAGTATAATGAAATTTTTCAAACAAAAGCATTTAATATTATTGAAGTATTTACACTAACCAAAGATCTAACCTCTAAAGTCAATTATAATTTGAACCAAGAATATATATGAGTCTTATTGGTCTTCAAATACTTTTATTAAAAAAAAAACGAGTTAAATTTTTATAATGGGTTAAATGTTGTCAACGCCGGTTATTTTTACCACTCTATTATATAAGACATTTATTGTAAACCAAAAATTATCAAAGGTAATTAGAATCCAAATTTATAGAGCTATCATATTACAGTTATTATTAACTAGATTCAACATTTTTTACCTAATCAAATCTCAAAGAGTTAGATAATAGGATTAACAATAAAAATGAAAGCTATAATCAAGCTAGAAATATTCAAGATCACATAAATACTCAAATTGCGAACCAGAATTGAACCTATATCACATATGATCCAGAATACGAAAGCTAATATCACCAAGAAATTAAGAAAAAAACGGATCATTTTACAGAAGGACCTGAAAATGGAGAAAATAGAGAACATTGATTGAGAAAATATGGAGAGAGAAGAAATCAAAAAAAAAAAAATTCATGAGACCCAGAACATATCCAGAAAAGATAAAGGTGAATCTTTACAAGAAGAATAAAACAGGAAACTGATAAAATACTGATAAATTCTCATAAATTTCTAATTTTTTCGTTCAATTCCCATTTTTCTAAATCTTAGAACTGTTTCTTATCAAATATTCCCAGACAAGAATATTTTGAAGAACAACTAATTTTAAAGAGTTTATTAAAACAGAATTCATAAAAATCTTTTTTCAAAGTTGGGCATAAAAAGTTCAAAAAGGTAAATCAAGCAATTATTTTCAAACATTTATTAAACCCCCTTTCAAAATCATTGGGCCATTAAAAATCAAATTTTAAAGCAAAATATTTTTAATAATTGAAGTTATCTATTCTAATATAAAAATTTACATTTTAATCTTCAGTTCTATACTCAAGAGATATTTATTTTTTGTCTAAAAATAAACGAAAAAAAAATTAAAAAAACTGTTAAAAAAAATTGGGCCATTTATTTTGAAAGAATCATTACATGAAAAATAGAAAATTTAAAAAATTAATAAACCCTATTTATCGATTCTCCTTCCATTCGAATAACTAAATCTAATCCATTTTTCATATTTGAAACCAATTTTTTCATTAATTCATCTGTTACTTCTTTCCAATTTTTCATTTTCATTTTCATTTTCCATTTTAACAAAGCAATATTGAAAAAATAAAAAAGAGAAAAAATGATTTATTTCCAAACTTTTCATTGTGAGAGGAAAAACTTCAAAACGATACCAAAGCAATTCAAAATTCAAAGGTAAGATGGACCATTTATTATGAAATTTAGTTTACAATTTATTAGTATCATAAAATTGACAAATTTCTAGATAACTTCAGTTAAAAACAAGTCATTTGTAAAAAGGGAATAATCAATAAACTGTTCAAACTAAAATCATTTTCAAATGGCTGAAAAGGATCAACACACAAATGGGAAAAGGAATTATATACTAAAATATGTTTTTTTTTTTGTAGAAAAAAAGATATATATGTAATTTTAATTGGAACAGTAGAGGATCTATGAAAAAAACCAGAAAACAAGTTAAAAAAAGATCATAATAAAAAAATTGAAAATTTTTTGACTATAACATAATAGTCAAAGAAAACATAACAGAGCTACCATTGAGAACAAAAAAAAAAAACTCTATAACATCACCATAGAATTCTTTTTGAGCAATAATTCTGAATTCTCTATTAGGAAAAGGTAATCCCAAATTAAATAGATATTTATAACTCAAATACACAAACACATCATAACACCAAAAGTTGAAACATTTTTTCATATCACCTATATTTCAGCTCTTCTTCTTTTTATCATTCAAGTCTTCTTTTTTTTATTATCAATTTATTGAGGAGACCCTTCACTTTATTTTAGAACACAAATATAAGTTTCAAATTCTATAAATTGCTGTGCTCTATTTGAGACACACTTTGAATTAGGAGACACAGATTTAGTTACCTCAAAATTCTCTTTATTAACAGAAGAAGGTTTTTTTTTAAGATTTAACTCTTAACCATTTGGAAAAAAAGTTGAACAGGAAAAAAAGTGAAACAGGGGTTTTAATTGGGAACCTTACTGAAAATGAAAAGTAAAATCAATAAAAAGAATAAACCAATTAACTTCAAATAATAATTCATTATATTATTTTTCATCAAAACAACAAACACAATTTAAATCTACTTTCTTATCGAAATTCAAGGTGTAGTTTTGGAGATCTCAAAAATAGTCGATTTTTTGAACAAATTTTTAATAATTGATCAATCAAAGAAAAACACCATACTAAAAGGTAGTATTAAAAAAACCGTTATTGTGTTGAATACTGCATTTTGTCTTAATTTATTTATTCTTTTTTTCATTGATCTCAACTTTGATTTTCAGTAATGTTGCCAATTAAAAACCGTGTTGAACTTTTTTTCCACAACTGTAACAATAAATTCAATAACTTTTAATTTATTAGAAAAACTTAAAAGGTGTGTTGGTGTGTGTGATGATGTAGGTCAAACAAAACAAAGAGCAATAATTTGAATAACAACAAAAAGAAAAACAAAACTTAAGAATTTAAAAATAATGAAACTTAGTTACTTTTTAACTCGGATAAAGTAAGAAAGTGATATACATATAAAAGGAAAGGAAAAAATAGTAATAAAACAATAATTTATCACCGTAAAAACATAGATCAGCAATTGAAATTGATTAGACTATGTAAAAATATAAATAATTTAAAAAAAAAAAAGAAAAATAAAAGACTCCACTTGTAAACTCACTATAAATATTAATGAGAAGATCTTGTCTTTGCAAAATTTTGAAGTTAAAAAGATACACAATTCATCTGCATTTGGAATGTTTCTGTATTTCATTTGATGGGTAAAAAGTGGATAATTTGGAACGAGAAGTTTAATTCTTGTAATTTTGCACATCAGCGCAATTTTGAAAATACATGTGAAGACGAAAACAGACAATTTCAAATTAGATCAAAACAAATCTTAGTTTTCAAGATCTAGCGTAACATTTGACGAGTTTTGTAAATTTAAAACTTTCCAAGAAGGAACCCTCTTCAAAGGTACATTAAACGCATTATTTAATTCGCGTTCTCTTTTTGATTGCTGAGACTCGAGATATTTATGGGGCTGAATAAAAAAGAAATCCTCCTGATCTTGTTCAGAGGTATTTGAAGATTGGATTTCTTGATTTATGTTCAGGTGGATTGGGATCGGACAACTTTTTGCAACAGTTTCAGAGTTTTTTTGGAAAATAAAAGTATCAAATTGTGAAATTAAATTATCATTTTCATTTTTAGAATCATTGGAACTGTCGTTGTCAATTTCAAATTCCTTTTCTTCAAACTTATTTCTTGGTGTTCCTGTTTCTGAGATATTTTGAAAGATTTTAAGAAACCTTTCTTCGTCGTTCAGTTTTTGGTTTTGATCCTTTGGATCAGATGAATCGTTGTCACTTAAGATATTTTCGTATCGGAAAATAGGTTCAAAAACTTCGTTACCAGATCCTTTTTTTTTTGTTTTTTGCAGATTGCTTAGTTCTCTGTTTTTGTTTTTGTTTTTGCTTTTGTTTTTGTTTTTGTTTCTATTTATGTTTTTGTTTATGTTTTTATTTTTATTTTTATTTTTTTCTACATTGTAGTCAATCTTGTTATTATTTGTCTTTGTGCTGCCAATGCGAATTCTCTTTTTGGGTCCGTTTTTGTATAAAATTGACAAATCAGAATAAGAGCTTAGGAGCTTTGGTTTTGTTTTCTTTTTTTTTTTTTTCTTCTTTTTTGTTCTTGTTCTTATCCTCTTCTTAATTTGGGAGCTTTTTTGAGAAGAAGAGATTTCTAAATGTTCCAAATTTGTAAATTTTTGATCTTTGTTTTTTTGTTTGTTAGTATTTTGATTTTTTTTTGTGGTTTTTTGGAATAACGCCAAGTTGTAAGTCATGATTTTGCCAGACCTTAAATTTTGAAAAAAACTTTGGCTTGTATTATTGAACCCACACACTAAGAAAAGTGTAAAAAGTATTAGGGGAAAGAAAAATACTTCAAAATATAACTTTTGATTTAATTGAAATTTTGCAAAGGTATGAGAATTATTTTTGAAAAAAAAAATTGGAGTTTTTTACATTTGGAATCCACCAAAAAAATATCTCTTCTTGTTGGATGATAAGCAAATTTTGAACAACCACACTGAAAACAGCGGAACGTTATCCAACCTCTACATGTTCTTTTTTGGAACAATGTTTTATTTTCCTATTTTGGGGGTTTTACAAAAAAAAAAAAAAAAAAAAAAAAAATTGCAAAAAAAATGGGATATCCCTTTTAAAAAAAACAGAAGAAAAAAGAAAAACTGTGAACAAGTGTTTACAACAAATAACCCATTCTCTTCAGTTCTGATGAAAAATGGATCATGAAATTTTTGCAACATTTTCTGAGGGACTTTGGGGTGTTCACTGTTGGCATTTAATTTGTGCATTGAGAGAATCTTAAATTGAATGTTTCTACACAAACAACTTGCGATTAATTTTTGATTTTGGTTCATTAACTGGGCTTTTTTTTCAACAAGTTCAGATTCCAAGAATGAAAAAAAGAAAAAATAATTTTTAATAATTTTTCCTCTCAAATGAAAAGAAACAATGAAATCAGAAAAAGGAAAAACCTCTATGAAACAAAACCAAAATTTGTTTTTAGGGGTATTTACTTATTAATTCGAAAAAATTTATTTCGACAAAATTGGTTTTTCCTTTATTCTCGAACTCAACAATTTGTGTTCACAACACAGCCACACAAAACCTAACTGAAATCTATTTTGTGAATTCTGGTTTAAGAAAAAGAACTAATTTCGTAAAATAAATAAATATTTTTTTGTAAATGGAATAAAGAGGTAACAATAAAGACACAAACTTTAAATTAGCTTCGAAGGAACAAAAAAATTTCCTATTTAAGGGTAAAGACACCATTGTTGTTAAAATAACATGTACAATCTTATTAAACCCTTGTTTCAAAGTAAAATGCTTTGATTCGTTGACTTTTAAGATTGGATATTTAAGGATCAAAAAACAGACAATTGGTAAGTAGAAAATCTATTCTTGGTTTATGAAAGTTCCACTATTTAAAAAGAAATTCTATTGTTGTCAAAATTACCCTTTCAAAAAAATTTAATCTATGTTTGAAAATAAAAAGGTGTTTCGTTTTTTTTCAAATAAAGTATTCAGATTTAATGATCAAAGAAATTTACAAGAAACAATAAGTAAATATAACACTTGTTTCTTAGAATTCTACTCAAGTTTGAACAAGTAGATTAAAAAAAATTTTGAAGTAGAATTAATAGCAAAATCAAAATAATTTTATCACATATTGAAATTGATTAACCAATTAACAATTTGATAACTATAAGAGACTTTACATACTTTTTAAGTTATTTTCAGCAAAGAATTTTTGATTTTAGTGTTTTGATCCTTTTTTTCCATGATTTGAAAAAAGTTCAAAGTTGGACTTAATTTGCAAATTATAACAAAAAAAAATATTTTCTGTTAAAAAGAAAGAACAATTATTGCCTGTGTAGAAAGTTTCTTCAAAAATTTACTTTAAAATTAAAAACACAAAGTTTTTATATCACCCAGGTATTAAAATAGTCTTACAATTGCAAAAATAATCAGAGTATTTGGTAAATCACTCATTTTAAAAAAAAATTCTTCTTTTTTTTTCAAAGAAAGTTTCACGAATTAAGGTTTACAATCCCTGAAACTGGAAAAAAGATTATCTTGTATTGGCAGTGGCAACTTGTTATTTTGGTTCTTAGCTGATCGATCCACAACTAATTTGGATCGTATAGGTGGTTGAAAAATGCTATTTTTGTCATTTTATTTTTTTTTTTTTCCGAAATCCAAATTGATGAGTCTAAGATTAATTGATTGGAAGGTATTGAATTGAAAGTGTTAATTTTTGGGTTGTCACTTGAAATTATCATTTACCTTTTACAGAATTAGGAGTAAATAAAAAAATTTTTTTTCCAAGTATCAAATAATACAAAGCGTAAATAAAAATTTCAACACAGAAAACAAAAAACTCAATTACTAATTAAATTTCTTCCAATTAATTAATCTTAGACTCATCAATTTGGATTTCGGAAAAAAAAAAAAATAAAATGACAAAAATAGCATTTTTCAACCACCTATACGATCCAAACTTAGTTGTGGATCGATCAGCTAAGAACCAAAATAACAAGTTGACACTGCCAATACAAGATAATCTTTTTTCCAGTTTCAGGGATTGTAAACCGTAAATGATCAAAGAAACTGACAATAAACCCGAAATAAGTAAACGTGACACTGGTTTCTTTAGGTTCTATTATTAAAAAAGAAATCCAAAAAACAAGATCAAATCAGTAAATTTATCTCAAAATTGAGTATAATTTTTCAACAAAAGGACTAAAAAAAATAACCTAAAATCTCAAAAAAATTGAGAAAAATGGAAAAAAATCAAACAAATATAATGCAGAATTTAAAAAATAAATTAACAGATGGAGGAGTTAACCTTCAGAGAGAATTTGATTGGAAGTTTACCAACTTGTATTAAATTAGTGATTATAATGGAACCACAAGAAAAAAAAAAAGCACAGATTTTATTTGATACACTAAAATAATCAAAAAAATCTGTGCCTAAAGACAATAATCCGTGTTTCAAAATATTATCCATGCTTTTCCTTCTTCTTGTATCAGGGCAACACCCAATATACTACCAAATAGTATACCTAAGTTTAAATCAATTTTGAAAGTAAAGATCTGGTTATTTTCAGTAAAATTAAAATTATTCATGTAAATAGTTGAAAATTTTTCATAATAGTCTCAATTTTTTCTGAAATTTTTTAGTTTTTTTGATTTTGATAATAAAATTCTTAAAAATTTACTCTATTTTTTGAGATGAATTTTGCAATTTGATCCTTCATTTTTAGAATTTCTTTTTGAATAATAGAACTTTAAGAAACCAACACCATATTTAATTAGGGTTTATTATTAGTTTCTTTGATTGATTAATGTATTGGTCTTATATAACAAAAAAACACGCTTTTTATTTTGAAACACGCCTTAAATTTTTTTGAACACTTTATTTTGACTACAATAAAAAATAAAATTTCGAATTCCAAGTTAGTCATAATTATAAATTTTATTATCAATTTATCTCTGTTAATAATGTTTATTCACAATATAATCAACATTAAGGAACTGAAAAATCATGTGGCTTTTGTATTGATTGTTTAAATTGATAGTATTATAATTTCTAAAAGTCGCTTATTGAGAAAGAAGGGTGTTTTTTTTGGAATAGAAAATTATAACTAAATGGATTTGACTACGAATTTTAGTTCAATTCAACATTAAGATATTTTTTGAACGAGCTAAAATCAAACAGTTTGGAGAAACGCTCACTTCACTCAACAATAAAAAATAAAATACGGAAAAATATACTGATGATATTGATACAGAAGTGCCCTAGTCTTTCTAGAATTCAAAAGATTAGAGTAAAATCAGTTATTTTGCCCAATTCTTTTAAATATTGGAAAATACAACCCAAAAAATAAAAAAAAAATTGTTTAAATAAAACTAAAAATCATTGTTTAAAGTCCAAATAATTGGAGATACGTTTAAAAGGTATTTTTTTAATTCGAATACTAAACTCTGTTTCAGTCAAAGGTGCCCAACGTTTTTTTCAAATATCAATTATTTTATATAATTGACCTTTGAAGAACAAATAAGAAATAAAGAGAATAATACACATCAAAGAAATGTTGATACATGTCTGAAAGAAAACTAATTAATCAATAGCTTTTCTTAAAAATTGAAAAACTCAAATTCTTAGTCCCCTATTGAGAAAAACAACAATGTTCATTTTGAACTTCTACTGGTATTTGAAACATAAATATGAAACATTTTTCACTTCATTTTCCTTACTTTTCTTTTAGAAATCAATCCCCCAAACAAAGTTTGTTGGTATTTGTGGTCTCTATTTGAAAAAGGAAATGAAAATGAAGTGAAAATTTTTTCCTATTTATTACTGGTATTTGAATAATAAATGGGATTTTTTTTCACTTCATTTTTAATTTCTCTTTTTTAAGAGAACATAGATCGAGAACCTTAAATTGTAACATAATCTCTTTGAGAACTTTATTTATAAAAAAAAAATATGGAAAAGGAAGTGAAAATTCTTTCCCATTTAGAATTCAAATACCAGTAAACAAATATCAAGATCAAAGATCGAATTGAATTGCAATAGAAATCAATAGATTTCTCAACAATCTTTACATGGTTTCAATGACATTAGAATAACACGTTTTTACCAAGTGACTATTGATCTTGTAATAAAAAATTTTTTGCAAATGAATGAGGTTTTTAAAAAAAAAATCGAAAAAAAAAAACAAAAATGTGAAAAAATGATTTCAATTTGGAAAATTTCCAAAATAAAATTTTTCTTCTAATATCTATGCAAACCCTTTAAACACGTGTATTATATCATTACAACTGGGCTCCTTTGACTGAAAAATAGTTTATAATTAGAATTTGAAAAAAACTATGTACTGGAAAAAAAATTGACAACTTGCTTATTATTAAATTTTTTGAAATATTACAAAAAATTCGATTATTCACGTGTTTCGTAAAATATCTTTAAAAATATTTTTCGATAAAATATATGTTATTTACCAATATTTTTTTATTAGAAGTGAAATTATTAAAAATTGAAAATTCAAATATTCTAAATTTTTTTTTCAGAAAATTATCTTATAATCATAAACTGTTATTACAAAAAATACCAGAGTTATTAAAAATTTGAAAAAAAAAAATACATTAATCAAGACAAGTTACCCCTCATTATATATATAATTTTTAAAATAAAAATATGAGGAAATTCATCAAAATGTCAAGGAAGTAGGTACATTTGTACTATTTTTGAAAATTTCAATTTTGAAAAAATCACTGTAAAAAAGATTTATTAGTACAATTGGGGATATTTAAATTTTGAAACCAAAATATATTACAGTTTACCACTGTATAAAAGAATAATACAAAGTCAGAGTTGAATCTATAATTTTTCATTTTCAACATCTTTTTTAATTAAATTTTTGGTTGTAGTAAATTAAGTTCTGGAATGAATTGTGTTTATGGGAATGTTTGAAATTAATCAGATAGTCCACCAAAATATACATAATTAAGTATACATTTGAAACAAATTTATTCTTTTTTTAAGATCTAAACAAGAAAGATCACCTATCCAAATAAAGTTTAGAAACCAATAATAAAAAAATCGGAAAAAATCCTATTTTCGAAGATATTTATTGGTTATTTCCTTAAATTCTATTAGAAAAACCAAGATATTGATTTGAATTCTTGCCCCATTACCATTGACAAATTTAATTTTTTCAAATAGTTTTTATGAAAATAAGTCAATTAAAAATAAATAATTGTACCTCAAAGATTGAATGAAAAAAAAAAATGAATTTTGAAATTCAGCAAAAATTAACAAATTTATCCCAAAAGAAAAAAATAGATTGTTCAAAAATTGAAAGCATGGTTTCTAATTATTTAGTAAAGGTGGAAATTTAATAGAAAATAAATAAATTGAAAATCAAATAAAAACATATAATAAATTATTATTTCTAAAGAGTTATTTTCATAGATATCCTATTTTCTTAAAACAATCAAGAATTAGATGAATTAAATGAAAATGAGGATTTTTAAAATTCATTATGGAAATTCTTTTGAAATAAAAAGTAATTTGTTTAAGAAAATTTTTACAAACAAAAGTATCCCCTCTGATAGAATTACAAATAAAACCCAGTTAAGGTGAAGAAACCGTATCAGATGTTACAGAAAAGATCAATAAATAAATAATTTTTATTTTTTTAACCTAATCAATTTTTTCATTTTTTTGAATTCCATTTTTTAATTGATATGTAAATATATAATACTATGAATATATCATTCCCATATTTTTGTTAAAAATTCCATTTATTTAGATAAGTAGATGATTTGAATAATTCAGTTTTATATTAACAATGACACTAAAAATTTGTAAATTTAACAGCTAAAAAAACAGTATTTGGCATTTCTCAAAAGATAAAAATTGTTGAATTTCTGTTGGAATTGAGAAAATCTATTATCTTTTGTAAAGAAAAAATTTTGGTGTCAAATAAAACTGGAATCATTAAACTCTTTCAAGGGTATTTTTGTTTTTAATTACACTCTTTTTATTGGGTAAATATACAACCAATTGCACTTTTAAGGTACAAACTTTCAACGAAATTTAAGGCTTCAAAAAAACTCAAATTAAATCACAAAATTTTTAATTTTTTTTTTACAATTTATTTGACAAGAATCTGAATTTTGTGCCTTAATTTGAGATTTTTTGAAGCCTTGAATTTCGTTGAATATTTGTACTTTAAAAGTGGAACTTATTGTAGTAATTACTCAAATATTTGAATTAAAATATTAAATGTTCATCTATAAAGAATAGTTGATTTGTCTCCTAAAATTAGGCGTTTTTCGGATTCTTGTTAAGAATTATTTCCAGGAATAAATACCTTTGATACAGTTAGTTCCACTTTTAAAGCACAAAGGTTTTAACAAAATTTTATGTACAAACAAAATTCCAAATTAAGGCATAAAATTCATTATCATTAAAATAATATTGGTAAAAATAAATACAGTCAGTTCCACTTTTAAAACACAAACTTTCATTGAAATTTAAAGCACAAAAAAATCTCAAATTAAGGCACAAAATTTCAAATTTTTTTTATTACAATTTATTTTTACTATAATTTGAATTTTGTGCTTTAATTTGAAATATTTTTGTGTTTTAAAATTCATTTGAAAGTTTGTATCTTAGTAGTGGGACTGACTATAATTCCCGATATTCAAATTATAAATAGAAAAACAAAAAAAAAAAAACCCCTTGGACTTTTTTTTTGTATGTGGTTTTAAATTCCATGTCAAAAACAAAAGTTTATATCTTTAATTACTTTTAGGTTCTTTTTTTAATATAAAGAGGTATATATTGCATGATTGAACTTGTAATGAAAACAAAGGGAATTTTTTATAAAGCCTTAAATTTTTTTATACAAGTTTGTAAGATCACAAATAAATCAAGTAAAACATATAAATAAATAGTAAGGTCTGAAAAAGGGTTGATTCCACGAAATTTTTTTTTTTTCAATTATAACTAAAAAAAATGAAAAAAAAAAAATAAAAGTATCAACAATTCAAGTATTATATATTAAATAAAGTTAATTCTGACTTATTTGATTAATTAGAGTATGTGTTGAGAAATCATCAGATTGTAATTAAAAAAAGATTATCAGATAAAAAACTTATTTCGAATTCTTAATAAATCCTGGAATATTGAGTAATTAAATAACTTATCCGAAAATAATCCTTAGACAAGATTTTTCATTGTAAATATTATGGAAATTTTTGCATAATTACTTAATAATTTCTTTCATATAAAAATCAAAATTTCAAAATTATAAACGATACACTAATTAGAATTATGACTAATTAAATTACACTTGTCCAAAATGGTATTCAATTAATTAAAAAACAAGAAAAAAATTAATATTTTCCAAATTCATATCAAACCTTAATAAAATTTGATTGTTTTTCAAACTAGAAAGATCTAGTTTGATTATCATATAATTAGATGGGTATTCTATATACACTACACTTTAATGTATTTTAGGTAGGTTTATTACTTGGTTTTTAAAAAAATTGGTTATTTATATAAAGGATTTTATTTAAAATTTCGTGGATATTATTAAGCACTTTTTCCAAATATTCACAATTAAAAATCTTGTCAGAGATTTTTTTTAATTTGTGGTATTGTTTTCATTACTAATAATGAAATAAAGATCAATTGTTAAATAAATAAAAGATTACACATTTTAATCAACTGTCCAAACCTTTAATGTCCAAGAACAATAGGAAAATCAGAACAATTTTTGTTTTTTAGTTTTTCCTTCTTGAACCCTTTCTGAAATAATCAAGATAAATAAAAAAGAAAATTAAATTCAATTATTGTGTAAGACAAATAATTGTTTTGAATCATTTACAACTTGTAAACTTGAATAATCTCTTATTAAAAGAGAGTATAATATTAAAATTAATTTCATTTCTCTCCTTTGCTGGTATTTAGCATTCTACATGTATAAAATTTCAACTCTTATCTTTTTTTTTTATTCTGAAATCTGAATGGTTTCATTTAAGATTCTTAGTTCGACCAAAATATACCTATGGTGATGAATGAAAAAAAGAAAGAATCAAAAAAATAATTAGAATCAACTAATTACAAACTATTTCTTTTTGAAATTATAAATATCAAAGTAAAAAGTGAAAAGAAAACTAAAGTTAAAATTTTTTCTCATTTCTTCAACAAAAACAGGTGTTTTTCCAATAATAGTTTTGTTTTTTCCTCTTTGATATTTGTTACTAAAAGGAAAAAAATCACTTAAAGTTAGTTTATAAATCGCATTTAAAAGTAATTTGGGAGATGATTGAAATAAATTTTCCTTCATTGTCTCTATTCTTTGACTTTTGTTTAAAATTCATTAAAAACAATTAATCTTGTAAATAAGTGATCAAAAATTTGAAATCCACAACAGGAATTAAGAAGCTTAAATTTCCTTTTGTGTAATCTACAAGAGAAATTTTTGCCAATAAATAATCTCTGACTAGTAACAATTTTTTGGTGTTTTCAAATACAGACAAATAATTTGAAACAAGTAAGGTATTACAAAAGCCATAAGATTTTTAAGGATATTTCAGGAAAAAAATCATTCATTTTTTACTCTTTTTTGACTTTGGTAATGTTTTTTGAAGTAGTTGTACAAGTTTTAAGTTTTAAAAGAGAAACTATCAAAATTAAACATGACACCACTCTTCAAGAAATTTTGAAGACTGTTATGGAGCGAAATAATCTGATGGGATCATATTCATTAAGTTACAGAAACCAAAAATTGGAGTTATCACATTCTTTCCAAAAATCTGGTGTTCCTAATCATGGAATGATTAAATTAAAAGCGACAAACACTTTAAACAAAATTCGAGTAGAGGTCACTTATGAACCCAAAACCACTGAAGCAGACGAAGAAGAAGAAGAAGAAGAAGAAAAACCAAAAACAACCACAAATAGAGAAAAATTTATTTATAAGGTAACGAAGAAGTGCAACTTGTGGACAATTCTAAGATCAATAAATAAAAAAAGAGTTAAACTTGGAAAATATGATTTTTTGGAACCCCTCGAGAAGAGTGATCAAATGGATGAAAACAAAAAAGTACTTGTTCCTATCTTAATATTGAATAAGAACTCTACTTATTATTCCAGCGAGAAGAGTTTGAGAACTAGCACTCTTGAGAAAATGGGGGTTACTTTTGGAACATGCAATTTGACTTTGAGATTTGACTATCAACCCCGAAACGAATATAAAAATTTTCATCATAAAAATGCAGATCAAGATCAAAAAGGAAAAGAACAAAAATTGAATAATAGTGACATGGACATCAACAGTCAATCAAAATTCGTAAAAATGTATGAAAATTTAAAAAAAAAACAAGAAAAAAAACAAAATGAAAAAGAAATTTCACTTCAAAAAGAAAAATCAAGAATCAATAAAATCAAGAAAAAATTACTCTAATCAAGAATAATTATACTCTTTTCTCAAATGTTCTTATCTTTAATTAAATCAACAAAAAAATCATAAAACAATTTTGATCATATACTTTTAAATTCTGATTATTAGGTATTTTTGAATCAAATTTTTAAAAATAAATGTTATCAATTGATCCGATAATTAATCACAGGACCTTTGACTAAATAAATAAACTATATTCCAAAAATTTGGACATAGTTTAAACAGTGGAAAAGAGCATCAATACTGCACTTTAAATCCAATTTGGAAAGAATTTTGATTTTACAAATTATTTCATTTTTTGTCTTTTTTGTCTTTTTTGTTTTCATTTCCATTTTCCTGTTACTTAATCTGTTTCGTTAGATCTGGAATTTTTTTTACGATGGTTGATAGAATGTTCGTGTTGAGTTTCTTAAATTGGAAAATAACATACAATTGATCCATGGTATCTAATTGGTTGATCGAGCAACAATTTAGGTGTAATTTTAACAAATTCACCAAACATTTTTTGTTCAAACTCGTTCATTTCAACTTTTTTTATTATTTTGTATGTACTTGTATTTTTTATTTTTTCGTTTTACCTTCAGTTTCAAATTTAAGACACAAACTATCAACGAGATTTAAGGCACAAAAAAATCTCAAATTAATGCACAAAATTTGAAATTTTTTTTTACAAATAATTTTACTAGAATCTGAATTTTGAGTCTTAATTTTGAGAATTTTTTTGTACCTTAAATTTCGTTGAAAGGTTGTGCCTTAAAAGTGAAACTGGTTGTATGATTTTTCTTATCTCGCTCATTGAAAAAATTTCTTCTAAATAAAGGATTTGTAAACCATCATAAATTCTTTTAATTTTCTATTAATAAATTTCTCCTTATTTTTTTTTTGGATCTTTGAACTTTTTTCTCAATAAATAAAAACATAAATTGTAATTTAAAAAGGGTGGAAATTATGTTGTCCAAATAGAAACTGTTCTTCAATGTAAACATAAATAAAAGTCTGATATTTGTTGATTTTTGGGAGAGGAGTAATGTGGCTTAAAGGTATTAATAGCATGCTGCAATTCGAATGGGTGATTTATTTATATGTTTTGAATATCAAAATATAAACGGAAGTATTTTTCTGAAGGATCCGTGATTTGAAAATATACAATATGTGGAATATACAAATTCAAAACTGTAAAATGAATTATGGAATTTTGACTGTAAAGTATGTTTTTTTGGGTTACTTATCAAACAAAATATAAATATTTTACAAATAAATAAATTGTTATTATCAATGAAAGCATCTACTGTTTAAAATGATATTAATTATTTAATTATAATTTATTATTTTTAATAAAAATATAATATAATATTCGAATTAAGGTGTTTAGAATTAAATAAACCATTGATCAACAATTTTTTATATTCACTTTTAATAAACGAATTAACAATGTTTTATTATATATATATATATATCAATCTTTTTAAAGATTTTTTTTGAGGTTATTTATTTGTAGAAAGGATTTTAAGTTATTGGGAACATCTAAATGAATGAGAACAAAGGTGTGAATTTTTATTTGTTTAATAACGTTTATTCAGTGTGATATATTGATAATTCTGTTGATTGTGATTTCGAGTGTGATCCTTTATATTTTTTTTTAATTTTTATTATTTTTGTCCTGAGAATATCCGTTGGTAAAAATATAGTAAAAATAAAAAATATGTTGATGGTCGGATATTTTTTGGGATATGGGTACTAGACACGCGAAGATAATAAAATCATTTAAGAATGTGTTAAATATCAAGTAAATGTGAATTAAATGAAAATAGAAAACAAAATGTCTCGGGGCACGATCATAAAAAATAAATGTGTCTTTAGTAAAAATATTCAAAAAACTTGATTAGTTTTGTCTATCCTTAGGATATCCCCAGGAAACCCTATTAAATTTAGTTTTTCCAGTAATGTGTAACAAGGGATATCCTCGGGACGGCTGTTTTTTCTTTGTCATTTGAATATCTATTTTTTTAATAATTGGTTTGTAAACAAATGACTGAATACATTTTGTTAAGATTAATTATCAAATAACATTTTTCATTATTACCAAACGATCACTCTTCGAAAAAAAAATATTCTTAAAAAAAAAATAAAAAATAAATAAAAAATTCTTTTTTATTTTTTTTCGAAATTGTGTCAAAATTTTTCTAGATCCGACTGTAAAAAAATTTTTAAAATCCAAAACTGTTCCACTGGTAAAAATAAATATATGTTTTTTTTGTTCACTTACAAAAAAAAAAATTTTTTTTTTCCGACCAGTGGCAAAGTCAAGATTTCGAATTATTTTTGTTTTGTAAATTTTGATTAGGAAAATATAAGGTTTAAAAATCAAATCAATTTGACCAATAAATCATTATTTCTTAAGAAAAATCAAAAACAAAATCTGATTTGTTTTAAACTTAAACTAGAATTAGATAATTTAAGTGAAAATAGGAATTTAAAATATTAATTTTCAAAATTCTTTAGAAATAAACAGTAATTTGTTTCTCAAAAATTTTCCAAAAGTTTTTTGTTTCAAGAATTAAAAATAAAGTTGAGCCAATAAAAATTAATTGTATCAAATATTTCCAATAAGATCAAGAAATGAAAGATTTTTTTTCAATTAATTAATTTTTTCAATTCTTCTGATTTTCATTTTGAAATTGTTCATAAAATATATTATCCTAAAATGCGCAGCATTTCTTATATGTAGCAAATATAAATTTCTTTAGTTAAACAAATGTTTTTAATAATTAATTTAGTAAGAAACTAAGAGAATGTAAATTTGTTCAAATTACCTTACCCCCTTAATTTTATACACAAAATTCAATTTAAAATTACGATTTAAAAAAAATATAACAATTTAGAAAGCAAAAACATTTTTTTCTTATTTTTAAAGATTGAAATACAGTATTTGTCAAAATACAAAAATACAGTTAAAGGAATTCTTCGAATACTTTATTATTTTGAATAATTATCAAATATCAACAGTCAAGCATTTTAAACAAAAGAAATATATTTTTTGATGGCGTATTACAATAATTGTTACTTCTATTAAATTAAAATTAAGAAAAATAAATTTTATCTCCTAGTTCAATAAGTAAAAAGCTAAATCAAACCCCAAGACTATTGTTAACAATTCTAATTGATCTCTTTTCATACCTTTTGTATTTTTCTCCAATTGACTGAAACAATATTCTGTAATTTTCAATAAAAATTATCATTTGTGAAATCGAAAATAACAGTCTAGTAAATTTAACCCTGAGAAACCATTAGATTTTCAAACCAACTTTAAAAAAAGAGATTAAATATTCATCAAATATTTTGTTTGAAGAGAATATTTAATCATTTTTTTCATTAGAAGCAAACAAAAAACAAATCTCAAGAAGAAGCAAAAGTTCCCTTTTCTGAATTTACCAAAAATTTTAATGGGTAACCAAATTGATTTGAATCAATCAAAACAGTTAACAATAAAATTATTCAAAAAACAGATTCATAAAAAAGTCACAACAAAAAAAGCATATTTTTATTGTGACGAATTTGGGAGGGCTACAGAAATCAATACTGCTGCGTGTAGCATCTTAAAACTGAACCACAAGAATTTCGTTGGCTTTTCTGTACTTGACCATTGTCCGAAAGATCAAGCGCACCTGGGGGTTTCAACAGAAGAGTATTTTTTCTCGTTGTTTCAAAGATCGATCAAAAGAGACAAACAGCAAACACCAAAAAAGAATCAAAGCAAAAAACAACCAGAAAACCGCCAAACACAACAAAAAAAAAAGGTAAGAATCATTCTGAGTTTTCTGAATCGTTTGTGTTCGTCGATTCTGCAATCAAATACCTTCCAAATTCAAAAAAAGGAAAAATTTGATGTTGTGGAAAATAGAACTTTTTCGTTTCTTCTTTCTGAAGAAGAGTCAAAGACCAAAAATGGCAATGATCCAAAAGATCACATTTCAAAAGATAAACAAAAAAATGTCCAAAAAAAACAAGGCTTCAATTTAATTTGGGTTGAATTGCAAGTGCAGCCTTTTAGTGTTGAAGGCATTTTCTATTTTGAAGTAAAAGTTCGAAAAATTGAAAAGCCAAGCGAACTGATTTCCAAAAGGGCCAAGATTGAAGAATTTAAAAAGGAAATCAGCAAACTACAAAAGGAGTCAAAGACCCGACAAAAGGAAACGCAACGAAATCCACTTACAAACGAAATAACGCAGATTAATGAAGAGATCAAATATAAAGTGAAAGCAGTCAATGAGAATCTCGAAAGGAACAAACAAAAAAAAGAAGAAATTTCTGAGATTGAAAAAGAAATAAGTGCAAGAAATCAAATTGTGAATGATCCAAATCTTGAAATGGATTCTGCAATATACCAAATCGGCAGAAAGACGATAGATGTTATCATTAGTGATTTAACTTTTCAACAAAAGAAATTGTTTTTTCAGATCAGAAAGTTAAGAGGCTTAAGGATGTCTCAAACATTCGATTTAAAAATTCGAACAACACAATTGAGAATTGAACAGCAATATAAAGAAAAATCCAAAATTAATTCTGACTATGAAAGATTAGATAAAAAAATCAATGATCTGGAAATTGGATTAAAGAAAATCAAAAATTCGCGTACTATATATTATTTAAAGCAACCGAGATTTGTAGAGCAAGAAAAAGTCAAAAAATCCATTAACGAGACTTTAGAAATTAGGAAGAGGCAAGCTGATTATTGTCTAAAAAAAATCCAAAGCCGTGTCACCTTGTCCTCTGTAGAAGATGAAATATTAGCACTACAAAAGAAACTAAGATCAATTATAAAGAAAAATAATGGAATGAAAAGTAAAATAAAGAAATTACAGCCACACCCCAGCCACAAAACCATTAACAAACATAACCACAGCCGCAACCCCGGTCACAGACACGGACACAGGCACAGACACAGCCACAGTTACAATTTGTTAAATAAAAAGTTAATTGGCCAGAAATCATTGAAAAGATTTAAGAGTTTCAGTATTGATAAAGATATCATTTTTGAGAATTTTAAAAACCATTTATCATCTTCTGGAAAGGTGAAATCACAAAACACAAATAGTGATACAAAAAAGGATTTGAATACAAAATTAAATTTTGATCAAAATATGTATTTATTTCTTTCATTCTTTTTTTCTTTCCTTCTTTCTTTCCTTCTTTCTTTCTTTCTTTCATGATGAAAGTAATTTTAAAAAAGTCTGTCAAAAACAGTTTTTAATACAATCCTAAAAATAGATCTGTTTGTTGACAAACCTTTTAAATGACTCTCTTTGTAAAATTTTTGGTCACACTTTTTTGAAAATGGATTTAAACAAAATTTTTTTATTTATTTAATCTATCCATTTCTGCTTTGATTCTTTATTCTTTTATGATATTTTTATTATTACATATATTTATCTAATAATAACTAAAAATCCAAACAATTATAATCTAATTTCTTCAAAAAGCGATGTTCCGTTCACAATCGAGAGTTCACAGTTGTCGAATAATGCCTTGTTACCCAAAATCAGCAAATTTTCTGAATTTATTCAGGTACCAATTGCAATAGATTATTTTAAAACATTTCTAGTTGGAATATACAAACAAGATTATTTATATATGCTTTTAGAATTAAAAGAATTAAAAAAATATTACACTAATGAAGTAATCCTCCATTCATCCATTCTTTATTTATTTTTTTTTTTTATTAATAGATCTTGTTGTTAATTAATTTACTTGTATATTTCTTCCCCAACATCTAGTCTCACAAAATTAATAATTTTATTCAAATTATTTAAGCAATTTTAAAAGTGTTTTTTAGATTCAACCTTATTTTAGAAAACTAAAACAAGTTTGAAATGTTTTTAATGATTGGGTCTATTTTAGATGCTTTTTTGAATAGATAGTTACGAATTTATTCACTTCAAAATTCGTCTCTCTAACAGACAAAGCGTATTTAATTTAACACTTAATCTTAAACAATAAATCAATTAAATTTGAAATTTTTTAGAAATTTAAATTTTAAGGGAACTTGAAAAAAAAGCTAAACAGGGAAAAAAGTTCAATATGATTTTTAATTGGGTTGATTAAAAGAACCTGAAAATGAAAAATAAAATCTATTAAAAGATTTTCGGAAAAAAGTAAAAAAAAAAATATTAATTTATTGAAATATAAAACCAATTTTAAAAAGAAATTTGAAAATTCAGAAATCAAATAAAAGGATTAAAGTAACTTATATTTTATTTATTTTTCCACCTTACGGATCGAGTAATTATGGTGAAAAATAATTGTTTTGAAATAGAAAAAAAAAAAATTATCAATTTTTTTTTTTTTTTATTTTTGAAGGGAGGAAATTAATTTCCTCTTACAACCCTGATTTCTAAATTTTTGTTTAGAAATTTTAATAAAGAATAATAATTATCCTTTTCATTAACTAATTACAAGATGAATAATGAATCTTTGTTTCGAATAATATCAAAGATATTATTCTTATTATTTTTGTTAATTTGAATTCGTTTTTTAATCCAAATTGTTCGATTTTTTTCATAGGATGGGCAGTCCCATAAAAAATGATCGATATCTTCAATGATTTCTAGGTTTAAATGTTTTTTGCATAGGTTGCATTATTTTGTTTTTATTTTATTCTTATCATAAACATAAGAATATCTATTTAGATAATTTGTGAAATTTCTTAGTTTTAAGATGGAAGTAGAGTCCTTCCATTTTAAAAAAATTATCAATTTTTATAAGTATCTTAATGTCAATTAAAAACAAATTAGTATGAAGCACTATCGATCTCTAATAATTAACAATGAAAAACAGGTACTTTTTTAGAAAAAAATGCCAAAGGTAGACACTCAATTTCCAATTTAAATTGTTAGAATAAATAATTTTCAAAACAATTTTTAGTTGTGTTATTATTGAAGTTTCGCTATTTGGCGCTTTTTGAGATCTTGTAGATTTTTTTCATTTTTTTCATATTTAACTATTCTCAAATGGTTATTTTAATCTAAAGAAAATTACAAAATCCTTACTTTGCCAAATGTAGATGTTCACAAAATAACCACAAATTAGAATTAAATCGAATTAAATTGGCTGTAGACTGAAAGAAAACAATTATTTCAAATTGAAGAAATTTAGGCATTTGGAAATTAGAAAATAAGAAAAGATTAATTTTTGTAAGTTATCCTTCAAGCTCAAAAATCCTAAAATTCCAATCATTTACTAATTGCCTAAATAGGTATTTGTGTGCAATATATAAAAACTCAAATCAATTTTGTCCTCTATGTTTAAAACATAAACAGAAAGAAATAATAGAAAATATTGATCAGTTTTTTATGCGTGATTCCGTCCTATGAAAAAAATAGATTAATTTTATCAAATAAATTAAAAGAAATAAATCTTAATGAATTAATTTTAAACCAAAATAGTTTGAAATTATTTTCATTAATTAATAATCGTAAAATCTATGATTCTATTCTTAAATTTCTGAAAGGAAATCAAGTATAAGAGTAACTAGAGTGTAATTTACACTTCTTCAATAATAAAAAAAAAAAAGAAAAGATGAATTGTTTTTTAATTATTACAATATTTGCATTTGTGACTTTTTTAATTAATTTTTTTTTTGCATTTTTTTTCTTGAGCATCCTATGAATTTTTGGAAATGGAAATCATTTCATCTATTTTTTGTTAATTGTATTTTTTGTCATTGAGATCCCAAGATTGTTTTTTTGATATTTGAATTTTTCTCATTTAGATCCTTTTATACTTTTTTTTTTGTTATTTTAATTTTTTTGCTAATTGTGATCCTTTTACATCTGTTTTTTTGTTATTTGAATTTTTTAAATTTAGAATAATGTGCAACTTTTTTTTCTTTGGATTTTTTGTTCATGGAGATTTGATGATTTTTTTTTATAATTTGAATTTTTGGAAATGGAAACATTATAATTTTTTTTTTTTTTAATTGTATTTTTTGTCATTGAGATCCCAAGATTGTTTTTTTGATATTTGAATTTTTGTCATTTAGATCCTTTTATACTTTTTTTTTTGTTATTTTAATTTTTTGCTAATTGTGATCCTTTTACATCTGTTTTTTTTTTATTTAAATTTTTTCAAACAAAGAAAGGGTCAATTTCATAATATAATTTTTTGTTAAAAGCCACTTCTTGGGTATGGAACAAATACACAGTATATGACAAGTCCAATTAAAAATAATTTTTTTTTGTAAGGAATTTTTGAATTTGAAATTTTAATAAAAAAATAATATATTGTGATCTTTCGAATTTTTTTTACAACCGGATTATCATTTGAATAAATGGTTTTTAATTTTTCAATTTTATAGATTTAAGGGTCTACCATTTACCGTGGATTTGCTCCATACCCAAGAAGTGGCTTTTAACAAAAAATTGTATTGTGAAATTACCCTTCTTTTGATTGACCAAATTCAAATAACAAATAAAAAATTTTGAGAGGGTTTTAATTGGCAAAAAAATCAATAAAAAATAAAAACTGAAAAAGAATTTTCAATGGCAAAAAATTCAATTCAAAAAAAAAGTTCAAAAGCCTTCTCAATTTCAAAAAATCAAATTTTGAAAAAAAAAATTACTTGTTTCTTTTTGTTAATTTCCAAATGGTTAAATTTCTTTAATTTAAAACAAATTGTTTTCTTTAAGTACACAATCAATTTAATTCGATTTAATATAATTTGTGGTTATATTGTAACTCTCTATATTTGATAAAGTAAGGATTTTGTAACATACTTGAAAAAAAAATAACTCATTTGAGAATAGAAAAAATATGAAAAAAAAAATCTTCGAGATCTCAAAAAGCGCTAAAGACCAACACTTCAAAAATAACACAACACAGTTGTTTTCAAAATTATATATTCTAACCATTCGATTGGAAATTGAGTGTCTCTCTTTGGCATTTTTTCTAAAAATGTACTCGTTTTTGATTGTTTGATTTTTGGAGATCGATCGCGCTTCATAGGTTGGATAGTTTTTGATTGGTATTAGGCACTCATAAAAATTACAAAATTTTTTTAATCCATTTCAGAAAATTATTTTTCAACCGTAATGACTTGACCCTTAAAGTTTAATTTTCGAATCATCAAAAATCATTGATAAAGTTTAAGATTTTTTATTGAAATCTTAAAAAAGGTAAATTTTACAAAAAAAAAAAAAGAAAATAATTCGTTAAGTAAAAAGTCTGTTACTTTAGAATATCATCGATCATTTTTTTTGCAAAACGTGTTTATTTGTCTTTGATGGGCAATTTGTGGATTGAATTATCATCATTTTCTTTTTGAAAAGAAGTAAAAATAAGAAGAGGAAAAAATGAAAAACAATTCCAATTAAGTAAAAATATAACAAATTACAGTCTACGAATGTATAATTAGGAAAATTGATTTTGGATTCTGGTTTAGTCTCATCAAATACCGATATATTAATTCCGACAATAGTTAGAAAAAATATCAAAAAATAAATTACATTAAAATTTTTCATTAAAATATTTTAATAAATATTGTGGTTTTTTATTATAAATATTCAAAAGGTTTTTTTTTTCTTCCAAAAATCCATTTTCATGATTATGATATTATGTATCAACAAATTTATAAAGATTAGATTTGCTTGTCTTTAATGAAATATTCTTTAACTCAACCTATTACTAATTTTCAAATGAGAAATGATAAAAATCTCCTATTGTGTGTAACTTTGGACAAGTATTGGAATGAACTACACCCCAAGTCAAAATCGTAACTCACCAGAAATAATAAATTGAATATATATATATATATCCTTTAGTATACAATAAGAACTAATTATTACATCTTATTAATAATTCACTTTTAAATTATTCTAAACATATAATAAAGGACTTATATTTAAAAAATTAAAAAAAAAACTCAAAAAAAACCTAAAAAAAAGTGAGTCAAAATTTTTGAAATGAGCATTACAGATTTTATTATTTATGAACTTTTGCTGAAAAAAGGTTCACAAAAAAATTTTTTGCTAATAATTCTCTGAATTTTCAAAAGCTTTACATCATCTCAATTTTCTTAATGATTTATAGGTATTTTCAAAGATCTTTTTTTTTTTACACTTGATCTTTTGTAAAAAAAAAAGAATCAAAACAAGAAAAAGAAAATCAAAAAAAATTAAATTAAAAAAAAAAAAAAAAAGAAAAACAAAAAGAATACAAAAAAAATCTGAAAAAGCAAAAAAACGATTGTAATCAAAAAATTGAAAAATTTTTTGTTAAGAATATGGTATAAAACCAAAAAACCACTTTCAAGAACATTATAAAGATAGTCACAATTTTTGAAAAATAGTTTATTTTTTAAAAAATTGATTTCCTTTTGGTTTTTCACACAATAACATTCTAATTTATACTGTTGTTGATAAACAAAGTATTTCCAAAAAGTGAAATCTAAAAAGAAAATGTCTCAGATAATATTTTCTTTTTAATGAATTCTATTTGTAAATTGATAATAAAAAATTTAAAAAGAATTCTAATAATCATAATTGAATCAGTACCTATTGTTTGAAATTTTATATTACTAATTTACGAAATAGAAGTACTTTAAAAGAACAAATTATTTTATGAAATGTTAAAAAAAGCTGCACAAAATTTTCGGAAATACCCTATAATCAATAATTTTAACAAAATAAAAACAGTAATGGAAAAAAATAAATGTTTTAAAAGTTCTCTATTTTAAGTCAACTTTATTATGGTCTCGAAATATTTGATTTGACACATAAAGATTTTGAAAGTATAGAGATATTTATCAATACATTAGTTACAATTTTTTTACATATTAAAATCCATTCCTCACAGTTAATTTATAAAACTGAAGCAAAAATTGATCTACTAGATTAAAAATCGATACAGAAAAAAATATAAATTAATTGAAAAATTAGAAGTCTTAAATTTATCTAAAATTAAAAACAGGTCTAAATTTTAGAATAATTGAAAATGGGAATATTATCAATTTAATACCGAGAAATTAAAATTATTGGATTTAAAATTAAAATAATTTTTGATTCACCAAATTAGGAAAATTCGACGAGTTGGAAAGTTCAACAATACCTAGAAATTATAAAACAACAAAATTAGAATTTCAAACTGTTGTATTGTAGAGTAGTGAAGAGCTTTTCCACAATTCAGGGGGGTGGAGTAAAATCAAAGATTTTTCTGCATTCTTTTGAATTCTGGAAAAGCTAACGGCGGTTTTCTTGAGGTTTTCTGTTTTGTTTGTCAAGTTCCTAGTTTTTTTTTTTTTTTTTTGATTTAACAAATAAAAAGAGAACTCAAGAAAACCAAAATACACCCTGTTTTTTAAAATAAAAAAATTTTTAAGAAATTTTTTAATTTCTAAAATTAAAAAAAACCTAACAGTAGATTTTACAGAATTCAAAAGAATTGGGTAAAATCTTTGATTTCACAAATAAACAGAAATTAAAAACTCTAATGGTGGTTTTTTTAATTAAAAAGAATTGGTTTTAAAATCAAAGATTTTCCTCTATTCTTAAAAATTCTGAAAAATCGAACTGAGTTTTTTTTTAAATTTAAAAAATAAAAATAAAATTTAAACTGTAAATTTTGTGATTTTTTTTTTGTATATTAAGAAAGTAAATTGATTTAGAAGAATAAATGAGTAAACTTAGCGACTCTGCTAAAACTGAATATTTATATGAGGAAAGCAATACCCACTCGTCAAAATACAAAATAATAATAATAATAATAAATTTCTGTTTAATTTTTATTTTCTGGCCTAGTCCCACAAACAACAAAAATTAATTATTTTTTAACTTTATTCTTCTTAAAAATATTGCTTATTAAACAAAATAAAAAAAAAAAACAATAGAATGCTGAAGAAATATGTGATGACTTTATTAAAAAATTTTTTTTGGAAACCGCTCCATTTTATATAGATATACCAAAAAATATTATTGAAGATATTTTAAACGAATGGGAAGTATCAGAGTATTCTTTAACATTATTTGACAAAGCAGAAAAATACATTGAAGATTTATTTGTTGAAAAATATTTTCCTGCATTCCAATCAACAATTTATTATCAAGAATTACAAAAAGTAAAAAATTATGATGAAACTAACAATGATCAATACAAAGAAGGCGTCTTCATTTCAGAGAAGAAACAAATCGGAATACTAAATGGAAAATATTTTTTTAAGGGAAATCCAAGATCACCAAATCTACTTTTAGAAAATTTACTAAGCAGCTTAATTGAATTATTAACTGAAAATTTTTCTTATAGTTTAGGTATTATCAATTGTGAGCAGTTATCACTCTCTGAAGCTTATAAAAAGTTTCAAGTTTCATCATCAGAATTGCAGAAAATTAGGTTGGAAAGATTAAAAACTTTAAATGGCCCTGAAAAGACGTCGTTCTTTTTAAATTTATACCATACAATCTGTATACATAGTTTAATTGAAAATAAAATTCCAAATTCTCCAAATTCGTTAAATCGATTTTTCAAGCAAAGTAAATATAATTTGGGATCATTTTTCATTTCTTTATCAGACATCGTATATAGAATCTTTCATTTGAGAAAGAGTAAAAAGAAAAGTACAAAAAAAAAAAGGGCCCTTTTAAAACCGTTGGCAATTGATATACAAGATATTAGAATAAATTTTGCATTAATTTCGGCAACAGAACAAACTTGCCATTTACAAGTATACACACCTGAGAAATTGGATTCTCAATTAAATTATGCAACAAAGCACTTTTTAACAAAAAATATTACAATAGATACTGAAAAGAAAATTATTTTACTTCCCTATATTTTCGATCAAAATAATTTTCGTTTCTTTAAAAAAAAATCAGAAATTATATATTTGATCAGAAATTTTTTTGATTTTTTGGATCCAATTAGTTTGTATTTTTATAGCATCAAATTTGTGAAACGTAAAATAAAACCGATAATAGAATTTGGTTAAACTCTTCTCTTTCTCTTTTTTTTTTATATTTAATTATTATTTAACAATTTTTGTTTTTTGAATTTAATATATATATATATATATATATAGAATATCATTTTTTTTTTTGTATATTTAATAAAAATTTTCCAATAAAGATATAAATTAAAATAAAATTTTTTTGTCTTAATATTTTATTTCTCTTAATTTTTTCTTCAGGGTGTTAAAACATTTTCCCATTTTACAAAATTTTAAATGTGAGATTTTTAATGAAAAAATTATTTTTTGAGTATCTCTAGATATTAAAAACAAAATACCATTTGGTACTCTATTTGTAAAAAAAAACATAGTAAACCGGAGCTGAATCTTTTAATTTTTAAAATCGAATAGCCTTTTTTTTGGTGAAATTTTGGTTTTTTATTTTTGGATTTTTAATTGAGAAATGTGTTCATCTGGAAATTTGTAGTTAAAACTAGGAGAAAAACAATAAAATAGACCTGAGAATGTTTATATTCGAAACAAATATTTTAATTATTAAAAATCTATAAGAAAGGTCACTATTTCCGAATACATTTATTGAAAAAAAAAAAAAACAAATTACCAAACCAAATATAAATAAGAAAATTTATTTGTTTTTTATAATAATACATTTGAAGAGTTTAAAGAATAATAAAAAAATAAATTACCGATGATTCCTTTTATTAGTCAATTAATTGTAATAAAATTGATATGCAATTAATACTTTTAATAATTTTGAAATCAAAGGACAAATTTAAAATTGAGACTTTTTAGAAATCTTATTATTATTGAAGAAGTCTGAATATCATCTCTAGGTGGAATTTTACTCAAAATTCATTTACAGAAATTTAAAAGTTAAAAGAATAGATTTCATGATTTTTTATTGGTTAGAGATACCAAAATTATCTTTTTGATTTGAAAGACAATAAAAGAAAAATTAACAAAAAAGCAAAGAAAAGAACCAAGAAAAAAGATAGAAATATTAATATGTTGATAATCAGTATTTGGTTAAGATAATAATAATAAAAAAAAAAAAAACTCAATTTTTGTAGTTAATTAAGAACACTTAAAATCACCGAGATATTTTAGCAAAATTTAATTTGATAATTGCTCATGAATTTTCTTTTTGTGATCTTTTTTTAATAATTATAATTTCATTCAATTTGGAAACAATCTTGATTCTGTTCAAATTTTAAAAAAAATTTTCTTCTTTTATATTTTTATTTCCACATTATTTCAATTACTTAATTGTTTGGTTCAATCAATTTTTTATTTTTTAGATATTATGTTAAAGTTTAGTTCTTTTAAATTCAAGAACTCAAAAAAAAAAAAAAAAAAAAAAAAAATAGTTCAAATTTCTAACCTTTGGATCGATATATATTTGCTAAATAGAATTTTTACACATTCACCAATGCATTTTTTTTCGCCACAGCATTTTTGGATATTCGAAGCATTCCTGAAAATACCCTAAAAATAAAAAAATCTTTGAAAATTTATTTACCACTTAAAATGGGATTTTGCAGATATTTTTAGAAACTGTAATTTTAAGAGATATTTATGATAAAATAATACTTTTATTTTGAGATAAAATATTTTTTTGTGGTTTTTCTACAATCCCCCCTGAGTAGTTTTTTTTTTTTTTTTGGTGTATTTTAATATGTTAGGAATTATTAGGGGTAATCGTATGCTTATTCCATGTAAGTTTGTAGTTAGTGTATGCTGTTTTGTATTTGGTTGGGTGTGTGTTTTTTGGGTTATATTTAACAAATTCTCTTATGGGATGAAAAGTTAAAATAAATTTTGGCTTTGGAACAAGGTATATGTTGTGTCTGTGTGTATGTACGATTAGATATTACTAGGTTATTTTTGGATTGTGTTTAAGATTCCAAAATTATGAATAATTATTCATATTTAGTAATTTTCATTACAATAACATTTTCTCTTCTTTGTTAATACCATTTATATATGATCATAAATGTTAAAAACATCCAATATACCAATTATTTTCACAAAAATGTTTTGAATACTATTCCAAAAAATGTATCATTTCCCATTTTGGATTTTCCAATAAAAAAAAAATTTTTTTTTTTCATCAAATTCCAATTTTTACATTAAACTGGGTGTTTTGGCACTACAATAGTTTCTTCTAAGTTTTTAAAAAGGTATATTTTGTTTGTTAAACAAAATTTGAGTATTTTTTATTTTCAGGTATTTTCTGGGATATTGATAGATCCAACATTTTTATTTTATATTGATTTAAAATTATTTATTTTTTTCTTTGATATAGCAATTTTAAAAAGGTTGTAACTTTTTAAAAATCTTGTCTGTTGTATTCTATTTTATATAGGTGAAAACTTTTTCTGAATGAAAACTTTTTAAAAGTTTCGAAATTTTCATAAAGTGAATGCTCATCCCTTAAATGTGGTGTAGAGGTTGGAGTACCCAGAAAAGAACTTTTGTTAATGTTTTTTTTTTCACTTTTTTAAAACACAAAACTTTCTTAAAGTTTTAATTCTAGCAAAATTAAAAAAAAAAAAAAAAAAAAAGAACAAACTTTTTTAAAATGGATTTCTCGTCTGAATTTTCAATTTCATTGTTTCAAATGAATCTCTAGATGTGGTTTTGAAATATTTTAAAATTGTTTTTTTTGTTTTGTTTGTAGGCGATTGTTAATTTAAAATAATTATTAAAATTCCAATTGGTTAATTGTTCTAATTAAGTGTTTCTTAGAGAATTTATTTACTAAGAGTTTTTTTTATAAAAAAATTGATTTTTAGTTGTGAAAGATTTTAAATTCGAGTTTTAATTTACTTTTGTTTAATGAAAATAAATTAATTTTTGAATAATTCAAGTTTTTGAATTCAAAATGACTTTTTATTTTTCTTAAGGGGTTAGCGTCTACCAAGGAGAAGCCTCGGAACAAAGTATGTTGTTATTGGGTTTAACTAAATTAGTGCTACATGGTTCAAATGTCTCTAAAAAATCGATTAGTCAAGTAGTAATATTTGTTGATCTCTTCAATTAAAAATGATCTATGTATTAGTAAAAAACTCAACAATTTCAGAATAAAATCTGCATTTAGCCATAAATTTAAAGATTGAATTATCAATATTCAGACTACAAAGTCACAAAATATCTTTCTTAAATTTGTGGCGAAATATAGATTAGTTACTAAAAAATTCAGAATTTTTTTAAAAAATTAAATAATTAAAGAATAAATTTTTTTGACAAATTATTTTTCAAAATATGTAAATATATTGATGCTACGAGTACCTTTATCAAAAGCAAACAAAAATAATCAGTCTTTGTGCTTTTATGTTGATGATTATTGAGTTAATCTTTGAAATTAAAAAATTATAAAAATAGGTACTTTTAGAAGTTCTAAATCTAAATTATGTAATACCAGAATACTGTATTTTGGGTTTTTATTTTTAGATTTGGAAAAGGAATTAAAAAAAATTTTTTCAAAATGAAACTTTTCTAATAATGATCATTAGTAAAAAATGTAATAATTTATGGTGTAATAAGATTTATAATAGATTTTTTAGAACTATTTGAGACATAGTGCACTAATACCATTTACACCCAATTACAACATACTTTAATGATTGGTAAATCTATGGTGACGCTAACCCCTTAAGGTAAAAAAAATAAAATAAAATAAAAATTGTACTAGAGAAAATATTTTATTTTATAAAACTATTTTAAAAAAATGTGATAATAATAATTTTCAAAAATAACGAAAAAACAATTCATAAACTTATTTGAAACTATTTTTTCTTCGCACTTTTTTAAAACAATTTGAATAAATCTGAAGTTTGTTTCTTGAAAAACAAAAAAAAAAATACACGATCAAATTGTTATTATCATCAATTTATTTTAATGATTTTAAATTTAATTAAATCTTTAAAAAAGATGTTAAAACTCAGTTATGCTTTGAATATGCTGTACTGCAATTGTAAAGGATACAAAATAATAGCCACATTCACTTTTCATTTCGCTTTCATCTGAAAATGCTGTCAGGAATTCTGTTAAAGAATATAAATGATCGATTTCGCTATTTACAATAACATATTCAAAAATTGGTAAAAAATCGTCTGCGACTAAAACAGGATTATTGTTTTCTTTTTTGACCGTTTGGTATATTGATTTGGAGGATTGGAAAATAATTTGATGCTTTTCGTTTGGCAGTTGCTTTATATTTGAATTTAGAGTCTCTATCGCGTTTGTGCTTTTATGACTATTTTTATTTGTGTTTGTGCTTGTATTTGTATTTGTATTATCATTCTCATCCACGGTCCATTCATCATTCTCATTTGTATTTGTATTTGTATTTTTGTTTGTGTTTGTGTCCAGATTTTCACTTCTTTTGGAATCAAAATCTAAATTTAAATTTAATTTGGACAAAATTTTGCAAGGGTTTTTATAATTGGATTCTGAAACAAACTCCTTTTTTATTCCAAAAAATTGTTGGTCCTTTTTTCGTAGGTTTAGAATGATTTTTTTAATTTTTTCATCTTCCTTTTGAAATTTCTTTTGGAAGATTAATAATATTTGATCATATATTGGTGTTAATAACGATTTTTCCAAAATTGCATTTGCCGTTCTTTCGATTTGAGAATCTAAAATTTTCTTATCAACGCTTTGGGCGTCCCTAATACGTGAAACTATTTCACTGTATTTTTTTTTAAGTAAATGTGTCCGATATTGATCAATGCCACTTCGGAATTGTTTAGCATAAAAGTCAATATCCTCGAGCGATAATTCGGAAATATAATTTGACAGTTTTCTTAAAGAAATGCTTTCGTATTTGCTATATATTGTTGTCTTTAAAGCAAATTCAATCTTCTCATCAAGTTCTCGGTTTTCTAGCATGGCAATCCTTTGCCCATTGTTTTTTAATTTTAAATTTGTGATCGGCTTCACTCTCCTTAATTTTGGTTTGTTTGGCTTGGTTTCGAGTGTTAGGCCGCTTTCAAAAAGTAAATCAAATAAAACATCTTCACTTTTTTTTCTTTCTTTCTTTTGGATTTCTCTTCGACTTAATCTTTTTTTATTCTTTTTTTTAGATTTTTTAGCTTGATTGTTCGTAGCACTGTTTTCTAATCCGTCGAGTGGTAAAATCATAAACGAATTCCTGTTTTTACTCTTTTGTAATATTTTATTTTGAATTTCTGTTTGTTTATCAAGCCCATAATTCTTTTTAAAAATTAAATTGTGTGAATTGATTTTGAATACTTTTTCGTTTTGTCTTTTCTTGGTTTGGCTGCTTTGTTTTTGCACTTCATTTGATTTTGGATTGTTCTTGGTTAATTTATTTTTGAGTTTTAATGTTTTGTTCTCTTTATCTTTTGTGTTTTCAATTTTTAGCACTTTCTCTTTCTCTTTCTCGTTTTCGTTTTTGTTTTCGTTTTTGTTTTCTTTTTCTTTTTCTTTTTCTTTTTCGTTTTCTGATTCTTTTTCGTTTTCTTTTTCATTTTTAATTTTTATTTCTTTTTCATTTTTGGTTTCTTTTTCATTTTCATTGTTGTGTTCAAGTCGTTCGTCATTAATTAAAGAACCCAAAGTGTCTAAAGAAAAGTTTTGTTCTTGAAAATTAAATAAAATTTGTTTTTCCACTTGTTTTTCAAAAAGATCCAGCAAACCACCAGATAAGGAATAATTGGAAAAATTTATTAAATCCCTTGAGTATAACTGTGGTTTGTCTTTAATCGAAAGAGGGTCATTCTGTGCTTGGCATCGCTCGCTTATTTCACTTGCAAGCTCCATAACATCATAGTCACCATCAGATTCATAAGATCTTGTTGAATAATTTTCAAAGGTAAGCGTCAAGATCGAAGTAGATACGTGAACTTTGATGATGTTACTATAAATTCTTAGCTTGGAAACCAAACGCTTAAGTATCTTTGGGGAGTTGCGTGGTAAATCGGGAAAGTCAACAATGCCATTTGGCCTTAAAAGTAAGATTCTTTTTTGTTGTTTACGAACAGTGCCTTGTTTTAAGACCTTATATTCAACATTTCCAATTTGTTGGAGGATGTTATTGTATTGTTGTTTTAACATTCGAGATTCAGAATCAATTTTTGGCTTTTTTCCTTTTCTTTCATAAAGGATCCACTCCATTTTTTTGAAAAATTACAATTTAATTTTAGTGAAAAGATAAAATTTGAGAAAAAATGATTTGTTGAAACAACGAATTGAGAAAAACTCTAAAAGTGGATCTGGATTTATAAAATTGAAATTATAGAATGAGAAAATAATTATTTTTTCTTGTTTTCTCTTGAGTTGAAAGAAAATAAAATTATTTTTTAAGGGACTAGTAACTCTTTTATATTTTTTCTTACCAAGAGTAAATAGAGTAATTCTTTACACAAGGGTACAATTAAACCCAATATTCAAAACTTCATTTATCAACTTTAGAGAGATGACTTAATAAATTTAAAAGAGTTCATTTTTCCCTATTATATTTTCAATAAAACAGATTGATCCGTTTTTTGTATTCGAATTTTTGATCTTATTAGAAAAAAAAAAATTTACTTAAAATTTTGATTTTCAAGAAATCTCACTTTTAATAATTTCTGGGAGTCTGTATTAACAAATAACCTTGAACCTTTAATCTTATTTTAAAAATACATTATAAATAAATCAAATATTGAATCCTAGAAGATCTAGAAAAATTGATGATCTATTTTATTCTTAAATATTTATTGAAATTTCATGAAATTTAAGAGTTTAGACACTATTCTTTTTCAAACGCTTAAGAATATGAAAAAGGAACAGTTTTGGTATTAAAATCAGTTCTTTGATAATATCTATTATTTTCTTTTATTATTATTATTAGATTTATTTATTGGAATTTGTTTTCTTTATTTGAAAATCTTTAAAAAATTGAGAAATAATTGTTAATTCTATTTGTACATTTAATCTTTGTGCTTTTAATAAATCACTGAAAAAATTAAGATTGAGTTATTAATAATTGATTAAAAATATTCAAATTAAAAAGTATTTCTTTAGATAATAAGTTGAATTTTCCAGGTTTTAAAAAAGTATTTCGGGGAATTTTTAATAGATTTTTAGGGTATTTTCTTGTTTTATTTTTTTTATTCAATAAAAAGAAAAAAATGATTTGGGCTGTTATTTGAATCAAAAAATTACTTTTATTCTAATTTTAAAATAAATATTGTAATTTTTTTGGAATTAAGTAGATTTTTAAAATTGCATTTTTGTAGAACTTTGTGGTTTTATTATTAAACTTTATTTTTGGTACAATTTCCTTCATAGACAAAATATTTCTTTCTTATTCTAAATACATGAATTTTTTTAAAAAAATTTGGAAATATGCTGGATTTTGGATTTTTTGAAAATGAGAAAATTAGATCAAACTTTTAAAAACAATAATTTATTTCTGAAAATAGTATTAAAAGTAAGTTGTTTTTGGTTTTTGTAGTTATCATATTTTTACTTTTTTGTTAAATTTCAAGATTTGGAAATTATTTTTGACTTTTTTTTGCAATCACTTGTAATTAAGTTCAGTTTACTAACCCCTGGTGGATATCCATTAGATTTCTGTTTCGTCTGATGTTTAAGGTATACCCTATAGTAGAGTAAATTCTTTCTTTGTATCCTTTTAGAAATATGTAAAAAAGATCATTTAAATAAAAATTATTTTGATACAAACTTTTTATTATAATATTTTCATTGTTTTATTTATTAGAAAAAAGGAGTAATTAAATAAAAATATAATAAGGAAAATAAATAAAACGTTTAAAAATCATAAAATAATAATATAATTTATATGTTAGCAAATCTAAAAGTTGTCTACTATAGTTAGGTTTTTCAGAATTCAAAGGGAATGAATTAAATCATTGTTTTTATTCTAGTAAAGAAAATATACTTTCGTCATAAAAAATTGGAAGTTGTTGAAATGTGGACAAACATTTCAAAATTCAAAAAAAAAAAAAAAAATTGGATTTGTTTGACAATACTTCGATTAAAAAATAATATAAAAGTACAAGAAACCAAGAAAAAAATTTGAAATGTTATTAAATTTTATTATACACCTTTATTATCGATAAAAAAATTTTTTAATTATACAGTTTTCTTTTTTAGATAATTTTTAATGAAGTTTATAAATTATAATCTTTCCATAAAAATTAAAATTTAAATTTTTATTTCTAAAGATATTCATTTATTTGTTGTTCTAAGGTATGTTCTATATATTGATAATAGGTTCATTTTTAGTAAAATTCTTTTTTGTTCACTGTTTTATATTTTTGTCTATATTATCAATGATATTATAATGGATTTGGAAATAATAACATATCATTACTAATAATTAAACATTTCTTGAACTTCAGAGATATTACATACAAAAAAAAAAGATATTTCATAAAACTCTATTGGAACTACTGTAAAAAATAACTAATTAGTAAATTCAAAAACATTTTTTTAGATATTTAAAATAATATTCAACTAGAACTAAAATATCTTCGGGATCTGTACAGCAATATCTCAAAATAGAAGTTTTTTATTTAATATATTATATGGTGCGTTGTTAATCACTTTTCACTTTATTGTTTGGGATACTATTCACCCTGCTCCTGAGTATTTTGAATTAAAATTCTATTATCTATTACAATCGTCTGATAAAAATGATATCCTAAAGAGAACAATAGAAGATTTTAATATTCAACAGCACAATTGTTCATTTAAGGGGTTGGTACTAATCATACATTTGGAGATAATCAAACTCTTTTATAAGTTTGTGTAAATTATATTGATTCTTTATCTCCCTATTCCTCTAATTAATAAAAAAAAAAAAAAAATTATAATTATCATATAACGTAATATATTTTCTTAATAATCACAATTGAAAATTTTCATTTTGAAAAAAATATTTTTAATTAATTTTATCAAACCAGAGATTGAAACTTAAAATAATAGTATTTAATTATTGAAAAAATAAGATTGAGAACTTTCAAACATTAACTATTTTTTCAATTTTTTAATTTTAATAGTAACTCAATAACCATCAACTCAAAAAACTATCAAATTTGATTATTGTAATTTACTTTTTATAAAATTATTTATTTTATCAAAATATTCCCTATATTATAAAAAAAAATGTCAAAATAATTTATTGTTTAATAATTTATTTTTTCTCAAAAATCGAATAATTTAGCGACTAATCTAAATGTTGTAACAAATTTAAGAAAGATATTTTGCAACTTTGAAGTGTGAAGATTATATATGATTCAACCTCTAAATTAGTCTCAATATCATATTTTTTCTGAAATTGTTGGTGTTTTTTTATGAATACAAGGACCTATTTTTAAATCATTGTATCATTTTTAATTGATGAGATCAACTTTTTATTACTATTTTTATAATAAACCCCATTTCAGAATCATTGTCCCTTAAAAATCAAATTTTGAAAATAAATAATTTTATAAATTCAAGTCATCTATTCAAATAAAACGATTATTACTATTTTAATATTCAGTTCTATACACTCAAAATATTTGTTTTTCATCTTAAAATAAAAATAAAATAAAAAAAAGTAAAAAAAAATTTGGATATTTATTATTAAATTTAGTTTATATTTTTTAGAGACATTTGAACAGTGGTGAATGAATATTATATTTTCATTAAATATCTACTTAGTTAAAATTAGACTTTTTGAGGGTAAAGAAAATCTCTTAAGAATTGTTTATCTATTCTGGAACTATTTTAAATCAAATCATTTACACTTTTTTATTCAATGAAGAATTCATTGAATCGACCTCGATTTTTTTTGTCAATTCTTTAATAATGAACCAATTTTGATATAATTCTATACCTGGTTTTGTTATCCCAAATACTACTCGAATTATAAGAAGAAAAATGCAAGATCTATCAGCTCTTCAAAATATTAAATAAAAGGGTTTTATTGTAAAAATAATACCATACTACAATCTCAAAAAATATTGAATAATACGTATTATTAGATCTCTGAAAGAATTCTTTTTTATATACTAATTCAATTTCATCAAGGTAGAATTCATTTTGAGTATTTTATATGACTAAAATTCAATTTTTAAATTTATTTGTCAAATTAAAAACTTTTTAAAAATCAAAGTACTTTTTGACAAATAAAAAAATCCAAAGAAACGAAATTTTCAAAGTGAGACAATACAAATGATCTCCAAAACTCACACCCAACAACAGCTATAACAACACACCTCTTTAAATATTGCTTTAGTTTATAAATAGTTCAAAGATTAGAGTATATATTACCTAATGAAGAAACACTAAAAATTGAAAATTGCAGTAGAACATTTTGAGTTAAAAAAAACTTTCCATACTTTAATGATCAGAACTTTAAATAGAAGAAACTCACACAGCCATTCTTCTCTTTATATAAATAACAAATTAATTCCAAATAGAGGAAAAATAAAAGACAAATTTTTAATCAAGGTCGATTCATTTTTTTCCATTTTTCCCTAAAATTTAGGCTTTGATAGAAATAAAACAACTTTTATTTATTCATTATGCAAGGTGAAATTCCACCGTTTCCAACTTCAAAGCTTTCGGTTTGGGTTTCACAATATCAAAAAACAAAAGAACGCAAACCAAAAAAAAAAATCCAATCACTAATTAATGATCATCCATTTTATCAAAGCATCGAGTTGCACATCTTCGGAAATCAAAAAAAAATCCCAACAACATCAATTCCTTTTATGAGCGATTCATTTTTTTATCGTTTTAAAACGTCACTCGATGTTTTAACATCAAAAAGTTTTATTGATAAATATCTTGTAAATAAATCTTTTTCTTGTTTATCAATAAGTCCGATTGATCGAGGAGACTCTTTTGTAATTCTTCCAAATGGTATGGAATATTATTTTTCTTTTCTTAAATCCTTTTTTCAATTGATTCTATTTTAATAACTTTTCTTTTACTTTTTTTTTTCTTTTTTCATTTTTTTTATAATCCCAAAAAACAAAATTGAAACTGAACACAACAACAACAACAACAACAAAAACAAAAACAAAAACAAAAACAAAAACAAAAACAAAAACAAAAACAAAAACAAAAACAACACCAAATTAAATTTAAATTGGCATCCAAAAGGGAAACTAATTTTATCGTGTTGTCAAGAAACGTATCAACAATTGGGGTTAATCGGAAAAAGAAGCACTCTTAATAAAAAAGCGCAAAAAAAAACAAAAAAGGAAGAGAGGTTCAGTATTGAAATTGATCTTCTCTCTGAATCTTTTAAGCCAAAGAAAAAATTCTATGAAAGAGTGCAATGGTGTTTTAAAAAACGAACAAAACAAATTGAGTGTATTGCTCTCTCTTTAAAAAATGGAAAATCAATTGAAATGGACTTACCAAAGAGTGAAAAAATTGAATTAAAATTTTCAAATTGTATAAACACAAAACAAAATGTCCAAATCCCAAAATTGGGTAAAGAATTGATCCACTCAATAAGCGAACAAATGAACGAAGAGTCTCATTGTGTTTTGAATGAATTTTATGAGTGGATGGGCTTTCTTTCAAATGGCATTTATCAAACCGAAATTGAAGAAGAATTTTTTCAAAATGATTATCAATACTTGGAATTTGAAAATGATCTCGAAACGGAAAGCAATCACTGTTGTTTAAAATGGACAGGCTTATTAACCCCAATACATGCAATGGATACCTTTGAATATGCAAGATCTTTAGATTGTTTTGTTTTTCTGAATTTGTATGGCTTCCGTGATACACCAATTTCTTGGATCAACAAAGAGCATGGTTATTTCATTAATGGGGAAAATGATCTCAGCTTTGCTATTTTTCCTTCGTCTAATTGGCTTTGGTCGTTTGTTTCAATAGGGTGCAAAGAAGAATTCAATTAAATCCCCGTATTTGAATATTTTCGTTATTGGGGATAATTTTCACTTCTTTTTCTAATTATTATTTTTTTCTCTAATTCCGATAAAAATTATCAAATAAACAGAAAAAGTTGCTTTAAAATTAAATAGAAATTTTTAAAAAGGAACTCATTATCTCAATAAACTTTCAGTGTGTATTTATCTGAATCAACTTTGGAAAATGAAACAAAAACTAATTTTTTTGGATTAATTTTTAGATTTCTTTATTATTGTTTTTTTTTTTTTTGTATCAAAATAAGTTCAAATTTTATGTATTATCATAATTATTTGTAGGTACATATTTAGTTATGTTTTTATTTCGGAAATGAATGCGAATTAATTTTGAAATAAATCTAAATATTGATATTTATCAAATCAAACATTTTCAAAATGTTATATCCTCATAAATTTTATTTCTTATTGAATCCTATAACATAGAGAAACATAATTTTTATGAAATTTTCCGATCGGATTATGATTGATTTATCAGAACAATAATACTTTCTTCGTATTTTTTCTTGCATTAAGGAATTTTTTTGGATTTAAAAAAATGAAATTTTTATGCTTCTAAAATCATCGAAATCATTTTTTTTTTCATTACTCATTTTGGAAAAGTATCAAATAAGTTGTTAATAAAATAATAAAGAAAATTTGGTACTTTTAATTCTGAAAATTATAACTTTTTTTAGTAAAAAAAAAAAAGAATAATAAAAAATTCACATTTTAGAAAAAAAGTCAAAGAAATCATATATCACAAACCTGTCCTTCATTTCTTTCCTGAAACTGTAACTACTATACTTATCTGAATCAAAAATACGAAAAAAAAAAATGATCTTTTATTTTTTTTTACTAAAAAAGTTATAATTTTCAGAATTAAAAGTACCAAATTTTCTTTATTTTTTTATTAACAACTACTTTGATAAACTCTTTTTAGTTTTGAAGGAAAAAATATTATATAATTGCAAGTGAAGGGTTTATAATATTTACTGATTAAATGAAAATGATTCAATTTCCATCTTCTAAACTTCAATTCAAAATTTTTATAAAAAAATTTTTTTAGATTATCAATTCTAGAAGAAATACCAAATTAGAACCACAAACTAATTAAAATGTTTAAAATTTATTGATAAATTATAATACCCTCAAAACAATATTATTCGTCTTTGATTAATTCTTCTTTTAAAAGGGTAAATATTTTTATTTCAATTTCTTATTATTTTAAAATATATCTGTAATTATTTGGAAATTATAGAGCTCTATAAATAGGAAATAAATTACAAATCAAGATATTAGCATTTATAATAGTAATTTCAAAATCACTAATAATTCAAGAATTAAAAAACAATTGGAAAATTTAAAAATATATCAAATTAGAAAAATTAACATTTGTTCTGAAAAAGATCTAAAAAAATGAATTAATTTTGTAAAATGAAAGAAATAAACTCAATCATGTGTCCAAAGATCATGTTATTCTAAACACCATTTTAAAAATTGTAACTAAACTGAAATAATTAATTGATATATATATATATATATATATATATATATATATATATTCATATATATATATTCTTCGTATTGAAGAACAATTAATAATCAAATCTGATTTGTAATTCACTTTATAATCATTCTAAATATTTAAAAACCTGATATTTTAAAAAATTAAAAGAATAAAACCAAAAACTAAAAAAAAAGTGAGTCACAATTTTTGAAATGGGCATTACTGATTTTTTATTACTGAAACTTTCACTGAAAGAAAGTCAAACAACAACATTTTTAATTAATAATTAAATTCATTTTAAAATACCTTACAGAGTCTCAATTTTCATAGTGATTATTTGTCTTTTAGAAGATCTTGTTTTTATTTCCACATGATCTTTTTGAAAAAAAAAAGTTTGTAACTTCAAATTAACATACAGAAAAGTGAGGCTTTGTATTTTCTTTTAAAATCAATACACTTGCTATCAAAAAAAATTTATTGTAAACAATTTTAATTTTCCAAAAAAATTGAGAAATATTTTCTCAAAACTTTTCAATTAAAGAGACATACAAATTTTTTTTAACAATTTTTTTTTTTTGAAATTTAAGGTTTGTTCAGGTATTTCTTTTTTGAATCTTGACTCGAAACTGAAGTTTATTATTGCTCTTATTTCTCAACAATCGTAGTTTGGTTGATTCTTAAAAAAAAAGTGAATTTTTCATTTTTTGGTTAATCCCCTTTGAGTGGAATGGAGTTTAATAATATTTTTAAATAATCTAAAAAAGATGAATTCTTTTCTTTTTTTTTTAAATCCTAGACTCGCAATTTATAAATTTGAATTTGTAAATTATTTTTCTTTAAATACTTTTCATTAAGTCAGCTTATATTTACTTTTTCAATCAGAATTCTTATTTTTTTATTTGTCTCTAAAAATATCGAAAAAAAAAAAATTGAATTTTTTCCTATAACTATTTTGTGCAAACAAAAAAAAAATAATAAAACCACAGGAACGTTATATTATGTGTTTGAGATTCTAAGAGAAAAAAATATAATTTTTTTAAAGTAAAGAAATCATATTTTTTTGTTTGTTTTTTTTTGTGCCTGACATCATCACAAATAAACAAACTTCAGAAGGTAAATTTTCCCAAGCTGTTTCATAGCGTATCTTGTTTAATGAAAAGGAAATGCTCCTTTGATCCATATCCAGATGCAGAGTAACGATATCCCCGTTTTTAAATGGTTTGCCATATGTTTTATTTTTGGGTACGTCTTCCCATTTAGCTGCAAAGCTGAGAATAGTTTTTGCAAATCGGCTAAAAATTGTTTGGTATGCGTATGTTCCTTCTAATTTCCTTATATTTCCTTCATAGAATTGCTGTTTTTTATTTCCATCAATAACTCCAATAATTATATTATTTTCATTATCCAAATTGTCGCATGGAAAGGTATCAATTTGAATCTGAATGTCATGCTTTCCTTTTTTATATGTTTTTGTTCCTATAATTTTTGAACGTCGATAACTTCCAGTAATTTGTCTTTTGTCTTTTGATAGTATGCAATTGACATTTGTTTCTGGATCAAATATTTCACCAACATCATCATTTTTTCCCTTTGAAAGCATTTGTTAAATAATTCGTAATGATTAAAAAAAAAAAAATTATTTAATAATTATATATATATATATATATATATGATTGCCTTGACTATTGAAAAATATTATTACAGTTTTGTGTATTTTTTAGAAAAAAAAAAATTATAAATTCTTGATTAGCCTTCGTCACCATATGATTTAAACCTCATCGAAAATCATTTGTTTGGATTATTAAAAATAATCTCAAAATACATTGAAAATAATTTAGAGTTAAAGATTTCTGAATTTCAATAATGATTTAATCTTAACCTTCAAATTATGAATAATTTAATTGAAGATATCAATTTGCGGTTATATAAAGTTAGAAAGTTAATAGGAAGATAAAATGATTATTAATCGAAATAAAAATAATTTAATTTCATTTTTTAAGTGCGTGTTTTAAATTTTTCTTCTTGATACCCTTTTGATATTGTGTATTCTTGAAACGAAATAAACTTTGTTTCTGTCAAAGATACCCAAATTATTTTTTAAATATCAAATATTTTTTTTAATTGACCTTTGAAGAAAAAATAAGAAATGGGAGTAGTATAATAAACATCAAAGAATATTGATATCCGTTTGAAATAAAACGAATAAATCAATAGATTTTTGTAAAAATTGAAAAAACTAAAATTTATAAGGTGCCCATTTGAAAAACAACGATGTTCATTTTGATCTTCAATTGAAGATCAACAAAAATTCCAATAGAAATCAAAATGATTTCTCTACAATCATCTTCGCTGTATCAATAACCTTAGAATAGTACACTTTTACCAAGTGACTATCGATCTTGTACTAAAAAAAAATTTGTAAATGAATTAGGTAATCAAAAAAAATCGAATAAAAAAAAAGTAAAAATGTGACAAATGATTTCAATTTTGAAAATACCGAAATTAATTTTTTCTTCTAATATCCATTCAAACCCTTTAAACACATATAATTCACCCATTATAACGGGCACCTTTGGCATCAAAATAAAAGAAAAATATTATTACAGTGTTTATTTTAAATATGGTAACATTTTTAATAAAATCATTGAAAACTTTTAGCATAAACTATTTTTCAGTCAAATGGTTGGGTTGTAATGGATGAAATACATGTGTTAAAAATGTTTGCATATATGGTAGAAGAAAAATTTATTTTATATATTTCAAAATTGAAATCATTTCTTCACATTTTTGCACATTTTTACTTTTTTTTTATTCGATTTTTTTTGATTACCTAATTCGTTTGGTAATTTTTTTTTAGTACAAGATCGATAGTCACTTGGCAAAAACTTGTTATTCTAAGGTTATTGATTCAGTGAAAATGATTGTAGAGAAATCATATTTATTTCTATTGAAATTTTCGTTGATCTTCAATTGAAGATTAAAATGAACATCGTTGTTTTTCAAATGGGCACCTTATAAATTTTAGTTTTTTCAATTTTTAAGAAAATGTATTGATTTATTGGTTTTATTTCAAACGGATATCAACTTTTCTTTTGATTTATTATCCTACCAATTTCTTATTTTTTCTTCAAAGTTCAATTAAAAAAAATATTTGATATTTAAAAAATAATTTGGTTCACCTTGACAAAGACAAAGTCTATTTAAAATTGTCATTGAAGTTTTTAAAAAAATATTTTTTTCTTTTGGATTTACAAAGGGGATAATGTTTAAGAGTTATTCTAGGCGTATATGAAGTTTGGGGGGGTAATGCAAATACACGTTTTGTGGGGGTTTGGTTAATGGAAAAGATCAAAAAATATCTTTCCGTTTATAATTGCTCTTTTCAAATTTAATTTTCACAAAAAATATTTTTCAAAAATTCATTTTTTTTTTTTTTTTTTCAATATTATCCTTTTATAACGAACAATAATCAAATTGATCTTTTATTTTTGTTTTTAAAAAACACTACTTTCACCTTGAAAGTTTTTTTAAAATTTTAATTCAAAGTGAAAAAAAAACATTTAAATATTGATCTTTAAAATCAGTTTTATTGTTGTCTCAAGGCCATATAATGAATACTCTTTGAAAAATATCTAAATTACTCTAATTCTCAAATATTAATCAAAAATGAAACATCTTTTAATATTTTAAGATTATTTCAACTTGTAAAAGAGCAAAAAAAAAAGAATGATAATCAAGTTGATTTTATTTTTCATCGAAAAACAAAATATTTTTAACATTAATTTTCAATATGAATCTTAAAAATTGTTTCTGGTTTTTGTGGTTTTTGTGGTTTCTGCAATTTATGTGATTTGTATTCTAAAATAATTTCAATAAAAAAATGAGATTTTAAGTAATTTTTTTCTTTGGCAATTTAAAAATTTTTTCATTTTTTTTATCCAACAGATTCTAATTATTTGTTCTTTATTATTTACGAATAATGTAGGAACTTGAAAAAAAATTGCTTTTTAGATGATTTATTTGTAGTTTATCTTTTGGGATATAACTTTCGGAATTTAAATTTTGAAACAGTTATTTTGTATTACGTATTATGAACTTTTAAACTCAATTCCAAAAATTGGGGCACACCTTCAAAATCAATTTAATTCCAAGAAAAGGGATATTTGACTCTTAAATAGAAACATTAGATATTAACAATCAATGTAAATAATTTTAAAGTTAATTATTTATCATTTTTTTTCATTATTTTTATGTTTTTTGATTTTCAATAATTTTTTTGATTTTTTTTGTATTATTTTTTTTCAAATAAAAAAAAAATTTTCTTTTTTTTTCAAAACTTTTCGAAAATCTCAAAATCACTTTAAAATGAAATTTAAAAGTTTTCATTCTGATCACAAAAAAAAAATTTTTTTTTTCTCTCAAAAAGAAAAAAGATTCTTTTTTTATCGAGAAAAAATTTTTTTGAAAAAAAATCATGATATGGTGTGCTAGGACACATGGCCTACAAACAGACCTTATTATTATTAATGGAAGTGTGAATACTGAATGTATTATTAATGATATTATCAAAAAAATCAAAGGAAATTCAACTCGCTAATTCAGAATATAGTGAGTTGAAATGGATTTTCCAAAAGGATGGAGCTTGTCCACATACCTCAAAAAAAAACTCAAACTTACTTAAATCGGGGATGTAATGTTCTGGACCCTTGGCCCCCAATTCCACAAATTTAAATCCAATTGGGAATTTATGGATACTAAACTGAAAAATTGTAACCAAAAAACGAAGAAGAATTTTTAAAATTTTCACTAATGTATGAAATACTTTGAGTTGGGAAACCTAAGATAATTAGTAAACTCTATATTTAAAAGGATAGATTTAGTTATCAAAAGACAAGCTGAATCTATTAATAGTTTTTATTAATTTTTCTTTCAATAAAAATGGATTTTTTGGTAACCGTGTTCCAAAAATAGTTCCACACTTTTTTTTATTTTTTCTTTTTTATTTTTCGAATTGAATTTTAATTTACTATAAAATATATAAATAGTATTGTTTAAATATTTTCGGGTCTTTTATTATTTTAATGTTCAAGTATCATGTATTTTGGAGTATATTTTTATTAATGTAATTTTTTTTTGTGTCCCATTTTTTGGAATTGAGTTTAATTCGTAAAATCTCTATATTTTTTTCTCAGACAAGAGAAATTTTTGTTTGATTTTTTTTTTGAAATTTCAATTTATATTTTGATTCACAGGAAAAGGAAAAATACAAGCCAATATTTTTAAGATTTCAAATTTTGGAGTTAAATTGATATTTTGGGTAGCAGTATGTATAGTATTGAAAAAAATCACTTTCCTGGAAATAATCTCTAGACACCATTTTTAATTGTTAATATTAGGGAAATTGTTGTGAAATTGCTTTATAATTTCTTTCATTTAAAATCAAAATTTCTTTTATTTAAGAATCAAACTTTGAAAAATTATAACCAACCAACTTATTAGAATGATGATTAATTAAATGACACTCGGTCAAAATGGTAATCAATCAATCAAAAAAACCAGAATCAAAATATCCATTATCCAAATTCATAGCAAACATCAATAAAACTCTATTTTTTTTTCAAAATAGATAGTTCTTATTATGTTATCAAACAATTAAATGAGTATTCTATAAATACCTCACTTTAATGAACTTTGGGTAGGTTTATTACTGAGTTCATAAAAAATTTGTTTAGTTATAATTTTTCAAAGTTTGATTCTTAAATAAAAGAAATTTTGATTTTAAATGAAAGAAATTATAAAGCAATTTCACAACAATTTCCCTAATATTAACAATTAAAAATGGTGTCTAGGGGTTGTTTCCAGGACAGTTATTTTTTTCAATACTAAACTAAAATTCCAAAATTTTACACATAGTTAAAATGGTCAAAACAATCACAATAATACAATTTCATTCAAATTGGAAATAATTTTGATTTTTGTACAATATGAAAATCATTTTTTCATTTTTTAGTTGTTTTTGTTTTAATTTCATTTTATTGAAATAAGTAACCTGTTTCGTTCGATTGATAATATTTTTTTCAACGACTGATATTAGGTTAAAGTTGAGTTGTTCAAAATAGAAGAACTCAAATAAAATTAATTGATAATATCTAACCATTTGATCGATCATCAATAGTTAATAGAATTTTAAACAAGTTTACCAATGTATTTTTTTGTTTTGCTCTCTCCAAAATTTTCAACACACTCTTGGTTTATTTGTATTGATAATTATTTATTTTTTGTTTTGTGAGTGTTGTAATTTATAAACAAATGTTAACATTTCGATTAGTATTGGTTTCTAATTTAGTATTTCTTCTAGAATTGATTAAATTAGATTTTTTTTTTATCAAAAATTGAATTTTGGTGTGTTAAAAATTTTGAATTGGAGTTTATATATATATCAAGTTTATAGAGTGGTTGGGGGATGTAGGTAGATATATAGATAGATAGATAGATAGATAGATCTAAAGTGATAATAAAAGAATTGTACCTGTGATGCTGAAGTGATTGTTAACAATTTTTTATTGTTGTTTAATAATTTTAAAGAAGATGATATAATTTGGGCATAATTATTCTTTGAATTTTCAATTTTGATCTTTTCAAATATTTTCTGATTTTCGTTTTTCTGTTTTGTAAGGCTCTTATTAAAATCCACAATTTTTCCAAATTTGGTAGTATAGTATTTTTCGGTGTTATCAATTATTTGTTCTGTGGTTGATATAAGATTTTCTAGTTGTGTTCGTAAAAGTTTTGTTTGTTTGTTAAAGTTGCCCCTAAATATTCTTATCTCATGAATTATTTGTGCTTTGTATTCTTTTGTTTGTTCAACTGTTTTTTTAGGTAATAACTCGGTTTTAGAGATCTTGTCCATCATTTGTGTCACCTTTTCATTTAGTTGGACGGTTGCTTGTTTCAAGCTGAGAAAATCTTTAGAATGCGTCGAACAATAATCATCCAAGCAACCAGAACAAATCATTTCTTCATGAACAACACAAAAAAGAGATAATTCTTTATTGTGTCGACTACAAATCGTTTGTACGGGATCTGTTCATTGAGATCATGTCAAAAAGGTAAAAAAGAAAAAATGGTCAGAAGAATGAAGAATAAAAAAAAAAAAAAAAAACTACAAAAGCAAAAGAATGAAAGGGAATGAGTACCTTCTTTTTTAGTCCAAGGCTGCACTTTATGAAAATCAAAAACAAATTTTGTAGGGTGGAGTTGTTCATTACATTTCTTGCAAATATTTAATCTACAAAATGGGCATTCAAACTGGATGGGTTCTTGTTTGCAAACTTGACAATTGGGTCTTTTTTCTTGTTTGCAGTCAGTCTTTTGAATTTGGTTTCCAATTAATGGATCAAGAGGTACATTAAAATTATTTTGTTTCATTTGGAAGAGAGAATATTTAAGAAAAAAATGAAACAAATAGGTCCAGAAGACAAAAATCATTTTCCAAACCGAATGAAATTCTATTGTTGTTGATCTTAAACTGTTTTAATTGTGTAAATAATTTTGAAATTAATCTATTATGGGACTAGTAAATATTGATAAATTCAACATAAGATTAAATACAAATTTTTGCATTTGTGGAAAAAAAGTTCAATACTGTTTTTAATTGGCAACATTACTGAAAAAGAAAAGTAAGATCAATTAAAAAAAGAAAAAATAAATAAATAAAGACAAAATGGAGGACTCAATACAATAACAGTTTTTTTAATACTGTCTTTTGGAATGAGTTTTTCTTTGATTGAATCATTAATTAAAAATTTGTTCAAAAAAATTGACTATTTTGTAGATCTCCAAAACTCCACACTTTTGATAAATTAAAGTAGATTGAAATTGTATTTGTTGGATTGATTGAAAATAATATAATGGATTATTATTTGAAGTTAATTGGGTTCTTCTTTGAATTAACTTTACTGTTAAATGTAAAATAAAATGATCAAAATTTTCATTCTGCTTTCCAATTAAATTACATTCCAAGAATTAAACCAAATCACCAAAGCCTTAATTTTAAAAAGGAATTAATAATTTAAGCTGATTTAAAGTATTAAATAATTGATATGTTAGTTGATTTATAATAAGCTTTTTTCCGAAAGATGAAGAAAAATTTCGTTCCATTTCTTTTGCAACAAATAATACTGTCCATTTTCAGTAAGGTTCCCAATGACAAAGCATGTTTCACTTTTTTTCCATGTTTCACTTTTTTTCTACAATGGTAAAATTGTAAAAAGACTTTAATTAAGTTAAAGGGAGAAAATATTAATTTTGGTATTGTGTGTTTTGTAAACCAAATTATTAGGGTTTTCTTTTTCCGATTATATGTCCTCCAAAAAAACTTGTACTTAAAAATATTTAGTAATAAGAAAACAACAAAGTCTTAAAAGTGTGTAACACTATTACTTTGAAAATATTCTCTTCTTGTTTACTTATTCTTATTATTTGAAAAAATTTATGAACAAGGCTGAATTGAATTCATTCAAAGTCCCGATTTTAATAAATTTCATTAGATACAAACACACCCAATACCAAAATCGTAAATTTAATGATAAAATTATTAAGATGAGTTGTTTTTCTTTGTTCGCTAAAAAAATATTTATTGATAAAAATAAGAATAATTCAACAACTTATGAAGAGATTTTTCGAGTGGGAAAACTTTTTTTTTACGTTGAGTGATTTCTCTTCAAGGAAAGATGTTCTGTATTTTTTTATTCTACTTTTATCATTTTTTTTACTTACCCATTTTTGTTTCTTTTCTAATTTCCTTTGAAGAGACACAATCTCAAAATTGAAACAACAAACATAACAATGTCTTCACGAAATAAAATATTATTAAAAATCATTATTCTTGGTGATTCTGGGTAACATCTCTTTTTTTTTTTCTTTTCTTGTTCTCTTTTGTTCAACTAATTTTTTTTTATTTTTATTTTTCTTGATTGTTTTTTGCTGTTTTACTTAACGTATTAATAAATTTTTAGTGTTGGAAAAACGTCTTTAATGAACAGATATGTAAAAAATAAATTTACTAATCAGTACAAGGGTAACTGCTTTTTGTTCTCTTTAATTTGATCATCACTTTTAAATCCAAGCTTATTAATAAATTTTTCTTTCTTTTTTTTTTTTTATAATCACTTTTAATCCACATATACTTGATTGAATTGTTACCAAAATCTCCACCAATACTTCTACAAACCTGAAATGTCATGAACATTAAAACACAACTTCAACGATCATTCTAAACTTCAATGAAATACAACCAATAAATTATTTCATAACAACAAAACAAAAATCCCAATAGCCACAATTGGTGCAGATTTTCTTGGAAAAGAAATTTCGGTTGAAAACAAAACAGTGACGATGCAAATTTGGGATACTGCAGGACAAGAAAGATTTCAAAGTCTTGGTGTTGCCTTTTACAGAGGGGCAGATTGCTGTATGCTCGTTTATGACGTTACCGAGCCTCAGTCTTTTGAACACCTTGAACAATGGCGTGATGAAGTAAATAAAATTTTCTTTTTTTTCTTATTTTTTTTTTTTTCTATTTTAAATTCTCTTTTGGATTTCTTTCCATTTTTTTTAAAACGACGCTTTGTTCTCTTTAAATTTTTAACAAAATTTAATTGCTTGTGTTTTCCAAAATAAATTGACTTCTCGAAAATTAAGCACTTTGTTCTCCTCTCATTTAGTAAAAACAAAAACAGTTTTTTTTTTGTCTAAAAAGATCTTGAGGTGGGATTGCATTCAATTATTATCGTTTGGAATTGAATACAACGATACTCTTTATGACAATAATATTGGCATAATTATCTTTTTTATATCACAGACATTACTATTTCAGTTAGTGTTAAAAAAAGATGGTAGCTCAATGGTGAATTTTTTGTGAATGGATTTTAATTTGATAAAAATTATTTTTTTTTAGCTCAACGACATTAATTTGAACTTCAAACACAAGTAAATTTTTTTTGTGTTGATTTGGTTCGTACAATTAATAAATTTGAAGACACAGTCATTTTAAAAAAGTAAAAACTTTTTAAAACTTTTATCAAGTTTTTCTGTTTTAAAAAAGTGAAAACTTTTTCAGAATAAAAACTTTTATCAACATTTGTTTTCTATTTTAAAAAGGTGAGGAACAAACCTTTAAATTATGTGAGCAGAGGTTGGGGTGTGAAGGAAAGCACTTTTTTTAAAAAAAGTTTTCGCTTTATTGAAGAGAGACGATTCATCAAAATTACCACCTTATTGCCTGTACAAAAAGTCTACACTTTATTAAAATTGAAAACTTTCAAAAAGTTTTAATTCTGACAATCTCAAAAAAAAAAAAGTCCACACTTTACCATTGTGAAAAAAATTTGGGTCATTAAAAAAAATTGGGTCAGTCAAAAATTTGATTTCGTTTTTTAAATAGTAAATATTAGCAAAATGGTTTTTGATCAAAGTAAAATTTTATGAACAAATCTTACATTTAAGAAAAACCAAAGTCATTATCAATAATAATTTTCAAAGACAATATTATCTTGTTGCATTTTAACCCTTTGGAATTACTGTGGAACTCTAAAAAAACAAAAATTTATTTTTAATTGTCAACTTTACTAAAAATAAGAGAACTATTTAATAGGAAATCTTATAATCTATTAATCTAATAAGATATTTATCATTGTTAATGAACGCAAATTTATCACAGTTAATCTTAAATATCCTTTTAAACCAAATTGAATAATAAAATCTTCCAAAAAAGCTGTTTTTTTGAAAGAGGTTGTTTTCCACTAATGTTTACAATCAAAACTTCAAAATACCGAAATATCAAGATTTCAGAAACCATTTAAATTCCCAAAATCCCCATAGACAAACCTTAATTTAAAACACTTATTAATTTTTGGTCTTCCCAAAAAATGATTAACTTGATCTTGGAATGTAATCTAATAAAAAAAATCAACATTTTTGGTAAAGTTTACAATTAAAAGTAAATTTTTTTTTTTTAGAGTTCCACAGTAATTCCAAAGGGTTAAAATGCAACAAGATAATATTGTCTTTGAAAATTATTATTGATAATGACTTTGGTTTTTCTTAAATGTAAGATTTGTTCATAAAATTTTACTTTGATCAAAAAACCATTTTGCTAATATTTACTATTTAAAAAACGAAATCAAATTTTTGACTGACCCAATTTTTTTTAATGACCCAAATTTTTTTCACAATGGTTATGAAATTAACTGTTACTTTTTGATAAATTTTTAAAACAAAAACTAACAAATTTTCAAACTTCCTTTTCCTAATTATTTTTTTTCAAATAACTTTTTTGTTTCTACCTTCACGAGTGCTTTAAGTAATACCCAGGTTTATGGATCAAAGGATATTACTTTTATGTTTTACTTCATTTTGGTTGAATTTAAAGAATGCCAAGTCAATAGAAATTAAAATTTATACAGTGATCAAAAATAATGCGTGCCAAAAGACTATAATCCGTGTTTCAAAATATAATCCATGCTTTTTTTTCTTCTTGTTCCAATGGAAAATATAATTCACTACACAATATTATACCTAAGTTCAAATCAATTTTGAAATTACACCCCTTGATATTTTAAGTAAAATTTAAATTATGAATGTAATTTGTCAAAAATTTTTTGTAATATTCTCAATTTTTCTGAAATTTTTTTGTTTTTTTGAAGACAAAAATTTTCGTAGAAATAATTAACTCTATTTTTTGAGATAAATTTTCCAATTTGATACTTCATTTTATGAATTTCTTTTAAAATAATAGAACTTTAAGAAACTAATACCAAATTTTTTTTCGGGTTTATTGTTGATTTCTTTGATCGATTAATGGGTAGGTCTTCTATAACAAAAAAAAACACAGATTTTTATTTTGAAACACGCATTAAACTTTTCTGCACGCATCATTCTGACAACAGTAGGTTTTATTTGAAAAATTTTACCATTTGGACAAACCTATTTCTCCTTTTTTTAACCCAAAATTTGCTTGAAAAGGTTCGAAAAATAAAATACTTGAGTGTATCATGTTATCCACTTTAGTTTCTTTTAAAGTATTATAGAGTTTAGGTGAGAGTATAAATATTGTTATTTTCCAATTAAGAAATGAAAATTTTTATTTCAATTTCTCCAAAAATATTTTACTGAATTATTGTTGAAAAATCTCCATGATCTTCACAAAATCAATTAGAAAGGATATTTCGAGGGATTTGAAATTAAACTTCCTTATTGAACTTTGGAGATCAAATTTTTATTCTGATAATTTGAATTTAATAATATATTTGATTATGTTTAGGATAGTTAGAGCCAATTTTGGTAAAAAAGTTCATTTTAAATTGACCTTGATTTATTTGATAAACCACCAAAATTTTTAATTCAAAAAAATGATTTACAATTCAAATCTCAAAATTTACCTTATTTTGGATTTTCTTAAGCAAACTATTTTTTGAGTACATTTACCAAATTGCTTACATAGATATTGTTATGTAATAAATAAAAATTCAAACAAATTTTGTTCTTTATGTTTATAATTTATCCAAAAGAAACTAATAGAAAATATTGATCCTTTTTTATGGGTATGTCCTTCCTATGAAAAAAATAGATTAATTTTTCTCAATATATTAAAAGAAATAAATTTTAATGAATTAATTTTAAACCAAGACAGTTTGAAATTATTTCTATTAATTAATAATCGTGAAATCTATGATTTTACGCTTTAATTTCCTTTCATAAATTTAAGTCTAAGGGCATCTAGAGTGTAATTTACACTTCTTCGATAATAATATAAAAAATTTTCATTTTTTTTTTTCAATTCCCATTAATATCTACACATGTGCAAAAAGTGATGTCTTAATATTCCAAGTTTTTTTTGCTATTATAAACTTCAAGTCCGTTAACAAGAAAACTCCTCCACAGGGACGCACAGGAAAAGTTTTATAGTTTTTGGAAAAATGGCAAATTTAGTAAAAAAACTTGGAATATTAAGACATCACTTTTTGCACATGTGTAATAAAGTTGCAAGTCTTTTTCAAAATTTGTCACAAAAAAACAAACTATTTTTTAAATAATTTTTATTAGAAAGAAGATCGGATTTCAACAATTCCATAGAACTTAAAATTTGAATAGTAAACTTTGTTTCTGTTGAAAGTGACACGAAAAAAATTTTCAAATATCAATTATTTTTTAGAAATAACCTTTGGAGGATAAATAACAAATAAGTAGAATAATATAAGTTAGAGAATAGTTGAGATGAGTATGAACTAAATCTAATTAACCAATATATTTTCTTAAAAATAAAAAAACTCATATTCTGAGTTTATCATTGAGAAAAAACAACAATTTTCATTTTTAATCTTCAATTGAAGATCAAAGAAAATTACAATAGAAACCAATAAGATTATTCAACAATCATTTCCACTGTTTCAATAACATTAGAATAACAAGTTTTTATCTATGAGACTATAGATCTTGCAATAAAAAAAAAATTTTCAAAACAATTTATTATCAAAAAAAAAATTAAAAAAAAGAACAATATAAACCCCATTCCAAAAATTTGGACACCTCCCAAAATCAAAAATAGCCAAAATAAACCCTCAATTTATTATATTTTTCCAAACGTAATATAAAACCACATTTAAGTAACCGAGTATTAATGTTTTTATAAGTAATCATTTTCATACAAATAAAAGTAAAAAAATATAAAACTCAAAATTAAAAATTGTTGTGTCCAAAAACGAAGAAACGAGCGGAATAAAAAATGTATTTCTAAATTTGTTGAAATTTCAACAACAATTATTGATCGATAAAATGATAAGATACCATCGACCAATTGTATGTGATTTTCCAATTTAACAAACTCAAAACTAACCTTCTATCAACCACCGAAAAAAAAATCCAGATCTAACGAAAAAGATTAGGTAACTGGAAAAATTGAAATGAAAACAAAACAAAAAAGACTAACAATTTCATATTTTTGTAAAATCAAAATTATTTCCAAATTGAATGTAAAGTGTGGTATTGTTATTCTTTCAACCGTTTAAACTGTGTCCAAATTTTTGGAATTTAGTTTACAATAATTTCAAACATCACTTTAATTTTTTTTTTTTTCATTTATTTTCCTAATTTCAAAAATCTATATCATGAATTTTCTCCTATATTCTCAACACAATTTAATCATTTGACTCCAACAGTTTTTAATTCAAGCAAGTCCACAAGATCCCGAATCATTTCCATTTGTTGTAATTGGAAACAAAATCGATAAGGAAGATCGTAAAGTACAGCAAAAGCGTGTCCAGGCTTGGTGTGAAAATAAACAAAACATTCCTTTCTTTGAAACAAGTGCTAAGGATTCCACAAATGTAAATAATGCATTTGAGCAAGTAGCAAAAAATTTTTTAGAAAATTCAAGAGTTAGCAATAAAGAATATTTCCCAAAGAATATTGCCATAATTGGAGACGATGAAGAAAGTGATGAAGAAGTCCGTGAATCAAAATGCTGTTAAAATTGAAATAAATTTCTCATTAGTTATTTCTTTCTTTTTTATTAAATTTATAATTCTTTTTACAATAATTTACAATAATTTGAATAAAAATTTAATATTTATAATAAAATTCCTATTCCAATCTTGCTAATGGATTTATTTGAATTTTGTGTTTTAAAACATATCATATATGTGTACAGATACATTTGTGTGTTTTTGTATGTAAACTCTATTTCAAAATTTGTGACTCACCTGAAATAATTAATTGAAAAATATATATATATATATCCTTTAGTATTCAAGAACAACTAATAATCAAATCTGATCATTAATTAACTTTAAAGTCATTCTAAATATATAAAAAAAACCTGATATTTTAAAAATTAAAAAAATAAAACCAAAATCTAAAATAAAAAGTGAATAACAATTTTTGAAAAGAGCATTTCCGATTTTTTATTATTGAACTTTTAATGAAAAAAAGTTTAACAAGAAGATTTTTTGCTAAGAATTATAGGAATTTTAAAAGACATTACATTGTCAATTTTCTAAGTGATTATTTGCCTTTTTTTGAATCTTTTTGACTTATACACATGATCTTTTGCAAAAAAAAAAGATCTAATGCAAAAAAAAAAAAGAAACAGTATCAAAAAAAAAAAGAAAAAGAATCGAAAAAAAAAACAAAAAAAAAGTTAAGAGAAAACAAAAAGATAAAAAATTACAATGAAAAAATGAAAAATAATTTCAATTAAAAATAAAAATAGAATATAAGTTTTTGAATATGAAAATATGACAGTTGATTTTGGATTCAAATTCCTATTTTTTTGTAAATATTGATACTTTGATTAAAAGTATCAAAGAAAAGCTAAAAAAAAAAAAATTAAATTAAAATTATTTTTTGAATTTATTCAATAATTCAATTGGACTTATAAAAAAGAAAAAGACAACACCCCTTTTTTTGTTGTTTTTATTTACAGTAATTTTGGTTTATTAAATAATATATTTTTTTCTTTAAATTTGCCAAAGTAAACAATACAAAAATGATACTAATATCAAAAATATATTTTTTGAAAATAAAATAAAATATCATAAATACATATTAACACAGTTTGCCCAAACATAGAGTTTAAACATGAAAACACTAAAAGAAGTTTATCATATGAGAAAAATTATGGATATGGGATTGGATCAATAAAATTGTCTTGACAAAGTACCCAGAGATAATATATAAATGACATAGATTTTTAGATTACATCCACTAAAACCGGAGTAAAAATGATCTTGTATTCTATGTGGAAACATGTTATTTTGGTTCTTAGATGATCGATCTTCAGCTTAGTATTAATTGTTAAAATGGTTTAATAAGACCATTTTTTTTTTTTTTTTTTAGGTAATTGAGTAAATAAGAAATGAAAATTTAAATTAACAACCAAAAACATCTATTTTTTATAACTAACTGTTGATTGCATAATAAAAAGATCAAAATTTACAGCCAAATTTCCAAAAAAATCACAATCCCCAGAATTAAAAAAAATCAGCAAGAGTACCTAATTCTAAAAGGGAAATTAATAATTAAAACTTGTTTACCGAAATAAAAAAGTTTAATGTTACATTATTCTTAAATGTTTTTTGGAAAACTGAATGAATATTGTGTTCCATTTATTTTGAACCAAATAGTACTTTCCAACTTATTAGCCTTGAACTCATCGATTCAGATTACAGTAAAACAAGACAATCAATTGTCAAAAACTTTTCTTTTTTTAAACCACTATTTAAAAATTACTAATATTGCTGAAGATTATTCAGCTATGAACGAAATCGCCCGCTGCAACACCTAATACAAGGTACCCCTGTTCCAGGGATTTTAATCCATAAATCGTTTGAAGGGTTGAAGGAAATGAAGAAAAATTAATTTTGGAAATTTCAAAATTGTAGGCCTTTTTTTACTTTTTATCTCGTTTTTTTCTTTTTCTATTTTTTTCAATTTTTTTTTGAAAAGTAAATTCATTTTGCAAGATCTGGTTACTTTGTAAAAACTTGTTATTCTACTGTTGCTGAAACAGCGAAAACGATTCGAGATAAATGATATTAGTTTCTATTTGAATTTTCTTGATCTTCAATTGTATATATCAAAATTAACATTGGTTTTTTCCTCAATATTACACTATTGAGAATTTTAGTTTTTAAATGTTAAAGAAAATTATTGATGAATTAAATTTACTTGGGACCAATGTCAAACATAATTTGGTTCGTATTATTATACTTATTTCGAATTCTTTCTTCAAAGATCAATTTTACAAAATAATTGATATATGAAAAAAAATTATGTTTCCTTTCAACAGAATCAAAGTTTTTTTTGGAAATTCAATCTAAGAAGGATTTTTATTGGAATATTTTTCAACTTTTGATCACTTCTTGTCATTTTCTAAATCTTATTCTTTTTCTTCAAATATATTCGGTAATCTTTGGTAACTATTTGAGGAGACTTTTGATTTTTCAGAATACACACCTCAAATCTTGTTAAAAATAATTTGACAGACTTTTTACATAATTGTTAGACCTTATACCTACTTGATTTAACCCATAAAACGAAAAATTATTTAACCACACTAAACCACAGCCCTTAAACATCGATAATTTTTCAAATAAAATTCAATTCTATCACAATTTATCATTTTTCTCTTACTAACCTTAATAATGTCAAATGAACAACAAAATTTTAATAACAAAGTCGATCTTTTGAATTGGATGAAAGATATACTTCAAACTCAGATAAAAACCAACACTGTTACTACATTTCTTGACTCATGTTTAATGTTAATTCAAAAAATATTCAGCACCGAGATCGAAATTAATGAAAAGTTTGTATTTATTAATTCTTTTCTTTTGCTGTTTTTGTTATTTTGTTTTGACTCTTTTCCTTTCCCCAAGTTGATCTGAATTGAAAAGTTTTTTTTTTCTTTTGTTTCTTCTTTTTGGGCTAGTATTTGTTTTTAACTTCTTCTATTTGAATCACACTTAAAAATTGCCAAAACCAAAAACACAATTCTGATTTTTCTGATCACCTAAAAAAAGATCTACACAAACATATTTTTAAAAATAACTTGTAAGAATTTCTTCTCAGTTTTCCATCGATCCAAATTAAATAAAACACTATTTTTTTTTTTTAACAGTCCCCAAAATAATAGTCATTAAGAAATTCATCAAGTTCATTTTTTTTAATCTTACAAAGATTTATTTTGAATTTCTTGATTTAAGATTTTTTATGAACAGAAAGTATGTCAATAATGGATCTAATTAACTCCATTTGGTAATCTCTAAAAAAAAGGAACAATCCAAATTTACAGAATACTGTTATTTTATAATTCAGGGATTAGAGTAACCAGATTTCTCTATAACAAAAGTATGTTGTAATTGGGTGTAATTGGTATGATTAACATGACTCAAATAGCTCTAAAAAATCTATTATAAATCTAATAACACAATAAATTATTACATTTTTTACTAGAGTAATCAAAATAATGTGTGCACAACGACAATCAGTGCTTCAAAATATAATCCCTCATTTTTTTTCTTCTTATCCCAAAGCAACATCCGATCAACTACCAAATAGTATACCTAAGTTCAAATCAATTTTTAAAGTAAACATCTGGATATTATCAGTAAAATTTAAATTATTCATGCAATTTGTTGAAAATTTTTCGATAATTTTCTCAATTTTTTCTCAATTTTTTGTTTTTTTTTCCCTTAGTACAATTTTCTTTATATTGGGAATAAGAGGTACAAAGGAAAAAGGCCAAGTGGTTACTTGCTAAAATTGATATACTGGAAAACAACAATATGAGATCTTGAAAATAAACAAGAAAAAGCAAAGGCAAAGAATACCAAGAGTATAAAAAAAAAGAGATCAAAAAGAAAAAATCAAATTATAACAATTAAATAACTACCCCCCAAATGAACCTTCATGATCAATGATCAGATTAAATTAAAATAATAAAAAGTATCATGAATGTGATTTTGGGTGTTCATAATAAAAGAATTTACAAATTTTTTTGATTTTTTCACAAATGCTTCTTATAAACCCTTTTTTAAATTTCTTCTTTTTTTTTTTTCTTTTTTTTTTTCTTTTTTCTTTTCGAAAGAATTATATATTTTACCAATTACTTATTGTTTATTCTAAACTCCAATTCAAAATTTTTAAAACACCAAAATTCAATTTGTGAAAAAAAAATCTTATTTAATCAATTAAAGAAGAAATACCAAATTAGAACCATTCACTAATTGAAATTTTAACACTTATATATAAATTACAACACTCACAAAACAAATAAATAAATAATTATCAATACAAATAAATCATGGGTATGTTAAAAATTTTGGAGAGAGCAAAACAAAAAAAAATATATTAGTAAATTTGTTTAAATTCTATTAGGATTATTGATCTATCAAAAGGTTAGATACTGCCAACTAATTTTATTGGAGTTCTTATATTTGTAACAACTTGACTTTAACCTAATATCAATTGTTGAAAAAAATTTTGATCGAACGAAACAAGTTACCTAATTCAAAAAATGAAATTAAAAAAAAAACTAAAAGATGAAAAAATGATTTTCATATTATACAAAAGTTAAAATTTATCCCAATTTGATTGAAATTGTATTATTGAGATTATTTGGGCAGTTTTATTTGTGTGGAAAATTTTGAATTTTAGTTTATATCAACACCTTTTTTAAATTTTTTTTTTTTATTTTTTGTCAAATTTTATTTTTTCTGCTTTTCAACTTTAAAAATAATTTGGGTATGTCTTTCTATTGAATAATCTTGAAATCTATGATTTTACACTTAAAATTCGAAAATAAATTTAAATAAACAGGTATATATGTAGTGTAATTTATACTTTTGAAATAATCAAAAAAAAAAAAAAACAATATATTTTTTACTTGCTAAAGAATATTAAAATTAAAATTATAAATGATCTTATTAATATTATAATAATAAATAGTGTATCAATAATAGAAAAGGCAGATCAATTCCAAAAAATTGCAAAGCTAAATGGATTAGAAAAGTATTTTTTTGATTCAAATTCACTTAATGATAATTCTGATATAGACTCTTTATTAAATATAATTGAAGGAATTCGGGATTTATATGAAGAAAAAAAATTTTCACAAAATAATACTACAATTTTAAAAGAAATCGAAAAACTATTTATACAAAGTTTTGTAAATTTTACAATAGAATTTTTATCATCTGAAGGTAAATTAGTACCTGCTTCATTACAATTATTCCCAACAAAATTCACTTTAAAAATTGGAGGAAATGAAACTTATTCTTGGAGATATCATAAAGTCAAATGTGATCTTAAAATATCAAAAAAACCCTTAAGATTTATTCTTCAAATTAAGAATATTAATTATGACAATCCAGAAGAAGTATTAAATAAAAAACCAAATAAAAAGCAAAAAGAACCAGAAAAGGAAAAGGAAAAGGAAAAGGAAAAGGAAATTGAAATGGAAAATGAAAAAGAAAAAGAATGGGAAAATAAAGAAGAATTAAAAGATAATTATGATGAGGAAGAAAGTTTTTTATTACAAGCAAAAACAAACGAAGAACGGATTATTATTGAGAAACTTTTTTTAATGTTCAAAACATATTGGGGTGATTCAATTGAATCGCATTCGATTAATGGGAATATTTTAGGAATTAATAATGAAATAAATCTGATTGTCAAAAAATGTATTCAAAGGGGGGTAGCAACATTCTATGCCAAAATTAAAGAAGATAATGAACCCCTGCAAAACAAAATACCAAATTCCACTTTACATTTTAATTCTGAAAGCTTTCTTTTCCACTCTCCAAAAAATAATCAAATTATTCGATTATATTGGGATGAAGTGGATGTTAAATTGTATAACAACAAAACAAAAGATAACGAATTAATTTTAGAAATTGGTGGTTCCCTTAAAAAAAAAAGATATATTATTATTTGCATAAATACTAACACCCGTGAGTTAATTAATAAATGTTTTATACAATTTCAAAGGCAAAATAATGAAAATGAAGATTTGAAAGAAAACCAAAACCCAAACCAAGACAAAATCACGGATAAAGGCCTAATTGAAAACCAAGAAAAAACAGATTATTCTTATTATAAAGTTAACAATGAAGAAAATAAATTTGTCAAAATTATACAAGTGAAATTATTTGAAGATTCCAAGGTTAATAATATTTTGATTTCAAATCAAGAATTGGCCAAAGAATTGAAAATTAAAACGATAAAACAACAAAGAAGAAATTATGCCATTTTTAATAAAAAGGGAATTGGATCAATTTTTCAAAGCAGTGCAAATTGCCCATTCACCCTTGAAAATAAATCCTTGTCAGTCATTATACATAGCAAAAACAAAAAACAGAATCAAAACAATACTCTGCAATTGAAAGAATTAAAGCTAAATCAATTATTTAATAAACAAAATGCGATTTTCCACTTTGAGATATTTTATAATCTTGATGATAAATTAAAATCAAATAAAAAGAAAAAAATTATAATACACTTAACGTCAATTGATATTACAATAACAATTATTGATAAGAACAACAATGATAACGATAGTGATAGAATTAACAATAACAACATCAATAATTTGAATAATAATCAACCAAAATTTGAAGAAACTTATTCCAAAATGCAAAAATTATTTTTACATCCAATCAATAACACTTCTTTAATATTTATTTCATCAAACGGGCAAAATTTAGTAATTGTTGCCCCAAATACTGAACAAAGGGATTTATTTTTTAATTTATTTGTTAATTTCCGGACAAATTTTTTAAATAATAAAAACAAAATAAAAATTCCAATACCACATTTAATAATTTCTTCACATCTGAATTTAAATAACACTATTGACAAGAGAACGATTACAATAACCAATCATTTGAAAGAATCTATTTTTAATAAAATAGATCCAAAAAATAATGATCAAAATAAAAATATTGATGTTGAAGATCGTCAGGAAAGTAATATTTTTCAAATCAATTTATATTCTTCTTTAGAAGCATTTGTTGGCCAGGGTTTAATAAAATTATTTGAAGAGCATTTCGTAATTGCTTTCCATCAAATAATTCTTCAAAGATATTATAATGGATATTCAAAAATTTTTTATAATAAAAATTTTCCAAATTATTTAAGGCTTAATATTGATGAAAATTTATTTATTATTTTTTCAATAAAAGATCTTCACAAAATTAAATTATTTATTAAAATTTTTAATGAACATAAAAAAAATTATTTGAAATATTATTTAGAACCAACAATTTATTTCGAATGCTTATTATCAACACCAAACCGAGGAAATTTTAAGTCTTCAATTGACTTAACTAGCCATTATTTTAAAATACAAATACCTTTTAATATAGTTTTTGGTGAATATTTGATTGAAACAAAGGCTCAATTGTTTGACCCGAAACAAAGTTTGAGGACAGTTAAAATAACCATGGGGGGTAACCAAGGATATTTGTTAATTTCTTTTGCGAATAGTATTCAGAGTTTAGAATTTATTAATACCTTTAATAATCTACAAAACAGATATATCGCTTGTGCAAATAACAATATTTTGAAAAAATTTACTACCACCAATGCTAAAAAAACCAATAAGGTTGTTATTTTTCTTTCCAATAATTTATTCACTGTTTTTGAATATAATATTGATAACGATCAGTTAAAAAACTATTATAAACATTTAAATAATAATATTAAAATTTATTCAATTAAAAGGCAACCAAATTATCTAGTAATCAATATACAAAATGAGAATAAATTAAAAATTATATTTGAAAATATTCAAGAAAAAAAGGATTTTATTAATTCTTTTAATATCATCTATAAAAAAAAAATTAATCATCACAACAATAAATTGAAACAATTAATAATTAATGATGAGAAAAATAATAAAAAAATGGTAGGAAATGAGGAGTGGGCTGATGGGGAGCGAACAGATGGAGAGGAAAATACCAACAAGAAGAAAGATTACAAGTTTTATAATTATGGGATAACATTTCATAAAAATAAAAATTTATTGTTCAAAAATGGTTTTTTAAGAATGAATAATTTAAAAATCATTTTACAGATTGAAAACAAAGTAAATATTATGTCAAATTTAGATCAAGTGTCGATCAATTTATATCCCATGTCAGGTGAACTTTTAGAAATAATAATTAATCAACAAATTTATTTAATTTCCTTTAGATCCATATCTCTTCACTCCCATTTCATTAGCAATTTTGGGAAAAATAAATCTAAAATTAATCCAAAAATTAGACCAAAGGGGATATTTTACCCTGCTCAATTAAAAATTATTTCAGAAAATAATAGGGATGATAAAGTTGTAAATAATAAAAAGAGTGGTAGTAATGTAAAAATAGGAGTTAAAAAAATCATTATAGGTATGAAACTTGAAAATAATTGTTTAAAAATGAAAGGAAAGGATATACATTTTAATTTGAGTTATCATGATATTGCCATTGAAAAGGATAAAATTAAGCCCAATAAATGCCATTTGTTCCATATTAAAGATAAACGGAAACAATATTATTTAAAATTTATGGATTCGGAATTATTACTCCAATTTTGTCACATGTTTAATTATCATGCAATCTTAAATATAAAAATCGAAAAAATTAAAAAAATTAATCCAAATATCAAAACTTTAAAGAAAATAAAAAATGGTTTTCTTGAAAATATGTCAGAATTAAAAGATCAAAACAACGATTTCAAAATATATTTTTTAACAGATGATTATATAAAGATTAATAAAGGATTTTTACAACTGAAATTTTTCACAAATGAAATTATTATTTGGAATTTTAAAAATAATCATAAAAAAATTTTCTTTAAAGATTTGGATTTTTTAACAATCCAAAAAATTAAAAATTCACCAAATACTTTATCATTAAAAGAACTTGATGGTGAAAAAATCATTTTTAAAATGAAATCAATTCGCAGAATTAACCAGTTTTTGTCTTATTTTAAAAAAATAGTTGGGAATTTAACTGAAGAACAAAATTCAATATTCTCTCAAAGAAGAAAAGTACTTTGCAATACTCAAAATAACACATCTAAGAACAATTTTGCCACTGATAAAAATAAACTTATTGAAGATGAAAATGTTCAATTAATTAATAGTATAAAGTTGCAAAATGAAAAAATAAAATTTGAAAATACAAATTTTAAAACTAAAGAAGTGAAAATAAATCATACATTAAAACACGGAATTATCATCAATGTTAGTGTTGATGAAAAAAAAATATTTCTTCAAAATTCTGAAAAGAAAATTTTGTTTGAATTTTATAATTTAAAACAAGTAAAATTTCGTTATCCTGCTAGTGGTACTCTCCCAAAAGTTCAATTGAATTTCATTGGAAAAAAATTCAATTTTGTATTTTTTTCAAGAAATCAGATCATACATTTTAAAAAGTTGCTCAAAAAGTTGATTTATCTGGTTAAACATAATTAATATTTAATTTATTATTATTATTTTAAAATATTTGTTTCTTTTTTCTTAATCTTTTATTTTCTAAAAAAATTTTTTACATAAATTGTATTTTTTTTTAAAAAAAAAAATCTTTTATTTAGTTATTTTTTTATTTATTATTTAGGTGAGGTGATTCATCAAAATTAATTCATATTTGCCGTTATTTTTTTTTAATTTGAGAAAATAAACTGAAAATTAAAAAAAAATCAGTTTATTTCTGAAATTAAAAAAAAAAAAACACTTTTAGATTTTCCATCGTTTAATAGAATAGAGTGAAATCAAAGATTTTTTTCTATTCTTTTGGATTCTAGGAAAAAATTGTTAGGTTTTCTCCAGTTTGCTGTTTATTTATAAAATGAATTATTTTACAGATAAAACAGAAAATCTGGAGAAAAGCGTGACATTGAAGGACATTTCCATTATATTTTCCAGAATTTAAAAGAATCGGGTACTTAATTCGAATATCCTCCATTCTTTTGAATCTAAAAAAATAGCCATTGGGTTTTTTTTTTAATTTCAGAAATAAACAGTTAATTATTATTTTTTTTTTTAATTTCAAAAATTAAAAAAAAAACCGCTATTCTGTTTTCCAGAATTTAAAAGAATTGAGTTAAAAATTTGATTTTACAACATATTTTTTACGTCTGAAAAAGTTAGGCACTCTACGGACACTTTCGTTATTTTTTCCGTAATTGAAAAGAATTGATTAAAATAATTGATTTCTTTTCCATTCTTTTGATTTTGGAAAATCTAGGCTAGGTTTTCTTGAGTTTTATATTTATTTAGAAAATCGATAGATTATACAAATAAAACAGTAACCCCCAAGAAAACTCTACCACACTTTCTGAAACTCAAATTAATTTCGAGTTTTTTTTATTCTAACCATAATTTCTACAAGATTATATCTAATAGGTGAGTTTTTCTTTAAAAAATGAAAAGAAACAATTATTTTTAAACAAATAGTTGAGAAACTTAAAGAAAAGCAAGAAATAAAAGAGAGCCAAAGAAATAATACAAAAAAAATAACCCTTATTTAAGTTTTGTTTTGCAACCCCAGTGTGTTGACTGGGTTGGTGGTTGTTTCATTTTTAAGTAGAAAATTTCTAGTTCGATTTGTTTTAATAAAGATTATTAAATATTGAACCAATTTATGACCAAATGAGATTTTTTTATTTAATTAAATTTTAAATTAGAATTTCGCTAGTGATAACATTAGAAGACGAAAAATTCAATTTAAAATCAAATTTTTTTTTTTCTATTTACATTTTAAGGTAAATATATATATACCTTGCTTTAGAAAACGTCCAATAAAGAATTAGATAAGTATAAATTTATATAAATGGGTAAAATCATTTGGTTTTCTTAACCCTCTTTTCAATAAAATTCTGAATATTATTAAATTCCGATTTTATTGACTTTTGATAAAAAATTAAAAACATAATATTGAGACAAAAACTTTTCAAAATATTCAAAGGTTTTAAATCAATTTAAAATACTTTATTATAACCTCTTGTTATGCATACCATCGACATTATATTCAATTATATTTATAATATTTCCCTCAACTCTCAAATATATGAAAATGAAGATAAAAATAAGTGTAGCAATACGATTTTGATTTTTGAAATTTGATAGAAAGTCGAATTTGGTTGCGGAAAAACCGTAATCAAAAATAATCCGTGCCCAAAGCCTATAATCTGTGTTTCAAAATATAATCTCTTTTTTTTTTTCATCTTCTTGTTTAATTAGTACATCAAATATGTTAACCAATGTTAGAACTAAATCAAAATCAATTTAAATAGTAAACTCCTTAATTTATTAAGCAAAAATTTGAATTATGCACAGAATTTTTTCATATGAATTAGTAATTTTCACAATTTTTTTAGTGTATTTATTGATTTTTTGATTGATAAAAAATTTTATTAAAAATTACCTATATTTTTTGAGATAAATTTTGCAATTTGATCCTTTGTTTTTAAAATATCTTTTTTAATAGTAGAACTTTAAGAAATCAGGAACATATTTAATTATGATGTTTATTGTTGTTTTTTTGATCGATTAATATAGACCGTATTGATTAACAAAGAAATATGTTTTGATTTTAAAACACAAATTAAACTTTTCTGCACACTTTATTTTGACAACTGTATTTGTGATCCAAATTCTTAAATTTGCAAAAAAAAATGTACGTGTATTCGAATATAAATGGGAGAAAATTAGAGACGATTATCTTATTTATGAAATCCAAATTTCTTTTCATTTTTATTATATGGTGTATTCAATTTCCTTCAAGTCACCACCTACATAAAGACCAAAAAAGATCCTAACAAATAAATAATCTCTTTACTTATAAACTATCTCTGTTGAAAAGGAAAATATGTAAATGGAGTGAAAATTTTTTCCTATTTATTATTCAAATACTCGTAATGGAAAAAAAAAAACGATTTCTTGATATTAAAATCTTTAAAGTTCAAAGACTTGTTTTATCATAAATTTAATCCGAAGAAAAACATAAAAGTAAGAGATTCCTTAAATTTTCTTATTTTTTTTTTTTCATTTTTTTCCAAATATTTTTATTATGGTTTCTTTAAAACTTCAAAAAAGATTAGCATCATCCGTTCTTGGTGTTGGTAAAAGAAGAGTATGGTTAGATCCTAATGAAATCCAAACCATCTCTATGTCCAACTCTCGAAGAAGCATCCGAAAGCTCCACCGTGATGGTTTAATCATCAAAAAGCCCGAAAATGCAGTCTCCAGAACCAGATTCAGAAAAAGATTGATTGCCAAAAGAAAGGGAAGACACACTGGGTTAGGTAAAAGAAAAGGTACCAAAAAGACACGTATGCCACCAAAGATCTTGTGGATCAGAAGAATCCGAATCTTGAGAAGATTATTGAAGAAATACAGAGACTCTGGAAAAATCGATCGTCACACATACCACGAACTTTACTTGAAAGCAAAAGGTAACGAATTCAAAAACAAAAGAAATTTGATTGAACACATCCACAGAGCTAAAGCTGAAAAGATCAGACAAGAACAACTTGAACAACAAGCACAAGCACGAATTGAAAAGAGAAAGAGCGCTCGTGAAAGAAGAAACAAACGTGTCCTTGAAAAGAGAGAAAAGTATATGACCACCAATTTACATAAAGAATTAGAAAAGGGAATGGTAGTTGAAAAAACAAAAAAGAAACAACAACCAAAAAAAAAGCAACAACCAAAAAAAAAAGAGCAACCAAAAAAGAAAGAACAACCAAAAAAGAAGCAACAACCAAAAAAAAAACAACAACAAAAAAAAAAGGGCAAAAAGTAAACAAATTCAAGTAAATTTAAATTTCAGTTCTTATACAAAAAATTAAAAAAAAGAATCTTTTTGGAATTCCAATCAACTTAATTCAAGTTCTCAAAAACTAATTTTTCTCCACAAAAGAAATAAATTTTTAAAAACAAATTTCTTTTTTTTTTTTTTGTTAGATAATTTGCTTTTTGGATCTTTTTTTGTTATTTTTTTTTATTTTTTTTTTTTTGTTATTTTTAATTTTTGCTTTTCACCAAAATCTCAAAAAGAAGGATTGTATTCAGTTGTGTATTGAAAATTACCTTTGATTTCTTGTTCGATTTTTTACTTGATGGTTTTTTTTCTCCTCAAAAATACCTGAAATCACAGAAAGGTTGCCTCAATTTTAGGTTATTTTGGTAATGAACAGTCAATTGAAACCATTTTTTTTCAAGCAACTTCCCCAAAACATTATTCCTCGAGAATGAAATAGTTTTCTTTATTTTAAGGGAGCGTTAACAAACAGTTAAAATTTTCACTTTTTTATCATCAAAATGAGGATCAAAAAACGAACATTGTTACTTTTGTGTGTATCATAAGCTGTTCTTATTCAAAGCACTTGTTACAACCGTTCCAATGCTATCTTGAAATGTTTTCGAAATCAAATTTTGAAGCTGATAAAGATTTTTAAAAAATTGAATATCAGAATATGAAAGCCCAAATATAGGAATTTTTTTCGTAAATGAGTTAATATAAAACAAAATTCAAGTGATCTTGATCAAAAAACAATTTTTTTTTTAAGAGTAAATTTTATGTAGGTTCTCACCAAGATTTTTCGATGTTTAGTGTAATTTTGGGTTCTGAAAATTTATTTTTTATATATCAGAAAATATTCTTGGCTATTTGTTCAGAAAGAAAATTTTTTTTTTATATTACCTTTCTTAGTTTCATATTCAACTTTTGAATACTCTATATCAGTTTCGAAATTTGATATCTAAAACATTTTATGGTAACTTTGGAAAGACTGTAGATAAATAATTAATTCCTTTTTTATCTTTTTGACAAATAATTTAAAATGCCACAATATTTTGTTAAGCTGAATTGTCTTATCCCTTTTGAGAAACTTTAATTGTTATCTTTTGTGCTTATCTCAACATTATATTGTGGCATTTTATTTAATGTTGGAAAAAAATCTAATAAATTATTTTGAAACAAAACACAAAAATAAACAAAAATCAAATCAAACAAGAACTTAACAAACTATCAGTTTTTTTATCGAATTGAAAATTAATAAAAAAGTAAAAATGTTGACTTCTGGTAATATTTGATTACTCAATTTGAACTTATTCTAAATTTTAAACAATACAAATGGGCTTGATCAAAAAAAAAAAGAGAGAGATCCTGAACAATCTTGAGATCTATTATTTTCGTATAATCGTTGTTGTAAAATATTTTGAATATAAACTACGACGGAGGTTTTTAAAAAATGATTATGTTGAGCAATTTTTTTAATCAAATAGAATCGAAAATATAAAATCTGTTTTTATTTGTATCTATTATCATGGGGTATTTGGATTGTAAATTAATCTCATATGATAATAAGTCGAAATTCAAGGTTTATTCCTTAATTGATAAGTATCTTTAAGCAAAGGTGAATCAGCCCATCAACCAAGTTTAAAACCAAAAGAAAATACATTTTTTAATATGATCACTGGTTTTGTTTTCTTTCTTTTAATTCAATTTTCAAAATTAATTTTTTTTTTATTTGGTCTTTGTATTTATCCAACTCTTGATAGATTAATGTTTTTTCCAAATTTAAACTGTTTTTAAATCAACTAAAAAAATATTAAATACAGTCAGTTTCACTTTTAAGACACAAAACTTCTACGAAATTTAAGGCACAAAAAAAATCTCAAATTAAGGGACAAAATTCAAATTCTAGTAAAATAAATTGTGAAAATTAAAATTCAAAAAAATGTGCTTTAATTTGAGATTTTTTTGTGCCTTAAATTCCTAGAAAGTTTGTGCATTAAAAGTGAAACTGACTGTATTGAATACTAATTCATTTTTTAACACAACTATGAGGACAAATTACATGATTTGTATTTAAATTCTTATTCAAATAGCACAAAAATTCCAAATAATTTTATTTTTTTATACAATTGATTAAGTATTGAAATAAATTTGATGAGTAAATCTTTTGTATAAAGAATGGATAATTATTCTAAATTCAAAGATTTTTTTAATAATTTACTAAATAATAGATTTCAAAGATTAGAAAGAAATAGAAAAAGTTATTTTTTGATTTTATTATTCTGATACATTTTTTTAAATTGATGAGTTAAAGTCAAGCATAGATTTTAAAACAAGTAATTTTTTTTTTTATTATTATTATTTCGAGGGGGGGATATTATTTTCATCTTACTACCCCACTTTGTAAATATTTGTTGAGAAATTTCAATAAAGAGACATAAAATATTTATCATTACCTAATGATAAAATCATCAATAGGTCTTTGTTTTGAATAATATCAAGAATATTATTCTGTATTATTTTTGTTTTTGAATTAATAATAAATCCAAAAATTTCGATTTTTTCTATAGAATGGGCAGTCCCAGAGAAAATGATCGATATCTTCGATAATTTCCAGATTAGAATGATTATTGCATAAGTTGTAGAATTTTTTTTTAATTATTTAGTCATAAATATATGAATATCTGCTTGATAATTTGTGAAATTTCTTAATTTTAAAATAGAAGTTGAACCTACCATTATGAATACAAAACAGTTTTCTGATAATATTATTATATCTAATAATTTTTAAATATTCTTAACCCTTCCATCCAGAACTATTTTACATTAATTTTTATAAAAATTATTTAAATTTACTTTTAAGAATTTTAAAATTTCTATTTCCCAATTGATATTTTAATCTTTTTTTTTGAAAAATTTTAATTTTTGTGAAATAGACGATCAAACTCTAGTATTTCTAATTTTTTTTTGATTTTATATCCTCTTTTGTAAATTGATATTCCGACCTGGTCAATTTTAAATCAGTTTTATAAATTATTCTGAGAGAGTGTGGATTGATTTTCAAAATTTCGTGATTTATTTATACATACGTACATCAATAGAGTCAAATTATTTTTTATTTAGATAACAAATTACTAGCCCATCAAATAATTGGTCAATATATATTGTTTTAAAAGTTTGTAATTTTATCCCAGTAACCAATTTTATTGGATAAAAATTTTTTTAAGTTTTTTTAAACTATCTTTTACTTTTTCAATTTTTTTTTTGTATATGTTTGCCTTTTTCTTGCCAGATTCCCAAATATTTAATTTTGTATAAAATTTTTGATTTTACTTTTTTAATAATTTTTGTAACCCTTCCAAATTTTTAATAGTTTAATAAATTATTTATAATTTTTTTGTCAATTTCTGAAAAAAATACTATTCTGTAAATACAATAATTAAATAATTTCCAAAATTTTGGAAACACTTTAAACAGTTGAAAAAATAACAACTCCACACTTTACATTCGCATTGGAAATAAATTTTGATTTTACATACTATTTCATTTTTTTGTCGTTTTTATTTTCATTTTATTTTTTCCAGTTAGTAAATCTGTTTGGTTCGATCTTGAATTTTTTTACGATAGTTGATAGAACTTTAGTTTTGAGTTTATTAAATATAAAAATCCACATACAATTGGTTGATGGTATCTTATCATTTTCTTCGATCAATAATTTTTGATGAAATTTCAACAAATTTACCAATACATTTTTTGTTACACTGGTTTCATTATTTCTGAAGCTCCAATTTTTTTTGTTTTACATTTTTTTCTTTTATTTGAATGAAAATGATTAAGTGGTAAAAAAATTAATAACTCTTTAACTTAAATGTGTTTTTATATTACATTGTTAAAAATATAATAAATTGAGATTTTTTTTTTCTTGCCTATATTTGATTATGGGTGTATCCAATTTGTTGGAATGGGGTTTAGTTGGAATGTTCTAAAAAATTTGATATTATTTTTCTGAAATTTCAAAATATTTATCTCAAAAAATATTATTTAATTTTCTAAAATCGTGGTAGAATGGTATTTAATATTTTATTTTTTAATAAATAAAGTTCCCAAATAAACCAAAAAAAAAAAAAAAAAAATGAAAAAAACAAACGGAAAAGGGAAGAAAAAAAGACTCAGTAATATTGAAATACTTTAATAAAATAAAAAAATTGATTCTTTTAACAGATATGAATCAATTAAATTGACTAATTCAATAGAGAAATAAAAATAAAACTCACAATATCCTTTTCTAAAAAGGATATATTGAAAACAATAACCCTAATAAAAAAAGTTCTTTATAACATGTTATAAGCGTGTTGTAAAGGTGTTATAAACGTTTTAAATGTTATAAACTTTTATAATAAAAAATTTAATAACATAAATGTTCGTTTTAAAATGTGTTATAAAAATTGTAACTTGTTATAAGACCGTTATAAGAATATTTTTTAAAAAAATATTGAAAAATCAGCATATAAAAGGAATTTTTGTTATAAAAATGTTATATAGATGTTATTAAAAAAATTTTTTTTATTAGGGTAACAATTATTTTTTTTTTTTTTTTTTTTTTTGTGAATCTTCGAAAATAATCAATTTTGATAACATTTGTATAGAAAATTTTATATAAAGAAGACCAAAATATAATATAAATAAAATCTAGAAATTCAACTTAATTATTAATTATACCTTGAAAATAATTCTGATAAAGAAATCAAATAAATCTCATAAAAATAATTGTTATTTTGATAACTTTATCGTTTAATATTTGATCTTCAATTATGAGTGTAGAAATTAGTAAAATATTTTTTTTTCGTTTTTTTTTTTTTATTTTAAAATTTTTGAAATTTAATAAATTATTAGTATTAATATATATATATATATTCAATGACTATAAAATATTTCGATTTCATTGTAGTTTTAAAGTGTTAACACCCCCCCCTGTATTTAAGGATTTTAGAAAAAAAGAAATAGACTTTTTAATTTATATACAAGAAGCGGTAGATTTTAAACAGATTATTTTTATAAAATATAATAAAAAATAATTAAAGAAATATTACAAAAATCAAAAAAAAAAAAAAAAATGTAAAAAAGTGAAAATATTATTTCAATTTTGAAATTTTCAAAAAAAATATTTTCTTCTATTATCTATGCAAACTCTTTAAACACCTACAATATACCATTACAACTGGGCCCATTTGACTGAAAAATCATTATATAAATGTTTTAACTTTATTACTGTCAAAGTAGACACAACAATTTTTTCAAATATTCATTATTTCTGTGAATTGTGTTTTTAAAGAAAAAAGAAGAAATAAGTAGAATAATACAGATTCAAATATAACTAATATCAATCTGAAATAAAACAATAATACAATTATTGTTCTAAAAAATTTCAAAAAAAAAAATCTTGTCCATATTGAGAAAAACAACAAAGTTTATTTTGATCTTTGATTGAAGATCTAATAAATTTTCAATAATAATTTATAATATTTCTGTACAATCATTTTCAGTTTCAATAACATTATAATAGCACTTTTTTACTAAGGGAATATCGTTCTTGCAATAAAAGAAAAAATTCTAATCAATTTCGAAAGAAAAGAAAATCAAAAAAAAGTAAAAGGTGAAAAAATGATTTCAATTTTAAAATTTTCAAGTTTTGATTTTTTCTTTTAATCTCCATCCAAAACCTCTAAAAATCAATAATTTGACCATAAAAAATGGGCCAATTTGACGGGAAAATGGATAATATATTTATCAAAAATCTGAAAAAAATAAATAAAAATCAATCTACAACAATTTATTTATCAATTTAATTTTTATCAACAATATTTTAATATTATACAATAACAACGATAATTATAAATCAAATAATATTTTAATTTTATAACAACTTGACCTTCATTTTTTATAGAAAATAGAAATGAAATAATATTTACAAATTATATTTTAATTGATCTAAAGTTCTTTTATATTAATCCAAAAACTATAATTTTTTAATTATTGTTTTTTCAAAATCTTTTAATTAATAATCAGTTTTTTTTTTTTTTTTTTTTTAATTTTTAATGTTTTTCAAATATGAATCCAAAAATTAAAAAAAAAAAAAAAAAATTCTAATCTAATTAATTAACAATTTGAATTAAAGTTTAAAGTTTTATCTCATGTCCTTCCTTTTCTTTTTTTTTTAGTCGATATTTTTATGGATTTATCCCCTTAACAGATACATCAGAAAATTAATATCCAAGTAAATAGACTATGTTTCTATTAATTGGGGAAAATAATTTATTAATAAATAATAAATATTTATATTTCTAAAATAATACTATTACTATAGATGGTAGAAGGATTTAAATCGAATCAAACCACAAGTAGTTATTTATGGTCTTATTTTAGATTGCAAAAATGTATTATTTATTAAAAACTTATTAATATTGCATTTTACTCTGATTTTTTTTTTTTAATTAAGGTTATACAATCCAATAAAAATATTTTCCACATATATATAACATAAAAATCTGAGGTGATATTTAGAGAAGAAAAGAAAATTGATTTGGATCAATAAAAAAAGAGGGAAAATACTTTTTAAAAAAATTCATTGAATGTAATTTTTTTTTTGTTTAAATTCAATCAAAAATATCTTACAATTAAATCAAAAAGTAAAAGAAATTAAGTTTTGATAATATTAGAATCTTTTTAAAAAAATAAAAAATAAAAAAAAAAATCATTTTTTTTTTTTTTTTCATAAATTAATCATCCTTGAAAATCAAACAACGCCAAATACGGTAATAAAATTAGATAAAGTTTCGATATACTAAAGTAAATTTTAATCTTTTGGTATCCTTTCGATTAAATAAATGTACAAGATCAATAATTTGGTCAATATTGTTTTTGTTAATCAATTTATAATTAAATTTGTTTGTATATAAAAATTTGAAAAATATCTGAAAAATAATTTTATCAGATTTCCCATAATCTTTCAAATGGTTATTCTGGTATTCATTTGTAATTTTGAACAAGTTTAATAATGTTGGGGTTCGAATAAATAATAGAAATTTATGAATTATGATTTTTTCATTATTTTTTAAGAAATAAGTGAAATTCTTGGATTTTTTTGTTTGATATAAATCTTTCAAATCGGATTTCAAGGATGATTGCTTAGTATTTACTAATTTTAACTGTTTAAAAATATATTTGCATTTTAACAAATCCTTTGAATTAAAATCCCCATATACCCAATCATAAAAGATTTTTTCGTGTTCTTCATTATTCGACTTTCTTAAAATATCATTGACATCTTGGAATGGTATTTTTGTTCTTAATTCAATCATTTGCTTATGAAACTCATTTGTATTTAAATCGATATCATTTTCCTGTAAATAATTATAAAAGCTTGTAAAATCTTTCTCAATGGAATTATTTATATTAAATAAAGGATCTATTAAATCCCATTTGAATAAATTTCCATAATGATCACTTAATTTTGCACCAACGCCCTGTAAATAGACAATAATATGCAAAATGTTTGTAATTTTATCTGTATTTTTTTGCACTTGTGATTTATTAAGAAATTTTTTATAATTTTTTTATTAATATTTAAATGATCAATCTTTTTGATAATCTTTTCAAATTTTTTTATTATTTGAGATTGATTTTCTTTGAGATTGATCTGTTTCAATACATTAACACCATTTTTTTCTTTTTTTGCCATCCCACAAATATACTTGTTCTCTTTTTTCTTTCTGTTCATTTCATTCTTTCTTTGGCTTTTATTCGTAAAAGAATAACAAATTTTCATCAGTTTTGTTAATAAATGGATTAACAAATATTCCCCCCACTGATCTTTTCTAATATTATTTTGCAATTCACATTCTTTTATTAGATTAGGGTTCTTATTGAATATAAATTCAATTAAATGAAGGTTTTGAGTTTTGAAACAAATTTGCTGAAATAAAGTTCTCCAATACTTGAGTTTTTTATTTATTAATAAAATTGTTTTTGAAAAAACAATCCCAGCATTTAAGCCCAAATTAATAATTTGATCCAAAAAATTGAAGTCAATTTTTCCTTCTTTTAAGCTAGACAATAATAGTATTCTTTTTAAAACCACTTTTTTTTTATAATTGTTGTTAGTTTTGTGTTTGTTCTTGTTGGTAATTTGGGTTTCATTGTGGCCAATTTTAAGGTTTAAATTATCAAAAATTTCCAGATCAAAATCATAAGGAAGAAATATAGTACAAATTTTTAAACATTGTTTGAAATCCATTTTATCAAGGCACAATAAAAATAATTCCCAGTTCGGTGTATTATCATGCTTATCCTTAACAAAGTTATCAAACAGATATTCAATAATTTCCTTTCTAATAGAAGGATTTAAAAAGCATTGTTCAAAATATTTGATTGCATTCAGGTTGATCATTTTTTGAAATTGCTCTAGATTTAAAGTGGTAACAACTTTGAGAATCTCAAGATCAATTTTGCTTGTTGACAAAAACAAAGAAATAAATTGTTAAAATTTTTTGGGATCTTCTTCATTAAGACAATAACAAATAAACAGCGAAATAATTTCTTGATTTATATTTGATAAAGTAAATAGTAAATCAAATATCATTAAAGATTGATATTTTTCATTCTTGTTCTTGTTATTGTTCTTGTTATTGTTATTGTTCTTGTTCTTTCTTTTGTTCTTTCTTTTGTTCTTGTTCTTACTCTTGTTAGTGTTCTTGTTCTTTATGGTTTTTATTTGTGATATTTTTTGCCTCAAGGAATGGTTTAATAAAAGATATTCGAATATTTTGGTTGAGTAAATTTGATTTTCTAATAAATAATGGAATGCGGTATGCCCGTGGTTGTCTTTTAAAAATTGATAGCCACCTTGATAACTCTTGAGAAAAATTTTAATGATTTCCAAATCAAGTGATCCGTTTGCAAACAAATAGTGGAGTGCTGTTTTTCCTTTTGAATCCTGAACATTTAAATCCATTTGCTGATAGTTCAAAAACAGCAACAAATTCTTTTTTGTAAGAAACTTGCTTGCACAGAAACACATTAAGGGTGTTTTCGATTTGTGATCCCTGATATTGAAAAAAATATCTCGGAACTGTGTGCCGAAATATTGAACAAGATCGTAAAATAAATTGTTCTCATTTTTGTTTTTTAATAAATAATGGAAACAATTCCTTTCTTTTTTGTCTTGAAGAAAAAAAATCAACACCGCTTTCAAACAAACAACCTAAAATTTTTGGATTAATTGTTGGGTTTTGGCACAACACCATCAGTGGGGTAACACCAAATTTATTTGGGCAATTGAAGTCCTAAAATTGGAAATTGTTATCATACATCTTGGAGATAAATTTTTTGTCGATTCTTTCTGTTTTACAATAGCAAATAAAGAGCCCTTCAGTGTTTTTTTCATTACTGTTGACAAGAAATTGAGAAGAGCTGTCTTCAATTTGTAAAGTAATTGTGTCTTGTTGATGAATCTTAAATTGGAATATGTGGCTTTGATTTTGTTTTTGTTTTTAGCTTTTGGTGTTGTTTTTCTGTTTTGGTTTTTTGAAATCCGCACTCAAGTCACGAAACCCCAAAAAATTTATAAAGTCAATGTCGCTAATTAAATTAAATTGATCTTCAAAATAGAATTTATGTGCAGTCATTTATTTTTTCTTATTTTGGAAAAAACAATTAGGAAAAAATTGAATATTAAAAAGAATTTTTAACAGTGAGCAATTATTTTGTTGTTCTCTTGAGAAGATTTCAAGACAAACAATTACTCAATTCCAAATAATAAGATATTGTCCTTTTTCTTTGTTCTTGAGAAGAAGAAAATTTGTCTTCAAAAAGGTTACTGGTTTTCAACTATATTTTTACAATTTTATTTTTAATTAATTCGAAAAATCTACCAGTAGAAGTTTTAAAAATCATTGATTTTTCACTAGAGGGGTTTTTTAGAACTTGGTGATCATACTGTAGTCAAAATAAAGCGTGTAAAAAAATATAAAGCGTGTTTCAAAATAAAAAGCGTGTTTTTTTGTTATAGAAAACCTATACATTAACCAATCAAAGAAACCAATAATAAACCCGAAAAAAATATGGTATTGGTTTCTTAAAATTCTATTATTTAAAAGAAATTCTAAAAATAAAGGATCAAATGGTAAAATTTATCTCAAAAAATAGAGTTAATTTTTTTGAAAATTTTAATAATAATAAAAACAAACAATTTCAAAAAAATTGAGAATATTATGGAAAATTTTCAACTATTTACATTAATAATTTAAATTTTACTGAAAATAACCAGTTCTTTACTTTCAAAATTGATTTGAGCTCAGGTATACTATTTGGCAGAAGATTGGATGTTGTCTTGGTACAAGAATAAAAAAAAGCACGGATAATATTTTGAAACACGGATTATAGTCGTTGTGCACGCATTATTTTGATCACTGTAAAGCAAAGAAAACTTTTTAATAAAAAGAATTTTTTTAGGAATTCGGGCAAATAAGAGCGGTCAATAACTCCTCCCTTAAATAATAAAAAAAAAATAAAAAGAATTTTTTTTTTTCTCCTATCAAACCAACAGTTTTTAGATCTTTCTTTGTTTCATTTTTGAGGGATTCTGATATATTTTCGTTTAAATTTGGCATTTATTCGTTGTCAAGTTAAAGGATTAAATATTTGTAAAATGAAAAACTTTTTTGTGGTTTTGAAGAAAAGATGGACTAATAGATAAAATTAATTTTTGACTTTCTTCCAGAAAGAGGGTGTTATTTGTTTTTCTTCTTCTTTTTGATTTTTATAATAGTTAAAAAAAGGGCACACAACTATTCGTTGAGTATCTTTTTTTAAGGGGGTAGGTTAATTTTAGAACTTGAGTGTGTCTCAGTTTATTCGAAACCAAACCACAAAACATTTCTTTAACCAAACACATTGATATTTTCATAAATAAGGAAGTGTAAGATTTCCTAGTATAATATATTTTCATACAAATAAAAAAAGAATAAATCGATCAAGAAAAAATAAATAAAAATACATCATTTATTTCTTGATCTTATCGGTACCATTTGATATAATTGCTTTTTTTTTTTATTTGTTTTTATCTTTAATTCTTCATGGAAATACTTTTGTTTGTTAAGTTTTTGAGAAACAAATTAATTTTCATTTCTAAAAGAATTTTCCAAAATGAATTTAAAAAAATCCTATTTTCGTTTAGTTAGTATAATTCTAGTGTTGTTTCAGAAAAAAAGATTTCTTTTTAATTTCTCTTTTGAAATAAAGTTTTATTGGTCAAATTTGTTTGATTTTATAATTATTTATTTTCCATTAAATTGAGAACTCAAAAAATTTTCAAATCAAGTTTTTAATTTTTTCTCTAATTTTCTTTTACTGATAAATTCAAACACTTATAATAAACTGTTTCTTCAATTTCCATTTTTCTAAATCTATCAACCCAACTTTTCAAATAGTTCTTTGGTAGGAATATTTTGAAGATCAACTAATTTTACAAAGTTACTTGATATTTGAAGCAATAAAATGTTTTATTCAAATCTAAGGGAAAAAAATTGTAAAAGGGAAAGTGAAGTAAAAAGTTTCTGAAACCTATTTGAATTTATCAGTATTTTGGGTTGAATCTTTGTAACTTTTTTTTGATTCCCAGAATTCAAAGCTTTAATTTTGATTTTAGAAATAGTATTATTTGTATATATTTTTGTTTGATAAAAATATTTGAAAAAAGAATCTTGAAACTAAATGTGTAAAATAAAGTTTTGTAAAATAATGTTAAATAATACTGGGATAAATAATTCAAAGGTTATTATTTGTTTTTCTTCATCCAATTTAAGAAGATTTAAAGAAAAAAAAATCTTTGAAGTTAGTTTGTGGTCAATTGAATTTTTTTTTTTCATTAATTGATTTCAACAAATTTATTTTTGGAATGGTGATCTTTCATGTTTGGTCTTCTACAAGCAAATATATGTTTCCAATAAACAAATTCTCGTGTCTATTTTTTGTTTTACTCTTTGATTAATTTCTCCCATTTGTATAAATACATTTCGAGATCAAAAACTTAATATAATAAAACCAATATTTAATCAAAAAAATTTGTTCAAAAAATCGAAAAATTAAAGATTCAACTCTGAATTACTTTGGGTTCGTTTTCACAAATAAAAAGCGAATGTATATTTTAATTTTAAAGTTTCAAAATCTCGAGGCACTCAAAAAATATTATTCTCAGTAAAGGCTAACACAATTAAAATTTTTTTAAAATCCAAAATTGTACTTACTACCTTAAAACAGAAATCAATAAGAACCAATCATTTTTTTATAAAAATTACACAAAGCACCTCAAAATGAATTGTAGTTTTCAATTTCTCATATTCTTGTTTTTTAAATCTCTTGGCATCTTTGCGATTGGTCTTGCCACGTTTGTGGTTTCAACAGTTGTTGTAGGCTATTATAAAAGCTATTATCCATTTTTGCTTACCAAATCATTTCCTTTCTTGGTTAGTCATTTAATAATCTTTTCGTGGCTCATTGGTGGTGTGGTTTATTCGTATTATAAAGTAATTCGAACAAAGCCAGGAGGGGTGCCCTTAGGAATGAAAACTAGAGAACAGATCGATCAAATCAAACAAGGGCGATCGAAAAAATATCGTTATTGTAAAAAATGTGACAACATCAAGCCACCAAGATGCCACCACGACAGAGTCACGGGGAAGTGTGTGCTTAAAATGGACCATTACTGCGTCTGGATTAACGACTGTGTTGGTCATTACAACCACAAGTTCTTTCTTCAGTTTTTAACCTATTGTTGTTTGGGCTGTTTGTATATAGTTCTCTGCACATTCACACCATTTCTCGTTGATATTGGATTTTTAAAGCCCTCTTCAACCACAAATCAAAATTATGAAAAATGTAGTATATTGTTTGTCATTTGCTTGGTTTGTTTAATTTCAGTCTCATTCTTATTATTCTGGCACATGTTTCTTGCTTTAACAAACCAAACTACAATTGAGTATTATGAAAATAAAGATAGAAAAGCATATTGCAACGAAAATGGCCTTGTAAGTTCTTTCATATTTCATTTTTTTTTTTAATTCCTTTGTTTTTATGGTAAAGAAACAGGCAAAAAACAAATGTTTTACTGCACACAAAAATCGCTGACTAATCTCTGGTATAAATATTCAAGCTGTTTTTCAATAAGAGACTAATTACTGGATTAAAATGTGAAAGGTTTTTAAGACTTTTCTTTAAATTTTGAAATTTCTTTGTCCCTAGCCACCAAAGTAATCTTGTTAAAAATCAAAAAAAGAACATTTCCAGTGTAGTTCACATATAAATTCCCAAAAGTAATTTCAAATCATTTTACCATCCTTTCAGGAGAGATCTTTTAAAATCACCTTTATGTTTTTAATTTTATCTAATTTTGTTTTTTAAAGTTAAGGGACTTGTCTCTATTATTTTTTTTTTGACCAATTTCGAAATAAGGATTCCTTATCTAGAAATATGTTTAATATGAAAACAAACAGGGTTTTTCAAATCTAAATAATTTACAAAAAATGTTCTCAATCTCTATTAAATTTAGTTAAAAAAATTTAATAGAGATTAGCCCCTTAAGGTAAAAAGTATCTTTGCACCTAAAGTTCCTGAATTTTGGTTTTAAGGGATTCGAGTCAACCAAGGAGAAGTCTAAAATTAAAGTGTGTTGTTATTGGGCCTAAATCGGATTAGTTCCCCAAAAGTTCAAATGTCTCTTAAAAATTGATTAGTCAAGTAGTACTATTTGTTGATTCCTTCAATTCAAAAAGATCCTTTATGTTTTTGTAAAAAATTCAAAATTTTCAGAAAAAAATATGAATTTCACCACAAATTTAAAACTTAAATTATCAATCTGAAGACTTCAAAGTTGCAAAATATCTGGCGTTATTTTAGTGAATTCGAAAAAAATATGCTGATTATTATTCCCGATTGTGATATTTTTAATATTGCAAAGAGAGAATTATAATTTGCCTATTTTTAAGAAAAGAATAAAATTGCAAGAGTTATATTAGAAATGGGCTAGTTAATACTTATTATTAAAAGAAAATTAAAAACAAGCAAAAAACAAAAAATATATTTACAATTTTATTCTTTAAAATATATATAAAAAAAATATAAAAAATTCTACCAATTTTTTTAATAATTTTAAAAATTTTCAAGGAATACAGAATTTCCCAAAATCAACTTTAAAGTACCAAACTCATATTAATTGATCAATTTGATCTAAAAATTTCAAACTCAAATTTATTATTATTATTATTTGTTAAAAACATTCAAATTGGATGAGTCAGATGAGTAAAAGACTCTTTTAATTTTCACTTTTTTTGAAAATTAGTATAAGCTGCTATTCTTGATCTACATAAAATTTACTAATTTGATTTATCCCACAACTCATCCAATTTTAATAATTAGAAACTCTTATCATCACCCTAAAAAGTTATTTTGAATAACAAAAAATAACAATTCAAAATTTGAAAATAGCCAAAATTAAAAGAGTAAGCAAGCATTAAGAGGCTGATCTAAAGTATAAGCTAATTAAATCATCTTTGTATACATGTTATTTTTTGTCATTTTTTTAGCCATGCCCGGAAAAAAATGATAAATTTCTTGAATTTGTCTCTTAATGAAGATTAGTTACTAAAAAAATTAATTTTTTTAAAAACATTAAATAATAACCCATTCTTGATTCTTTTGACAAATTATTTTTCACATATTGGAAATATATTGATGTTACAATTGACTTTATAAAAGGGAAACAAAACTAATCACTCCTTGGATTTTCTGTTTGATTCAACAAATTTATCGATTTTCGGAATAAACACAAATTTCTGGAAAACCTAACGGCTGTAAGAGGAAATTAAACTCCTCCCTTAAACAATAAAAAAAATAAAAAAAGAAAAAGAAAGAAAAAGATATAATTTTGTGGAAGATCTTGTTTTGAAATTTGAATAGATAGTACATTCAAAAAAATCTTTTATCAAATTAAATAAATAATCAGAGGTAAGCATTGCATAGAAGTGATAAATTTAAATATATTCTCATTTTTAGGTTTCTATAATTCTCTCCTGATACACAATTAAAATTATATTTTTGTTGTTTTTGTATTTCATAGAATTTCTAAAATATTGAAATCTGTAAGTGTGATAATAATTTCAGATTTTCTAATTGAGATGGATAATAGTTTTTTCATAAGTGCGGTCTTTTTTTATAAAATGATTTTTATTCAAAAATTTTTTTCATATTAAACAAGTGTAAAACTGAGTGTCTTAAAAAAAAATATAGTTTGTATTTATTACTAAGGGTTACGTATTAAATTAAAAACAATTAACCTTTTAAAGATAGAATTTTGAAATGACTAAATTCTACACTTCTAATTCAAAGAGCAAATAAAAGATACACAGTCATTAGAAGTATTTGAAACTTAATTTAGTTTTTTCTAAAAAAAAAAGAGAAAAACATCGTCTATATAAAAAAAAAAAAAAATGAAGAAATGTAAAAAAAAAAAAAAGTTCAAAAGAATTTATATGTAATATCTGAAGTCTTTTTGTCCAGGTGAATTAGTGATTTGGGGTTATTTAGTTTTGATCCCATTTTACCTAATGGTATGTTGAGTCATATTGGTTAAAAAATATTCTCTGACAACATCAAAGATATCTTTTATGTTCATTTTCCTCAACAATTCATCGGTATCTCGTTGACTATTATATTGAAGTCAAAATTTTTGATTTTTTTTGGAGTTGCTTTTTCTAGTATCTTTGGGTTTTCTGATATCTTTTATAGTCCCATATGAAGTGGTTTGCGTCATCAACTTTTTTTTTTTTTGTCAACATATGTATATTTCAGGGTTTACTCCCTTTTCCTGTCTCTATGTGTTTCTATTCAAATCATTGCAGAATGATTTAGGTTTGAATCTGTAGTTGTTGTTTATTTTCAGTTTTGGTAAATCGTTTTTTCGTGAAGTTTTCTCGGAATTGGCTGATTTTGAAATTTTGAATTTTAGTTTACTAATTCCAAAACAAAATTTTTATCTAAAAAATATTATTTTATTGAATACAATTTAAAAGTGTTAAATTAGTGTCAATGGCGTAAAATAAAATAATAATAATAAATATACTGTTAAGATCTACATTTTTTGATCTATAACTTCATATATATATTCACTTTACATTATCCATCTCTTTTAATTATTCTTCTTAAAATATTTCTTTTTTTTTTATCTTAATAGATTTATAAAAATGAATATGATCTGGGAAAACGAAATAATTGGAATTGGTTTTTTGAATTAAAAGAAAACGATCGTTGGTGGAAATTTTTATTCAATTTTAGAAGAATTTCAAATGATGGTATTACCTATCCAAAGGCGAATTCGACTAAAAAAAGTGAAAATATTTTATAATGGCCATGCATTAATTTGGGTGGAAATTATATATCAATTTTAATTAATTTATTTCGAAAAAAAAAAAAAATACATAATCAAAATTATATTATATTTCTAAACTTATCTATAAATATTTTTTCAAAGAAAATATTATCAATTTTTTCATTTTTTATAAAATAACTTAAAGTCTAAATAAGTTTCGGGGATTTATTTGTTTTATTCAAATAAAAAAGTGCGTTTTTAACCATTTACTTGATGAATATTTTAGATAATAAAATAAGATAAAAGATAAAAAAAAAACAATAATATATCTTGAAGATGGAATTATTCTGATGATTTTCTATTATTTGAAGATTAAAAAACATAATATTAACCCTAATAAAAAAAATTTTTTTTATAACATCTAGATAACATTTTTATAACAAAAGTTCCTTTTGCATGATTATTTTATCAATATTTTTTGAAAAAATATTCTTATAAAAGGCTTGTAACATTTTACAAATAGGACAACACGTTTTATAACAAACCTTTATGTTATAAAAGTTGTTATGATAAAATTTTATAACATTTTAAACGTTTATATCACCTTTACAACACGTTTATAAAATGTTATAAAAAACTTTTTTTATTAGGGTATATACATTCAATCTTTCTCGAAAATTGATTAAAAAAGAATTTGTTTGATTCTTTGAAAAAAAAAAAGTATTGATTTTATTTTTTTTTTTTTTTCGTTTATTTTTTTTAATCGCTTATAATTATGTTTGTCATATAAACTAAACCTCATTTTTATAAAAATGGTTAAAAATGTTAAAAGAATCAGAATAAAACGATTTCCTTCAATTTTGAAATAATTTTCAACGTTTTTGAAAAAATATGTATATCATTTTTTTTTTTTTTTTTTGTTTTTATTTCATTTTTCCAATTACCTGATCTATTTGTTTACCTAAGATGGGAATTTTTTTAGAAGGATTAATATTTGGTTAAAGTGGCGTTCATTTAAATAGAAAAATCAAATAAATTTGTTGAAAGAATCTAACCATTTGATCTATCAATATTCCTAATAGTATTTTTTACAAATTTCATTATTACAGTTTTTTTAGAAAACTAAATTAAGATTCAAATGCTTCTGATGACTGTATCTATCTTAGATGCTCTTTGAATCAGAAGTCTCAAATGTACTGACTTCCAAATTCTCTCTTTAACAGATTAGAAGAGATTTCATCTTACCTTTAATACTAAATCCATTACATTTTTTTTGTTCTGTTCATTTCAGGATTTTTAATCCACAAAATTGTTTTTTATTTTTATATTTTTTTCTTTTCTACTATTTGTATAAAAATTACTTTGTAAAAAAACACATTAATACCTGAAATTTTAATCAGATTTAGTCTCAAGTTTTGAAAAATATAAACAAATGGAGATTTTTTATTTTTTTTTCCAATTCCACACTAACTGAGGAGTATTTTTTTTAATATAAAGAATAGAATTTACCAAGAAAAAAGATCAATGATAAGAAATAGCTAATATTGAAGATAATTGAGAATAGATGTATTGGTAACTTGAAAATAAAAACTATAAAGTAAAGGTAAAAATTTCACAATGTTGTAAGTAAAACAGATGAAGAGGAAAACAACAACAATTAAAAAAAAATAACCAATCAACATTCTTGATCAATTATCAATTAAATTAAATTTAGATAAAAAGTAGTAAGGCTGCGAATTTGGGTGTTCTCATATAAAGATAGTATTGTTTATTTTTTTGATTCTATATAAATTGCTACTTACAAAACCATTTTTAATTTTCTTTTAACTTTTTCTTTTTTCCTTTCAATTTTTTGCTTTTGCTTTTTAACCCTTAATTAATGTGTAGAATATCTTTACATTATGAATAATTATGAAATCTATTTTTTTTTACGCTTAAATTATCTTTGTGTAAAATAAAGTAAAGGGGTGTTTCAAATGTAAGTAACAAGGCTTCATCAATCATAAAAAATGTATACAGTATTTTTTTTATTTTTCATTTGGAATATGTACAAATTTTTGGAATAAAGTTTAGTATCAACAAATATCAAATATTATTTACTTGTAAAAAATCCAAAAAAAAAAAATAAATAAAATAAATAAATATATTTGAAAACATCAAGAAAAAGAGTAACACCTGATATTTAAATTAATTTTTGATTTCTTAATTGAAATATCAAGATTTAGTTCATCTTATTGAAATATTTTCAATTATCTTAATCTAATAATGGAGAGTTAAATTTTAAAAACTGGTACAAAGTTTAATAATCATTTATAAATATAACCAATAATATGGAATTAAATAAAATTTGAGAATTAAAAGGGTTTTCTGAAAATAAATATTTAGGAATTTGCTGCAAAAAAGAGAAAAATTTACGTAATCAAAATTGAGATAATAAATACAACAATTTAACTTTAAAAAATTATGTTTTAAAAAAATACAGACAATTAAAATATTTTTTAAAATATTTCCAAAAGTTAGAACAATTATTTTTAAATATTTTTAACAAAATCAATTCATAAATACCGGTGATCAGTGTCGATTTCAGGTACATACTTTGAACCAAATTCAAGAACAGTAAATTACAAATTAAAGTAATTTTTTTTGTGTTTATTTCTATAAAATACAATTTTTTTGCTTTAATTTGGATATTTTACTTTGCTTCAAATTTCGTAAAAGTTTATACTTTAAAGCTGTTAATCACTATTTTTAAATATACCACATTTCTTTACTGTTTTGTTGTTTCTTAATAATATTACAATTTGCTTGTAAGGGTGGTTTTAATTTTAAATATTTAAGTTTTTCGATCTCTAATTTTATATATAATAGTGGAAAAAATACCTGACATGAAAATAATCACGGAAAAGATTTTTAATTGTGGATATTAAAAAACAATGTATCGAATTGCAAATATTTAAAATTAAATCCTTTTTAATAAATAACCAAAAATTTTTTATGAACCTATTATTAAACCTATCTAAAATTCATTAAAGTGGAGTGTATATATAATACCAAATTACTTGTTTAATAGCCTAAGTAGATCAAGTTTTTTTAAAAAATATTTGGGTTTTATAGAGGTTTATTGGATTTTTTAAAAGGATTATTTTAGTTCTTGTTTTTTGATTGATTGTATATAGTTTCTTGACCATGTGAAATTTCATTAATTATCATTATAATAAGTGGTTGAGTTATAATTGTAAAAGTTTTTTTCTTAAAAAAAAAAAAGGATTTGATTCTAAAAACAAGAAATTTGAATAAAATTTTCCTAATATTCATAATTAAAAACCTTGTCTGGGATTATTTTTGAAGTCTGGGTATTTTTTTCACAACTGTAATATTAATCAAGGGTGACAATTAGTGTTTTTTTTTTTTTTTCATTTTGATCTTAAATTTTTTTTGACAAAAGTATCTAAAATCTCAATCATCACTCAAAAGGGAAACGAAAATATGTTAATTATATTTTATTACAAAAAATTGGTTTATGTATTACTATATTTTTTTTTATTTGATAAATTGACAATGTATTGTTTTCTCAAAAAAAAAATTATGTTTTTTTTCATAAATATTTTAATGGGTATATTTTGAAATAATTAATTAATAAGCTGGCTCATCTAAAACTCTTTATATTTATCTTTAATTGAATCTTATCCTTTTAAGTAATATCTGTAAACAGAGAAACTTTTCATTGAAATGTGAAACAATACATCGCCTTTTGTGATATGTATTGATTTGTTTTGTTATTTATAAAAAAATAAAAATATCATTTGATCAAAAAAGTAATAATCCAAAATTAATTACAATTATTTTTTAATTTAACATTTTTTTTAATTAGAGGGATTTTTCTTTTTTCCTAATTGTTTTTTTTTTTTTTTTTTTTTTTCAAATTTGCTAACTACACAATTGGGAATTTGGTATATCTATTTATATGGTGCTGGTTTATTGTCAAGAGTTAAATGTTATAAAAACATTTGATCTGGTAAAGCCAGATTTTTGAAATAGTAAAAATTTTAAATTTTAAGAGAATTTTTTTAAAAAAGATTAATTTTTAGTTGAAAATGCTTATGTCACCTCTGGTACAATGTGACATATACACATTTAATCAAGAACCAGTATACTGAGTGTCTCTCATCAGATTTAATTAAAGGATAACTCTGGCTGAATATTTTTGAATTTTTTTGAAATTTTTTTTTCTACCGAGGGTTAGTTATACTTTAAGGGTGCCTATTCCAATTTTTTTTGTTTTTTTCTAACCTCTTATTCGGGATACTATACGTATTTTCTTCTAAAAATTAATATTTATCAAAAAAAAAAAATCTTTATAAACTAGATAACCCATGTTTACCGTTGTTTAACTAAAAAGAAACCAACTTTTAAAAGTCTTCAGAATAATTAAGATAGCACTATCTCCTAGTTAAAGAATTTGATTTTTAAATTAGATTCGATTATTTTGAAATAAACCAAGGAAACGATGCATGCCGTGCGTCAATAAAAAATCTCTGATAACTTTTTTTCAAAACAAATCATGTAAAGTAGTGAAAAAAATACCTGACATGAAAATAATCCCTTAAAAGATTTTTTAATTGTGAATGTTAGTAAAATTGATGTTTAATTTCATTTATTTAGAATCAAATCCTTTTTTAAAAAATCAATACTTTTATAGTTATAACTCATCCACTTATTAGAATGTTGACTAATGATATCACACTTGCTCAAAATAGCATTCAAATAATCAATAAACAAGAATAAAAATTTTCATTTTACAAACTCTAGTAAACCTCTATAAAACTCGATTGTTTTTCAAAAAAGATGATCTACTTTGGCTATCAAACAATTACTTGAGTATTCTAGAGAAACTATACTTTGAATAAACTTTAGGTAGGTTTTTATACTTGTTTCATAAAAAAATTGGTTATTTATAAAAAGGATTTGATTGAAAAAAAAAGAAATTAAACATCAATTTTACTAATATTCACAATTAAAAAATCTTGTAAGAGATTATTTTCATGTCCGGTATTTTTTTCACTACTATATCAATAATTCTCAAACATAACTCTTCGGATTTTGAATTCAAAAACCCTATTTTATATATATTTGGTAAAAAAGTGCTGGAACTTTAAAAGTTATAAATGAAAATCATTTATATCCCACCACAATGACTTCTATGTTCAAACTCTGAACTTTAAATCAATAAATAAATTCAAATAATATCCAAAAAAAAAATAATAAAACGAATTAAAACAATATTCAAAACTTTCAAAAAAAAATACAAAAAATTGATTTTATTGTTTTTTTTCAATAAATTGAAAATAGCATATTTATCAAAAAATATACTGAGAAAAAGAATTTACAACACTCTCTTTATTAATGTTTCAATTCTTGAAAGCTGCTTTGTAAATTCAAGAGGCGCCTCTAATTTAAGTTCAAGGATTAAAAGTGGCCAGTTATGAGATAAAAATGGCAACATTTTATTTAGATCATTTTCAGGATTTAGGATGCGATTCATAATTTCTTCGATTAAGTCAAAGGCCTTTTGGTATTCGTATTTGTTCAAGAATTCTTTCACAATAAAAAACAAACCAGAATATTCTTCATGTTTGAGAAAAATTTGAGAGAGGGAAAAGAGAATTTCGCTGGTATACATTTTCAGAACGATCTTGTCTGAAATGGATTTTTGAGTGTTATTCAATTGACAGTTTTCCAATCTCTCTTTTACTGTTCTGTGTAATTTTTTATTCTTTTTCAGGTCTGTAAAATAATCAAGAAATTTATAATTGATCTTTTGATCCTCATCATGCACTGTCATAAAATTGCTGAGAATGGTATTATTATATTCTTCATTCAAATTAATTTTTATGTTCAGTTGTGGAGCAGTTTCTTGGTCATTAAATTCGTTCTGGATGCCTCTGACGCCGTCCTTATTAGAGTTTTTCAATTCTTTTCTCTTTGGCTGATCTCCATACACAAGCTGAATAAAAGTATTAACATCCAAGTTTATGTCCAAATCGCTATTATTTAAATCCAAGTCGACTTCCAACTTGTTCAAATCACTCAGATCAAGATCAAGTTCGGAATCACAGCCTGAAAAATCAAAGCATCGATCAGACTCTGAAGATTGCTCGTCCAAAAAGGATTGTGAAAGGCTTCCGTCGATGATGCAAACCATGAGATAGGAATTTAATAAAACAGATAAGGCCTTCTGATCGTCGCCACACAAGCTGTAGGCTTTGCTCAGTTTAATTAATGATCCGACATCACAAACAGTTTTTGAAAAATCTGTGAAATCAAAATAATTGAAGAGTGATCTCTGTTGCTTCCCGATACTTGAATTTTGTTCTTCGATTCCCTTCAACAGCATTGTTAATTCTTTTTCTTTCTGTGTTTTGTTCTTTTTATTGTGTCTCTGGGACTGCTTGCGCTCTTCAGTTTGATTGAAAGATGCAGCAAAGTCGAAGATACCGATATTTAAGGGATTATTCAAATTTGATTTTGTGATTCGGTTTTTTTGTACTTTGGCATTTTGGGATAATAAAGTGTAAATGAGCACAGAAGACGAAATAAGTAGGTCAAGTTCCTTATTTTGGAATGCGAAATCTCGTGCTTGGAAAAAGAGATCGATTGTGCTTGGGGAATATTTGTTCTCGTCTGAATGAGTTTCAAAAAAAGAAATTAAACTCATGAAACATTTTCTTTTTTCTTGATCGTTTGTAGCAAAATCCAGCGCATTCTTGAACTCTTTCAGCGCATTTTTTTGTGAACCATTGATTGACTCTTCATGTCCTAATTCTAAATGGTATTGACACAAATTCTGATTGAGAAAATGTGATTTTGTCTCTCCTTGACTCTTTTCGTTTTCGTCAATAATAAAACTCGAGTTCAGTGGGGTGCTTTTTGGTACATCAATTTGCTCAATGTTCAGATTTTGGAAAAAGGATTTGGGTATTTTAAACAAAATATTTCGGTTCCATTGAGAAAGTGTTGGGGTTAATGTAGACAACATTTGGTTTGTTTTTTGTTTTTTATTTTTGTAAAAGAATTTAGTAAAAAGGTAAAAGTTTGAAACAAGGAATGTTTTTTGAAAATACAAATTAAAAAAAAATAAATTTACAGAAACAAAAACTTTTGTTAAAAAGATTCTCAAAACCTTTGATCAGTTGAATAATTTAATCTGCTTAAGCTTGAGTATGAATTCGTTTGTTTTTTTATTTTTCAAATTCAGAAAAGTTAAGTCTAAATTTTGTTTTCAAAAAAAAAGAAAAATAATTTCACTTTGAGAAGGTGGATTGAATAAGAAGTGTGAACATCATTATTTTTGAGTGGAATGGGCCTATAAATTTTATCTCAGACAAAACCCTTTTTAATTTGATACGTATGAAATTTTAAAAAGAGTTGGAAAATTGGAAAATTTTGGGAAATAAAATTTTTCAACTTCCAAAAAATTTGACATCCTTTTATTGTATTTTCACTCCTTGTAAATTTGGAAAAGCAAATCAAAAATAGTAAAATATTTTTGGTTATTTTTGAATAATCCTTATTTTCATGAGTTTTACTCTTCATAAAGTTGTCCAGGTGAATAATTCCTGTCAAAAAAATTCAAAATTATGTTTGTCAAAATAGTTTTATTGCAATCTATTTTTTCGGTTGAAAAAAAAAAAAAAAATTCAAAATTATTTGTTTTCGCAAAAAGTTATTTTGTGTTTTTTTCATTTCTTTTTTTCGAAAATATTAAAAATTCAAGTGTTGACCAAATTTTAATCTTTCAGAAGAAAAGGAGATCATTTGAGTTTTCTTAACTCTTTTTTTCAAAAATTATGTACAATATTTGTTAAAAAACAAACTTTTTGATTTGACAATCGATAAATACCATTACACTGGTTAACCAAAAGCGTTTTTATGGGTTTTTGAAATTTTTCTGAAACTAAGAAATTCCAAAAATCTAAAATTTAATTTTTTTAAAAAGTTCAATTAGTAATTGACAAGATCTTTTTTTAAATAACTCCCACAAATTGTTTTTTTGGAATTTGATTTTTTTTTTCTCAATGGGCGTTGTCTGAGAAGTAAAAAGGGTATTAAATGAAAAATACTACGTTTTTAATTGGATTTTGACATGAAGGTGACCAATTGAAAAGTGGACAAATTTCTTGAAAACATGCTTAACTTCATTGCGCCCCTTAATCTATAAACATTGTCTCACTTAAGGAAAAAATTATCTCATTTTAGAGAACTTTTTTTTAATTTTTGCTTTTTATTTACAGGATAAGAATTACAAAAAAAAAGATCTCAATTTACATTGTTATTGTTGACGGAAACTTCAACCAAAGAGTTTAAAAATTGAAAACCCGAGTGTAAAATATTAAACTTCTAAAATACTTTTACAATTCCAAAAAAAATTTGCAACAAACGCAATTTACAATATTTACCATAGAAGATATATAAACAAAACAATACATTTTTTGTTTCAAAGTTAAAAGGTTTCGTTATCTTTTTTAAATCAACTTTTTGTGAAAATTTTGTTGTAATACCTAACTTCGATAATTTTATTTTTTTCTTTGTAATGTAAAGCACTTCTATGAGTATAAAAGTTGACAGTGGATCAACCAAAAAACATTTGTTGTCTTTTTACTCTAAAAAAATCATCTTTGTGTTTTTTGTTTGGATTTGATATGGTGTTGAAAAAAAAAATGAAATGGTTCTGATTGAGTGTGTTTTTTGAGTTTAGAACCAGTTTCTAACCGAAGACCAAATTACTTGTATTTTTTGGAACAAACGGATAATAAATGAGAAAACTTTTGTTCCATTTTTTTGTAATGAGTAAAGAAAGAAAATTTAAAGCCGAAATAGTATTTGAGTCTGACGAAACTCGTATTTTACGGAACAAAATCCGTCGTCAAGAAGAGCAAGAAGAACTCGATCAAAAAAAATTTACTTGAAAGGGAACAAGAAAGAAAAAAAAAAAAGGAGAATAAGTAACCAAAAAAAATTTAAAAAGTATCAATCAAAGAATAAACGAATAGCGTTCAGCAACCAAATCACAGATCGTTTTCACACTCTAAAAAAAAATATCAAAAATCAAACTCTCAGTTTCTTACGATCCTTCTCGACAACTTTGAACAAAGTGAAAAAAGAAAAGAAAAAAAAAAGAAAAAAAAAACAATAATTAATTTTATTAAAATTGATGAAAAAACAAAGTTTTATTTATTTCCTCTGGATCTTCTAAACTCGATCCATAATAAAAGAATAAGAAAAATAAAAGAAAATAATATTAATCATTGTTTCAAGATTGAAACCATAAATGAAGAAGAAAATACCATTTCAATTTATAATCCATCAAACACAATGAACAGCAATTTTTTTTCGAAAATGGATTTAAAAGTTGCAACTTCGATCTTCCTTTCTGGGTTGGGCTATTGTGAGTATATTCGGCTATTTTCAATGCTGTTTGAAGAGGATTCTTTAATGTGTTCGAACACATTTTATTCGCTTCAAAGATCGTATATTATACCAACGATCAAAGAAATTTGGAAACGCCACCATAAGTTTTTAATTAAAAAAATCCAACAGTCGCTCCAAAGCTATGTTGACGGAAGATGGTCTCGTTCCCAAAAAGAAAAGGGAATTGCTGAATATTTAACCGAAGTGCTCATTGATTCTGTAGCCCATTTGGTGCTAGGAATTGAAACGTTATGTAAGGATGAAAAGGAAGAAGGGAAAGGAAATGAAGAAGCACAATGTTTACTAAAAATGTTAGAATCTTCACCAATCAAAGATTTGAAGATCAATGAACTTATTTGTGATGAGAATAAAAGTGTAATAAAAAGAATAAAAGAAGCAAAATTACCTTTGGAAATCTCTTTATGTATTGACCATAAAGGAAACACCGTCAGAAAAAAATGGAAAACCAAATGTAAATTAAAAAAAACACTTTCCAAAAATCAATTAACCAAACAAGGAAAAAAAAGAAAAAAGCCATTATATGTTTACACCCACCGACACTTAGAAGACCTTTGTAAAAAAATTGAAACACACTTTAAAGTAAGTTGTAGTTTAGCAAATAATGAGAAAGAATTTATAAAAATTTGGGTTAATTTTTCCAAACATCATTTTGGCAATCACAAAAACTGTTTTGAATTATGCCAAAGTAATTGTTTACAAAAAGAAAGAAAAGAACCCCTTTTAAAAACATTTGCTGACTACCTCAAATGTCATAATGTTCAAATGAAGATCTATAAAGAAATTATAAAACAAAATATTGATAGTTTTCTTACACAGAGACAAACTTCAATTGTTGAATCGTTTATTAGCACACCAAATCTTTGGTGTCCTAAAAAAAAAACATTTTGATAAGGAAGTCTACATCGCACGAACTTATCTGGCTGATTTAAATTGGAACTTCAATCTTCTCTCGGGAAATCCAAAAAGATTTGTTATCAACAAACAACTGGAAAGAAAAATAACAAACAAAACACTTGAAAGCCTCGAAAAATACCACTTTTATGGTGATAAAAATGAAACAGATCTTGTTATTGAAGAAGAAAACAATAGTCAGGAAAAAAAAGAAGAAAAAAGCAATAAGCTGGCCAAAAAGAGAAGAAGAAAAAACAAGAGTAAGAAAGAAAAGGAAGAAGATACTAGAAATGAGAAAGTCAATATGGCTGGTGAATTGGATCAGAATTTTGGATTGTCGAATTGAATTGGCAACTGGCAAAAGAAATTGACACTGGAAAGCTTGAACTGTATCTTTGGACTTGATACTGGCAACTTAATTTGAGACTGGCAACTGGATCTTCAGACTCGCAACTTTGTAAACTTGTTCTGGCCTGACAACCTGAACTGGATCTTTGGACTGACAACTGGCAACTTGAGACTGGCAACCTTGTAAACTTGTTATGGTTGGAAAGCTTGAATTAGATCTTCAGACTGGCAACTTTGTAAACTTATGCTGGTTGGAAAGCTTGAATTGGATCTTTGGTTTTGGTTTTTTATTCTATTCTCCTTTAAAAAAAAAAGGGAGAATTTTTTCTTTTGTTAGTTAGTTGTTTTTTATTTATTTTTTATCTATTTTTTATTTATTTTTCATTTTTTTTTATTTTTTTCAAAAATCAAAAAGCAAAAATAAAAATAACAAAGAAATTGTTTTGATTTAAATGAAAAAAAATGAAAAAAGGTATGGATCAACTTTACGAAATACTCATAGAAGTGCTTTAAGGAACCTTTCAGAGAAATCTAAACATTTAAAATCAAAAAATGTGGTACTCAATTTTCAAAAGATAATTTCCTTTTTTAAAATTTAAAAAAATATTCTTTTTATGTTAACAGATTTGATAACTTTTTTTTTTATTTAGTTTGTTGAGAAAAATTATGATACAAACTGAGGTTAAGAGTTCATTTTTTTCAACAGTTTGTTCTTGAAATTCATCATCTTATTTTGAAAATTTTTTTTGGAATGCCCTAAGATCACCCAAATGTTGCAAAATATTTTTTCAAACTTGTTAACACATCACATTACTCAAAAAATGGCTAGTTTTTGAATTGGAATAATAATAAACCGATTGTTGAGGTATTTTCAAACTCAAATTACTCATTAAATAATCATTTTTATCGAAATCTGAAAAGTTGATTTCAAGATCTGCCAAATAAACAAATTTAAATCAAATTTTCAATTGGAACACTCAGTTTGATTTTTTTAAAAAGCCTTACTTGGGATAAAAATAGCAGAATATTATTGATAAATTCGAAAAATCTTTAATTTTTTTTTTAATTCCCTTTTGGAAAATTATTTTATTAATTGGTTGGAAAAGAGAACAAAATATTTTCTTGCATTAAATAAAAAGTAACTTTTGGAAAAATAAATTGATTTTGGAAATCTTTGCTGAAGAGGGGGTAATTGTCCCAAGTAGAGTTTTTGAAAATAAAAAAAAAGAAAATGTTTGATTCAGATTTACATTTCTCTCACAGAATAAATTTTTAAGTTACTCCTTTGAAATTTTTTTACTGAAAATGATCGACAACCACAATATAGACTTTATTCGATTCACCAACTACCCACTTTCACTTCAAGTATTTTAGATTTTGGGGTATGACTAATAAACATGAAATGATTTTCGCCTCATTTTCCTTCTTTTTCTTTGACAAGTAGAGTTATCATAGACTTTTTGCCATTAAGAAAATTATTCCCAATAAACACTTGTTGTGAAAAAAACAAAAAAAAAAGAAGTGAAAATTTTTTTGATTATATTAACAAAATAACTGTAATATACCGAAATATAAACCGAGCCACTTTAACAATGGGAACCAAATCAACAGTTTTGAAATTTGCCTTGTTTTGATGAAGAAAATCTACAAAATTGGTCGAAAAAATAGCCTTCTTCGAAGACAAAATGCTTTCTTTTCATCAAAATTATTAAATCTTTTTTTTCAGGATTAATGATCAATAAAGACATTTCTAATGAGTTTCCAATGGTATATTTCAAAAAATCACTCTTCTTATTGTAATTTGAAGAATAAATGTGTATCAATTTTCCAGTTGTTTTTTTACATTTATTTTCCAATTAATAAATGTAAATTCTGATTTCGTTCTCACAAATATTTTATCTATTATTCGATGAAAAAAACGAGATCTTTTCAAAGTAAAATAGAAATAATATTACACGAAAATTTCTCAAGCCTCCTTCAAGGACTTTTGGAGAAAATTTTGATTTGTTTTATTTGATTTTAACAGAAACAAGAGTCCGTTTCAAAGAAATCGATTGTTATTTGAGAGCTCTCTTTTTGAAATTTTCGTTTTTTTTTTAGTTTTTATTTTTTTTTTATTTTTGATTAGGTAAATGAAGAATCCCCAAGAAAAGTCAGATTTCAAATCTGGAAATCATCTTATGTGTTATCTAACTTTTTGAAATTTCAACTATCAGCACATTCAAATGAAAATAATAAAATTTTCTCTTAAAAGTTGCATAAGTAAGCTTTAGAAATTGCAGAGAAATATTATTTCGATTTTGCTTTGTCAAGATCTTGGAATTTTTTCAACACAAAGACAAAAAAAATTCATAACAAAGTTGTAATAAGGGTTGTAGTTTAATTATGAGAAAATAACAATAATAAAAAAGGATTTCTTTTTTTGAAAAACGACAACTTTGTTAGGCAGAATTCTAAATATGTATTAGGTATTATAATATGTGAAAACAACTTGGTCGTTTTCGAAGTGTCGCTCTTTGGGAGATCTTGAAGATTTTTTTCTGATTTTATAGTGTAATTAAAAGAGCTTGATTATTCTCAAGAATGTTCCAAAGAGCGACACTTCGAAAACAAAAACACCAATTAAATTTACCAAAATTCCTTCGCTTACTGAAAATCAGTGTATTTGTTTATTTTCGAAAGAGAAATTTTTTGAGGAGAGATATGAGAAACGATTATTTTTTTTAAATCTGGATTGAGTGGAAAACTTGATAATTTTGAACTTTGTGAAGAGAAAACTCGACAAAAAATTGGGGTATTACTGATCTTTGCAAAATAAATGGGAAAAAAATTTCACTTTATTTTCCCATTTTTCTTTTTTAAACAAACAAAATTTCAAAGAAAGAGATTCTATTTTGTTATCTCATTTTGTTTGTGAGATTCTTCTTTAAACTTCCCTTATACATTGGAAACTTTGAGTAAACTTCAGAATCCATAATGAATATCATATTGAAGAATTTCATAGCCAAAGAATATTAACCGACTAAAATTTAATCCCTTTTGAATTTCAAGGATATAACCTCTTGAAAAAACTATTTTCCATTTTTGAAATAGTATTAAAAGTTGGTTTTATATTGAATTAATCTTATTTTTATCTCATTTTTTTAATTTCTTAATACGGGCAAAAAATTATTTGAATTTGTTAATAAACTCACAAAAAATTCGATTTTTATTTTGATAACCCCAAATTACTCCAATTTAAATTTTCTCATATAGTTTAGATGGGTAGATCAATTAAATCATTTTGTGGGATAGTTTTTTTATTGATTTTGAGGTAATTTGTTGTTTTTTCAATTAATAATTCGAAAATTCGGTAATATTTTTTCCATTTATAAATTTAGAGATAGAAAAATATTCATAAATTGTGATTAAAATGATTCAAATTTTTTTTATTTGAATGAAGAACGACTTCATCACCCTAGAGAGTGTTTACTTATTGTGTTATTTAACATTAAGTCTTCCCTAAGCATTTTCATTATGAATATATTAGACAAAAAATTACTCATTTTCAAAGTTAAAAAAATCAACAAAAAAAAGAAAAAATATTTCAGATAGATTTTTTGAATAAAAATTTTAAAAAACAAAATGACTTTCAGGATTTTTCTAGTTATAGATGAAAATTGAAAACATTTCAAACTAATAAAAATCTAAAAACAATATTTAGAATCGTATTAAAAAACTGTTTTGTGATTACTATTAATTGTAAAATATAAAGATCAAAATTTTGATTCAACTTTCCAAAAAAAGTACATTTCAAGAATGAAAATCGAATTCTCAAAGACCAAATTATAAGAAGGAAATGAATAATTTAAGCTGATTTTAAGAATTAAAAAATTGAAATGTTACAGGATTTGATGATTTAAAAAAATCTTTTATTTGGATAGGTGAATGAAAATTTTGTTCCATTTATTTTAAAACAAATATTATCAATTTGAAAAGTAAATTCAGAAAGACTAAAATCAAATTTGTGGTCTTGAAGAAAAAAAAATGGTTTTTTATTGGAATTGAAATAAATAGATTTGGTTTTTTGTGAAATAAATCCTCGTTGAACGAAATAGAACTGAGATTATAGTTCTTAATTTTATTTTTTAGATAAACAAAGAAAATTATTGATTTCTTAAGGGAGTAACTACACAATAAGACGTGATAAAAATCCGAGAGAATTGAAAGAATAGTATTTTATTTTTGTGGCGTGTTATTGTAAATTCTATAAAAAATTTTTCAATATTTTATTTGATATATTTTTTTTTTGGCAAAGTTAAACAAAAAAGAGACAAGTATCGATAAAATTGGTTAGATTTGTATTTTTTTTTATAATTTAGAGTTTTTTTTGGGAGATGATATTTTTAGGTTCTTCGAATAAAACCTATTGTTATTTTGTGGTTTAAAATTTGATAGAATATAATCATATTCACTTCTCCAATTCCACCAAATCCAAGTTTTTAAAACCCTAACCGGTAATGTTTTGGGATAATTATTGTTTTTTGGAACCCTTCGAGCTATTAAAACCGTAATTCCTATTTTTTTTTGTGATTCTCCCAATTGTAATCGTGCCGTTCTTTTTATACAAAACACATTTATCATAAATGTCGCTGATAACAAAAATCCTTCTTACTGTTGAGAGAAAAATTTTGGAAACAGAAAAATGGTTTCTAACCATTTTTAATTGGGAACATTAGTAAAATTGAAATCAAATCCTATTGATAACTAGGTGACTTTTATATTAATCCAGGTTTAAAGGTGTTACAAGTTCATTAATATGTAGTGTGTGTAGAATATTCATTTGAATGGTTGATAACTAAAGTAGATCATGCTATTTTAACAAAAATCCAAGTTTTAGTAAAGTTTACTATTAATTCTGAAAATGGTAATTTTTAAACTTGCTTTAGATTGTAAGAGATAAGGTTTTGAAAAAGTAGAATTACATTAATCGTTATTCTAATAAGTAGATTATTGTTCTTTTATTTAGTTATTTCACAAACCATTGAAATTAAAAATCATTTTCAGTAAGGTTCAAAATTAAAATTACTGCCCAACTATTTTTCTCTGTACAACATTTTTCTCTCAACAGTTATTGCTTTTTGTTGTCATGATTAAAAAAATTCAAAAATCATGATAATTACAATAAATCCCACAATAAAATGTTGAGATAAGGATAAAAGATAAATCATTCAACATTCGAAACACCATTTTAAGCAATTTAACTCAACATTCTATTATGTCAATTTCTTTGAGACTTTTGAAAAAAAATTTTAAAAAAAATTAATGAATGAAATATTTGAAATAATAAAAATCAATTAGCTTTAACCAAAGCAAAAAATGTTATTTTCTGATCCTCTTCAAAATTGCAAAAAAATGAAAATTTTTCCTTTACTGTGGCTACTCCCTTAATGGATTAGTATTGACCTCGGAGAAATCTCATATCTTTATATATTGTAATTGGGGTGTTATCCAAATTAGTTCTGCATGGTTCAAGTGCCTCTTCAAAAATACATTCCTAAAGATTCACCTTAAGTTAATCTCATCAATTAATAATAATTCGATATTTTCGTAAATAACAAAAGAATTTTTAAGAAAAAATCTACATTTCGCCCCATATTTAAAGAATGAAATCTCAATATTCAGAATCCCAAAGCTGCAAAATATGTTTCTTAAATTTGTGGTGAAATGTAGATTATTTTCTTAAAATTTTGATTCCTTTTAAAAAATTAAATCTTTCACCAATAGATTTTTTAGTCAAATTATTTCTGAAATATTGTAATATATTATAACTAGACTTATAAAAAGGAAACAAAACTAGAGGGTCTTTGTTTTTTTTTTTTTTATGTTGATGCTTATTAAGTAAATCTTTGAAATTAAAAAATTAAAAAAATAGTTATTTTTGGAAGTTCTAAATCTAAATTATGTAATACTGTAATACTATTATTTTGGGTTTATATTTTAGATTTTGTAAAGGAATATAAAAAAAAATTCCAAAAACGGACAAAATTTTCATTGAGCATTAGTGAAAAATCTAATAATTTTTTGTTAAATAATATTTATAGAATAATTTTTTAGAGCTATTTAAACGATTGAGTATTAATATGATTTTCTTTCAATTATAACACTCTTTAATTATAAACGAATCTATGGTGGCGCTAATTCCCCGAGGGTTTAGTCATTACGATGCGAAAATTTTTTTTTCTAAAATGTGTTAAAAAATTTTTTTAATTTTAATGAGCATCTAACACCAATCAAAAACTAATCAAAGTGTGATGTATGATCGATCACAAAAATCAATAATCAAAAATAAGGTACATTTTTCGAAAAAAGTGCCAAAGAGAGACATTCAATTTCTAATTAGAACAGTTGTGATTTATCATTTTGAAAACAACTGTATTTTTTTGAAGTTTCCCTATTGGGTTATTTTTGAGATCTCAAGGTTTTTTTTCTTTTTTCTCTTTTTTGAATGAGTTATTTTTTTCTCTAGAATGATACTAAAACCTACTTTATAAAATATAGAGAGTTTCAATATAAACACATATTATATTAAATCAAATTAAATTGATTGTCTACCGAAATAAAACAATATGTTTTAAATTGAAGAAATTTAACCTTTTGGTAATTAAATAATAGAAATAAGTAATTTTTTTTTTATTTTTGATTTTTTGAAATTGAGAATTCTTTTTCACTTATTGTTAATTGAATTTTTTACCAATGAGATCCTCTCAAAATATTTTATTTGTTATTTAAATTTTGTCAATCAAAAGAAGGGTAATGGAACAATAGATTTTTTTAGGTTTCAAGTTAAGTCTTGAGTATGGGAAAATCGTAATTAATGACTAGACCCTTAAGGTAAATAAAATTCCTATTTTATTCTTAATGAAAAAATAAATAAAAAATATTTTTTCAGTTAAAAGGGTAATAAGAGAGAGAAAAATTTTTTTATTTGATAAACTAAAAGTTTAAAAGTAACTAATCCATGTAAATTATTACAAAAAATTGACAGAGTTAAACAACTTTCAATTGTAAATTAACCTTTTTAAGTCTAGAAATTCTCTTTATATGAAGTTATATATCCCTTAGCACCCCGGATTTGCCTAAATTTCATCAAGTTTTTTAAATTAGATTTAAAATGATATTGATCTACTAATATATTAATTTTCTTATTTGTCTTTAATCAGATTTGAATTATAATAAAAAGTCAAAATAATTCAAAGATAAAGTAGTTAAGTTATTGATTTTTTTTTTGAAATTGAAAAAAAAAAATAATAATTATTCATTTTTACATTTTCTTTAACGATTTTTATTTTTATTTTATTTTTTTAAATCAGAAATTTTATTACATTAATAATAATTAAAAACTCAACACATTAATTTATTAATAATAACCACCAAAGAATTTTGCTAATTTTATGATAAAAAAAATAAATAAAAATATAAATTACTTTGAAATTTACTTTTTTTTTTAGAAAAAATTTCAATAAATATCGAATTAAAGAGAAAAATGAAATTTATTTATTTAGGCCAAAATTAAAATTTTAATATGATTAATTTTCTAAAACTTTTATTTAAGCAATAGATAATAATTGAAAATCAAAAAAAAAAAAAAAATTGTAAAATAATTTCAATTTATTAAATTGGTATAAAACAAATAAAAATTACTTTTTTAATCGATAAAATATTTATACCTAAATTTAAAATAAAATAAAAAATAACTCTTAAATATTATTCCAATATAATAAAATAATCTTCGAAATCAAAATTTTTTTATTGCATTTTGTTATTGGTAAAAATTTGAATAATATATTTGCGATATTTGGATTTTTCCTTAATAAATTAATCCAGATCTTGTTAAATAAGTTCTGATATATGGCCTCTAATTCAACAATATAGTTTACTTTATGCCTAGATTTTAAAAAGTCAAAAATTAAAAAATTGTAAAAAATATAAAAAAAATCAATTATTAATCTGACTCGAACTATTGGCCAAATCATTTAAAATTGAAAAACAGTCTTGTTGAAAAAATTGTAAAATTTTGCAATGAAAAAAAATTTGATTTTTTTTTCTAATTTAATTTATATTTTTTTTCATTTTTAAATTATTTAGAATCTAATATAGATATTGATATTGGATAGTAATCAGTAGATAAAACAAATTTTCTATGTGATGTTATAATAACGTTTATAATGAATAAATTATTTAATCAAGCATTTTTAGGCAATTTTGGGGTGCAAAAGGGCCCCAAAAAATTTCAGTAAAGTATGATGTGTTCTAAATGTTAAAACTAAGAGGTTTTTGATGTCTAGACAAACTTTTCAAAAAAAAAAAAAATTTATTTTGACAAAATTTGGAAAAATAATAAAATCACAATAGCCAAAAAAAAAAAAATTCCCAATGTTGAAATTTTTTTTTCAAGTTATTTTTATTTTAAGTAACTATACAATTTTTAATTATAAAATTTTTCTTTCTAAGATAATTGTTTATTAATTCTATACCTTATTCTCCTTTGATAACATTTCAAATTAAAATTTTTGTTTGAAATGCTTTTAGGATTATTTGGTGTGCTAAGGGATACATACATATATATATATATATATATTCCTTAGAACCCCAGATATACTAATTGCTTTCAAAACAAAATATTTAATTTGAGTTATTTTCAAAGGGTTATAAGATATAGAATTTATAAAAAATTATCTTAAACAGTCAGTTTCACTTTTAAGGCACAAACTTTCAACGAAATTTAAGGCACAAAAAAATCTCAAATTAAAGCACAAAATCCAAATTCATGTAAAAATAAATTGTAAAAAATAAAATTCCAAATTTTGTACCTTAATTTGAGATTTTTATTGTGCCTTAAATTTCGTTGAAAGTTTGTGCCTTAAAAGTGAAACTGACTGTATAGAAAAAGTTTAATTAAAAATTATATAGTTACATATATTTAAAAAATAAATTAATTTAAAATAATTAAGATTTGAAAAATTTTTCTTGATTTTTGTGGTTTCATTATTTTTCATCAAAATTTTGTTCAAAAAAAAAATTTTTTTTTTTTTGAAAAGTTTGTCGAGATATCAAAAACCTCTTAGTTTTAATGATAAAAATATATCATTATTTACTGGAAAAAAATTTTTTTTGAGGCATTTTGCACCCCCAATATTATCCAAAATACTTGATAAATAATTTATTCATTATAAAAGATATTTTGAAATCATATTGAAAATTTCTTTCCTCTATTGATTACTATCCAATTGAAATCTATAAATTTGATTCTAAAACATTTAAAAATAAATAAAAAATATAAACTAAAATTTTAAAAAAAAATCAAATTTTTTTTCATTGCAAAATTTTACAAATTTTTTCAACAAGATTTTTTTTTAAATTTAAATTATTAAACAATATTTGGAGTCAGATTAAAAATTGATTTTTTTTTAATTTTTACTAGATTTTAATTTTTAAAATCTAGATATAAAATAAATAATATTATTGGATAAGAGACCATAGATCAAAAATTATTTTATAAGATCTGTATAAAGTTAGATAAAAAAATTCAACATTTACAAATATATTATTCAAATTTTCACTCATAATACAATTCAGTTTTTTTTTTTTTTTTTGGTTTCGAAGATTATTTTATTATCTTTGAATAATATTTAAAAGTTACTTTTTTTTTTAAAAAAAAAAATTTAGGGTTGATCATTTTATCTATGAAAAAGTTTTCACTTGTACAATTCGATATAATAAATAAAATTATTTTACAATTTTTTTTTGTTCGTTCAAGTATTTTCTGCTGTTTAAATAAATATTTTAGAAAATAATTTATATCAAAATTTAATTTTGGCCTTATGAAAGGAATTTCATTTTTCTCATGTTATAATATTTTTTAAAAATTAATCCAAATAATTAAAATTTCTTAGTAATTTGATTTTTTTATTTATTTTTTTTATTATGAAATTAATATTATTATTTGATTTTTAATATTAATAAATTAATATGTTGGATTTTTAATTATTATTATTATTATAAAATTTTAATTTAAAAAATTACAAAAAAATAAATATGTTAAAAGTTAATATAAAAAAAATTAATTATTATTATTTTTTTCAATATCAAAAAAAAAATCATAAAATAACTACTTTATCTTTAAACTATTTTGACTTTTTATTAGAATTCAAATCCGAATTAAAGACCAATAAGAAAATAAATATATTAATACAGTCAGTTTCACTTTTAAGGCACAAACTTTCAACGAAATTTAAGGCACAAAAAAATCTCAAATTAAGTCACAAAATTTGAAATTTTTTTTTTACAAATTATTTTACTAGAATCTGAATTTTGTGCTTTAATTTGAGATTTTTTTTGTGCCTTAAATTTCGTTGAAAGTTTGTGCCTTAAAAGTGAAACTGACTGTACATCAATATTATTTTAAATCTTTTAATTTAAACTTGATGAAATTCAGGCCAATCTCGAGACCTAAGGGACTAATAAATAAATGAGAAAAAAAATAAAGAAAAAGAATAATTGTACATCCTGATCTTGGAGAAAAAATCTAATAATTTATTATTACTTATAGTAAGTTCCACTTTTTAAGTACATACTTTTAACCAAAATTGAGATACAAAAAAGCTCAAGTTATAGCAGAAAATTCAGATTATAGTGAAATGATTTGTATAAAAAAATAATTCCAAAAAATATACCTTAATTCATATTTTTTTTATACCTTTAATTTCAATATTTTTTTGTAATTTAAATTTTCTTAAAAGCTTATTCCTTTAAAAGTGGAACCAACTATAAGTAATATTTATTATAGATTTTTATACTTATTTGAACTATTAGCAACTATTAGTATTTATACTAAATATACAAATACTTTATTTGATGAAGAATCTGTGTTCTGACTAATCTCTGAACTACATATAATTTTTAAAATTAAAAAATAATTTATTAAACAGAAAAAGGAGGATTCAGCAAAATAACAGTTTTTTTGATATGGTCTATCAATAGTGGGCTTTTTCCTTAATTGATCAATCAATTATTAAAAATTTTATTGAAAATTTGACAATTTTTAAGATATCCAAAACAACTCTTTGGATTTTGATAAAATATATTCGATCTAAATAGTATTTTTTAAATTCAATTAATAATACTAAACTATTCTTCTAAAATACTGACTTACAGTATAATGTTAATGGAAGTATTTTTAACAGTTTATCTCATATTCTTATCAAAAAAATATTTTCTTATTTTGAATCAGAATCATTTTTTCGAATTTTACAAATTGTTATTTTGCTTTTTCAAATTTTTGTTTTTCTTTTGTTTTTCCTTTTCTTTTTTTTTTCTTTTTTTTTTTCTATTTCTTTTTTTTTTGATACTTTTCTTTTTCTGTTTTTCTGTTTTTATTATTTTTTTTTTCTTTTTATTTTTTTTCATTTGTTTTTTCAAGTATAAGATCATGTGGAAAAAAAAAAAGATCTTCAATAAAACAAACATGGACCAACAAAATTGAGACTCTGTAATGTCTTTTAGTGTGATTTTAATTTTTAGTAAAAAATCTAGTTGTGAACTCCCCTGTTAGTGAAAGATCAGTAATAAAAAATCCTAATGCTCATTTCAAAAATTGTAATTCACGTTTTTATAGTTTTTTTTTTATTCATATTTTATTTAATTTTCAAAATATAGGGTTTTTAAAGATTTAGAATGATCTAAAAATGGATTAGAAATCAGATTTAATTATTTGTCGTTCTTGAATACTAAGATATATATATATATATATATATATATATATATTTATATATATATCCAATTTATTATTTCAGACGAGTCACAATTTTTAAAATAGTGTTCATAATGAATTCTTCTTTGAAGTCAATTGTTATCTTCTTTTTTTTTTTTTAGATTTTCTTTTTTTTTTCATTTTCTATTTTTGAATTTAATTAAAAATAGGTTTTAATTTTTTCCATATTTATCCCCTTTTTTCAAGGATTACTTAAAATTTGAATTCATAAAAAAATCAAGGTTACATATTTATTGAGAAGGATTTTCTAAAAGAAACTACCATTTCAGTTCAAAGAAAATATTTTTAAAGTAGCCCAATCTATACATTCTAATTCACAAAGTGAATAAAGATAATCATTAGAAACGCTTTGCACTTCATTTGGTTTTCAAAAATAAATATGAATTAATAGAGTCAAAGTATAAAAGAAAGAATAAAAAAAAATGAAAAAGAAATAAAAAAAAATAAAGAAATTTAAAATTAGAAATGAAAAATGATAATTTATCGTTCTATTTCAACATTTTTAAGTTTGTTATTCAATTTTAAATAACGATTATAAAACTTTTTTTTATTATGAATCTGAAGGAACTCTGGGAAATGAGATGCTATATTTAATATTCTTTTTAATTAAACAATTTTTTTGAAGTTAAGATATACAAATTTTTAAAAATGGATATTGAACAATAAATATTATTTACTTTATTTTGAATTTATTAGTATTTATGTCCGTTTTATTATCTCTGAATGGTTTAGATAGAAAAAATATGAATAAAAATATTTCAAAAAAAGAAAAAACATATCAATCAAACAAACATAAAAAAAAAAAAAAAAAAATTAAATAAAGTTTTGATAAATAATCCTTAATCTGTTATACTACTTTCAAAAATTGAATTACTTAACAACAGAATAATTAAAAAAAACAATAAAAAAAAATAAAAAAAATAAAAAATAATTTCACTCTACTATTTTATTAAAGATATTCTTTTTTTTTTTTGAAAATATTATAACATATTAATAGTTATAAATAGTTATATAAATCTATAAAATCTATAGTACTTGATAACCAATTCAAAGAATAATTCTTAAATATTAATTATCTCTAGTTACACCATGGAAAACACAGCACACACTAAATAATTATGAAAAGGACAAAGAAAAAGAACAAAACAACAAATATATATATATTTGTTTAAAAAAAAAAAAAAAAGCAGAATATATAATAGTATTGCTGTGTAATAAATGAATAACGGTAGTTGTATATGGTAAAACCAATTGAAAGATGGTTTACAAATATGGAAATGTCTACCGATTTATTCAAAATCTGGAGTGTGCAACCAGCTATGTACTGAAATGGAGAAAAAAAAAAAAAAAAAAAATGACATATCTATATCTATCTATCAGGTTACGAGAGAAAAAATATTTGGAAAATATTTTTGAAAAGATCATATTTTTTTTCTTCAATATAACGAATTATCATTTTTGCATTTGTTTTTTTGGAAATATCAAACGTAATTTTTTTTTTTTATTACGTTTTTGTAACATTCTTAATTGATCGACATTTTTCGAAAATATCATTACATTTCGGTTGAAATAGGAAATATTGTATAACCCATGCCTTTCAAAGAAATAGGTCATACCTCTATGCAGGTTTTTAGCCAAAACTAATGGATTTAATTCACAATAAATGTCGAATAATTTTCTTTTGAATTCAATTGGTTCATCATTCTTTAATCCATCGGGCCAATTTTTTAAGATTTTGGGATCATACTTTTGAAAGGCATCAAATCTTAAATACCAACTTGGTGTTGGGATCTGATTTAGGAATTTTTTTAATTCATTTTTTGTGATAACACCTTTTTCTGGTAGAAGATCATTTGAGTCTTGATCTGAATGAAGGCTTTCGTTCTCTGTGTCATTACTATTGAAATTTTCATCTACGTAGCTTTCGGTTAAATTGTAAGTTTGTTCGTTGGGTTGTAGATCAATATATCTGATTTTATTGGCACCGAAATGAATATTTTGTAAATCTTTATCTTGATCTGTATCTACGGAATTGTTATGGTTTTTGAAATTTGTAGATTTCTTTTTATTATGAGACTCTGTTTTGTTTTCAGATTTATTAAATTGCTTATGAATATATTTGTTTCCTTCTTTATATTTGTTTTTAAATTTCTTTTCATTCTTAAATTCATTCCTAAGATTTGGATTATCTTTATAACCAATCTTTGATTTATTTTTATTTTTTTTTTGGTTCTTTATTATATTTTTTTTTTGGCTTTGTCTTTTACTTTTACTTTTTTTTTTGTTTTTGATTTTATCTTTTTTGATGGCTTTTTTGTCATATGAAATATTTTGTGAAGAATTATTTTTTGTATTTATACATTTCCAAATAGTTTTATCTTCTTTATCCACCTCCTCAGCAAGCTCTTTATTATATCCATCATTAAAACCACCACATTCTAATTCTTTCTCCTTTCCTATTGTTTTTTTTTTTAAAGAAAAATATTACAAAAATAGTGATTTATTAGAAACACAAAAATTAAATTTTTGTTAATATTTATTATTTTTTTTTTTGAAATTTCTCTTGAGAAGATGAAATATCGATGTCTGAGCAAAGATATTTTTTTCGAATTAAGAGATAAATCAACACATAATGGCCTTAATACAGTTATCGGAAATAGTTGATCAAAAGCTTTAAAAATTCTTAATTCGTCATAATTTTACATCAAAAATGGGAAAATGATAACAGTTGTTTTCTTATTTTTTTTTTAAATGTAAAGAAATAAAAAAATAAAAAAATATTTTTTTCTCCATTTTTGTTTACAATTCTGGGTAGTTTAAAAATTCGTTTTGCAATGTCTACCTATCTTTCTCTCTCTCTCTCTCTCTCTCTCTCTCTTTATATATATATATATATATATATATACCATAATAAACTGGAATAATATTTTTTTTTTGAAGAATTTGTTTTAATGAATATAAACATCTAAATTTGATTAGAATATTGTTAAACTCAACTCTTGATTCACTATTTTGGTTCAGAAACCCCCATAATCTTTTGCTAAAAATCGAAAAAAAATAAAAATATTTTCAAAATTTTATTATTATTTAGATTCTTAAATCAAAATAAATTAAAGACTATCAAAAATGGTGTTGAAATTTACTTGTTTTCCTTGGAATTTGAGCATAGAAAGTTAAAAGAATTTTATTTTTTTGGAAAATTGAAATTTCATTTTAATTTTTTTCTTGAAAAAATATAACTCCAATTTTTATATATCTAGTGTAACACACCACCAAAACAAAACAATTTTTAAACCAAAACTTTAAATTAAACTATCTCTCTATGAGTCGAGAAAATAAATTTCTCTTTTTTGTTTTTTTCTTCAACCAAAAAAAGATAAAATCTAATTACTACCCTCATTCAAATTATAAATGGTTTTCTTTCCGGCACGGATTTGTAATTTTCCAAACCCGCTTGGTAATAAATAATCTCAAAAAGTAAATCTCATTGATGAAAATGAATATCATATCCCCTGACTTTTATTAAAGATCTAATTTTTTCTAAATTCTTTTTCAATCAAAGGTCCCCAGTTTTATGGAATAAATAGAGCATATTCTATGAGTTTAATTCATTATTCTTCTCAAAATAAATTTTCAATTTTTAAATCTGGATCATTTTTTCATATTTTAGTTATTTTTTTGTTGTTTGCTTAGTAAATTTTTTTTTGTATTTACTCAAATTTTTGTTTTTCGCTTTTTTTTTTCTTCTTTTAAAAACCAATTTGAAAAAATCAATATTTGATTGAAATTCCAAATTAAACATTAAGAAAATTGAAGCTTTGTAATTCTTTTAAAATGAATACATTTACAATCAAAAAATCTTATTGTCAACAATTTTAATTTTCTAAAGAAATAGAGAAAATTTTGCACGAGACACCCCAACGAAAAGCGGCACAAAAAATTTGTAAACATTTTTTTTTTTTTGAAATTTAAGGTTTGCTCGGGTATTTTTTTTATGAATCTCAACAAAACTAATTCAAAGTTTATTATTGCTCTTATTTCTAAACAATCTTAGTTTTTTTGATTATTATAAAAAAAAGTGAATTTTTAATTTTTGGCTGGGCGCATTTGGGTGAAATGGAGTTTCGAAAATTTTACTTCAAAAAAGGCAATTTAATACAATTTTACAGTCTTAATCTATATTAAATAACGTTTTATCCTTTCAAATTTGAAATTGTAAATGGTGTTTTTCCAAAAAATTATTCTAAAAAAAAAATAAATACCCTCTTTTGTTTTTTCGAAAAATTGTAGTATTTCAAGGCATTTCGTTTTTCAATACAAATCTATTTTGGATAAATTTCTTATGCTCACAAATCTGATTACCAAACTTTTTTCACCTGATTAAATTCAATTTTCAACAAGTAACTCTTCATTCAATTTCAAATTAATAGATTTTTAATTATATTTTCACAATGAGCAAAAAATGTTTCAGTTTATTATCTTTGATATTTTTTTCCCTTTATTAGTAAATTGATCACCATTTCCCTTTCAATTTTTAATATTCACATAAGATTCAATATATTTTTTGGTGTCAATTACTGGAAATTAGAAAAAAATGAAAAAAAACGAAATTGTAGGGAAAGGCATATACCCCTTAGCACCCCGGATATGCCGAAATTTCATAAATTTTGAAAGAAAAGATTTAATAATAATATTGATGTGCTAATATATTTATTTTCTTATTTGTCTTTAATACAGATTTGAATTATAATAAAAAGTCAAAATAGTTCAAAGATAAAGTAGTTAAGTTGTTATATTTGTTTTTGATATTGGTAAAATAATAATAATTATTCATTTTTACTTTTTTTTAAAAGAGTTTTATTTTTTTTTTTTAATTTTTTAAATTAGAAATTTTATTACAAAAAGGGTAATTCAAAGCCCAATAGATTGATTTATTAATAATAAACATCAGAAAAACGTTGTTAATTTTATGATTAAATAAATAAATAATATATATATATATATAACTGAGTAATTTTCATTTTTTTTTAGAGACAAAATTTTGATAAATGTTCAATTAAGAGAAAAATGAAATTCGTTTCATAGGCCAAAATTAAAATTTAATATGAATAATTTTCCAAAACATCAATTTAAAACAGAGAAAATACTTGAAAAAACAAAAAAGAAATTGTAAAATAATTTAATTCATTACATTGAAATTAAACAAGTAAAATCTTTTTTAATAGATAAAGTAATCAACCCTGTATTTTTAAAATAAAAATATAAAATATAACTTTTAAATATTATTCAAAGATAATAAAACTAATCTTCGAAACCAAGAAATTTTTTTTTTTGAATTTTGTTATTAGTAAAAATTTGTACAAAATCTTGATCAAATTTGAATTTTTCAATCTAAATTTATACAGATCTTGGAAAATAATTTTTGATCTATGGTCTCTTATTCAATAATCTTGTTTACTTTATGTCTAGATTTTAAAAATTCAAAAATTAAAAATATAGTTAAAAATTAAAAAAATCAAATATTAATCTGACTTGAACTATTGACCAAATCATTTAAAATTGAAAAAAAATATTTGTTGAAAAAACTGACAAATGTTTTTCTGAAAAAAAATATTATTTTTTTTTGGGATTTAATTAATTTTTTTTTTATTTTTAAATTATTTTTAATTAATTATAGATAGTTCTATTGATTCGTAATCAATAGATAAAATAAATTTTCTATGTGGTGTCAAAATATCTTTTGTAATGAATAAATTATTTATTAAAGTGTTTTATATCATGCTGGGGTACAAAGGAACCCAAAAAAAAATTTTTTTTTCTAGTAAATAATGATATTCTAATCATTAAAACAAAGAACTTTTTGATGTGTAGACAAACTTTTCAAAAAAAAAAAAATTTTGTTGATTTTGTACAAAATTTTGATGGAGAAATAATAAAATCACAATAACCAAGAAAAATTTACTTCAATGTTGAAATTTTTTTCAAGTTATTTTTTTATTATAAGTAACTAAAAAATTTTTATTTATAAATTTTTCTTACTAAGATAATTGTTTATAAATTCTAAACTATTTTTCAGTCAAAGGGGCCCAGTTGTAATGGTATAATACACGTGTTTAAAGGGTTTGCATAGATATTAGAAGAAAAATTTTATTTTATAAATTTTCAAAATTAAAATCATTTTTTCACATTTCTAATCATTTTTGTTTTTTTTTTTTGTGTTTTTTTTTAAAAACCTAATTCATTTGCAAAAAAATTTTTTATTGCAAGATCAATAGTCACTTGGTAAAAATATGTTATTCTAAGGTCATTGAAACCATGTAAAGATTGTTGAGAAATCTATTGATTTCTATTGCAATTCAATTCGATCTTTGATCTTGATATTTGTTTAATAAATGTGAAAAATTTTCACTTCATTTTCATTTCCTTTTTCAAATAGAGACCACAAATACCAACAAACTTTGTTTGGGGGCTTAATTTCTAAAAAGAAAAGTGTAGAAAATGAAGTGAAAAATGTTTCATATTTATTATTCAAATACCAGTAGAAGTTCAAAACGAACATCGTTGTTTTTTCTCAATAGGGCCCTAAGAATTTGAGTTTTTCAATTTTTAAGAAAAGCTATTGATTAATTAGTTTTCTTTCAGACATGTATCAACATTTCTTTGAGGTGTATTATTCTCTTTATTTCTTATTTGTTCTTCAAAGGTCAATTATATAAAATAATTGATATTTGAAAAAAACGTTGGGCCCCTTTGACTGAAACAGAGTTTATATCTTATTATCCTTTCATAACAATTCAAATTAAAATTTCTATTTCAAAGGCAATTTGGATATTTGGGGTTCTAAGGAATATATATATATATATATATAAGGTATTTTACAAAAATATCACTCACTTTATAATGTTATTGGAGGCGGTTCAGTAGTATTATACCATATTCTTCACAAAAAAAAATTGTAATTTTTTTGATCAGAAATCATTTTTTCTAATTTTATCAAATTTTTATTTACTTTTTTTCAAATTTTTTTAATTTATTTTTTTTTTTTGATACTTTTTCTTTTTTTTAGTTTTTGTTTTCAAATTTTTGTTTTTTTTCTTTTTTTTTTGCTTTTTTTTTTAAGAAAGTTCAGGTTGAAAAAAAAAAAGATATTTTAAAGTGCCAATTAGCTTTAAGAAAAATGATACTATGTAATGAGTTTTAAAGGTGAATTTTATTATTAGTAAAAAATCTTATTGTTAACTTTTTTCCAGTAAAAGTTCATTCATAAAAAATTGGTAATACTTTATTCAAAAATTTTGAATCATTTTTTTTTTTTTTTCGGTTTTTTGTTTTATTTTGTTTTTTTATTTTTGAAAATATTACAGTTTTATATGTTTATAATTATTAAAAAGTGATTGATTAAAAGGGTTTGTTAATTATTTTTTACGGAAAACTAATATAAGGTATTTCCAAAAAAAGTGGTGAATTTTTTTTTATATTTCATAAAAAATAATCTTTGTTAGTTAAGTTATTCGTCAATTGTCAATAACAAATTAAGTTAAATATTCATAATGATTAAATTACAACTATGGTATTTATTTCAAAATATATTGGATGAAATATATTCCAAAAATGAAAAAAAAAAATATAACACTTTTTTTGGAGAAAACAATAAATGAACAATTTCAATAAAAAATTGAAAATATGGAAAGGGTACAAATGATTTTTTAAACTAATAAAAAAGAGTTATATGTTTTTCATTATATTGTAAATTTTTTTGAAAATTAGAGAAGTTGGGAAAACAATTTTTTCAATCAAAAAGAAAATAATAAATAGCAATTTTTCACCATAAAAAAATATCTGATAATCCGAAGATCAGAAAATTTAATATATTTTATTTATGTAATAATATATTAACAAACAAATTGAATTATCATCAAGAAATAAAAAAATTTTGTTCATGATTTTGTATATTTAAATAGTTTTTATGGTGATTGGGTTACCTAAAATAATAAAGTGAATACAAGCAATTTCCAAAAAAGTGGAGTAAATTTATTTTAAAATATCTTCCTGAGAGTCACAATTATTGAAAAGGGTTTTTTTTTTTTTTTTAGTTATTTTGAAGGGAGGAAATTAATTTTTTCACACGTTCATTGGGCTCTTTTTAATTTAAAACATAAACCGAAAATTTTTGAAATTTTCTGTTTATTTCCAAAATAAAAAAAAGCCCGTCATTGGTTTTTCCAGAATTCAAAAGAATAGAGAAAAATCTTAGATTTTACTCAATTCTTTTTAATGTTGGAAACGTACAGTTAGGTTTTTTTTTAATTTTTGAAAAAAAAAGAAAATTCAAGAAATTTTCTTTTTTAGTTCTCAAATTAAAAAAAAAACACCATTAGGCTTTCTTGAGGTTTTCTGTTTATTTGTGAAGTGTTCTAGGTTTTTTTACTTTTTGAAATAAACTGAAAATTTTAATAAATTTTCGGTTTATTTCGAAAAGTAAAAAAAACCTAACGAAAATCAATTGATTTTCAGAATAAAACAGAAAAATTAGGCACCCCATGTCACTCGGTGACACTGCCCTAATTTCTAGATCTTTGTTTAGAAATTCTAATAAAGAATCATAATATTCTTTATCATTTATCAATTACAAAATAATATAATGATTCTTTGGTTGTAATTTTCATCATCAACAAAAAGATTTTTTTTTATCAAATTGAATTTTGGTGGGTAAAAAATATTGAATTGGAGTTTAGATACCTTCTCTTTTGTTTTTTAATTTGGAATTTTCACTGTGCGTTAATAAGAGGAAATAAAAAGAGAGAAGAGATCAAGTGATTTTTTTTTCATATTTTAAAAATTTTTTGCAACACTTAATTGGTTATTTTAATTTGTAATCTAAATTATGAAAGTTTTTAGTGTTTTTGGGTATTAAAATATTGTTATGGAAAATTTATGGGGGGGGTTAATACAAAATAAAAATAAAAGAAGAATTTACGATTTATTGGTTGTGAATTTTTGCAATTGCGAAAGTTTAATTCTCTTTTTGATTTGTTTAAGAGTGAAGATAGAACGAATAAACCAATTGCTTTCTATAAGTATAAAAAGAATATTTTTAATTAAATAAAATGATACAAAAAAATTTTTAAATTGTAAAAAAGATCAAGCCAAACCATGTATAAAAAAAAAAAAAACACTGTTGAAAGTTATTTTAAAAAATTCGCTACTCAAAAATCTTAAAAATTGTCTCTAGAAAAAAATACCCAGAGCAAAATTGGACAACCATAGTCTTGCACCTTAAGGGTTGATTCATTATGTAAAAAAAAAAAATATTTGAAATAGTCAAAAATATTAAACAATTTTTATGAGTGTCTAATCCCAATTAAAAATAAATCAGCATATAATGTAAGATCGATCTCCAAAAATTAAATGGAAAACGAGTACATTTTTAGAAAAAAAGTCAACAACAATTAATAAATGAAATTTCCAATTTAAAACGTTTTGATTTATAATTTTGAATACAATCTCATAAGTTTTCGAAGTGTAGCTCTTTGTCCCTTTTTGAGATCTCAAAGATTTTTTTTTTTTCATTTTTTAAAAGAGTTATTTTTATCTTGAAAGATTATTTATAAATCATTTCTTTGTCAAATACAGAAAGTTACAAAAACAACCACAAATTTAATAAAATTGAATTAAATCGATTTTGTACAGAAAGAAAATAATTTGTTTGGTATTGAAGGTATTTCACAGGTGCAAAACTAAAATAAGAAACTAGTTTATCATTTTTTTTTTCAAAAAATTGATGTCTTAATATTTTAAGTTTTTTTGCTAATTGTGATTTTTTTGAAATTGGGGCTTCTTTGAAACTTTTTTGTTTAGTTTACCTTTTTGTCATTGAAAAACTTTGAAACTTTTTTTCTCCTTAATTTGAATTTTTGTTTTCAAGAGACCTGAAATTTTTTGTTTTTTGAATTTTTCAGTCTTGAGTATATATTGAATTTTTTCTTTTTTTGTTATTTGAACTTTTGTATTGGGATCATGTGTTTTTTTTTTTTTTTTTTGGTTATTTGAATTTTTGATCAAAAAGAAGTTTATTCCACAAAGTAATTTTTGGTGATAAGCTACGACTTGGGTATGGTTCAAATTCCAAGTGTGTAGAAACTTGTTTTTTTGTTTTCTTAAAAATGTTGAGTTTTCATTCACACCGAGTAAAAAAAAAAGTAAAAAGGAAAAAAAAGTTCAACATTGTTTTTTAATTGGGAACCTTAATAGAACCTGAAAAAGAAAAGTAAGATCAATTAATAAAAGAAAAATTAAATGGTTAAAGATCAAAGGAAGTATTCAATACAATCATTGTTTTTTTTAATATTTATATTTTGTTTGGAGTTATTCTTTGATTGATTTATCATTAAAAATTTGTTGAAAAAATTGACTATTTTTGAGATCTACAAAAACACTCATTCTCGAATATTTCAATAATAATAGTAGATTTAAATTGTTTGTGTTGGTTTGATTGAAAATAATATAATCGATTATTCTTTGAAGTTAATAGCTTTTTTCTTTTAATCAATTTTTATTGAAAGTAAGATCAATTAATACTGTTATTTTCCCATTAATAAATGAAAATTTTTATTTCAGTTTCCAAAATGAATATTCACTATTACTGCTACAGCCCACATTAGCAGAGTAAAAATTCTATCTTCAAGTTAACTAAACAAGTTTAATTTATTGTCTAAAAATATCATTTCTCGACTAATTTGTAAATATCTTTGGATTTTCTTCAACTTTAAAACGAGAAAAAAAATCTTTTGGAATGTGAAATGAAAATTTTCATTTTTTAATTGGAATATAAGAGTAAATGAAACAATAAATGATTAAAAGACAAAATGCGGGGATTGAACACAATAACAGTTTTTTTAATACTATCTTTTGTTGGGGGTTTTTCTTTGATTGATCAATTATTAAAAATTTGTTTAAAAATTTGAATATTTTTGAAGATCTCCAAAACCACTGATCATATTTTTGATAAAAAAAAGGAGATATAAATTGTTTTTGTTTATAAAATTGATCACAAATAAAATGGATTATTCTTTGGAGTTAATTTGCTTCTTCTTTTTTTTTGATCGTAGTTTTCAATTTAGGGTTTCTGTGATTTCTGTGATTCTTTTCAAGTTTACCAATTAAAAATTGTATTGAACTTTTTTTTGTTGACTTGCTTTTTTTTCCCCAATTGCAAATATTGAAAAATCTTTATTAGTCAAAGGATTCGTGGACCGATTTTTTGACAAAAAGTTTTTGATTGTAAAAAAAACAGAAACTTGTGTTTGCGATTTAAAGGGACAAAATTTCTTCTGATTTCTCTTTTTTTTCAATTCTAAAATATTACTTTCGATTCGAATATTAACTTAGCCAATCATTCATTTAAAAAGATCGAACCGAGATAAATAATCAGATACACCACAAATTACAACCTATTTCTTTGGAAAACTATCTTTGTCAAGAAAAGATAAATGAAAATGAAGTGAAAATTTGGACCCATTTATGTTTCAAATACCATTCTTGAAAAACTGTTTTTTGTTGGGGTGTGTTTTTATTTTTTGGTAATCTTTTCAATTTCTACTCAAAATAAGAAAAATTCAGAATAAAAAATTTTGAATAAAAATCTAAAAGCAACAATCAATAACTTTGATCAACAACTCTTCGTTTGCTCTTGTTTGTAAAATATAAGAAAAACAAAAAAAAATATTTGCAAATAAATGCTTTTGTTCTTGAAAAAACATTTTTAACAAATAAGAATGATAAAAATTCAAAAGCATCAAAAGTCGATTCTACAAGGTTGTTACATTAATATTTTGTTGGTTCTTGTTCGTTTCTGTCTTCAAATCAACAAACAATGAAGAATTTGCTTTATTAAAAGGTTGTAATACTATAGCTTTCATTGCAAGTTCATCAAAATCCTGGTTTGGTGACTTGATTTGAAAAGAACAGTTAACCAATTTAAACTCCGAGTGGGACCCGTTTGACGATTTTATCATCAGACTTTGAATTAGTATTTCTTTTGATGATTTTAATAATTTTCTGTTTTACGCTTTGTTTGTGAAAAACTAAAATTCAATTATTTGCAAGATCTTGATTATGAGAAATTTTCAATATGTGGGTTGTTGGCCCCAGAATAACCATGGTATTTGCAAACAAAAAAACTTTCCTTGTTTCCAAGTTTCTTGAAGAATACAATAAAAGTTGAATGTTTCGAAAATTAAAAGAAATTTATAAAAAAAAGAAGACTTTTTTTAATTGCAAATTTCAGAAACTCGTAAAAAAAAAAAAAGAGATTTACACCAAGGAAAAATTTGAAAGGAATTTGGTAGTTGACGTTGACTAATATAAAATATGACATTTTTAGAGCTTCAAAGTTATTATGAATTATTTTCAGTTTAAAATTTTGTTGTAATTAAGACAGACTTTCAGAAAGGTTTTACAAAAATAGAAAACAGATAAAGTCATCCAATATTTGCAAAAATCAAGAATAAAATTAAAAAAAAAAAAAAGTAATTATTTACTTGATAATCCCATTTTGAGACTGATAAGTAAATACAAGACATCCCTTTTGAAGACTTTGTTTCCATGCAAAATTGTGAAATCATCAATTTTTGGTTCATGTTTGTTTAGTTTTTCAAGAAGAAAAAAAAATCCAAAATAATCCAGAAAAGCAAAAAGTAAAATAAATGTCAAATAATAAATTCGCGAATATTTAATATTATTTGGGATTTTGGTATTGAGTGTTTAGTTCTCGGAAAAATGTTTGAAGAACATAGTATATTTTTCTCAATATTGGTCTTTGGAATTGAATTGAGATAAAATTTCTTCTGATTCACTTTTTTTTTCAATTCTGAAAAAGTCCATTCATTTTGAGCTATTCGTTCACGGTAGCCTATAGAATATAAAAAGAACGAATTAACCAAATATTTAGAGAATTCCAAATTACAACCTTTTTCTTGGAAATTGTTCTCAGACAAAGAAAAATAATGAAAAAATTTAACTAATCAAGATCCAAATACTAGTGTGTTTTTTAGAATGGCAAATGACAACTTTTTTAAAAACTAAATGAGAGTCGTAGATAAATTTAATATCTCTATGTCAACCGTTTCTGCAATAAAGAACATTTTCAATGTTACAAGGATTTTTTGAAAAGTTATTTGTTCGGCTTAATAATGTATTATTTACTTGTGAATAATAGAAAATTTCTAGGAGAAAAAAATTTATTTTTGTTGAGAATAACAACAAATTTCGTTTATTTTCCTTTAATGAAACTTACCGATTAATGTTTGGGAGAGTTTTTAATTTTTTTTATTGCTTGGATCTTTTTAACGAGAAACAAATAATTATTTCAATTCATACTAAAAAGTTAAGTACTCAAAAATATTTTATAATTAAGAATATTTACCAGTGAGTTGGGTAAATTAATAAAAAAACCTTACCTAATCTTGGGACAAGTTTATAATGCTATTTTCCGTCTTTGGAGCAAACAATTCTTAATCTTAAAACAACCAATTAAAAAGATGATTAAATTTCCCTTTTTCAACTTTGTGTCTTTTTTATTACTCCTTTGGCTTTATTGATTTTTTGAAAATTAAGGAAAGTTATATCAAAAATTTTGATTATCTTTTGCAAATATTCTATTGTTTTAATCAAAATGATATGTCGAAACAAGACACTATTAGCAAATATAGGGTTTTGTATATATAGAATATTTATACTTTTTCAAAAATTAAAAGTCAAGAAAGGCCACAAAAATTTTATAAATCAATTTTCATAACAACAAAATATATATTTTGGCATACCCAAAACTATAAAACCTTCAAATTTGTGATTTTATTGATGACTTTCCATTGAAAAACAAATGAGACCAAGTGTGCTCTAATAATTTATCGGCTTCCTTTGGTTGTGGTGGAGTTATTGGTAGAAAAAAAAAACATAGAAAAAAAAACGAAAAAGTATGTAACACCAAAATATTTCCCATAAAGGAGGAGAAGAGAAACTCTCAATTTGTTAATATAGAAGATAAATTGTCAATGCTTTTATCGGTGAAATCTGCATTATTATATATTTAACAATTTGAATAATATAAAAAGTCTTTTTTTTTTACATTTTATGTTTTTTACTTTGGATAAATATAATTTTTCAATCTTTAAATTGGTGAAATAAATTAAGGAAGTATACACATTTACACATTTTTCAAGATTTTCATTTTTGGGACATTACAGAGGTCAAAAAAGCATGTGTTACCAGGAGAAAAAGGGCGTTTCTGATAAAAATTGTTTATTGTTATTTTCTCAAAAATGCAATAATTAATTTAGTATCCAATAGCTTACCAAAGATCAAATCAATTATAAAAAACTAATTTATTTATATTTTGAGAATTATTTAATATTTTAATTGAATTATTGTATTTTTTCCAAAATTTGCCTTTTTTTAGGTAATTTTTAGTTTTTTGATTTTCTTTTTAGGATCAAAAAAATTTATTAAAGATTAACTTGATTTTTATGTAAAAAATTTTAGATTTCATTTTTCTTTTGTAGAATGTATTTTTAATCATAGAACTTAAATAAATGAATATAATATTAACTTATTGTTTATTACTCATTTTTTTTTTTTTTTTTTTGACCATTTTCGGCACAGAAGTCTTTTAGAACATAAAAGAAACAAAGATTGTAATTATGAAAAACAAGTTAAGATAGTCAGCATAGGATATTTGAACATTAGCTCTTGTAAAAAAAAATTTTGAGTGCCTCAAGATATAATGAAAATTTGGAAATAAAATATTACTTGTTTTTTTGTTTTGAATAAAAGAAAAAATGCAAACAGAGTGGAATCTTTAAATTTTCAATATTTTGAACTTTTTTTTTTTAAAAATATTAGTTTTTCATGAAAATATTTTTTAAATCAAGAAAAGAGCCAGTGTGCGTTACAATGTGACATTGAAATTAATTATATAACAAACCAATAAAATAGACCCAAAAAGAAGTGTATTTGATAAAAATATTTTCTATTAGAATACCAAACAAGAAAGATCACCTTACAAACAAACTTGTTTTACACAAGAGAGCAGAAAAAAAAATTCGACCAAAGAGTATATATTATAGAATATTTCTTTTGTTTTATCTTCTTATTTAATATGAGAGTAAACAAGCATTTTCCTCGAATATCTAACACAATTCATATTTATCATTATTTTACAAAACAATTTTTTACACTTTTTTTTCAAAATTCTTTTTTAAATTGTTTTTATCAAAATTAAGAATATTATTTCAGATCTAAATATAAACAAAAATTCTCCAACCAAGGAACATTATTTCAACACACCCAGAAAAGATGATGAATTAGATAATAATACTAAGTATTCTGATAGTATCTCCAAAGAATCGGCAAATAACTCTGGAAATAAACAAAATAAAAAAAAAAAAAAAAAAAAAAAAAGTGAATTTTTTTATTATAAATTTGGTTGAAATATAAAACAATTTCTTGTGTTGTAATATTCCTACAAGAAAACGAAGAAGAAAAACTCAGGGAACCATCTCTAATTATGTTAAGAAATGATTTGGATTGTAAAAAAAAAAAAAAAAAAGAAAAAGAAAGAAAAATAGTAATATTTGATTTGTTATCAAGTATAAAAGGATTAATTATTTTCGTTTTGCAAACACCACTCATCGGCCCATTTTTCAATTAATTTATAGGAAATATTAAAGCTTCCAGCAGATTTCAGAAGTTTTTCCCAATCACCAATTTTTGTGTCAATATCCTTAAAATATAACACTATTTCTTCAAAGGGAAGCAATAATAATTTTTTTTGATTAATTTTTAATATAGCCAAGGAGATCCTAAAGATAAAGATCATCCCCTCATATAAATAAATATCCCAAATTCTTAATACAAGAGGAAATGGCAAAACACGAGCAAATATTGTTAAAAACCAGGATGATGCATACATTGAAGGCATGATGTTTTCATTTTGGAAGTGCTTATATAATTTTGTTGCATATTTTTTTAAGACTTTATCCCATTGGAAAAGTTGTTGCTGGAGTAAAGGAAAGCCTTCTCGGAATAATGCGCTCATGTGAAAATCTTTCATCAAGACTACAAATGTCCAAAAGGCTTCTTGCTCTTCCATATAAAACAATAATAGCCCCGCAATAAATGCCATTCCCTGGCAATAACCAACCTCTTGATCATAAATTGACCATGCTTTAAGTACTCTAAATAGTCTTTTTTGTCTTTTATTTGTTTATTTGTATATATTTATATGTGTATGTGTGTTTTTTTGATTTAAGGGTTAATTCAATATCATAAACATTTATTATTGATATTATTATTATTATTATTATTATTATTATTATTATTATTATTATTATTATTATTAATATTTGTGTTTTTCGAAAATATGCTATTAAACTCATTTCATTTCTCACATATGTTATTTTTTATTTTTTATTTTTTGTTTCACTTAATTCATTTTCCAGATCCTAATATCAGCTTAAAGAATTAACATCTTCCGCAAAGTAGAAGACTAAAATTAACGTGTGTTACTCTCGAATGTAAACCACAATCAGTGTCTCCATGGTTTAAATGTATCTAAAAATTCGATTAGTAGTATAGTACATAAAGTTGGTCTCATCAATTAAAAATGATCTTTTTATTAGTGAAATTTAAACAATTTTAGATAAAAATATATATTTCAATACAAATTTAAAGGTTGTATCATCAATATTCAAAGACTTCAAAGTTGAAAAATATCCTTCTTAAAATTGTCTCCAAATGTAGATTAGATGCTCACAAATTCAATTTTTTTTAAAAATTAAATAATTAACCCAGAGATTTTTTTTTAAATTTTTCCTGAAATATTGGAAATATCTTGAAAATACAACTAGCTCCGTAAAAAAGAACCAATAAAACTATTCAGTCTTTAGGTTTTATGTTAATGATTATTGAGTTAATCTTTGAAATTCAAAAAATGGAAAAAATAGTTACTTTTGGATGCTCTAATTACGGTTTTATTAAATACTAGATGCTATTATTTTGGGTTTCTCTTTTTTAGATTTGGAAAAGTAATTTTAAAAAAAATTCCAAAAACGGTCAAAATTTTCATTGAAATCATTAGTAAAAAAATATAATAATTTCTTGTTAAATAATATTTATAGAATAATTTTTTAGAGCTATTTGAACGATGGAGTACTAATATGATTTTCTTTCAATTATAACATTCTTTAATTATAAACGAATCTATGGTGGCGCTAATTCCCTGAGGGTCTAGTCATTACGATGTAAAAAATTTTTTGAAATCAAAAAAAATTGTCATTTTAAAATGAGTACATAATACCAATCAAAAACTAACCAACTTGTGAAGCACGATCAATCTCTAAAAAATTAACAAACAAAAAAGAGTACATTTTTAGAAAAAAATCTAGAGGTACATCCAATTTCCAATTAGAATGTTTAGAATATCTAATTTTGAAAACAACTGTTTTAGTTTTGAAGTTTCACTTTTTGGCGATTTTTGAGATCTCAAAGATTTTTTTTTTCTTTTTGTTTCATTTCTTAAATGAGTTATTTTTATCTAAAGAATGTTACAAAATACTTTGCCAAATACCTAGAGAGGTTATAAAACAACCCAAATTGAATTAAATTGAATTGAACTAATTTCGGTCCATAAAAAAAAAAACAATTTGATTCTAAATTGAAGAAATTTAACCCTTTGGAAATTTAAAAAAAGAAACAAGTAATTTTTTATTTTTAAATTTTGAATTTTTGGAATTGAGAATCCTGATTAACTTTTTGTTCTATTTTTTGAATTGTTTTTCCAATTGAGGACCTTTAGATACTTTTTTTTTTAATTGAATTTTTTGCCAATGAGATCCTCTCAAAATTTTTTTTTTGATTATTTGAATTTTTTGTTATCGAGAACCTTTAAATTTTTTTTTTGATAATTTAAATAATTTGTAAAAGTTTACTATAAGTACTTTTTTGTTATTCTTCAGAAAAGAAGTCAACTAATTATTTTCGTTGTGTTGGTAGTTTTCTATAAAAAGCGTAATAAACTCATTAAAAAAAAAGTTTTTTTTTCTAGTTCGCAAATACTGATAAAACAAAAAAGGTATGACTATTTTTGAGTTCAATTCTTTTTTTCTAAATCCCAAAAATCTACTTTCAAAACATTTCATTTCAAAGAAAATATTTCGAAAATCAACTAATTTACAAAGTTACATTGTATTTCAACCAATAAAAGTCTTTATTCAAAACTAATCAAAAAAGTAAAAAAATGGATATTAAGCAAAAATTTTCAAGGTTTTTTGAATTTATCAATATCCTATTTTATAAAAATCGAATGGTGCACTTAAGTAACAATATCAATCTAAACAGTTAAGTAAAGAGTAAATGTGTTTTCTCACATAGTTTATCTCTCAAAATTTTAATTCTTTCAAAAAAAATTGGGAAATGATTAAAAATCACAAAAAGGGCAAAAATTAAAAAAAAAAGGAATTTGTATTACTGTTAAGGAGTAGATACATTTTACGATTTTGAAAAATTTTGATTGTGGAAACATTACTGAAAAAAGATTTTTTTAGTATCACAGAATATTGAAACTTTGTAATCAAAATATCGTTCACTGCTCTATTTGTGAAAAAAGATCGAATCCAAAGTAAAATAGAATTGAATCTTTTAATTTTCAATTTTTTGAACTTTTTTTTTTATGAGAGGATTTGACAATATCTTTGTCTAAGTCACGATAAAGGTTCAAAATCGCGATAATTCGTATCAAACCGCAATATTATAGAAAATCGCAATATATTACAATAAAATCAAGATAATATTACAAATCGCGATATTCTATAAAATCTCGATAATAGTTTAAAAATCGTGATAAATGCCAAAATATCATGATAAAAATTAAATCGCGAGATAATAGTTGATGGTTTTTTGGGTCAATTCAACAATATTTTTAAAAAGAAAAATTTTATATTAAAAAACAGATTTATGTGAAAAAAAAAGTTATACTTTTAAAAAACAATAAAAAAAGATACTTGGCTCAATCAAGGATCAGATCAAAAGTTTTTTTGTATTTTCTTTTCATTTGGTTGACAAACGTATCAATCGATTCTTTAGATCAAAAAAAGTAATAAAATAGGCAAATAAATAGTTTCTCAGTCAATAGTGGTGTTATAAATTGTGTTGAATAAAAGAGCTTCCAAAACAACCAACACTTCGCCCCTTCTTTAAAGAATTTGCTCTTGGGTTAAAACATTTTCAATATTCTAGGAAAGCTAAAAGTGGTTGGATAACTTTTTAAAAGCCATTTCAACAACCTAGACACATGATCCCCAATTATTTAGATTTTTTTTACAATTGTTTTCTTCTTTTTATTCTTCTTCTCGTCATATCTTGGTATTGGACAGAAAACTCAACTAGAGTTTGAAAGGTTTTTTTTAATCGATCACCAATAAGAAGGAAAATTACTCTTTCTTCTTTTTGGTTATTTAACTTGTGAAGGTAATAACTTCATTTTTAAAAATATAATACCTATTTTATATTTAAGTACATTGTTGAAATGTATGATTATTTGTTTGACAATAAAATTCGTTTGAGATTTTATATTGTGTAAAAAAAAAAAAAATGAAAAGTAAAAAAAAAATTTTTTCCACTACAAACAGTCTCCTACCTTTTAATAAAGTTTTCTATCTTTCAAAACTTTTAAACACTTGACAACAATTCACAAAACTCACAAACACTTTCAAAACATTTTTAAAGGGTAAAAGAATTGTAAAAGTGTTTTGTTTTTGTAAAAGTTAAGAGGATTTTTTGTAAGAGATTTTAAAAATATAGTTTTCTTTATTGTGATTTTTATTTTATCGCGATTTTATTTTATTTTGTGATAAAGTCGGACTAATCGCGATTTTTTTTTTTAGATTATCGCGTTTTTTTTTTACTAATATTGTGATATTCCGTATGTTATCATCAAAACCTCTATTATATTTTTGGTTTTATTAAATTGTATGTTGTTTTGAATCCTAAATTGTGTTTATGGTAATGTTTGAAATTAATCCTAGAACAAACCAAAAAAAAAGACATGAGAAGGTGTGTATATTTTAAACAAATCTTTCTATTTTTAATTACCTCAAAGAAAGATCACCTTACCAAATAAACTTGTTGAAATAAATAATGAAAAAAAAAAAAATTCCAAAGTCTATTTTAGAAGATGTTTCTTCTTTATATTTTTAATTTGGATGAATCCAAACATGGCCATTACCTTGAATTTCTTACTCAATTTCCTATTTATTATTTTTTAACCAAAACATGCTTTTTACAAATTTGATTTTCAAAATTTCTTTTTTCAAATATTTGTATCAAAATAAGTAAAAACAAAGAATAATGTTTCAAAGATTAAAGGAAAAGGAATTGAATTCTCCGAATCAAAAAATAAAACTACAAAATGCTGAACCCAAAGAAAAAGAAAATATTATGAAAAAATCTAAAGTAAGATTCAGGATTATTTTGTGTTTTTCAATTTACTAGAAAATAAATTATTTTCAAACACAAACCAACCCACCCAATAAATCTATATTTCTGAAGAATTGATTAAAATACCCATTTTTCTTGAACGTAAACTTGAAATAGAAGAATTAAATGAAAAAAGGAATTTAAAATTCATTTTGGGGAATTCTTGAGAAATAAAAAGTAATTTGTTAATCAAAAATTTTCAAATAACAGCTTTTCCATTTAGAATTAAAAATAAAACTCAAGTAAAGAAAGAAGTAATTCAATCAAATTTTAGTCATAAGATCAAGAAATAAATGATTTTTTTTTTAATTTTTTCTTGGTCAATTTTTGATTTTTTTTGATTTCAATTTTTTAATTGGTTTGTAGTTTTATTGTATGATGGATATATTCCACTAGCCTATTTATTAAAATATTAATTAGGGATTATACGCAATATTAGAATTTTCATAACAAATCGACAAATTAGCGATTAATTTATCTTTTCATGATAATGCCGATTATCATTAATTTGTATTTTTTGCTAATAATCTGAAATATTTCTGATAATATTCAAAACTCACAAAACTGAAAAATACGCGATAATTAAAAAAAAAGTTGCCATGAATTGATTAAAAAAGTTTAGTTTTAATTAATGCTTAAAAAAATGACTTCAAAAGTCAATAAATATTATATACATATATATATATATATATAAACAATGCAACTGGTGCTTTATTATTGAGATTTTTTTGTAACAGAATAAAATTATATCTTAAAATTTTGAGTTGGCAAAGACATTTTCAGGAATAATTGTTGAAGTCGTGAAAACTATTTTTATTTGATGATAAAATCCGAATTTAGCGATATTCGGCCAAACCCCAGGGAATCTTATTTTCTCACTAAAAAACCATTCTCAGGAATTTCGCTATCCATTTAGTTAAAGAAATGATTTTAATGATTCGATTTGAATGAAACATGGCACTCAAAATTGGTAAAATGCACCTACACCCTTAAATGTAAAGTAAAAAAAATTAAATTTTATCTCAAAAGTTCAAAAAGGAAGAGTAGAATTAAATTCCAAAAACTTTCCATTTTGAATTGATCTTGTCAAGATCTTTCCATTTTTTCCACTAATAACCCGAAAAATATTTGGGAGATTGAACTAAATTTTTTAAAATTCTTTACAGTTATTTTAAAAAAGTGAGGACATTTTTTAAACATTTTTTCAAGTTTTTTGTATTAAAAAAGTGATTCCTTTTTTACAATTAAATCTTTTCACAAAAATAAATTTTTTACTTTTTTCATTTTCTTTATTCAAGAAAAGCTATCCTATTGTGTTATTATCTTACGTATATTATAGCTAGGATAAAAAACTCTAAATAAAAGTTTTGAGTTTCAGGAAGTGTCGTAGAGTGATGTAAATTGCCTTCGAGTGCCTAGGTTTTCTTGCGTTTTTTTTTTACTTTTTATTTTTGTTTTGAAAATCAATTGGTTTTCTAATCAAAACAAAAATTTAAAAAAAAACTTAAAGAAAAGTGCCGCCAAGTGCCGTAGAGTGCCTATGTTTTCCAGAATTTAAAGGAATTGAGTAAAATCATTGATTTTTCTCTATTCTTTCGAATTCTGGAAAACCTAACGTGAAGTGCCGTAGAGCGCCTAGGTTTTTTTTAATTTTAGAAATAAAAAGAAAATTTTTGAAATTTTCTTTTAATTTCTAAAATTAAAAAAAAACAAACGACACTTTTCTTGGGGTTTTCTGTTTTATTTATAAAATCTATCGATTTTTCAAAGAAACAGAAAACTCAAGAAAACCTAACGGTTTTTTTTTTTAATTTGAGAAATAAACCGAGGCACTCTACGGCACTTCACGTTAGGTTTTCCAGAATTCAAAAGAATAGAGAAAAATCTTTGATTTTACTCAGTTATTTTAAATCCTGGAAAACCTAGGCAAATAGGAGGTAATTTTGTTGATATCACCTCTCCTAATTAACAATAAAAAAAATAATAATGTTTTAAAAAAGTAAATATATTCACTTTCAAAGAAATTACCATCGTGGAAAAAAAGTGAAACAGGAAAAAAAAGTGAAATACGGTTTTTAATTAGGAACCTTAATAGAACCTGAAAATTCAAAAGTAAGATCAAATAGCAAAAGAATAAATAAATCAATAAATAGAGACAAAATGAAGTCTTCAATACAATACCAGTTTTTTTTAATACTAACCTTTTGATCTGGGGTTTTCTTTGGTTGATCAATTATTAAAAATTTGTTGAAAAAATTGATTATTTTGGAGATCTTTCCAAAACCACTGATCATATTTTTGATACGAAAGCAGATTTAAATTGTGTTTTGTTGGTTTGATTGAAAATAATATAATGAATTATTCTTTGAGTTAATTTGCTTCTTCTTTTAATTTATTTTACTTTTCGTTTTCAGGTTCTATTAAGGTTCCCAATTAAAAACCGTATTTTACTTTTTTTTTCCTGTTTCACTTTTTTTCCACAAATGATATAACATCACAATTTTTTTGAAAGTTTATTTGGTTCTAAATTTAGATTTTTTTTCGAAATAGAATATTATTTTATTATTTCAGTTTATATTTGTTTGTTTTGGTTGTAATTATTTTTAATTCGTTAATTTTCTTTTGATCCTTTATAAATGATTTAATTAGCAATTTTCTGAAAATTTGTCTTTGTTGTTGTCAGAATAAAAACTTTTTTATTGTTTTCAATTTTAATAAGGTGAGTACTAAAATAATTTAAAAAAAGTGCTTTCCTTCCCACCCCAACCTCTATATTGGATTCAAAGGTTTATTTATTTCCTTTTACCAAAATAGAAAAGTCAGAAAAAATGGCTTTTCTGAAAAATAGTACTTACTTTTCTATAGCTACTAGTATTTGAAATTTAAATGGAATAAAATTTCAACTGATTATTTCTTTTTTCAATTCTTAAAATCTGACTTTTATTGAGGGTTCTTGGTTCACCCAAAGTTCCCAAAATATACACAAATACACAACAAAAAAAGAGACCAACACAAAAAAATAGAGATCACAAATTACAATCTATTTCTTTGGAAAGTCTCTCTTTGTCAAAAAGAAAAAAGAAAAGGAAGTGAAAATATTTTTCCACTCTTTTATAATTCAAATACCAGTATATTTTCTTCATCGTTGCAAATTAATAAATAGTACTCACTTTTTTAAAATCACTGTATTAAAAAATTTCAAGATCTGGTGGTAACTTTTTGAATGTAAATTGTGTTTTATTGAAATTCTTTTTTATTTTTGTTTTGTGTGAGGGTGAAAAGCGAAAAGAAAAAAAAGAAAAAAAGTTAATAAAAGACAAAAAATTTAATAAGAAAAATTTACTCGTCTCCAGATTTGTAATTCTCATGATCTGGGAAAGTTCTGTTGATGTCTTTAACAATTACAGATTCAGATTCGGGGTTTTCGTTTGAGACGTGAAGGTCGCCATATTCGACCTCACCCTCTTTCGCCTTTTGGAGTAGATCACTGCCTGTGATTAGCCTCCAAGCAATACCACGATAACGATCTGGTATTCCTGCATAGATTCGTTTTTTTAAAAGCTTTCCATTTTTTGAAAATTTCTTCCAGTTATCGATCATTTCTCTCCAGAGATCAATACTTTCAATTTCTTTTTTTCGTTTTTTTTGTTCTTTTTTTTCATCAATATCTCTTTGGTTTGTTTCCATTACAAATTGTTTATTAAAGAAGAGTTAAAGAAGAAAAAAGAAAAAAAAAAATTTGAATGAATTTTGGTTCGACTTTTGAGGTTTCGTTCTTAAAAATTTCTCAAAACGAGAAAGTTTGTCATTTTTTTTTTTTGTGTTTGAAGGTGATGGATGAGAAATAAAAAGGTCAAAATTTCTTGTTGGAAATTACTCTTCAGGTGGTAAGAGAAACCCGTATCTATCAAACAAATATTTTTTTTTTGATTCTTCTGTTACTTCTTCGAGTTCTTGTTCTTTTTTTTTTTCTTTTTTTTCAGACATCGTAAGTGATAAAACGCAATTATCAAAGAGGAATGGCTAAAGAGACTTTTTGGAAAAATGATAATAAATTGTTACAATTTGAGGAGTTACATTAATGATTTCAAAGTTCTTTTCTATTGAAAGGCATGGCAAGATTCTTTATGATTTTATTTGTTGATAAAAATTGCTTTTTCCAAAAGATCATTCTAATTGAATCTTAATCAATCTAATAATTGTGGGAATTTTCTACTTTGTTGGATTTTGTTGTTTTTTTCTTGAAGGCAAAATATATTTCGATTAAGATAATTTTTTGTTTACAAAAACCCAATTCGTCTTAAAAAATCCAACAATTTGGGTTGAAATGTAGAGATACAAATCATGAATTTGTTCAATAGCCTAGGAGCAAATTGCGACCAAAATTAAATTGGGGAATTACACTTCTTTTGGAGGACAAAAAGCCAAATAAGAAAAAAAAGAGTCTATAGGATTTTAGTGACACAAAATTCAATAAAAAAATTTCACTTTTAATTGGTTAAGGTTTACAATCTCTGAAATTTGAAAAAAGATTATCTTGTGTTGGGTTTGTGGTCACGTGTAAATTTGGTTCTTATCTAATCGATCTTGTGTTTGTTATGGGTTTTGATAGTGGTTCAAAAAGGCAATTTTTGGCTATTTATTTCTTTTTTTTTCCGAAATCCAAATTTATGAATGTAAGATTAATAGATTGGAAGCAAATTAATAATCAAAATTGATTTTTGAGTTACCATTTAAAAGATTAATTTCCCTTTTTTGTATATTAACTTGATTTTAAAATATTTTTTTTTAAAGATCACAAATACAACCTAAAAGAAAAAAAAATAACAATTAACAATAAACAAAACATATTTTTTTAAAACTTTCCTTTAATTTATTAATCTTAGACTCTTCAATTCGGATTTTGGAAAATAAAAAAAATAAATTGTCAAAAATTGTCATTTGGAACCACTCTTAAAACCAATTCCAAACTCAATATCGATTAGATAAGAACCAAATTAACAAGTAAATAAACCCAACACAAGATAATCTTTTTTCAAATTCCAGAGATTGTTACCCATAATGGTTTAGTAAACTAAAAAAAAGAGCTTGTCCTAAATTTAAAAGAAAATTCTAAAAAAATTTTATTTTCCATCAAACCAACAAAAACAATTGATACCTACTTTCTTATCAAAATTTTCTTATGCTACAGTATATTGCACTTTTAAGTCACAACCTTAAAACGAAAATTAAGGCTTATATTTTTAAAAATTGAAATTACTGTTGTGAAAATAAAGCATGTAAAAAAATTTATACCAGTTTCAAAATAAAAAGCTTGTTTTTTTGTTCTAAAATACCTATACATCAACTTATCAAAGAAACTGATAATAAACCCTAAAAAAAATCTTGTATTGGTTTATTAAAGTTCTATTATTTAAAAAGAAATTCTTAAAAATAAAGGATCAAATTGATAAATAGAGTAAATTTTTCATAAAATTTTTTTCATCAAAAAAACAAAAAATTTCTATAAAATTGAGAATATTCGGAAAAAATTTTTAACTAATTTCATTCCTAATTTAAATTTTTACTGAAAATAACAAGATGTTTACTTTCAAAATTGATATGAACTTTAGTATAATTTTGAATAGTAAATTGGATATTGCATTGTAACAAAAAGAAAAAAAAACAGGGATTATATTTCGAAAGACTGATTATAATTGTTGTAAAGATTTAATCTGATCACTGCTGTAAAGTTGGTACTAATTTATTATGACATAAGATTTATAATAGATCTTTTGAGAGCTATTTGGTATCTGGAATACTAATATCATTTACACCCAATTATTGCATACTTTAATTATTGAGAAATCTATAATCATGCTAATCCCTTAAAACAGATAACTTTAAAAAAGTTTTTGAAAAGTCACAACTTTTTTCTAACGGCTGTGTTTACTTTTTTTTAAGAAAGAAACCTTTCAAAAAAAAATGATTGGAATTGTTATGATCTCAGTTTATTTGTTGGGCCTCATTTTTAATCACTTTATTGAGTAAACTAAAAATAATCATCCAAAACAATATTTTAGTATTGAAAAAAACCATATTGAGCAGAAATTGTATCCATGTAAATTCTAATTATCAGTAAGCAAACTGATGAATAGTCCTCTCTCCCAACCCATCATTCTAGTTCCTTGTTGCGATGACAGATGAAGTTCAAAGCTCAAAAAGAAAGTTTGTAAAATTGAATGAAAATATAATTTTTGTGTAAACTTTTCTCAATCAAAAGAAAATTCAAAAAGGTTACTTTGGATCAAAAAAATCAAGCATTTCAGAATAGACACAATTCAAGCACTCAGATTTTATTTAAAAGAATTTTTCAAAAATAAGCACACTCAGAAACTCTAAATAAAATTCGTCTCGAAAAACGAAAGTTTATTTCAGTAAACAAGGAACAGTCTGAAGAATTTTTTCACCATTTTATATTTTTTTTCAAACTTTCTCTTTTGGCTAATTTTCAAGATGTTAAATCTTTTCCTTTCAAACCCAACATCAAATCATTTGATTAATTTTCAAGGAACGTTATTGCAAAGTATTGATCTAAACAAGGTTCGTAATTTGAAAACAAACTTCCAGCCTCCCTCATCACTCCAATTAACCAAATGCTTTTTGAATTGTATAAAAAAAGATCATCATTCACTTCACCACAAGCACAAACTCCAAAACAAAAACAAAGGAGTGAATGAACCTTGTTGTGTTAGCTGCGAAAAAAGAAAAGATTGTAAGAAAAAAGAGTGCTGTTGGCATTGTAATCAGGAACTTGAGTCTAATTTTTTGTTTTGTTCGGGTTGTAAAAAACTTCAGCCACCAAATGAAAAATCTGATTATTTTGAGTTGCTTGGTGTTGAAAAAAGATTTGATTTGGATATTAACAAGCTCAACGATTCTTTTAAGAATTTACAAAAGCAAGTACACCCAGATAAATTCCATTTCCATGGTGGTGATGAGCATAGATTTTCTAAAAAAATTTCCACAAACATCAATAGAGCATATAAAACTTTGAAAAAAGACAATTTGCGAGCAAAATATATGTTAGAATTAAATGGTAAGTGAAATAATCAAAAGTTTCTTTCTTTAAACTTTTTGTGAGACAAAATTCTCTGGTTGAGAAAAATATAAAGTTTTTTTAAAGCAAAAAGAAGAATGAAAAAGATCAAATACTCAAAAATGGAAATAAAACAGTTCAAAGAGTTCTTTTTTATCTCTCATTACAATACGAACATTGACGTTTGCTTTTCATCAAAGACAACTTTTTTCTTGTACGATTAGATCGAAAGGTTTTATTACCGGTATTCGTAGAATTTCGGGGAAAAAATTTTACTTCATTTTCCTTATTATTCTTTTACAAAAAGAGAGTTTTCAAAGAAGTAGGCTATAATTTGTGACCTCTATTTGGAAAAGTGCACCAAAAATGAAGTGAATAATTTTTCCCTTTTTATTCGGAAAATACGAGTTGTGAAATTGACTTTCAGTTAAACTTACTGTTATTTTCCAATTTATAAATAAAAATTTTTATTTCAAGAGCAAAATGTATATTAAGGACTACGTTTTTAGGTGAAAAGAGTGGAATAATGTCTAAAATCACCATTGAAAGAGTTTTGTTAAACAAGTAATATTTGTGCAAGGAGAATTTCTTTTAGAAAAAATGTGAAATTTTCACAATTTTTACCTTTTTAGATCATGTAAAATTTTGATTTTAATATTTTAGAATTTCCATTTCAACTTTCTGAACTCACACTATTTTCTTGGGCGGTTCTTCATATTTTTTACATTTGCTTTTACAAGTTTGAAATGTTCTCAAATTTGAAATGCACTTGAAAATCCCCAAAAGCCATTTTTGCAATTATTTTTTTTTGTTATTTTCAATTTTCCTTTGCATTCAAAAGCAAAGAAAAAAAGTATGTGTGAAAAGGTAAAGATGACAAAAAATGTTTTTTTTTTTTTGTACAATTTCTTCCGTGTGTAAAATTTTTTATGAGAAGTGAAAGTGAAATAACACAATTACTCAACCCCCTCAAGGGTGGGAAAGTAGTCCTTAATTATTACTGTTAAATTCAATTAAACAGAGTAAAAATTTTGTCCCATAGTTCACTAAGGTAGTTTAATTTATTGTCTAAAAATATCATTTATAAACTATTAGTTAAATATTTTAGGGTTTTCAACTAATTATTCATAAAAAATATTTTGGAGAATTTGAACGAAAAATTTTCATTTTGTAATTGGAAAAAAAAAGTCTTTTCAAAAATTATGACCAAAAAAGTTTTTAATACAAGCCTAAAAATATTCTTATTGAATTTTATGATCTGTTTTAAGGAAGTAGGTACATTTTAACATTTTTGAAAAATTTTTAATTGTGTGAACCTTACTGAAAAATATATTTTGAGTGTAATGAGATATTGAAACTTTGAAATCAAAATACCACTGGCTAACTATTTGTAAAAAGAAAACGAATCCAAAGTAGATCAGAGCTGACCATTTTGGAAAAAAAACAAAACAGGGAAAAAAAGTGAAATACGGTTTTTCATTGGGAACATTCACAGAAACCTAAAAACGAAAAGTAAAATCAATAAAAAGAAGAAACCAATTAACTTCAAATAATAATCCATTATATTATTTTTAATCAAAACAACAAATACAATTTAAATCTACTTTCATCCCGAAATTCTTCATGTGGTTTGGGAGATCGCAAAAAGAATCAATTTTTTCAATAAATTTTTAAAAATTGATCAATCAAAAAAAAAACCCGATACAAAAGATACTGTAGTCAAAATAAAGCGTTCAAAAAAATTTAATCCAAGTTTCAAAATGAAAAGTGTGCTTTTTTGTTATAGAAGACCTTTACTAACCGATCAAAGAAACTGATAATAACCCCCCAAATAAATATGGTGTTGATTTCTTAAAGTTCTATTATATAAAAAGAAATTCTAAAAAGGAAGGATCAAATTGCAAATTTATCGCAAAAAAATAGAGTAAATTTTTAAAGTAAAATTTATTTAATCAAAAAAACAAAAAATTTCAAAAAAATTGAGAATATTACAGGAAAATTTTCAACAAATTGCATCCCTAATTTAAATTTTACTTTAAATATCCAGACGTTTACTTTTAAAATTGATTTGAACTTAGGTATACTGTTTGTTAGTAAATTGGATGTTACATTGGAACAAGAAGAAAAAAAATTACGGATAATATTTTGAAACACACATTATAGTCGTTGTGCACGCATTATTTTGATCACTGTGGTATTACAAAAACAGTTGTTGTGCTGAATCCATCATTTTGTCTTTATTCATTTACCCTTTTATTAATTGATCTTACTTTGAATTTTCAGGTTATATTAAGGTTCCCAATTAAAAACCGGATTGAATTTTTTTACCTGTTTCACTTTTTTTCCGTAAAGGTGAATCTTTAATTTTTCGATTTTTTGAACATTTTTTTTAGATTAAATATTGGTTTTATTATATTAAGTTTTGGATCTTGAAATGCGTTTATGGTAATGTTTGTAATTAATCCTATAATAAACCAAAAAAAAAATAACCAGCATAGCTGTGTATTTGAAACAAATATTTTCTTGTAGAAGGCCAAACATGAAAGATTACCTTTCCAAATAAATTTGTTGAAATCAAGAATTAAAAAATAAAAAAAATCGACCACAGACTATTTTCCAATATTTTTTTTCTTTATCTTCTTTATTTGTGTGAATCCAAACAATTCATTTACCTTGAATTTCTCGTCACATTACTATTTATTATTTTTTTACAAAACATTTTTTTACAAATTTGCCTTCAAAATTCTTTTTTCAAATATTTTTATCAAAATAAGCACAAGCAAAGAATACTTTGGTAAAATTAAATTAAAAGTGGTTAAATTCCCAAAATCAAAAACAGTTACAAAAGATTCGACCCCAAAGAAAAAGAAAATATTGAAAAAAAATTTCAATCAGAAAATCAGAATTATTTTGAGTTTTTAATTTAATCACAAAATAAATAATTATAAAATCATAAGAACACAACAATAAATCTTTATTTCTGAAGAATTCAAAAAATATCATATTTTCTTAACCCAACCAAGAATTAGATGAATTAAATGAAAATAGGATTTTTAAATTCATTTTAAAAATTCTTTAGAAATGAAAAGTAATTTGTTTCTCAAAAATTTTACAAATAAAAGTATTTCGATGAAGAATTATAAACAAATCCAATTAAAGAATAAGCAATTGTGTTAAATTTTACAGATAAAATCAAGAAATAAATGAATTTTTTAGTTATTTTTTCTTGATCATTTTTTTCATTTTTTTGATTTCCATTTTTGAGTTAGTTTGAAAATATATTATACTCGGATATATCCCACTCCCGTATTTATTAAAATATCAATGCATTGGGCTAAAGAAAAGATTTGAAGAATTCAGTTTTACATAAATAGTGACACTCAGAATTTGAAAAATGTAATTACTCCCCTAAAGAAACGTTTTGGTAAGAATTTTTTGAAATGTACAAATTCAAAATAAAGTTCCCTGAAAGAATTAATTATTGTTTATTGATTATTTTACAAAGCATTTCGAAATTATACCTAAATGGAAAACAAAATCACTTTGCTTGGATTGTTATGGATTACAAAGGTGTGTATAAGGGATTACAACCAATGTTAGAATTGTATTGACCAATCGAAAAATTGGTGATTAAATTATCTTTTCATGATCATGTATATTATCACAATTTTTTTTTTTTTGATAATCTGAAATATTTCTGATAAAATTAAAAACACACAATAATTGAAAAAAACGTGATAATGGACAAATAAGTGATAAGGTCGAAAAAACCAGCAATTTTAAAAAGTTCTAGATTTCTTAAACTTTTTTAGAGTTTTCTTTTCTAAAAAAATGAAGATTTTCTAGAATTAAATCTTTTTTGAACTTTTCTCTTTAAAAAATGTAAGGACTTTTTTCAAAATTTTTTTTATCTAGTTTTTTATTTTAAAAAAGTAAAAAAAAAATTTCAGAATTAAAACTTTTTTGAAATTTTTCTGTTTTAAAAAAGTGAAGTTACCAACCTTTAAATGTTTGGTAGAGATTAGAGTGAGAAGGAAAACACTTTTTTTTTTAAATTGCAAACTTTAAAAAAGTTCTAATTCTTATACCCCCGGCCCCCCCACCCGCCTTTTTTTTCTTTCTTCTTCTTCTTTTTGGAAATAAATTAAATAATTCTCTATTAATTCCACAAAATCCAATTTTTTTAGGTATTTCGTCTGAACAAAAAATAATACATGATCCTGAGCTATTAATGGATGCACTTGAAAAAAGACAATTAATTGAAACGGCAGAAAGCCCTGTACTTGAAAAAATGCAAAAGGAAAATGAAAAGGAAAAAACAGAAATCAAAAGGAAATTAGCCAAAGCTTTTTTAGAAAAAAATTTATCAGAAGCAGAAAATTACACAATAAAACTCCAATATCTTGTAAATCTTGAAGAACAATTAAACGACAAATTATTTTAAATCTCATTTCTTTATACTATAACGAATGGTTTATTAGATATATCAATTGTTTTTTTTTTTTTTTTTTTATTTATTTATAACTGATCAATTTGTTTTTTAAATATCACTTTTATCATTGATTTTATTTTTACTTCAAGTAAAATACAAAATTGATCACATGAAAGGATTCAATTAATAAACAAAACACCCAACAGATACATCGGATTTAAAAATAAAAAAACTTTTTTTATTTATATTTAAGATGATAAAAAAAAATAATAATTTTAATTTGATTCTTATATATACAATTAGTATTAATATTCTCTTCTTTCCATCATCATCATTATTATTAGAATACATTTATTTTAATTCTTATATGAATTATTCTGGTTTTGGTATTATTAAATAGAAATTATTTTTAAAGAATTTATTTTCATTTTCATTTCTTATTTTATTTTAAAGTCAAATATTGAATTAATATTTCGATTTTTATGGATATTTTTCTCAAAATACATTTTTATTTTATAAATTTTAAAATTTTATTTGTATACGATAAAAAATTTTAGGTTTCCTTCTTTAAGAATGATATATACTATCTGTAACAAGTTATTTCTCAAAAAGTGAGTTAAATAAAATTTACAATATCTTTACAAAACTTCATTCTTAATATTACTATTTAAATATCAAAAAATATAATTCATGATTAATTGGTTGTTAGTCGAAATTTTCAATTTTTTTGTTTGTAAGACCTTACTTAATGCAAATTATCCAAGTTTCTACTCTCAATTTTAAATGATTTTTTTAGGCGGCGAAAATCGTGATTTTTTTTTCTTTTTCCTAAAGTGATTTAATAATCGTTCAATTTCCAGAAAATTGAAAACAGATAGACTTAATTTTATAATTTAATAAAATCTTATACATTTAAAATATGTTGTAAATATTTTATTATAATAGGATTTAAACAATCCCAAAAACAAATAAAAAAATAAAAAAAAATTATTTTACATAAAACAGTATAAAGTTACAACCAGTTCCACTTTTAAGACACAAACTTTCAACAAAATCTAAGATACAAAAAAAAAAATCCAAATTAATGTACAATCTTCAAATTCTAATATAATTATTTGATTTGTGAAAAAAAAAAATTCCAAAAAATGTGCTTTAATTTATGTTTTTTTTTGTACCTTAGATTTCGTTAAAAGTTTGTGTCTTAAAAGTGGAACTGGCTGCAATTTCGTATTATATATACTATTTAATTCTCAATATGATGTTTCATTCAATAAAAAAAAAAAAAAAAGTAAACTATTTTATTTTAAACAAGACGATTTATTATCCAAACACATCTATTTTTAACCACTCTAATATCACACTATTAACAATTGTTGTGATTTTATTATTTTTATCTCAATTTTTTAAGCTTCAATTATATATTGAAAAAGATATCGTCAAATCCCCATTTAATAAAATACCTTCCCCTTTTTAAAATTCTATGTTTTAATATCAACTAAATTTTTAATACTCCTTAATAAACTAACTTCACCCAACTTATACTTTTTATTGGGGATTTACTCGCATTAAAAAATTCTTTTTTTTTTTATTTTCAGAATTTAAGTTGTTTATAAAATTGTAAAAAATTAAAAATAAACTGAAAAGTTATAAAAATATTTTTTTTTTATTTTCAAAAATGTTTACAATACAATTATAAATTCATTATTTAATTAAAAAAATACAATGTTATTCATTTTAAAATAAATTTAGAATAACAACATTTTATTCAAGAATTTCTCTAATATTATAAATATATATATATATAAATATATATTTAGAGATAGATATAAAGATATAAACGTATGTGTTATAAAAATCAATAGAGATAAATCAATCTCTTATTTTTACAAATTAATTGATTTGTTGAATAACACAATTTAAAGGTTATTTTTTTGATTTTTTACAATGATATTTTTTTGTTTGGATTGTTCTTCTTATGGTTCCAGTTTTCTTTTTAAATATGAGAGTTGTAAAACCCTTTTTATTCTTTTTCTTCAAATTGTTTTTTTTATTACATGAAAATTCTTGGGAATCACGGTCAATAGTTTTTCTTCCTCTTTTTCTTTTTTGCTTTTGGAATTTTGGATTAAAAAAGTTCCGACTTAAAATCCATTCGGCTAGGTCTCTTGGACAATTGCCCCTTCTTACAAGAGATTGATCCGTTTCATCATTCAGCCTATATTTGGAGACCAAAGAACCATTTTTTTGGCTTGTTTTAATCACATTTTTTAAATGATTATAAAAGACAACCCCCATACATGGGTTCTCTCGGTTCATGGGATCACCAATACTAAGTGGCTCCATTAAAAAATCTAAAATAATTTCTTGTTGATCTTTCTTGTCAATTAATTGTGATCTGTTTTGTGTTTTGGTTTCTTCTTTTTCAATTTTGGGATTTTTTGATAATTTCTCTTCCTTAGCTTTTTGGGCTTGTTGTTTTTGTTGTTCTTGTTGTTCTTGCTGTTTTGTCTTTAAATCATAAAATCCATTTAGAAAACTTCCTTCAAAATCTTCCTCATCCAGTGTTGAAGAATCAATTATCATTTTTTCTATTGGCCTTGTGTTCTCATTGTTTCGAATATTTGTAAAAGGTAGCGAATTTGTTTTCAAATTATGTGAAATAGGTTGGGAAAGCACTTTATTGAACTCTTGTTCACCCAGAAAATCTTTGATAAGCGATGCTAAGTTATTTGTTTGGTTGATCATAATTCAAGTGCGTTATTTTCTTTTTGTTTAAAAAAAAAAATTCTTTGTTAATTTCGGAGAAAAAAAAATGTTTATTGATTGACAAAAAGAACCTCAATAATGGACAAACTTTTGTTTTTTCAATACAATTCTTTTGTTTTGTTCATTTGATCGGATTTGAGTGGATTTGGAAGAACTTTTTTTTATTCTTTTTTTAAATTTTTCTTGGAGGGTTAATTTTTCTTTCAACATTTAAACTTCAAATCCAAATGAAACTTAAGTTTTTAATTCGATTTATAATAGATTTTTGATTTTATTAAATGGGCTTTTTACTTTAGTGATTAGTAAAAATGATTTTTTATCAAATACTTTTTCAGTATCTAATTCTTTGAACTTTGAAATTAAATCAGCAAAAGACGATTTTTACTAATCAAAAATTAAGAGAAAAATGATTTGATGAAAAAGTTTTGAAAAATTAAGTGACTTGAAAACATAAAAATCTTCCTTGTTTTGGAAAAAAAGTGAAATAAGGTTTTTAAATAGGAACCTTACTAAAAATCAAAAGTAAAATCAATAAAAAGAAGAAACCAATTAACTTCAAATAATAACCCATTATATAATTTTTAATCAATTCAACAAATACAATTTAAATCTACTTTGATTTATACAAATTGTTCATGTGGTTGGTTGGGAAGATCTCAAAGATAGCCAATTGTGTGAACAAATTTTTAATGATAGTTACCAAAACAGAGAAAAAAAAAAAATCACTATTAATAAAGTAGACCCGGCAAAAAAATAAACAAAGAAGAAATGGTTATGTGAAATGGTAAACAAATAGGATCTCAAAAGAGTGAACAATAATAGCACAATTCCCAAAATTTATCAATTCATAAAGACTAGAGTTTCCAAATTCTCCTTATTTGAAGTAACAAAGAATTAATAGAAAAAATGGATCAAATGAATAATAAAAAGAATAAACAGAATTTTAAGAGTAGACAGTTTTTGAAAATTACTTTGACTTTTATATTGACTTCCATGGTGTTTTCTTTTCTATTTATTACTATTTTTTTTTATTATCTTTTTTTTAAGATTCAAAACAAAAAAATAAAACAAAAATCCAATCTTTGTTTTCTATAATATAAATTATAAATTCTCATCAATTAAAAATACTAACTTAAAATGAAAGAATGGATAGATCCCTTAAAATTTAAAATTGGAATATTTTTTCCAAGTATAGTAGGGAAAAAAATACTGGACATGAAAGAAATCCCTAAAAAGATTTTTAATTGTGAATATTAGGAAAATTGTTGTTTAATTTCATTCATTTTCAATCAAATCCTTATTATAAATAACCAAAATTTTCATTGTTCCGAGTAATAAACCTACTTAAAGTGCATTAAAGTAGGGTTTCTCTAGAATACTTGAGTAATTATTTGATAGCCTAAGCAGATCAACTTTTTTGAAAAACAATAGAGTTTTATAGAGGTTTACAAGAGTTTGGAAAATGATAATTTTAATTCTGGTTTTTTGATTGTTTGAATGGTGTTTTGAACAAGTGTAATTTCATTAATCATTATTCTAATAAGTGTGCGAGTTATAATTCAAAAAGTTTATTTTTTAAAAAAGAGGATTTGATTGTAAATAAATGAAATTACACAAAAATTTTACTAATATTCACAATTAAAAATTTTGTTAGGGATTTCTTTCATGTGCGGTATTTTTTTCACTACTTTATATAATATCTTTTTTTTACTCATATTTCAAATCAGACAAAAGATAATTTTTATGTCTAAGATGAGCTTTTATCTGTTAATTGTTTTTATAATATCTTTTTCAAACACAAAAAAGAGAATCGAAGAATTAATTGTTTGAATTTGTGAATAAATTCAACAAAAAAACTAACCACCCAGTTAATAAACTATGAGCAACTTTGTCTGAAGAAATAGACTGGTATATTAATAATAACTGAGTAAAAATTTTCACTTCCTTTTCCATATTTGATCTGTAGTCAAAATAAAGCGTGCAAAAAAATATAAAGTGTGTTTCAAAATAAAAAGCGTGTTTTTTTGTTATAGAAAACCTATACATTAACCAATCAAAGAAACCAATAATAAACACTAAAAAAATATGGTATTGGTTTCTTAAAGTTCTATTATTTAAAAAGAAATTCTAAAAATGAAGGATCAAATTGGAAAATTTATCTCAAAAAATAGAGTTAATTTTTTTGAAAATTTTAATCATAAAAAAAACAAAAAATTTCAAAAAAATTGAGAATATTATGGAAAATTTTCAACTATTTGCATTAATAATTTAAATTTTACTGTAAATAACCAGACCTTTACTTTCAAAATTGATTTGGGCTCAGGTATACTATTTGGTAGTAGATTGGATGTTGCCTTAGTATAAGAATAAAAATAAGCATGGATTATATTTTGAAACACGGATTATAGTCGTTGTGCACACATTATTTTGATCACTGTATAATAAATTGAGTTCTCAAAGATGTAAGTTGTAATTTGTGGTTTGATTCTTGATTTGAAAAAGGAAATTGAAAATGAAGTGAAAAAAAAGCCGTTTTTTATTCAAATACCAGTCTAGAAAAAATCCTACTTAAAACCTCACTTTTTAAAGGTTTTTCCACCTTTTAAAGAAGTGGAAAGGTGTATAATTTTCCTTAAAGCTTTGAAAAAGCACAAATCTATTTCAAAGTCAATTCGTTTGTTTTTCATTTTTTTTAATTTTTCATCTGAATTTTTCAAGCAATGACAGAAGACTTAGCTGACTCAATCATCCGAAGACTTAAAGATCTTGGATATAAGGGACAAACAAAAACTGTATTAAAAGAACGAGAAATCAGAAAGTTAATCTTGCAAGCCCGACAAATCTTCCTATCACAACCTGTTTTACTTGAGGTCAGTTCGCCAATTAATGTTTGTGGTAAGTCAAATTTTCATTACCATCATCAAGATCTTTTCAGATCTTATCTTATTTTATTTCTTCTCCTTTTCTTTTTGGACTTTACTTTTAATTTACATTGAAAAACTAAAAAAAAATTTTTTTTTTTTTTTTCAAATTTTTATTCCAAAAATTCTTTTGTTCAATTTTTTTTTGTAAATTTATTTTTTTAGGTGACATCCATGGCCAATTTGAAGATCTTATTCGACTTTTCCATTACGGCGGTTTCCCACCAGAAAAAAGTTATTTGTTTTTAGGTGATTTTGTTGATCGAGGATCACAAGGCCTTGAGTCTGTTGTTTTGATGCTTGCATATAAGGTCAAATATCCTGAAAAATTTTTCATGTTACGGGGGTTTGTTAACGAATTAATTTCTTTCTTTGTTTTTTTTTTTCTCTTTTCTTTTTTACTATTTTGTTCTTTTTCGAATTGTTTTGATTCCTCTAACCCCTCCTTTTAATGAATTTTTTTTTTATTTTTTTTTTTTTTTATTTTTCATACTTTCCAAAACCTTATCAATTCTCTCGTTCCATAATATTTTTTAGTAATCATGAAAGTTGGGCTATTAATAGAATCTATGGCTTTTTTGATGAGTGTTTGTTTTGTTTTTCAATTTTTTCTCCCATTTCTTTAACTTGGAAAATAGTTTTTTTTTTTTTTTTTTTTTTCTTTTCCAACAAAACCCTCAAAATATCTTTTTTTAAAAAAAACAAACCAACCATTCCTTACCTTCTTTTTCTTTTTTCTTTTCTTTTAATTTTCTTTCGCTTTCCGAAATATGATTTAACTTGTTGGGAATGTATTTAATTTATTAGGTAAATCGAGATACTCCCAAAAACTGTGGAAGATTTTTTCAGAATGCTTTGAATGCTTGCCACTTGCAGCTATTGTTGACGACAAAATTTTTTGTGTTCATGGTGGATTATCCCCAGATTTAACTTCAATTGAACAAATTAAAAGAATAATGAGACCAACCAAAGTTCCTGATAGTGGTCTTCTTTGTGATTTACTTTGGAGTGATCCTCAACCAGGAATAGAAGGATTTGATTTTAATGATCGTGGTGTAAGTTATGTTTTTGGTAAAGATGCTGTTGAAAAGTTTTTGGAGGAAAATGATTTTGAGTTAATAATTCGTGCTCACCAGGTAATTTTTGTCTTTTTCTTTCTTTTTCTTTTTGTTTTTTTTTTTTTCCTTGAATTTTAAAAATAATTTTTTTTGTTATTTCTGTTTTTGGAACAAGTCGAAATTTAGCAATACTGATAAATTCACATTACTGTTTGAAAATTTTTGTTTCCTTTTCCCTTTGACAATTTTTTTTACACCTCTTTGAATCAAGAATTTCATTGGTTTAAATGTTAAGAAATTTTCTTAAATTAGTTTTCCCTTCAAAATATTCTTGGTAAAGAACTGTTTTAAAAGTGGAGTTATAAGATTTATAATAATTGAAATTTAACAAAAAATTTTTATCTATTTATGTGAATTTATCGGTATTAAAAAACAAAAAAATCCCTTGTTGAGCAAAAGATCTAGTTTTTTTATTTTTTTTTTCAATATTTCCGATTTTTTTTTTTAATGGTTGGATGTCGAAAAGTTAATTGTTTTATGTAATAAATTTATTTTGGCAAAAATTTTTGATCGTAAATATTGAAGAATTTGTCAAAAATAAAAACAAATAATTACTTTTTACTTTTTTGTTTCTTATATTTTTTTTTGGTCAGAATTTTGTGAAAAATGATTGGTTGGAATTATATTGTTTGAAAACACAAAATAATTGAATAAAAAATACCAAAAAAAAATAAAAATACGTAAACCAAGTAAAACTATTTTAAAAAAGTTAGTGATGTTATTTTTTTTTTTTTTTTTTAGATTTCTCGGATTAAAACTTTTCTGAAAGTTTTTTAATAAAGTGTGAAATTTTTTTTAAAAAAAGCGCTTTTCTTCCCACTTCAACATCTGGATCACATTTAAAGGCCGGTTCCTCACTTTTTTAAAATCGAAAATTTTTACAAAATTTAATTCTAAAAAAGTCCTCACTTTTTTAAAACAAAAAACTTGATAAAAGTTTTAAAAACAGTTTTTTATTTTTAAGAAGTGAGAAATCAAAAAAAAAAAAAAACAAAAAAGTACTTTATTTGCCACTCCAATCTCTACATCGCATCCAAAGGTTTTTTTATTACTTTTTATTAAAATAGAAAAATCAGAAATAATGGTTTTAATTCTAAAATAGTCCTTACTTTTTTAAAACTTGATTTTTTTAAAAAGTTTTAATTCTCATTAATTCCAGATTTTTTTAAAATAGCTGTCATAATAATGAAAATATTAATGTTAATTACAAAATAACTTTGTTTCAAATCATGATGAACCATTCAAATAATTGAAATAAAATTTCCCTAAGTGCATTTTTAGATCAAAAAAGATATTTCAAAAAAAAAAAAATCACATTTTAAAATGTTTAGAGTTGAATGTATCTTAGAAAATAAAAACCAAAGTAAATCCATAAAAAATCAATTCTTCAAATGTAAACCCCAATTCAAAATTTTTAACACACCAAAATTCGATTTGTGAAAAAAAAAACTTATTTAATCAATTCAAGAAGATTTACCAAATTAGAACCATTCACTAATTGAAATGTTAACACTTATTTATAAATTACAATACTCACGAAACAATAAATAAATAATTATCAATACAAATAAATCATGGGTGTGTTAAAAATTTTGGAGAGAGCAAAACAAAAAAATACATTAGTAAATTTGTTGAAATTCTATTAGGAATATTGATCGATCAAATGGTTAGATACTACCAACTAATTTTATTTGAGTTCTTCTATTTGGAACAACTTGGCTTTAACCTAATATCAATGGTTGAAAAAAATTTTTGATCGAACGAAGCAAATTACGTAATTCAGACAATGAAATGAAAACAAAAACAAAAAGATGAAAAAATGATTTTCAGATTTTACAAAAATCAAAATTATCTCCAATTTCAATGAAATTGTATTATTGTGATTGTTTGTAACGTTTTAGCTGTGTCGAAAATTTTGAATTTTAGTTTATTTAAACAATTTGTGAAACTTATAAATTAAAGTAATTACATATTCAGAAATTTTCCAATCAATACCAAATATTATTTAAATTCATTTTTCATTCCGAGAATTCCAACATTAAATGAAATTACAATTTACCTCATCCTCAAAAAAATAATCCTCTAAAAAATACCCAAAGGCTGGTTTAGGGTAAGAAATAAAGATCATTTGTAAAATTTATTATTAAAACGACAAAATCAGATAAGATGGAATCTAAAAATTTCAAGTTAATGGGAAAGAAGAAAAAAAAAAAAAATGAAAGAAACAGGGATAAAGAATATTTCCCAAAATTTAAATGTTCATGTTTTTGAAATAAAAATTTTAAAAATATTCTTTCTTGAATTACTTTTAACAAAAAAGTTCATATAAACTCCATTTCAGTTATATCTGTTAGTTATTTTATCTATCTATCTATATATATATATATATATAAGAAATAAAAAGAAATTTTAATCAATTCTTTTTCTATTTCTCAAATAATAATTAAAACTCCTCGCAACTTTTATCGTAAAATAGTATAAATTGAACCATTTTTTCAAAATACTATTTTCAGAAAATCTTTCTCCATTATCACACAAAAAAAAAATTTCAAAAACTCTCTCAAAAAATGTCAAAAAGAAAAAATGTATTTGTATAAATAGATCTGTTTTCCAAATATGATATTAATTGAATTGCTAATTAAATCACCTTTCAAAATGATTTTTTAGGATTCACAAGTGTAAAATGAATGTCTCTATTTTTAGAGTTTTCGAGTTTATTGCTTAGGGTTAAGTGTTTAAAGAAAACATTTAATCTGTTAAAGGTATAATTTTGAATTGACTAAATTTGTAACTTCTAATTCAAAGAGTGAATAAACACTGTCATTAGAAGCGTTTTAAACATCATTTTAGTCTTCTTAAATAAGGACGAAATAAAGAGTCTCTGGTAGGTTAGTCATAATAAAAAAATAATTAAAAAAAGAAAAGAAATAAAAAAGAATAATAAAAAAAGAGGCTCAGAATAGAGAAGAAAAATCAAGGGTTATTGGAATTAAGATGAATTTGTATGACTAGATGATCCACAATCACTTAGATTTGAGATGGCTTTTTTCCTAATAGCATGTTTAATCATGTTGGTCAGGAAATATTCTATAGTAATGTGATAAATTTCTTTTCTGTTCATTTTCATCAGCATTTCATCTGTATCTTCGTTAGAGATAATGTTAAATCCAAAATTATTGATTTTTTTTTGAGGGACTTTTTCCATTATTCCCTGTTTTTTTTTTTTTTATATCTTTTGCACTTCTCATATAAAGTGATCAACATGTTCAATATTTTTTTTTTTAAAAAAATAAAGTATTTTGGAATATACTCCCTTTTTTCATCTGTATGAGTATCTATTTAAACCATTTGTAAAAGCTTTTCGTTTGAATGGTTTTGCTGATGATTTCTGGTTTAGGTATGGTTGTCTCTTAAAAATGTCTGGAAATTGGATTATTTTAAAATATCTTTGAAATTTCCAGTTTTCTTTTTTTTTTTTTTTTTACATTGTGGAGATTCCATTTTGTATTTTATGGCTTAATATTAATCTCATGGGTTTGGTGAATTTTTCTTGAGCACTTCTTTTTCCATATTTTCCTAGTTAATGTTTTCTATTTCATCTATTTCCAAATCATTGGTTATATTGTTAAAGTCTAAGGATTTTACTTTTTTGATGAAATTAGCTTCTCTTTCAAGGATCATGTTCAGGGTGATCTCAGTTCTAGTTTCTCATTTGAAAATGTCTATCTTTGAGGGTGGATAGTTGAACTTTGATTATTTTTTTGGGCTTTTTTTATTAATACAAGTATCTATTTTCTTAATATCTGACTGGGTTATATTAAAAATATCTAATCCCTATCGCGCTTGAGGTAAAATGAATAACTGGTTAAAAATTTGGGTTCATTGCGCATTTGATAATTTTTCATTTGCAGAATTATATATATATCCATAAATCTGAAAAAGTTGTATTTGAATTTTTTTTTAAATTTTTTTTTTTTTTAACAATATGTTTTTTCTTATTAAGCCATATGTCCGAATATTTGATCTATTTGTAGAGTTTTCCCCATTAAAATTGATTTTTAGAATTAACTACATAAGTTTAGTCTTGAGTGTGATAAGGTGTTAAAAGCTTCAATTAATAACTGATGTCAAATTGAAGTTTTAACCAACTCAATTAAAGAATAACTTTTCCTGATCTTAAAATCGATATTAAAAAAAAATTCAAAGGGATTTAGAATTAAAAAAATTAGTTTTGTTGTATTATTTTTTTGATACTTTGGATGTGGTTTTATTTTTTTTCTTATTTATTTGCGGCGAAGAATATATAAATAACTCTTTTAGTACCAATCCTGATGTTTTTAAGAATACTTTTTTTTTTTTAAAAGCCGAACAAGAATTTACAATTTTTCTTTTGAAGATGGGTTGATGTTATTGTCTTAATTTTATATATTAACCAAGTTAATAAAGAAGGTACAATTTTCAAAAAAGAACTGGAAAAAAACTTGAATTTCAAGATATAAAATGTTTTTTTAGATTTTGATAAACAATATTTTTTAAGAGTTTTGATAGTGAACTAAAATTAAAGTTGAAAAATGTTTTTTTTTTTATATTTTTCAAAAATTATCTTTTATTTCAGATTACTTTTATTTTCTTAATAAGATTAATAATTTTGGCTCAAAATGATTCAATAAAATTTCTTTTATATGAACTGGATTTTTATAACTATCAATTTTTTTTTTAACTTTATCATTTGTTAAGAAAAGTTCCAAATGTTTTGTTTTTTCAAATAATTCCTTATTAATTCTCTCTTAACCTTTTTTTTTTTATTTTTTTATTTTTTTTTTTTTTAATTAGGTTGTTGAAAATGGCTATGAATTTTTTGCTGAAAGGAAATTAGTAACAGTGTTTAGTGCACCAAATTATTGTGGTGAATTTGATAACAATGGTGGAATGGTATCAATTGATGAAAGTTTATTATGTTCATTTCATGTAAATTTTTGATTTTGAAATTTTTTTCTATTCTTTATTAATTTTTAATTTTTTTAATCAATGATTTTTCTTTTCTTATCTCTTTTTATCTCTCTTTGTACTTGCAATTAAATAGATCTTAAAACCAATGGAGAAAGATCAGACTTATCTTAAAATCAAAGAAAAATATATTGAAGATCAAAAAAACAATTAAATTTCATTAAACATTTTTATTTATTTATTTTTATATTTTGCTTTGTTTAACACTTTTCATTGTTAACAATAAAATAAAATTGTTTTTTTTTTTTAATCAGATGATTTTTTCTCTTATTTTGTTGTGAGTATCGAATTCTTTAGAAGGTATTTCCAAAATAGTTGGTCAATCTGTTTTACATTCTCCTATTTATTAAAGTATTCATTTATTTTGAAAAAGAAATAATTTGAATAATTCAATAACATATAAATGACAGCACTCAAAATTTGAAAAAGGTATTTATACTCTTAAGAAACTGGTTTGTTTTCGTTTTTCCACCTTTAAAAAATAATTTTTTTTTTTTTTAATATTCAACTCATTTTAGCTTAATTATAAAGAAGAGAAATAATAAACCCCTGAATAGAGTTTATATTGATCGAATAAAAATCTAATAGTAAAAAATTTTCAAAAAATTAATATAAAAAAAAACAAAAAAAAATTATTTACTTTTTTTTTATATTATTGAAGAAGTGTAAATTACACTCTAATTGTCGTTAGACTAAAATTCCCCTTTCAGAAATTTTAGCGTAAAATCATAGATTTCACGATTATTCGTTAATGACAATAATTCCAAACTATCACAGTTTAAAATCAATTCATTAAAATTTATTTCTTTTAATTTATTGAGAAAAATTAATCTATTTTTTTCATAAGAAGGACATAACCATAAAAAATGATTAATGTTTTCTATTAATTTCTTTCTGTTTTAAGCATAAAGGACAAAATTGATTTGAGTTTTTATCTAGTACATAATAATATCTATTTAGGCAATTAGTAAATGTCATGAATTTTAGGATTGTTAAGCTTGATTGGATAACTTAAATATTTTTGGGTTTTAAATAAAAAATATTTTTTTTTTGAAAAGGATTGTTTTTTTTTGGCCTAAACTAAAATTCAAAATTTTCCATACTGTTAAAACTGTCCAAACAATCACAATAAAACAATTTCATTTCAAATTGGAAATAATTTTGATTTTTGTAAAAATATGAAAATCATTTTTTCATGTTTTAGTTTTTTGTTTTCATTTAATTTTTTGAATTAGGTGGCTTCTTTAGTTAGATCAAAAATTTATTTCAAACGATTGATATTAGGCTAAAATTGAGTTGTTCAAAACAGAAAAACCCAAATAAAATTAGTTGTTGGTATCTAACCTTTTGATCGATCAAATATTCCTATTAGAAATTAAACAAATTTACTAATGTATTTTTTTGTTTTAAACTCCCAAAATTTTTAAAACACTGAGAATTTTATTTGTCTTGACAATTATTTATTTTTTGTTTTTCGAGTATTGTAATTTATAAACAAGTATTATGATTTCAATTAGTAAATGGCTCTGATTTGGTATTTCTTTATAATTGATTATATAACATTTTTTTACAACAAAAATTTAATTTTAGTATGTGTTGAAAATTATTAATTGGAGTTTATATCCCTTAGAATCCCCAAATATACGAATTATCTTCAAAATAAAATTTTTAATTTAAATTGTTATCAAAGAATTATAAGATATAGAATTTATAAATAATTATCTTAGAAAGAAAAATTTATAATTAAAAAGTGTATAGTTATGAAAATAAAAAAATAACTTGTATAAAATTTTCAAGATTATAGAAATTTTTCTTGGTTATTATCGTTTTATTATTTTCATCCAAATTTTGTACAAAATAATTTTTTTTTTTCTATTTTTTTGAAAAGTGTGTCTAGACATCAAAAAATTCTTAGTTTCAATAATTAAAACACATCATACTTTGCTGGGAATTTTTTTGGGGCCTTTTGCACTCCAACATATTCTAAAACACTTGATTAAATAATTTATTCATTACAAAATATATTTTGACATCACAAAGATATTTTTTTTTATCTGTTGATTATAATCCTTAGAACTATCTAAGGTATAATATATATATTCGATTCTAAATAATTTTAAGATTAAAAAAAAAGTAAAAATTAAATTTAGAAAAAAAAATCATATTGTTTTTCAAAATAAAATTTGGAAATTTTTTCAACAAAAATTTATATCAAATTTAAATAATTTGGCAAATAGTTCGAGTCAGATTAATTATTGATTGTTTTTTATAATTTATACTATTTTTTTAATTTATGATTTTTTAAAAAATAGGTATAAAATAAACAATATTTTTCAATAATATACCATTTATAAAACACTATTTTTCCAAGATCAAGATTAATTTAGATTGAAAAATTCAGGGAAAATTATTAAATTTCAAATTTGGTCAAATTTCAAAATTGGTCAAATTCTAATTTTTTTCAAAAAAGTTAATGCCATTTAAATATATTAACTCTAGGTATTTAAAAACATCTTTACAGGTATGTTAGGGTATGTTAAGGTGTGTTAGTATAGGTTAGAGTATACTAGAGTAGTTTTTTGGTGTTTGAATGGTATACTAGAAAATTTTGGCAAGGATTTTGAAAAAAAACTTATTAACTGACCAATTAGACTTTTGCAACTTGCTTTAAGGGGGGGGGGAATTTACACTTAACTTTGGTGGTTAAAATTAGATTTCGAACAAATTTTTAAAAATATTTATTATTGATGATTTCAAAATTTTGGATTTTCTACAATTTAGTAATAAAATACAACCAATCGCAAAATAATCGTTGTGATTCCCCCCCCCCCCACAACTATAAAAAAACATTAAAAACTTTCATACCAATGATAATAATCAATAAACTCTTCAAAAATTTGAAAAAGTTCAATTTGACCAATTTTGAAATTTGACCAAATTTGAAATTTAATAATATACCTAAAATTCAAATTTTATAAATATAATATTCAAATTTTTACCAATAACAAAAATCTAAAAAAAAAATTGGTTTCGAGGATTATTGTATTATATTTAAATAATATTATAAAGTTATTTTTTATTTTTATTTTAAATTTAGTGCTTATTACTTTATCTATTAGAAAAGTCTATTTATATTTGTTTTATTCCAATGTAATAAATGAAATTATTTTACTATTTTTTTTTTTTTGTTTTTTCAAGTAATATCTATTGCTTAAATAAAAGTTTTAGAAAATTAATCATATTAAAATTTTAATTTTGGCCTAAAGAAATAAATTTAATTTTTCTCTTAATTGGATATTTATTGAAATTTTTTCTAAAAAAAAAAATTAAATTTCAAAGTAATTTATTTTTTTTATTATTTTTTTTATCATAAAATTAGCAAAATTGTTTTGTGGTTATTATTAATAAATTAATGTGTTGAGTTTTGAATTACTATTAATGTAATAAAATTTCTGATTTAAAAAAATAAAATAAAAATAAAAATCTTTAAAGAAAATGTAAAAATGAATAGTTATTTTTTTCCAAAAACACACACACAAAAAAAAAAACAATAACATAACTACTTTATCTTTGAACTATTTTGACTTTTTATTATAATTAAAATCTGGAATAAAGGTAAATTACAAAATAAATACATTCACACATCTATATTATTTTAAATCTTTTAATTTAAACTTGATGAAATTTTCGTCAATAAAATGCTACAATATACAAATTATCTATTCTTTACAGACAAGAATCGATAAGTTGTGTGATAATATAATTTGGGATTCCTGAGAAACTTTGAATTTTGAAAAAAAAATTAAATAATTATTAATCCACCATACTTCTCATCTTATGAGTTGAACTAAAAGAGTCAGGATTTATTTATTTATTTTTTGCACAATTTTCAGGGTTATTCTTCATTTTTTATTTTGAAAATGGTTTCTTTTGTAATTCCCCTATATAAAATAAATAATGAAATGATTTGGTTTTTATAAAAACAACCAATTTAAATTCTATAATGATCTGAGAAGAAATTAAATAAAATTTTCATCTTGTTCCGTTTCACAGAAAAGAATAAGTAAGAAATTTCTAAAATTAAAAATTTGATGTAAAGCCAATAATTTTGAAAGAGTACTTTTTTAGTTTATGGAAAAATAAATTAAAAATCAAAGAAAAAATTTATATAATAAAAATTATTCCAATACGAAAAAACAAACAAAAAAAAAATATTTATTGATTTTGTTGTTTTCTTCCCTTTTTTTTTTTTTATTTTTAAATATATTTGTTGTTTATTATTCATTACAACATAAGAATAAAGGAAAATAATATTTGTGATTTGAATAAAAATAATGAAAGTGCATTATAATTTGAACATGAGATGTTAATAAAAATAACAAGAAGAAAAACCAATCAAACACCTAAAAAAATAAATAAAATAAATGGTTTTGATGAATTATTTTTCTTCTTGATTTTTGCTTGTATTATTTTTTACATTTTTTTTACTTTTGCCTTTATTTTGGATATTTTTATTTTTTTTTTCATAATCCCTTTTAGGTTGATTATATGAATTATTGTAATAATTATTATAATTATTGTAATAATTATTATAATTATTATATCTGTTATTATAATTGTTATATCTGTTATTATAATTGTTATATCCCCAATTATTATAATTATTGTAATATCTACCGTTGTTATAGCTGTTGTAATTGTTATCATAGCGGCGGTAGTATCCACGTGGTTGGTAATTTCTTTGGTATGTTCTATTATAACGGCGGTATTGATTATTATAATTTCGGTTATAATTTGGTTTATTAACTCTTCCTTTTGTTTTTTCCGTAACAGAATTTGTTCCGAATGTTTCTTTATTTAATTTAAATTCTTCATTTCTTTCGATTTTTAGAGTCCTTTGTGTTTTTCTCTCTCTTAATCCGATTATTAAATTATCAAAAAAGCTTTGTTTTGGGCTATAAATATTTTCAACATCTTTTATTTGTTCAATTTGTTTTTTTTCTGATTTTCTGAGTTTACTTTTACCTTCTCCCGATGCTAATTCTTTAACCTTTTCAGTAATTTCTAATTCAAATTTCTCTTTATCAAATCTTTGGTTCATTTCTTCAAATTTAAATTCTTCAGTTAATGATTTGTCTGGTTTTTTCTTTGGATCAACTTTATATTGTTGTCCCTCATGAAATATTCTACCTCTACCCCTTCCTCGTCCTCGTCCTCGTCCCCGTCCCCTGCCTCTACCCCGTCCCCTGCCTCTACCCCGTCCCCTGCCTCTACCTCGTTCCATTCCAGTTTTTTTATAAATATCTTTAATAAACCCTCTTCCTCTATATCTTCCCCTACTGCTATGATCATAAATTTTTTTTTGGGTGGAAGATTTTGTTTTATCACTTTTTTTAGATGTTTTTTTTTTCGTTATTTTTGATCCTGTTTCTTTTTTTATAACTTTTGTTTTTTTTTTAGTTGGAGCTTTTTTTGGTTTGGTGACAGATTTTCTGATCTTTTTTTTTTTTTCTTTTTCTTCTTCTTCATCATTATCCGATTTTTCTTTTTGCTATAGAATAGATTTTTTTCAGTTTTGATAGAATAAAGTTAATAGTTAATTAAATTTCAAACCTTCAATATTTGTTATGTTATCATTTGAAATTATTTTGGATATTTCTTTAAAAAAAATAAAATAAATAAAAGATCATTTGTATAAAATAATAAAATATGTGTAAGCAAAATTCAAATTCTTTAGGACTTGTCAATGATTTCTTTTTATAATGTAAAACAATTATAAAATTATATTCTTACTAATATTCAATCATCAATATTAGAAGATAGCCTGTGTCAAGATTTGGATGAATTGAGAACCTTTTATAAATTTAAAAGCATTTGAAATTAAATTGGTTTTATTAGAAAGAAAATTTAATTTTTCACTAAAGATTGCAATTTTATCCATCATTTTCTTTGGGAATGGTATCTTGCTTTTTTTTAATTTAAGAAATAGAAAAAAATCAAACAATAAAAAGTATTTAAAATGGGTAGGCTCAACTTCCATTTTAAAATTTTGAAATTTCACAAATTATATATCCGATATTCTTATGTTAATGATCAAAATAAAGCCAAATCAAAATTTTGCAACAGATGGCGAAAATTATCTCTAATTTTTAAAATTATAGAATATATCGATCATTTTCTTTGGGACTGCCAATTCTATGAAAATAATCAAAATTTTTGATTAATGGCCTAATTCAAATAAATAAAAATAAAAAAACTAAAGAATAGTATCTTTGATATTATTCAAAATCAAAAATCTTTATTTAACTTGTTATTAGAAGTTACTGCGATTGAAAATTCGGATTCATTATTAAAATTTCTAAACAAAATTTTAAAAAACTAGCTAAGTGTCATCAAGTGACGTAGAGTGTAGTAGAGTGCCTAGGTTTTTTTTAATTCAAAAGAATAGAGTAAAATCAAAGATTTAACTCAATTTTTTTAAATTCTGGAAAAGCTCAAGGCAGTTTTTTTTAATTTTTGAAATAAATCGAAAATTTAATAAATTTTCATTATCGAAATTAAAAAAATAAAATATGGGAATTCTAGTTAAGGAAATAGGTACATTTTACCATTTTTGAAAATTTTAATTGTGTAGAACACTTACTGAAAAAAATATTTTTTGAGTGCCACCATAGGATATTTAAACTTTGAAACCAAAATACCCTTCATTACTCCATTTGTAGAAAAGAAAATGAACCCAAAATAAATCAGAGCTGAATCTTTTAATTTTCAATTTTTTTGGAACATTTTTTTGATTAAATTTTTGGTTTTATTGAATTTGGTTTTGGATCGAGGAATGTTTTCTGAGTGTATTATTGTAATTAATCCTATAATAAACCAAAAAAAATAGACCTGAAAAGGTGTAAATTTGAAACAAATATTTTCTTTTCGAAGACCCAAAAAGAAAGATCCCCTTTCCAAAGAAACTTGTTGAAATCAAGAATGAAAAAAAAAAAAAAATTCAAATTATATTTTTGAAGATTTTTTTTCTTTATCTTCTTAATTTGGATGAATCCAACCAAGTCATAACCTTGGATTTCTCTCATCATTTCCTATTTATTATTTTTTGACTAAAACACATTATTTTACAAATTTGTTTTCAAATTTCTTTTTTCAAATATTTTATCAAAACAAGCACAAACAAAGAATACTGTTTCAAAAATTAAAATAAAGAGGATTGAATTCTCGAAATCAAAAAATAAAACTACAAAAAGTTGAACCCAAAGAAAAAGAAAATATTATGAAAAAATCTAAAGTAAGATTCAGGATTATTTTGTGTTTTTCAATTTACTAGAAAATAAATAATTTTCAAATCAAATAAATATGCCCAATAAATCTTTATTTCTGAAGAAGTATTTAAACAATGTTCTATTTAAATAAAAAAAGAAAAAATAAACTATTTTTCAGTCAAAGTGACCTAGTTGTAATGAATGAATTATATGTGATTAAAGGATTTGAATGGATATTAGAAGAAAATATTTATTTTGGAAATTTCAAAATTGAAATCATTTTTTCTCATTTTTGCTTTTTTTTTCTATTTTTTTTTTTTTTTGATAACTAATTGGTTTGCAAATTTTTTTATTGCAAGATCTTTAACCACTGTGTAAAAATGTGTTATTCTATTGTTATTGAAACAGTGAAAATGATTGTCAAAAAATCCATATTGATTTCTATTGGAATTTTGTTGGATCTTTGATTGAAGATCAAAATAAAAATTCTTGTTTTTCTTTATAGAATGGTGTAATAAGAATTTTGATTTTTTCATTTTTTAAGAAAATTCATTGATTGATTAGATTTAAACTAGATTCCAAAAATTTGGACACAGTTTAAACAGTGAAAAGAACATCATTACTGCACTTTAAATTCAAATTGGAAAGAATTTTGATTTTACAAAATATTTCATTTTTTGTCTTTTTTGTTTTGTTTTCATTTCCTTTTTTCCAGTTACGTAATCTGTTTGGTTAGATCTCGAATTTTTTTTTCAATGGTTGATAGAAGGTTAGTGTTGAGTTTGTTAAATTGGAAAATGACATACAATTGGTAGATGGTATCTTAACATTTGATGGATCAACAATTGTTGGTGAAATTTCAACAAATTTACCAATACATTTTTTGTTCCGCTCGTTTCATTATTTTGGACACACCTGTTTTTATTTTTGAGTTTTATATTTTTTTCATTTGTCTGGATTAAAATGATTACTTAATAAAACATTAATACTGGGTAACTTAAATGAGGTTTTATATTAGGTTTGGAAAAATACAATAAATTGGGTTTTATTTTGCCTATTTTTGATTTTGGGTGTGTCCAAATTTTTGGAACGGGGTTTACTTCAGACGGATATCAACTATTCTTTAATCTGTATTATTATTCTACTTGTTTCTTCTTTATTTATACTTCAAATTTTAATTATAAAAAATAATTGATATTTGAAAAAATTTTTGGGGCACTTTGACAAAAGCAAAGTTTATATTGAAAAAGTTTCTATATTGAAGATCTTTAAAAGTTTAGTTTGTTTTAATCATTAATGATAGAATTCAATAATTTATATAATTGCTGTTCTAAATCCAAACAATCATTATGTTTCTTTTTATAATATTAAATTTTAAAGAAGTGCTGGGGATTTAAAAGAAAGTCAGTGCCGACTTTTCAAAATATTTTTTTTTATTTTACTTTTTTGAATTTTCTTTTTTAATAGAGTATAATTTTTAATATTTCACTTGTACAAAAATGGTTTCTTAATTTTTCATGTTTTTTTTTGATAAGAATTTAACAAAAATGTAGCTCAATATATAACTACACAAGATTTGAATAGAGTTTAATTCAAAGCTGTTTTAAAAAAAAAAAAAATGTTTCAAAAATTGATTTATTTTTATTTATATACCCTCGTGCATCTTAACTAAAAATGAAAAATTGTACAATTTTTTACATCAAGTGTCTATTATTTGTTAAACTCTTCGATGAAAAATGTTCAAAAATATACAGTTGTTTGAAAAAACTTCGGGCTAAAAGTCGTAAAAAGTGTAATTAACAATTATTAAAAGAGTGAATCAAACAGCACGAGTGGCAGTCTTTTTGTTACTTTTTTTTTTTACTCCAATTTTTTAAACAGATGGACAAACAATTTATTGAATTTCATTTTTTTTAAAAAATTATGAAAAAATAAATTTATTTTTTTTGAACTGTTTTTACTGTAGAGTATTGAAAAAAACTACAGGGCATGAAAATAAACCCTGACAAGATTTTTAATTGTTAATATTAGTAAAATTGTTGTATAATTGCTTTTATTTGAAATCAAATCCTTTTTACAGTCAGTTCCACTTTTAAGACACAAACTTTGAAGGAAATTTAAGGAACAAAAAAGATCTCAAATTAAGGCACATTTTTTGGAATTTTGTGTTGTAATTTGAGATTTTTTTTTGTGCCTTAAATTTTGTGGAAAGTTTGTGGATCAAAAAGTGGAACTGAAAGTATAAATAACCAATTTTTTTATGAACTTGGTTATAAACCTACCTAAAGTTCGTTAAAGTGGGGTATCTATAGAATACTCATTTAATTGTTTGATAGCCGTAAATAGATCTACTTTTTTTGAAAAATAATCGAGTTTTATTGAGGTTTGTTATGAATTTGGAAAATGATAATTTTTATTCTTGTTTTTTGATTGATTGAATAATGTTTTGAACAAGTGTAATTTAATTAATTATCATTCTAATAAGTGGGTGAGTTATAATTTTAAAAAATTTGTTTCATAAAAAAAGGATTTGATTGAAAATAAAAGCAATTGCACAACAATTTTACTAATATTAACAATTAAAAATCTTGTCAGGGTTTATTTTTGTTTCCAGTATTTTTTTTCAATACTCTATATTATTTTTTCCTTTTTCTTTCAATATTTTTTTTCACAATTAAAAAATAAAGTACAAAAACGATGATTTTTTAAAAAAAGTAGGCTTTTTGTTTCTCAGCTTTTTTCCCCTAGAATTAATAATAAGGTTGGTTTAAAAAACTCCGGACTAAAAGTTTTTTAAAGTGCAACCAAAACTACTTTAAACAAGCGAATTATATAATCTGAAGTCTCTCTTTTAAAATTTTTAGTCCCAAGTTTTTAAAAACAGCCATATAAACAAAATTAGTTTTAAATTTGAAACCTTTTTTTTTTTTTTTCATTTAAATTCAAAAAAGAAAAGATTATTTGGCTTAAATTTAAAAAACAAAAACAAAACAAAGTACATTTGAATCTAATTGTTTTTTTCTTTCAAAAAAAAACGGTGACTATTTTGTATCATTTTTCAAGATTAAAGTTGTATGATTATTTTGAAATTGTTCTTTTACTCGTCTCATAACTTTGAAGTCAAATGAGTATAATAAAAATCAAATAGATCTTTTTAGTTTTCACTTTGATTTAATTGAAGAGAGATCAAAAATGAGAAGAAAAATATGAAAAAGACAAAAAATTGAAAAAAAAAAACAAAACCACACAAAAAGTAATTTGTTTTTTTGTTTCTGTTTCAAGAAGAAAGTTAATAATTCTTACCGAAATAATAGCAGAGTCTAGTTGTGAAATATCTTCTGGTGGTAAAAGGGTGAGTTTTAAGATATCACTAGCACGGAATTTTATAAAGTTATAAACAAGATCGTTTCCTTGAATTTCTTGAGCGTCCTTACTCCTGCCTTCTGTTCCATAAAACCGAACTATTGAAAAGTAAGAAAAATGTTGGAAAAAAAAGAGAAATAAATCTTTCTTTTCTTGGTTAGTTGTTTTATTTGTTTTTGTTTTTATTTTTTTTTGTGATAAAAAAAAATAAAAAGAATTAAATTAAAACTTACCATTTGATAGTTCGACAGATGATTCCTGTGAATTTATCTCTGACAAAATCCCTTCATAACGAATCATTCGTTTAGAGATCAGACTTACTTTTGATCCCAAATAATTTTGAGCCATTTTAGAGTTCTAAAGAAAATTTGCTAAGGTAGAAAAGAAAAAAAAATGAAAATACAAATTATATTTAAACATTATTAAATGTAATTTACGAAACGAACCTTATACTCTTTGAAAGTTTTGGAAATTGTGGAAAGTTTTATAAAGGTCCTGTGATTTTTTCCACTAGTTTTGGACAATTCAATGGGATCATATTTCTAATTGATTATTATTTTTAATTCTGAGTCTCATTCAGGATTCTTACTTCCATGTTTATTTAAAATCCATAGATCTCCCCTATGATATTTCAAATAATAAAGAAACAAACAGATAAATATAGAATTTGAATTCTGATTATTTCCTTATAAAAAATTTTCGTAGTTCAATTATAAATTGGAAAAATTTTTACTTCTTAATGAATTTCCTTTTTCAAATAGAACCAACAATTAACAGTGAACTTCTTATGAGAACTGTGTTTGAAAAAGAAAATTACAAAAAGGAAGTGAAAATTTTAATCACTGTTTAGACTGATATTTGAATAATAAAAGGGAAAAAAATTTAACTTCCTTTTTCATTTTTCATTTTTCAAAAAAAGGTTTTTTCAAAAAAATAGATTGGGATTTGTTTTCGTTATTTGCTTGTTTGTTTGTTCTTTTTACCTGGGAGCTTTGGGTTCAACTAAGAAATCTAAGTAAATGACAAATTCTTAATTGAAAATTCTGAAAATCCGATGAAATTTAAACCCATTTGTAATTCAAATGCCAATAAAAAGTAAAAAAAGGAACATGATAATTATGGGTACTGTTTCCCTTGGAGGGTTTTTTTAGTAACAGTGTTGTTTTACATTCACTTTTCAAAAATAAAATTCATTCTGAAGAAATTGGACAAAAAAAAATATTAATATTCAAATTGAAATTTATCAAAAAATTGAAAATTATAAAATAGAAATTTTTTCAAAAAAATAACTTTAAGGAAATTAAAGAAAAATTTCAAATATTAAAGTAGGTAAAACTTGTTAAAGTAAAATGTAAAAAAAATAAGAAGAACAACTTGAGGAATTAATTTGCATTTATAGATTTGTCATGACAATTCGAATTTTGGAAAAATCAAATTTTGGCCGGATCTAAGAATAAAACTATTGTGAAAATTGAGAGAATTATAATTTTTTCTTTTTTGTAAAAGAAATTAAAAGTAGGTAAATTTAAGTGAGATTATTGAACACTTTCAAGAGGTTTTTTTTATCACAATTTCGAAATTTTCACCTGAAAAATGAGTCTTAAAGTTACTAATTATTTCAGTTTGATTATTTAAAAGCTAAAAAACAATTTTATATTTTACCATTAGATCAAGAATAGTAATTATTTTGTAAACTATTAGTATCTTTTAGTTTTATTATTTCAGAATTTCGATTTCAAACCCAAAATAAAAAAAGAATATCTAAGACTTTTCCTAATATTTTTTCCAGTTACTGTTTAAAGTTTGATATATTATAAAAATTGAACTTGTACTTGACAATTACTGAGTATTTCCAACCCCTGAAATTTAAAAAAAAAAATATCTTGTATTGGGTGTTGTAACTTATTATTTTGGTTCTTATCTGATTGATTTTGAACTTGGTAGGATTTATAATAGTGGTGCAAAAAGGCAATTTTTGGCTATTTATTTCTTTTTTTTTCCGAAATCTGTATTTATAAGTGTATGTCTAAGGGCTAATGATTAGAAGTTATTTAGCTAAAATTGGATTTGGGTGGTTAATTGGAATATTTATATTCCTTTTACTCAATTACCAAAAAAAATAATAAATTTTTTGAAAAGGCCCAAATAAAGTCGAAAAGAAAAATATCAAATTAAACTGTGTTTCAGTCGAAGGGGTCAAATGTTTTTTTCAAATATCAATTATTTTATATACTTGGCCTTTGAAGAATAAATAAGAAATAAACCGAATAATACACATCAAAGAATTGTTGATATATACCCAACATAAAACTAATTAATTAATAAATTTTCTAAAAAATTGAAAAACTTAAATTCTTTGGCCATATTGAGAAAAACAAAATGTTGGTTTTGAACTTCTACTGGTATTTGAATAATAAATAATAACCATTTTTAAATTCATTTTTCATACTTTTCTTTTAGAAACCAAGTCCCCAAACGAAGTGTGTTGGTATTTGTGTTCTCTATTTGAAAAAGGAAATGAAAATGAAGTGAAAATGAAGTGAAAACTGTTTCCTATTTATTAAACAAATATCAAGATCAAAGATTGAATAGAATTCCAATAGAAATCAATATGATTTCTCAACAATCATTTCCATGGTTTCAATAACCTTAGAATAACACATTTTTACCAAGTGATTATTGATCTTGCTTTAAAAAAATTTTTTGCAACTGAATGACGTTTTAAAAAAAAACAAAAATGTGCAAAAAATGATTTCAATTTGGAAAATTTCCAAAACAAAATTTTTCTTCTAATATTTATGCAAACAATTTAAACACATGTATTTCAACCATTACAACAGGGTCCCTTTGATTGAAAAATAGTTGATAATAGAAAAAATCAATTTCTTTATTAACTTACTTAGCCTACCAGAGAATTCCACACATAATACAAGACAACCATTTTGGGAAAAAAAATGAAACATTAAAATAGTATAACATGACTTCTAATTGGGAACCAAATTGAAAACTCAAAGAAAGATCTAAGCTATTTCCAAAAAAGTGGGGCAGATTTATTTTACATACCAAAAATCAAAATTTATACTTAAGTATCTTCCAATCTAAAGCCTTAGACATACATTCATCAAAATATTTCCAAAAAAAAACGAAAATAAATAGCCAAAAATTGAACTTTTTTAACACTATTTTAATGTATAACAAGTTCAAGATTGAACAGATAAGAACGAAAATGAAATTTAACTCGCCCAAATACAAGATATTCTTGTTTTAAATTTCAGGGATTGAAAACCTTATACTATTTATTTTTTTAAAATTCTTTTCAAAATCTCTTATTGATTTTTTTTGTTTATGTTAGATTTTTAAATTTGAAAATGAGTTTTTGAATTAAATTTCTTCAGAAATAAAAATCTTTTGAGGAATTGAAAGTTAAACAAAACAATAACAAAACAGTTTCAAGGTTTAAACCTTGTACTTCAACCAATTCTTTACGCAATTAACAATTTTTTTAAAAAGTCGATGACTCATCTTTCAAAATTGATTTGGCCTTAGGTAAACGATCAAATTTCAAATGAGAGGTTTTGTCTAGACAGAAGAAAAAAAAATTACAACGTTTGAATTAAAAAAAACAAATTTGAGACTCCCTTCAACTTATTTTTTCTCAAATAATAATTCCATTATGCTACCTTCTGCTTAATTTCTTTGAAATCACAACCTTTTGATCAGATTTAAGAACTTTTTGAGATTCACTATCGATTTGTCACTTGCATGGTTTGAGTCTTGCAAGACCATACCTCTCCACCAAAAAAATGTTTTTCATTTGATTCATTATTTATAAAATTTTCGAATCATTTGTGTGTTTATTGATTGAAATAATATTTAAAGAAACCAAAACCCTGAAAAGGGTTCTGAAAAACTTAAAATTCTCTTCTCCACAAAAAAAGATTCAGAAAAATATATGACGAACCTCAAAAAAATTAAATCTTGAAAAAATGATAAATGGAATAATAATACCTATTTTTAACGATTAATATTTAAGATTCACATGCTAGACTTTCAAAAGGAATTTCTCTGTTCAGAACCAAACTGGCTATTCATAACTTTAAGTTCTTTCAACTAAATTCCGATTATTTTATCCCAAAACTTAAAATCATTTTTTAGGTTTTATCTCTTATCAATTTATTTTTATTTTTTTATAATTCAAACCAAAAACAATGGAAAACCTAACTGAGAACCAAAAAGAAACAGTAACAACTTTTATTGTTATTACAAATACATCGTTTGATTTACTTTGTTTTTTTAATTCTGATCCTTTCTCTTTTTTTTTTTTTTTTTTTTTTTTTTTGGCTTGTGTTGAAATCTTAAAATTTTTCTCTCTTTTTTTATTTTCTTTTTTTTTTTTTTTTTTTTCTTCTTTGAAATTTTTTATTTAATATTTTTGTCTTAATAGTCAAAATGTTGCAATTGAATTTTTAGGAAACCACGAATGGAATTTGGAAAATGCTGTCAACCAATATTATACAAATGGTATAAATCTTAATAATGAGAACCAGAATGAGAATGAAAATGAAAACAAACTCTCAGAAATTGCTGATGAAAACGATGAAAAAGAAACCGAAAAAAATTATTCAAGTTATTTATCATATGGGTATGGTCAAAAAGGTAATCTATTACTGCTACTTTATCTTTTTTTTTTTTTGTTTTTTTTTTTTTTTTATTTGTTTTTTTTTAAAATTCAAACGATCAAAAAAAAGAGATACAAAATATTTTTTTTCTTTTTAATTTTTCAACACCAAAGGAAACAACCACCAACCCACTCAACACTTGGGGTACTTAAAAACTTTTTAAACAAGTTTTTACTTTATTTTTTATTATTTTTTTTGCTCTCTTTTATTTCTTTCTCCTTCTTTCACTTTTCATGTCTTTGTTTGAAAACAATTTTTTTCTTTTCATTTTTAAAGAAAAGATATCCTATGAGAAATATCTTGGTTACATTATAACTAGGATAAAAATCTCTAAATAAATTTTGAGTTTTTCAGGAAGTGCCATCAAGTGCTGTAGAGTGCTGTCAAGTGCCGAGCTTTTCCAGAATTCAAAAGAATGGAGAAAAATCTCTGATTTTACTCAATTCTTTTGAATTATGGAAAAGCTAACGGCGGTTTTCTTGAGGTTTTCTGTTTTATTTCTAAAGTAAAAAAAACCTAACGAAAATCTATCGATGTTCCAAATCAACAGAAAACTCAAGAAAATCTAACGTGACGTGCCTAGGTTTTTTTTGATTTAAGAAACCAAAACAAAATTTAAGAAATTTTCTTTTTATTACTAAAATTAAAAAAAACCTAACGACAAACAAGAGACAATTTTGTTGAATCGCCTCTCTTCTTCAATAACAAAAATAAAAAAAAAACTAATAAAAATCAAAAGATTTTCACAACAAAAACAAAAACTCTCGAAAAATGACGTTAGATTTTCCAGAAATTTAAAAGAATATAGTAAAATCGGTTGAATTTTGGAAACCATAGGCACTCTACCGCTGTTTATGGTACTCTACATACACTCTAGAACAGTTTTCATACCAGGGATGAAAAAAAATCCATTTCAAAATCATTGGACCATTAAAAATCAAAATTTGAAAATAAATATTTTTATAAATTGAAGTTATCTATTATAATAAAAAAAATTAGTATTTTAATATTCAGTTTTATACACTAGAAATATTTGTTTTTTGTCTAATAATATATCTAAAAATAAAATAAAAAAAAATTGGGACATTTATTATGAAATTTAGTTTAGTTGTAACAGTTTTTTTTTTCTTTCTAAAATCAAAGAAACAATACTGTTAACAATAATTTAATAATCAATATTAAAAAAAAAAAAAAAAATTAATTGTATATTAACCATTAAATCTCCATTAAATAATTATAAAGATTGCTTTAAAACATAATAGAATGTGAAGGTTCTCATAAAAATAATTTTTAATGAATAAAGTATTGTAAAAAAATTTTTATCAGTATTCAAAAACAAATAAAAAATGTTCAACCTCTTCATAATACTTATATTTTGTAAATCTTAATTTTCATTTAAATATTTCAATCGCTTTTTAAAAGGAAGTTGAATTTTAAAAACTAAATTTTTTTTTTAGTAAACTTTGAATTTTAGTACAGCCATTATTAAAAAAGTGATAGTTATAAGCATAAATAATAAACAAAAAATTGTTCTAACTAAATTGTAAAATACTTTTTAAAAAATTATTCAAAACTTTTTGTTAATACTTTTTCAAAACTTAATGTTTTCAATTTTTGAAAATGCTTTTTTGGACTCATTGTAAAAACTTTTCTTAGAATACTTTTTAAAAACTTTTCTGAGATTGATTTTCAAAAAGTTAAAAACTAAAGTTTTATCAAATCTTAATAACAAAGTTTTCACTTTTTGAACATGCTTGTATTTGTTATTCTTATTTCCAATTCTTTATTTATTTCATTATTTTGAATGTTTTTTATTTATTGTCCTTAAATCCATTTATTTATTTTGTTTATTATCATGTTACAAAAAAAATTAAAACAAAAACAACATAGTTAATGAAAATCTCAATCCAGAAAAAATTGAAGAATTATTTTATGTTTATGCAACTGAAATGTCTGAATATATAGATTCTGATGGATTAAAGCAATTTTATGAGGATCTTGAAATTGAGCCAGGAACAATTATGGCATTGATCCTTGCATGGAAATTCAGATGCACCGAAATAGGAAAAATCTCAAAAACGGAGTTCATTAAAGGGTTTTGTTTTTATGAAATTAACACAATAAAAAAATTGAAATTTAAAATTAATCAATTTGAAAGAGAGCTATATTCAGAAAGATCATTTAAACAATTGTATAATTATGTCTTCGAATATGCAAAGCAAGACAAATTAGAAAAAACATTGAGTATTCATAGTGCATTCACATTTTGGAAGCAGTTGCTTGGCAACAGGTTTATACTCTTAAATGATTGGGTTCGCTTTATTAAAAAGCCAGAAAATAGTGAGCAAGTCGTTAGCTTTGAGCTATGGTCAATGCTTTATGATTTTGCAGGATCCGTAACCCTCAAATTAAAGGGCTATGACAAAAATGTTAAATGGCCTCCTTTGATCTTAGAGTTTATTGACTGGTTTAAAGAGGGTAAAGATATGGATGCAGACGAGATCGATGAAAATTATGATTCATCAGATAGCGAAGATATTGAAGCAGATGAAACTAATGAAAACATTCAAGAAAAAACAGAAAATAATGAGCAAAATGAAAATGAAAATGAAAATGAAGTCGAATTAGAAGAATTAATAATTAATAATTCTGAAGTTGAGGTTGTCGAAAATGCTGATGAGCTCGATTAAAAAATTTTAAAAATTTTTTTTTTTTAATTTGCAAAATGGACATTTTAAATTGGTTAGAGAATTAATTAATTGTTCTTTTTAAATTAAATTTTCAATTTTTATTTTTGTTTTTTTTTACTTTTAATCCAAATCTAGTAGAATTAAAATAGTTGAAAAAAAAAAAAAATAAAAATGATTCATATTTTTTATTAATTTTCGATTAAATGTCACGCAAAGTATCATTTTTTTAAGAGATACAATTTCATAAAATAATTATATTTTTAACTATTAATTTTCTTCATTATTAGTTATTCAATTAAATAAAAATATTTATATGAATAAAACGCAATTCTTTTTTTGCAAGTTAAAAGGTGTTTTTGAATATTAAAAGAGGAAATTAAAAAAATTTATTTATTTTTTATTTTAAATTTGGCCAACATAATCATGAAATTAATGTTTTGAGTAATAAAATTACACAATTGCTAATTTTTTACTTTAGAAATAACTTCACTGATAATAAAGACTTTTGGTTGATGAAAGATCTTTAATCAAATATTATTTTTGAAAGATTTTCTACAATTTAAGTTGGAAAATCCAATTTTCGAGTTTCGATTAAGATTTTTTTTCAAATTTAATTGTAAAAAAATTTAAGAGTTTTTTTTTTCACAATTAAGAGGTTATAATAATATATTTTAAAAGTGTTTTATTAAATTTAATAAATATATCTTTCATCTTGAAAATCAATTATTTTGACTATTAAAAAACGATTTATTGATTTATAGTTGATAACAATATTGTTTTTTTGATTTTTCTGTGAGGTATTTTTTAATTTTTGAAATAAACTGAAAATTTAAGAAAATTTTAGTTTCATTTAAAAAGTAAAAAAAAAAACCTGCTATTGACTTTTGTCGTGTTTTCTGCTGATTTTGAAAATCTATAGATTATATAACTAAATTAAAAAACCACAAGAAAGGCTAATTATTTGAAGGTAACTTCTGTTAGGGTTTTTTAATTTTTGAAATAAACTAGCTAATAAAAAAACTTTCATTTATTCGAAAAAGTAAAAAAAAAAAAAAAAAAACCTTTAGGTTTTCCAGAATTTAAACAAATTCAGTAAAATAGTTGATTGTTCTTTATTCCTTAGAATTATGGGAATCATATACTTTGGACTGGCACTTTCTTTAAGTTTTCCAGGAATCAAAAGAATAGAATAAAATACTATATTATTTCACCCAATTCTTATGAATCGTTGGAAACCTATAACACGGAATAATTATCACAGGGGTTTTTTTTTCTCTATCCCAGTTTTATTAGATAAGTACAGTGTTTCCAAAACTTTTTTTTATTATAAATTCAAAGTAAATATAATCAAGCTGAATTGAATAAAAATTCACTTTTCGATTTATTTTGAATTTTTTACATAAAAAAAAAAATTGATTTTTCTAGACTAGAGACTTTTAAAAAACGAGGTACTGCTAAAATTAATAAATAAAATAGCCAGGTGGATTCCAATTTCTCTAAATTTGATTATATTCTGAATAAACTTGATTATTAAAGATGAAATGGCAACAAATGTAGTAGTTTTGTCTAAATTAAATTTTTCATTTTATTTTTTCATAAAAGCGAATTTTTAATACAAAATTCTCTTAAATTTCCAATTAACTTTTAATACTAATTAAAATTTTCTTATAACAAAGAAAATTGATTTTAATAATTGAAATTTATACTGTATATATTATAACTGTTTTTGTGTCAGCATGTTATTGGATAAAATCCATTTCAATATAACTAGTTTTTTAAATATATTTTTTCATTATTTACAGATATATGGGGGGGGGTGTTAGTTAAATTGTTGATCTTTTATTTTTTTGATTTAGTGTTGTCAAAAAAAAAAATATATATGATAAAAAGAGAATTCCGAAGTGGGTGTAATTAATACTACAAATTCAAAGTGTAAAAAAATAAAAAAATTACAAGAATTTTAAACATTAATTAGTTTTCTCTAAAAAGGTGAAATAAAGAGTAATAGAAATTAAAAGAATAACTAAAAAAAAAAAATAACTAACAAGTAAAAAGAAAATTACGAAATTATAAACTAAATTTCGAAAATAGGACAGATTTTTCATATGGAAAAAAAAAAATTTTTATTGTTTTTTTTTTTTGAATTATAATGTATTTTACTAAAGTGTTTATAGATAGTAATATATATAGATTAATAAATAAAAATATAGTGTAATCATTGTATTTTTTAAAAGACAAATGAAAAAAGAAAAAAATTATAAAATAAAAATTTGCCCCTAATTTTGAAATTTGACTTACAAAATATAATATAAAATAAGTTTGATAGTAAAAAGATACTTTTAAGAAATGAATTATTATCAAATCAATGAAACTTTCTCCGGTTTATTAATATATTTCATAATAAATAAATAAATAACCTATTTGTTGAATTAAATCTCAATTAAATTAGTTAAAGGAAAATAGGAATTAAAAATTAATCTTGTGGATTAATTAGAAATAAAAAGTAATTTGTTAATTAAAAATTTTTTTAAAAAAGAATTAAAAATATAACGTAATAAATAAAAAGTAATTATATCAAATTTTACAGATAAGATCTAGACATAAAAGTTTTTTTATTTATTTTTTGAACAATTTTTTCATTATTTTGAATTTCCATTTTTCGTTGGTTTCTTAAATCTATTTATAAAAATCTCTGACTTGTTTTCCTTTTTATTCTAATATCAAAGTTTTGATTTAAAATAATATTTATAATGATCAATTTCAAGAAACACAAACACTTCAAAATATATAAAGAGTACCATAACCCTTATATTCCTCAAAGATTTGGATCATACAAGAAACACAAAAAGCGAATCAGATAATCGAATCCCAACAGATCAATCTCGCTTAATGAACATATTTCAACATACAATAATATAAAACAGTGATCAAAATAATGCGTGCCCAAAGACTATAACGTGTGTTTCAAAATATAATCCGTGCTTTTTTTTTCTTCTTGTTCCAATGTAACATCCAATTTACTACCAAACAGTATACCCAAGTTCAAATCATTTTTGAAAGTAAACATCTGGATATTTTAAGTAAAATTTAAATTAGGGATGCAATTTGTTGAAAATTTTCCTGTAATATTCTCAATTTTTTTGAAATTTTTAGTTTTTTTGATTAAATAAATTTCTTAAAAATTAATTCTATTTTTTGAGATAAATTTTTCAATTTGATCCTAACCTTTTAAGAAATTTATTTTTAAATAATACAACTTTTAGAAACCAGTACCATATTAACTTTCGGGGTTTATTGTTGGTTTCTTTGATCAGTTGATGTAGAGGTCTTATATATCCCAAAAAGCACACTTTTCATTTTGAAACACAGATTAAAATTTTCGACATGCTAATTTTGATAACAGTACAATACAAAAAAAAAATACAATTCTGTTTACAAATAACAAACATAATATAACAAGATTTTTCAGATAATCCAGACCAAAAAATGAAAGACAATATTACACACAAATTTAACTGTTTAAGATTAAAACAGTTTTACTTTTCAGGACTATCAATTATTTATAAAATAGGTTGGTCACAGAAAGTGAAAAAGAAAAATGCAAAAATCAAAACTTTTCTCTTGTTTACACATTTGCAAAAAAATTACTGTGTTCTCCCAAATAACACTTAATTTAAAAAAACACAAACAGAAACGAATAACAAGGTTTATTTTTCATAGTGTGTATTATAAGAATTGAAATAAATTGATAAAGATATTAAAGTGTGTTTATGTTATCAAAACAAAAATATTTACGTTAAAAAATATTAATAATTAATAACTAAATCTCTTATAAAGCGGTGTGTTCTTAATTAGTAAAAAAATAGGGGAAATATCTAAAACTACATTCACGTTAAAAATACTTTTTCATAAAAGTTTATAATAAACAGCTATATCAATCAAAACAAACAGAAGGGTAAAATAATAGTACCTTGAAATAATCAAAAGAATTATCATAAAATATAATAATGTAACGTATATTTTTTCATTTTTTTTTCCTCTTCCATCTTTATTATTGGTTCCTTTTTTATTTAAAAGCGATAAAAAAAAAAAAAAATTCAACAAAATAACAAAAAGCTTTTCAATGTTTGTACCCTTTGAAAACAACCAAAATTACAATAACAATAACTTCGATCTTTATGGAACTGCTGCTCTAAATGAAGATTATTATGAACAACAAGAATACGATTATAATTACGATGATGATCAATATTTTGATTATGAGGATCTACAAGAGCAAAGCTATGACTACAATTACTTGCAACAAGAAATTTTGAATGTTAACAAAAAAGAAAGCACTATCACAAACAAAAAAATGAATCATAATAATCAGACTACAAGCAAACCACAACTTTTTACTAAAGAATTGTTCCCCACAAAAGGGTTCTTTACAACAAAAGAGCTTGTAAATTGGGACGAAATCTTTAATTCTCCACAAATGAAGCAAAAAACACTCACAAAAAAAAAAAAAAAACAAAATTCGCTGAATAATTCACTCTTTAAATACTCACCAAGAACAACTTTGCGAGATTTACAAAATCTCCCAATGAAAACAAAAGTGAACGAAAAGAAATACCAAAAACCAAAAATAAAAAACGATCTACAAATCTCAAAAAATAATATTAATTCGCCAGGAAGAGTAGCAAGAACACTCTTTGTACCTGAATTGTATTGGGATTCTGGGAAAAATTTCGATTTTGGTACAGATTTCTTTTCTTCAGTAAAATTACAATTAAAATTAAGTGACTGGGCCAAAATGCCGATCAGCAAATTATTAAATTCCAACAAAGAAAAAGAAATTGAAAAACAAAAACAAAAAAAGAGTAAAACTCATAAAGAAAAAGAACAAGAAGAAGAAAGCAAAAAGGAAAACAATATAGAAAAGCAAACTGAAAACCCCCAATCTATCGATTTGAACAAAAATTTATTACAATCTTTTAAATCGTTAACAATAAACCCTAAAAGTCAACAAAGCCAAAAATTCAAATCCAATGACCAAAAAACTATAAACAACAAACAAAATAATAACAAAACTATCAACACTGTCACCACTACTACCACTACAAAACAATTAAACGTGAAGGGTGACAATACTTTAAGACCCACACTTGATCAATTTAAAACGCCAACAAAAAAAAAGCAAAAGAAAAAATTAATCAAATTACCACCAAACACGTCAAATGAAGAATCTGAGAATTTGAAACAACAGGTCAACCCAAGCCCCATTAGCAAAAAGCAATATCAAACATTCCAACAGGAATTAAAAAAAATCAGCAAAAATGGGCTCAAGCCTGTGATTGAATTTGTCAAAAACAATTTGCATTTATTACCAAACAAAATCCATTGGAAAGTATTTCTTGATCTTGCAGATTTTTCGAAAAGAGAGCACAAGATCCACAAGGCACGCAATTTCTTTAGATTTGCCTTAGAGCTGCAACCCTATGATTCACGAATTTGGCTCGAATTTGCAAAAATGGAGGAAGAGCAGGGAGATTTCATAAAGATGCTCAAGGTGCTAGTCTCTGGGATCAAATATTGCTCCTCAAACGAAACACTTGTGGTCAAGGCACTCCAGCAGCTTGAATCCTTTGGTCTGTATGCAGAGGCGCGCGAATTGATTGAAAATTTGAATACCCACACACAGAATTTAGATAAGACATGGAAGATCTGCTGCGAGGTGGCCTTGTTTGAAGCAAGAATTGGCAACATTGAGAAGGCAAGAGAAATATTTGAAAATCTCTTTCAAAAGGTGCCATGGGCAACCCCCGCGTTCAACTTTGCCTCCCTAATGGAACTCCGATTGGGCCTGTTTGAAAATGCGCAAAAAATTGCATTGCGGGGCCTTGAGCAAAACCCCCGATATGGGCCACTATGGTTTTTGCTTTTGAAGATCCAGCAAATCCTATACGAAAAGGGCCTGATTGAGCCCAAGGAGGCAAGGGAATTGGCCAAAAGGGCCAATGACAACCTTACCCAAGAATTAAAATGGAAGGTGAATTTAGAAATGGCCAAATTCGAATACCTTTCAAACAATTTAGAGCAATGCAGGATCTGTTTAACCAACGCTGCCCTAAGCACGCCCAAGAATTTGAGATGGAAAATTTGGTTGGCAGGAGCGAGAATTGAATTAAAGGAAAAAAATATACTCACAGCAAAATCACTTTTGAACAAGGCACTTGAGGAAGTCAACTACAAGTCGCGATCCATTGTGCTTACCGAGATGGCCAAAATTGAAGAATTTAATCAAAATTATGGAAACGCAAGATACATTTTGCAAAAGGCCAAAAAGGGATCGCCCAAAGAATGGAAAGTTTGCTTGGAATCCATTTTATTGGAAATCAGAGCTGGCTGCCCCAAAAAGGCCATTAGAATAACGAAGGAAGCAATTGAAATGCACCCTGGAACGGGGCGGATCTGGGCTATTTATATCCATCTCTTATCGAAAAATGGTATTGACGACCAATTGAAAATCTTTCGAAAGGCAATACAAGAGGTTCCCAAATCCGGTGAAGTTTGGTGCGAAGGTGCCAGGATCCTATTAAACCCCAAATCAAAATATTTCAACCTCAAATTGGCGAGAAGATTTCTTAATTTCGCAATACAATTCACCCCACAATATGGCGAATCCTTCATTGAGCTAATTAGACTAGAATTACTGGAAAACGGGCTCCAAACTAGTCTCAAATATATCAAAAAGAAATGTTTAAGATCACAACCCAATTTCGGCCAAGTCTGGAATTTCTGTAAAAATTCACCTTACAAATCCGTAAAAGAAATATTTCAAGTCGCAAAAAAGAATATTAAAAACGAAATTAAACAAAGCTGGAGGTGTTACCAACAAGCAATAATCGGATATCTCAATTTAAACAAACAAAAAGACCAAAATAATAATATTACCAACAGCACCAAAAACAGCAACAATAGCAGCCAGTTTAATGAAAATATTGATATTCAAAATTGGGATGATATTTTTTCCATTGACGATTTTATAACAGGACTTCAAATATACAACCGCCAAATTAGAAATATGAAATTGTTATCAAACAAGCAACGAATCAAAATGATTTTTGGACAAGATAATATTGTATAATTTAACTATTTACAATTATTATCCTTTTTATACGATTTTAGAAAATTATTTTTTTTTATTTTACTTTTTTTCAAAAATTAATAAATTTTTTCACTTTTTTTATTTTTTTGGATCTTTTCTTTTTTGTATTAATTGTTTTTATTTTTATTTATTTTATTTTTAGGGATTAAGAAAATATGTTTACACTCTGAATGTAGGTAATTATTGTTTGAAAATCTTACTAAAGTAAACGGTCAAAAATTATATAATAAACTATTTTTCGATGAAAATTGCACAGCCCTATTACAGAAATAGAATAAATTCTATAATTTTAATCCTAAACCCCATTTCACACGAATTAGCCCATCCAAAAATGAAAAAGTCATTTTATTTTTAAGAATCAACCAAACTTAGATTGTTTAGAAATACGAGAAATAATAAACTTCATATAAGAGTGGATAATTATAAAAGAAAAGCCTGAACAAACCATAAATTTCAAAAAAAAAAATGTTAAATAAATTTATGTGCCCGATTCATCAGAACGCTTTGTACAAAATTCTCAATTTCTTTAGGCAATTAAAATTGTTGATGAAAATATTTTTTACTTGTAAATTTATGAATTTTAAAAGAACATACAAAGTCTTAACTTTTCTTAATGTTTAGTTTTTCAAACATTTTTTTTTCAAAGTTAATTTTTAAAAAAAAAATAAAAAAGAAAAGAAAACAAAAAAAAACAAGCAAAAAGCTAAAAACAAAAAAAAAAAAAATTTATAAAATGAGAAAAAATGATTTTGATCTAAAAATTGAAAATTTTAGTTTGATAAGAATAATGAATTAAACTCATAGAATGTGTTCCATTTCTTCAATAAAACTGTCCCTTTAACTGAAAAAGAGTTTATATTCATTTCAAAACAAATCCTTAATTTGTTCACGAGAATTATTTTGTTTAATTCTGTTAATTTTTTTTTTGGTATTCATTTTTTTTTTTTTTTTTACTTTCGGTTATTTGATTTATTATTATTTATAGAAAAGTCAATTTGAAAAAAAAAACGTGTTTGAAAAAACGAATAAACTATAAGAAAATTAAGATTAAATGATTTCTTTTCTAATAAATGCATTTACTATTAAAAAATCTAATTGATTATTATTTTGAATTTGGCTAGAAATTGGGATATTTTGTAAAAGATGTTCCCATCATATGATCAGATATTTTTTTTTTATAAAATTTTATTTTTTTACAAAATTTATAGTTTTTTGACTTAATTCTTTTCTTAATATCAAACCTAATACGAATATTAATATTTCTCTATATTCTAATTGATCTTATAGTGGTTGATTATTAAAAAAAAAAAAAAAAAAGGTTCATTTTTAGCCTAAATTTGATATCTGAAAAGAAGTTTTGATACAAAAAAAAACTTACAACACTTCTATCCACTTTCTAAATATTTTTTTTTAAAATAATGTTAAAATTTTTGATTTTTTTGTTTTATTTTCAAGGATAAATTGAATAAGAAATGGAATCAAATTCAAAACCTTTTTGAATTTGTACAATTTGCTCAAGAAGAAACATTTTAAATAAACATGAATCAAATATAATTAGAGGATCAGTATGGTATTTTATTAATTCTTAACTGTCAATGGAATTCAATTAATTTACAACGAGAATTTTAGTTGTTCTAACTTCATCCAAAGTTTGGAGAATTAGCATTTTTTATTAATATTTTTCATAATTGAAATTTTTATTTTGTAGTTTATATAAAGGAAAAATAATACCCATTATTTCCAAAAAGTTAAATAACTTGTATTTAACATCTCAAGGTGTCTTTTTAATCATGTGATTGATTACTTAAAATGGAGATTAATTTAATATAAGCTAAAATTTTAAAAATAGGGGCAGATTTTTCGTTTGAAAAAAAAACTGTTTAATTGTTGTTTTTTTTTTTAAATCATAATGAATTTACTAAAGTGTTGGAGATAATAACCAATATAGATTAATAAATAAAAATAAAGTGTTATCATTTTATTATTTGAAAGTCAAATGAAATAAGAAAATAATAATAAAATAAAAATTTGCCCCTAATTTTGAAATTTGGATTATATACCTATATATAATTATTCAAGTTGCTATTGGAGAAATCAGTGTTTTTATAATAATTACAATTATTTTTTAATGAAAAACAAGATTAATTTTTTATACTCTTTTCTAATGAACAATTTTTATATAAAATATGATAATCATGTTGATATACGAAGTTTTACACTTTTTGTAACTGTTACAAAATTTGATAAATAATGAACAAAGTTATTTATAATTTACGATAGAAACTTTATGAAAAGGATAACTTTACATTTTTTTTCAAAAATAGTCTTCTAAATATTTTCAAAATACTCTATACCAGTTATAAAATCTCAAGTATTTTATAGATTGTGTTTTAATATAGGCTATTAAAAATAAAAATAATTAAACACTTAAATAATATCAAAAATAATATAATAGCATAAAATTACAAATATTTTAATCCATATATATATTAGCAAATTGTTTAAAGTATTAGTTATATTTGAATCAAAATCAAAAAGATTTCAACTTGATATTTGCTTCTAGAATAAAAAAGTAAAAAAATAATAAAATAAATAATCTAGACATACAAAAAAATTATAAAACTGAAAGAAAAATAGATCAAATTAGAATTTCAATTTTATGAAGAAGAAACAAACATAAAATAAATTTAAAATTCAAGGTTTTAAACACTTGAAGATAATTTATTTTTTCATTTATAAAATGACAAAATTAATTGGTAAAGAGAAAATTTTAAAATCCTTAAAGGGTAATCTAGGCCATTTTAGAGTAATTTTATTTAACAAGAGTTCTGAATACAAAGTACCTTAAAATAAAAATCTTATTAAACCAATTAGTTATATAGAATTGTGTTGTAGAGTAATAATACTTTTTTTTTTTGTTTTTAATTAAGAAATAAAAAGAATATTTAACAAAATTTTCTTTTTGTTTCAGATAACAAAAATATCTACTAAGAAAAAATATTTAAAATAGGAAGGGTCAACTTCCATTTTACAATTAAGAAATTTCACATATCAACATGATATATTTTCTAAAGTTTACTATTAGATAAAAAAACATCTAACAAAATTCTTCAACTTTATACAACAATCATTCTAATCTAGAAATAGATTGAAGATACCTTTCATTTCTTTGAGACTGCCCATTCAATGAAAAAAAAATCAAATCATTTCGATTAATTCTCTAATTAAATTAAATAAACTAATAAAAAACGATAGAATAATATTTTTGATATTATTATATAGAAATAAAGACTCATTATTTATCTTTTCATTGGTAAATGATAAAGACAATTATCAATATTAATTGAAATATCTAAACAAAAATTCCAAAATTTGAGAAGGGTCCTAGAGTGCCCAGGATTTCTCTATTTTGAAAAAATAAAAAAGAACGAGGAATTTACCTATTCTTTTGAATTCTGAAAGGGCTAACAGTGGATTTCTTTTAAATTCTAAAGGATTGAGGAAAAATTAAAGATTTTACTAAGGTTTTTTCATTTGTTAACAAATAAAAAATAACCTAAGCTCTGTTTTTTTGAGGTTTTTTGTTTAATCTCTAAAATCTATTGAGTGTACAAATAAACATAAAACACATAAGAAAAGATAACGTCGGTTTTCTAGAATTCAAAAGAATTTCGTAAAGATTAAAGATCTAACCCATTTCTTCTTAATTCTTAAAAGTCAAAGGTGGTTTTTTATTAATTCAAAAGGATCAAATAAAATCAAGAGTTTACTCTCTTCTTTTAAATGAAAAAAACATAACGAAAGTAGAAAGAATTAAATTCATCTTCTAAAATGAAAAAACAAAGTTTTTGTTTGTTTGATTTTGCAAAAAAGTTTTGCTCTCAGTCACCTATAACGCTGTATGAGATACTTTTATTAATTTGTTTGAATAGCAGTATTTTTTTAAGGAAAAAGACCAAATGGGGTACTCAATTAGGAAGAACATTTTGTTTAACATGAATTTCTAAATCTTTGTGTATTTTTTTCTTCATTCTGATCATACGATTATTCTGAAATGAAAAAATTTTTTCTTTTGTGCTTTACAAAAAGATTTGAATTGTTCAATTAAGTGATCAAAGAGAAATAAAGAAAAATTCGACCTCAAGTTTGGTTGAACTGTTTTTCTTTCCAAAAACATGTTGAACAGAATCTAAACTTATAACAATTTTTATTCAAAAAACAACAATATTTTCTAAATCATTTTTTTAATTTTTTACTCTTGAAAAATGACAAATTATTCTAATTTTGGATCAGATAACCAAATTGATCTTTCTCTTCAATTTTCCTTTTTTACAAATTCTTCCTTTTCAACATCACAAGTTTTTCTTGAGGCTTATAATTATGACATACAATCAAGTGTACAATCTTTTTTCCAAGCGGATCCGATCGAAACAAAGGGGTCCGAGTCACAAGATGAAATAAACCTTAATTCCGAAAAAGAATCTTTTTCCTCTTCGAGTGAGGACGAATTAATCAAGCCACTGAATAAACCCATTAAAAAACAAGAAAAAAAAATCGAGAAAGAAGAAGAAATTATTATACAGCCTAAAAAAGAAAAAGAAGAAAAGGAAAAAAGAGAAAAGGAAAAAAGAGAAAAGGAAAAAAGAGAAAAGGAAAAAAGAGATAAGGAAAAAAGAGAAAGAGAAAAAGAAAAAGAAAAAGAAAAAAGAGAAAAAGAAAAAAAAAAAATAAAAAAGAAAAAAAATTCAAAACCCTCCAGACAAACGCTACTTGAAACTTTTAATACTTACAAAAGTATTTTTTCATTCAATCTTTTTTGATTTTAATCTTTTTTTAACTTTACTGATCCCAATATTGATTTGAATTTTTTTTTTGCGTTTTTCTGATCCACTTTCAAAAAAAAAAAAATAACAACAAATAATAAAAGATGAAGAGTCTGATTTCATGGACGCAGATGGCATTGAAAAATTTCTTATTGACATTGAAATTGATCCAATAAGCCTTGAAGCGTTAGTAATTTCATGGGTAATTGAATCCGAGACGATGTGTATCTTTACAAGAAAAGAGTTTTTAAATTTTTGGAAATACGAAGCTGATACAACAGAAAGGATCCAATCAAAGATCCCATTTTTTATGAAGCGCTGCGAACAAAACTTTAATAAATTTTATGTATGGGTTTTTGGTTGGTCAAAAGAACATTCCGAGCACCGAAGTATTGCCCTTCCCATTGCCAGAGAACTTTGGAAACTAATTTTACCCGGCCATTGGAAATTGTGTGACAAATGGTTTGAGTTCATCAATACATTAAATGAAAATTCAAATTCCATCAATTTGGATAGTTGGAAACTTTTACTTGACTTTGCTCAAACAACAGGATCATCAATGGAGGATTATGACGAAACAGCCGCGTGGCCTGTTTTAATTGACGATTTTGTTGAATGGTATTTGGAAAATAATTAATTTTTGTTTGATCTTACCTAACGCTACCAACTTCGCCTCACCTAATCTTTTTCTTCTTTTTTTATTATTTAAAGCAATTTCAAAAAAAGTGTAATTCAGAACATTTTGCTATATAACTAAATAATTAAAGAGATTTTTAAAAGAAATAGGGGCTGTTTAAACTGTTCATCAAAAGTCTTATTTGAGCTCTTTGAAAAAAATCTTTTTTTTCTTCACTTTTTCAAAATTACCCATATCTTTTATTGTTTTATTCTATTTGATTTATTTTTTAAAAATTTTTTAAAATTAGTGTCAATCACTATAAAAAGAAACTAAACAATTTATTTTTTAAAATTTTTTCTAGGTATTTTTTTTTCAATATTTTTATTTTTTTCCACAGCCAAAATGAAAAACCCTGGAAAAAATAAATACAATAACCAAATTATCGAACATGTTTCATATTTTAAAGAGAATTATGAATTATTTTTTTATTTTTTTTTTAAAAATGAGCAACAAGATCATTAAAAAAATTTTTCAGAAATAAAATTAAATATTTGCTAATTTTTCACTTTTTAATAACTTCATCTACAAATAAAAACTATTGGTTAATAAAAGATCTTGAATCAAAAATTATTTTTAAAGATATTTTACAATTTTAGTTGAAAAATCAAATTTTCCAGGTTCTAAACTTGGTTTCAGTCAGAGCGGCCCAACATTTTAAAGTGAGTAGTCACCATAATGTCAAAATCTTCACTTTTTTACATTTTCAAAGAAGATTAAAAAACAATACTTTTTGCAATAGATGTCTCTCGTTGCTCTTTAGGATTCAAAGTACATGTAGAAAAAAAAAGTATTAATTATTTTTTCATAGAAGTAAAATTAAATGCTACAATAGAATATCAAGTTGTTTTGTATAATCTACTTTGGGGAATATCAAATCGTTGACCTTATCTTCTTATCTCAAGATTCTATTGTGGCATTTTATTTCATGTTAGAAAAAAAATAATGAAATTTTTTTTGGAATGTTTCCACTTTAAATACCCAAAATCGAACAATACCAAAACTAAAAAAACAATGCGGTTTTCATATTGAATTGTAGATGTATTATTCAGTTAGAATGTTAACTTATGGTCCCAGAATCTTATGTTATTTGAACTTTCTCATATATTTAAAAGTAGCATTGTTGTACTTTATCAATAAAAAAAAAAAAGTGAAATGATAAACTGTCTTTAGATCTATCATTTTTTATTAAACCTTTTTGTGAAATATTTCAAATTTAAACCATTTGTGTTATAAAACGATTGTTAATTGTGATTTTTTCTTGAAGATAATTAAATTATAGAATGTGTTTAATGATATCTATTATCCTGGTGATTTTTATTATTGGTAAATCCTATATAATAATAAGTTGGGATTCAAGGATTATTCCAGTAATATAAATTACTGTTAGTGGAAATATTCAAAAAAACCCACAAATCAAGTTTAAAACCAATAGAAAATTATCTTTTGATCATATTACCAATTAATTACTTTCTTTTTAGTTCTTTTTCGAAATTGATTGTCTTTCACAAAATCATTAGGTTGATCCAAAGTATTAAATCTTCAATTTATATAATATGTTAAATAATTTGAAAAGTTATAAAGTATTTAATTGGAATTAATTTTTAATACTGGTATATATACCAATATCATGGTTTGTGGTTTAAATCTTATCTAATAGAATCCAAAAATTCCCAAATATTACACATTTTACTAAAAATGATTCAGAACTAAAATAAAGATGATAAAATCATTTTTGGTATACAGAACAAATATTTATTTTTAATTTTATAATATAAAAAAGTCACCAAATAATGAATTTAAAGATTAGAAAGTAATAAAAAAAGATATTTTTTGATTTTATTGTTTTGATATATTAAGTCAAAGTTGGGCTAATATTTTACAAAAACTTTTGAATAAATCTCAAAATAGTTCAAAATTTATAAAAAATGAGATATTTTTATTCATGAAAATTCAAGAGAATTATTTAGAAACAATGTTAGGTGATTTTTAAAAATATCATAAAAAATTTATTTTTTTTTTTATGAATTATTAATAAGTTACTACAAAATTTTAATAAAGGTAAAAAAAAATGTTCATTTTATTAAATAACATAAAAGGATTTTTTATAAATTTAAATTATATTACCAAATAAAATGAAATTATGTTTTAAAAGATTAGAAACTATTAAATAAAAATTTATATAATAAACATCAATAATACTTGAAATTTTGTTTTCAAAAATAGAATTTTGAAAAAAAATAATTATTATTTTAATTTTTTTTACAGATCTCTAGAATAGTTAGATTTATATAACTCTTGAAATTGTATTAAAATAATTACCAAATATTATATAAATAAAATCTGAAAACCTAAAGTGAAATTTTCTATTATTATATCTCATAAAATTATCCACCTAAAATATTGACCAAATTTCTCAAAATTTCATTTTTTATATTATTTTATCTGAAATTTTAATTGTTGATATTTGTAAAAATTAAAGTTTTAAATTTTTTTTTTAATTTTTAGAGGATTTAGAACTTAAGAACAACAATATAATTTTTAATAAACTATCATATATCCCAATTAAAATGGTTTTATAGTGTTGCTATCCCCTTTTCGAAATCTATCAATTTATTAGTTTCCCTTAATATATTATATCAAATATGCATTAATATGTAAAATATCGTGATATTTTTTATAAATATAATATTTTTTAAAAAATTGTTAGAAAACAGGTAGTTTAGTATAAGATATTGTTGAATTAATAATACTTTTGAATCAGATTTAATTTTGAATTTATGAAAATTATTGTATTCTTGTTATTTTTCTCATGCAAAAATATTGGAAAAAATATATAAAATGTTGCTATATTTTTCTGATCAACATCACGTAACATATTCGATATTGTTTACCAAATGTTCTTGTATTGGGTTAAGCTTTTCTTTTCTGGTCAGAAATTAATTAGCTAAAAATTAGTGAAAAAATATCAAAACTTTTTCAAATTAAAAATATAGGAGGAAATTGTTTAAATTGGCCTTTGGGTTTTTTTTTTTGGGAAATAAAATTCAAATTCATAAAGTGAAAAATTCAATTTACTAAAAATATCAGATCACTTTATCAAAAAAAAAAAATTATTGCAAATAAAAAGGTTTATTTTGGCTTTTGGATCTTATCAATTTACTTTTTGAAATCAAAAAAAAATATCAATTTTTTGATAAAAATTTTTTGCTAAGGATTAAAAAAAGAGTAGCAATCGAAGCAATCAACCATTTAAAAGGAGTTGGAAAAATTCAGTTTCATTTTGTCTTTTTTTTAAATAATTGAAATGACAGAATTTCAAAGACAGAAAATAACAAAACATTTTTTTTTATTTATAAGTTTGTTGTATTGGGGTGTTTAATGGTCCAAAATTTTCCTCTTTTAGTGGCCAATCAGATAAAAACGATTCACCAGACGAAGTTCCAATATCAGATGAGAGTTTGGAACAAATATTAAAAGAAATTAAAATACAAATGAAGATCTTTTATATTTGTTGTTTTTAACATTTCTAACTATTTTCGATAAAGATCGCAAAGGATGAAAAATAAATAAAAAAATTTTTTTTTGTTTTTGTTTTTAGTCTTTTTTATTTTTTTCATATTGTTTGCCCTCAAAATATAACATCGGCTATCGATTTTTTTTTTGAAAAAAAAAAATATCTGAATATATTTTTCTCTCGATGCATTCGCATCTCAAAAAGAAATATATTCGATATTTTTTTTAAAAAAAATCAATAACTGCTGATACCAAGATACATTTATTTCTTTATTAAGAAAATTATTAAAATATTCAATTTAATTTTAAGAATTATATCTCAATTAATAAAAAAAAAAAAAAGTTTTTTTTTTTTTTATTTTTATGATATTAAAGTACCCTATTGTATTAATTTATAATAATCTTTTCATTCAACAATTAAATTATATATATATATATATATATATATATATATATATATATATAACGAATTAAAAATCAAAAAAGATAAATATTAAAATTTTTAAATAGTAATTATGAGTAAAAAAAAAAAATTGAAAAAATTTTTTACCCACATATTAATTAAATATTCCCAAATACTAGAAGTTTAAAAAAGTATTCATTTATATTTTTGAATTAAAAATCAAGCAATTAATAAAAAATAATATTCGTTTTTCTATGGGTTACAGTATTTTTACAATACTTGATTTTATTTAGAAAGTACACAGAATAATTTTTTTTGTTTACTTGTACTTTTCTTTTTTTATTTCGAATTATTATTTTTTATTTCATAACTAGATATAAAATCGAAGTCACATACCATCCCCCACCCCAAAAATAAATAAATAAATAAATAAATCTATTAAATTATTTGGGTTTGACAAGGAATTATAAAAGATAAATGCAAATAATTATAATCAAACAAAATAAAAATATTAAAATATGATTTTTTTTTAATATTACGTCATTTACTAACTTTACAAATTTATAAAAATCAAAATTTCTTCTTTCAAAAAAATTTTAATGAATATTTTGTTTATAATCTAACAAATACTTGAGTTTTTCTCTTATAACCGAGTTTTATACCATTTAAATACTTTATTAATATGATAGCTTTAATTTACCCACCCGCTTGGTATTTATTCTTAAGAATAAAATAGAAATTTCTTTTCTAAATCAACATATTTTGATTATCATTATATCAAATAAATTTAATCTTGTATTTTTTTAAATAATTTTTAATTGGTAATGTTAAATAAAAATTTTATTTTTTTTTCTCAAAATTTAATAAATATTTTAGTTTAAATAATTAATAATAATTATTTATTTATTAATAGTTGATTCATCATCAAAACATAATTAAAAAATATTTGATATATTATTTTTATTTTTATTTCAAAATTATAATTTTGATAATTAATACTTTGATAATATACAAAATAATAACAATACCAAAATTACATATTATTTTCTATGTTTATTAAAAAAAAAATTGTATTATTTATTATCAAGTTTTTTTTTATAGAATATAATTATGGAAATATTTAATTTTAAAATTTATATTTGTTTAAAGATCAGAGGTTTTTATATATCTACTTCACTCAAAAATTATTAACATTTCCTCAAAAAAAAAAAAAACAAACCATAATTGCCTTTTACACAATAATCAAGTATTTTGCACATAAAAAAAGGTTTTTCGAATGATATAAAAGTAATTTTTTACATCATTTCAAAATTTTGGGGTAAAAGTTATTATTTAAAAAGTGCATTACAAAAATATTTAAATTAATCTAATGCAAAAAGTTTATCCTTTTTCATTCATCTAGTATCACTTATTTATACATTCAGTTTCACTTTTAAGGCACAAACTTTCAACGAAATTTAAGGCACAAAAAAAAATCTCAAATTAAAGCACAAAATTCAAATTCTAGTAAAAATAAATTGTAAAAAATAAAATTCAAAATTTTGTGCCTTAATTTGAGATTTTGGTTGTGCCTTAAATTTCGTTGAAAGTTTGTTACTTAAAAGTGAAACTGACTGTATTTTGGAAAAAGGTGGTTAAATAGGCCACTAGGGGATAAAAATCAAAAATTCTTCAAAATTTGTGATTTAGGATTATTATTTTCCTAAAAGGATCGAAACAAATTTTAATTCTTTTCAATTTTCAATATATTCTATCAAAAATCATCCATTTTTTAGATTGATTTGATAACGAAATAGTAATTTTTACAATCTTCAAGAAAAAATTGCTTTTTGAAAAATTATTTTTTCTTGTATTGGACTTCTCCAAAGATTTTTTATATGCTTAGCTAAGTAGATATTTATTTTTTTTCAGATTCTAAGTTCTTAAATTAATATAATTTTGGAAGGATTTTAGCTGAATTTTGTCTGAAATACAAATTAAAATACCTCATATCATTTCATTTGATTTTGAACAATAAAATCAGATAATTTGTCACCAAATCAAAAAAAGGGAAAAAGATATTTCACTTTTATCATTTTATGTTTATAGGGAAAGAAATTTGTAATTTGAGATAACTCATTTTTTTTTAACTTTTATCCATTTTGGAACATGAACCAAGATTTAAAAATCTTTTAGGTTGATATTGTAACACCAATCGAGAGAATCACTTAATAGAATTTGTTAAGGTGATTAAATGTTTACAATACCATTAAAAAAACAGTTTCAAAAATGGGAAAGTAAAATATTTTGAAATTAACTAAAATTCTAAATTTTCCACACAATTAAAGCCGTTCAAAAGAATTACAATAAGTTAATTTCTTTTAAATGGGAAATAATTTTGATTTTTGAAAAATATTTCAATCATTTTTTCATCTTTTATTTTTTTATTCTTCATTTTTTTTGAATTACAAAACTTTGTTTCATTGATCAAAATTTTTTTCAACAACCAATATTTTTTTAAGGTAGATTTTTTCAAAATAGAAGAACTTAAATAAAATTAATTTTTGGTATCTAAACTTTTGATCTATAAATATTCCAAAATATAATTAAAAAAATTAACTAATTTATTTTTTTGTTTGGCTCTTCTTCAAAATTAGTAGGATATAAATAATTTATTAGTATTAATAATTTTTTAATTTTTATTTTGTGTGAAATATAATTTATTAATAATTGTTAAAATTCCAATTAGTAAATGGTTCTAATTTGGTATTTCTTAAAGAATTGATTAAATAAATTTTGTTTTTTCAAAAATTGAATTTTGTTGTGTTAAAAATTGTTTATTTGGAGTTTATATTCTTGTCAGAATTAAAACCAATTTATCAGAATTATTTTTACATTTACATTATTTTCTGAATTATTTTTGATTATACTCACACTTTTCTTTTTTATTTTAATCTCCAAATAGTACAAAAGATTTATTTTTCAAATTTCGTACAAAAAAATCTAATTAATAAAAAGAAAGAAATTTATATAAAACAAAACAAAAAAAAAATTGGAGTGATTGTGAAAAGAAGTTTAATATCTTTTTTTAATTTAGATTATAAATTAAAAAAAAGATTTAAAATTAAAGATCACAAATATTTTTGTGGAATTAAAAGAAAAAATAAAAATACTTTGGATTAATAAAGATAATTTATTCAAATCAGAGTTGAAAACAATTTTTAAAAACCATAATGAGTAAAATAATAATAATTAATAACAATAAGAATTACATCTATCAAAATCAAATTAAATAATGAAAAACAAAGGATTAATAACAAATAAAATATTTAATTTTCATTTTCATTTTCATTTTCATTTTCATTTTGTTTTTCATTTTTATTTTCACATTCGTTTTGCAAATTTTTGTTTTTGATTTGCAACAAATAAGGTTTCACGTCCCAATTGAGAATTAATTCCGAGATAATTTTTTTTTGTTTTTGTGACATTTTTTGGTATAAAAATAAATCCTTCTGTTCATATTTAAATTTAATAATATTTGGAGCAAACATCAAAACCAAATTTTCAATATTCATTTTTGTGGCCTTTAAAATGCAATCCCTTTGCATTTTTTGAAATAATGATATAATATAGGCAAGGGATAATCTATTAAGAGCTGGCAAGCTTTCAACGATTTGAATTATACCCTTGGTGTCCAGCTCTTGATTGAGGATTTGTTGAATAAATTTGATAGGGATTAGTGGCTCATATAACTCTCTGATCCACAATTTTAATAGAGAAGCATAGACAAAGGGATGGTTCATTTCTGGATCTTCTATTTGCGCATCATATATACCACGATCCAGCATATCTTTTAACTCATAGGTCTTTTGTGTATTACCAGGCACCCGGAACAAACCTTCCTTTGTTAGCCCCCCTGTTTGTTTAATTTTTTTAATTAAATATATTATTATATAAGGGATAATTTCATTTGGATAAAATTTTTTTTGTGAAATCATACAGTCCTCCAGCGTGACATTAAAGATAATGGGATCATAAGGAACGGCAAAGATCCTTCGGATCATTTCGTCTGTTGGTATTAAAAATCCCGATTTTTTCGGCAGTATGGACTCTAATTTGATCTGGGCATATCTGGCATATCTCCGAATAAATTTGTCTTGAGACTGATTATAAGATTCAAATAATTGGATCATGACACTTGATAATTTTTCCGATGGCGGGAAACTTTGGGTTACTAAGCATAACGCACCCCACGCCCTTAAATTGGAATGCAGATTCGGGTTGTTTGTGGTTTGTTTACAAATTTGAATATAGATCTCGTCTCTCAAATTCTTATTTGTTAACCCCACCTTTATTATCTTCTTAATTGCATCATTTTGCTCGAATTGTTTATTTGGCTTTATTGGCAGCTGTCTTGAATTTGTTTTATTATTTGTATTAGTGTTATTTGTCACCCCTTCTGTTTTGTTTTTTTGCTTTGTATTTGTTGTTGTTTGTGTTGTTGTTATTGCTTTCATTTTCTTTTTTGTTTTGGGATTTATCTTTGTTATTGTTGTTGCCGCTGCTGCTGTTGTTGTTGCTGTTTTCATTTTCTTTTTCTTTTTCGTTTTTCGAGTTGCTGTGCTTATGTTTGTCGTATTTGAAAGTGATGTTGGTGATTTCCTTTTAAATTTTTTAACATATTTCTTTTCACCCATAAAATATAACAAATATTCAAACAAATCCACAGCCAATTTTGAATCCTTGACTTGGTCAAATTTTAGGATGGGCGATTGTAATTTCTGTGGTGAGTATAGTAATTGAGAATGGTGCGGTTTATTTTTTCTTCTTAATAATCTCTTCTTTTTTGGTGAAAAATTCTTTTCGGCATACTCATTCAAGTCGATTGAATTTAGGATCGGGTATATGTTGTATTCAGATTTTGATTCTGATTTGTAGTCCCTTATTTTTTTATGGCTTTTTTGGTTGAGAAATTCCACAAATTCTTTTTCTTTCCTGACACTAAATTGTCGTCCATTTCGATTTTGGTGTTTTTTATTCTTTCGGTAATGTTTGAAATCCATTGAAAAGCCTCGAAAGAGTCTTTTTTTTTGCTTCTTTCTGAACTTCTTTTTTTGAATTAACCCGTATTTATTCATTTTCTTATTATTCTGGCTTTTTTCGCTCTTTGTCTCATTATAACTGTTGCTTTTTTGAATTGGTTTAATTGTCCCCAAAGGTTGTTTTGTATTCTTCTTTTGATCCCCGTTTGGGGTTGGGTTTTGATTTTGATTCGGGTTCGTGTGTGTGTTTGAATGATTTTGTGTTTCCTTTTTCCTGGTTTTTTTTTTTTTGATCCTTTTTCTTGTTTTCTTTTCTTTCTTTTTTTTGGATCTCTTTTCATTTTCTGTTTCCAATTGTGATATTGGAAGCAATTCTTGACTAAGTGATCTTTTTCGTTCTCGTCTGGATTTTCGTTTTTGTTTTGAGAATTTCTTTTTATTTACTTTTTTTATTCTGTTTTTTTTCTTTTTGTTGTTTTTTTTTGCATTTTTTTTTGGGGTCTGTAGGGATTTTTTCTTTTGAGATTTTTTGAGTTTTTTTTCTCCTGCCGATTGTTCCGAAGGTAATTTTTTAATTTTACTTTCTTTTAATTTGCTGGACTTTAACAGTTTTTTAGGTTTCGTGCTGGATTGAGACATTATATTTTTTTTTTTGGTTGGAACCCAAAAGAAAATTGAGGAAAATTGTTTTAAAACCAAGACAAATGTAAAAAAATGTCCTTAACTTTTAGAAAATAATAACAATGGTTTGTTCTTGTATATGTATAATTTTGTCTGTAAATTTTATTTCATAGGCTATTTCTGTGGATTCAGGATCCGAATTTTAAAAAATGATTTAAATTTTAAAAAAGAAAATTAAGTTTTTTTCTGTTTAGATTTTTAATGACGAAGAAAGATAATTGAAAACTTAACACAAAGTTAGTAAACCTAAAAGACACAAAAATAGAAGACAAAGCCCAAAAAAACCTTTCTAATCACTCAATTTTACCTTGTAATACTATTAAATTCAAATAAAAGATTTAAAAAATATTGTATCATTTTCAAATTAGTAATTTTTCTAAGTAACTTTAAATAAAACACTTTTTTACGTTTAGAATTAATGAAACTTTGTAAAATGAGTTGTGCTTTAAAATTTACTTTGTAAAAATTTGTTTTTAAAGTAGGGTTTTAATATTTCTAAAAAATGAAAATAGAAATATATTTTTTACTTTTTTTCAGTTTTATAAAAATTAAATGATGAGAAAGGAAGAGGTATTCGTTCACTATTATATCCAAAAATTAATATTAGGATTTTTGTGAGGGTTATCTTCCTCCTCAATTTTTGAAATTTTCCCGGAAGTTTTTCAACAAAATCAATATTGTTTCGAAGGCCAGAGGCCGAGGAACAATACTGTACATATTTTACCCGAGTCGCAGACGAGGGAAAATATGGCCAATATTTATATTTGTTGAAAAACTTGCGGGTAAAATTTCAAAAATAGGAGGGAGATAACCCACTTATCGACAAACGAATGAACAATTTCATGAACAAACTCAAAGACCAATTCCAAATCACAATAATAAAACCAAATAAACCCAACAAACAAAACAATTTTTTTTGAAAGATCCATGAAACCAAAATTCCTCTCAACAGAAAAATCAAAATACCAACCCACCACACCCATTTAAAAACAAACACCAAAATCAATTTCCCAATGATGTAGTAGTAAAAAAAAACATTTTTTACAAAAAATTTTTCTGGTAAAAAAAAATGACTGAATTCCTCTACAGTCAGTTCCACTTTTAAGGCACAAACTTTCAACGAAATTTAAGGCACAAAAAAAAATCTCAAATTATGGCAAAAAATTTGTTTTTTTTTTTACAATTTATTTTTACTAAAAATCTGAATTTTGTGCCTTAATTTGAGATTTTTTTTTGTGCCTTAAATTTCGTTGAAAGTTTGTGTCTTAAAAGTGGAACTGACTGTATTAAAAAAATGATCTTAATTGTAACACAAACCAAAAGCTTCAAAAATTGTTTAAATTGCATTGGGAAGATTTTGAACAAACATTGTAAAGTATGAAGAAAAAGATCCAAATGGGAGAAAGTTGCTTAAAAAATTTATTTAATTGGAGAGAACAAAGAAGATTGAAAATTAAAGAATGCTAAGTCAAATAAAAAATTCAATTGCCATGAATAAAAGGATCGTTTTCAAATTAAAAAAAGAAAAAGATAAAAATACCAAATTTTAATGTTGAATTTGGTTATTGGTTCTACTATTTGGGTTTTTTGGGGATTGGACAATTCTTGGGATTTCTAATTGTTTTTTCTTTGGTGTGCCTGTTTGTTGATCAATTTTTGGACGTTCATTAATTAGTTGTTTCAGTTCTTCAAAATCCGCTATTCTTTCCTTAATTAAAATATCACCATATTCCCTGATTTGGAAATCTGTGTAGTTATTTAACACCTCTAAATGGTAAGTCACACACTCTTCATATTCTTTAAATTGATTTATACTCAATGTCTGATATTTTGTTCTATTTTTTATATTATAAACCCCTTTATAAAATAGATGTCTAATGTTTTTTTCAATTTCAATTTCCTGAAGTTCCAATTCAACCTCTCTCTTCACTACACTACACTACACTACAAGGAAAATTTTTTCAAAAAAAAATCTCTAAATTTTGTATTTTTAAAATACACTCATATAATAAACATTATTATATATAACAATTTTCAATGAGGTTTACAACTTTAATAGATATTAATAGGAATTGAAAAAAAAATGAAATTTTTCAGTAATATTTTTTTCATTTTTAATTGTAAAATTTTTGAATTTTTTAATTGACTTAGTAGAGAAATAATTTTCAAGTATTTTTTTAATGGTCTAAAAGGAAACATATTTTTCAATTTGAAAATAGCCCAAAATATTCCAATCAAAAGATATCGCTAAATTAAATTGAAAAACTGATTTTTTATCTGTTTTTGGAATATTTTTTATCATTTTATTTTTTTCCATGTTTGAGTTTTTATATATGTTCCCGGTTTTTTTCTGCAAATTGCTTTAACATATATTCTTTTTTCAATCTTAATGTTCAATCAAAAATTAATTCATTTCAACTTTTTCCAATAAAAAAATACCCTGAAAATAGGTGTTTTTTTTCAAAAGTCGGTATTTTTGAAAAGGGGGGTATTCAGATTTTCAAGAGTTTAATAGCTATCCTTTTTTTATTACATAAAATTATGATAACTTTGAAAAAATAATTTATAAAAGAAGTATAACTTAAATCCAATGTATAGTTTTAGCTAACTTTAATTTTATGTACAGTCAGTTTCACTTTTAAGACACAAACTTTCAACGAAATTTAAGGCACAAAAAAATCTCAAATTAAGGCACAAAATTTGGAATTTTTTATTTTACAATTTATTTTTACTAGAATTTGAATTTTGTGCCTTAATTTGAGATTTTTTTTGTGCCTTAAATTTCGTAGAAAGTTTGTGTCTTAAAAGTGAAACTGACTGTATTGATTTTTTATTATCAATTTTCTAATATTAGGGTTACTTTCCTTTGAAGAGGAGAATGAATTTAAAAAAATTTTCCAAAATGACAAATTTTATATTGCGATCCTTATTAGAAAAAATGAATAAAACAGCCCCCCCTCGTCCGTATGAAAATATCAGTTAGTTAATTATCCTTGATGATCCTAGAAATACAAAAATTATTTCTAGTGAACATTGATTAATTTCTTTTATACTTAGATAAATTATCTTTCTACTTTTTTCTGATCAAAAATACAATTAAAAAGTATTTTTAAAAAAAAAAATTGTTAGAATCAATCACCAATTCGATCAAAAAATCAAAGATTTCACGTCAATAACCGATGGAACTAATACCAGGAGTTGATAAAACACTGAATAACTTTTAAAGAAAAAAATATTCATGTTTATACATTCAGATAACTTTTGAATTTTTATAAACCATTTTCCAGTCAAAGGGACCTGGTTGTAATGAGTAAATTGCACGTTTAAAAAGACATGGATTTTAGAAGAAAAATTTTATTTTGGAAATTTTCAAAATCTAAAATCATTTTTTCACATTTTTTTACATTTTTGTTTTTTTGTTCGTTGTTTTTTTTCTAAAACTTAATTCAGTTGAAAAAATTTTTTTTATTGCAAGATCAATAGTCACTTGGTAAAAAAATGTGTTATCCTAAGGTTATTTAAACCATAAAAATGATTGTTGAGAAATCTTATTGATTTCTATTGGAATTCTATTCGATCTTTGATCTTGATATTTATTTAATAAATGTATAAAAATTTCACATCATTTTCATTTCCTTTTTCAAATAGAGAACACAAATACCAACATACTTCGTTTGGAGACTTGATTTCTATAAGAAAAGTATGGAAAATGAAACTAAAATGGTTTTCTATATATTATTCAAATACCAGTAGAAGATCAAAACTAACATTCTTGTTTTTCTCAAGGAGGATGCAAGATTTGAGTTTTTCAATTTTTAAAGAAAATATATTGATTAATTAGTTTTCTTTCAGACCTATTCTAACAATTCTTTGATGTACAGTCAGTTTAACTTTTAAGGAACAAACTTACAACGAAATTTAAGGTACATAAAAAAATCTCAAATTAAAGCACAAAATTCAGATTCTAGTAAAAATAAATTGTAAAAATTAAAATTCGAAATCTTGTGCCTTAATTTGAGATTTTTTTGTGTACCTTAAATTTCGTTGAAAGTTTGTGCCTTAAAAGTAAAACTTGTTGTATATTATTCTATTTATTTATTATTTTTTCTTCAAATGTCAATTTTATAAAATAATTGATATTTGAAAATAAGGTTGGGCCACTTTGACAGAAACAAAGTTTAGTATACAGTCAGTTTCACATTTAAGGCACAAACTTTCATCGAAATTTAAGGCACAAAAAAATCACAAATTAAGGCACAATTTTTTAGAATTTTAATTTTCACAAATTATTTTACTAGAATTTGAAATAATGTGCTTTAATTTGAGATTTTTTTTGTGCCTTAAATTTCGTAGAAAGTTTGTGCCTTAAAAACGAAACTGGCTGTAGAATAAACTATTACTATTGTAAATAAATACCAAGTAAAAAAAAAATCCACATACGAGTCTGAAATAGTTGTAATTAGAATTAAAAAATAAAAAAGAATCATTTTATTTCTCAAATTGTTTTTTTTTTTTTTTTTTCGCTTTTCCAGCCTTAAATAAAATTTTTATTATGCTCTTACTTGAATTATCGTGAAATCTATATTTTTCCGCTTAAGTTTCCTTTTGGAAATTCCAGTGGTAAAACGTCTAAAGTACAATTTACACTGCTTCACTACTAATATCATAATAATAAAATAATAATTTTTTGTTATCATTTTTTAATTAATTTGAAAAGTAATTCTTCAAAAAATAGTGTACCAATCTTTTAAATTCGAAAATTTTAAATTGATCAAAAATTACAACTCCATTAATATTTAAATGTCCAAGTTTTAACAAATGTAATTATTAAAAATAAAAGATGAACAAAGTTAAGATATAAAATTAATAAAGAATTTTGTTGAGTTTATTTATTTCTGTTTTTGGGGTATATTATTTGTTTTTTTTTTTAAAAAAAAAAAAACAAATAAAAAGTTCTATAATAAGTTGTTCTCTAAAGCCAAATAATTGTTTGTCACATACCAGAATCAAATTATGATCTGTGATCTAAAAAGAAATTTTTTAAATTATTTTAATTATATTTAATAAGGTTTTTTTATGAAAAAAGTACAATTAAAAGAATCCAAAATTTTCCTGTAAACCTAAAAGAATTTGGGATTCTTTTTTTGGGACTTGTGCTCTTATTTTTTGTTATTTTTTTTGTTTTGAATTCTTTTCTCTTTTCTAATAAGTCTTCTCTTCTTTTTACGTTCTTTTTTCTTTTTAAGATGGGCAATATCCTTTTCAGATCTGTTTTTAGCATCCTTTCTTCTTTGATATCTTGTGGCTTCTTTTCTTCTTTGTTTAACAATATTTTTGTACCATTCCTTTTGTTTTTTGTTTTTAAGGAATCTTGCTCTCTTTTGTGAAATCTTTTCACGTTTTCTTCTCAAAAGCTTTGGGGTGATAAGTCTTTGGATTTTTGGTGCCTTGGTTTTAATTTTGCCGCCTTCATTTTTTGGTTGTACTTCTCTTCTGATGGCATATTTACGAACATCTTCGTCTTTCTTGAGGGCAAACAATTTTCTGATGTTGTTGGCTCTTTTTGGTCCAAGTCTTCTTGGGACAATGCTGTCGGTAAGACCGGCAATGTCGTTTTCACCTTTCTTGACAACAATTAAATTGATAACACCTAGATCTGGTCCTAAAATACATCCTCTGACGTTACGTCTAATTCTTTCACCCTTTCTTTTTGGGCGGTAACATGGGTGACCTTCTCTTAATAAGAGTCTGGCACGGGTGGAAACAAGAACACCTTGCATCATTGGGAAACCTTGTTTGTCATTTCCTCCAGTGATTTTGAAAATGTATCCCTTGAATTCTTCTCCAAGTGGATCTCCAATGATCTCTTGGCTGATACGCTTTTCCCAAAAATAGGCAAGCTTTCTTTCATCGTCAATGTCAATTACTTTTTGTAATCCAGTAACTGGGTTTGCAATATTAAGTTTCATATTGTAAAAAAAAAAAAAAGATCTTTAAAGTAAAAGACAAAAAAAAAATTAAAAAAAAAGAATTGAAAGAAAAGCAACAGTAAGACAAAAAAAAAAAAATTAAAATAAAGAAAAGCAAAATTGTTTTGTTTGAGAAAAAAAGAGCTTTTGAGAAATTAGATGGTTTAAGTGACCAGAAAGAAAGAAATGTTTACTTCTTTTAAAATTATTAAAATAGATTATCAAAAAAAAATGAAAAATATTTTATTAATTTGACGAGTGAAAAACGAGAAACAGACTGATCTTGCTCTTGAATAAGTGCTTGTTCCAAACAAAAAATATTTTTAATACACATCATAGCGCAAACCATCTTTTATTTTACTACATCGGATTTGTTTCTCAAAAATAGAATTAAGGAGTATCTGAATTTTATACTCAGTGAGCATTGAAATACAAATCAGTAAATAGATTAAGACCTTTAAAATATAGTGAATTGAGGGAAAGTCAAAATATTGCAAATTTTTATCAATTTAAGATTTTGACTAAAATCATTTATAGATCCAAAAACTTTTCGAAAAATCCCAACAAAACAAGGCAAAAATAAAAAGCTATTTTTTTTGATATTGGGAAAATGTCACTCCACTTTCTTTTCAAACAGGTGGCTACACTCACTACCAACTCTAACATACTTCAATATAAAGTGGAGTGACATTTCCCCAATATCATTTTGGAAGTCGAAAATTTTGAGTGAAAAATTTTGGGTTTGGAAAGTAATTTTTTTTTGCCTTCTTCAGAAAAAACCTAAATTTTACATTTTAACAAGATCTATTAACTCAACATACTTTTGAGTTCATAATTCGTGTTTTGGGTATAAAAGTAATAACCACTGGTAATAAAATTAGAATAATCCTTAATGTGATTTTTTAATAACAAAACAAATTTTATGATCATTGAATATTATCAAATAACTTTCGTAAATAATAACATTTTTATTGACTAAAAAGAATACCAATCCAATTGATCGTGTTAAGATTTAAAAATAAGGTTTTTTTTTTAAATTTTTTTCTTTATTGGAAACCATTGGCAAACCTAATTTGAAATTTTACTTGAATAGGTTTGAAAATCATAATTTCAATGTTTCAATTTCGATTCAATTGATTTTCTACCATAACAGAGTTTACTTTGAGTGTTCCAATATTCTTGAAAATAATGTCGATGAAGAAATGAAAAGATGAAATTAACAAAAAATTTGATTGAAAATTTGTTTTTTTTAATTAGCAAAGTTATTTCATTTTTTGGATCAATAAACTATTTTCAAAAAAAGTCTGGTAAATATTCTTATAAATTATCCTTTTTAAATTCAATTCTAACAAAACTAAACTCAATTTCAAAATCATTGGCCCATTTAAAATCAAATTTTGAAAATAAATATTTTTATAAATTAAAGTTTATTATTATAATAAAAAAATTAGTATTTTAATATTCGGTTCTATACATTAGAAATATTTTTTTTTTGTCTCTAAAAATAAAATAAAAAAAATTAAAAAAAAAAATAAAAAAAAATGTGGAAATTTATTATGAAATTTTGTTTATTTAAATATCCAAAATTGTTACAGTCAGTTTCACTTTTAAGGCAAAAACTATCAACGAAATTTAAGGCACAAAAAAAATCTCAAATTAAAGCACAAAATTCAAATTCTAGTAAAAATAAATTGTAAAAAAAAAAATTACAAATTTTGTGCCTTAATTTGAGATTTTTTTGTGCTTTAAATTTCGTTGAAAGTTTGTGCCTTAAAAGTGAAACTGACTGTATCAATCAAACACGAATTGTGAATAATAAACAAAGTATTTATTTGTGAGTTAAACAATTTTTTAATCAAAGTCATGCAAGTTTCTGAAACTACTTTATATCATACTTTTTAGTTGTGAAAATTAATTGGGTCTTTTTATCTTTTTATTAGTAAGAAATATTTTCCAGAGAAGTTTAATTTAGATAAATTTTCCAATACACTAAAAACCTTTGAAATAGTTTTTAATTGTTTATAAAAACTGCCTGGGTCCTTACTGTTTTGTCCATTTTTTTGAATTTAGTGGTAACCCACTTTTAAAGATAAATTATTTAGTTTTTTATATTTTTTAGGAACTTTTGATGCAGATATTCTGAAATATTAACAATATATATATATATATATATATATATATATATCGATATAATCAGTATTAATATTTCATTTTATTTAATATTGCTGATTTCACAATAGATCCAGCAACAAAGAGAATTTTTTTATGAAATTTAAAACAGTAAATGCTCTTCTTTTTTGGAAATATTTTTTTTTTCTTTATTTGGAATAAAAATCTTGGGTACTAAATTCAAAATTAAAACAATGAAAATAATTTTTAAAAAAGGAATAATTATTGTATAAAACACCCCTTTAATTTAATTCTTAAATAGACATCCCAAGTTTTAACTTGAAAAATTTTTTTCAAAAGAACTGGTTGGTTCAACAATAACTATCATTTATGCTGAGAATATCCGATATAAGTTATTGATGAGATGTATTTTGCATTATTATCATTTTTTTATTTTTCATGCTAGAAATCAAAACAAAGATCATTTACAATAGTAAAGTGAACTCAAAAAGAAGCAGGTTCCAAAAAAAAGTCAATGAAGTTATTTTGTGTACAAGTATTTGAGTTTTGAGTTGATGGTTTCAGAAATAATACTTGGCCGAGTTACTGTTAAAGTTTGAGTCTAGTAATCTCGATAAAAATATATTGGTTATCCTGTATACTTAATTTTTAATACTTGAGTTTTTATATACTTTATTATTTCATTTAGAGAATATCATTACTCTTTTTAAAATTAAATCAATAGTTTAATTTATTTATTATTGATTATTTTCAAAATAGTAATATATAGTAATGAGCAAAAAAGGGAATCAATAATAGACTTTACCTTACTTTGTTGTTGGATTTATATTCAGATAAATTCAGAATAAAATAATAAAATATACTTTGGTAAATGAAGGATGGAAAGATCATTAAAATTTAGGTTTAAGGGTGAATTTTGCAATTTAAGCTCAAAAGAAAAATGTTTTTTAATTTTGGTTTGGTAATAGGAAATTCTCACACAGTTTTATCCAGATCTAAGTGCGAAAAAATGATATTTTTTTAAAAATTTGTTTGTCCTTGTCTCTAAAAATAATCGAAAAGGTTGGAAAAAAATAAGCTATTTGTGAAAATTTCTATATGAAAAAGTCATATAACCGGAGATCTTTTTGATAAGTTTTTACTATGAATTAATTATCTGTGAGTTTAGTTAAGAGTGATTGAGTTTTACATAGAAAAAGGTAAAAATTGAGAAAAATTGTAAATATTCTAAAGTTTTCTTTATTATTTTCGAATGAGGTTAAAATTTGCTTAAAAACGTGCAAAAGTATTATGGATTTTAGATAGAATTCACAAATATTCAAAGACTCTTACCAAAAAGATCATTTTATCAAAAAATTTCATCTAATTGATCTACAAATATATTATTTTCATCAAGATTATCAAATCGAAAATCCCACAAAACCTTTCCTACAATACCTCAACCCAATTTATCTAGCTTCAAAGGAAGCATTCAGTTTTGAGAAAAAGAAAACCAACAAAAAAAAATTGTCACAACGAAAAGGATCCAAATATTCTGAGGTTCTTTGGCAAGGAGGTTCAGTTCAGTATATCTAATTGAGTGAATTTTATCCTGGAAAGCGTTGTTGGGAACTTCAATCCAAGAAAAAAAAACAAAAAGAACTCACAACCTTAAAAAACTCAAGAGAAAAACACAACTTCTTTGTTGGAATTATTCTGATTTATCGTGGCAATTGAAAGATTTCAAGTTACCCAAAGATTAAAAATCATCGACAATGCGACATTTTAAATCCTTGGGTTATTTATTGAGAGTGTTTGGTGAGATATTCGTGATTATTTTTCTTTTTCACTCTCAGGTTTCCTAATAAGTCTTTTCGAGTTTACTTATCTAAAAATTTCATCTTCTTTTTTATTAAAAAAATTTTATTATTTTTTGATCATAATTGGAGAATATTTCCATGAACATGACTTTATTATTTAAATAAGATTGGATCAAAAGGCCTTGAGAGAGCTTGGTAAATTATTAACTTGGTCGTTAAATTATATAAAATTTCAATAGATTCAAAAAAAGCTTGAAAATACTTTTTGGAAGTTTCCTGAATATTGTCACTTTGAAAACAAAATCTTATTGATAATGTTATTTAAAAATTGAACAAAAGAGTTGGAATATTTTTCAAACCCTAAACAATTTCCTTTGTGAATAATTTCAACCTTTCTCATTTTTTGTCAATTATTTTTTCTAAAAGTGATTTTTGAATACCAAAAGGACTTTAATTTAATTCTCAAAGGATTACAAAAAGCTAATTTCAAAAAAGTGTCAAATCAAGATCTTTCTAAAAGGTTAACTAACCAAAATGAGACATATCTTTGTTTATGGATCAAACAAAAATAGGCAACTCTTATTTCTTGATCGTACAGAAATCTTTTCAACAGACAAATTGATTGATGTCACGAAACACTCTAAAAAATATTTTAATTCTGAACAACCATTCTTAATTTCGTGTGGATCAACCCAGACATTTCTTGCAACAAAGGAAGGAACGATTTATGGTTATGGACTAAGATCATATTCCAATATTAACAAAAAAAACACAAAGAAAAAGGTTGGCTTTAATAATTTACTATTCCGTTTGAAGAAGTTTAAAAAGAAAAAAATCCAACAAATCATTTGTAATCCCATCCAAGCAATTATTCTTGTTGGCGGTTTTCTATATTCAATAGACAACCTCAACACAATAAAGAATAAACAGCAGTTGGGTGTATCAAAAATTGAGTTACCAAAAGAAATTACCATATTACAGGTCTCGTGTGGGGAAAATTATTTTGTTGCCAAAGACAGCAATTTGCAATTAAGATCGTGGGGGATTTGCTCAAATGGTGAATTAGGGCATGGCCTATTCTCTGACGAAAAAGAATTCCCCACTGTTCTTGAAAGTTTCAAATCAATAAACGCATGCTTATTTGAGTGTGGCAGTTACCATTTTTTCGTTTTAAGCACCGAGGGTGATTTGTATGGGTGCGGCAAGGGCGAAAACGGGCAACTAGGGAACAATAATTCTCAAAATCTATCTCTTCCAAAATTAATAATAAATAAGGAAGCGATCTCTAAAGATTTCGGGTTAATTACCCAAATCGCATGTGGGGACGAACACTCTTTACTTTTAAATTCAAAGGGTACTGTATTTGTTTGTGGAAAAGGAAGTTCAATTGGAAGGGCTAATTTTAAAAAAAATACAACTTTTTGTTGTTTAGATTTTTCATTAACAAAACCAATCAAAACAATTATTGTGAAAAGTGGTTATCAACAAAGCTATAGCCTCTTTATTTCAAAAAAAAATAAACTTTATTCTGTTGGGTTTGAATTTCAGACCAAAATGAAGAATAAACCACAGAATAATTCAATTGAAATTGGTGAATTCAAAAGCACCTCAAATCCCAATAAGAATACTGGGGGGAAAAAAATGGGAATTGAAGTTGAAAAAGAAAGAAAAAATAAAAAAGATATTATAAATGAAAAGGAAAAAGAAAAGGAAAGGGACAATTTTATTGAAAATGAAAATAATAATGAAATAGAAATCGAAATCGAAATCGAAATCGAAAAGGAATTTGAAAATGATCAAAACAATAAGAAAACAAAAATAGTTAAGAATCAAAAACAAGATTTACCATTGAAAATGAAAAACAACATCAATATTCAAAAAATTGAAATCCCAGAAGGACTAGTCCCAAAAAGAATTGGCCGTGGGTGGTTTCATTTGATAATAATATGTTCAAAAAAGAAAACCCAAAACCAGACAAAACTACGAAAAAAACAACAAAGCATCGAAAACAAAATTAAAGAATTAGGCAATTTTTATACTTTATCAGATGAATTAATATTTAAAATATTTGACTATTTAGATGAGAGGCATTTATGTAAATTGTGTATTACGTCAAGCGAAATACGATATTTTGCAACAAATGATTGGCTCTGGAAAAGACTGTTTTTAAAAGATACTAAATACATCAACCAAGAAAATAGCCAGGACATTTATGCAATGATAAAAACAGCATCAATACCTAACACGGGGTATTGGCAAGCATACACATCATTAGCAAAAAAATGTAAAAATGTGATCATGATGAGCGAAAAATCAAAAGTGAAGGGCAAAGAACCAAGCCAAATAAATAGATTTTTTAAATCAAACCTGATTCAGAAAAAAAAATTCACTGCTTTGATGCTAGGATTAAGTTGTGGGGGGAAAAGTTCCATGTTTAGTTATTGGGTAACGGGATCAAAAACTGCCCATCGTCCCTACATAGGTAAGATTTTTGTTTTGTTTGATAAGTTTATTCGTATTTATGATATGTTGTTCTTAGTATTATTATAATTGCTTGATTAAAACAAGTATTATTCTCTTAAAAATTTCTTAGGATTTAACCAAAATGAGATAAAGGTACATAAGCGTTCACTAATGATTACTGTAGGTGTTATACTTTTCATTATAATTTATTTTATTTGTCGATCGAAAATTAATCAAAAAATAAAAATAAAAATAAAAGGATTCTTTCATAAAATTATCCTTCTGGTTATGTAAAATTAAACTTGATTTTTATATAAAATTCAATTTTATCAAAATATATTTTTTTTTGTATATATCATCTTAATATGTTTCTGTGTATATGTACACAATAGCAAGTTGCAGGTGCCCCGAGGATTATACCATTATGGAAACATTATTTCCAGGCGGCCCAAGGTTTTATTTATGTAATTGATTCAACTGACAAAGAAAGGATCGAAGAATCAAAAATTGAATTTTATAAATGTATTACGCATATAGATATGTTAGAGAAACCAATATTAATTTTAGCTTCGAAACAAGATCTATCAAATGTAATGACAATCTTGGAAATATCGAAAATCTTTAATCTTGATGAATTGGACCGTGATTGGTTGTTGCTGGCCATCTCACGGTTTTCGGATATATATTTAGATGGTTTAAAATGGTTGATCTCAAAAATGTCAAAAAATAAATAATATTTACACTTTCTCAAAATATTATTCAACATTCAACATTTTTTTGAAAGCTTTTTTATTTATAAACCCCATTCCAAAAATTTGGAAATCACAGAAATACTCAAAATCAAAAATAGGCAAAAAAATTCTTAAAATTTTTTGTATTTTTCCAAACAGAATATTAAACCACACTTAAGTAGCACAGTATTAAAGTTTTTATACGTAATCATTTTGATCCAAATAAAAGAAAAAAGAAAATAAAACCAAAAAAATAAAAATCCTCTCCGTGTTTAAACTAATGAAACGAGAACAACAAAAAATTTGTATTGGTAAATATGTTGAAATTTATTCACCAACAATTCTTGATCGATCAAATGATAAGATACCATCTACCAATTGTATGTCATTTTTCAATTTAACAAACTCAACATTAACCATTTATCACTCATTGGAAAAAAATTCATATATCTAAAGAAACATATTGTGTAACTGGAAAAAAGGAAATGAAAACAAAACAAAAAATACAAAAAAATGAAATAATTTGTAAAATCAAAATTATTTCCAAATTGAATGTAAAGTGTGGTATTGTTATTTTTTCAACTGTTTTAGCTGTGACCAAATTTTTGGAATTGAGTAGATAAAATAGATGTTTTGATGATAACATATATTATCATGATACTATCAATTAAATCGCAATAATATTTAAAAAAAATCGCGATTAGTCAAACTTTATCGCGAAAAATCATAAAATCGTGATATTCCATATTATCGTGAAAAAATGAAAAATTATTTTTTTGAAATCACTTTAAAAAAATCCCATTGACTTTTACAAAGCCTTGAGACTTTTACAACGCTTTTACTCTTTAAAAATGTTAGAAAGTGTTTGAGAGGGTTTTTAATTGTCTTCGAGTGTTTGAAAGTATTGAAAGACATAAATTTTTATCAACAGAATGAAGACTGTTTGTAGTGGGAAATTAAAATTTTTTTTCAATTTATTTTTTTTTTTTTTTTTAACAAAATATAAAATCACAAACCAATTTTATGATCAAACTAATAATAACCCATTCTAACAATATACTTGAATATAATATGGATGTGTTTTCTTAAAAATGTATTTATTACCTTCAAAACTTTAAATAACCAAAAAGAATAAAGAGTAATTTTCTCTTCTTATTGGTGATCGATTAAAAACAATCATAAAAACTCTAGTTGTGTTTTCTGTCCAATATAAAGATATGAGAAGAAGAAGAAGAATAGCAAGAAGAAAACAAATTTCCAAAAAATCTTAATAATTGGGAATAATGAGGCTTGGTTGTGAAATCTTTTTAAAAGTGATCCAACTCCTTTTAGCTTTTATTGAATATTGAAAATATTTTACACCCTAGAACACATTCTTTAAAGAACAGATAAAGTGTTGGTTGTTTTTGAAACTCATTTATTCAACACAATTCACAACACTACGATTGACTGAGAAAATATTTATTTATCTTTAGTTCTTATTACTTTTGGTGATCGAAAAGTCCGATAGGTTTGTCAACCAAACAAAAACACTATAAAACTCTTTGATCTGATCCTTGATTGTAATCAAGTATTCTTTTTTGTTGTTTTTTCAAAGATTAACTTTTTTTAACATAAACTGTTTTGTGATCAAAAAAATTTATTCATTGTAAAAATATTGCAGAATTGGCCCAAAAGCCCATCAACTATTATATCGCGATTTAATTTTTATCATGATATTTTGGCATTTATCACAATTTTTAAATAATTATTACGATTTTATAGAATATTGTGATTTCTTATATTATCGTGATAATATTAAATATCGTGTTTTTTCTAAAATATCGCGATTTTTGTAACTTTATGGTGAATTAAGCATGATATCATCAAAAACTCTAATCTTTTCTTTGAACATTTATGTTATATAAAAAAAAAAAGAAAATCAAAAAATTAAATGTTAAATAAAATAAAATTTGTTCTAGGAATATAGTGTTTAAAAAATTTTCAAGAATTAAAATGTTTAAAGAATTTAGCTCCAGCTACTCGAATTTTTAAAAGAAAAAAAATTCCAGTTTGTTTAGAATGAAGTTGTATTTTTTCTTGTATATATATATAAGCTAAATTTCAAAAATTGGGACAGATTTTTCATCTTAAAAAAATTTGTTAATACGTTTTTTTTTTTGAATAATAATGTATTTTACTAAATTTTTTTCGAGTTAATAATCAAGATAAATTAATAAATAAAAATGTAGTGTAACTATTTTATTTTTTGAAAAACAAATGAAAAAAGAAAAAAATAATAATAAAAAAAGTTTTCCAGAATTTTGAAATTTGGCTTATATAAGACAAATTACACTTAAAATTTATCAGCCAAAAATGAAAAAAAAAATTATTTTTAAAGTATTAATCAAATAATGATTGTTTTAACATAAGAAAAATAATAAACTTAAGATTAGAGTCGATATTCATAATAGAAATAAATTAACAAATTAATGATTTTTGGAAAAAAAAAAAAAAAATGTTAAAAAAATATTTGGTCACATATCATCTGGATCACATATCATCTGGATCACCTCATGAACAATTTCTCAATTTCCTATAGAAATAAAAATTCTTTACAAAAATTCTTTTTAATATAATTAAAATATATTTCATTTCGAAAGAAATTACATACCCACAATTTTCTTCAAGTTGATTGGGAGTTTTCAAACATTTTTTGTTTATTTTTTGAAAGACCTTCTTTAAAATTAAAATTTAATTAAAAGGGGATTGGTAAAAAAAAAAAAAAAAAGTCATAGAAAAGAAAAAAAATTGAAAAAAGAAAAAGTTATTGAAATAAAAAAATTTGTTTTGATACAAATTGAAATTTTATTTTAAAAGGAATATATGACAAACCCCTATAAAGCCATTTTCAATAACATTAAAAGGTGAGTTAACATTTTTGAAAAATAGTTTACTTAGAATTATAATTATAATAATTACCATAGTGCATTATTTAACTATGTCTTTTTTTTAAAACTCAAACTTTTTTTTTTGTAAAAATGCAAGTATATGATTCTTGATAACTACCAATAAGAAAGAGATTAGAACACTAAAAAGTGTAGGATAGTACTAATCTACTGTGAAAAGATTTTGAAAATCCTTAAGGTTATTCGGAAAAGTTTGAAAATTTTCATATATTCTTATTTTCAATTCAACCCGGGTAAAATAAGAATTATTTTATATTAAATTCCAATTTATAAATGTTATTTAAAGTTATTTTAGAAGAGTTTAACTAATTTTATTACAAAAAATATAATCTTATAAATCCCAAAATATCGCTGCGCTCAAGTATTTACAACATTTTTTACAATTAATTTGGTTCAGTAAACCCAATTATTTGATCAATAAACGACAAAGAAAAAAGGCCATCAATTATTCATTAAAATTTTGGAAATCAAATGAATTCTCTTTCTTTGTTGAAAAACAATTACTAAAATCAAACAGTGTTTTTGGATTGGTTCGAAAGATATCAATATCATTTTTAAAAAAATAAAAAAAAGTTTGATCTCTTTTTTTCTTTAAGAAAAGCAAGAAGAAAAGAGATTATTAATAAAAGATTATCAAAGTGAGAAAAATACATAATTGCAAATTTTTAAAAAAAAATAAAAACATTTTTTTAATATGCCAAGCTAAGAATTTTTAGAGGAATACTACAAAATTAGTAACTGTTAAGAACAAAATAATAGATACAGTGTTTTATTTTTGATGGTCTTTGGAGAATTTCTTAATAAACGGGAAATAAAAGGGGAGAGAGAAAACCCATTCAAAAGTTGGACGATCTAGTTTGTCTCTGTGGTATTTAAACCAAGTTTTGATCCTTCCAATGTATGAAAATATAAAATTTAACTTCAGTGTTTTCGATTACTCCATTGAGAGAAAAAGATCCTTTGAAGAAAAATAACTTCAAATTACTATTGAAAATAAGTTCTTGGTTTTTACTTGTTTAAATTTGTTTTTTTTTTTTTGATTGTCTTGTTGTGTAGAGTTAGATCCTTATTTCCAAAAATAAATAACATCTCATATTGTTTCATTTGTTCAAAAATCACCAGTTATAATTCCTCGTTTTGGATCCCCTTCCAGACTCAAAATATGATATTGTTCTAGTGCAAAGAGGATATTAATCGTCGTTCTTGGAACTACATAATATCATCTTATATCACTTGGAACAATATCTTATTTCTCGTTCTTCCAGGCCAAACACGTCACATAACAAAGTGATTGTTTCCAAATCAAAACAATAAAGACAGTTATTAAACAGTTCAAATTTATATGTAACAATAAATTATTAAATTTTTTAATTTAAAATTTTGAGATGTAAGATATAATTTTAATTCGAATAGATTTTTTTTTTGTTTGTTTTTATATCTTGAAAATTTGGAGATCAATTTAAAATAAATTTACACTTTTGAATACACCATTTTCCATTATATATAAAAAAAAAAATAATAATAATAATAATAATAATAATAAAATTATTATAAAATTTGGGATTATATTGGATTTTCAATATAATTTTCAAGAATTCAAGATAATTATTAAAATTTTTTTAATGAGGTGTAAAGAAAAAAAATTTTTTTTTAAAAAAAAAAAAAATCACGTTTAATTTATAATTAATCGAAAAAATTTTTAGAAACTTATTTAAAATAATTTGGTTCAAAACAAATTACTTTTTTTTTTTTTTCATGTTGCTATTCATAAATCCCGTGATTGAAATAGCGTCGCCCAATCCAACTGTTTTAATTGGTATTTTACAGGGTGCCACGGGCGCCCAGAAGAATTTAATATTTTGCATATCAAAGTCTCTAATTATTCCATCGTTGTTCCAATTAACTTGGTCTAATTTCCAAGATCGTTCGTTAAATTCTAACTTTTCTGTGGCAAAGTTTTCCATTTGAATGGCATTTTTTATGGTAAATCCAGACGCCTGGATTGAGGCCTGTAAAGAACCGGCTGCAACTGCGTTATATGAGTCTTCCCAAATTTCAGGTTTTTGGCCGACCATGTGATAGCCCAAGCAATGGAAATGGATCCTTGACAATTTGGTATTTTCAAACTTGGAAAAAAGGTCATAGATCACTTGGGAAACCAATTTAATTGGGGGCGATGGGTTTCGTATTGCTTCTATTTCTTCATTCGAGTATTTGTCCAACGAAATCGCAATTGAAGAGAGTTCTTGTTCATTGATGCCCAAGGAGTCTATTAACGGAAGCACTCTATTGACAATTTTTTTCAAGAATTCAAAATTGGCAATTGAGGCGAATTCAAAATGCAAGGGGATCTCTGGATCTAGGGCTTTGATATTGTCTGCAAATTGATCGACCAATTGCAACCGGTCTTGCTTTTCGAGCCCATCGCCTAAATGGACGCCGGTGACGACAATGTCTGTTGGCTGGTAGGAGGTCAGTTGGCTATTAAAGAGCTTCATTGTTTTCATTTTGGCATTGAAGTAGTCATTCGAAATAATGAACCTGTTGGTTCTGCCCGCGGTCAGCCCTCCAAAGCTCGAGCCCTCCTTGTATTCCAGGATTAAATGGATTTGATCGCTATTTTCGCCAAATTCAATGCCGTTTTCAAGATACCACTTTTCGAGCTTTTGTTGGTTCTCTTTCTTCGCCTCTTCCTCAAGAAACTTGCACTTTGGGAATTCCACCTTCTGGTGAATCAATTTCTCCAAAATTGGTCCCTTTATGCCTGCCAGGAGTACCGGCGTCCCGTTTTCGCACAACAGATTTGCCATGAGCCCCGCGTTGCCCCCTAACAGGAATTCGTGATCAATGTTCTCAATGAAAAATGTTGTCAATTTCTTGTACAGTGTCGAGTCTGTTACAAACCTTTCTGCAGCTCTTCCATCTTTGAAATGGTATTTAAAAACAGAGATCAGCTCTTCAATCGTCGTTATCTCTTTGCAATCCTTTGCCTCGAGCGTTGAAATGTCCAGGTTATTTAATTCAATGTACTTGTTGAAAAAATCAACAGCAGGCAAGACAACATCAATGTTGACATTGTATCCAATTGCAAATCGTTTCGAGTTCGTGTTGTTATTTTCAATTTCTTTTAAAAGTCTTGTCCACACTTGTTCGACTTTGGGAATGTTTTTTGATACACTTTGTGATGGGGTTTTTTTTTGTTTTTTTTTTTTATTTTGTTTTGTTATGATTTTAATTGGTTAGTTTTAGAAAAATATTGAAAAATATTTTAATAACAAATTTAAAAGTTATTTTTTTTGGAAACCAAGGTTTTGTTAAGGGTAAAAATAAAAATAAAAATAAAAAAAAAAAAGAATAAAGTAAAATTCATTAAGTGGTTAGCTTGATGAATAATTTTTGATTGGGAAACATTTAGTACCTCATGTTAAATTAATGAAAGTAAATTGGTAAACTTGTAAAAAAGTGAAGAAGGTTCAATTGTTTGGAAGAAGTTTAAAGAACTTTAAAGGAAATTTTTTTTAAATAAAAAAACAAAAAAAAAAGAAAATGAAAAATTATCTATTAGTTCTTTGGATATTTGTAGAAAGTTAATTTTTCAAAGAAACAAAATCAGGGTTTAGATATTTGGAATTTTGAATTTTTTCGAGAAAAAGGTTTTTGGTGATACTTTGTAAAATGAAGATCCAAACAAGAATCTTTTTGTTAGTCGTTTTAGTGAGAACAAGATTTTAAAGAGAGAGCCTGTCCATAAAAAGGTTTGTAATTGAGCAAATGTTGCGTTCCAAAATTTCGATAGAATTTTTGGGTTGTTTTTTTCTTCTTTTTGGAAATATTGTTACTTGATTTTTCAAGAGTTTTGTAAATTTTTTTGTTTTTGTCAGTTAACTCAAAAAACGGAAAAGCGTGTAAGAAGAGTCGCCAAGTCTTTTTCTGATAAAAATACTAATTGCGTAGGGAACTGGGAAAGGGCTTTTTTGTAAAACATAAATCAGAAGAATTGTGTATGTTTAAGAAAGTGCCATTATCAATCACATTGAAGAATTTTATAACAGTTATAATCATTTTCAAACAACAAAAACAAAAATTTGCAAAAGTTCCATAAACTGGTACTCTTTCAGTTTTTGGAACTTCCGAGACCTTTTAGTTTTCACTTTTTGCAAACAACTGAATTATTCCATTCAATTTTTTGAAGAAGAAAGGGGCTTTCCGAAATTTTCATTTACCCGTCACCAATTTGTTTTCTAAAAACACACCAAGACCTTCAATTCGAAACAATTTCATCGAAAATTGTTACAGTGATCAAAATAATGCGTGCACAACGACTATAATCCATGTTTAAAAATATTATCCGTGCTTTTTTTTATTCTTGTACCAATGTAACATCCAATCTACTACCAAATAGTATACCCGAGCCCAAATCAATTTTTAAAGTAAAGGTCTGATTATTTTCAGTAAAATTTAAATTATTCATGCAAATAGTTGAAAATTTTCCATAATATTCTCAATTTTTACAAAATTTTTTTGTATTTTTTTGATTGATTAAAATTTTACTGAAAATTTACTCTATTTTAAGAGATAAATTTTGCAATTTGATCCTTTATTTTTAGAATTTCTTTTTATATAATAGAACTTTAAGAAATCAACACCATATTTGTTTAGGTTTTATTATCAGTTTCTTTGATTGGTCAATTTATAGGTCTTCTATAACAAAAAAAACACGCTTTTTATTTTGAAACACGCATTAAATTTTTTTGCACGCTTTATTTTGACTACAATAATTTATAATTTTTAAAAGGGAAACAATTTACTTTTCTTTTTTGAATTACTTTCAAGTATCCTTCTAAATTCAGGATCCAATTTTCTTTTGAGAGTATGTCTCGAGAAATTTTGGTTGAAACTTTAAATTCTGAAGGAATCAAATCTTTTGATATACTACAGCCGTTTCAACTCAGGTGTGAATCACACTCATTCGTTGAATGGTCGGGAAACATTTTAAATTGACTTGGAAGGTTTCCCAACCATTCAACGAATGAGTGCGATTCACACCTGAGTTGAAACAGCTGTATTATTTTCCAATTGAAAAATGTAAAATTTTTAGTTCAAATCCCAAAATATTTTTCAAGAGTATACGTTGAAGAAAATCCAAAGATCTTTAAAACATCCTTTAGAAATGATATTTTTAGACAACAAACTAAACTTCCTGAGTTAACTCTAAGACAAAATATTTTTACTCTGCTAATTTGGTTGTAACAGTAATAATTAAGATTCATTTGGAACTTGAAATAAAAATTTTCATTTATTAATTGGAAAATAACAGTATTTACAAAATATTTTTGGTGTAAATTTCTTTTAAAAAGGAATTGGAACTATTTAGTATGGTTCCAATTTGATTTAAAGCTGTACTAGTATTTGCGAAATACTATTTGTTGCAAAATAAATGGAACAAAATTTTCATTCAGCTTTCCAAAAAAGATTTTAAAAATCATGTAACATTTCGAATTATTAATACTTAAAACCATAAATTATTAATTTACCTTTGGGAATTGGGGACTTTTGATGATTTATTTATGTTCTTGGGAATGTGATTATTTTGAAAAGCTGAATGAAAATTTGGATCCTTTTATTTTACAATTAGCAGTAAATATGGGAAAAAATTTTCACTTTTATTTTACTGTTTTTTTCTTTTACAAAAAAAGGTTTTCAAGCAATGAAGTTGTAATCTGTGATTTCAGTCTCCATTTAAAAAAAGGAAATTGAAAATAATTATAAATTTCTTCCCCTTTAGTATGTGAATGTCAGTAAAAGGAAATGAGATGAAATATTATCTCAAATATATTTAGAAAGTCCTTAATTTGAAATAAATTGTTGGTTTTCAATTACAAAAGTGATTTAGGTTGTGTTTTTCATTTTTTCTTTTTAACTCAAGTCAAAATTTTGATCAGCTTAGTGATAAATTTCGGAAATAAGTATTTATTCAATTTTCCTTTAAAAAAAGTTTTTTATTTACAAAATTTGTTAGATCAATATCTTTTTCAATTAATTAGCTTTAAAGCGACGAAGAAACAATAAGCCCAATTAAGGAGTTGATTTGTTTGGTTATTTCTCAAAGAAATAAAAAAACTGAAGGATGATTAATGGTAGGTATTTTCAAAAAGATAAAAAACTTTTCGTTATTGTAATTATGTCACCAAGTTTTTGAATAAGATTGTTTAAAGCTTTTTAAGAAGGCTTTTTACAAGTATTAAGTTTTTTGCTTTTTAAAGATTACTTTTTACCTTCGATTTTTTTTTTTGGTAAGAAAGAAAAGGTAATCACAATAAACCCAAAGGCAAACATAAAAAAAAAAAAAAAAAAAGATTTGGGTACTTAACATTGATAAAGAAGTAAATAAATGAGTTTTTTGATCTTTTGTAAACTTTAAAAAAGCAAAATTTTATTTTTTATACTTTTTACCTTTTCCAAATTTCTCTTTTTAAGTTGTTTGGGTTCCTCCTCTTTTTGTTTTTTTAGGTGCTTGGAGAGGTTCAAGGAATAAAAAATCATTATAAGAATTGGTGGACTTGGTCATGACTAACCTAACCAAACTTGTTAATGATCAGATCTAAAATGAATTGAGCTGGACTTATGCAACTGTCGAGAACTGAATCCAACGAATGCGATCTGAAGCCAATCAAAGTGAACCGAATTGGACTTTCCGTACAATCTGTCGAGTCGTTACCTGGACTGGGTTTTTGCTGTCGAGTCGGTATTTTGTACTGGGATTTTGCGAAAACAAGATTTGGGAAACTTGCAAAAAAAAAAAAAAAAAAAGCAACTCCATTCTGTAAAACCAAATCTTATTCTTAAAACCTTAGCACTTTATAGAATCAAACCATCTATAAAGTTTCTAAAAAACTTAATAAAGTAACCTATTTCATTTGATCTATAGTTGTTCAAATATTTAGATCTCTTTATTAAAACAAATTGAAAATATTGATCATTTTTTATGGGTCTATCCTTCCTATGAAAAAGATAGATTAATATTTCAAAACAAATTAAAAAAAAAAAAAATCTTAATGAATTAATTTCAAATCATAACAGTTTGAAACTATTTTCATTAAATAATAATCGTGAAATCTATGATTTTACGCTTAAATTTCTTTTTGGGAATTTAAGTAAAAGGGTATCCAGAGTGTAATTTACACTTCTTCAACAATAAAAAAAAAAAAAAAAGCAAAATTTTTGCTTTTGGATGTATTGCGTTTGTAGTTTTTGTTTGTTTCTTTTTCACAAAATTTTGATACACTTTCTTGAGGTTGTCAAATAAACAATAAGAAATCAAAAAAAAAAAAAAAAATGAATTTATTTTTCAATTTTCTAATTTACTTCAATTTCAATCAAGGTTTTTTCAAAGAATGTTGCCAATACACCAATTCAGAACATTTAAAAAATAGATCAGAAAAAAATTAAAGCAAAAAAATTGTAATTTTTTTTTTATTGTTGAAGAAGTATAAATTACACTCTAGTTGCCCTTAGACTTCAATCCCCTTTCAGAAATTTAAGTGTAAAATCAGAGATTTCACGATTATTAATTAATGAAAATAGTTTCAAACTGTTATGATTTGAAATTAATTCATAAAGATTTTTTTTTTTTAATTTGTTATGAAATATTTATCTATCTTTTTCATAGGAAGGAAAGACCCATAAAAAATGATCAATATTTTCTATAATTTCTTGTTTTAATAAAGAGATCTAAATATTCGAACAACTATAGATCAAATGAAATAGGTTACTTTATGAAGTTTTTTAGAACTTTTTCGATGGGTTGAATCTATAAATTAAAAAAATTGTTATTTTAAGGGAGTAGTATTTTTTAAAATAAAATGAAATCTAGTCAAGATCTGAGAAAAAATTTTTTTGTAATTTGTATTTTGGCTTCTGAGAAGGATGTTCAAACTTCATTTAAACAATTTCTACATTTGAAAATAAATTTTGAAATTCAAAATTTATTTGTTTCCAATATAAAACGAAAAAAAGTAGCATATTATTTTTATTAACAGTTAAGTTAATTCTCAAAAAAGGTAAAAACATTTTTTCTCGGTTTATGTTGGAAAGTCTTGATTTTGAAAGAAATTTTTTATATTTTTTGTGATTATTTATTATGATTAATCTTTCAAGTCCAATCTCAGTAAATAAAACTAATTGTGGTTATTGGTGATTATATAAATGAAAATTTGATTGAAGTTAAACAAAACTTTATCAATGAAATTTCGAACTAAACCACATTCCAAAAATTTGGACAGTCCCAAAATCAAAAATAGGCTAAATAAACCCCACTTTATTTTATTTTACCAAATGTTAATATAAAACCACATTTAAGTTAGCAAATATTAATGTTTTTATACCTAATCCTTTTTATCCAAATTAAAGAAAAAAATATAAAATTAAAAAAAAAATTCTAGCTGTTTCCAAAATAATATAACGAGCGGAACAAAAGATTTATTTGTAAAATTGTATCAAATTCTATTAACAATTATTGGGTAATTAAAGGGTTAAATACTATCAACTAATTTTATTTAGGTTTTTCAAAACAGAAGAAACTAACTTTAGACGAATATCAGCTGTTCGAAAAAAAAGTATCGATCATATGAAATATGTTACATTAACTCAAAAAAAAAAAAGAAAATAAAAAATGTAAAGATCAAAAAATGATTTTCAAAAATTTCAAAAATCAAAATTATTTCCAATTTGAATGAAATCATATTATTATGATGGATCTTAACTGTTTTTACTGTTTTAAAAATTTTGAAATTTTGATTAAAATTTGAAAATTTTATAAATATAAGAATCAAAGACAACCCCCACCAAAAAAATAAAAATATTTCCAATAATATCATAAAAATAAGAGATGATTACTGAAAAATAGTTTTTTTTGGAAATAAAAATATAATTTTTTTCAAGAATTTGGAATCAATCCAAATATTAAAGAAACCTTAAAAAAATACCTAATCAGAAATAAAATATTGAGTAATTTGGTTAGATAAAGAACAACATTTACAAAAAAAACTTTGAAAAAGTAAAAGATAGTTTTAAAAAAAATTTTTTAATTTTTAACTAAAAACATTTGGCCAATGGAGTAAAATTAAAAATTACTAAATCAAATAACATAAATCAATTTTTTTATTGATGGACTATATTTAATTGGACTCTAATATAATTAGAGGGGGTAGGTGTTTAGATAAATAAAAATGTAACAAAAAATTAAAAAATAAACCCACTTTCTAAGAATAATTTATAAAACTGAAGCAAAAATCAACAAAGTCAAAATTTCAATTTATAAAATAAGCTTTTAACTCTAAAAGAAATGATAAACTTCTAGGTGTAAAAAAAAAATATCAAAAAAACTAAAATATTCAAAAACAGATAATGAAAATATTAATTGAGAAAATAGAATACTTGAGATTACTAAATGCAAATTCTAATCAATTTAGAGAAAATTTAATAACCAATATCCCAGGATGGAAAGTTCAAGAATATTTAAAAAACATTAAATTTAATAATAATATCAATAAATGACCTTGTTTTAAACAGTCAGGTTTTCTTAGGAGAGGAGCGGTCTTTATTCTATTAAGCTATTAATGGTTGGAATAAATAGAAAACAAACTCAAAAATTAATGTCGATTTTTTTTTTAATTCAAAAAAATACAATAAAATCATAGATTTTTTATTTTTTCTTTTGAATTCTGTAAAACTGAAATGCTGGAAGAGGATTTCAACCCCCACACCCACCCCCACACCCACTTCGAAATAAAAATAAAGATAAAGATAAAAAACAAAATTATCATTTATTGATTTTTTACATAATTTTAAAAGGAGATCTTTTCAATTAACAAAAGTTTAAAATCTTCCCACATCCAAGAAAATTTTGTAAATAATCGTAAAAGTATAAATTTTTTTACAAAGGATTTAACTGGTTCATTTTTTTTATTTTGTAAATGAAGAAAAGAAAATCAAATTCAGTCATGATTTATTTTTTTTCATGTTTATTTAATTCGAAAGTTAAATTAGACTCTTCGTTTAATTGATAATATTCTACCGCATCTGTTAATTCTTCAATAATTAATTCTGGGTCATCGTCAGCTGTGAATTCAATTTTATCAGTATACAGATATTTGAGAAATATTTCCAAGCTTTCAATGGATTTTCCAGAATAGTCTTTAATTTGATTTAGATTTTTTTCATTTTCATTTAAATTTTCAAATAATTCTCTAAATAAGCCAGATCTAGCCAATAAAATTATTTTATGAACTGGCATTTCTTCATATTCGTCATCATCATTTTCGTCATCGTCATCATCCTCATCCTCATCCTCATCCTCGTAATCATCTTCTTTTACCAAAAGATTAAAATCTTTTGAATCATCATCATTAAATAATTTCAAAAAATCATTTTTAAAATTTTGTTTTGGGGGATACACCAAATTACAGGCATCAAAGATCTGTTTCAAAGTTTTCGAACTAGACAGGCTATCATAATAAATCCATTTTAAGAATTCATTGATTGCTTCCTGTGAAAAGTTATTTTCATTTATTATTTTTTGAATTTCATCTAACTTTAAGCCACTTCTTAATTCAATTAAAATTTTGTGAACGGGAATTGAGGTTTCACTTTTTTCATTGTTTTGATTATTTTGGTTATTTGACACCAAGCAATTAATCTTTGAATCACAATATTTTTTTGATTCAAAAAATTTTTTAAAATCCTTTTTGAGAATGCTATTGTCACTCAAAAAGAGAAAAATTGAACGATATCCACAATTCATAGTGAATGAAGAAAGAAAATTAGAACCTTTTAAATCATGAAAATATTTAGGAAACCCGAGTGTATTTGATAGATCATAGTTGGTACGTAATATATTAGAGGGCATCATCCCAATTCCAAATAGTTTACCTTCTTCACTTAATAAAAACATATTCGATGAAGTTGAACAAATTTTTGCAATCTTGATATTTTTATAAATGGCAAGTTCCATAAAAGTTGTTGTACTATGTCTCTGTTGATTATTTACAATTGTGCCACAATAATAGATTTTACCTTTATTTGTAAGTATTAATGTGTAATTAATAGATTGTTGAATATCCAAGATTTCTGAAGCACCCTTGATAGGAATGTTTTGAAGAATTACCTTTGTTGGCCGGGTGATAGAAACGGCAGTGTTGCCTACACCCAATCTTTGTTTATTGTTTTGGCCACAAGCAAATAGCTCATCGTTTGTTGATATATAATACATATTATTTGAATCTTTCCCGGCAAATACTCTTTTTACATTTTTACAAAGTATATTAGGCATTCGTTTGTGTTCTTTTCCTCCGTTTCCTAACTCACCTGTAATTTTTATTTATTTATTTGTTTTTAGAAATATTTTTATTTTGATTGTATTTTTTTTATATTGTTTTTTTTTTTAAATTTTTTTTTAAAAGAAAATTAGAAAAGCATAAAAAAATTGTCAATTATTAGAGCCATTTGATTAATGTCTGTCAAAAAAGTTTTCAAAGGTATCACTAAATTAGTCAACTCACTTTAATTGAACTATTTTTAGTTATTTTATTGAAAAAAATTTTGATCACACATTTTGAAATCAACTTTATTATTTTTATATATTTTTAATTTTTTTTGGATATAATTTTTAAAATATTGTTATTATTATTATTATGGAACTAGTATAAATTAAACTCTAGATGTCCTTTTACTTTAATTTCCTTAAAGGGCACTTAAGAGTATAATCATAGTTTCAATGATTGTTTACGGGGGAAAACATACCTCAAATTATTATTATGGTTTTAAAAGCAAAAATAAAAAATTGAAAAGAAAAAAGGAAAAAAAAACAAATAAAAAAAAAAAGAAATTTAAAAAGGGTTTATAAAAAGTAATTGGAAAAAATCATAAAAAAAAAACGAACAAAATGGTAAATGCTATCATTTAATTAAGAATACTAAAAATCACAGCCACGGTAGTTTGGTTGGTTTAATTTAATTTGGGAATTGATCATGAATGTTCGTTTGGTGATCGTTGTTTAATTTTTGTAATTTTCTTTTTTTCTTTTAACTTTAAACCTTTGGTAATTTTTTGCCTTTATTTTTTCTTCTTTATTTTGAAGTTGCACATACTTTCAAGTTTCATTATCTCAGTATTAACCAATAACCACTTGATCTTTTTCCTAAACTAACTCTTTTTACCAATATATTGAAAATTCAGCCAGGTAAAAAAATGGAAAAAAATTAAAATTTTTAAAATAACTTGCCAAGATCAAATTTTTTAAAATTTTCCAAAAATTTAAAAAATCACAGTCATCAAACAAATTAATTAACTGTTCTGGAAAAAAAGTGAAACAAGGAAAAAAAGTTCATTATGGTTTTTAATTGGGGACCTTAAGGGACTAGTCTCTATTAATTTTTTTTTTTTTGAATAATAACTAAATAAGGAATCCTTATCTTGAAATATGTTTAAAATTGAAAATAAACAGGTTTTTTCAATGTTAAAACTTTTAGTTCTTGTTTTTTTAAAATTTTACAATTCTGTCAAAAAAAGTGACTTTTAAAAATTTTTTTTTAAAAAAATATCTTTGTCTGATGAGAATTTTTTGATTAATTATGGATTTTATTATTTTCTCAAAAATAATATTTATTCTCATTTTGAAAAACGAAAAAATAATTTAAAGCTAGTGAATATTTTCTCTTTCACTTCTGTTCATCCAACTTGACTCTATAAAGAACCCAATTTGTTTTATCAATAATTACTTTTTAAAAAAATAGTTCTTATTCTTTTCTTTGATTTTTTTTGAATCTGACAAAAACTTTTGGAATGATAATTTGGGAATACTTAAAAAAACTTCAAATTCAACAAAAACAAAAGAGTGTAAACTCAAAAAGTAGATTCATCGAGAAAAAGAATGGTACAAGAAAAGAAAGAAAATCTTTTATTTTGAGTAAAGCATATATTGCATATTTTTTTCGAATCAAACTATTTTTTCATGCAAATCCAAAAAAACCTTTTCAGGTTTATTTTTCAAACTATTTTTTGTAGGTCTTCTACAAACACAACAAGGTTTAGCTTTCTTGCTCATATTTTTTTTTTATTTTTTGTATTTTTGCGAAAAGTTGAAAAAAAGCAACTTTCAAAAAAGTGAAAAAAAGGAAAAATTTTTTATTTCTATAAAAACAATAACTAAATTTAATGAATGTCATTTATCGAGATTTCATTACTATACTAAGAAGTTTTCCACTTTGATTTCAAATCTAAGTAATTGGCAAAAAAAAATCTAAATCTCTATTAAATTTACCTAAAAAAATTTAATAGAGACTATTCCCTTAATAGAATCACAGAAATCAAAAAATTCAAAGCAAGATCTATTAATAAAAGAATAAATAAATAAATAAAGACCAAATGAAGGATTCAGCACAATAAGAGTTTTTTTAATACTATCTTTTAGGTACCAATTTTTTCTTCAGGGTCATTGTAAGCATAAAAAAAATTTTTCCATTGAGATTAATAGCAAATTCAAAAAATTCTAACGCACCTTGAAATTGGAAAATGAAGTAAAAGCCTGATTTATACAGGACAAAACTTGCCTCTATTGATATTTTCAGAAATGAATTATTGTTTTTACAAGTTTGATCCATTTTTTGAAATTTTGGAAAAGTTCAAAATCTAGAACATATTTAATGAATTATTTCAAAAAAAATTATTTTCAATTTTTTTTTTTTTATTGTTTAAGGGAGAAGTTTTTAATTCCCCTTGCCCTAATTCCTTAATTTGTATTTCAAAAAAAATGTTTTCTTTAAATAAGAAAGAAATCTTAATTGTCTAAGAAGAAAGTTGACAAAAAAAAAAACTCTAAAAATAAAACCACAAAGTATATAAAAATATCTCAGTATAAAAAATCTACTTAATTTTATAAAAATTACCATAATAATTTTAAACATGAAAAAAACTATATGATTTGTTTATTCACAGCACAGATTTCGAATCAATTTTTTCTTTTTTGCTTGACAAAAAAATATTATAAAAATTATCATACCATTAAATTAAAAATTAAGCCCAAAATACTTTTTCAACCCCTGAAAAATTCAACTTATAACTGAATAGAAATACTTTTTAATTTGATATTTTTATTCAATTAATTAATTACTTATTCTTAATTCTTTTCCAGTGGGTTCTTAATAGCCCATTGATTAAATTTTTCAATAGGTTTTACTATTATTTCTCAAAATTTTAAAATATTTCCAAACAAATAAAATTAATTTCAATTTAATAATTTTAAGAAAAAAAAATAATAATAAATATTCTCAAATAACTTTATTAATAATAACAGTTTGTTTTTTGCACTCTTAATATTTGAAACAAAATAGTCCCTAATCTTTTAAATTTCTTGAAATTTCAAATAAATTATTATAAATACAATAAATTATCAATTTTTTTCTGATCTTGGGGAGATTCAATATTTAATTTATTTCTGATTGTATTATTAAAATAAGATTAAAGTTTCAATGTTATTTGTTCACACAGACTCTTAGAAATTACTCAAAGTGGGATTTCAAAAAAATAAAAATGATTTTTATAAATATTTCATTTTTCATAATAAGAATCCTATAAATTCAAAACAAAAAAGGATTTGGATTTTTTGACTGGAAATTATTTGGAAAAATGAATTTCTTTTAGAAATGATGACTCGTTTCTCTAAAGTTTGAATTTTTTTTTTTTTTTTTTTTTTTTTTTTTTGAAGGGGGGAAATTAATTTCCACTTACGGCTGTTAGGTTTTTTTTTACTTTTTGGAATAAACAGAAAATTTATTTAAATTTACTTTTTATTCCAAAAATTAAAAAAAACCGCCGTTAGCTTTTCTTGATTTTCCTGTTTATTTGAAAAATCAATAGATTTTCGTTAGGTTTTTTTTACTTTTTGAAATTAAATCAAAAATTTATTAAATTTTTCTGTTTATTTCAAAAAGTAAAATAAAAACCTAGAACACTTCACAAATAAAATAGAAAACCTCAAGAAAATCTAGGCACTTGACGGTACTTGACGACACGACTGTTTGTTGATATTATTATTATACCTAATAATTTTTAAATATTCTTGACCTTCCATCCATAACTATTTATTATTAAGTTTACTCTAAATTGATTAAGATTCATATTTAGTAATTTTAAATTTTCTGCTTTCCAATTGATATTTTCATCATCCTTTTTTTGAGTGAATTTTAAATTTTTTGATATGTGTTCAAAACCAAGAATTTCTAATTTATTTTTGAGTTTAAATCTTCTTTTATATATTGAAATTCTTACTTGATCTATTTTTGCTTCAGTTTTATAAATTATTCTGGGAGAGTGTGGGTTTATTTTTAAAAATTTTGTGACTTTTTTATTTTTCAAAACATCTATCGCGTTGAAATCTTTTTGATTTAGATTTAAAATTACTAGGCCATAAAATATTTGACTAATTCATATTGCTTTAAACATTTGTAATTTTACCCCATTAGCTAAATTTTGTTGTTTAAAAATCATTTTGATTTTTTTAAAGTTGGCTTTTACTTTTTTGAAGTTTTTTTTTAGATGTTTCTTTTTTTCTAGCCAAATTCCTAAGTATTTTATTTTGGATAATTGATTTGATTTTAAGGTTTTTTTAGTATTTGGATTCATTCCAAATTCTTTAATAATGTTGTAAATTACTATCAAATTTTTGTCAATTTCTGATATTGGTCCTTCTATTCTTAAAATCAAGTCATCTGCAAACATTTGAACATGATGAACTAAACCTTTTATTTTTTCAATTAAAAAATGACTAATAAACCCAAACATGAATGGGGAAAGAGGATCCCCTTGATAAACTCCTATTCCTTCTTTTTTATAATATTTTTGGAACCAAATTTTGATTTTTGTATTTTTAATATATTTATTGAGTGCATAGTGAACTAATATATGACTAATTGTATCAAAGCATTTTTTAATATCAATCATGACTATAAAGAAATAATTATTTTTGGATTTCTTTTTAAGTTTTTCGAGTTCAAATAATAAGTTTAGAACATAAAATTTGGGTATCTAATTTTCTTCTTAAAACCAAATTGAGAGTCTGAAACTAGATTCCAAGAATCTTCTATTCCTTTATAAACAAGTTTAAATTTTTGTTTTTTTATTGGGTTTAATAATATCTTTGTGTAAAAAGGTACTCTATTATCTTTTTTTAAAAAAAATAAATTAGACTTATTAGAATCCACTAGCATGAAAACATCACAATTTATAAAAAAAAGTTAGACAAAACTACTACTACATTCATTAACCTTTCATCATCAATAATAAAGTTTTTTCAAAATAGAATCAAAATTTTAGAACTTCAAATTCATGAGAGAATTGTATTTTTTGTTGTTAGTATAACCACCTCTTTTAAAAGTCTCTAGTCAAGAAAAAAAAGGTGTTTTTTTGGTAAAAAATTCCAAATAAACTGAAATATGAATTTTTGATTAATTCAGCTTGGTGATATTTACTTTGATAGATAATCACGACTAGTTTTGGAAATGTTGTACTCGTCTATCAAAGTAAATATCTCCAAGTTGAATTAAATTTAAGGGTCTAGTCATTTACCGTGAATATGCACCATACTCAAGGGGTGATCCAAGACCAAAAAGTGTATTGTGAAATAGCCCTTCTTTTGGTTGAAAAAATTCAAATAACTACAAAAATTCACATTGGATCTCTTTGACAAAAAATTCAACGAAGAATAATAAGTTGAAAGAGTTCTCAATTCCAAAAAACAAAAATTTAAAAAAAAAAATTCATCTTTTCTCATTTTCTATTTCCAAATAGTTAAATTTCTTTAATTTAAAACAAATTGCTTTCTTGAATTTCGCAATCAATTTAATTCGATTTAATCTAATTTGTGATTATTTTGTAACTCTCTACATTTGACCAAGTATGGATTATGTAATATTCTTACGATAAAAATAACTCATTTGAAAAATGAAAAAATTGAAAAAAAAATCACCAAGATCTCAAAAAGCACCAAAGAGAGACACTTCAAAACTGACATAGTTGTTTTCAGAATTGTAATTCACGACCATTCTAATTGGAAATTGAGTGTCGCTCTTTGGTGCTTTTTTCTAAAAATGTCCTCATTTTTGGTTGTTGATTTTTGGAGATCGATCGTACATCATAGGTTGGTTGGTTTTTGATTGGTGTTAGGTACTCGTAAAATTTACTAAAAAGTTTTTTGCCATTTCAGAATAAAAAATTTCACCGTAGTGAATTGACCCTTAAATTCATTCTTCAGTTGATTTGGAACTTTTTACCCCAATCTAGACCTTTTTTTCTCGACTAGAGACTTTTAAAAAAGGTGGTTATACTAAAAATAATAAATACAATTCTCTCATGAATTTGAAGTTCTGGAATTTTGATTCTATTTTGAATAAACTTTATTATTAACGACGAAAGGGTAATAAACATATTAGTAGTTTTGTCTAACTTTTTTTTTTCAATTTTCTTTTTTCATGTGATTGAGGACCTATTTAAAATTTCTGAGTGTTTTGAAGATCTAAGACAAAAGATTTCATAAATCTTCAAAATGAAAGAAAAAGATCAAACCAAAATTGCTTATGGAAGAATTTAATAGTTTTGTGCCAACAAAAAAAACAAAAAAAAAAGAAAAACAAAAAGAAACAGAACAAACGAGAAAAAAAAAAGAAAAAAAAATTATAAAAATTACCATCTTTATTCCAGCCGCTCGCATAAAGTATATCGTTTTTGCAAAGAAAATAATTTGTGTAATTTCCAATTGCAATTGCATCAACCAGCAAATTATTCTTTTCAAAAAAAGTTACGCACCTAGGAGTTTTCAAATTACTTTTGGTATAATCCTCAAAAGGTATTTCAATAGTTTCGTCAACATTATCCTTTTTCCCGTCAGCGAGGGAATACACTTTCCCAGACTTGGTCAAGACAAAAAAATTTTGTTGCCCACCTTGAATATCCTTTATTTCCTCATTTTCAATTGTGAGTGTTGTTCTTTGACCTTCTTCTCTATGTTCAATAAGTTCAATAAGTTCTAATTTGTTAACACCTTTCCAAATGAGCAAATGTGGTTTGGTTTCAAATTCATCTCCAAGAGCAAACTTTTTGACTTTTTCAATTTCTTTCATATTTGTTATTTTGTTCCAATTCGATCTTTTGTATTCTCCCTTATTTAAAAGAAGAGACTGAAGGAATTTTTGATTTCCACTGAAATATATTTCTGGTTTCTGCATTTTTAATGGTTTTTTGAGTAGATTTTTTTCAGTCGAGAAGAGATAAAAAATGAATACTTGTTTGTTAAATTAGAAAACATAATGAGAATTTTGGTTTCAAAGAACGAAACGTTTTGCTAATTGTTAATTCCAAACCCTAAAATTTCAAAAATACTGGATTTCAATTGATTTGAAAAAAAGTGAAAGTGGAAAAAAAGTAAAAAACAGTTTTTGAATTGGGAACATTAATAGAACCTGAAAATTCAAAGTAAGATCAATGAAAAAAAGAATAAATAAATAAATAAAGACCAAATGAAGTATTCAACAGAATAACAGTTTTTTTAATACTATCTTTTGGTATGTATGGGTTTTTTCTTAGATTGATTAATAATTAAAAATTTGTTGAAAATACTGGTATTTGAATTCTAAATGGGAAAGAATTTTCACTTCCTTTTCCATATTTTTTTTTTATAAATATAGTTCTTAAAGAAAGAGGTTCTCGATCTATGTTCTCTTAAAAAAGAGAAATTAAAAATGAAGTAAAAAAAAATCCCATTTATTATTCAAATACCAGTATTGACTATTTTTGAGATCTCCAAAACCAGACCAACAATTTCGATATATCAAGTAGACTTAAATTGTATTTGTTGGATTTATTTGAAAATAATATAATGGGTTATTATTTGAAGTTAATTGGTTTCTTCTTTTTAATGGTTTTACTTTTCATTTTCAGTCATGTTCCCTATTAAAAAATATGTTTCACTTTTTTTCCAGTTTCATGGAAGATTTTTCCACAACGGTAATCCTTTTTTTCAATTCAATTGAAAAACTTCTTAAAAATTTCAAAATTGTAATATTATCTTACCAATAAATTCTTAAATAACCGAACTACCACTAACCGTTCTAATTACAAGATATACTAAATATTCAAAATGGATCAGTTTTCATCCTATTGAACATGCCTAAATCTAAAAAATTTTCAATCTGAAAAATGATGTAGAGAAACTGAAAAACAAAAATCAAATTTATGTGCTTATCCCTTAGATAAATTCTGGTTGGGTTAGAAAACATTTATTATAATATTTATTTTGTTTAGACATTTATACAATAAGAATTGTATTTTCTTGAGATCTTTCCTTTAATAATTTTATCAAAATTTTTACATTTAAATTGGGTAACTTGGTGGAAATTCTTTTTTTAAATAATACTCACTAATTTATTGTAAATATAACATAATCAAAACACTTTTCCCAAACTAAAATCCATTGTAATATTTTAAATTGATAAAAATAATTTCTGTGTAAAATAAAATATCAAAATTTGAATTTTGTGTATTGTAATTTTCTCAATTAACTTTAAAAGATCGAGGGGTTTTTAGGATTTATACCTTTACCCACGTGTTGAAATTGCTAGATCCAGAATATTTATATTATTGGAGATTTTGTTTTTACAAACTTTCTATTCTTTGTGTGAAATTCCATGAGGTGTATTCAATAACGAAGAAGCGCCAGTGCCGTGGAGTGTCTAGCTTTTCAAAAATTTGATAGAATAGAGTAAAATCTTTGATTATCCTCAATTATATTTAATTTTGGAAAAGTTAACCTCGGTTTTTTTTTTAATTTAAGAACAATGAAGAAACCCCGAAGATTTTACTGAATGCTTTTAAATTATTGAAAAAATAATTGAGGATTTGTTTTGGTTTTCTATTTGATATCAAGAAATATTATATTTTCAAGAGAACCAGAAAATTCTAGAAGAGCTAAATGTATTTTTTTCAATCTATACAATTATATGAAATAAAAAGAAAATTTAAGATATTTTTTTAAAAGTTCTAAAATTACAAAAAAAAAAAAATGAAAAGTATTTTTTCAGAAACAAGTGCAATAGGTATAAATTAAATATTGGAATTAATTTTTTTAAATTCTCGAAAAGCTATTTTTTGGTTTTGTTAAGTTTTCTATTTAATTCTGAAAATATAATGGTTTTCTGTATCTAAACAAAATTTAAAAAAAAATAATAACTGTTGAGAGAAAAATGTTGGACAGAGAAAAATGGTTGGGAAGCAATTTTAATTGGGAACATTACTAAAAAGGATTTTTAATTTCTTTCGTTAGTGAAATAACTAAAGAAAATAACAATAATTTGCTTATTATAATCACGGTTAATGTAATTCTACTTTTTCAAAACCTTATCTCTTATAATTTAAAGCAAGTTTAAAAATTACCATTTTCAGAATTAATAGTAAACTTTATTACAACTTGGGTTTTTGTTAAAATAGCATGATCTACTTTAGTTATCAACCATTCAAATAATTATTCTACACAAACCACAGATTAATGAACTTGTAACACATTTAAACCTGGATTTATATAAAGTTCACCTAGTTATCAATAGGATTTGATTTTCAATTTTACTAATGTTCCCAATTAAAAATTGTGACAAACCATTTTTCTGTTTCCAGCCTTTTTCTATCAGCAGTAATGAAATAAGATAATTTTTAATTTGGTCATTCAAAGAATATAATATATATATATATATATATATATATATATATATATATATTTATTTATCCCTTAGAACCCCAAATATACAATTTACCTTTCAAAAAAACTATATTAATTTAAATTATTATCAAAATATAATAAGATATAAAATTTTATTAAAAACTATATAATTTCTTAAAATAAAAAAAATAACTTGTATAAAAATTCTAATATGATAAAAAAATTTTATTGGTTATTGTGATTTTATTCTTTTTCCATCCAAATTTTGTCAATTAATTAATTTTTTTTTTTTTTTTTGAAAAGTTTGTCTACATATCAAAAACCACTTATTTTCAATGACTAAAACACATTATACTTTACAGGAAATTGTTTGGGGTCCTTTTCACTCCAAAATTGCCTAAAATACTTGATTAAATAATTTATGCATTACATTGGATATTTTGAGATCTCATTATAAATTTGTTCCATATATTGACTACAATTCAATGACAATCTATATATTCGATTCTAAAATATTTAAACAATAAAAAAAAATATAAATTAAATTCCAAAAAAAAATAATATTTTTTTTCATTGTTAAATTTGTCAAGTTTTTTCAACATTTTTTTTTTTCAAATTTAAAATGATTTGACCAACAGTATGAGTCTGGTTAATAATTGATTTTTTCATTTTTAGTATTTTTTAATTTTTGACTTTTCAAAATCTTGTCATAAAATAAATGATTTTATTGAATAAGTGAGCATAAACCAAAAATTATTTTCCAAGTTTGGAATAATTTGGATTGAAAAAATCAAATTTTCAAAGATATTATTCAAATATTTACCAATAACAAAATTTAAAAGAAAAAAAAATAGGTTTTGAAGATTATTTTATAATTTTTGAATAAGATTTAAAAGCAATTTTTAATTTTTAGATTTAGGGTTGAGTACTTGATATATTAAAAAAGTTTTATTGGTTTAATCCCAATGAAATCAATAAAATTATTTTCAATTTGTTTTTTTTTTATTTTCAATTATTTTCTATTGTTTAAATAATAGTTTTAGAAATCATTCATATCAAATTTTTAATTTTTTCCTAAAGAAATGAATTTCATTTTTCTCTGGATTTAATATTAATTAAATTTTTAATCTAAAAAAAAATGTAATTTTTTCAGTAAATATTTTCTTAATAATTTTTTTTATTATCATAAAATAAATAACGTTTTTCTTGATTGTTTTATTAATAAATCAATATTTAGAGTTTTGAATAACTATTATTATAAGGAAATTTCTTATTTAAAAAATTTAAAAAAAAATAACAGTCTTTAACGAAAATGTAAAACGGAATAATAATTATTTTTTTTCCAAAAAAAAAAAAAAAAAAACAATAACATAACTACTTTATATTTAACTAAACTCAAATTCAAAAATTTTCACACAACTAAAATGTTCCAAAGAATCACAATACAGTCAGTTTCACTTCTAAGCCACAAACTTTCAACGAAATTCAAGGTACAGAAAAATCTCGAATTAAGCCATAATTTTTGTAATTTTTATTTTTACAATTTATTTTACAAGAATCTGAATTTTGTGCCTTAATTTGAGATTTTTATTGTACATTAAATTTCTTTGAAAGTTTGTGCCTTAAAAGTGGAAATGACTGTAATTCAATTTCATTCAAATTGCAAATAATTTTGATTTTTTGAAAAATAAGAAAAAATCATTTTTTCATCTTTTAGCATTTGTTTTCATTTGATTTTTTGAATTACGTAACTGTTTAGTTTGATCAAATTTTTTTTCAACTGTTGAAATTATGTTAAAGTTGAGTTGTTCCAAATAGAGGAACTTAAATAAAATTAATTGGTAGTATCTGACCATTTGATCGATCAATATTCCTAATAGAATTTCAACAAATTTACTAATGTATTTTTTTGTTTTGCTCTTCAAAATTTTTAACACGTCCTCGATTTATTTATATTGATATTTATTTATTGTTTTGTGAGTATTGCAATTTATAAACAAGTGTTAACATTTCAATTAGCAAATGGTTCTAATTTGGTATTTCTTCTTGAATTGATTAAATGAGTTTTTCTTTTAGCAAATCAAATTTTAAGTGTGAAAAATTTTGAATTGGGGTTTATTTTGACTTTTTCTTATAAATTAAAATATTTATTAAAAACAAATAAGTAAATTAAGATATTAACACATCAATATAAATTTAAACCTTTTTAATTAAAACTATACAACAATTGGTAAATATCGTGTATTAAAATGTATATATCTCTTAGCAACCGGGATTTGCCTAAATTTCATCAAGTTTTTTAAATTAGATTTAAAATGATATTAATCTACTAATATATTAATTTTCTTATTTGTCTTTAATCCAGATTTGAATTATAATAAAAAGTCAAAATAGTTCAAAGATAAAGTAGTTAAGTTATTTATTTGTTTTTTGAAATTGAAAAAAAAAAATAATAATTATTCATTGTTACATTTTTTTTAAAGATTTTTATTTTTATTTTATTTTTTTAAATCAGAAATTTTATTACATTAATAGTAATTCAAAACTCAATACATTGATTGTTTAATAATAACCACCAAACAATTTTGCTAATTTTATGATAAAAAAAATAAATAAAAAAATAAATTACTTTGAAATTTAATTTTTTTTTTTAGAAAAAATTTCAATAAATATCGAATTAAGAGAAAAATTAAATTTATTTCTTTAGGCCAAAATTAAATTTTTAATATGATTAATATTCTAAAACTTTTATTTAAGCAATAGAAAATTACTTGAAAATCAAAAAAAAAAAAAAAATTGTAAAATAATTTCAATTTATTAAATTGGAATAAAACAAATATAAATTACTTTTTAATAGATAAAATATTTAAACCTTAATTTAAAATAAAATAAAAAATAACTTTTAAATATTATTCCAATATAATAAAATAATCTCCGAAACCAAATTTTTTTTTATTGTATTTTGTTATTAGTAAAAATTTGAATAATATATTTGCAATATTTGGATTTTTCCTTAATAAATTAATCCAGATCTTGTTAAATAAGTTCTGATATATGGTCTCTAATTCAACAATATTGTTTATTTTATGTCTAGATTTTAAAAAGTCAAAAATTAAAAAATTGTAAAAAAATAAAAAAAAAATCAATTATTAATCTGACTCGAACTATTAGCCAAATTATTTAAAATTGAAAAAAAATCTTGTTGAAAAAATTGTAAAATTTTACAATGAAAAAAAATTTGATTTTTTTTTTCTAATTTAATTTATATTTTTTTTTATTTTTAAATTATTTAGAATAAAATATAGATATTATTATTGAATAGTAATCAATAGATTAAAAACTTTTTCTATGTGATTTCAAAATATTTAATGTAATGAATAAATTATTTAAGAAGTATTTTGGGTAAAATTGGGTTACAAAGTGAACTAATATTGTCCCAATCAACTATGGTATGTTCACAGCCTTAAAAATAAGATGTTTTTGAATGTAGACAAACTTTTCAAAAAGAATAAATTTTTTTGATTTAAAAAATTACGATATAAAAATAAAAAAATCACAATAAACAAGAATAATTGATCAGATGTTGAAATGTTTTTTTATTTTAGGTGACTATATAATTTTGAATTATAAAATTTTCTTTCTAAGATAATTGCTTAATAAATTCCTTCTTTGAATCCATCATAAAAATCAAAAATGAAATTTTTATTTTAAAAGGTAAATTGTATATTTGGGGTTCTAAAGGATATATGTTGACAAATTCCCCGATATTTCAACAATAATTTCATAAGAAAAAGTGGATCTTATAAAAAATTCATTCTTTTCAAAAATAACAATAAAAATATACTAATTCGATCAGTTATTAGATCAATCGTTTTATTTTTTTGCTTTTTTTTTTTGTTTCAATTTAGAGAAACAAAGTAATTTACAATTTATAATAACAACAGAAATACCAAAAATCAAACAATAATAATTAGTTTATTTTTACATTATAATTTTTTTTCAATAATAATATTTATTTTCAAATTATTGATCTTTTATTTGATCGGTTTGTGGCTCCCTTTTCTTAATTTTTTGTTTTAGATGTTATTTTTGAAATTAATCCTTCTTTTAATAAATAAATACAAACAATAACTTGACTATTTTTGATACACACTGCTTAATAAAATTTCAATTTTTTTTTTAACAAAAATCATTTTTAGAAATTGTTCTCGAAGCAGTTTTCAAATCTTGTTGAAGCATTATATCATTAAAAAAATAATTAACTTTCATGAACAACTAAAATAATTTTCATTTCCATAATAGTGATAAAAAAAAAACATTTTTTATTATTTTTCTTTTTGTCACATTGTATAATAGTCATTGTTTTTTTAATATATATATTATTATGTGTCTATTTAGCTTTTATGTAAAAGTTCAAAATGATATTACCATTTCTGAAAATAATTAATAAATTTGTTTAATTACAAAATATATATCAAAATGAAAATCTTTTTCAACCATTGTTTTACTTATTTTTGAATGATTACTAAAGATACCCATTGCCAAAATTGTTCAAACTGGATTAATACCCATCGTATAAATCTTAAAGCCAATTTGTCATGAATATAAAATCATAGCCACAAAAAAATTCAAAAAATTCACTTTTACTACTATTCAAAATAAAAATCAAATTTGGGAAGATTTAACAGGCTTAAATTTTGGTATAATTTGTTGTTTTAAATTCTATTTTGATTCTAAGAATGATCAATCTAATTATTGTACTTTTAATTTTTTTAAAAAGCAAAAAATTAGTAAAAAAATGTTGAAAATGAGAACTTTTACTGTTATTGTATAATTACAATAGTTTTCACAATTTTTTTAGAGAATGGTTAAAAAAGAATAATAAAAATGATCAATAAATAAAAAATTTTTTTTCAACTAATTAATTTTATTTTTTACAAATATTTCAATAAAATTTAAACGAAATGAAAACGAATAAAATATGAAAAAATAAAAGTAAAAATTTTAGACATCACGAGATTAATGTATATTATATAAACACATATAATATAATTACTTAAAATATACTAATGAATGGATGAATAAAAATAATCACAATATATATATATATATATATATATATATATAGTATTATATATAAAGAAAAAGAAAAAAAAATCAAAATGCTTCTATTTATAAGATAATGCTGGGTTCATTTATAAACGGAACAATTTTTTTGGATTTTTCAGTGAGCAACAACTACAGGCATTTGGGCACCGATTGTCAAAATATTTTTCAATTTTCTTTGATAAATTAACAATAAAAAACCCAATGATTACACTCACTGCGCCTATAATATAGAGTGTTTTATAATGAGTTTTTTCAATAACTCTCTGTGCTATCATTGCCAAAGGGATTGTTAGATTTAAGCCCAGAGTGGCAACTAGTGGGCTGGTTAAAAATACTGAAAAGGTCCAAATATAATCACTAAGGAAGGAACCAATGAGGGCGTTAATAAATAGCATTCCACATATCTTTAAGGATGGCCATACAAAGGTTTCGAGCCCAGTCCATTGGAAAATAAAAAATAATGGCCAATAGTAAAATAAACTAACGAGCCCCATTATCGAGAGAAACATCGGTGGTTTAAATTTAGATGTATCTGTTAACAATTTAAAAATGGTTACAGGATAAAATCCATAACAAGCCGAAGAAACAAGAGTGATGATATCACCATATATCGTTGATTTCCCTTCTGTGTTTATATCACTATATGCAACAAAGATCACTCCGACGAAGCATAAGCAAACTGAGAGAAATTTTAATGGTGAAAATTTTTCTGTTTTCAAAATAATTCCTAAAAATAAGGTAAAAAATCCAGTGGTATTAGAAAAAATGGTATTACTAGAAACGCTTGTGTAGGATAAACTTAAATTAAAAAAATAATTAGCAAAAAACCAAATAGGGGATACAATCATTGCGATTTTTATTAATTTGGCTACAGTATATACTTCGTTAGTGTTTTCAATTTCTTGTCGGTTTTCTTCTTGTAAAAGTGGTTTTGTGTCATTTTTTTGAAAATCCTCATTTAATAAATTCTCTTTATTTTCTTCTATTTCATTTTCATTTTCATTTTCATTTTCATTTTCATTTTCGTTTCCCGATTCATTTTCGTTTTCAGATCCATTAATATTTTCATTATTTTTGTTTTCATTTTCTTTTTTATGTAAATTTTCTTGAATGTCATTAGTGTTATCTGAATCATTTAGTAATTTTAAAGTATTAATAGAAATAAGAGCATTTTTGTTGAAGTTACTTTTTTTAATCTCGCTTTTTTTTGGTTTGTATCTGCAGAGAAATACTGATTTAATTGACCTAAATACTGAAGAAAAACTATTTTAATAATATGAAATAATGTTTTTTTATTTTTTAAAAGATTTAGTATTTTAATTAGTAATCAAAAAGTCTGAATTTAAAGATATGGTGAATTTCTCGAAAAAATAATTTTTTAGAGCTCTTTTACATAGTCAATTATTAATGCATTAAAAATATTTGATTTGAAAGAAACTGATTTCAAAAATATTGATACTTGGATTAATATAAAAAAAATCACAGAAATATTATTAATCAACCAACATTCCCAAAAACTTATTTATAAAACCGAGTAAAAAATTGATCCAGTAAGAATCACAATATACAAAAAATTTTTTAGGCTTTTATAAATTAATTTATCTTCTTCATTATGATGAATTAATTAATTATCTACCTTTTAGAGAAAAAGAATTTGAAAATATCAACTAAAAAGCCTAAAATATTTTAAAGAATTAGAAATCAATTGAGAAATTGGGAAGATATCTCAAAATTAGTCAGTTTCTAGATAACTTTGGGTAAAACCATCCTACGTGTACTGAAAATCATCAATGACATTATTAAAAATAAAATCTTTTCCAAATGGTTTGGATAGACATATATACAGATGGGGGGGAGAAGTGATAGATTCCAAAATATACCCATGCTGTTGCAAAAAAAATTGAAGATATTGATCACTTCCGATGGGTCTGTAAAAAAGATAGGAAAAAAACCAGAAAACAATGGGGGGAAGTAACTCAAGAAAATTAAAGATTTGGATTTTAACATTGCCTCTAAAGAAAATACAGATGAATTGTTGAGGAAAATGAACAGAAAAGAATTTTATCATATCACCATAGAATATTTCCTGATTTAATAAGCATAACCTAGCGTGTTATAAGGTAAAAAGTCATCTCAAATCTAAATGATCTGGATCGAATAATGGCATAAATTCATCTCAATTCCACAATAATTCTTCATTTTTCTTCTTGTCTATTTTTATTTTTCATTTTTTTTTAATTCAACCTTATTTTTTTTTTAAGCCCCTTTAATTCAGCCTTGTTTTAGAAAATTAATTTAAGTTTAAAATGCTTTTAATTACTGTGATTCTTTAATCTTTGAATTCGAAGCTACGAATTTAGTAACTTCAAAATTCTCTCTTTAATAGATTAAGTGTTTTCTTTAAACATTTAACCTAAAAAATAAACTCGAAAACTCTAAAAATAGATAGGCCATGTTTTCCCCTGTGTATTGAAAAGATTAAAAAAGTGATAAAAAAAAAATTTCAGAATATTTAAAACAGTGAGTAACAAGAATTTTAAAGGGTGTAACCCAAACAGTTTTCTTCATCGTTGTATGCAGTTTATTGAACTTTTCTTTCTCGCTTTTTTATACAGTCATAAATTTAAAAAAAAAAAATGTTTTTCTAAAAATCAGTATCAAATTTCTTTGAAATTGCGAGTTCTGCTTTAAAGCAAATTTAAATTTGTGATGTTCCGATTTGGTACTGTTATTTTTTTTTGGTTCTTTTGAAATTTATTTTGCTCTTTATTAGGATTTTTGCTTATTAAAAGCATATATATATATATATATATATATATATTAATCACACATTAGTAAATTGAAAACATTTTCTTAGCCTCTTCTAATTTAGGAATAAATACAAGAAAACAAAATAAATACACTTCTTGGTTGAAGTCAAAAAGATTCTTTTTGTTTTCTTTGTCAAAATAATTTAAAAAATTTTCATTGGTAAATTACCATTGAGGAAAAAAGTGAATCCAATTTTTAATTGCCGGCATTAATAGAACCTGAAAATGAAAATTAAAATCAATGAAAAAAAGAAAAAATAAATGATTAAACACAAAATGGTGAAATTAAGCACAATAATAGTTTTTTTAATACTATCTTTTGAATAAGGGTTTTTCTTTGGTTTATCTATCAATAAAAATTTGTTAAAAAACTTTAACTATTTTTGAGATCTCCAAAACTTATCTCTTACAATTCAAATAAAAAAGTAGATCTAAACTGGTTTTGTTGGTTTTATTCATAATAATATAATGAATCATTCTTTGAAATTGATTTGTTTCTTCTTTTAATTAATTTTAGTTTTCAGTTTCGGTTTCTATTAATATTTACAGTTAAAAATCGTATTGAACTTTTTTTTTTCACACTCTCAAGAAATAATTTCTCACTTTTTAATAACTTTACTGTTAATAAGCATATATTGATTAATAAGAAATCTTTGATCAAAAATTATTTTTAAAAAGATATTTTACAATTTAAGTTGAAAAATCCAATTTTTCAGGTTCTATCATGAGTTTTTTCAAATTTGATAGTTAAAAATAAAAAAATTTTTCTTCACAGTTTAGATATAATTTTATTCTCTATCAAACGAATTTTAAATTTAATAAATATCTTTCAAATATGTAATTAATTATTTGGATTATTTGAGAATTATTTATTGATTGAAATTTGGAATAATATGTTTTTTTAATTCTGGAAAACCGCCGTTAGCTTTTTTTTAATTTGAAAAATAAAAAGAAAATTTTTGAAATTTTCTTTTAATTTCTTAGATTAAAAAAAAGCTAGGCACTCTACGGACACTTCCATTAGGTTTTTTTTAATTTTTGAAATAATATTATTTTCCAATTGAAAAATGAAAATTTTTAGTTCAAATTCTCCAAAATATTTTTTTATGAATAATTAGTTGAAAACCCCTAAAATATTTAACTAATCGTTAAGAAATGATATTTTTAGGCATTTAATTAAACAACCTTATTGTTCTCTAAGAAAAAATTTTTACTCTTTTAATTTGATTGTAACAGTAATAATTAATATACATTTTGGAAATTGAAATAAAAATTTTCATTTATTAATTGGAAAATAACAGTAAACCGAAAATTTCTTAAATTTTCAGTTTATTCCAAAAAGTAAAAAAAAAAACGCCGTTAGCTTTTCCAGGATTCAAAAGAATAGAGGAAAATCAAAGGTTTTACTCTATTCTTTTATCAGGGAAATCTAGGATTCAAAATATTGATCATCAGTTATTTTATTTCCATATTTCAGTTTTCTTAGGCAAACAGAGTGTTTTTAAAGACATTAGTTACTATTTGTGGGAAAAATAAATCGAACAAAATTTTCAGACAGCTTTCCACAAAAATTGATTTTAATAGATCAAATTAAAATTTAAACTTTTTAAATTTCGCAAATCAGTTATATTACTGATTTTCCCTTTTAGAATAGGTTAATTTTAATGGTTTGTTTTATTCCTTTGGTGATGTGTTTTTTTTGGAAAGCTGAATGAAAATTTTGATCTTTTTCTTTTCCAATTAACTGTATTGTCTATTAAAGCAAATCCCCTAAAGCCGAATTAAACAAAAATTCATTTTTCCAAGGGATTTAAAAATTATTACCTCTCCAAAATACACCAATTTTTCTGGATCATGAGTTTTCAAAATCGTAGACTCCAATCAACAACAAATGCAATTGCCCCAAGAATAGGACGTTCTGGAATGTTGGTTAGATTGTGAATAAACTTTATTATTTATGCAGAAATGTTAATTCAAGTATTTGCTGTATCCAACTTGAAATTTTCAATTTTTATTTTTTTACATACGATCTAATGGCAAAATGAAATTAAAAGCAAAAATTATTTTGAAAGGAAACCATCGAAAAGTCAAGCCTTTGTATTCAAGCGTGATCTTCAAAAAAGAAAAGAAGAGAAAAAACTGTTGATTGAAAATGCATACCATCCACGTTCAATTTTCCAAGAAGGGATCAATATAAACCCAAACAACGGAACCGAAAACAAAACTGTATTAAAGTATGTTAAAAAAAATGGTTTGTTATAGTCTATGTCTGTGTACAGATAGCTCATCAGCATTGAAGAGGTGACCCAGAAAATTACAACCAATAAAATACAAAAGATCCCCAACATGTAACGTAGTCGTTTTTTGTGCCTGCTTTGCTGTTGTGTGTTTATTTCGTTCTTTGTTATGGTTTTTAATTCTGTTTCTTTGGAATCATTGTCTTCAGAAGATGTGGATTCCAAATAAAGATTCTCCATAAAAATACCTTTTCAAGATTAAAAAAAATGATTAAATTTTTGTTTCACTTTTTGATAAAATATTTATAGTCAGGTTTGTGTTGAATTGTTTATTATTTTATTTTACCTTTTCTTAAATGTTTGTTGGGTTTTGTAAGTAATCAAAAATGTTATTAAAGAGTCAGACACTTAATTTGAAAAAATTTTTTTACAGAATTTTTAAAAAGCATTAACTTGACATTTTTGAGAAAAACAGAAAACTCTTGAAGACGCATAATTCATAAAGTAAACTCTTTTGTTCAATTCTTTTTACATTCAAACCCAAAAAGTTTGGTATAATTGCATTTTGTTTGTCTTTTTTATTTCATAATAAACATTTTCGAATAATGAATTTTTTGAGACTTTTTTGAGTAATTTTTACAGTTTTTCTTCTTTTTTCAAATTGAGAAAATTATCAACAGTTTAATATTCGTTGAGAACATCGGTGGTGATTACCAGTTTAATTGACCTTCGTCTAGTTTACAAATACTAAATGAATTGAAAAGGATCCAAGATTTTTTATTTTTTTCTTTTTTGATAAAACATTGTAAAAGTCGAATGTGCCGATTCAAAAAATATAATTTTTTTGTGAAAGCAGAAAGCAAGATCACAAAGTACCAATTACTTTTATATCTTTTATCAATTAGTTTCTGATTTTTAAATGTTTTTTTTCTCCAAAATACAAGGAAAATAAATTTTTGGTTCTTTCAAAAAAAAAATTATTGCTTATATGGTAAAAATTATTTTGAACCAAGTTCTCAAGGGGTGATTTCCTTTTTTAATGAAAACACTTTATTTAAAGACTGAAGAAATTCTCATCTTTTCCTTTTGAAAATAGAATTATTTCTTATCTCGATTGATATTTTCCAGAAGAAATGGTAAAAACATTTGAGATAATTTGCTTTTTGATTTTCTTTTATAAAGAGAAAAAGTTTTCAAGAAATAGATTGTAATTACCGGTATTTATTTGTTTGGTTGATATTTTTTTTAATACTAATAGTGGTCTTTATTATGTGAGCAAAGAATCACTAATAAAAATAATATTTTATAATGAAGAAAAAGATAATCTTCTAAAGTTTACTCTGCTTTAGATTTTAAAGTCCACTTTTTTCGAATAATAAAAATCATTTAAAATTTTTATTGTTAGGGTTTTATATAATTTTGGGGCATAAAAGTGTTATCTTTTGGTACTTGTATCAGAGATTAAATTTTCTTCTTTTAGATTTGTTTTTTTCTCTTATGTGTGGCTATAAAATGTTAATACTTTTATTATTTTTCTGAAATCCACAAAAACAAAAAAAGGAGAAATAATATTTACGAATCTCAATCTAGCCGAACTTAATCCTAAGAATATTTTTTTTTTTTTTTTGAGGGGGTGGATGGTTAATAATTTTCCATAGAATATGTATAAAAAGTGATGCATTACTATTTCAAGTTTTTTTTTTTACCAAATTTGTCATTTTTCCAAAAACAAAAAACTTTTAAAATGTGTCGATAACGGAAGGGGACCCAACGAAACTAGATTTTTTAATCCCAAAAAAAAAAAAAAAAAACCATTTAATAAACGAATAAAACTATTTGGGGTTTGTTTTTTTTTTATTTGATTTCGGAAAAATATTTTCTATTTTTGAATTTCTGTTTCAACAACAAATATTTTTATTCTTTTATTAAATTATTTTTTCTTTGCTATTAGGAGTATCTAATTGTTTAACTTATAACATCTGTCTTGTGGGTGCCTAGAAAATTTGTATTGTTTGTAAAAAACACTTGAAAGAGTAATACATCACTTTTTGTACCTTTTAGTTAATTTACCTATTGTTCAAAAAAAAAAAAATAATAGTATATGATTGATATCTTGAAAATTATATTTTTTTTTTTTTTGAAATTATGGCGAAGACTTATGAAATTAATTAGTTTTAATACAATAGATATTGTAAATATGTGGTTTCTTTTTTTTTTCATGCAAAAAATTATTACAAGTTTTGTTATAAATCCAAAAAAAAAAAAAAAAAAAAGTCTAGAGTTATTTCTACTTTTAAGTAACAATTTTTTTAATTAAATTAAGTTAAAAAAAATTCCTATTTCGGGCATATTTTTCTAGAATTTATTTATATAAATTATTTTGCTTGAATTTAAATTTTACCATTATTTTTGGAAATATTTTTACTTCTTAAATTTTGATGGTAGTTTTTTGCGTAAATGTGGAACGAAACTAGATTTCAATATTCTTGAATCGTTTGATGATCCTAATGGATTTTTTTAGATGTTTTATTCAAGTATTTTTATCATAAAAGTATTTTTAGATCAGCATAATTTTTAGATCAGCATAATTTTTTCTAATTTTTCAATTTTTTTTTTTTTTAAACTTTTTTTTGCAAAAGATCGTGTCGAAAACAAAAAGATCTTCTAAAATACAAATAAATATTAATAAAATTGAAAATCTATAATGTCTTTTAAAAGGAATTTAATTATTGTCAAATAATATTCTTGTTAAACTTTTTTTGGGCTGAAAAGAAATAATACAGAATCCATAATGTTCATTTAAAAAATTATGTTTCATTTTTTTGGATATTTTTGGTTTTATTTATTTTTTAATTTTTAAAATATCTTTTTATATATATATTTTAGATGATTTAAAAGTGAATTAAAAATCTGATTTAAATATTTGATGATCTTGAATGCTAAATTATGATTATATTTTTTTTGATTTATTATTTCAGGCGGGTTACAATTTTTGAAATTGTGTTTAGTCGTGTTTTTTTATGAATGATTAAGTTGGTGTGTTATTAATATATATATATATATATATATATATATATATATATATATATATATATATATATCACAGGTAGTACGTGTTTTCGTTTGAAAACGGCGAAAGATTAATAAAATCGCGTTTTTTCGTTTTTTTTTATATATATTTTTCGTTTCATTTTTTGTTTTTTGAAAAAGTCCTCGAATTCTTTTGAAATCATATTTTTCGTTTCTGGGATGTGAAAAAACGCAAACGAAAAAACTTAAAAAAAGTGAAAACAAAATAACTATTAAAACACAGAAATGGTATATTTGTCTTTAAAGTGTTGGAAAAAATGAAATTTGTGATTTCCCATTTAAGTATGAATTTTTGGTTAAAAACATCATGAAAATAGTTTACTTGTATATTTTAAAAAGGGAAAAATCTTAAAAAGTATGTTTTCCGTTTAAAATCCTTCAAAATTATAAACACTTTAACACTGGGAAATAGAATTAATTATTTTAAAAAAATACTACTAGATGGTGAAGAAAAGTGCTCAAAATTTAACTTTTTTAAGATTTCCAAGTAGATCAGATCACCCATTTTTTTGAATTGTAATTACACCCTACTATAATATTTTATTGTTGATCACATTAAAAACATTAAAAATTATTAACTTAAATTTTTTTTTTCAAAATTATTAATTTGAAAAATGCGATCAGTATTTTTTTTTCATCATATGAATACTCTTCAACTTATGAGCAATAAAATTTCATTAATTTTTTTTTTTCGTTAAAAATAAAACCAGTTTTATCCAGTTTTTTTGCATAGTCCATTATCACATTTCTTGTTTCTATACAGTTATTTCCTAACTAATCCTTTATGATGTTTTGCTATAATAATAATTTAATTTTTTTATTATTTTTTAACAAAATTTTTTTGTTACTTTTATGTACAAAATTACTAATTCTACATTGTCAAAAATATTTCTACGTTAAATGACGAAAAAAAAATCAAAGAAAGTGTTAACATAAGTAAAAATACCTTTCACCTTTTAAATTACCTTTTAGAACTAAATATTATTTCTTTTAAAATTAACAATTTTATAAGTATTTATTTACTTTCACATAACAAGGGGGAATTGAAGAACCAACAAAGATAAAACTAAAATACTCAGTATAGGTTAAAAGAAGGTAAAAATTCAAGTATCTGGGAAATTTGATTAAAAATCATAGTATTTAATTGATTTTTTTATTTGTTGATATTTTTATTTTTTTTTTGTGATCGATCATAAATTTTATTTTTAATAGTAATTTTAACATCTAAATATATTTAATTACTTCAAAAATTTTTAATAATTACTTTATTGATTACAAGCCACAATATATACCTACAATAAAATATTCTTTTGATTATTTAAATTATTTTTCTCTTTTATTTATTGATTTTTTTTGGTTTCAATTAAGAAGTATTTTTTTAGATATACTAAAACTAATGAAGATATCTTTGATAAGTACAAATTTTTGAAAAAAGTTCTTTAAACTACATGGTCGAAACGAAGAGGATTTCCACTTCTTTTTTTATTTTTTTGGTGAATAAAAATTTCCGATATATATATATATATATCAGAGGAACGAATTACACGCGTCGCTCACGCGTGCGCAAACGCATTTAATGATATCAAAAAAATCGTCATACACAAGTATAAATTGAAAAAAATCAAAATTTTAAATATAGGATCTCTGGACGAATTATTCATTTTTATAACATCCAATTTATCTTAAAAATTGATTTTTCAAGTTTAGAGTGCTTTATCTCCTCTAGTTTAGAAATTATTCCGTATTTTCGATTTTTCATCAAAAAAAAATTTTTTTTTTGAAATTTAGAATTTTTACTTTCTAAAAAAGGTCCAATTTTACACAAAAATAAAATTTTTTTAACGTTTTTAAGAAAATCTTACTAGGGTATTTTTTGATCAAAAATATGATTTTGGTGAAAAAAATTGAAAAAATTAAGGTTTAAAAAAAAAATTTTTTTTGAAAATTTTTTTACTACTCTTTTGATTTTCCCATATTTTTTTTTACTCCAATATTATATAAGTAATATATTTGAAAATAAAAAAGTTATAAAATTTTTAAATTTGAAAAATTTTTTTTTTAGATCAAAAAAAAAATTTTTTTTTATTTTTTTTCGCTTTGATCCAAGTTAAATATAAAAATTCATATGTTTAACTATATATTAGTTGTAAAAATGCTATATTAAAATATTTTTAATATAGACAAAAAATTTTTTTCAAAAATTTTTTATTTTGATTTTTTTTGTCACGTTTTTAAATTTAAACTTTATGAGAGTTAGAGGTTTCCAAATTATTTTGTATTTAAAATGGGCGTTTTTGACTTTTTTCAAAATTGAAAATTTTAAAAAATGTATATAAAAAAATTTTTTTAAATTTTTTTAAAATGTAGTAAAAATAGGTCAATTTTTAAAAAAAAATTATTTTTTTAAACATCTCAAAAAAATGGTTTTTATTTTTATTCTCACTGAAAAACAACGTTTAAAAAAAAATTTTTTTTTAATATTAAAACTCGAGTAAAATTTCATTTTTTTCTAATTTATCAGAAAAAAATTCACATTACAAATATTTTGAAAAAAAAAAATTATTAGAACTCAACTTATTTTATCTTAAAAATCATTTTTTCAAATTTTTGATAGAATAATCACTAGAAAAATAAAAAAAAAATGCTAAAAAATTAAAAACAAATTTTTACTAGTGTTTCCTATTAAAATGAATTTTTTCAAAATAAAAAATTTTTTAGGTTTTTTTCAATTTAATTTTAATTTGTTAATTTTTTTACAATGAAAAAAAAAATTACAATGAAAAAAAAAATTATTTTTTTTCATCTTGAAAAACTTAGAGTTTTTTTTTTTTCAAAAAAAAATATATAATAGAAAATTACTCAATTAAAAATTCAATTCGATTATCTTCAAATTTTGATAATTTTAAAATATCCAATAATTACTCATTAGCTCAGCGTTAGAGCACCGAGATCTCAAAATTCGAAAAGTGTTTAACCGGGGTTCGATTCCTGATTAGATCAATTAAATTAATAGTTTTTTTTTTTTATTTTTTTTTTAAAATTTTTATATATAATTTGATCAATTAAAGTATATATGTTTGCTACCTGAATTTACCTTTAAAACTTTTCAAATTTTTTTTTTGAAAAATACAAATCCTCTTTAGGTACCAAAATTCGGATAAATGCTGGTAAATAAGTAGTTTTTTCCGTGTGTGGAGTAGAAGATTTTAAATTATTTATATATACTAAAACCTACAATTAAAAAAAAAATTTTTTTTAAAATTCATTTTAACCTTTAGGGAACACTATTTAAAAAATAAAAACAATCTCAATTTTTCATTTTTTGGGGCTCTTGCATTTTTCGAGTAATTGCCCAAAATAGCTGTGAAAAATTCTATTAAAAAATTTGAATATAAAAATCGATTTTGGGCAATATCTCGAAAACTAGATGCCCTAGAGACTTCTAAACACCAAAAATCGAAATTTAAGAAAATTTTGAATTTGTTGAGCAATAAAAAAATTTTGATCTCAGTTTTATATTTACTCTTGTGTAGTGAATATTGAAGGCCATCCATTATTACCTCGAGGAAGTGTTTGTAGTTTTTGATTAGTACTTCATGTTTTAAATAAGATTTGAAGGTAGAAAAGACACCAACATTTAAAGGTTGTAAATAATGGGTTGAAATTGGTGGTAGGAAGGGATAATTAATATTTGCATTTTTCAGGATTTCAAAAACTGTTTCATCCTTATGGGTACTGGAATTGTCCATAATTAGAAGAGCCTGTTTGTTTCTACCAAATATTTCCCTTTTTTGATTTACATTTGGGATAAAAATTTTTATAACCCAATTTTTAAAAGTTACTTTTGTTTGAAATCCGGATGAAGAAGAAGGGAAAGAGAGTTTGAATGGATGTTCTTCATATAGTAGGGATTGTTCAACTGTTCTTCTTCTATCGAGTATCAGTGTTTGAATAGGTAAACCGTCATTACTTATGCAAACCACTGCAGTGATATGAAAATTTGATTTTGGAATTAATCGAATTGGGTTTTTTATTTCCGGTCCAGAAATGACAATTAACTGCTGTCTATCTGTGACATTAAAAACAGCAGTTTCGTCCATATTATAAATTAGACCTTCTTTGTACTGAAGTGTTTGAATTAGACTCTGTAGAGAGAGAAAATAATTTTTTAATTTATTTGCTGAAATTTTTGGTTTTTCCTCAATTTTTGTTAAGCATTTCCCTTTATTTAATTTCATGGCTTTAACCCAATTATGGATTAAACATTTTGATTGAATTAAACTCTTCTCATTAACCACTTCATGATTTTGTATTCTTCTTACTCGAATTATTTCATTCGCATGAAATAAAACTTCTTTTAGTGTTGGTGATTTTAGAGTTGAATTTTTAAAAGAAATCCATTTTTTTAATTCATTTGACTCTTCGACCCTGAGTTTTTTCGACCTCCCATTATGACCAATAACTCTATTTGAATTTAATGCTTATAATCCCCTTTCCAATGATTGATAGGTCACACTATATTTCTTGATAATGTCCACCTTTCTAAAATTTAAATTACAGTCAGTTTCACTTTTAAGGCACAAACTTTTAACGAAATTTAAAACATAAAAAAATCTCAAATTAAGGCACAAAATTCAAATTCTAGTAAAATAAATTGTAAAAAAAAAAATTACAAATGTTGTGCCTTAATTTGAGATTTTTTTGTGCCTTAAATTTCGTTGAAAGTTTGTGCCTTAAAAGTGAAACTGGCTGTATTTGACTCCGAGCATTTTTTATAGGTTAGAACGGCTTTTTTGAGATTGTTGTTTTCTGTTCTAATCTCATTTAATCCAGAGACATTTAATTGATTTAAAGTGGAGTTATTCATCAAATGACAAACAAATAAAAAACAAAATAATATTGCGAAAAAATAAAATAAAATTTCGCAATTTCCGGGTTTCAGAAATTTCCGGGTTTTAGATTTGACAGTTAAAAATGTCGAAAACACTAATTTTGAAAAAAAGGTGACAAAAGAATTGTTTGAAATCAATTTTGTAAAAAAATAAATAAAAAAAATGAAATTATTATTGTTAACTAGAGTTAATAAAGTAATTCCTTCAGGAAATAACTGTTAAGAAATGAGTAAATATGATAATGATTAAGTAAAAAAATAGGGTAAAAATGACTTTATACTATCAAAAAAAATTTCATATTATTGTCTTGTTCAAAAGTTGTAGTAGATTTCATATAAAGAAAAAAATTACTGATCACATTTTCTAAATTAGTAATTGTGAAAAAAAATTTTTTTTTATAATAAAGATTTTTAATATTTTTTGAGATCAATAAAAAATATTATAAGGGGTGAGTGTAATCACAATGTAAAAAATTTGGATAAGCAGATCTAATTTTTAATTTTGAAAAATTGAAAATTTGATTTACCACTCTTCCTCAAATTGTAATTTATTTAAATTAAGATAATTTTTTAACCCGGTGTTTAAGGTTTATACAATTTACAAGGGTTTTAAACCGAACTTCACTTTGTATTATTTTGACGTTTTAAAAATCAAAAATAGAAAATTAAAGTGTTTTACTGGCTTTTAAAACCAAAGCCTCCCACTTAAATGAGAAACAACAAATTAAAATTGTTTTCTAGCGCATTTGAGATAATTGCCTCCTAGCTGTATATCGTTGGTGTTTTTTTCACTGTTTTTAAGTTTTTTCATATCGGTTTTTTCACATCTCAGAAACGAAAGGTCTGATTTCAAAAGAATTCAGGGACTTTTTCAAAAAACAAAAAACGAAAACAACGAATGGAACGAAAAAACATGTAAAAAATTCGAAAAAACGCGATTTTATAAGTCTTCCATCGTTTTAAAACGAAAAGGCGTAATACCTGTGATATGTATATATGTGTGTGTGTGTGTGTGTGTGTGTGTGTGTGTGTGTGTGTGTGTGTGTGTGTGTGTGTGTGTGTGTGTGTGTGTGTGTGTGTGTGTGTGTGTGTGTGTGTGTGTGTGTGTGTGTGTGTGTGTGTGTTTGTGTGTGTGTGTATGTATGTAAGCACAATTCCATAATTGGATGCTAACTTTTTTCTTAACGTTATTTTCTTTTTTCATTTATCATTTAAAAAATACAGTCAGTTTCACTTTTAAGGTACAAACTTTCAACGAAATTTCAGGAACAAAAAAATATCAAATTAAGGCACAAAATTTGTAATTTTTTTTTCTAACAATTTATTTTACTAGTATCTGAATTTTGTGCCTTAATTTGAGATTTTTATTGTGCTTTAAATTTCGTTGAAAGTTTGTGCCTTAAAAGTGGAACTTGTTGTTCTTTGATTACATGATATTTTTATTTATTAATTTTTGTTGGTAATAATCTCTAAACACTTTTGAAAAATACATTATGATTCAAAAAAAAAAAAAAAAACAATTAACCAATTTTTTTATGGTAAGAAATCTGTCCCTATTTTTGAATTTTTGCTTGTTTTTATTCAATACGAATGGTTTATTTTTCGTTTTTATTTAATCCGTTATTCTGTGTATTTCATAAGCTATTCAATAAATAAAATAAAATAAAAAAAAAAATAGCTATTTAAACGAAATAATCACATCATTGTGTATTCTTGGATTTTAGATGAAAATGTTGAATAACTTCTAAAAAGCCAAACATGTGTATTATTTTTGTTAGGGAAAAATTAATTTTCAAAGGGTTCTAAACCTTTAACCAAAAAAAAAAAAAAAAAAAAAAATGAAAATAATAATATTAATTATAAATAGACAAAATTTGCAAAAAGGGCGAATTTGTATTAAGAAATAAAAAGGGTTTATTTTTTAAAAATTTTCAGATAAACCTTGAAATGGTGTAAAAACATTTTTTACAAATAAATCAGTCCTCTTTCTTTTTTTTTTTTTGAGATGATCTTGAAAAAATTATTTATTATTTCAAAAAAAATTATAAAGTTATTGAAAATCTTAGATTGTGGTATTTCTTTTGAAAGAAAATTTATTAAATATAGAGACAAAGAATAATCAAAATATCAAATTACAATACAACCAACTCTTCTTTGAAGCACAAACTTTCAACAACAATTAAGAAACAAAAAAAAAACTCTAATTAAGGCACAAACTTCCTATTTTTTTTTTTTTTACAAATTATTTTATTTGTATCAGAATTTTGTACATTATTTGGAAATTTATTGTGCCTTCATTTTCAATAAAAGTTTGTTTTAAATGTGGATATTTGTTGTATTATGAAAATAAATTTACTTCGCACTTCTTCTTAAAAAATAAAAACCAATGAACAATGAATAAATGAAATATTAGACTCACCTCTAATTATCTTTTATTTAATTATTTTTTTCACTTAAATTCAAATAGTAAAATATTAGTAAAATTCATCCTTTGATATATATTTTTTTTAATCAATTTTTACAAAGCCAGAAATTGAGGGAAACAATATATTGTTTAAAAAATTATTATCCTGTTCCATTACAAGTATTGTTGTTGAATTTCATATACTTGAGGATTAATAGTGGTGTTTGAAAATTAAATTGAAAAGGTTTTTATTTCCAATTTCCTTTTACAAATAATGTCAAAAATTACATACCTACTTGTTTGAGTACTCTATTGAAAAAAGTTGATTGAAAATGAAATTGCATATTCTTTCCCATTTATAATTCAAAAATCAGTAATTATTTTCTGATCTGATCAATTCTTTTGTTGATCAATGATTGTTTAACAAACAAAAGGAGCCTTAATGGTAAATTCAGTGTTGAGAAATCCTTAGAACACACATTTCCAAAATAGTTAAAAAAATAATTTATTTAGTTTCTATCCGTTACATTGTAAAATTCACAATTCCAAGAGTTAAATTGGTTTTTAATTGAATCATAAAAATTTGTTACTATTATTAAAGAAAAAAATCAAGAAAATCATGTAATTATCATTTATTTTTTTCCTTTTTAACTCTCAAAATAGTTCTTTCAACCAAAATAAAAAAAATTTGTGATTCAAGTAAATGTAAAACATGAAAACTACCCAACACGTTCTCCCTTTCCCTTCAAGATGAATTTCCAGAAAAAATACACCACTTAAACAAGTTATTCAGACATTTTAGGATTCTGATCGTTGAATTCAAAAATCGACTTTTCCAAAACTAACTTGTCACGTTAAACAATGAAAACAAATATAAATTCAAGAAGAAAAGTAAAGTAATCATCTTTTTCACCAACTACACTTCTTACTTCTTTTCCTAAATTCCTTTTTTTTCAAGATACTGCTTATTGCAAAATAAAGAGATCAAAATTTCCATTCAACTTTCCAAAAAAAAGCATAAAACCCAAACAAGAATAAATCAAATCACCAAGATTTTTAAAAGTAACAAATCTGGACAGAAACAAGATTTATGGAATTGGGTAGTTTAATTTTGACTTGCTTGATCCTTTAACAATTTTTTTGGAAGTCTAAAGGAATATTTTGTTCAATTTATTTTTTATCATAGAGAAACCTTTTTCACAGATTCATGTTGTGCAGAAAAAGTTAAAGAAATTCTTCAAAACAATTGTTTTATTTTTACACATTTTGAAAGGAAAACACACCAATTTGAACAAACAGACTTCTTTTTTAAGCTTTTCATTCAAAACAAAAAAAAATAAGCAATCAATTGAGTTGAACAAGAGTCTTGATTTAAAGAATCCAATTTTTAAGATCAAAAAATAACAAAGTTAGACCCTCTTGAACCCATTCAGATCATCCTAAAAGTAATTCAATTAAAATCCCATGGTGACTCAAGAGTTATTTTGCACACTTTGAAATGAAAATATACAATAAAAGATCTTTTCTTTCGTGACAATTGAACAACTTTTGGAAAAGAAAAATAAAAAAACTATTTTGGAAAATGAAAAAGCCGTTTTGGAAAAGATTTTGAACTTTTTTTCAATTAGTCTTATCACTAATCCTGGTTTTCATTGAGGTGTTGGGAAACTGTTCGAACAAAAATGTTTCTTGGTTCAAAGAAGTGAAAACAATTTACCAACTTATTTTTTGTTTATCCGTCAAAAACAAATTAATAATTAAGAAAAGATGGAAACTCTCTTTTAAAAAGTTAAGCACAAAATGATCTAGTCTGAGATTGAAAGACTTTTTTTAACAATTGTGGAACAAATAATTTTAAATTAAAAATATCTTGGCTTAAAATAGAAATTTTAGCATTTAATTCATAAAATTGTTTAGTATAATAGTCTAACAATAGGAAATTGTTTTCATTTTTATCGTATCTCCAAAAACATAAAAATAAATTCTGGAAAAACCAAAATTCAAAAATAATCCAATAATTTCACGATTTAAAAAATGAACAATATTCTAATTTGTATTTTTTGTTAAAAAAACAGGGGGTAGGATAATATTTCACAAAACAAAATAAATACGATATATTAATAACAACAATACAAACAAAAATGAAAAATTTACTAAACTTGACAAAATAAAACAATCTTGATTTTTTTTTCTTGTTTTTTCATAATTTCTTTTTTACTTTTGATCACAAAAACAACTAAATTCAAAAAAAAAAAAAAAATAGATTTGAAAATTACTTTCGATGAACAAGTTTGCATTAAAATTAAAAAGAAGACAAAGTCGTTATAAACAGAAAAAAACACAATCTACTTCAAGGGAACGTAGGTTAGTTCTAAATATGAATTTGTCGAGGATACGTCGAGATCAATTATTAACAAGCAAACGAAATATTACCTTTAATAACAATACTAGCCCAAGTCTAACTTCAATGACAGACAACAACGAAAGTATTTCTGTAGGTTTTTAATTTCTTTTTTAAATTCTTTTTATCAACTGAAAGGCAACATTAAAAAAAAATATTGGTTCTTTTCAAACATCTGTTTGGTAAAAACAATAAAAAAACACAAAAAATCAAAAAAAACACCAAAAAAACACAAAAAAAAACACAAAAAAAAACACAAAAAACACAAAAAAACACAAAAAAAAATAAAAAAAACAACACAAAAGGAAAACGAAATCCAGGAAGTTATTAGATCTGTGTTAAATGGTGACGATTTTGAAAGGGAGTATGCTTTGTCAACCTTAAAAGACTATTTTTCTGTTAACACCATCTGTAATGAAGATCTTATGACTAATGTTGTAAATTTATTATTTGAAATCGTTTCTCAGAAACAAAAATACCCAAATTTACAAATTGAATCTTTGCATTTAATTGCAAATTTAAGTTGTGGAACCTTTGAGCAAACGGAGCCGTTAATAAATAGTGGCATTGTGAGGTACTTGCTTAATTATTTAACTTGTGACGAAGTGGAATATTTAGAAATTGCCTTACTGACGATTGGGAACTTGTTGCAAGACTCGATCGATTTAAAAGATGAATTTTTAACAAAAGGCTTTTTCTTGAAAGTGCTGAACATTTACAGCCTAAACTACCCCTCCAAAATATATAAGGTCGCGACTTGGATCTTGACGACCTTATGCCAAGGATCGCTTTGCAGAAAGGTTGAAACCTATTCACCAATAATCGAAGTTTTAACCGAACTGTTAACCGAAACGAGCAGGCACCTTATTAGATCAGCGTGCTCCGGTTTGGCATCTCTTTGTGACAAAAAAGTTTTATTTTCTTACTTTTGTAAATACCACACCTTTGAAAGGCTATTAAATTTATTAAATAGCAACAGAATTTCGAGCAAAAATTATAAAACAAAGCAAATTGTCTTGTTTGCGCTTTCACAATTAATTAAAAGCTCTTCTCGTAATTTTGTAATCAAAGAATTATTTTCCGAGTTTCAAATAATAGATACTTTAAATAATCTGTTTGATCGTTCAAACAACCCAAAACTCTTTATATCCGATCTTTTGCTTGTTTTAAGAAGATCTTCGAGAGCTGGATCTGAAATAATTCAACAGATCATCTCTTGCCAAATTTTAAACAAGATCTTTCAACTATACCAACTCGAGCAAGACAAGCAAAAAAAAGAAATTCAACAACAACAACAACAGCTACAGCTACAGCAACAACAAGAAACATTTTTTTCAAATGCCGATTCAACTTTTAATAAAGAATTTAAATATGAAATGTGTTGGATGCTCTTCCATATTTTTGCCAACTCAAATAATGAGCAATACTTGTCAATTTGCAAGCAAGGCGCAATACAAATCATTTGCGATCACATCTATTATGAAAATGATTTGTCAATCATCAGACCCACTTTAAAAACAATTAATACCCTTTGCGAATTTGAAAATTTATCAATAGTCAACCATTTTGATGAAAATGGTGTACTTCAAATCATTGACAAATTTACACAACACAATAACCTAAATATTCGCAAAATATCAAACGATATTATCGATAACGTCATTTTAGCACATTCCAGAATGTTTGAAAATGATTTAGAAATTGAAAATTAATCTTTTTGGAGATTTATTAAACAATTTTATTTGAATATTTATATATTTTGTTCTATTTAAATATATTGATTATATATATATCTTTATTAATTGCTATGGATATTCAAATATTATATTTTCGTTTAATCAATATTCGATTGACAATATTATTTAATTTTATTATTTTTAAGTTGAAATCAACATATCAACATTTTTTAATTGTTTAAATTATTAAAATCTTTTATTAATTTTTTTTTATTTTTTTTATTTTGAAATTTATATTTTTTTTTAATAGAACACAATTTTGATCTGTTATTTTATTCGAATAGAACAAATTTAAGTTTAACAAGACAGATTAATAATTTAAATTATCATTGTAATAATTATATTTCTCTTTTGAATGCTTTACAATAAAATTAAATTAAACTAAAAATTAAAAAAAAAAAGTTTGTGTAATTTAAAACTAAAAAAAAGGTACTTTTGAAAAATATTTGCAGAAAAGTTAAAAAAACTCATAATTTTAAATTATTCAAAAATTAGCTTCTATTCATCATTCTTAGACAAAATAATTCCGTTCATATTACTTAATTAAAACTATTATTCATCATGAAAGGTAAGCTGTTCTTATATTTGAGATCAAGTGCAACTGTTTTTTAATTATCTTTTTGATACTCCTTAAAATTAAATCAAAATACTTGGTTTAAAGGGAATGAAAATGAAGTTTTCAAGGATTTGGGAAGGTTGTATTTTTTAGTAAATGTAATTGATAATCAATTTTTGAGTTAAGATTATTTATTAAATACCTTTTTTTAGAGGGTTATTGTTACAAAGAAAATTTAAAAATTTTGTTATTTTTTTTTTAAAACCTTTTTATATCAAAATAGCAAACTAGTGTAACTTACATTTAGAGATTTGAAACCCAATAAAAAAATTGCTACTTTAAGCATAATAATTCTGTCTTATTCTTTCAAAGTGGTAGATATATAATCTAGCATTAAATTGGGGTTTCCATCCAAATCTAACAAATTTGTGGATTTTGTAGGGTTTAGGCAAAAGACTCATTTTTTTGTGAATAAATGCTTGTTTGCCAAAAAATACTTTTTTATGAATGTACCCTTTTTTATAGGAAAATTTTGGTGTTTTACTGTAAAGACAATGTTTTTTCACTATCAAAATATACTGAAAAATTAGGTTTTGATATAAAATACTAAATAAAACTTCAGATCTTTCTACTTTGGATAATAAATTTAAAAAAAAATTATAATAACGAGAAATAAAAAAACATTAAGTTTTCAAAATTTTGATTATAACTTTATTTATTTAATTTAGTAAAAACCCAATAGTGGAAAAGATAAATCAACGATTGACAAAATAATATAAATTGCAAAATCGCTGTTAAATGACCAATAACAACCAACTTAGAGTAAAAGACGTTGTATTATAATGTAGAAGAGTTGTTTTAAAAAGGTATTTTACACCCAGAAGTTAAATTCCCAAAAATAAAGTGAAATATCGATTGGTATTAGCCGATTGATAAAAAAAAACAGCCATGGATAACTCTAAAATTATTTAAAATATCAATTTAAGGAAATAAGTTGAACAATAAGAATAAATATATATATATATATATATAAATCAACACTCTGTATTTTTGATCGTATATTTCCCATACCGGGAAGTTGTTAAAAAACGAAATATTTATTTTAATATTATAAACACCGTTGAATTTTTTTTATGAATTAAAACCAACTATAGAATCCTAAAATAGCTGATAACATATGTATTATTGTATTTTAAATCAAGGTATGATACTGTTGTTAAATGGGAAACACTAAGTTATTCTCATTATAACTGTTATTTTTCTCAAGAAAAATAGTATAAAAAATATAAAAAATAATGCTATATTTTTCAGATCTACATCACTTGATGTATTTGATATTTAATGGAAATAATTACATTACCATATACTTTAGACTTTTAACACACACATATATATATATATATATATATTATCGTTATCGATTATTTCAACAGATTTTTTTTTTCTTAAAAATAAAAGATATCCAAAACATTACATCAGAAAAAAAATCAAACAATTCATCATTTTTTAAAATAAAACAACTTGAAAAATATTTCAATTTTTTTCTAATATCTTTTTTCAGTTAAAGGGGACTGTTTTTATTCAATAAATAAAACATCTTCAATAATTTTAATCAAATATTCTTATTAAAATATATTTTCAATTTGAAATCTGGATCATTTTTTTATAATTTAGTTAATTTTTTTTGTTTGGTTATTTTTAATTGTTTTTTTTTTTTTCTTTTTTTAAAAAAGTTAATTTGAAAAAAAAAAATTTTAAAAATGCAAATTAACTCTAAAATAACTGCGACTAGTATTACTTTAAAATAAATACATAAAATATTATAAAATCTTATTATCAATAATTTTAATTTTCTAAACCAATAGAGAATTTTTTCACAAGACACTGAAATAAAAGTATACAAATTTTTTTTTAACATTCGATATTTTACTAAAATTTATAGTTTGTTTAGGTATTTTTTTTATGATTATTGACTTTAATATTAGTTTTATGTTTTTTATTATTTTGTTACAATTGAAAGTTTTGTTGATTATGAAAAAAAGTCCAATTTTAAAAATAAAATTATGTTTCGAGGGAATACAAAGATTTTAAAAAAAAAACCTAAAAAAGAGCCTATATTTGTAATTTTTATGTTCATTAACTGTTGTTTAAGATATGTACATTATGAGTGAGAATCGTTGTAGATCAAAAGAACTCGTTTGAAAAAGGAAAAAAACTTTTTGATCTCAAAAAACCCTAAAGTATCACCTTGGAACAAACTTAATTAGATTTAAAATAATAGTTAACAACAATTTAAAGGGTATTTGAGTATCACCCTTTAATATTTTTTTCTCAAAATATGCTTTTTTTACATTTATGATTTCGAATAATCAATCTTTGCATTCTGGAAAAAAATTGCCAAATCCTTTTTAAATGGAAGAATTAGTTGACAAGTAAAAATATTGTAATTATTTTTTTACTAATTTTTCACTGATCAATTAAGACATATGAAACAGAAATTCCCTATACTTGATTAATAATTATTGTTCAAATTTTAATATCCAATTTCACATGAATAGAAAAAGCCCAGCATCAAAAAATCCAAAAAATTCAATTTTACTAATGTTGACAATTAAATCTCAAAATTTGATAAATTGATCATACTTAAATTTTGGTTTAATGTGTTGCTTTCAATTCTCTTTTGATTTAAATAATTAATCTAATTTTGATGTTGGTTTTTGTTTTAAAAGGAACAAAAAAAGACTTTCAAAAAATATTTAAAAATGAGAACATTTGTTACCTTTTTTACTATTAAAACAGATTTAACAATTTTTTTTCCAGAATGGTTAAATCAGAGTTTATTTTCTTTTTGAGTTTTCTTTTTGAAGATCAAACCTACGTCATATTGATTTGTTTTTACCAGTTATTAGGTTCTCAAATTATTGATAAAAAAATTTTTGTATTTCAACACATTTTCTTACCACAACAAATGCTCCCCTCTGCTGGTATTTTGTTTTTTTTCTTCATACAACCTACTATTTAATTGTTAATTTTTTAAAGTTAGAAAACACATTTTTTTCAAAAATATCCAATGAGCAAAAGTTTAAAACAACAAATTATCCCAAGAGAGAAAAAGTCAGGCAAAGTAAAACTGAAAATGAAAGGATCTGTTGAACAAGAAAAAGGAAAAAACTTCAAACAAGGTAAAGAGAGTGTAGTAATTGAAAAAGAAAAAGAAAAAGAAAAAGAAAAAGAAAAAGAAGAAACAGAAAAAAAAGGGATCTTTACAAAAATAAAAAATTTCATCTTTCATCCAGCTGTAATCATTCTGCTTGTTGGCATTTTCATATTTTATATGAGGATTGAAGGAGAAAAATGGGATCCACGTGATTTAGATTTACCAAACGAACTTCAAATCTTAGGTGTTGGCAATGGGGCTTCGCTTCAAGAGATTCAAAGAGCATATAGGAAATTGTCCATGAAGAAACATCCAGATATCGTAAAAAAATGTGATAAAAAGTGCCAAGAAGAGTGGCACACAATAGCACATGCATACGAAACAATTAAACAAGTTTATGATAAAAAACAACGATACTACCAACGAGCAGAGTTTTAAGAAAATAAAAAAACAAAATGACTCTTTTACTTTTTTATTACACATTATTTTTTTTTTCATTTCAGTTGCTCGAAAACAAAAACATTTCTCAAGTCATTTTAATGGGAAATTTATCACAAACTAGTACCATTTGAAGTCTTCTTAGAATTAACAGTTGCTTTACAAATGAAAATGTTTTTATGTTTTTTTTTTTTTGGTTCTTGATCCTCTAACACCAAAGACTTCAAGAATTTAGAAAAAAAAAAAAAAAAAAAAAAAAATTTAAAAGAAACAACACAACATAATGAATTGGTGAATGTTATCTTATCAAAACATTGTTCGTTTTACAAGAACAACCAAAGTTTAACGTGTTAAATCACTCACTAAAACCATCGACAATTCTTTTTAATACTGATATCAATTAACACCAAAAGAAGAACTAAAAAGAACAGAATTCCCTTAAATTTGCTTACCAATGATCGAAACATAAAGTATTCAAAAATCAAATAAACTGAACCAATCACAAATAATTACTCAACCAGAAAAATTCAGATTTCGTTTCCATTTTCTCTTTTGGATCTAATTAAATTATGATTTTAAATAATTTTTTGTTTGGAAGAGTATATATTTTTTTTTATCCTTATCAAGGATTTCCGTTCACATAGATTCTTCTATAATTAAAATATATCTTAATTTGGTGAAAATTATATGTGTTCTCTAAAGCTTCAAATGGTTTCTGTGACTCTAAAAAATCTATTAAAAATATAATCCAACAATAAATTAAAGATTTTTTTACAAACCATCATAATTTAAACATTAGATTTTGAATAAATTTTTTTAAATTACTTTTCCAAATCTAAATGTAGAAACTCAAAATAATAGTATTTCAGGATTTAACAATTAATATTTAGAATCCGCAAAAGTAACTTTTTTTTCAATTTTACAATTTCAGAGATTTACTCAATAATTATTAACATAGAAACCTAAATATTGGTTATTTATGTTTATTTTTTACGAAACTAAATTATACTTTCAAAATTGTCACTCACCTGAAATATTAAATTAATATATATATATATATATATATATAAAGTGTTCAATAACAACCAGAGCAATTATTGAATCTTATTACTAATCCACGTTTTAATTGGATCTACATATAAACGCATGATATTTTAAAAAGTTAAAAAAAATAAAAACCAAAAAAAAATGTTAATTAAAAATTTTTGAAATGAGCTTTACTAATTCTTTATTATCAAACTTTCATCGAAAAAAGGACAACAAGAATATTTTTTGTTAACATATATATACATCCTAAAAGATATCACAGAGTCTCAATTTTCTTAATGTCTATTTGTATTTTTGAAGATCTTTTTTTTCTACTCAACTTTCATAAATAAAAACGAAAGAAAAAGAAAAGGAAAAAAAAAAAAAAAATAAAGTAAAAATTTTTCTAAATTTGAAAAAATTAAATTGCATAAAAATTGAGAAATATTTTTGAAAATAAATCTGGGATAAATCACGCAATACCTGGCTAAACAACATTAACAAATTAATCACTTTTTTTGAAAAATAATTTAGTTTTATTTCTAATATATTTTCAATATGTACACAATAAATTTACAAAAAAATTCGAGTTATATACAGTCAGTTTCACTTTTAAGGCACAAACTTTCAACAAAATTTAAGGCACAAAAAAATCTCAAATTAAGGCACAAAATTTGTAATTTTTTTTTTTACAATTTATTTTTACCAAAATTTGAATTTTGTGCCTTAATTTGTGATTTTTTTTGTGCCTTAAATTTCCTTGTAAGTTTTTGCCTTAAAAGTGAAACTGACTGTATTCAAAATTTTAAGAAAATATTTTTTTAGCAATTAATAAAGCCTTTAGGGTAAATGTAAGAAATATATTTACAACTTTGAAGTATAAATATTGATTATTTAACATTTAAATTTGTTAGTGAATGTATATTTTTTAGAAAAGTCTTTGCTTTTTTCTAATACAAGGATAATTGTTAACTGATTAGATAAACTTTTGGAGACTTTTAAATATTCCAAAAAAAACTAGAAATTTTTTAACCACCAAAAAATATTTTTACACAACTTCTAAGAAAGACTACACTAGCATGAACAAATAAAAGTGAAAAAAAAAAAGTCAGACAAAACTACAACATTCCTTAACCTTTCATTCTTATTAATAAAGTTTATTCACAATATAATCAAAATTACATAACTTTAAATTCATGAGACTATTCTAATTATTGTTGTTAATATAACCAACCTTTTTAAAAATATCTAGTCTAGAAAAAAAGGCATTTTCGGGTAAAAAATTACAAATAAACTAAATAATGAATTATAGTTTAATTCAATCTGGAGATATTTACTTTTATAGATAATAACGAATATTTTTAAAAACATTGTACTCTCTAATAAAACTGAAATAGAGAAAAAAAATTCATAATGATAATTATTGGGAGTGCCCCTCAAGTGTCTAGTCTTTCCAGAATTCCAAAGAATAGGGCAAAATCTTTGATTTTTCTCTATTCTTTTAAATTCTGGAAAATCCAATGGAAAATCAAAAACAAATCTTTTTTTCAATTTATATCAATAAATAATTCCCGAATAGTCAAAATAATTGGTTATCCATTTGAAATATATTTATTAATTTTCCAATGCTTTTAAAATTTATGATTATAACCTTTTAACTATGAAGATCAAAATATTCAAATTATTTACTATTAAATTTGTGAAAAAAATTAATATAACCTGGAAAATAGAATTTTCCAACTTAAATTTCAAAAATCTTGAAAAATAATTTTTGATCCAAGATCTTTTATTAACCAATAGTGTTTATTATAAGTGAAGTTATCAAAAAGTGCAAAATTAGCAAAGGATTAATTTTTTTTTGAAAAAAATTTTTCAAGATAGTGTAGTGATAATATACCCAATTTAATGATAAAACACCAATTTGAATAATAGGCAAAATGTTTTTTTTTTTTTTTACTTGAATTTTCTACTTTAACCCCTCTGAAGACTTTTTGGTAACTTCTGAGTATATTTGGGTATTTTTCTTACTTATTAGGGTAAGTGGATGTGTGTTTTCGATTTATGTTTGAATTTGGTATGGACTGTGTTGGATTTGGTAGGATACGTTTAGTTAGATCAAGCCAATTTCTCTTCAGACAAGGAAAGTTAAAGAGGGTTTGGTATGGACAGCCTTGTCTAGAATAGGGTATGGGACTGTGTATGTAATTTTAGATATTACGTGATTATTTCTGGATTGTATTTAAGATTACAAAATTATGGGTAACTGTACTCAATTTGAAATTTTCTTCATAAAGACATTTTCTCTCATTTATTAATATTTAGCAATGAACAGAAATGTCACAGGTATCTAGGATATCAATTCCTTACACACAACATGTTTTAAATACTATTCCTTAAAGATTTAAATTTTTTGAAAGTGATTATTTTCAGCAAAAAAAAAATTATTTTAACTAAAATAAAATTCCAAAAGTATCGTTAAACTGGGTGGAGTGTCACTAGGATTCAATAGAAGTTGCACAAAAAGTTTTTTTTATTGGTAAAAAATTTTCTATTTGTTTTCGATTGTCAGGGATTTTTGGGAATATTTGATTGAATCAACGGTTAATACTATTTACGAATAAAATTATAGGATATATTCGAAACATAGTACATTTGGATGGTTTACATTTAAACACAATATATTTTAATTGCAGACTTGGGCTTGGTATTATCTAACCAAGCCAATTCTACACTGAATACTAAATTGCAAAATTAAGAGATATTGATCTCAAAATTTGAGAAATAAACAACTAGCTATCTAGTAACAAATTTGGAAAAATCAAATAAAAAGCAGAGGATGTATTTATTTTTAATTCACTAATCTAAATAAATGTATCGACCTTTTGATTTTTTATATTTAGAAATAAGTTTTAAATTAAAAACACTTAATCTTCTCAAGAGAGAATTTTTAATTTACTAAATTGATAACATATTTTTGAAAGAGTATATTAATGTGTTTATTCTAAACATTTGAAATTTATTATATTTTTATAAAACCCGGTCGAAATAAATAATCTAAAAATTTAAAAGAATAAAAAAAAAAATAGAGATTAAAGCACCCTTCATGATATATAAAGCGAACGGATTACCTCAGTAGATGATTATTTTTGCATAATGTCTTATTTTTTAGTTTTTTTATATTTAGTAAAATTAACATAAAAAATCAATACAACAAAACAAAAAGAATTGATCCGAAAACAAAAATTATTGGAAAATTTTCTAGGATGTGAAACATCATTTCAAAATTCAAGCAATTTAAAGTTGCCCATTTATTTATCTGATAATGATAATATAAGTTGAATAAGTAAAAAAACAAAAACAAAAAAAACAAAAACAAGAAAACGACACAAAAAAGATAAGAAAAAAAAGAATTCAAACCAAAATAAAAACAGATGCCCTTTGCCTATACTTTGAAATAAAATATAATATATATAATATGAATAAAGCGACATTTTTTTTTATTTATTTTTATTTATTTCTTCTTCTTCTTTTTTTTGTTCAAAAAAATTTCTTGTTTGATTTTAGAATATCAATATTTTGATTCTTAAATTCAAAAAAATATAGAGATTCAATGTTTTGTTCACTCTCAATTTATTTTTCTATGTTAATTTATCAAAGAAAAAATATTGTAAAATATTTAAAATAGTTAAAATAGCAAAAAAAAAAAAAAAAAATAAAAGTGTGGTATTCTAACCATTTTAATATTTATAACCAAGAATACAACATATATCTAAAATTAATTTTATAATCAAGAAACCTATTTTTTTTGTAAAATCTTTTCAGAAAATTAATTAAAAAAAAATTATTTCAAATCTCAAAAACAAAATTATCCTATATTTAAAAATAAAATTACCAGGAATTTATTTTATATAGAGATTAAAATCCACTTTTATTCGAAATTTTGTCAAACCCTGCTTTCTATGGTTAGGTATTAGACTAATTTTTAATTCTATTATTATTTATAAAAATAATCATTAATCAAGAAAAACCTTATTATTAATTAAATTGTAACTAATTACCCTCTTTCAAATAAAAAAAAATTCATATTTACCCCGGTAATAACTAGAATTATATTTATTTACATTGGTGAAAATCAATAAAAGTTATTTTTCAGTACTAATAGAGCACACGTATCTATTGATTTTGTTTTTTTACCACTTTATATTTTTGAGCACCAAAATATCCACTTTAACTACTTTATAATTCAATAAGATACTTGTAATACCTTCCAGATTTTCATAGTATTTTATAAGGTTTTTTACTTAAAATTTTTTTTTCGATTTATGAAACAATAATATTTACAACTTTATCAATCCCTCTCATTTTTTTTTTGAAAAAAATTTTATTAGTTCAATCTTTTCTTATATATATATCTAATAACGGTCTATCAATTTTTTAACCAAAGTTCAAAAATTGGTATTTATGGCTTTAGGAAATAAAAACGAAATTTTCTGTCCTTTTATTTGAAAAAGAGTTTAGATTGTTTTTTTCCGAAATTCAAATAAATAAAAAAATCATTTTATTTTTTTGTGAAAGTAAAGAAAAATCATTTGAATTTTGTTCTTGAAAAATTCCAATACCTTTTTTCTGTATGAAGTGGAACATAAGACATCAAAACAAAACGATTTTTAAACAAAAATTGAAATTAAAAAAATCATTCTATAAGTTGAGAAAATAAATTTATCTTTTTTGTTATTTTCTTTAACCAAAAAAAGATATAATCTAATTACTACAATGTATTCAAATTATAAATAGTTTTCTTTCTGGCTTGTATTTGTAATTTTTAAAACCCTCTTGGTAATAAATAATCTCAAAAAGTAAATCTCATTAATGAAAATGAGTATCAAATCCCCGATGTCTATTAACGATATAATTTTTGAAAAGAAAATTATACCTGAAAAAAGCAAATAAACACGATTTTTTCCAGTCTTACTCTAAACTTAATAACTCTTTATCCTTTAGAATTTGAAATTGCAATGATAGCTTTCCAAAAAAAAAAAATTATCCAAAAAAAAATAAATACCTTCTTATTTTTCCAAAAATTGTAGTATTTCAAGGCATTTCATTTTTCAAAACAAATCTATTTTGTATAAATCTCTTATGATCAAAAAGCCGAGTATCTAAACTTTTTTAACCTTGTTAAATTCAAATTTCGACAAGTAACTCTTCATTCAATTCCAAATTAATAGCTTTTTAATCCTATGTTTATTCACAATAAGCAAAAAAATTTTCAGTTTATTATCTTTGAATTTTTTTTTCTATATTAGTTTATTGATCAACAATTCCCATTCAAGTTTTAATATTCACATAAGAGTCAATATTATTTTTGGTGTCAATTACTTGGAAATTTTGAAAAAATAAAAAATACAGAAATTGTATCGAAAGACATTTATTCAATATGTAATTTAATAATTTTATTTTTGAATTACTAATAAAAAAATTAAAAAAAAATAATTGTTAATCGGAATAGAAATAGAAATAAAAATATAAATATAAAGTAATTTCAAAAAAGTTTTAAAAAAAAAATGAAAAGTTCTATCCAATTAGAGCTTTTTGAACAATTTTTGATTATACGTGATTGTTATAAAACATTTTATTTTATTTTTTTTGAAATTTAGATGTAGAAAAAAGTAAGGTTGTTATTTGAAATCACTAGGATTATTAAAATTTTGAATCTTAAATATACCTGTTAGATGAAATTTGATTTTATTTTTCCTTGACATAAATTACAAATCTGCCCCCATTTTTAAACCAAACCCAATTGAGTAAAACTCTTTTGGGTAATTTATTAAAGTAGAAAATTTGGCCGTGCTTTTTGACGTTTTAATTTCTAAAGAGGAAGTGAGATCTCCAGAGGAAGACACCCTCGTCTGGAAGGAAGATTGTCTCATTGCATATTTCAATGCAACTGAAGTTAGGGATTTTTCTTGAAATTGGTTTTCAACGAGGCTATAAACAAACTCTGAAGCAAACCCGATCCTGGGAGTAATTTTCCTTACATATTGCGTGCAAAAAAAGCTTGGGGACTTTGATAAGATTAAAGATAGGGCTTCTTTTGGCTTTGAAATTTTACCGACCACCTTTACGGAGTGGCTGTGTTTACTCTTTCGTTTAGGATCATAACGGCCCTTTGAATTAATATATTGGAAACCAATTAAGGCATCTGGCCGGATGTTCCTTAAATAAGACACCTTCAGGTATGGATCGCTTGCTAATTCAATTTCAGAAGTCGAATTCTTCCCAAAGTATTCTAATGCGCCAGACAAAAAGCTCAAGCTGTTGTTTGGGTTGACTGTTGTTTGTGCTTCGTTTTCTTGGCTATCTTTTATTTTTGGTGCTATTTGGAAATTGGTTGTTAACAATAGCCTTGGTAAGATTTTTTTAAAGAATCCACCTTGAAGCAATCCCATCTGGTTAAGATTTCCTTGAAGAAGGTACTAATACGGAAGGCAGAAACGGATTGGAATCGTTACACATAAAAGAATAAAAATAATTGAAAAATTTTATTCGATTAAAAAGTTGTACAAAAGAAAAAAAAAAAAAAAAAAAAAAAAAAAAAAAAAAGAAAAAAAGTAAAAAAAAAAAGTAAATAAACAACAAAAACAAAAAGAATTAATAATTACATTTCCTGAAGAGTAGGAAGAAGAAATGGTGTATCCTGGTAGTTCAAGTTTTGAACCCATCGATAATTTATGTGTTATGCTGAAATTTGGGTTTAGCAGTTGATTAACTTGAAGGGAAAGACCACCAAACGGCTTGATTTTCAGGATTGAGTTTGCCTCTGAGCTGATGTGATCAAACCTTCCTGGGTTTTTTAAGTCATGTGATCTTGTTATTTCTCTTTTTCTGTTTGGATTATTAGGAATGGTTAGAACTGTGACTGGCTTTGTTTCTTTTGTTGAATTGGATCCCATTTGTAATTGTCAAGAATAAAACAGAGAATCAACTTGTTTTTTAAAAAAAATGAAATATGTTTTTTAACCAAATTAGGAGATCAAGTAATTAAGGTACAGTCACTCAAAAATGAACCAAAAATATTGTGTTGTATTAGGTGTGTGGGTTTTGATATTATTGTTCTTAGTGAATTCTATCATTTACTCTGAATTATATTGACAATTAAAAAAATGTTGTTTAATTTATTTTTTTCCATTTTTTCCCCTAGATGAATTTTCTTTAAATTGGGAAAAAAAGTTAGGTTAGTAGAAAGATCAAGTAGTTACTTGTTAATAATGATATACCGAAACACAAATGTATGGGTAACTTGTAAATAAAAACTAAAAATCAAAGGCTTAAAAAGACCAAAGGCTTATAACCAATAAAAAAAGAAAATCAAAACAATTAAACAATGATTCCCTAATAAAAACCCATGATCAATTATCAAATTAAATTAAATTAATCAAAAGTATAGTGGTTGTGATTTTTGGCGTTTTTGATTCAAGATATTTTTGGCTTTTTGAATTAATTTTTTACCAATTACTTCTTATAAACCATTTATAAATTTCTTTTTTTATTTTTACTTTTTTCCTTTTTTAATATCAATTTTTTGTTTTTACTTTTTATCATAAATAAAATTTTGTTATTTATTTCCCTTGTAAAATGGTGATATATTTGATTTTATACTTTTAACCCCTTTGGGAATATTTTAACTAAAAGGATGTTTTAAGTGGAATTTACATAACTTCAATTAATAAAAAAAAAAAAAAAAAAAAAAAAAAATTCTTCTAATTGTTTTTTATTCTAAAACCCAAATTTTGATTTGAAAGGTTGACAAATTGTAAGAATATGAATAAAAAAAGATAGTTTGAAGTTTTTATTTTGATATTTTTGATAATTTTAAATAAGTTTTTTTTCAAGACTTTAATAATACTTGTATTTTAAATAAATAATAGGATAAAATTTCACTGATTAACATTTTTTTAAATTTTAAATTATATAAACTTATTTAAGATTTTGCCTTTACCTGATTTATTGAAATTTAGCAAAATTTTACACATAAAAAGGAATCACACCTATACCAAGAGGAAGGCTAAACACAATCTATTTTGGTGAAAGACCCTTCTATAATTTAAAAACACAGAAAAATACATATACACTCCCAATTCATCATTCAAATACTAACAGAGAAAATATTTGAGATAAAAACCTCAATTTTAATTGGGATTCATGAAAATAATATTAAAAAAGATCATCTTTCTGATAATAATAATTATATTTTTATTGAAAAAGTATTATACAAGACAGAATTTTCGAAATTTTTGAAAATTAAAATCATATATATTTTTTTTCATAATATTACCGAAACCAGAAAAAATTTCAATTTTTTGAACAAAAGTCCAATTTCTAAAATTATATAACGAAAATATATATTATTGTTTTTTTTTTGAATTTTAACCAATCCCTACATAAAAAAAATTCAGAAAAATAACTTTTTTTTCTATTAAAATAATAAATAATAATAGGATACCGCTACAGGATGATAAAAAAATATAAATTTTACTCTAAAATTGCCCAAACAAAAAAATATTTATTTTGAACACCAATAAGAATGAAAAACAATTTTGATTATAAAATGAATATTTTCTGATATTTTTCCCTTTTTTTTTCAATAAAAATAATTTTTTCCCGCTATTGTATGACCAATTTACATTTATATAAAGTCAGTTTCAAATTTAAGGCACAAACTTTCAGCGAAACTTGTATCACAAAAAAATCTCAAATTAATGCACAAAAATTGGAATTTTTTTTTTTTTTTTTGATAATAATTTTATTAGAATATGTATTTGGTGTCTTAATTTGGGATTTTTTATATGCTATAAATTTTATTTGAAACTTGTGTATTAAAAGCTGAACTGAATATATATATATTCATTATTTTCCCATATTGATCCACACTTCATCAAGTTTGTAAGTAAAAAATTAAAATGATATATTAATAAATTGAATTTATTCATTAACTTTAATCAAGATTTTTGAAAATAATAGTAGGTTAAATTAGTTAAAAAATAATTAAATTATTATTATACTGAATATTTTCTTTGATATTGGGGGAATGATAATTTTTGGTTTTTTTTAAAGAATTTTGATTTCTTTTTGAATTTTTTAAATTAAAAAATGTAATATTATTTGATTCATTCAAAACTTTCAATATTTCTTAATTTATTAGGAAAAACCACAAATATCTTTATATATCAATTAAAAAACTTTAATTTACCCTTCAAATTCGATAATTCCAAAAATCAGGAAATTTGATATATTATAGTGCAATATTGCGTTATAATTACAAAAATCAAATAAATTTTGTAATTTATTTACAGTCAGTTTCACTTTTAAGGCAAAACTTTCAACGAAATTTAAGGCACAAAAAAAATCTCAAATTAAAGCACAAAATTCAAATTCTAGTAAAAATAAATTGTAAAAAATGAAATTCCAAATTTTGTACCTTAATTTGAGATTTTTTTTGTGCGTTAAATTTCGTTAAAAGTTTGTACCTTAAAAGTGAAACTGGCTGTATAAAGTACGAACAGAGAAATAAAGGAATAATTTCATTTTATTTTATATATGCCTGGCCATCTTGGGAATGTGATAAAAGTATTTTTTCAAAATAAATTATTTGAAAAAATTCTTTATGAATTAATTTTCAATCAAAACAGTTTATGATTATTTTCGTTCTTTAATTTTATGTAGTCTATAATTATATATTCAATTTCTGAAAGATAATTTTAATATAATGATATATAGGGTAGTATTAGTAATTCTTTCCAAATAGCTACAATAAACATTTATCAATAAATTTTAAATCCCTTTAAAAGGGAAAATTATTAAAAATTACAGAAAAAAAATGAGAGAGGAGATTTCATCCAAGGGCAAAAGGTTAATTTCTAATTTTGTAATTGTATTACAATATGTAATAATTTATTTTTAAAAAGTTATGATAGGTTTTGATCATAACATATATTTCCACAATTTTAAAAAGTATTTCACAATAATATTAAAAAATCACTATTATATCAAACTTTCCTACAAAAAATAAGAAAATCGCGATTTTAAATCTTTATTATGATAAAACAAATATTGCAAAAAACAAGAAAAATTATTTTTTTGAAATTAATTTAAAAAAAAATCTTGACTTTAAAAGAAAATATTTTTATAACCCTTTCCCTCTAAAAACTTTTGGACGTGTTTGTAAGGGTTGCAAATCGTCTTCAAGTGTGTGCAAGTTTTGAAAGACAGAAAAATTTTATAAAGGGAATGAGTTTGTTTGTTCTGGAAAAAAAAAATTATTTTTCTTTTCATTTTTTTTTAAACAAAAAATAAAATCTCAAACAAATGTAAAAACACACAAAAAATGACACCATTCAACAATATATTTGAATATAAAGTAGACACATTTTTTTAAAATGTGGTTATTACCTTCGAAAGTTAAATAACCGAAAAGAATATGAGTAATTTTCTTTCTTATTGGTGATGGATTAAAAAAAAAATACCATAAACTCTAGCTATGTTTTCTGTACAATAGAAAGATTCTCAAAGAAGAAGAAAAAGAAAACAAATATCCTAACAATCTGTATCATTGATGATAATGTGGTTAGGTTGTAGTGAAATCTTTTGAAACGTTCTAAATAGCCCCATTCAGTTTTCAGAGAATATGTAAAATGCTATAACCCAAAAAAATATTTGTTTAATTTGTTTAACAAACCTATCGATCATGACTTTTGATCAACAGCAGTAATAAACAAAGGGTCAATAAATATTTTCTCAGCAAATTGTAGTGTTGTAAATTGGGTTGAATAAAAGGATTCTAAACCAACCAACCCTCCACACACTTTTTAAAGAAAATACTATAATACCTTTTGATCTGATAATTGATTGGATCAAGTATTCTTTTTTTTTTTTTTTAAAGAATAACTTTTTTTTCAGATAATGTATTTTTTGATCAAAAAAAATTTCATTGTAAAAATATTGTTGAATTAACCCAAAAACCCATCAACTATTATCCCCTGATTACTTATTAATCACAATATTTTGACATTTATCACAATTTTAAAATAATTATAGCGATTTTATAGAATATCACAATTTGTCATATTATTGTGATAATATTGAATATCGCGATCTTCTAAAATATTTCAATTTGATAAAAATAACCATGGTTTTTATAAATTTCATGGTTGCATAAGTAAAGATATTATCAAATACTCTATAATGCAATTGAAGATAAAGAAGTATATCATCAATAACAATAAATTATTGAACAAACCTTTACTGATGTATAATTTTTTGAAAAAAAATAATTATTTTTATTTTTTTATTGTTGGAGAATCCCATTAAATAATCGATTGTAGCTGATATTTAAATGGAAAAAACCTGTTCAAATAATTATAAAAAATAATATAAATATTATCAAGAAATAAAAATCAAATAAATTAAATATTAGCTCTCCAAAAAATAATCTCCACAAAAAAATCTACTAAAATTCACAAAATTACTTTTAAATTTTGTTTTTTCTTTTATATTATTATTTTCTCTCAAATTACTGATAAATTGCAATTTATGTTTGGAAATTTTTACTTGATTTTCCTTTTTGAAATTTTTATGCTCAAGCTTTGAATAAAGCATTTTATGAAGTAAATTGTTAAGAAACCCTGTAAAATTAGTTGTTCTTCAAAATTTTTTTTGTCAGGAATATTTGATAAGAAACAGTTTGAAGATTCTTAAAAATGGAAATTGAACTAAAAATTTTTTGAAATTTCTATGAATTTATCAGTATAATTCGAAAAAATAGTAATATTTAAATTTTTCAACTGTACTTTTTAACAACTTTTTTTAGAGAAAATAGATCTGAAAAACACCAACTTTCTATTCTTAATGGGCTTTAACATGATTTACATTCAATATGTGTTCTATGGTTACTACTTCCTTAAGTTTCTCATTTTTTTATTTTTGCTTTTCGTTTTTGGGTTATTTGATTTTATTACAGAAGGGTGAAAAAAATGTTAAACATAGGATATTGTCTGAGCCAGAGAAAGCAAAAAAGGCTTCATTGGCCAAAATTTATTAAATATTGTAAAGAAAACCATTCAATAATTTTACATGAGCTAAACATTACACAACCGATCAAATTGGAAGTTCAACTTGATGGAATTTTACAAAAAGTTGCTGACGAACTTTTTAATGAAGACCAGCTCTCTCAAAAAAGGCTTTCAAACTTTCTAAATTTTGTGAGAGAAAACCCAGAGACTGTTGTAATCGAAGACATTGAAAAATTAAATGTTTTCCGATCAAGAGACGACCTTAACGAAACGATCAAGCCAAAAGTTGAGGAAATCGAAAATGCATTTCTTCCGCCTTCAATTGTAGCATCAAGTTGCTCTGAAGCAGAAGAATTAATCAGCACACATGAAACTGTCAGTTATCCGGTTATTTGCAAACCTGTAAGTGCAGGTGGCCTGAGCAAAACACACGAAATATATATTATTGGTAACAACAAAGGGTTAAAGAGTCTCGACAATTTCCCTTATTTGATTACACCTTATTACAACCACTCTCAAACCATTTACAAAATCTTTATCAACGGTGACAGTTATGTTTGTGTTCCCCGATACTCCTTAAGAAATCTTGATCCGAATGAATTGTCTGGCTTTAAAACAGCAAAATTAGGTAAAGGTATCCAAATCCCAGAAAATATAAAACCAAACAAAACAATTCAATTGTTAGATAATTTAAAAGGCATTGAGCTCAAAGTAATCTGTGAAAAAGTGAAAACTGCTCTTGGCGTTGAAATTTTGGGTGTTGATGTAATACGTTGCGATAAAGACCAAAGACTTGCTATTGTAGACATAAATTATTTCCCGGGATTTAGAGGTGTTCAGTCTTTTTATGAAGACCTTGCAATTCTTTTAAAAGCAAGAATTCAAACAAAGAAACAATCAAATACACTGATCGAAAAGTAATTGTTGGTGAAAATTATTACATTTGGTTAAGCGATTAGTTTCACCAGAGGTTTGTCTATAATGAAAGTATATCATAATTGAGGGCAATTGATATTAATTCTGCCTGGCTCCAAATGGTTTCTGTGATTTCTGTGATTTCTGTGATTTCGGTGACTCTAAAAAATCTATTATAAATATTATTGCACAATAAATGATTTGCTTTTTTTATACTAAGGATCACAATTAAAAAATTATCATTTTTTGAATTTTTTTTTGAATTAATTTCCCAAAATCTAAACTCAAAATAATAGAATTCTAGTATTTCAAAAGTAATATTTAGAACATTCCCCAAATGTAACTCTTTCTTCACTTTTTTAACTTCAAATTTTACAGAATAATTATCAACATAAAAACCTAAAGATTGGTTATTTATGTTTTTTTTCTTTGAAACTAAACTTTTTATAATAATATTTCCAATATTCAAAAGCAATTTTGTCAAAATATTCTAAACCTTGTTTATTTCGAAAAGTGACTAAACAATTTTTCAAGAAATGTTAATTATTTTCTATTATTGACTTTTGAAGAATCAATAATAAATAAGGAGAATAATACACATCCGAGAATAGTTGGCATTTGTATTAAGTAAATCTAAAAAATCAATTTATTTATTAAAAATTGAAAAAAAAAATCTTAGGTCATCATTGAGAAAAACAACAATGTTGGTTTTTAATCTACAATTGAAGATCCAAATAAAATTCCATTAGAAATGAATATGATTTTTCTCTATAAGCACCACCACTGTTTCAATAACATTAGATTGACAACTTTTTCTATAGTGGCTCTAGATCTTTTAATAAAAAAAAAATTTACAAAATGTTTATGAATAAAAAAACATAAAGAAATAAAAAGTAAAATACACAAAAATATGAAAAAATGATTTCAATTCTCAAATTTCCAAAATAAATTGCTTTTCATTCTAATACCCATTCAAACTATTTAAATGCAGGTGAAGCATCTATTACAACCCTCAACAATTTGACTGTAAAATAGTTTTGTGGTTTTATCAATATCTTATCAATATGAGAAAATTATTTGTCAAAATAATCTCAAAGTATTCAATTATTTATTTATTTAAAAACATCAATTTCTTTAGTAAAATAATTTACATTTCAAAACAAATTTAAGAAAGATATTTTTGAACTTTGGGGCCTGAAAATTGATTATTTTTATCCTTTAAATTTGTCTGAATTGCCAATTTTTTTCTAAAATTAATAGATGTTTTTACTAAGACAAAAATCTTTTTTCATTGATGAGATTAACTTTTATGTACTCTTTTACCAATGGAATTTTAGAGACATTTAAACCAATAGAGTACTAATATGATGAACATTTAATAATAATATACTTTAATTTTATACATCTCCTTGGTCGGCACTAATCCCTTAAGATTCTACGTTTTTTTTTTTTTTTTTTTTTTTTTTACTTATTATTTATTTTTTTGATAAACAAATAAACCATTTTCCGGTCAAATAGGTATAGTTATAATAAGCAAATTAGAGGTGCTTCAAGGGATTGTATGTATATTAGAAGAAGAAAAAATCAAAATGAAGAATTTAAAAATTGAAATCATATTTTCATATTTTTGTGTATTTTACTTTTTTTTTTTTCTGATTGTTTTTTTATTCACCAACATTTTGTAAATTTTTTTTTTATTAAAAGATCTAGAGTCACTAACGAAAAAGTTGTCAATCTAATGTTATTGAAACAGTGGTGATGCTTATAGAGAAAAATCATATTCATTTCTAATTGAATTTTATTTGGATCTTCAATTAAAGATCAAAATGAATATTGCTGTTTTTTTCAATAGGTTTAAGAATATTAGTTTTTTAATTTTTAAAAAAATATATTAATTAATTAGAGTCATTATATAACGTAAACTCTTTTTCACTCAAAGGCCCAACCAAAAATGAAAAATTCACAATTATTTTTTTAAGAATCAACCAACTTATGATTGTTTAGAAATAATAGAAATAATTAACTTTGTTGTAGAGTCGATAATCATAAAAGAAATACCTTAACAATATTAACATTTTCGAAAAAAATTAAAATACTAAAAAAAAATTAGTGGTCTCCTTTCATTCAAACATCTTTTAAAAAATTCTCAATTTATTTGAGAAATTAAAATTGTTTAAAATAAGATTTTTGAATTGTAAGTGTCTGAATTTTAAAAGAAATTACAAAGTCTCAATTTTCTCAATGTTAATTTCCAAGTTTCAAACATTTTATTTTTTTTTCAAACTTTATTTTCTAAAAAAAAAAAAGAAAAGAAAAGACTTAAAGCAAAAAAGACCGAAAAAAAAAGAGAAAAAAAAAAAACACCTAAATTCGAAAAAGTGATCAGATCTAAAACTTGAAATATATATTTTGATGAAAACACTAGATTAAACTCTTCGAATATGCTCTCTTTCTTCAATAAAACTTTGACACCTTGTCTGAAAAATAGTTTATATTAACCATTCCCTGATGCAGATTATACTCCTTATTTCTTATTGATTCTTCAAAGGCTATTTCTAAAATATAATCGATCTTTGGAAATTTTTTTAGTCACTTTGGCAGAAACAAAGTTGAATTAAAATTTAAATACCAATTTATTTACCAAAAAAAAAAAAAATTACATATTAATTTGTGTAAGAAATATATTATTTTGGTTATAATAGTAATTTTAATGATAATTTATCCTCATCTTTAACGGATTTAAAAAAGAAAATCATATAATATTTTTTTTAATCCCTATGCTAGGCGAAACTTTAATCAAATCTGGCAAATATCTTACAAAATATATGGTATACATTGAAATATTTAACAAAGGTGTGTATTAGGTTCTATTTGGGTAATTCATTCCAAAAATCAATTTTTATCTTAAAAAAACTCAAATCTATATATATATATATATATATATATATATATCTTTTTTGAAAGTGTGAAGTTTTCAAAATTTAAATGGAAAAATTTTCAAAACAAGGATTAGAGTAACAAAACGAACATTTTTCCAAAGTTTTTATTTTGAAAAATCACAAACAAGTTGTTCATTTTTATGTTTTATTAATTGGAGTTGCAATATTTTCATGTTTTAGAGAGAAAAAATAAAATACTTAAATTATATTTTGGTAATAAAATTTTGAATTATGACTTGACAATGATCTGGTGAAAGAAATAACTTTCAATCGAGTTTGAACAAAAAATATTACCTTTTAACAAACACAAAAATTAACAATAACATTGGGTAACACCTTTATAGAAATTAAAATTGATTATTCTTTCTTTTGGGGTAATTGTTTTTTTGTGGTTGAAATTATTTAAATTAATAAAATATTGACAATACAATCTTGTATCTACAATAAAACTTGGCTTAAATTTCACAAATACCATTTAAAATCCAAACCAAAAATATAATATCATTTGTTTATGCCTTTTCTTAAAAATATATCATATTATTTATCCTGGTTTTTTGAAAAAAATAATTCAAAAAACATGTATTAAAGAATTAATATTTTTAAAAAATATAATTTAATCTTGTTAGACATTTCATTTTTTTTTTTGTAATATGGGTATAGGCTTCTGAAATGGATGTGTTAGCATCATCGAAACAATTGATTAATGATGTACCTATTTTTATGAAATCAAAATTTCACATTTTTCCAATAGAAAACACAAAAAAAGTAAACTATTATTTTTATCAAGAATTAATTTAATTATTGAAAACGTGAGATAATATTTTTTTTTTTTTTTTTTTTAGGTTGGAATACCTTGATTATGAAAAAAAAAAAAATGATTTTTAAACAATTTTTAATTATTAATAGTTAAAATTCAAATCTCAATAATAATAATAATGGGGGTGATTAAAGAAAGAGAAATTAATCTTCAATTTTATAGTACTAAATGTTTCAAAACAATCAATTTGAAACAAATTGTTCTCTTTCATTATTTACTAAATCAATTTAATTCAATTTAAGTAAGTTTGGTGTTGTTGTATTAAGATATATATATATATATATATATATATATATATATATATATATATATATATATATATATATTACAAAGTAAGAATTTAGTAAGATTCTTTTGATAAAAATAACCCATTTTAAAAATGATCAAAATGAAAATAAATAAATAAATAAAGAGATATCAAAAAGTATACTCGATGGAAACTTCTAAACCCACAAAGTTGTTTTCAAAATTAATATTCACAGCTATTTCACTTTGAAATTGAATGCAACTTTATTTTTCCTTTTTTTTTTTGAAATTTCCTTGTTGTTAATTGTTGATTTTTTGAGATTCAATGTACCTTAAATACTGATAAGTTTATAAGTGTTATTCTGTACTCATAAAAATTGCTAAAAAATATTTTGTATTTCAAAAATTTTTTTCACCAAACATGTACAAAAAAGTATGTGTTAATATTTTAAAATTTTTAACAAACTTTGTAATTTTTCCAAAAACTATAAAATGTTTCCAATGTGTCCACAAGATAGAAGTTATTTGTGAAAAAAAGATAACTTATTTAATAATAAATATTCAATTTAATAAAAGAATAAAAAAGTTTGGGATTGTTTTGTTTTTTAATTTCTGAAAATTATTTTTGTTTTTTATATTTCCGTTTCCATTTCAAACATTTTTATTTGATTTTTAAATTGTTTTTTTTACCATTAGAAAATTCAAGATCGTTAACTGGAAACTTCTCCGAACAGTAATGGCAACAAAAGTAATACAGTTAATGAAAAAATCACAATTTTAACAAAAAAAAAAACATGAAAAATTAAGTCATGAGTTTTTCGCATCACGATCATTAAAAATTTTTTTCAAAAATAAATATTAAATATTGTTAATTTTACCCTTTGGATAACTTCAATTATAATGAACACTGTTGGTTAATAAAAGATCTTGAATCAAAAATTATTTTTCGAGGTATTTTACAATATAAGATAGAAAATCCAAGTTTCCTGATTCTATTAATATTTTTTTACAATTTAATAGTAGAAAATTTGAATATTTTTTTAATCACAGTTAAGAGGTTATATAATTATATTTTAAAAGTATTTTAAATTTAATGAATATCTTTCAAATATAGAATCAATTATTTTGACTATTCAAGAAATAATTATTCTTTTAAATTTGAATATCGATATATATATATATATATATATATATTTGATTAATTTTCCGTTATGTTTTTTTAATTTTTTTAATAAACCGAAAATTTAACAACATTTATAATTAATTTGAGAAAAAAAAAAAAAACAACCGCTGTTAGCTTTTCCAGAATTGAAAAGAATTGAGTAAAATCTATGACTTTACTCTGTTTTTTTGAATTCTGGAAAAGCTAACAGCGGGTTTTTTTTTTACTTTTTGGAATAAACCGAAAATTTCATAATTTTTCTTTTCATTTCAAAAATTAAAAAAAACCTAGGCACCTGACAGCACTCTATGACACTCTACGGACACTTTCGTTAGGTTTTTCAAAATTTAAAAGAATGGGGTTAAATTAAAGATTTTTCTCAATTCTTTTGAATTCTGGAAAATGTAGGTCACTTTTCCTTAGGTTTTTTTTAATTTTTGAAATACAAGAAAATTTAAGAAATATTCAACTCATTTTAAAAATTAAAAAAAACCACTGTTAACTTTTCCAGAAATTAAAATAATTGATTAAAATCTTTGATTTTTCTCCATTCTTTTAAATTCTGGAAAAGCCCGAGACTTGACGACACTTGGCTGAAACAGAATATTTATCATCAGTTATTTTTTTTTTCGTATTTGTTTTTTTTTAGATGATAAAAGTGTTTTCAAAACTATTTGTTATTATCTCTTCAAAAAAATATCCTAAAGTAGAATTTAACTAAAATTCATTGTTACATCCACATAAAAATTTGTACCCCAAAAATAGAGTTTTTTTCTGGTCTTGACTAGAGACTTTTAAAACTATTAGTACTATAAACAACAATAAAAACAACACTCTTAAGATTGTTAAGAACTGGAATATTGATTGTGCTGTGAATAAACTCGATTAACTAGCATTAAATGATAATTGTATAAATAGGTTTTTCAAACTTGAAATTTGTAATTTTCTTTTTTCATTGTAGTGTTGTACAAAGCAACCAGACCCTTAGTAAATAATTTGAGTCTGATTTTATTTATTATGATTTTTTTCTAAGTGAAGAAAATGTTTATCTGATATCTTCTCAGATAAATTGTCCATTTACAAAAGTAGAATAATGAAGAAAATCTCTCTTATTAGTCTTTGAGATCTAAATGTGAAACAATTTCGTCTGATTTTCATTTTTTGATTTTCTGAATTATCAGTTTTATTTTGAATAATCAGTTCACCGTATGTTAGTATTACAATATATTGAATAAAAAAGAACTAACCAAATAAACAGAGATCAGAGATTACAAAAATTATATTTGAAACACTCTTGGTAAGTTTAAAAAATCGAAATCGAAAATGAAGTGAAAATTTTTCCCAGGTTTTAATTCAAAAACGAGTAGCAATTACTTGATATCTTAAACTTGATTATGAACTAATAAAGTTTTCATCTTTTAACCCAATTTCAAATGAACTCTCGACTTAAAAATAAATCCCAAAAGCAATCATTTTTTTTAAAAAAACAAGATCTCTTCTTTTGAAACTTGAATATGGAAGCAAAAAATTCAACAAATAAAAAAGTTTTAAAAAGTCTACAAGAACCCAAAAAAGTATTTAATTTATTTTTAGGGATATGTGAGATCCCTCGTGCTTCAGGTAATACGAAAGCAATAACAGAATCATTGATAAATTATGGAGAAAAATTAGGTGTTGAAACCAAAATAGATAAAATCGGGAATGTGCTGTTTAATGTTCCTGCAACAAAAGGCTTTGAAAAAAAGCCATCTGTTTGTATTCAGACACACATGGACATGTAATAGTTTTCTGATAAATTACAAAACAAGAACCAACCAAACAAACAATCAAAGAAAACTTATAAAAAAAAAAAAAAAAAACACAAATTCTTTTCTCTTCTTTTTATGATTTGTTGAAAAAAAGGTTTGCTAAAAAGGATGAAGGAATTAATTTTGATTTTGAAGTTGACGTAATTAAAACAAAGATTGAAAAGGGATGGTTGGCAGCACAAGGGACGACGCTTGGTGCTGATAATGGAATTGGGATGGCCTTATCACTTGCACTTTTAACAGAAGAATTTGATCATGGTCCAATTGAGCTTCTTTTTACTATTGATGGGAAAACAACTTTGGTAACTAAACCCACCATTTCTTCATTTTACAATTTAGGTTTCTTCATATATTCCTTCTTTTTTTTTTTTCCTCAAAACTTGTTTTTGATTCCTTAAAATTTTTTTTTTTATTCTTTTTCTTTCTTTTGTATTCTTCTTCGTTTCTTTTTTATTTCTCCTTCAAATTTCAAATTGATCACCAAAATCAAATCAAACCAATAACAATTCTGACACACATTTTGATATTGTGTCTTGAATTCAACAATAATGTTTCATTTTTCCTCGTCAAATAAGAAAGGTGCCCTACAGCTACCAAAAAAAAACTTTATCAAATCAAAATATTTAATCAATCTCGATTCTGAAGAAGACGGAAGGATTTGTTTTGGCTCTGCAGGGGGCATTGAAAGGGCTCTTAACTTGCCCTTAATTTATGCAGAGGAATTACCAAAACGACATACACAAGTGGATTTGTATCTCCACGAATTATTGGGGGGCGACACGGGCACATCAATCCATGAAAACAGGGCAAACGCAATCAAGTGGATGGTGCGGCTTTTAACAGGGGCATGTGGAAACGGCTTTCTTGTTGCCAATCTCGATGCGGGCGTTTCCAAGTACAGCATTCCTTCCGAATGCCGGGTTTCTGTGTTGGTCCCTGACGGGAAGGTTGATCAATTTATGATGAGCGTCCAAGAGACGCATGAGGAATTGCTCGAAGAATATTTTGTAATTGAAACCAAGGGGATCATTTTAGAGGTTTTACGACAAGAACAACAAAAATATAAAAATGTGCTAACACTTGGTTCCACTCTTGCAGTCTTAGATCTGCTCCATTCCATACCACACGGCGTTTTGCGAATGAGCACAGAGGTAGAGGATCTTGTTGAGTCTTCTCAATCACTTTCAATGATGAAAATTGTTGATCAAAAGCTATCCATTGTAGTTTTTGCAAGGTCTAGCTCGTACTCTCAACTCAGATTTCTCGATCAACAGCTTTCTTCGATCGCTTCTTTGTCTGGCTCAGATTATATTAAAAACAAAAAATTAGATCTCCCTCCTTGGGAACCCAAACTTAGAAATAATTTATTGCTTGATACAATGAAAAAGGCCTTTTCACAAGTGTACAAAAGGCAACCAGATTGCTATGCTATACACGGGGTTTTAGAATGTTCAATTATACAAGATAGATATAAGGGTTTGACACCATTATCAATTGGCCCAAATATTATCAATTCAAATTCCACAAATGAAAAATTGGAAATTAAATCAGTAAATAACACATTTAAGCTTTTAAAACGAACACTTGAATTAATTACAAAAAAATAATTTGAATTATTATGAAAAATCGGTAGAAAAAAAAAAAATTATTTAGCAATTAATATTTTAATTTAATAGTTTCATGATTTTATAATTATAGCCGAAGATAATTTTTTAAAAATATTTTTCATGAATTCAGGTACACAAGTGTATATATGAACGTCTTAAAAAATAGAGTTTTTTTCAAAAAAAAATTGATTTTTAAGACGTTCATATTTTTACACTTGTGTATGAAATTATTATTATTTCATTAATTTATTTTTGAATATTTATTTGGGTAAATGATAAAGGATATAAATAATTTTTCTTTTTTCCTTTTTTTTTTTTTTTTTTTTCGATATTTGTAAAGATAAATGATAGCGAAACTAAGTAATTTTTATTTTTTTTAGAAATTCCTTGGGTATTGTTGTAAACAAGTTGTAATAATATCTTTTTTTTTTTTTTCAATAAAGTTTCATATTTCATTTTGTTAGGCAAAATTGAAATGCTTTTATTTTTTTTTAAATTTAATTATATAGCAAATACTAAATTAAAATTACTAACTAATTGGGATGTTAGTGATTAATTAATATTTGGATCTACTCACAAAGCATAAAACAAATAATTATAAATCTAATAAAAAAAAGTTGTATTAAAATTTTAGGAAAGAGTATAAAAAAAAAAATTATTGTGGAATTTATTGCGATTTAACCATTAGATTATTGGGCGATCAAAGGTTGTATACACATCAACTAATTTTATTTAATTTCTATTAACAAGAAAGCAACTTTAACTTTCGATCAATTATTCCTTCGAAAATTTTTTTGATCAAAAGGTAAATAGATTACATATTGGAAAAATGAGATGAAAAAAAAAAAAAAATAATAAATAAGATTTTAAAATTTTGGGAAAAAACAAAATAATCTCAATTTTCAGGAAAGGTCTAATGTTATTATTATTTTTTAACTGTTTTAACCTTTGAAAAAAATTAAAATCTTATTTAAGAATTTTTATATTCAAAAAATAAATTTATTCAACTTTGAAATTTTCGAATAAGTCACATATGTATTTAAAAACAAAGGGTTTTTTTTACAATAAACATATAAGTTCGGTCAACATGTACTTTAAGTCAATCATGGAGCATGAGTTGAATTTGATAAACCTTATAGATTGTTACATTTTTGTTAATAAAAATAAAAATATTTCTTTTTCTACTAAACCCCATTTCATTCTTAGTAGACCATACAAAAAATCAAAAATTTGATTTTTTATTAAAAATAAACTAAAGTTACAATTGTTTAGAAATAATAAAAATTGTAGACTTTGGATAAGAGTTGATATTTATAGAAGAAATGTTTGGGTGTATTCAAGGTTTTCGGAAAAAAATAAAATATTTATAAAAAATTGAGATCATCTTACATTCGTAGGAACATTTCTTGTAAATTTTCGCATTTTATTTGAAAAATTTAAATTGTTAACAATAAGACTATTTACTAGAAAATATATTCATTTTATAAGAAATTGTCTATTTCTCGATTTTTGAAAGGTTTACTTAGTTTTTTCAGACTATTTTTTGTTTTTTGAATAATACTTTCTTGAAATAAAAAAGAAAAATTGATAAAAGGGAAAAGGAAAATAGAAAAGGGGGGAAAATAAAAAAGAAATAATAGATTGAAAAATAAAATAACAAAAAAAAATAATAAAAACTGTAATTTTTTTAAAAAATGTTTTGTTTTATGAAGAGGATGTCTTGGCTTTGTTGGTTATAGTTTCGTTTTTTTTTCATAATCTAGAAAATTCCTAAACCGTGCTGATTATTAATTTGAACACGAACAATTTCACTTTTAAAACACAAACTTTCAAGAAATTTTAAGGCATAGAACAAATCTTAAATTAAGACACAAAATTTGGAATTATAATTTACACAAATTATTTTACTAAATTTAGAATTTTAAAATTGTGCTTTGATTTGAGATTTTTTTTGTGCCGAAAATTTGGTTAACAGTTTTTTTCGTAAAAGTGGAACTGATTGTATATTGAACTGGATATTTAGACAAATATAGATCATCTAAACTATTTTTCTTCATCAAATTTTAAAAATGAATTTTACTGATAGAAAATATAAAGATAAAGTCATTTTTTTTAGATACACCAATTTTTTTCCAAATATTTTTTTTTTTATTTATTTTGATTTAAATATTTTTTTTCCGATGCTTTGTGGTTTTTAAAAGTAAAACCCAGGTATTAGATACTGGGTAAATAATTGAATTCTGGTCAAAGTGCGATCCAACGGTTTGTAGGTAAATATTGGTTCAGTTCACTTCAATTGGTTTTAAATCGCTTCTTTGTGGTGCGATTGAATTCAAATCACTTATATACTTTATTCTGTTTTATAAAGTTCATAGGGGCTGAGTTTGTTTAGGATCTAATTGTGAACAAGTTTTTTAATTCTTAATTATTCTTTGTGTCTTCTCTAGACATTTTAATAAAAAAATAAAAAAAAAAAAGAGGATTAACCCAAACAATTAAAAAAAGGGAATTCAGAGTAAGCAAAGAGTCGAAAAAAATTATACAGTCAGTTTCACTTTTAAGACACAAACTTTCAACGAAATTTAAGGCACAAAAAAAATCTCAAATTAAAGCACAAAATTCAAATTCTAGTAAAATAATTTGTAAAAATTAAAAATCCAAATTTTGTGCTTTAATTTGAGATTTTTATTGTGCCTTAAATTTCGTTGAAAGTTTGTGACTTAAAAGTGAAACTGACTGTATTTTTTGTAATTTTTTGAACATTTTTCTCTGATTAAAATGTTTTCCTTTGAAAAGGACTTACCAGGGAGTAATACCCATCCACTTTTGAATATACAACCATTTTCCTTAAAGGATTAATCTCTATTAAATTTTTTTAGTGGCAATTAATTGAGATTGAGAAAATTTTTTGCAAATTACTTAGATTTGAAACCCCTATTTATTTTCAATAATTGACATATTTCTAGATAAGGGATCCTTATTTAGTATTGGTTCAAAAATGAATAATAGATCCTAGTCACTTAAGGGTTGAGTTATTATTCTGATATTTGAATAATTAATGGAAATTTTTTTTTAAATCACCTCAACTTTCTTTTTTAACCAAGGTACTTGCAAAGAAATAGATTGGAATTTGTGATATCGGTATATTGGTTTGAGTTCCTTTTGTTTTGATGTATTTATTTATTGTAGGTGAACGAAGAATCCAAAATAAAACCAAGATTTTGGATGAATCAGGGAATGTTTGAATTTTTTATCCAATTTGAATTTCAAATATCACTGTGAAGAATATCTTTTTGATATTGAAAAAATATTCCAGGTAATTTTTAACTGTACCTAATGTCAATCAAAAACCAGCCTGTCCGTATTATATGATCGTTCTCTAAAAATCAAAAAGTAAAACCCATGATATTATTAACAGTGAAAATGCCAAAGAGTAACTCTCAATTTTCATTTTGAAATGTTGATATTATTTTTTAGTATAAAATCGATATAGGTTTGTTTCAGAGTTTTGCTCTTTGACACTTTCGAAGATTAAAGTTTATGATTTTTTTCATTTTTTATTTTTTCTCTAATGTGTATTTTTTTACTCATAGAATATTACGTCATTGTTACTTTGTCAAATATAAGATGTTTACAAAACAGCCACAAATTAAATTAAATTGAATTAAATCGATTTTGTACTTAAAGAAAGCAATTTGTTTCAAATTGTAGAAATTTAAGCATTTGTGAATTTAATCCAAAAAAAGATTATTTATTTTTGTAAACAAACTCTAGGAATTGTAAATTCTACCAACTTTTGGTTTTGTTAATTCGATTGTTTGTAAAAGAGATCTGATGAAATTGTTTTGTTTTTTTTTTTTATTATTATTATTGAAGAAGTGTAGATTACACTCTAGTTGCCCTTAGACTTAAATTCCCTTTCAGGAAATTAAGTGTAAAATCATAGATTTCCCGATTATTAATTAATGAAAATAATTTCAAACTGTCTTGATTTGAAATTAGTTCATTAAGATTTATTTCTTTTTAATTTGTTATAAAACATTAATCTATCTTTTTCATAGGAAGGATAGCCCCAGAAAAAAGGATCAATATTTTCTATAATTTCCTTTTGTTCATATTTTAAACATAAAGGACAAAATTTATTTGAATTTTTATTAATTACATAGTAATATCTATTTAAGCAGTTAGTAAACGATCTGAATTTTAGAATTGTTGAACTTGACAGATAACTCAAATATTTTTGAGTTTTAAATAAATAGTTTGATTTTTGATTATTGTTAAATAATTTTGGACCTTCCAACTTGCTGAATTCAACAACTCGTTGAATGTGTACTTAAATATTTCATTTTTTAATTCTTTTAAATCTTTTGAATACCAGTTGATTTTATTATTTATTCTTTGATTAAATTTTATTAATTTTTCTAAATAAGGAAGAGTTAATTTTCCTAATTTATTTTTGAATTTAAAATTCTTTTTATTTACTGAAATTATCAAATTTTCAATTTTAAATTCTGTTTTGTAAATGAGAATTGTGGTATTTCTGTTTATTTTGTATATTTCAGTAATACGTGAATTAATCCAAGAATTTAAATAATTTATTGTTGTTATTTGATAATTAAAATTTTCTAATCCATATGTTAATTGACTTAATATAAAAGATTTAAATAATCTAATTTTTAAACTATTATTCAGAGAATTGTTAATTGAATAATTGTTTGCAGTTATTATATGTTTCTTTAGATTTTTTTAAATTATAAACTATATGTGCAATTTTATCTAAATAAATACCCAAATATTTAATTTTTTTTAAATTTTTTGATATAACTGTTTTATCTTTATTTGGTTTTAATCCAAATTGAATAATAATTTCATATATTGACTTTAATTAATGATTTATTGGGATTTTATTTCCTTTTATAATTAGGATTAAGGATTATCTAAAAAAAGGCCACTATGGCCTGTGTACCAGTTAAAACATCTCTGAAATAGATTCTTTATTCCATGATATCCAGAAGAACAATCAAATTTCAAATTTTTAGGAATAGGTAAATTTGACATGATTAGTTTCTTCATTTTCAGCCTTTAAGTGAAAACCACAGCCCAACCATGTTTGTTCGAACTCAATTTTTTCAAAGGCAGTGATAAATTGGAAGATAATACTTCAATTAGAACGATCATGTTTGGGTTGTGTACATTGAATTTATCGAAATGCAAATTTTTCTTTGTCATTTTAAAAATAATTTAAAATGAAAAGGGGAAAGATTAGAAGTGATTGGTTTTTTATTTGCCATTCATTTTCATTATTTTTTTTTCTCAAATGTAAAAAAGATTTTTTTTATTTTTTTATTTTTTCATATTTTTATTTTTGGAATTTTTTTGATCTTATTTGTAAAAAAATTTATTAATGTGTTCTGATCTTTTTTTGTAAAAAATTTTTTATGTGAGCTTTTCTACAAAAAAAAACACTTTTTTGTTGGAAACAATGAAATTAAATATCGTCAATTTCGCTTTTTAAAGAAAAAGCAATTTCTTTTTCATTTTTTTGAGGTTGCTAAAAATTAGCTGCGCGGAAAAAATGACAAAAGAATATTAAAATTCAAAAAATGTTTTTGCCTTTGAAATTTTGCAAAAAAATTATGGAAAATTGTGAATTTTAGGTTTCTGGTTAATTGAAAAAGATAAAGTGTCTAAAACTGTGATATTTTAACCCACGCTACCCCCGAAAACGCCTTTTTTTAGATAGTCCTTAAATCATCTGCAAACATTTGACAATGATTTGTTAAAGGTATAATTTTTAATAAAAGAAAATGTGAAATAAGAGCAAATAAAATTGGAGATAAGGGGTCTCCTTGGAATATACCAAGCCCTTCTCCTTGATAATATTTTAATAAAAAATTTTTGATAATTTTATTTAGAATGAATTTTTTTATTGTTTTTCTAATTATTTTATAATTGATTGAGTCAAAAGATTTTGCTATGTCAATCATTATAATATAAGTTTTATCATTTTTATTTACACTATTTGATTTTATCTTATTATCAGTATTTAAGAAATTTAAGACTGCAATTCGAGTATCATATTTTTTTCGAAATCTAAATTGTGATTTATGAATAAATTCCCAACAAAATTGTTTTGTTTTTACATTTTTTGGAAATGATATCAAGAAATTGATTTTTTTGTAGTTTAATTTTTTTGGTATTCAGATCTTAATTTTTTGTTTTTATATTTTTTAATTTCAAATAAGGTGTTTCCTTTTTTTTTTTTTTTTGATAATTTGAATCTTAGAAATTGAGATCTTGAGATTATTTATTTTGTTTTTTTGTTTTTTGACATTAAAGATCCTGGTATTGATTTTTTTTGATTCTTTAAAATATTTCCTTCTTGGAGATAATGGAAAAAAATTTTTTTTTTATTTTAATTTTTGACATTGAGATCCTTATTATTTGTATTTTTTTGTTATTTGAACAATAACAACCCTAAATAGTTCAATTTCACAATTAGCATTTTCTGTGTCAAGACGCCAACTGAGATGAGAACTTAATTCGTGTCAAGAGAATATACCCTCAAAAGCTTTTTCTTCTTTATTTCCTGTAGGTTTTATTCAATTTTTATGAAACTCTCATTGAAAATACGCTCTTTTCAAAAGAGAAAAACAATTCAAATTACAAAATACACAAATCAAGACCCAAAATAATTTAATACAACAAGATTTGTTTTGAAATAATATTTTGAAGATGTTTTGATTGAATTTGATTTATTTTTTCCTCTTTCTGTTATAGTTGTTATTTTCTCTTTTTTCATTTCAATTTTGGAAACAATTTTTGACAAATTATTTTTTATATTTTTTATTTAAAAAGTAAATTTTCTTTTCCTTTTCAATCTTCGACAAAGAACAACAAAACAAACTTATTTGTGTTTTTTTCTCCAAACCACTCTTTTTTTTGTTAATTTCTCTAAGTGTCAACAATCAAAAAAAGAAAAATCAAACACGGAACAAGAAAATTACTTTACAAAACCTGGAAAAGAGTAAACACAGAGTAACTTCTTCAAAATTCCAATACCACCATCGCCTTCCTTTTAAACTAATCTTTCTTTCCCAAAAACAAAAAACAAAACTAAATAAATTCTTTTTAATTTTATCCTTAATTTTAGTCAAGTAGATCTTCGAAGAGCTGTAAAATGTCCACAAGACGAAGACATAAAAGATTGGCTTGCTATTGGTGTTGTTGATTTTTATAACAAATTAAATATGTTAAGAGGATCGATTGTATCATTTTGTACGAAAGAATCTTGTATGTGAGCTACATTTCTTTTTTTTTTTTATTATTTTTTAAATCAATTTCTTTTTTGATTTACATTTTTTTCTTCTTATTTCTCTTTGCAAAAAATAAAAAAAAAAAAAAAAAAAAAATTAGGTCCATCAATGACTGCGGGTATTTATTTTAGTCTTTTAGTTTATTCGTACATTGGGCAAAAACTTTTTGAAACAATTTTATTTTCTCAATATCTTTTAATAACCTACCATTAATATAAATAGGAGCAAAATTTGAATATTATTGGCCAGTTAATGGAAAACCTACACGTCTTTCGGCACCAGATTATTTGAATGAATTATTTGTATGGATCGAAAACCAATTGGATAATCCTGGTATGTTCTCCAAATAAACTTTTTACTTTTTAAAAATTGTTTTTTTTTTTCTTTTCCTTTTTCTTTTGTTTGTTCTTTTTATTTGTATTCTTTCTGCTGTTTGTTCTGGTTTTTCTATTTGAGTTTGTTTTTTTTTTTTTTTTTTTACAAAGACACAAGACTAAATGTGATTGTTGTAAAAAATTGAGTTTTTACAATTTTGGAGATAAATAAAGAGTTCCATGCAATTACCCACATTTTGGTAATGGTAAATATATTACCTGATTATCTTAATAGATTAATAATGATTTTAATCAAAAAATCGTTGGTAAATACCAATCTTTCAATTTTGAAAAAAAAATTATTTTTCAAACAATGTATTGGTATTTACCAAACGATTTTATATTGAAAATACCATTTGATACCAAAAATCAAAACGGAGATTTCTTTTACTATTATCAAAAATTGGTTAAATTCATTGAACTATTTATTTATCTCCAAAATTGTAAAAACTCAATTTTTTACAACATTCCATATTTACTCTTTTTAACTGATAAATTCAAAAAAAAGTTTTAAACTTTTTAGTTTAATATCCATTTTTCTGCATCTTGTAAACCGATTTTCAAAACATTTGTTATTTTCAACAAGTCTTGTTTCCACCAAATTTACAAGTTTTCTTTGTATTTAGGCAAATAAAATTCTTTCTTCAAAGCTCAAAAAAACCTTTTCAAAAATAGGAAAGTGAACACAAAAGCTTAAAACATTTTTATGAATTTATCAGTAGTTTCTTTTTTCCAGTCAATTGACAATTTAATAAAACAAGTGAAAGATTGGATCGCTTTTCTTTAATTTTTTTGATATAACTTATTTTGCTTTTGTGTAAATTTTTAGAGAAACAAGGTTGATCAAACAAACCCTTTTCCGAGAATTACAACCCCTTTTATCATAAAAACACCAACTTTTAGAAAAAATCCTTAAAATGTAATCACAATTATTTCGTTAGTACTTTTGAGAAACTCTACTATTATTGATCAAAACAAATTTTGAAAATGAGCTCACTGTTGAGAGAAAAAAATAGACGAATTGCATTTTTAATTGTTGAATTATTAAAAAAACTGAAATTCAAAATTCAAATTTATTTTCAAATTTTAAAAGTGTTAAATTTAAAAAACAAAAATGAAAAAAATTTTAAAATTATTATTGAGCACTCACTGTAATCAAATAAATAAAACAAAAGACCTTCCTCTATTGGATCAAATAAAAAAATTTTTCGATTATATTTTTAATTTTAAAAATGATCATCTTTCTTCTGCGCTTAGTATATCAGATTTACTAATTCTTTGAGATATAATTAAAATAATACAGGGCAGGGTTAAAAGAACATTTTAAATTTGTTTGGTCTTTGCGAAAATTTGTATAAAAACAAATTAATATCAGCAATGTGGGTGTGTTTCGAATTAACAATGAAAAATTCAAAAAATTGGCTTTCTACTTTCCTAAAATTGATAAATTTCAAATAATCTAAATTTGAAATCTGTTGATTAATTAGCTCGAAATTTGCTATCAAAAATAGTGCCCAACATTTTTCTCTCAACAGTAATATGGAATTTTCCAAAATCATTTGGAAATCTTAGTGAAAAATATATTATTTAAAAAATTAAGATAACTGTTAATATTAAAGATCTCATCTTTCAAAGTTATAGGCATAACGTTAAAATTATTAAACCATTCCAGACTAATTTTGGACATAATGCTTAAAATGATAAAGATATATTAAGTGGCAATTATTCATTTTCAAGTTTGTATTATTTTTCTGATTTTTGTGATTTCTGTAATTTCTGTGATTTCTCTTAACAGACGAATTTTTTTTGGAATAACTAATTTGAAAAACAAATATTGTTTGTGTATTCTATTTAAATGTGAAATTATTAGAAAAAAACCTTTTTATTAACCCTTATCAAGTGAATTATGATTTTTTCTTTTTATGAAATTTTTCAGTAAATGAATTTTTAATTTTATTAAAATTATAAAATTCAAAATTTCTCATATCAGCAGGTCTATAAGAATAATAGTAGGTTATCTCTTCATATCAATTAAAAAATTTTAAAACACCTTTTTAAAGAATTTTACCACCCTAAAGTCAATTATAGGATGTTTCTATTCTTTTCTATATGCTTCATTTCTTTTCTATTCAGTTTTACGGAATTTAGATAGTAAAAAAATAAAGAATAATCATAGAATTAGTTTAAGAAGAACAGTAAAAAATAATTTAAAATTTAGAAAATAAAATTTTTTTTCTTCGAATTAAAGTAATTTAAATTTCTATAAAATTTGGCAATATATTTTTGCAAACACTTCTTTTCTAAACCCTCCTTGTTGAATAATTTATGAAGTAACATAATCAAAATTTTTTGTAGATCGCGAAATTAATGATTTATTATTATTGTTAGATGAATCAAGTTAAAAAAAGAACTAGTTTAATTTTCATAAATTAGTATTTTAAAGAAATTATTTTTCTCTAAAATCTTCTTGTTGTTCTAAATTTGTAAAAATTAATTTAAAACTTAAAATTTTTATTCATATTTATTCCTTATTAAAAAAAAATAAAAAAAAAAACCAAATTTATTATGAATAGATGTATTCCCACCTGACGAAAACACTTCTTTTCCAAGACACTTTGCCTCAAAAATCGTTCCAAATATTTTTAGAAGATTAGCAAGAGTATTTGCTCATATTTATCATTGCCATTTCAATGAAATGGTTGAACAATTAAACGGTCAAGATCAACTTAATCTTTTATTTAAACATTTCATTTATTTTGTCAGAGAACACCATTTAATCAAATCAAAAGATTTGGATCCTTTAAAGCAAGTTATAAAAAAAATTTGTTAAAATTAAAAGCTCATTTCCTTATCGTAATACAATGGTTCATTAAAAAGAATTTGATTTTTTTTATTTTATTTTTTATTGTTATATTTTTAATTCTTTTTATATTTCCTAATCTAGTTTTCTCTTTTCTCTTTTCTCTTTTCCCTTTTCTCATTTTCCGTTTTTATTTTTGTTTTTTCAAACTTGATAATTGTTTCAAAAACTCATTATTTTCATTTTACTCATAACATAAAACGATCTGTTTTTAATTTTATTGAATTATTTTTTGATTTGTTTTACAAGTTTTAGTTAATAAAGTTAATCATTTTCATATCGTTATTTCCGAGACATTTATTTTGTTATTTTTTAATTTCTTTTGATAAAATATTTAACTTCTAATTTTTTTTTTTATTTAATATCTTTTGATCTTTATTGTTTTGTTACTTGAAAAGCACAAGCTCAAACAAGTAATTCTCAAAAATCAAAAATCCAAATTACACAATAAGTATTATTATACTGTCTGTAATTTATTGATTTTAAAAGAGTATTATTTATTTGCAATGAAATTTGTCAAAGGTTGTAGAATTCGCTGAAACAAAAAAAAATGATAAAGTATTCGAAATTACACAATAAAAAATCACATGTCTTTTATCAAACTTTGAATTTTTATATAGCTTTCAGATAATTTCTAAACACCTTCCATAAGTTTGAAGGATGAAAACGTTAAGTTTTGTAAAAGGGGATTTTTTAAAATGAGTGTTAAAAATATTTAAAATTATTCAACATATTTGATCACTGATAGAAAAGATAACATCAAACCTTTACTTAAGTGTGAAGTCATTATGATTAACAATAATTATTAAAATGGATTAAAAAAATTTTGTAATTTTAATGAGTGATTAATAAAATCCAAAACTAACCAACATGTGAAGTGTGATCGATCTCCAAAATTTAAGAATAAAATTAAGAGGATATTTTTAGAAAAATGTGCCAAAGAGAGACACTCGATTTTCATTTAGAATAGTTGAGAATATATCATTTTGAAAACAACTGTGTTGATTTCGAAGTGTTATTCTTTTGCGCGATTTGAGATCTCGATGAATTTTTTTTCATTTTTAACTATTCTCAAATGATTTATTATTATCAAGAATGATAGAAAATCCTTACTCTATCAAATATAGAGGGTTACAAAAAAATCACAAATTAGATTAAATCGAATTAAATTGATTTTAAACTTAAAGAAAACAATTTGTTTTAAATTGAAGAAATTTTACATCTTTTGAAATTTAAAAAAAGACAATTGAAATTTTTTTTTTAAATTTGTTTTTTTGGAATTTAGAATGTTTTTAAATTTTTTTTTAAAATTGAATATATGCAAAATGAGATACTCTCAATATTTTTTTTTGTTATTAGTGTTGTGTCAATCAAATGAAGGGCAATTCTTGAATACCCCCTTTTAGGTTTTAAGACAGTCCTTGAGTATGGAGCAAATCCACAGTAAATGACTTGGTACTTGATGAAAAATAATTGAAATGATAACTCAAAGTTAGTTTTTTTTTAAGCTAAGATAAAAAAAATAATAGAAAATAATCAATTTTCATAAGTATATTTAAGTTGGTTATTTCTATTAATCGGATCATATTGAAATAATATTCCACCGATTTAAAGTATTATTGGATTTTTCAAATTCTATTTTTATTTTTTAATTAAACTGGTTGAGTTGTTTGAAAAGTCCATAAATATTTAAAGAGGAAGATACACGAGAATAGTAGAAATGTGATTTTTTTCAAGATCAAATATAACCAATTATTATTTTTTTTTTTTAAAAATGTATTTTAAATTTGTAATTAATACCTGTAATTGATTTTGAGAGTTTAAAAGGGATGAAGAAATAAATTTACAAAAAATATTATATTATAGATAAAAAAAAATTTTTTTTAGAGGAGATTACTAGTAGAAATTTCATTAAGAATTTTGAAATTTATCTAGTTTTAAGGATCCAAAAAGAATAAAAAAACTTTTCAGAAGAAAAAATAATTTCAAAAAAAAATAAAAAAAATCTTCAAGATCATCACCACTTCAATAAAAAATAACTTACACAATTTTACTTTATACTTCAAAAATGAGAAATATATTTTTCTTTATGTGTGCTTGAAATAATACGCTATCAAGAAAAATACATTACTTATTTACTCAAATTCATTCAAATAATCATAGTTAATACAATAAAACGATCTATAAAAAAATATAAAAAAAAGGTAGATAAAATTATTTGATTTGTTTTATTGGTGAAAGTGGGAAAAAAAAAACTAGAAAAAAGTATTCGAGGTTTGTATTTGATTTATATATATCATTTTTGATTTTCCTTTACTGTTACCACCATTACTATTATTATTTTTTCTCCGGTTTATTATTGAATTTTTTATTCTTCATTTTTTGGATCATTTGAATTTGGTTATTTGTATAATTAATTTAAGTTATATATTATTGTTGGTTCGATAATTTTTTTGGTTGTTGTCTTTTTTTTTTTTTTTTTTTTTGATTTGTACTATAATAATACTAAGTGCTTACTTTTTTTGGAAAGAAGAAGAAAAAAATAAGAATAGTACCAACTGTAAAAATTTGAATGTTTTTTTTCTTTTTTTTTTCATGAAAGAACTTTTTTTGGAAATTTGAAAACTAACTAATGGGGTGTTTATAATATTGTCAAAAACATATTAAAAATTAATTTTTGGAACACACATTTCTACCCCAGTGATTTTATTCAAAATTCACTCCAAAAATCATCATTTTTTATTCTAAACTTATTGAAAGACTGTTTTTTTTTCTTTCTTCTTGATCAGAATTAAAAATAATCTCTTTTTTATTAATAAAATTGAACAATAATAAATCTTTAATAACCCATAATAGAAAAAGAAAAATGTAAAAATTAAAGAAAAAAAAATTATAGATAACAAAAACTACCAATCCATATGATATTTACAATAACAGAACACTTAAGAACTGTACGTATTTTATTATATTAAAACTAATATTAAAAAAATTCTGATTTATGAAGAGATCTATAAATAATTTTCCGTGCACTCTAATTCCTGATAGTGTAGTGATATAGCCAAACAAAATTCCCAAAATTTTTTAAAAGTATGAATAGTTGAAAGAATAACAATACCATGTTTGACTTCCAATTTGGAAATAATTTTGATTTTACAAACTATTTCATTTTTTGACTTTTCTTTTTTGTTTTCATTTCCTTTTTTCCAGTTACGAAATATGTTTCATTTAATCTGGATTTATTTTTCAATGGTTAATAGAAGGTTAGTGTTGAGTTTGTTTCATATAGTAAAAACACATATATTTAGTTGATGGTATCGTATCATTTGATCGATCAACAATTGTTGTTTGTAAAATTTCAACAAATTTAACAATTTAATTTTTTTGTTTGGCTAATTTCATTATTTTGGGCAAATTGATTTTTATTTTTTTGTACGATATTTTTTTCTTTTATTTGGATAAAAATGATTACTTATAAAAAAATTGGAACTTGGTAACTTAAATGTGTTTTTATATTAACATTTGGAAAAATTAAATACATTGGGTTTTTTTTTTTTTTTACCTATTTTTGATTTTGGGTGTGTCAAAATTTTTGGAATGGGGTTTATTATATTCTTTTAGCTGCAGCCCTATAACTAACAGTTGATAATGATCAAAATATTTGTTTACTTTAAAGAGAAAAAAAGGACACCAATACGGTGATAACAACATATCATTCAAGGAATGGGTATGTCTTAAAATTAATTTTAAAAAAAGAATTAAGAAGATACGGAAAGGTGAAGTTTAATTTTGATAACAAAAACAATATCAAAAAGATCCTTTTTATAAAAAAATCATAATTTTTGTTTCACAAAAATCGTAATATAACCGTTGTGGAAAAAAAGTGAAACAGGGAAAAAAAGTTCAACACGGTTTTTAATTGGGAACCTTAATAGATACTGAAAATGAAAAGTAAGATCAATAAAAAAAAAGAATAAATAAATAAATAAAGACAAAATGAAGTATTTGCCACAATAATAGTTTATTAAATACTATCTTTTAGTATGGGGTTTTTGTTTGATTGATTATTTAGTAAAAATTTGTTCAAAAAATTAACTATTTTTGAGATCTCCAAAACCACATCAACAATTTCGATAAATCAAATAGATTTAAATTGGATTTGTTGGGTTGATTGAAAATAATATAATGGGTTATTATTTGAAGTTAATTAGTTTCTTCTTTTTATTGATTTTACTTTTCATTTTTAGTAAGATTCCCAATTAAAAACCATGTTTCACTTTTTTTCCAGTTTCACTTTTTTTCCACAACAATAAATACAAATTTTGAAATAAAATTTAATAATTTTTAAACTCTTTAAATTAATTCAAGATCTAAGTAGTAAACTCAATTTGAATCAGAACCAAGTGTGGGTGTGTTATTCGATATTTTCCAAGACTAAAGACTTTTAAAAATACAAGAGTTAATATTTAGAAAAAAGTTTTCAATCGCTTATTTTAACCTTATTACTGAAAAGTAACCGAACAAAATTTATCTGATAAATCAAGATTAAAACAAAATTGAGACCAAGTAAACTCTTAAACCTTATCATTGATTCTTTGAAAAAGTAGGTAATTAAGATTTTCAAAAAGTGATTATTCTTTTTTTTGCTAAACTTTTTTATACAGTTTGAATACCCCTCCATTTATAACTTTCAGGTCTCAACTTTTCAAAAGTAGACCTATTACAAAGATTCTCTAAATTCCTTAAACATTGCAAAAGGTATTTGATAATTTTTAAGACAAAATTATAAAGAGAACAGTAAATTATAAATTATACTTTAACCAAAAATAGTCCAAACATAATTTCCATAAGATTTATGTGTTTATTGGCTTAAGTTGTCTTCGATTAATTTAATAACTCAGATTAATATACAATATTATTTAGAAGATGTTATACAAAAATTCAAGACTAAACTATGTTATGAGGATAAACAAATTATGCTCTTGACAATAAACAATTCAAAAATTATTTTAGTTTCTCAAAACAAACCATTTAGGTTCTTAAAAGATCATTTTAAAATGAATTTAAGGAGTGTTGTGAAAAAAGAAAATTTTGGATTAATCTTGATAAATGTGAGTAATTGTCATTTTTTTCTTAATTTATTTTCAAAAAATCTTCTCTTTTTTTAACTAAAAATATAACTTGAAATAAAATGGGTTCTGTCATTTCAGTGTTTAATAAAAATACATCAATAGAGCTTTTTTTAGACCTTGAAAGTAAACAAATAAAATTTTTTCCTTTAAATTTTTTTTTGTTTCTTTATTGGAGAATAAGTAGAGAATGGAAAAAATAATACAAAAACATTCTTTCTTTTAAAATAATCTCAGTTCTTTTTGTCTCCTTTTTGTTTTCTTTTTATTAATCGAATTTTTTTTTAATTTCCAAAAAAAAAAAAAAAAAAAAAAAACTAGATTCCGAGCCACAAACAGAAAAAGAGCTTGAGATCTATAACCAAGCATCTGAAATTTTGAATCAATCAAGCACAGTTCTTGAAGATTTCCAAAATTATAAGGGATGTGGCCAGCAAATACGTAAAGCTATTAGCGAACCATCAGAAAAAAACGAATTACTTGCTTGGGAAGCAGTTTTACCATTAGTAGAACAACAGTCCTATTATTTTACATTCTACATGCAAATCCGTAACTATTTTTCTTCTTTTTTCGATTTACTGGTGATTTTATTAAAAGGCAAATTAAAAAATAACACTCCTTTTCCCAATTCACTCCAGAGAACACTTGAAACAACCAAAAAAGTGCTAGAAAATAGGTTCTGACTGTTTTGATTAATAAATGTTCTACTGAATAAGATTAGATTAAAAGTAATAATAATATCTTTAATAACACCTTTTCCAGACTGAAGGAATTAAATACCTGACTTCTTTTGATATTGCCCCTTTGTGTATGTCACATAACCCCTCGGAAAATGACTCTTTCTTCTCAAAATTGAAAAAAACTTGCAAAAAAAGATCTTTTAAATCCGAAATAAACTTTGAAAAATATTGTTGTTCAAAAAATTCAAATCAATTAAACCACATTTTAAATATTTTTCAAAGTTTAGTTCTGATGTGAGGATGTAATTTTTTTGCAAGTTCTTCAGATACATTATAAATATCTTCCTTTCATCTTAGTTAAGGAGTTTACGATCTTTTATCAGCATATCAAGCAAGTAGATACATTTTACCATTTTGGAAAATTTTAATTCGAGAACATTACTGAAAAAAGATTTTTTGGGTGCCACAGGATATTGAAAATTTGGAATCTAAAAAAACCATTCATTATTCTATTTGTGAAAAGAAATACAAACCAAAGCAAACCAGAGTTGAATCTTAAAAATTTCAATTTTTTGAACATTTTTTTTTGATTATAATTTTTGGTTTTATTAAATTGTGTTTTAAATCTAGAAATATGTTTCAACAAATGAGTGAAATGTTTGAAATTAATCATATAACAAACCAAAAAAATAGACCTGAGAAGGTGTATTTTAAACAAATCTTTTCTTTCTTTCGAAACCAAACAAAAAAGTTCAACCTTTCCAAATAAAACTTTTTAAAATCAAGAATCGAAAAAAAAACAATTCGATCATAGTTTATTTTAGAAGATTTGTTTTCAATACCTTCTTAATTTGTATGAATCCAAACAATTTATTAGCTTGAAATTTTCTCCTCATTGCTATTGTTTATTATTTAACTAAAAAACTTATTTTACAAATTTGTTTTTCAAAATTCTTTTTTCAAATATTGCTATTTGGAATGGTGGTAAACAAAGAATATTGTTACAAATACGAAAGGAAAATGATTGAACTATCGAAATCAAAAAACAACTACAAAAAGTTTCAACTCAAAGAAAAAGAAAATATGGAAAAATTTAAAGCAACATTTAAAAGTATTTTGGTTTTTAAAATTAGCTTGCAAAATAAATAAGATACTTTCAAGAATCTTAAAAATAAGAAAAAAAACCTTTCAATCTTTGCTTTACTATTATTGAATTATATGAATAAATGAAATTTGTATTTTTAAATTTCTTTTGGAAATTCTTTCAAGATAAATAGAAAGTAATTTGTTAATCAACAATTTTTTAAACAAAAGTTTTTCAATTCAGAACTAAAAATAAAACAAAATTAAATCAAGGATCAGATCAAGAGTTCTTAGTATTTATCTGATTTCTTTTTGAATGAATTGGAATTTTTTTTTTTAAATACAAATAAAATAAATTAAAACTTTTCAAAAATATCAGAGAAATATTTACAAATAAACTTTGTTTTTGTCCAAGTGGCCCCACATTTTTTTCCAAATATAAAGTATTTTTTTATAATTAACCTTTGAATAATAAATAAGAAACAAGTAGAATAATACACATTGGAGGATAGTTGATTTCGGAATGAAACAAATCTAATCAATTTATATATTTTCTTCAAAATTGAAAAACAAAAATTCTTATATAACCATTGAAACAAACAACAATTTTTGTTTTGATCCCAGATTAAGGTACTAATCTCTATTAAATTTTTTTACCTAAATTTAATAGAGATTGAGAAAATTTTTTTCCAATTACTTAGATTAGAAAAGACCCTGTTTATTTTCAATATTAAACTTATTTCTAGATAAGGAATCCTTATTTTAGAAATTGGTCAAAAAAAAAAATAATAGAGACTAGTCACTTAAAGAAAAAAGAAAATTTCAATAGAGAAATCAAATGGGATTTTTCTACAATCATTTTTACTCCTTCAATAACATTAGAAGAACACGTTTTTACCAAGCGACTATCGATCTTTCAATAAAACAAAAATTTGCAAATGAATTGAGTTGAAAAAAAAAAGAAAAAAAGAAAAAATCTAAAAAAAATGAAAAAATGAAAAAATGATTTCAATTTGGAAATTTCCCAAATTAAAATGTTTTCTTCTAATATCCATTCAAACTCGTTTAACTCATGTAATTCATCTATTACAAATATACCCATTTGACTGGAAAATAGTTTAATTTCAAAAATCTAGTAAAAAATCAAATTTAATTCGAACTTCTCATTTAAATTAACCATTTAAAAAGAAAAGAAAATTTAAAAACAGTAACAAAATTAATTATGTCTTCTTTTCTTCTTTGCACTTTTAATTATCTTTCTTTCACCTTAAAAAAAAACGATAAATTAATAAAACAATTTTGTAAAGAAATCTTAAAAACTTTGAAAATATTTTTAATCTTATATTTATTTATAATCATTGTATCTTTTAACACTTTTCAATATAATTTACTTCTTTTCAGGTGGGCTTGTTGAAACACTCTTAAGAGAAATTTGCTCTGGTGATACAAAAGAAACATCGAATCGATTAGTGTCATTGCAAGCCTTGGTCAAACATTTTGTTCATTTATTAGATTTTGTAATTAGATTTGATTATATTAAAATGGAAAAACCCGAAATGCAAAATGATTTTAGTTATTACAGAAGATATGTAAACAGGTTTGTATTTGTTGTTTTGGATTTTAAATAATATTAATCCAAATTTCCTTCTTTTCTTTTACTTTTTTAAATCAAATAACACAAATTCATTATATTAATTTTGATAATCACAAAAATAATTAATATTTAATTTTTATATATTATTCTTATGATTCTGCCCATGAAAAATAACTTTTTACAAAGAAAATAGACTTGAAAAATTCTTTAATGATATCGAAAATTTATTATATAAAACCAATATATTAATGAAACGATTAAAATTCTTATTTTAATTAACTATAATTAAAATGAATGGAAATTATTGTTTGAATATCTAATATTTTACTGAGATTTAGATTTTTAAATTAATTTATTCTTAATTTGTTTTTTTTCATTTCCATACATATTAAACGAAATATATACAGATACAGAATTAAACTAAATTTCAAAAATAGGTGCAGATTTTTCATCAGAAAAAAAATTTGTTTAATTAGTTTTTTTTTTTGAATAATAATGTATTTTACTAAAGCTTTTAGAGATAATAACCAATATAGATTAACAAATAAAAATATAGTGTAATCATTTATTTTTTTGTAAGACAAATGAAAAAAGAAAAAAATAATAATAATAAAGTTTGCTCCGAATTGTGAAATTTAGTTTACAAACACATAGATTTACACAATTATTTAAAGATTTTTCAAAAATCATATTTATTCAAGAAATTAACGATTTTTATTTCAATTTAAGATAATCAATAAAATTGTGATATTAACTCCAAAATCATGTTATGATTATTAAACCGTGATAAATTAAGGAACCTGAGAATTGATGAAATATTTTGATTAATAATTAATCGCGATATTACATAAAATCATTTAAATTGATCAATATCAAGATATTAGATACACGCCACGATATGCTATAAAATCTTGATAATTATCCAAAAATCGTGATGAATGCCGAAATATCAAAAGAAAAAATTAATCACGATATAATAGTTGATGGGTTTTTGGGCTAAAAGAAAATATTTTTAGTTTTAAAAAAATTTTTTTTGATCAAAAAAACAGTTTATGTGAAAAAAAGTTATTCTTTTAAAAAACAACAAAAAAGATACTTGATTCTATCAAGGATCAGATCAAAGAGTTTTTTTGTATTTTGTTTTGAATTTGGTTGACAAAACGAGAGAACCTTTATATCAATAACTATAACAATACCTTTAGGTAAATATTTGTTTTTCAATCCATTGTAAACCATTTTCCAGTCAAAAGGGGCCCAGTTGTAATGAGTGAATTACATGAGTTTAAAGGGTTGGCATGGAAATAAGAAGAAAAAATTTATTTTGGAAATCTTCAAAATTGAAATCATTTTTTTCACATTTTTGTTTTTTTTTTTCGATTTTTTTTTGACACGTAATTCATTTGTAAAAATTTTTTTTTATTGCAGATCAATAGTCACTTGGTAAAAATTTGTTATTCTAAGGTCATTGAAACCTTGAAAATGAATGTTGAGAAATCATATTGATTTCTATTGGAATTTTATTCAATCTTTGATCCTGATATTTGAATAATAAATGTGAAAAATTTTCACTTCATTTTCATTTCCTTTTTCAAATAGAGACACACAAATCCCAACCTACTTCGTCTGGGGACTTGATTTCTAAAAGAAAAGTATCGAAAACGAAGTGAAAATTGTTTCCTATTTATTATTCAAATACCAGTAGGAGATCAAAACGAACATTCTTGTTTTTCTCAATGGGGATTTCATTAAGAATTTGAGTTTTTCAATTTTTAAAGAAAATTTATTGATTAATTACTTTTATTTCAGAGGGGTATCAACAATTTGTTGATGTTTATTATTCTGCTTATTTCTTATTTGTTCTTCAAAGGTCAATTATATAAAATAATTGATATTTTAAAAAAATGTTGTTTTTTGGATTCCCCCTTAACAGAAACAAATTTAGTATTATAAATTGTGAATAAATAAAAACGCTTAAAGAACAACCAAGTACGAATGCTCATTTAAGAATGTATCTCCTCAATTAAACCATTTTCTTTATTCTATTCGGGTTTATAGGGGATGGCTAACTTTTCAAAAGCTTTCTCGATAACCTGACAACATTATTACTAATTATAAAGATTGATTGAAAAGCTTGTTTTATTCTTCATCTTCTTCTTCTTATTATTTTCATAGCTTTCATTTTAGAGAAAGCCCAACTCGAGTCGAAAGATATTTTTGTTTTTATCGATCACTCAGATAGAATGGAAATTTCTCTTTCTTCTTTTTGATTATTTAATTCGTGAAGGTAATAATCACATTTTTAAAAAACTCAACTAAACTTTATTTCAAAAAGTGAGACTCACTTGAAATAATAAATTGTGAAAAAAAAAAAATATTATTTAGTATTCAATAACAACTAATAATTAAATCTTATTAAAAATTCACTTTTTAATTCTTATAAATATACAAAAACCTGATATTTTCAAAATTAAAAAAATAAAAATCAAAAACATCAAGAATAAGTGAATAAACATTTTTGAAATGAGCTTTACGGATTTTATTTTTTACCGAACTTTCAATGAAAAAAGGATAACAAAAAGATTTTTTGATAATAAATCTATTCATTATAAAAGATATTATAGTGTCAATTTTCTTAATATTTATTTGTATTTACGAAGATCTTTTTTTTTTCAATGTGACTTATTTAAAAAGAAAAATAAAGCAAAAAAACAAAAAGGATCAAAAAAAATAATATGAAAAATAAAAAAAAAAAAAAAAAAAAAAAAAAAGAAAAAGTAAAAAAAAACACAAAAAAAAAATAAAGAATGAGAAAAACAAAAGAAAAGAAAAACAGTTTTAAAAAATAGCTTTGACAAAATTAGAAAAAAATCAATTTGATCTCCAAAATGAAAATTTATTTTGAGAAAATTATTGGATGGAAATGAGCTAACTAAAGTTAAATTGATCTTTTGGAATACAGATTCTAAGATAAGAAAAAAACAAAAATATCAAGCACAAAATTTTTTCTCAATTAATAATGAAAAGCTTGTAAAAAAAAAATATAGATTATTTTCAAAAAAAAAAAATATTTGAAATCTTAGTTTATTAATGATTTTCAATTCAAAAAAATCATTTCAATTTTAAAGCATTTTATAATCATTTCCAAAAATTTATAAAGTATCAATTTTAGATATGCACCATCAAATGATTATTATGGGTTATTTTTTCTAAAAATTGGAAATAAAGTATTCATGACTATCAATTAATTGCAATATGAATTTATATTTACTAACCTAGCCAACTTTTATTTTCTTTTATTTATTTAATTCCCGAATCAATAAATCTAATAGAAAACGAAGCGAATTAGACATCAATGATCTTGTTGTTAGTGACCAAGATTGTGATTCTATGAGTTTAACTTTTGCATACCCAGCTCCAATGTTAAAAGGTGTTATTGATACAATGAAAGCATTTAAAGGAAAAGTAAACATTTTATTTTTATTTTTGTTTTGATTTTTTTATTTCTTTTTTGTTTTTTTAATCACAATTTCCTTTTAAAATTAATATTAATATTATTGCCAATGTCTCTCTATATATGAATACGTATCTATTATTGTATATTCTATTATTTTGACAATTTCTTATCAGAGAGTAGTACCAGAAGAAAATTTAACTCAAGGATTAAGTTCAATGGTGAATGTATTTTATTATTTACTTGAAAACAAAAAAATTGAAAACAAAGACACAAAAATGTTTTGTCTTAGGGCAATGGTTGCAACTCTAGTCATATTTGACCATGTTGATGAAAAAGGTGCATTTCATAATAAGTCACTAATTAATGTTAAAGGTTGTTTAACATTACTTGCAAATTTTGATCCCAAACAACAATCTTTAATAAATATTGTCAAATTCTCTTCAGCGCATTGGAGAGACGAAAAAACTAAACAATCTTTAAAGGCAATTTTGAACTAATATCATAAACTATATTGAAAGATATTTAATCAATTTTTATTAAAGTAACTTTTAGTATTTAATAATTATTAAAAAAAAAACAAAAATTTATGATCTAAAAATTTGAAACAATAATGATATTTTTTTAAATAATTTTTTTCTCGTTTTTTATTTTTTGATATTATTTTTTTACTTTTTTTTTTTTTTTTGTCCAGAAATTATAAAAAGTAAAAAAATCAATTCCATTTTTTACATTCAGATAGAAAATTTTTACTTTGATGTATAGAAAACATAAATAAAAAAAATATTCTTGGATCTATTTATTATTTCGAAACAAAAATAGGGGATATTGTTTAAAAAATAATCAAGAGAAAGTTTTTAAATTTGAAACAAGAACTTTTTGTTTAAAACAATTATAATTTATACGAAAAGACGAAAAAAAATTGGGTATTTTAAGGTGACATTGGATTATAGTTATATTCACAAAACAAACATTTCTTACTTTCATTTAATAAAAAAAGTTAAAGTTTTTTTACACTTGCTGCTTTTTCCAAATTTTCTTTTTTATGTTGTACAAGTTACTACCTTTTTGTTTTTTATTGGAAACGTTTGGAGGAAGTTATAAGAAATAATAATTCATTATTCAAATTGATAAACTTGTTAAGATAGGATCTTATAAAAACTGAACCTGTTCATAATTCGATCAGAAGTTAAATGGTTTTGATTGAAGTGGTGTAATTTGAAACCCAACTCAGGTGTACTCAATAAGTCTTACAGTATAATATATTGAGTTAGATATTTTACTAGTTTAATGCTGTTGAATATATATCTTGAATAAGTATTTTACATACACCAGATTTAGGAAACTTTCAAAAAAGAAAAATAAAAATAAAAAAATCAAATATTGTTCCAACTCCAACTATTGATCAAATTATATAAATTTAAAAATTATCTGTATTGAAAAAATTTTTAAATTTTACAAGATAAATAAAAAATTATTTTATTTTCAAATTTCTTATATATATATATATATAACTTCAATTTCGATTTAAAATATAAATCTCATTCCAAAAATTTGGACTCACTCAAAATCAAAAATAGGTAAGTAAATGAAATTTATTATTTTTTTTCAAAAGTAATATAAAACAACATTTAAGTTACCCAGTATTAAATTTTTTATAAGAAATTATTTACATCCTAATAAGAGAAAAAAATATCTAACAAAAAAATCAAAACGAGTGTGTCCAAAATAAGAAAATGAGCTGAAATGAAGGATTTTAAACAAAAAATACACTGGCAAATTTGTTGAAATTTCACCAACAATTGTTGATCGATCAAATGAACAAATAACATCGACCATGTGTATGTGCTTTTCCAATTTAACAAACTCAACATTAACCTTTTATCAACCATCGAAAAAAAAATTCACAGATCTTACATAACAGATTACGTAACTGGAAAAAAATTTTAATTTCAATAAAATAGAAAAGACAAAAAATGAAAGAGTTTGTAAAATCAAAATTATTCATAAATTGAATGTAAACTGGAGTATCAAAATATAGCTATTTTTTTTCAAATGTTTAAACTGTGTTTAAATTTTTGTAATTTAGTTTACATTATTATGAAAGGTAATCAATAGACAAAACAAATTTTATATAAGATGTCAAAAAATATTTTCTATTAAATAAATTATTTAATCAAGTATTTTAAATAATGTTGGAAAAGAAAGTGTCTCTAAAAAATCCCCTTTATTTCTAATGTGCTTTAATCTTTAAAATTTGAAAGTTTTTGATATTTTGAAAATTATTCAAAAAAACAAATGAAGAACGATCACAAAACATTTCAAATGCATACAATTAGAACTTTTCAATAACAGTCCTTGAGTGTTTCAAATTAATGATAAATTTGGAAAGACTGATATATTCTACTTGAGTGAAATTTATCCGTTCTTTGGCACGATTAATCAATAATAGAATTTGTAATTGTAAAGGGATAGATAATTATCATCTCTTTTACTCCATTTGTTCTTCGATAATTCGTTTCATTAAGATTTGTTATTTTCAACTGAAGTATACTTAGTTCTATCAATACACATGATAAAAGGAGCTGTCCTAACATTTTAAATGAAATAGCTTTGAATTTCAATTTATTCCTTTAAACTTTATAAAAAAAAAAAAAATTTTTTTTTATATGAATAAAATTCCTTCTGAAAAATTTTTTGAATTAAAAAATTTAGTATTGAACCATTTTTTTAGATAGGTTTATTAATAATTGTAAATGTTAAGATTTTTTCTCTAAGATAATTCTTTACAAATACTATATCTTAGATTCTTTCAGTAACAATTCAAATGATATCTTTTATTTCAAAGGTAAATAAACTACTTGGGATTCTAAAGGGTAGATAACAATACCAATATGATTGGAAAAAAGATTAAATTATCGTTTCAATAGAGATGCACTTGATTTTTAATTGTTTAATACCTTTTAAATGTTTCTTCATATATTTACCAATTAATTCATTTGAAAAAAGAATTTTTTTTTGTATTCTTGAATACAATCTTTTATGTTTTGACGAAATAAGCTAATTAAAAAAAAATAAAAACGAAAAATTAGTTATTTTCTAAATATGATACAATAGAATTTTATTAATGGTAAAAAATGAAATGTGTATTTAACTACTCAATGTTTACATTCTCAATCAAAATTCCAGAATAATAATAAAAAAAAAAATAACCATTTGAAAAAATGAACCTTTTCAATATCTCATAAAGAAAAAACTCAAAAACAAAAAATATTTTCAAATATTTATTTTAATACATAAATTTAATTTTGTTTGACTAGACAAATAAAAAAAACGAAAAAAAAAAAAATTAAAAAATAAATATTAAAAGATATAAAAACATTTAATTAATTTCAACCATTACAAATTGCCCATTACCCATTCCTAATAAAATTTGAGAGTCTTTTGTTGTTAAAAAAACCGAATTGATTGTGATATCATCAAAAGCCAAATTATTGATTAACTCAAGATTAGATAATTTATGGATTTGAAATAACCCACTTTCACCAACTATGAAAAAATATTTATGATCATGAGTAAAATCAAATGAATTAATTTTTTTTTTAATTTTTATTAATTTAATAAAGCTACCATTAATCGTATATAAATATAATTTTGGCTCACAATAAATTAATATTTCACCATTTTTAGAAATCTTTATTAAAGTTGGGTATTTATGGTTATTCGAAGAGATCAAATTATTATTATTATTATTATTATTATTATTATTATTATTATTATTATTATTATTATTATTATTATTATTATTATTATTATTATTATTATTATTATTATTATTATTATTATTATTATTATCATTATCATCACCATCATCATTATCGCCACCACTATTGTGGTTTCTGTTACTGTTTTTGTAGTTATTAGGGTCTATTTTTTTCAATTTGTTTTGTTGTGATAGAGAAATTGACCGCAACAATCTAGCATCATTTCTGTTATGTATTAAAATTGTTTTATCTTTTGAAGCAGAAACAATTATATCTAAATCCACGTTTAGGTCTAAACAAGTTATTCCATAATCGTGACCATAACAAATATTTTTAAAAATGATTTTTGGAAAGATTTTTTTTAATTTGTTATTTTTATTATTATTATTATTATTTTCATCAAAATTCTGAGAATTGAAACTCTCATTCTTAATATTATGATTAGTATTACTATTATTGAAATCATTATTAAACTGGTTTGATTTTAAAAATGGATTTTTTTCTGTTTTCTTTTTAAAGGAAACTTTCCAGATACAAACTGTTGAATCAAGAGAACCAGTAACTAAGATATTACCATTATAATCATATTTCAGGCAAGTAACAACATTTTTATGGAAATTAATTGTCTTTGTCTGGTTGGGGTTTTTAAGATTAATTAATCTAAAATTTGAATCAAAAAACCCACAGCTGATTAAAGTTTTTCCATCATTTAAAATAGTGAAATAGTTTGAATAATTAAACGCATTTAAATTATATTCATAATCAAAACGGACCATTGGGATGGATCGCTTATTTTTGATTTTAAAAGACTCATCTATTTGGAAGTCTCTGCCTTCTGGCAACCATTTATGAACTCCTATTTCCCTATTTTTGTCGATTGAAATAACTAAATTTGGCGCATTAAATAATTGTCGAATTTTCTCTTGTGACTCAATCATATTCAAAAAAATTAGTGACTGCTTTGATAGGTCAACAACAAATTTTATTGTTTTTATTTTTTTCCAATTAGTATCTTTAATCATTAACTCCTTCAAAGTCAATCTCTTGGGATGTGGTTCATTAAATATTAATTGTGAAGGACACTGCCCAAAACTTTCAATTTGCAATTCATACATTTTTCTCTCTTCTTCATTTTTAATTTGATCAAAATTAACCATCCCTTCATAAGTTAAATAATAAAATACATTAGTAGCATTTATAGCTCCTTCCCCCCTTTGCTTATACCCAAAAATTAAATCAATCCATTCATGCAAATGTTCACTTACATATTCAGATTCTAAGGCTTCTCGATGTATTCTTATAAATTCGTATTTACTTCCCTTTGCCCAAGGTGGCAATAGAACATGATTAACCATTTTCCCATTTTGTTTAATCCCTAGATTTAAATTATTGACATTTTCAAATAATTCTGGTAAATAAAAAAATTCTGGAATTAATTCTGACACATTAAAACTAAAGTTTAATAAATTACTCCAACAATTTTCTAAAGAAACAAATAATCGATCAGGCTTGTCAAAAACATTATCTATTGTTGTTGTTTTTATTCGTGTTTTAAAAAAAAAATTGGGTTTTTATTTTTTGATTTTATGAAGAAATAGAAATTAATAATAAATATATATTAAGGTGTTAGGATATAATGACAAAGTCACAAAATATGAAAAATATGCTTTTGGTAATATAATTAGTCCATTATTCTGATTAATAGAAGTATCTCTGAAAAATAAGATCCAGAAAAAAAATAATCTCGATTATTTTTGATGGAAGAAGTACAAATTACACTCTAAATATCCTTTTACTTAAATTTCCTCAAAGTTAATTTAAGTGTAAAATCCTAGATTTCATGATTATTCATGGGAAAAAGACATACCCGAATTATTTTTATGGTTGAAAAATCAAAAACAAAAAATTGACAAGAAAAAAAGAAAAAAAAAAGGTTTTTAATAAGAATTTAAAAAGGGTTTATAAGAAACAATTGGTAAAAAATCAAAAAAAAAAAAAAACCAATTCTATTATTTTATTAAAAACACTCAAAATCACCGTCACGATACTTTTGGTTAATTTAGTTTTATTTTGATAATTTATCATGAATGTTCATTTTAGGAAGCCGTTGTTTAATTATTGTCATTTCTTTTTTTTTGATCTGGAGTTTTTTTAACCCTTTGATATTTTTTGTCTTTACTTTTTACGTTTTTATTTTCAAGTTACTCATACTTTAGTGTTTCAGTGTCAGTATTATCAATTGGCGACTTGATTTTTTTCCTTTGCAACTCTTCTTCTCAATAAAAAGGTATTCAGGTATGGAAAAAAATAAAAATTATCTCTATTTATGGCATTTTTTTTTTTTTGAATTTTTAATTTAATTTTAAAGAGGAATTTTGCAATTGAAATTCAATTTTTTTCTCAAAATTTAATAAATATGGTAGTTTCAATAATATATGTTGAATTAATTAATAATAATTAGATAATAATCAATAATTGATTCAGAATAAAAACATTATGGAAAATAATAGAACCTACTTTTCAAAATTTTTGATCTCCAAAAATTCAATTTTTGAAAACAAAATCTTCTTTAATAAATAATATCGGAAAATACTAAATTAGAACCACCAAATAATTGAAATGCTAACAATTATTTACAATTAAATATACTTACAAAAAAAAAAATAAATAAATATAAATCAAAATAAACTAAATTCTGTGTCAAAAATTTTGGAGAGAGCAAAACAAAAAATTGGATTGGGAAATTTGTTGAAATTCCATTATCTATAATTAGCCAAACAATGATTAGATACTAGCAACTAATTTTATTTGGGTTCTTCTCTATCAAAAAAACCCAATTTACCCAAATATCAGTCATTTTAAAAAAAATACAGATCAAAGGATAAATTATTCCTTATTGAAAAAAAGGAAATGAAAAAAAAATAAAAAAACAAAAAATGATAAAAATAGTTTGAAAATTTAAAATTATTTTCCAAATTTCATGGAAATTGTATTATTGTTTTCTTTAAAATGTTTTAAATGTGTCAAAAAAAAAAAATAAATTTTAATTTGAATAAATAATAATAACCTTAAAATTATTAATAGTTGATTCATCATAAAAACATAATTAAAAATAATTCTGATCATTAAATTTTGTCTGTTTTTTTTCAGAGTTAAAATTTTAACACTTCAACAATCCCCGTAAAAAACAAAAACATACAATATTTTTTTATCCGATGATTAATTTTTAAATCTTTTTGGATTTTTTTTGTTCAATATTTGAATAAAGAAAAATATACTGAAAAGTTTAATTTAAAATTTATTTTTTTTTCAGTTCTCATTTTTTTCTGAAAAGATCAAAGAATTTTATCTATTAATTTAGATCAATTCTTCTCATTATTCCCCAAAAAAAATTGGTATAATATTTTCGAAAATTTCTTTGTAGCAACAAACAAGTATTTATAGTTTTAAATGGTATTTTATCAAGTCTGAAAAAGTAATTTTTTTTTTTTTTTTATTATTGAAAGAAATAGGTAATTAAAAAAATTTATCAAAATAAAAAAAGAGAATAAAAATGATTAAAAAGTGATTTTTTTAGTATTATTAAAACCCTTACTGGAAAATCACAGAAACATAATTCTTCAAGTTTACGACAATTTCAAAGTTTTTTATTTTGGATACACTTTGTATTACTAAGTTTATAATTTTTCATTACACCATATAAAATAATTTAAAATTAGTAAAACACCAATGTTCCAGAATTAACCTGTTCAGAAAAAAAAAATCAAAAATTAATCAAAATTTGTTTTGATTTTCTTTTTCAAAAAGGAATGAAAATATTCTGACTTCTTTTTAACTTTTAAGATGAACATCTTCAAAGATCTTTTTTTTTTTTTTTTTTTTTTTTTGTTAAAAATTTTGGTTTGTTAATATAAGTAAACTTGATTAAAAAATCGAGAAAATAAATTTTTTGTTTTTTAAAATTATTTTTTATACTTGAACGGTTGAAAACTTTTTAAAAGGTTTATCATTTTTTTCGAATCGTAATTCTAAGTCAAATTTAATGTTTTGAATTCATTTTTATTTATGAAGGAATTTGGTTAAATTTACTCCGGAAAAAAGAATTAAAATTTTAAATTCAGATTCCTTTGATTTTGAACAAAGAATATGACAATTTGATACGGGACCAAAAAAAAAGGGGGGTTTTGATATTTCATGTTTGCCATTTTTATGTTTGAAGTCATGAAAATTTTACTTGAAGTTGAATTATCTTTTTTTACCAAGAATTTCGGCATATTAACTGAAATTTTGTATATTTTGGTTCGATCTGGTAACTTCAAAGATATAGTCAATTGAAAGAATTTTTTATTGATGCGCAATTTAAATTTTAACTTTACTATTGAAAAAAACAGTTTCTCAGTAATGGAAAAGTGTAATATTTTAAATTTAACTTTATCAAAATTACAATCAAGATAGATCAATTATATTTACCTTAAAGTTAGTATCTAAATTCTTTTTGGCTGCGATAGAGCTTTTCTTTGAATATCAACCCATAAAGATGACAAAATATTTAATTGTCAGAATTTGCATAAAAAAAAAAAAACTATATAACGTTGACTCAAGATGAAAATACAAATAAACCAAAGAAAAACGTTTTCTCTTGTAGAAATAAAATCAATTTTATAACTTTCTTTTCGAAAAAAAATTGAAAAAAAAATTAATCTTCTGAAAAAAAATGTATTTTTATTGAGTTTTTAGGAATAATTTTTTTGAATTAATAATAAATTGATTTTATTGAAGTGATTTTTACAATATTCATATTAATAAGAATAACCGTTTTGAAAAAAAAAGTGAAACACAGTTTTTCATTGGGGACATTACTGAAAACTAAAAGTAAAATCAATAAAAAGAAGAAACCAATTAACTTCAAATAATAACCCATTATATTATTTTCAATCAAACCAACAAACACAATTTAAGTCTACTTGATTTATCGAAATTGTTGGTCTGGTTTTGGAGATCTCAAAAATAGTCAATATTTTCAACAAATTTTTAATAATTGATCAATCAAAGAAAAACCCATACATACCAAAAGATAGTATTAAAAAAACTGTTATTGTGTTGAATACTTCATTTGGTCTTTATTTATTTATTTATTCTTTTATTAAATGATCTTACTTTGAATTTTCAGTAATTCCCCCAATTAAAAACTGTTTTTCACTTTTTTTCCACAATGGTACGAAAAGTTTTAATTAAAAAAAAATTAGATCAAACACAAAAATTTACTCTTTAATTATGATTTTATTATCTTAATAAGAATATTGAAATTCAAACCAAAATTTTCTTGAAGATATTTGAGAATTAAGTAATTTTATCCGTAATCTCCAAAATTTAAATTCTAGTTTTTTATTCCGAAAATAATTTAAATTGTTATCAAGATTTTTCTGAGTATAGATCAATGAAATTTTTTAAAAAAAATTTTGTCTTCATTTTTTTTTTTTGTAAATTTTTTCTCATTTTTCGAAAACAAGAAAACGACTTTTTTCAAACTTTGAGCTGAATAAAATTTTTGATTTAAAGATTTGATTTTAATTCAAAAATTTTTTTAATCTCAGAAATAGAAAATAATATTTATTATCAAATTAAGATCCTGTTTTGTTCAGTTTATATTGAAATCTTAATATTAATTCATTTAAATAAAATATATTCAAGACTTAGTTCTTTAGAATTGCACTATTTAAACAAAAAAAAATAAAAAAAATTGATAATTCCTAAATCTTATTGAATAGAATATATTTTTCATTTATTAAATCATAATTTCAAAAAATCGATAATAATAAAATTCAAATCATAAAAAATGTTGTTGAAAAAAAAAAAAAAAAAAAAAAAAAACTGAATAAATAAATATCAAACCTTGTAATTTAATTGCCAAACTGCTAAACGGTTCTAATCTAATTAAATAAAAGGATGTTGAACCCGGTGTTGAATAATGAGATCCATAATGAAAGGGGGGAATATTTGTTTGAACTGATTTTAATAATTTATATCTAGTTTTCGTTTCCTTTTCTAAAACAGAATTTTGAATACCAATAGGCTTGGAAAAATTTCTAAAAATTTTTGGATCTTTTAAATCCAATTTTTTACTTGTGTAATCATTTAAAACCCAAGGAAACACCGGGTATTGAGAAGCGTCATTTATTGTTCTTCCAGCTATTGTATTCAATTTCATTAAATATTCAAAATTGGAAATTTTCCTATGTTGCCATTCTTTAAGAAAATTAGTATTTTTGAACCATTCACCAGGATTACCAGTATCAATTATTCTTAAATATTTAGGCTTTTGTTGTAAAAGTAGTTTATATATTTTTTCTCTTTCTTCAATATTCGGAAAATTTAAAAAGAAATTTGTTTGATCAATTAAAAAAAATTCTAAGGAGGTTTTTCTATATTTATATTTCCTTTTATAAATTTCTTTAATTTTATTTAATTTCCAAACTTTATCTTGCTTTTTAAAGTTGAATTCAGAATTTGGTTTAAAACAACACTTAATTTTTTGAGTCGTGATTTGAAAAATACAATCCAATTGTTTCGTTGGTTTTATCAAAATACAATTTGTTTGATATATAATTTTTTTTTTCTTCTTATTTTTGAATATTTTTTCTTGTAATAATTTTAAATATTGCTCTCTTAAATGTTCATCATTATTTTCATCATTACTTTCATTAATATTTAAGAATTGATTAAAATTTATTTTAGTATTATTAGATGTGTTGGAATTAATGTTGATATTAGAATTGGAATAGGAATGAGAATTATTTAAAGAAATCTTCTTTTTTTGATTTTTAAGGTCTCTTTGAATTGAAGCATTATTAAAAAATTGTGGATCGAATTTATAATTCCGTTTTAATTTTAATCTCCTTCTAAAGGAATCTTCAGTTTTGTCTAATTTCCAATAAATTTTTTGATTAGGATTACCAAATGGTGCTCTTTCATTTGTTAAATTTTGAAGTATCAATTTCCAATTTTTATTTGATTTACTTGATTTATTCAATTTTGTAAAAATAATTTGCTTTTTAAATTCGATTTGCTTTTTAATGATTTTTTTTTTAATATTTAAATTAAAATTATTTAATTCTAATTGGCTATTATTTTGAAACCAAATTTTTTTTTTTATTTTTAAAAAATAATGTTTTTTTTTTTTTTTTGTTACTTTAGAATTTGATTGAAAAATTTTTTGTTGTTTCTTTTGATAATTGAAAAAATTTTTTTTAAAAAATAATTGCCATTTTTTGGTTTTGAATTGATCGAATAATTCTTTGTTATTAATTGAATTTATAAAAAAATCACCACCATTCATTATTATTGGTAAGATCGATAACGTATCCTTATAATTATTGATTAACGTTTTGATAAAGTCTTTGTATTTTTCTCTATTCGGATTATTGTTTTTTATTGCATAAAATAAATGAGATAAAATATCTTTTAATAATTCAGAAAATTGAATAGAATTAAATAATTTGAAATAAATGGTTATCATTTCCGTTAATAAATTAAAATGGATTTGAATATTTTTTTTTTCAAAAATAATTAAATTTAAAATTAACGGCAATAAAGAATTATATAATAATTTGGTTTTATTTTTTGAATAATAAGTATTTTTGTTATCAAAAAATTTGATTTTTTTCAAAATATTAAATAATTTATCAATTATCCGAATAAAAAAATTCTTTTCAATTTTTTTTAATTTAATTTCTTTGATTTGAATATTTGTATTGATATTACTATTATTTATATCATCATTAGTTATTGTTCTGTTTTTATTATTGTGGCTGCTGTCACTGTTGTTATCATCATCATCATCATTATTATTATTATTATTATTATTATTGTTGTTGTTGTTGTTGTTGTTAACATTATCATTATTATTATTATTATTATTATTATTGTTGTTGTTGTTGTTAACATTATCATTATCTTCTTTAACGTCATCAAAATAATAATTAATCAATAAAAAATGCAACTCAAGAATTAATTGATAAAAATTATCAAGAAAATCATTACCAAGATTTAGCTTTATTAATTTAATAAAATTTTTAATTTTTTAATTTATTTTTAGTATTTTCAATTATTTTCAAAATATTTTTTTTGGATTAAATTAAATAATAAAGATATAATGATTTTTTGAATTTTTAATTTTATTTTATGTTTATTTTTCAATTTAATGAGATTTGAATCATTATCGAAAAATAAATCCAAAAAAAATAATGTATCTTTAAAAATATTATATCCATTTTTTTTTTGATTCAAAAAATAATAATTAATGTTTGCTAATTTTTTTAAAATAATTACATTGAATTTAATATTAAAATTATTTAATATTAATGAATGAAAAAATTGATATTGCCAACCAAAATGATTATTAATTATTTCATAGTTTATTGTATTGCTTTTCAATTCGATTAATTTAGTAAGAAAAACCAATCCAGATTGTTGCGGGAATCTTTTTAAAAAACTTAAATAGGTTATAAAAATAAATGAATAATTTATTAAATGTTTTTTTTTGTTTATTAAAAAATTATATAATATCGGAAAAATTGATTCAGAATATTCAATCGTATTTAATATTTGATATAAAATTGCTGATTTTAATTCAATGTCATAATATTGATTGCTACAATTTTCATCCATCTTTGTGTTACCTTTATTATCTTTCTTATTTCTATATTTGTTATTAGTTTCAATTAATAAATAATTATTTTTTTTAAAATCAATTTTGGTTAAAATTTCCAAACTAACAAGTCTAATTTTTTGATTTGGTGACTGTAATAAAATTAATAAAGAATTTATAATATTTTTGATTAATTTTAGTTTAGAAATGTTATTTATTTGAAATAAATTTTGTAATTTACTAATTTTTTTAATCATTAATAATAAATCCATCGGATTTTCTTTTTCGTAATCCAATAATAAACAATATCCCAAAATTATATTTAAATATTGAAGTGAGTTTGTGTAATTAATAATTAATTCAATTAATTCAATTAATTTTAATCTTAAATTTAAAATTTCTTCATTTGTTAATAAAGTTTTTGTTTTTTCATCATTTTCATTATCATTGCTATTGTTATTTTCTTGATTATTATTTTCTTGATTATTAGCATTTTTATTGTTATTGTTACCATTTGGAAAATAATACAAAATGAATCCGGTTAATATTCTTTGAAATTTTATTAAACTTAAAAACTTTTTTTCATTTAATTCTTTTTTTTTTTGATTAATAATACTGATGAATAAATCAAATAATTTTTTTTGAATATTATAATCAGTAAAATACCAGATTTCGAAATCAAATAATAATTCGTTGATCATGCTTGTTGAAAATCTTATTTCTAAATTTTGATCAAAAATATATCGAAATAAAGAAATAATTTTTATAGAAATTAACTTGTTATTTTTTTGCATTAATATACTAAGAATATTGAATCCTTTAAATTTTAAAAAATCATCACGATATGATTTTTGATAAATTAATGATTTAAATATTAAATAAATTATTTGGTAGACTATTAATATTGTTTGTTTGTTTTTTTTTGTTATTATTATTTTTTTTTTTAAAAAAAAAAGAAATGATAATATTTTTTAAGAAAATGATTTAGTTAATTAAAATAATGCTAAATTTTTTTTTGGTATATTTCATAAATAATCATATAAATATAAATTAAAGATCATTTTGGCTTTTAATTTTTTTTTTTTGTTAATTTTTTCATCTCTTGTTTTTCTTTTTCTTTTTCTTCTCTTTGTTCAAATAATAAAAAAAAAAATTCTAATTTTTCAAAGAAAATGTATTGTTTGTTTTATAAAAACAATACCGCCTTATATTATAAATAAGATAAAATTTTTCTAGTAAGTTTATTAAGTTATTAAGAGAATAGTTTTACCCTAGATTTGTCAAGTATTAAAGTATGTTTTAATTGGATGTGAATGATATTAGTACTATATTGTTCCGATGGATGACTATAGCTCAAAAAAATCTATTATAAATATAATTACACAATAAATTATTACATTTTTTACTTGTGATCACAATTTTAAAATTTAAATTTTGGATATTTTTTTTTGAAAATTTCTTTTAAAAATCTAAAAATAGAAACTCATTATAATAAATAGTATCCCAGTATTTAATATTTCATCTTTAGAACTTCCGAAAGTAACTATTTTTTGAATTTTTTTAATTTCAAAGTTTAACTCAATAATCGTCAACATAAAAAACCAAAGAATGATTAGTTTTGTTTATGTTTTAATAAAGCTAGTTGGAATATCTATATATTTCCAATATGTAAAAATAATTTGTCAAATACCTATTGGTTAATTATTTATTTTTTCAAAAAATCGAATTTTTTAGCTACTAATCTACATTTCAAGACAAATTTAAGAAAGATATTTTGCAACTTTGGACATCTGGATATTGGCGATTTGGGATTTAAATTTGTCTTGAAATGCAGATTTTTTTTCTGGAAATCTTTGGGTTTTTTACTCAAAAAAGGATCTTTTTTAATTGTTTGGGATCAAATTTTAATACTAATTTGATTAATCAATTTTTAGAGACATTTGAACCATCGATAACGAATGTGATTTACACCCAATAAAAACACACTTTGATCCTAGACTTCTCTTTGGTAGAAGCGAATCCCTTAAGAATAATAAAAGAAAAATTTGTTAAATTATCTTTCATAAAAACAGTAAGAAAAAAATAAATAAATATTAATAATTTTTTTCTTCATATATTAAAAAAATTGAAGGCAATTATGGTATAATAGAGTAATGAATATAAATTCATAAAATATTAAATTGTTTCCACTTAAAATGAAATTGGTCATTGGTTTTATTTTGATAAATTTTTTTAAGGGTTTGTTTATAAATAACAAAAAAAAAAATTATTCAAATATATATATATATATATATATATATGAAAGGATCTTTTAATATTGTTTTTTTTTTTGAGTGTAAGTGCATTTGGCTGTTCAATATTTATTAATTATTGAAATTTGTACTTGGTCTTAATAATTATTTGTTTATTAAACCTTATTAAAGTTATTGTATTTTTGTGGATTAAATCAAGAAAAAACTGCAAAATAACCATTTTCCAGACAAAATTATATGGGTTATTTCTTGATCAAAGATCTTAGCCGATACTCTAATAATTTAGAGTAAAATTGGAACTACAAATTTTATTTTTTTTTGTTATTTTTGATAACTTTTTTAGTTGCTTGAAAAAAACTCTAATGAATAAAAATCGATTGTAAAAAGGAATGTAAGAAAATGGGAGATTTTTTTTGATATTTAATCTGCTGGTTATTATTTTTTTTTTTTTTAAAAATTGGAATTCAATGAATGTTTTTATTAATGTAACTCAACTGTTTTAGATAGCGAGAGGATTAAAAAAAAATAACTTTGAAAATGTATTTTAATATTGAAAGTTTCAATTTTTTTAGTTAAGTTAGCGAATTTGAAAACTATTCTTTAAAAATTTGATATTCGTATTTCTAATAAAGATTAAAAAACAAAAAAAACGAAGAAGAATTTTTTTAATAATTTTTTTATTTGATTTTTTTAAAAAATTTGTTATTATAGCTCTTGCTCGTATCTTTTCAAAACATCCAAGATAATTCAAGAAACCATCTTTGTTACTATTGTTTTTTCTATTAATTTTTTGAATAACAAAAATAAAGATTCTTTCATTACTTTTAATTTCAATATTCAAGAAATTTTGGAAGGTATCTTCCCAAATTTTGATTTAGATGGAATGGATGAATTACCAACAAAACTAAAAGCACCAACACTTGACACTGAATCTAATTAAACGCAATTGTCTTTAAATTTATATTCTCAATGAACAAGCCTTCTCAAAAGAAATTGAAAATTAGAAAAAGAAAAGAAAAATTGAAAAGGGAAAGAGACTATTAGAAAGAAACGGAAAAGACAATTAAATACACAAATTATATATTTTTGTATTAATGTTTAAGTATTTATCCAAATTTGAAATATCCAGTTTCACATTTGTATTCTTCTCTTGTTCTTATTTACTTGTAAAAAAACAGATCTAAAAATATATTTTTTGTTTTTTTTAATTTTCAAATTTTCTTTTTTTTTGTTAACTGTAGTAACTTAATTCCAAACATACAATAACTTGTGCTATCTGATTCGACATCCAAAATTATCAAATTTGTTTTCCTTTCTGTGTAATAGTAAAATATTACCCATCAAGAAAAATATATTGGATATTTTTTTCATCCTCATTCAAATAACAACAGTTATTTATGTAATATAGTTTTTGGATGAAATAAAATGAAAAATGTAGTTTAGTGATACTATATGGGTTCATAAGCAGAAATGTTCAATTTAGTGGAAATTATTATGTTATATTTAGGTGATAAATTGTTAATTGGGGGGGGGGGGGGGGGGGGTGCAATATTGTTTAGTTATATAATTTATTAATTCCATTTTTTAAAAAACTAAGAAAAACTGGAATTTCTTTCTACATAGGCTTTAAAATTAAAAGAAAAATTCTTAAAAAAATAAATTTGGGAAAGTTGTTATTGTTTCAATGTTGTAAATTTTTTTTCAGTTTAAAAAAAAAAACAAAAAGTTGGTTTCTTGATTGATAATTTTTTCAAAAATGTTGACTCGCTTATTAATGTTGTTGAAAGTGGTTTTGTCGGAGTTTAACCAGTATTCTTTTCAAAATAAATTTTCAATTTTTCGATCAAAATCATTTTTTCTAATTTTTTCTTTGCTTTTTCAAAATATTTTTTTTCCTTAATTTTTCTTTTTCTTTTTCTTTTTCTTGTCTTTTTCTTTTTTTTTTTTTTTTTTCGAAACAGTTCCAAAGTTAAAAAAAAAGAGATCTTTGAAAATACAAATAAATATTAGTAAAAATGATACTATTTAATGCCTTTTAAAATGAATTTATTTATTAATAAAAAAAATCTTCTTGTTTCTCTTTTTCGAGTGAAAGTTCAGTAAAAAATAATCGTAATTCTCATTTCAAAAATTATGACTGACTTTTTTTGGTTTTTGGTTTATTTTTTTTTAATTTTTAAAATATCGGAGTTTATATATATATATATATATATATATATATATATAGAATGATTAAAAAGTGAATTTTTAATCCAATTTAACAATTAGTTTTCATGAATACTAAAGGATATTTTTTTTATTTCAATTTATTATTTCAGGTGAGTCACAATTTTTGAAATATAATTTAGATTGATATTTTTTAAAAAAAAAAATACTTTTTTTAACTTTAAATCTTGACAACAAGTTATTAAAAACATTTTTTTTACTACATCAAAATGAGAAAATTTACAAAATATGAGGAAGAAAAATATAAATTTTGTATTATTTAAGAAGAAAAAGAGAAAGAAGAAAGATGGGGGGGATTTTTACAGAATTTTGAAGGGATTGAATGTTCTTTTAATTTATCTAATAAATAAAAAAACAATTTAATTCCACCAATGCAATATAGATTATCAAGAATATTTGAAGAATACACATTTTGAATATTAAATAATTTACAATTAAAATTATAAATTAAAGAATTGTTGATACAATCATTGTGATTAATCGTTTTGCTATTTAATGAAAAGATAGTATCTTTTGAATAACTATCTAAAATCAAAGTTTGTGGACCCAAATTAAAGATTTTTAAAATATTTTCTTGTTGTAGACTCTTATTAAACAAATGGATAGTGCCCATTTCACCTTGAAAATAAGAATAATTTTGATTCTGGTTATTTGTTAACAAAGAAGATTTTCCAATTGAATTTTTAATAAATGTAATATAATTGGTATTAGTTTTATAATAATCACTTTTCCCAAAACCATTGTCGCTAGAAAAAAATAAATTATGATAATTATTATTAATTTTTGAATAATTACTTGAAAATGCAATGAATGTCCATCGATGTTTTAAGATTTTAGTACCCTTTAAAAGATATTGTTTTTTATTCAAATTTAATTTGCACATTAAATACTGGTTTTCAATAAAAAGTTGAAAATAATATTTTTCATTTTCATTAATAAATTCAAAAATAATACTTTTTCCATCTCCATTATGGTTATTATTATTATTATTATTATTATTATTATTATTATTATTATTATTATCATTTAGTTTGTTGTTCTTTTCGTTTTTTGATTTATTAAAATTAATCCATGTGCAAAAGGAAAAACCATTTTTTAAAGACAATTCAAATTTTGGTAACTGGATAAAAGAAGTATCACCATTAAATTCAAATATAAATTTTGGTTTATTTTCAATGGTATTGTCAATCAAATGTTGTAATAATGATAATATTGATAAACAGCAAGAATAATCATTTTCTTTTTTTGGTAAGTCACTAATTAAAATTTTAAAAATGGTTTTTAATTCTTTGGTATCAAAGGAATGTGAAACTAAAGATTTAACAATAAATAGCAATTCATTAGATGCCTGCTTTTGTCGAAATATTCTCTTAAATAAAAAAGAAACTATACCAATTGAACAACAAACTGTTTTATTATAAGATGAGTGAATAATTAATGGGGACAATAATTGAAAGAAATCAGTAAATAAATTTTCTTCTTTAATTAATAAAATTTCAAAAATTGGTAATAATGCTTGTGGTAATTTAATTTTTTTTGAGTTATGATCTAGATCATTAATAACTAATAATTTTAGTTTTTCAAATATTAGATCAATATTTTCATTTATTATATTATAATTTTTACTCAATAATAATTTTTGAAAATTTTTAATAAATTTTTTCGAGATTGTATTAAATATTTTTTCTTTAGAGGTATTTGAATAAAAAAGTTGTGTTAAAAAATCTAGTATTTTTAATATTAAATCTAAATTAATTTTTTTTAATTTTAATAAATTAATTATAGAAAGCAATAAATCTGATTTTTTTATTAAAAACTGGACAAATTTTCGATTAATTTTGAAGGTATCTATTAAAAAATCAATAATAATTATATAATCCGTATTTACATTTTCAAATTTTTTATTGTTATTTTCTCCGATTTGTTTGTGACGATTACTGATTTTATTCTTATTTTTATCATTATTATTATTATTATTATTAATAATATTAGTATTAATATTATTGTTGGTGGTGTTGCTGTTGATACTGCTTTTGTTATTTTTTTTGCTGTTATTATTATTATTATTATTATTATTATTATTATTATTATTATTATTATTATTATTATTATTATTATTATTATTATTATTATTATGAAGGGTTAAAATATTTTTATTGTGGTTTTTAACCTTTTTTTTATTTTTTTTTCTTTTAAAATCAATTAATTTAGATAAATAATGAAAAAAAATTGAATATATTTTATTATTTTTGTCAAGTTTCATTTTGGTAATTATTTTTTTAAATTGATTAAAACCAAATTCTCTAAATCCTTTGGTTAATATTAAAAAATTTAAAAATTTCATATAATATTTATTTTCAAATAAATAAATTTTCATAAAATCATTTTCAACTAATAAATCCATAATATGAAAAAATTCTTTAAAATAATTAATTTTTCTTATTTCTGAATTTTGTTTCTTTATTGTGTTCCACGAAAAAGATATTAAATTCCGGGTTGAAGATATGAAAGATTGGTTGAATAATTGATTTAAAAATTTTAATATTTTTAATAAACAATTAAAAGTAGTAAACGAATCCATGGTAATATTAAAATTATTTCCTAATATGTTTTTAAAGGCCTTTAAAGCTTTTTGGGCTAAAAAGGGTGTTTTTAATTTTATAAATTTGAATAATACTTTAATTTCATTAAAGTTATTTGTTCTTTTGATTATTGCAGAATACTTTAAAAAATCAAAAATGGTATTTTCTAAAATTGGGTAAATTTGCTGGCTATATGTTGAAAATTCTAAATTTGATTTTGGATTTAATTCAAATAAAAAAAATGAAGAAAATAATATTTTCCAAATTTGAAAATCAAAATTAAAAAATAACTGATCTGGTAAATTTAATAAATAATTTAAAATATATACTTGAAGTTCGGGACAATTTTCTTTAAAATACATTTGATATTTTACATTTTTGATTTTAGAAAACACATTTAAACAATTTAATATTAATTTATAAGTTAGAGTTGTCTGTATATCTAAATCCTTTTCCTCTTTTTTAATGTTATTATTGGTGGTGTTATCAACTGTACTATTCTTCTTCTTTTTTTTCTTTTGTATTAATGAACTAATTTTTGTTATTTTTATCTTATTTTTTAACTTTTCATAATTTTTATAACTAATATTAGAAATGTCTAATATCAATTCAAACAATTCCTCTAAAATTGGATTGAAATCTAAAGAATCAATTATCCTTTGTGGCTTTTTTGTTATTATTTTAAAATTGTTATTATTATCATCGCCACGGCCATTGTAAATATTGTTTTCAAAAATTAAACAAATATTTGAATCATTCTTATATAAATTAAAAAATTTTAATTTTTTCTTTGTTTGTATTTGATTTTCTTCTTTTTTTTCATTTTCATTTTCACTTTCACTTTCACTTTCACTTTCACTTTTACTTTGATCATCAATCATTAAATTTTCATTTTTTTCAATTAAATTTTCCTTTACATAATTTTGAACTTTATTAAAATTCTGTATTTTTTTCCCCTTTTTTTTGACTTGTTTATTATTTTCAGTGAAATTTTCATGTTTTTTTACTTTTCCATTTTCCTTTTCTTTTTGTTTATTATTATTTTTTAAAAAATATTTTGATGAAAAAGTATATGCGCACCAAGCAATAAAATTTGTTAATTGTGTTAAATTAGATTTTGAAAAAAAATTGTTTTCGAAATTTGGATTATTTATAATTAATTCTTTAAATAAATCAAGAATAATCAATATCGATTGAAATTCCAAGTGATTTGAAATTTCTTCTTGGAATAACGTACCATCACCTTGAATTTGATTTTTTGATACATTAATTTTGGAAAAAATATTATAAATTTCTTTACTTTGATCTAATTTCAATTTAAATTTGCCAAAATTTGGCTCATCTAATAATTTAATAAATACATTTAAACAATTCCTTACAGTATCTGAAGAAAGTTGAGTTGAGCCAGATAATGCAAATTTTAATACTTTTACTAATTGCTTTTGAGATTCGTATAGTCCTTTTGAAAATACAAAATATTTTTTCATTTTCCTAAACAAATTTAAAAAATCTGAAAGCAATTCAAGTAAATATGCATCTATTGGTAAATTGTTTTGAGATTTTGTTGAATGCAATAACCCATAGAAATCATAAACAATTATTGAGATTTCAACCGACAAATATTGAACAATTATTAAACAATAAGTTTCTAAATTAGTTAAATTAATTTCATTTGATTCATTGTATTTTATTGATCTTGATCGTTGTTTTAACCTTTTAATTAATGCAGTGAAAATCATTACTGCTGTTTGGGTAATTGCTCCTAATAAATCTAAAAAGCCTAATTCAAATAACATTTGTTTATGGTGCTTTGATAATACTAAAATCTTGGATACTTTCAAACAGATACCAATTGAAATGTCGGAATCATTTAAAGAATTGTTTTCAAAATTTTCAGTTATTTGTGAGTCATTAATGGAATGGTTAACTATTTTTTTTGTGTTTGGTTATTTTTTTTTATTTTTTTTTAAATGTTTGAATTTTATTTTAATAAATTTTAATTTTTTTTTTTTTATTATGCTGATGAAGATAAAAAGAATCTACAGTAATGAAGACTAAGAATGTTATTTTTAATCCTTTAAACCGTTTGTTTGTCTTTTTTTTTTTTTTGTTTTTATTTATTTATTAATTAATTCCATTTGGGATAGTTCTTTCTTTTTTTCTTTATTCGGGGATTATGTTAGAGTTTATGACACCCAGTTCTACTTTTAAAGCACAAACTTTGAACGAGATTTAAGATACAAAAAATCTCAAATTAAAGAACATTTTTTTGGAATTTTTTTTTTTACACAAATTATTTTACTCGAATCCAAATTGTGTGCTTTAATTTTGAGGTTTTTGTGCCTTAAATTTCGATAAAAGTTTGTGCTTTAAAAGTAGAATTGCCTGTATTGGGGATAATTTGTAAATGATGTCAAATATACTGATATTTGTTAGTGTTTTAGTACAAAAATGTTATATTAAACAAATTGGTTTCTTAATAAGAATGGACTAATTATTAATTTTTTAGAATTTGAAGGTGTAATTATGTTTATGTATATATATATATATATATATATATATATATATATAGTTATTAACACGTCTTCCTTCAATTTTTAAAGGTTTATTTTTGACAGAGGAATAAAAATAATTTGAAATTGTTGGTATATCATTAAAAATCTTTAAATTATATTTTTTTTAATTCTGAAAAAAAAGGAAAATATAATTACAATTAAGGTGATATTTTTGAATTCAATAAATATCCAAATGTTTATATCATTTTATCTACTAATTTATTGTAAACTATTTATCAAAAATGTTGAATCACTTTGTAATGTTATTGGAAGTTGTTTTGGAATTTTATCACAGCGTTCTTCTCAAAAAAATATTTTCAATTTTTAGGATCAAAATCATTTTTTCAAATTTACTTCAATTTATTCCTTTCAAATTTTTTTTTTCTTTTTTTTTTTTTTTTTTTTTTTTTTATCTTTTTTTCTTTTTCTGTTTTTTTTTTTTTTCGAAGATAAAGTTCACAAAGGAAATCGAGTAGAGAAAAAAAAGAGATCTTTGAAAATTCCAATGATCATTTAGAAAATTAAGACTATTTAATGTCTTTTAAAATGAATTTAATTATTAACAAAAAATCTTCTTGTTAACTTTTTTCCAGTGAAAGTTCCTGTAATAAAAAATCGGTAATGCTCATTTCAGTAACTGTAATTAACTTTTTTTTCGGATTTTGGTTTGATATTTTTTTTAATTTTGAAAATATATTGTACTTTTGTGTGTTTATAATGATTTAAAAGTGAATTATTTATAAGGTTTAATTATTTGTTGTTCTTGAATACAAAAGAATTTTTTTTTTTTTTTTTTTTTTCAATGTATTATTTCAGGTGAGTCTCAATTTTTGAAATAGGTTTATAATAAATTAATTTATTAACTATTTTTCAAAGATTTTCCATCATTTATCTCTTGAGTTAATTTCTTTTTCAAAAATATCATTTCATTTAAAATATTTACCTCATTTTTCCAAAAAATTATAAAAAAATAAAATGGATTTAAAAAAAAAGATATATTTTATATATATTATTTCTCAAAAAGCTAATTTACCCATAAAAAAAAAAAAAAAAAAAAGCAGTGAGATTTAAATACCAATTTAAATTTAAAACTAAAATAATTATAAAAATGAAAATTTAATGGGCGGTTGAATTATCTTAAAAAACTGTTACAAAAAAGTTTTCAAAAAGTATCGATAAAACAGTTTACAAATTTCAATAGACCTAATTTTGGGATTCTATTAAAACCTTTCGTGATACTTTTTTCAAATGACTTGAATTAAACAAAATAATTGAATTAATGAAGGTTTGTATGTTGTAATTCTTATTGACTACAACAATTTTTTCAAAAATATTAAAGTAAACAGGAATTTTAAATTAAATATATTGTATAGAAGCCTTATAAAAAAGCAAAACATGCAATATATATATATATATATATATATAAACAATTATACGAATATTAAGTGTCAATAAAAAAAATATATTTTTTAAAAACTTTAAAAATAATATATTTCTTGGGATTAAGTGAAAATAGAATAAACTAATTGTTTTTCTATTTCTGAGAAAAAAAAGTAATTTATTTTCAAATTTTAAAACTTTTGAGCAATTTTTTACAATTCAGCCAAATTCCCCTTTAAAGTGGTCATTAATTAGTGAAGGTAGTGTATTAATATTTTTTTAAAAATCAATAAATCAATCAATTGAGAATCATACCTCTTTAATAAATAATAAAAAAAAAATAAAAAAATAAAGAAAACATTCTATTATCATTTTGAAGTGTATCTCTTTGTTGGTAAAATCTACCGTCTCACATTTTCAGAACTTTTACAAGTTCCGGATCCACTCTAGGAGTGTGGAAAAAAAATTAAAAATCGGAAATGGGTGGGCTAGGTAATAAAGAGGTTAGGTCCATTTTAGAGATCAAACAGATTTGTTCACTAATATTGTCCAAATCAAATTTTACCTCAAAGGTTTAGTCAGAAAAAGATTAAATAAAGTCTCTTAAAAATTTCTTACAATTGATTTTGAGACAATCTGGTTTTTTTTTTCAAGAATTATTTGTACCCAATTATCATAAAAAACTAAAAAACCAGTAAAAGTGCACTACTATTATTTTCCAATGTAAAAACGAAAATTTTTGGTTCACATTCCAAAATATTTTTCTAGTTTATAAGTAGAAAGAAAACCCAAAGATCTTTTCAAAATCCTATAGAAATGATATTTTTAGACATTTAATTAAACTTCCTTAGTGAACTCTAAGACAAAATTTTTACTTTGCTCATTTGGTTGTAACAGTTATAGTTAATATTCATTTTAGGAAATTGACATAAAAATTTTCATTTATTAATTGGAAAAGACCAGTATAATTTAGAGTAATATTGTGGGACTTGAAATAAAAATTTTTATTTAATATTGGGAAAATGACAGTATAATCGCTACACTTGGTAAACAACACACCATTTTGAACAAACCTGTTTAATAATTCTTAAAATACTGTTCAATCCAAAAAATAATCTTTAAAGTTTCTGGGGTTTGTTTATTGTAATCTGGCATTAGTGAATGAATTCTCTGTGCATTTTGCATTTAAGGATCATAAAATTTCCAGTATTTTTCCGATTTAATTCTCTGGGTTATGTTCTCAGATCGAATGGTAGTCCTCATTGTTATTGGTTGGTTTAATTTGTAAAGTAATTTCTTGTTTTTTGTTTGTTGGAACAACAACTCGTAACTTTCCGAAATTTACCCTAACCCCAAAAAGGGGTTTTTTTTGAAATTGGTGGAGAACACCTAAGAAAACAAACACCATCTTATTCAATTTGATTTTTCTAATCCCAAAAAAATAGACTAAATAAAGACAATAGTTTTTATTACTAATTTGATTTCTTTTGTTTCACAACCAAATTTTAACTAGAAACACAAAAAAACAAAAACTAAAAGAAAAAGATTAAATTAAAAAGGAGAAACTAAAGATGTACTTTTTGAAAGAACTTTTTTAAATTGAATTAATGCTTTTGCGGTGTGAGACAGCAATCGTTTAGGAAGTAATTTCTTTTTCTTGACAAAATAATTCCATTGGTTTGAATCGATCAAATCCAATGATTCTACTTGTTTGCTTGATACCCAGTTTTTGTGTTTGTGTAAAAAGAGTTGATAGAATTTATAAAGCAATTTGAAAAAGGAATACTGATCCATTTCTTCATCTTTTTCATTTAATTTGTCCCAAATTGTTTTTAAATTGCCCTTAAATGGATCGAATTCATTATTGATCGATCTGTTGTAAATCCGATCTAATTTACTAGTGGTGTTTGGTTTGTCCTTTGTTGTAGGTTTAAACAAACTCATTGTCTCTTTTTTTTAGTTCTTTTCTTCTTACTCGGCGTAAGAATGGAGATTTTTCTTTTTAAAAAAAGGATGTTAATGAAGTAAAATGAAATTAAAAAGACTGAATAGCCAAAATATTTTGTTTGTGGTTGTTCGATTTTTAAATACTTTTAAAATAATTGTTATTCGCCTTATGGGAATTCTAAAAATTGCCTTATTGAAAAAAAATTCAAAAGATTTGGCGATTTTTGAGTAAAATTTTGACTTATTTATTTTTACAGTCAAACGACAAGTTCTAAAGAAAAAAAAGGGTTTTTGGTTTGCCAGATTTTATTCATGGTAGGTTTTACGAAGTTCTTTTAGACATAATCGAAAAATTCTACTTGATCTTGAGATTTCAATTCATTAATATCATCTCAAAGAATTCTATTTGACATTATCAACAAATAATATCTTTTTTGAAAATTTTAATCGAGTACTTTTTTTTTTATTCTTTTTCAAATACAACACATAACTCGGTATCTATATAGTGTAATGAAGAAAAAAACATTTTTACAATTTAACTCGGTTTATTTTGTGAAAATTTGAAATTATGAATTGAATTTTTTTCAAAATTTTGTTATTATTTTTTCCAATTTATTAAATTTTTAGGATAATATATTGTTTTGATTTATTTATTTAGAGAAGGGAGTAATTAAAGAAAATTTATCAAATAAAAAATGAGAAGAAGAAAAATAATTAAAATATATATATATATAATAATATTGTCATTTTCATGACCAAATAGAAATTTATCCGTTTCCTGAATACACATGAGGAGCACAAAAACCCAATAGAAAGATTATCAATTACAGACAGAAATACCAGAATTTGTGATTAATAATTGGTGTTTCAGGACTCTCAGAGTGGGGCAATACAATTATATTGTTTTTATCAGTTCAAAAAATTTTTTCCAAAACTGAACTCTATTTTTTGAGATAAATTTTGTAATTTGGAACTTCATTTTTTGAATTTATTTTTTAGAAGTTGAACTTGAAGAATTGAATATTATATTTACTTAATGTTTTTGTTTTTTATTTGCTTATTTAATCTATTGGATACTTGACAATAGAAAAAAGTTTGTTATTTAGAAAAGCTCTTTTTACGGGGTCTCAACTTGATGTTTTTACTAAGTATTCAATATAAAGAAAATTATTGGATTCAAAGATTATAAAATAAGTGCTAAAAAAAAAAATCAATGGAACTTAAAAATAGCTGATGATTAAGAGTTTCTTATGATTTTTCAAAAGACAAAAGAAAAGGGGGTGTGGTTTATTTTCTCTGTAAAAGTGTTATTTCTAATTTTTTAGTTTCAAAATTTCCAATAAGAAGCATAATTACCTTTATCATTATAAAATGGCAGGAATATAAATGATGTATTTATTTTGAAGAATCTAGAAGAGATTATTATTGTGCAGTTTTTGATTAATTTTAATTAATTTTGTAATCTAATTTCTTTGAATATTTTTTTTATTTAATAGGTGTTCCCTAGAAAATAATTGATATCTTGAATGATTTTATTATTTAAATATTTTTTGTATAAATTGAAAGATTTTGTTGAAATTTTATTATTATTATGAATATTGGGTATATATTTTTGTAATTTATGAATTTTTGATATTTTTAAATTAAGAGTTGTAGATTTTTCATTTTTCATTATTTTTGTTGCTATTTTTTTTTTTTTTTTTTTTGAATTTTTGAAATTTAAAAGAAAATTTGTTAAAATTTACTGTTTATTTCAAAAAGTAAAAAAAAACTAGAACAGTTCACAAATAAAATAGAAAACCTCATAAAATCAATAGATTTTCACAAATAAACAGAAAACACAAGAAAATCTAACCCTGATTTTTTTTTTTAATTTGAGAAACTAAAAATTAAATAAATTTTCGGTTTATTTCTCAAATAAAAAAAAAAAAACTCAAAATAAGAGGTATTTAAAACTCCTCTTAAATTAGAAAAAAAAAATAAATTATTATTTTTTAATTTCCCATTTGGGACTTATAAAAAAATTATTTTTACCTTATTATTCGCTTAATCCAAAAAATATCCTTTTTGATTTTTTTGGTAATTGAATTTTGTTTGTAGTTAATAACAAACAGAAATTATAATTATTTGGGGGAAAATTATTAAATTTCAAATTTTGTCAAATTCTCATTTTTTTCAAAAAAGTTAATTCCATTTAAATATATTGACTGTGTGTATTTAAAAGCATCTTTACGGGTAGGTTAGAGTATGCTAGAGTAGGTTTTTGGTGTTTGAATGGTATACTAGTAAATTTTGGCAAAGGTTTTGAAAAAAAAATTATTAAGAGACCAATTAGACTTTTGCAACTTGTTTTAAGGGTAAAAATTTACACTTAACTTTGGTGGTTAAAATGGGATTTCGAACAAATTTTTGTAAAATATTTATTATTGATGATTTCAAGATTTTGGATTTTCTACAATTTAGTAATAAAATACTACCAATCACAAAATAATATGTTTTTTTTTTTCCTCCCAAAACTATAAAAAAACATGAAAAACTTTCATACCAACCATAATAATCAAGAAACTCTTCAAAAATATGAAAAATTTCAATTTGACCAATTTTGAAATTTGACATAATTTGAAATTTAATAATATACCCTTATTTGGTCTTTGTTAAAATTTTATCCTTAATTTCTCCTGTCTTTCAAAAATCAATTAACAGAAAATACATTTTTTTGACTTGAAATATAAATAATCAGTCAATATTCTATTGACTATTTTCGGTTCCGATATTTATATATTGATGTTTTTACAATTCATTTTTAATACTGGTTTGATATTATTTTTAAAATTTGATAGCTTTCAATTCAAAAAAAAAAAATCTCAAATCAAAATTTTACATAATGTTTTTTGAATTGTTGTTTTGGGAAAATTTTTAAAATAAAAAATCAAAAGGTGTCTTTATTTAATGAAAAGGGACAAAAGATTTATTGTAATTTAGATTTTTGAATTTAAAATTGAAAAGTTGTATTTGTGGAAAAATTTATCTGTAGTATATATATTGAAAAATATCAAAGTAAAAAAAAAAAAAAAACACCAATAATACAAAAGTAATAATTCTTTATGAAATTGTTTATTTATGATAAATAATTAAAGATATAATCAATAAATATATGAATTAAAAACGAACTAATTTTGGATAGCTGATCAAATATAATTATTTACAAATTGAAAAGTGAACGTTGGGGGTATATATTTATTATAATGTAATCTCTTTGGAAATATTGGTAAAATATTTCTAAAAAACTCAAAAGTACAGCTAAAAAAAAAAAAAATTACCAAAAAGGAAACCAACCAAGGTATGTGTTAGATAGCAAATTAACATTTTGGGCTTTGTTAATTAATTGGTTTACTTGGTTTTCTATTGAAGAATTTTCCTTTAGCTGTGAGTCGTTCCCTGTTAATTTATTAGAAATCCTATCCATTATTTTTAAAGCGTTTTTATTTATTTCTTCGTTTGTGTTCTGATGTTTGGTTAGGGGTTTGTTGAATCCATGTATTACAAACCAATTAATAAGGGGGTCGTGAACGAATGTTTCTAATAAAACCATCAGTGAATTTTTATTTTCTCTTAATAGTTTTAAGATTTGTAGTGAAACAAATTTAAAGTTTCCATCAGTTCGCGAAATTTCCATGGCCCTTACAAGCATTCTGGTTAATCGGAAGGGCACATTTTCTGGGTTGGTCGCTCGATTCATGGAGACCTCGAAGCAGTCGCCTATTTCGATATGCAGAACTTTCCCCGTAATTCTATCGAACATTATGTTTCTGGGGTGTCTGTTGCCGAGGCCTATAATATATCCCACGCTTGACATCACTGCCAGGGATTTTGTATAATTGGTTCTCCTTTCAAGCCAGGATTCCGAATCTATTGATCTTAGCCATAGTATTTGAGCAAAATCGTCGTCATTGGTGTTTTTTAAAAGATTTGTAAATGCTTCAATTTTCTGAATACTCGTTAACTTTTCGTAATGATTAGAATTTGCGTTCCTCTGTTTATTTGCAAATTGCTTATTATTTTCAACACTCTGTTGATCATCATGTTTATTACTGCCGGTGCCGCCATTATTATCATTATTCTTATAATTCTTATTCTTATCATTCGTATTGGTATTGGCATTGATATTGGTATTGCTATTGCTATTGCTATTGCTATTGATATTGGTATTGATATTATTCAAAAAATTAATTTCCAAATTGGGATCAATTTTTTTTGCTTGACGATATTGCTTAATTAATTGGTAATAGGTATCGCAACTGGAAACCCAACTAAATAAGCCCGAATTAGACGACAGCGGTGTCACAGAATACCTTTCTATTAATAAATTGTTTTGGAATTCACATGTTTCGGGGTTCTGTTGAATCAGAATATTAATAAATCCAAATAATTGCATTATTCGTTCATCTTGCCTCAGATCTTCATTGCCCTTTAGCAAATATTTATACACGTGCCCATTGTTGCCTAATATTTTTAATTTCCGGGGTCTAAATTGCTCAGAGAATAATATTTTGGTTTTGGGCTGAAATTTTCGAATTTGGATTGCTTTCTTATTGGGTATATAATTCCCAGGGATCGCAACTTTAAAGTGTTTTGATTCAAATAATTTTGGTGATATTTCTTGTAAAAAAAATTTTTTTGTCTTGCGTATTTTGATCCTGATCTTTTGAAAGATTTGGTAGTAAATTTTCCAGGCCAATTTTAGATTTTTTTCTTTTCTCTTTGATTTGAAATATTTCATTGTCCATTCCTTTGCTTCGTTTAAATCTGGTCCATATTCCTTCGTAAATTGAATTTCATTTAAAGTTTGTGGCTTGTTTTCGATTAGTCTATGCAATGGCTGCAAAATGCTTATCATCTTGATTGGATTTTTTTTCAAAAAATATTCCTTTGATGCTTTATCTAAATCAAAAAACCACATTTCTTCCCAAAGGAGGGTGATTCTATTCAATTCTTTCGAGATCAATTCTGCTTCTGAGACTAGTGTGGGGTAAATTTTTTTCATCTTTTCCAAAATTTTGATTGATTCAAACTTGGAATTAATGGATGGACTCTTGTTTTTCTGTTTTTTGTGTGATTGTTGCTTGATCCTTTGTAATTGGAATTTTTGAAATCGTTGTAATTCCAGTTGCTGTTGTTGCCCCAATTGCTGCTGTAGTTGTATTTCGTTTGCCGTTGTTAGAGGGTATAATAGGGACTGCGGATGGCTTTTCCCAATTAAAATTAATAAATTCGCCAAAAAATCCTTGACTGGCTTGATTGAGTTGTTGACTCGTGCAATCAATTGTGGGATTACCTTCAGCCAAATTTCGATGGGCAAGCTCTTGTAATAGTTTTTAAATAATTTGATCACTTCTTGGTAGGAGCCATAATTAAATAATAATTCTAATAATCGTAGGGTGTCCTGTATATTGTTATTTGTCTGGTTCAATTGTATGGAATTTAAAAATCCCTTTATTGATGTCAATAAATGATCATTGATTTGTTGTTCAGTTAATTTGTTGTCACTTATGATATTCGACAGGATTGTGAAATGCAAATTTGCCAATGATCTCCAGGGCTTGTACCATTTGGGATCGTAAGTCGTGGCCTTTTGGAAGCAGGACAGTATTGATTCTGTGTTTTGTTTGGTGGTTAAATTAATGATTTGCGATTTCCATTCTCCGTATTTCCAGTGGCAGCTTGACCTCAATCTTCTATTCCAGCCTGTTTTTATTGATTTTTCCAGATTCTCGAAATGGAAAGGTGGCATTGACTTAATTAATTTATTTAATTTTTTCAAAATTTCGTTTTGCTTTTGATACAGATCCTTTTTTTTATTAAAATTTAAATAGTACAAATTGTTTTTTTTCCATAGCGATTTTAAAAAGGTGTAATAGACCTTAGGATGGTTCTTATTATTCTTTGTATTGAAATTATTGTTTATATTATTGTTCAAATTGTTTTTATTTTCATGTAATAAATCTTTAAAAATTTTCTCAGACAATAAGAAATTATTTTCCTTTCGCGCTATTTTGACATATTTTAGCCATAATTCTAAGTTTTCATTTGGTGAAATTATCATTGAATGGATCGAAAAAAATTTGCCCCATGTCTCCAAAGAGTGCTGGCAGTTGAATAATCTATTTTTCCAAAGATTTTTTATTGATCGTTTTTTTTTTAAATCATTATTGTTTTTTTTATATTTAATTATTTCTTCTAATTCAATTAATTTTTGTGCCTTGACGATTTCCTTGTAACTTCTAGAATATGATTCTGGTATTCTACTTGATAATTTTTTGGAAATAATTCTTCTAGAATTTTCAATCAAATCCTTTGCCTTTTGATATTTTCCTTTATAAATATTCATAATGGTTCTATAGTATTTCCCTTCAAATTCGTCTATTGGTATAAATTTTAAATATGTGATCATTTTATTCCATTTTTTTTCATTCAAATATGTTTTGACCGCCACTAAAGCAATTTTTTTTTTATAACTTGTCGAGATATGATCCCAATATTTGTTTAATAGTTTATTAATTTCTTCATAATCACCTATTTTAAATAATGATCTCATTTTTCCTAAAACTAAAATATTCAATTCCGAAATTAGGAAAGATCTGTTATCTAATTTGCCATTCTCACCCTCCTTGCGATCGCCATCGCCACTTCCCTTGTCATTGCCATTGCCATTGCCATTAATATTACCATCGGTATTACCATTGTCATTCACATTCACATCCTGTTCCACATCCCTGTATGAAATATTAATGTTAATATTTTGACTCTTATGATCTTTATTTGAGTTTTGAACAAGATCAATTGTATTGCTGCTATTATTTATCAATGGTTTTGATAATTGTAGTTTAGTTGCTATATTTTCAATTTTTTTATTATAATTTATTAAAGCATCTTCCCATCGATTTAATTTTTCTAACCATATTTCTTTGATTGGGAAATTAAAAAAATTTTGACTATATTTGATAATACCAATCGAAGAATTGTCCTGTTTCAATTTGTTATTTAATGAAATGATTGATTCAACCAAATCTGGTGTGGGTTTTTTTAAAAACTCAATTTCTTTATAACGCAATGCCTTGGTGTACTCATTACAATTCTCTGCGATTATTCCTAATAAATCGGTATCAAATGTTAATAGTTTACCAAAGTGTTCCATGAATTCAATTAAATTTAAAATTTTTTGTAAGATAATGATTGAAACATTTTTAAAACTTAAAATGGTTTTTAAATTAAATATTAAATCGTTTTGGTTTTCCTTATTTAATTTATACCAACAACTTAAAAAGCTAAAATTGAATAATTGGATGGCAAGTGGATAATACTCTTGTGCAAGTTTATAACAGTATCTTAAACAGTTATTTGGTGATTGTGCTAATAATTGTAATGTAAATCTTTTATCCCAAAATCCCCAATCTTCCGAACTAAAAAAGTTTTCTACTTGCCAAGTTTCTTTCAATTTTTCTTGATTAAATATATAATTATCTTCGTCATCATCAATTTTATCATTGTCATTAGTGGTGGTGCTGGTGGTGGTGTTGGTGGTGGTATTGGTATTATTATTACTATTATTATTATTATTATTATTATTATTATTATTATTATTATTATTATTCACCATATTGTTATCATTATTATTATTATTAATTTCCGTTTTATCATTTGAAATTGAATTAATTTTCTTTCTAAATAATTCCTTTTCTAATTTTGTTAAAGAATATTTTTTTTTTTTTATAAAAATTACTAATTCCTCAAATATTAAAGTATCAACTTTTAATTTTTTAAATAAATTATTAAACAATGGAATAAAATAAACAAAATTTTGATCCAAATTAAAAATTAATATATAAAAATATTTTAAAATTTGATCTCGATATTTTCCCAGAGAGTTTTCAAAGAATTCTAAAAAGCAATACATTATTGAAATTGTATAATTAGACAAATTAATTTTTGTGGATAATTTTGAAAGTGTTTTAACTGAAATTAATTGGACGTCTATTAGATTATTTTGATGTGTAATTGTATTGTTTATATTATTATTTTGAATTAATTCAATTAAAAAGGGAATTAATAAATAAAGAGATTCTTGTAAATTTTTCCCAAATAAAATAAACGTATTAAAAATCAATGTATAATTATCTATTGTTGGGTTCTGCTTCAATAAATTGATTAATTTTGGTATCAAAATAGTTAATTCTTCTTTAAAATCTTCCTCGCTAGCTAAGAAAAGAGATTCTATTAGTGGGATGAGAGTAATTAAATATTGTTCACTTAAATATTTATTAATTAGTTCAGTTATGTTTTTAAAATAGGGTTTTATTTGGTGATTAATTAGTTTAATTAATAGGGTTAATTTTGTAAATATTGTTTTGATAATTTCTGGTTCTTGATTATTTTTAATCATTTTTAAAAAAAAATTTAAAATTTCTGATAGAAATATTTTGGATTTCTTTTGAATTTTTGAAATGATTTTGATTATAATCTCAATTGTCATTAATTTTAAACTTGTTGAATTTGTATCTTTAATTAATTTCAATATTGAAGTCATTGTAATTGAACCAAAAACATCATTTAACATTGGTATTTTTTGAAATTCTAGCAGTTTTTGACTATTATTATCACTTTCTTTCTTGTTATTCTTATCATTATCATTTCCATTATTAAACATTTGTTGTTGGCTGATGAAATTTTCAATTAGAAAATTTTTTGATATATTTTGATTTTCCAAAAAGTAATTTATACCATAATAAAAAGTTTTATTTTTTGATTGATTATATTCTGTTTTTTTTTGATATTGTTTTTTTAAGTTCTCGTCATCAATAATTTGGTTATTTAATTCATTATCATCATAACTGTAGCTTTTATTAATATTACCATTATAATAATAATTGCTGTTGTTCTCGTTGTTGTCAGTATTGTTATTTGTGTTATTGTTGTTGTTGTTGTAGTTGATATAGCTATTGTTATTGTAGTCGTAGTTGTTTTTGCTGTAGTTATTATTATTATTATTATTATTATTATTATTATTAAAATTGACGTTCGTGTTGTTGTTATTGTTGCTGTTGTTGTTGTTATTATTATTATTGCTATTTTCAAGATTTTTTTTTAATTTATTTGGATCAATCGCGCCTAAAATACCAAATAATTTAAGTATTTCTTTCTTGATATCCCATTCTATGGAATCAATTAGAATTTGGAATAATATTGAATATAAAAAGGGATAATTATTATATGGTTGGATGATTCCAGAAGTTCCACGGATAATTTTGCTGAAAGTTTTAAGAATTATTTTTTTATTATTAATTGTTGAATTATTATTTTTTAATTCATTAATAATTATAAATATAAGTTCATTGCCAAATTTTAATAATTTATTTTGTCCAATTTTAAATAAATCACCAAAGGATTTTAATAAAGATAATTTACATCCTAATTTATATCTGTTAAATGATTTTTTCTTATTGTTCTGGTTGTGATGGAAACCATTATGGTGAATATTATGGTGGTGTACGTGGTGATTTGATAGCATTTTATTGTGTTCTAATTTTATTAATTTTTTAATTTTCCTATTTTTTAAATGACAAAATTCATTTAAAAATACAATTAGTTTCTTTGCAATAATGTTGCAATACGGCTCAATAAATGTTTTATTTGAAGAATTAATTATTAAAGAAATTAATTCAAATGTATGATACTGTTTTTTATAACTTTCAGAATATTTTGCTTGATTAAATAAATTTATTAATTGCTTTCTAAAAAAGGAATTAATCATTGATGGGTTTTTTTTCGACAATCTGCCTAATAAATGGATAGTCTTTGATTTGATTTCAAAATAGTCGCTATTAAATATGATGAAAAAAATATCCAGATTTTTTGCATTAATTAAATAGTCATCAAATATTGGCAACAAATGGTCCAACAAATAGTTTTTTATTTTTAAATCATAGTCGTTGATTAACAAAATGATCATTCTTGATAAAATTTCTTCAATTATATCATTAAAATAATCCTTAATAGTGCCATATGAAGAAAAATCTGAATTAAAGGTATTAATTCTTAATTCCATTAAATGGATCAGGGTATCAATAACTTGCAGTTTGATAAGTCTAGAGCTATGGTTTAAAAATGGTGTAATGAACTCATTCGAAAATTCTAATAAATCATAAAATTCAAAATTAAATACCCTTAATGTTTTGAATGCAATAATTTGATCTTCAATTTTGAATTGTTTCAAAAATTGGTGATTTTTTTTCAATTTGCTAGTGAAGATTTTTAAATCGGATAGCCCGCTTCTGCTATAGCCTCTAAAATAATCACCAGTTAAAATGATAGAGACATGATCTAATAATTGTTCTTGAATTTCCAATAACAAATCCGGTAAATATATTATCATTTTTGATAGGGTTTCTAATAATTGCTCATTTAGTCCCATTTGAAACATTAAATCAAATATTTTGGATTTTAAAAAATATGGTTTACACCTTGGCCCAAGTGATTCCGTTAATTTGCCAATACAAAATATGGAATTGTAATTTACTTTTTTATTTTTTTTTTTTTTGTTTTTGGCAAGTTTGAGATTTTCTGTAATTAAATTTAAAATGGTCATAGCAAATGGTTCAATCCGTATTCCAAAGGATACGATTATATCCCCTAAACTCTCAAATACAATTTGACTGTTATGTGGTTCCTTTTTTAAATAATTTATACAATATTTTAAAAACTGTTCAATTTCATTTTCGCCAAATGCGTCTGCTCGAAAGCCAATAATCGTGGCAATGAATTTAAATAGTACTTTTCTTATATTTTTTTCTCTTGAATTGTTAAAATGAAATACCTTTTCATAAATGTTTGTTAATTCTTTCAGTATTTGTTTGTTTTCATATTTGCAATGAAATAGTTCAGTGAACAATAAGATTGATCCATGAATTTTTTCATTAATTTTTTTTTCGATCCCCTTTAGTTGAAGGTTTGTGGAGTTTTTTTTTTGTTTTGTGTTATTAGTTTTTTGTATTTTGAATTTTGTTGTTTGTTTTTTTTTGTTGTTTGTTTTTTGTGTTGTTTGTTTTTGTGTTGTATGTTGTTTGTGTATGTTTTGTGAAAAAGAATTTTATAAAATTAATTTATCCAAAAAAAAAAAATCACTAAAAGATTTTGAATTGGAAAATTTTTTTGTTTCATAATTTGATAAAGTAGGACAAAATCGTTGTCAAAAAATCTCCCATTAACCATTTTAAAACCCAAACGGAACTATTTTTTGAACAGTTTTCGAGACTTTTTTTGTCATACTGTTTGAAAAAAGACTTTAATTGGCTTTGTTTTTTTTTTTTAGAATTTTTGGTTCTTTTGAGAAAATGTGTCAAAAAAATTTTTCAGATTTTGAAACAATCTCTCAACAAATTTCTCCAACCCCAGAATTAAACCTTTTTTTTTGTAACGTAGACGTTATTCAAAGATCAATTCTCAAGATGTTTGTATACATAAAAGGGTTTTGAAAAAAAAAATAAAAAAAAAAAACAATATTCTTTACGTTATTTGCGTTTAATAAAATGACGTGTATCCATTTGTCTGTTAAAATATGCTTTCTTTTTATTGCTAAATATAAAGACTTTCGAATAACCTTTGCAGCAGTTTCTCTAATTTGGATATTCTTATCAAATATTATTTCGATCTGGTTAAAAATTTGTGGCAAGGTATGATAAACACTTTCTGGTGAAGTTTTTAATAATTTGTTTAAGACGCAAACCGATGCAAATCTCAAATCGTTCTTTTCAGAATTGTTTAACCACTCAATCGCTGTCCTTTGGGATTTTTCGATTATTTCAAAAGGGGTTGTTCCTGTTTGTTCAGTAATCATTGTGATTGTTTTTAAAATTGTTTTTGTTATTTCCTTTTCTTTGATCTTAATCAGACTTGAGAGTCTTGTTGTAAATTTTAATAATGATCGAAGATCGTTTGTTGGCAGCTTGCATAATTTTTTAAAGGTAACAACATACACCAACTTATCCGTAACACGATGAGACTGAAACAATTCTAAGATTTTTGTTCTCACGTTTTCAATCAACGTTTCCCATTCTTCATCATTGTTGATCTCATAATAATTTAATAACTTTTGTTTTAAAATTTTTTGGGTTACATTTTTTTGATTTTTGTTTTTTGAAGTTAAAAAATTTAGAAGAGTGCTAATTTCTTCTGGAATTAAAGAAGCTATTATTTTTTTTTTGTGGTTTTTGGTTGAAAAATATTTGTTTAGAATGAAAAAGAGAAAAAATTGGCTTTTTTTTGTTTTTGATCATTTTTACTTTTTATTTTTTTTTTTTTTTTTTTTTTTTTTTTGTCTCCAAAACGCATTCTCTTTTTTCATGAGAAAACAAAAAATGGCCAAGAATAGAAAAAAAAAAGTTTAATTAATTACACATAGTATGAAAGGTTTAACACTGAAACTGAAAAAAATCAAAAAAGGGTTTGTCTTATTTTTTTAAACAATTAATTTGTATTTGTTACAGATAATAAAATTAAAAAAATGATTGTTCAAAGGTATTTTTAAATCTATATTTTTGGGGTTGTTAATAAACCCACAAGTTGTAAAATCTTTTACACCTAACAGAGACAAAATCATTTGTTTCTATTTGTTTACTATTTTCACTTTTTACTAAATATTATTTGAATGCCTTTTTATTCAAGACTTTATTAATATTGAAATAGATTTCAGAATAGAGCCAAAATGGGCAGATGTATAAATAATGTTTTTCACAGTCTTGTACCATTTAATTTTCTCTAAAATATGAAATTCTTTTTTCGAAATTAGAAACTTTTTATTTTTTAAGGGTCTGGTTTGTTATTGAGATTTAAAAAGAATACCTTTGGTATTCTTTGGTTGACTATATCAAATACTCTCCTATTTGGTTAATTTAGTTTTATTTGATCCTTCTAAAAAATGTTTTGCTACTAGTATTTGAATTTTAAATAGGAAAAAAATTTTACTTCACTTTTCCAGGCTTTCTGATATAAATAGAATTTTCAAAGGAGTAGGGTTATAGTTTGTGACTCTGTTTCAAAAAGGAAATTTGAGAATGTAGTGAAAATTATTCCCAGTTAATATTGAAATAACAGTAATAAAAAAGAACAAAAAGAAGTGTTAATTATTTATAATTGATTTTGTTGTTTGGGTGTAGCAATTGAACACTGTCTTACCTAGTATTTATCAAAAAAAATTCAAATATTTATTTCGAATTTTCTTAAAAATGATTTTTTGGATGAAAAGAAAATGGATCTGATTATTAATTGTCATTTCTTCAGAATTCATAATTTATATATTTTTTTTTTTTACTTGTTTTTTATTTGTAATCAATTGAAATATTTACTAGAAATCCTTAAAAAATAGAAGAAATTATTTTTGATTATTAAATTAGTTTTTTAAATGTAGATCTATTTCATAATAATGTTTTTTAATACAAATTCTTTTTCTTTTTACCAATTATTTATTTTGATTATATTTAATTGTCATTAATAAAGAAAAAAAATTATAATAAAAGTAAATAAAAGAAAAGAAATAAAATCATTTTATTAAATTTGTATAGATGTAAAAAACATTAAATCTAAATTTAGTTTTAAATAGTTACTGTTTTAATATTTTATTTATTATTAAAACAAAAGAAAAAATAAATAAATAAATATGGTGGGGTATAAAGCAATTTATTTTCATATGATTTATTCTCAGATAATTATTTTTTTATTAACATTCATAAATTATAATTTATTGATATTAAATTGTTAATTTTGGTACTACTTAGATTTGTAATTTTTGGAATGTTATTTTTGTTTTCAAATTTTCTATTTACTCAAAAAAAAAAAATCTATTTGACAATTGTTATAGAAAGAGTAATTTTCAATCAAACTAGAGAAATTTTGTTTTTTCAATGACGGTTTTTTTTTTATATCTCTAATCGGGAAGGGGTTGTGGTAATTAATGATTTTTTATTGAGTGATTATTTCAGACAAATTTCTATAACTTATAATGTTTTTCTTGTTTGTTTGAAACATTTTACAAATTCAAAATAAATTTTACAAAAAAAAAAAAAAAAAATGACTAAGAGTGTCTTGAAAAAAAAAAAGTGAAACAATATTATGAATATACATATTTATAAATACCTTTTCAGAAAGCACTATAAACAATATCTTATTTAAAAAAACAAGCTGAATCATCACACTTGATATAGGACTGGGTTTATTAAAAAATTGGTTGATTTGACTTTTTTCTCGGTTTAGTGATAGCCCTATGATTAATAATTTACTGTTTCTCAATTTTGGTAAAATAATCTATTTTGGTAAATTATGAACATATTTTGTATCAGTAACTTTTGTGTGCTGATCAAATTTCGAAAATTTTCTCTTGTTTTCATTCCCAAATATTATATCTGACTCTATGATTTAATGGGTGGAATGTGTTTTATTTGTTTATCTTGTATAAAAAAATCTAAATTAATAGATATTTTAATGCTTTCCTACATATAGTATAAAAATCTTTACTAATAATAAAAGGGGAAAAAATGTCCAAATTGTCAAAATTAGTTATGATAACAAAATTATATTAAATCTTTTTCATTTTTGGATCTTTCAAAATACTTTAAAGGGTTTTTTTTCGTTAATTATTCAATTTGATTATTGAATAAGTGAATAAATTATTTGATTTCATTTTTTTTAAAGTTTTTTTTTTGATATTTGGGGTCGTTATGTACATCTTTTCCAAGATAAAATATGAATAAAAAATCACTTTTCTTATTTCAAATTTTAACAACTAAAATCGTTTTCAAACAAAAGTGTACATCTCTCAAATCACCAATAGCATCGAATTTGATTGTTCATAAGATAATTACTTATTGCTGATTTTCATTTTAATTATTTATTTTTTGATTTTTTGTTTTTTTATTCATCGATATTGAACCGTTGGGAAATGAAAACGATAAGATAAGAAGAAAAAAAATTGGAAATCACCCACCAGTATAAAAATGGAAATGGTTTAAGTTTGATTTTGAATGAACTAAATATAGGAATAAAGAAAGAACATTATTGGATTGTGGATTGAACATAGAAAATAAAAAAGAAAAAAACATTCCAACAAAATACCAGATGAATTGTTGCTTTATATTGGAATGTGGGATTTAAAGAGCAAAAGTTTTATTTTTATAGAGTTTTAAATAAAATATTTAGAATTTTTCCTCATATCACCTTGCTCAATATTTTTTATTGATTTTATTTTTGTTTTTTCTTTACAATTTCCAAAATAAGATTTCTCATCTTCAAAAAAAAAAAAGGGGGGTACATCAATTTTTAAAATATTTAATTTTAATTTCGATTGTTTTGTTTTAATGGGTTTTAAATCTTCAGTTTTTTTTTTTTTTTTTTTTTTTTCCAAGAGTTTTTTATATTTTAGAATGATACTACATTTAATTTGATTGAATTATGAATAATTCTTGAAAATTTATGTACCCTTTTATTTGAAAGAGGGTTTCTAATTGATGATGTTTTACATAATTGAAATTATTTTACAATTTTATTTTTTCTTGTTTTATCTTATTCTTCAATTATTTCTAACAGAAAATGGTTTTTTTTTTCGATAAATAAACCATCCCTCAAAAAAAAAAAAACAAGTAAAGCCAGTTTGTCAATAAAACACGCCTCTAAATTTCATTTGATTTAAAAAAAATAAATATTATTTTTAAAAAGAATTTGCATTTTTAAATCAGAATACAAATCACCAAAGTTATAGATTTTTTTGGTTAATTAAAAATTAAAATTTAAATAGTTAAAAATGAATAAGAAAAACAAAATTTATGGATATTTATACAATTGTAAAAAAAATTAAAGATCTCATAAATTTATTTTTTAGTTAAATTATCTTTTTAGAAAAATAAAATTTCTTTCGAGGCCTAAAATGAAAAAAAAATAAAAACTTTTTAAAATTTTATTTTTTCAATTCTAGCCTTGTAAAATTTCTTTATAAAATCTGTTTGTTATTTTATTAAATTAATTTTTATTTTAATATTTTGCAGAAAATCTTCAAATATAAAATAAGGGGGGGTTCACTACAAGGAAGGCATCTTAAAAATGCAAAAAAAAAAAAAAAAAAAAAAAAAAAAAACTGAACAGTCTCAGATGGTTTAGGAATGATAGAAATAATTAACTCTGTATTAGTGTTGATATCCATAAAGGAAATAAATTAAGAGCCTTTAAATGTTAAAAAAAAATCAAATTTTAATTAATTTTTAGGAAACTTTCATTGAAACACATCTTGAAAAATTTCTCAAATTTTTTACAATTCAAATTTTTGAATAGCAAATGTATAAATTTTAAAAGAAAGTGCAGTTTCTCGGTTTTGTTAATGTTACGTTGAATGTCCATGGATTAATTAATCTAATTGACGTTCTTCAATAAAAAGAAAGGTAGAAAATAGGGAAAATAAAATCATCTTTCTAATTAAGATACGAAAAAGAGACAGAAAGGTAAAAAATAAAAATTAAAAACTAGAAATAACCAAAAACTCTTTCAACACCCCTGGATCAAAAGAAAAGTTTTTAGAAAATTTTTGTTATTTTTATTTTTAAAAACCAATTATGTCGAAATTTTCTCCATAACTACCATCTCAACTATTTTCATAAGATCGTACTTTGCAGGGGAGGGTTACCAGTACACAGAATTATTCTGCTCCGGAAGTAAACTCCGGTTCACAGTCATTGTTGATTTGAAAAAGATAAATTAAAACACCTATTTCTCTTCCACAATATTTTATCCACCAATTTAGAACAAGACATGGATTATTTTTCTTCACACTTCTTTTCAATGAAAAAAAAAAAATGAAAAACTAAAAAAAAAAGGAAAAACTAAAAAAAAGTTAATGGAAAAATTATAAAAAAGTTGATTTCTTTCTTAGAATATCTCTTTATAAAAATGCACTTTAAATTATCATCAATATTTAGTGGTTTGATTCTAATCTGTATTCACTTCATTTGTTCAAATCACCATATGGTGTCTTTGAATCTTATAAGAGTATTAATTCTTAATTCTCAAATTTTAATTTTTGAAAAAAAAAAAAAACACAATTTTTTAGTGTTGACTTAATTTTTGGTATTCGAAACATTTTGGAAAAGTGTTATTTGTTTTGTATTATTTTTATCAGTGTTTCATTGTTTTTAAAAGTTGATCATAAATCATCTAATTCAAATGTTAAGCTCAAGTATTATTTATTTTGAAGAGTTGAAATAATCATTGATATTGAGTATTAATTAGTAATGTCTAGACATTTTAAATTCATAGAAAAGGAGTGTAATATCGTGATCAAACAAAAAGAGAACGAATATTAGAAACACTATTGTTATTAGAGCCACACCACGATTGTTCTGCTAAAATTTTTATTAAAAAACCAAAAATTAATAATGGTAAAAAAAAAGTACAAAAGAAATGAAAAAACAGGTTTTGTCTGTTGTTGTGATGTTAATTGTTTTTGTTATGATTTTATTTTTTATATTGTATTGTTTCTCGTTTTTCATTTAAAAATAAAATTAAAGTTCTATTTCGCCAATCAAAAATAAAATAAAAATAAATCAAAAGTGAAATTGAACTTAAAAACCTAAATTCAAAAGACACCTCTCTCTCTATTAATTTTTGATTTGGGTTTTCAGAGCATTTAAGACAAGTGATAAGAGAAAAGGGTTTGGATTTGCTCTTTAACGATAAGACTTTTGTCTTCTTGCTCTTGCACCCCTTCCACCAAACTTTTTCATTTCACATCTTCTTGGATCGCTTACTAATAGAGATCGATCATATCTCAAGAATTTTTTTTTAATATCTCTTTTCGACATTTCGTCAACATCTAATTTTTTTGTTTCATTGGTTTAGTTTTATTTGGGAAAAAATAAGAAAAAAGCAAAAAAAAATATTAAAAAAAAAAAAAAAATAATTAAAAAAAGCAAAAAATTAAATGAAAAGAAAAATTTTTAAAATTAGTAAGGAGTTTGGTCTGAAATTTTCACAACATCAAAGTTGTTTGTCAATGAGAAAACAAAAGACAAAAAAGTAAATATTTACATTTTTGGTGATAAGCGACAATTGATTTGGCAATAGCTTGTCTTATAGCTATTTTGTTTGAGATTGGTTATTTTTGTTTTTGTTTTTGTTTTTGTTTTTGTTTTTGTTTTTGTTTTTGTTTTTGTTTTTGTTTTTGTTTTGTTTTTTGTTTGTTGTTTTTTGTTTTTTTTTTAACAAAGAAGAAACAATTTGAATGTTTTTTTATTCGTTTGTGTGGTAAATTTAAAAATAAAAAGAAAAAATTTTCATCTCTTCTCTACTTACCATAAACACGAGAAACTGGGCCACCTCCTGAAACTCTAATTCTAATATCAAGATCGTCAAATTTGGAATTTCCAATCAACAAAATTGGTTCGAATAATTTTAATCTTAAAGGTTCTGGTTGGACTAAATGAAGTGGGACACCATTTACTTTGATGAGACCTTTTCCTTTTTTACATCTTGCAACTGCGGTTGCGGTTTTTTTTTTACCGAAGGTTTGAACTACTTCCATCTAAAAATTCTGTAAAAAATAAAATTTTCTTTTTGGAAAGAATAAAAAAAATGTACTTGTTAAATTAAAAATTTTTATTATCCTTAATAGAGTCCATTTTGAATTAATTCTGTTTGTAGGACTGTGAACAATATATGTTGAAACCCCTTCAAAAGTAGAAACACTCTGAATACTATTAATATTCAAAAGTGAATTTTATTAAAGAATGAATACAAAGTGGATGTTGATTTTCAAAGAGAGTGAAGGATTGTTGTTTGATTAATGATCTTGGAAATAAATTGAAACCTTGATATTGAACAGACTTTTACTCAGCCCTCTACAAATCACACACTAAAGAGAAACAACGCTATATTTACCACAAGCTTTTAATCAACATGAGAATTAATTATTCAATAAGAATTATTTCGATTTAAAACCTTAGAATTTTGGATCGCTATCTTAAAAGAATAGAAGAACTTTCTGGGTAGTATATTAAAACAATGTTATATAATATACAAAATAATGCTTTGGAATCTATATTTCATTTTCTCTGTTAATCTCTCATCATTTTTGATACAATAAAAGTATTGAAACAGAAATTTTTTTCGATAATAAATCAAAAGAAAAAAAAAGAAAGTCATATTTCAATGAACAGCACATTTATTTGAAAAGAAGAGATGGTTTAACTTTGAAAATCAATTCGACTAGTTCAAAACTTTTTATTTTTTTTTTTTTGTTCAAAATAGCTGGTTGAACAAAAAGGATCTCTGAAGAATTGAATAAACCAATTTTAATGAAACACACATTTGTTTTTTGAACAAAACAAGTTTATTTTTTTGATGGGTTTTTCTCGGTGATAAAAGGCTCAATATATAAAGTAAATGAGAGATAACAATTATCTCTATTACTCAAGGTTGATATTTGGAGATTTATAGGACAGAATTAATTTTCAACACAAAGAACAAGACTTGTTTTTGAAAGAAGAGTTTCACCGAACCTTTAAAAGTGAATTCAAAAAATGAAAACTATTATGAAATTTTGAAAAGCTAAAGAAAAGATTTACAAATTCTTTGATGACAGTGATTGGTGTTTATGTTTAATTTGTTTAAAAGTTGCCAAATAATGTTGTAAAATTTAGATAAAAACTGGACTTCGTGGTCGTGGAAATTTTTCTCGTAGAAAATTTATGATTGTTGATTTTTCAATAATAAATGGGTAAAAATTTTTTTTCTCTTTCATTTTTCTTTTGCAATTAGTGTTAGAAAAGAAATAGATTGTTATTGTCGACCTTTTTTTATTGTTTTTTCATTTTTTAATTATTATATATACAGACATCTTTTTAGATGAAAGAACAATCCAAAAACAAATTATTGTGACTGAAAAACTGAGAAAAAGATCTAATTTTCATCTATTTAAAATTCATATAAATAATGTAAACTGTTTCAGATAAAGTTATTCTTCAAAAACAAAGATATTTACCTCAAAATAATATTTTTTTCCAAAATAAATAGTTTTATTTTTTTATTTTTCTTTTTTTTCATTTTAAAATATTTTTTTGTTTTTAACAATTTAAAATGGCACAAAAACATCAATTATGTAACTGTATTTCAGCACTCGCTTTCAATGCTGATCATACAAGTAAACCCATTACCCATCTAACTTTTCCATAAATTTTTTCCTCTTTGTTGATGTTTTAATTTTTAAAAACTTTTTTTTTTTTCTTTTTCTCTCTTTTTTTTTTTTTTTTTTTTTTTTTGACAAAAAATAAACAAAAGAGCTTGCACTTTCTCCAAATAACCACGAACTTCACATTTATAATTTTGATGGAAAAGAATGGAAATCTGAAGCTGTTCTTAAAGATGTTTGTTTTCTTTAATCTTATTCTTTCTGAATTGTGAACAAATTCTTTTTTTTTTTTCTCCTTTAGAAACTTTTTAATTTTTAAAAAAAAACAAGAGAAATTTTTAAAAAAAAAAAAAACACAAAAAAAAATAATAAAAAACCACCTCGACTCATCCCTCTTTCTTTGGATAAATAAATAAAAATTAATTTTGATTCCCAAAATTTAGCATTACCAAATTATTACAGGTATCGATTGGGCACCAAAAACAAATCGAATTGTAACATGCTCACAAGATCGAAATGCATATGTATATGAAAATGTCGATGGAAAATGGAAACCAACTTTAGTACTTCTCAGAATTAACAGAGCAGCCACCTGTGTCAAATGGAGCCCACAAGAAAACAAATTCGCAGTTGGAACAGGTGCAAAGCTTGTTTCTATTTGTTATTTTGATGAAGAAGGTGATTGGTGGGTTTCTAAGCATATTAAAAAACATAGAAGCTCTGTTATTTCCGTTTCTTGGCATCCAAACAATATCTTACTTGCTACAGGATCCACAGATTTTAGATGCAGAATATTTTCTGCATTCATTAAGGGTGTTGATGATCCGTAAGAAATTTTTGCTTTTTTTTAAAAAGAATTTTTCTTTTCTTTTCTTTTTTTTTTTTTTCAAATCAATTTTAATTTTGCAAATTTTTTTTTTTTTCTTCTTATTCTCTTCCGAAATTAATTTTTTTTTTTTTAATTTTTTATTTTTGATATTAATTTCTCTTGTTATCTTTGTTTACTTATTTTATGTTGGTTTTGTGAAAAACTGAAATTAAATATAATGAATTGTTTTGTTTACTTGTAACAAATCAAAATATCAAAAGAAATGAAACACAAGCACTTGGAGAACTCGTTGCTGAATACTCTGCTGGTGCATGGGTTCACCATGTTGATTGGAGTCCATCTGGTGATTGTCTTGCTTTCACTTGTCATAATTCCTCAATTGGATTTATGTACCAAAACGAAACACAGTTCTTACGAATAAAAGACCTTCCATTAGTCGTTGGTGGATGGGTTGGTGAAACCAATTATGTTGCAGGTGGTTATGATCGAAACCCAACTCTTTTCCAGCTCAAAAATGATAAATGGGAGAGAATTGGATATGTCGATCAAAAAGCAACATCACAAACCCAAAAAAAACCTGTCAATAGTTTTAAAAACGCTCGAAGCATGTTTGGTGGAATGGTTGATCGTGGTACTTCATCAACAATTACTAAGGTTGAAACTCTTCATGAAAATAATATCAAGTAAGAGATTTTGAATTTTTTTTTTTTTTCTTTTTTTAATTTTGAAAAATTTTTTTTCAAACAAGCGAAAACTTGAAGAGGTGTTGATAATTCAAATGAAAAATATAATTTACTCATCCAAACTGAAAACCATTTTCTTAATATTTTAAACTGACTGAAAGTTTTCAATTTTTAAAAATAATTTTAATTACAACTTTATTGTTCCTAAATTCAACACTATGTCTTTTTTTTTTTTTTTTTTTATTTATTATATTTGTCTTCATTTTTGTAAATTATTTTATTTTAAATTCAATTGGAATATTGATTTACAATTTAATTTATGTTCGAAATTAAAAACAATATTCGAAAATTCTCAATCTAAACTTTTTTTTTTATTTTTAAACCTTTTACAAATTCTATTATCCTAATTTTATTACTTATTTAAAGTCAATTATGCATTTTAGACGGAAAGATAGCAACAGGTGGCATTGATGGACGTGTTATTTTCTGGCCATTTAGCTTAGTTAAAAAAACACTTAATGTTGATTTAAATTAAATCTTTTATTTTTTTTTAATTTTGATTGATGTTATGAATTTCGTGTTTTGTTTTCTTTTACAGTAACATATAAAAAAAATATTTATTTAAGAATTATAACACTTTACAAATCACTTTTAATGAAAAATTTCAGAAAATTAAAACAAAAATTATAATATTTCCAATTATTATCCAAACTTTTATTCCTTTTTCTTTAATAGTTTTTCCTAATAAATATAATCCAATAAAATTATTTCATTATTCATAATACACTTTCTAATTTATTTTTATATTTAATTCCATTTTTATATTTGATCTTATTTTTTTTCAAAATTTTGTTCGTTTTAAACGAAAATTAAGATAAATTTAAGATCAGCTTTCGACTACAGCCATTTTCAAAAAGTGAAAATTGATATTTTTATTTATTTATTGAGATAAAGAAGTTATTAAAGAAAAATTTTCTAAATAAAAAGGAGAATAAAAAAAAAATAATTTAAATATCAACAAAAACTTAATAAAATCATAGAATCGACCTCGATTTTTTTTGTCAATTCTTTAATAATGAACCAATTTTGATAAAATTCTATATTTGATTTTGTTATTTCAAATACTACTAGAATTATAAGAAGAAAAATGCAAGAACTATCAGTTCTTCAAAATATTAAATAAAATGGTTTTATTGTAAAAATAATACCACATGCCAATCTCAAAAAACATCCAATAATAATAAGTATTCTTAGATCTCTGAAAGAATTCTTTTTTATATACTAATTCAATTTCATCTTGGTAGAATTCATTTTGAGTATTTTATATGACTAAAAATCAATTTTTAAATTTATTTGTCAAATTAAAAACTTTTTAAAAATCAAAAGTAATTTTGGACAAATAAAAAAATCAAAAGAAACGAAATTTTCAAAGAGAGAAAAGACAAATGATCTCAAAAACTCACACCAAACAACAGCTATAACAACACACATCTTTAAATATTACTTTAGTTTTGAAATAGTACAAAGATAAGAGGATATATTACTGAATGATGAAACACTAAAAATTGAAAATTGCAGAACAACATTTTGTGGTTAAAAAAAACTTTGCATACTTTAATGATCAGAACTTTAAATCGAAGCAACTCACATAACCATTCTTTTCTCTGAAAATATAACAAATTAATTACAAATAGAGGAAAAATAAACCGCAAATTTTTAATCGAGGTCGATTCATTTATATCTGCAAATTAAAATATATTCACTATTGTCAAGATTTACAGGATTTGAAAGAATTAAGTAAAATCTTTGATTTTAATAAACCCTTTTGAGTTACAGGGAACTATCATTTACCCTACCCATTTTTAATCTGAGAAATAAAGAGAAAAATCTTTATTTTTTTTTTTTGAATTTTCTTTTTATTTTTAAAATCAATAAATTTATCGAATAAAGTAGAAAAACAACATTAAACTTTTCAAAATGTAAAAGAATTAGCTAAAATCTTTGATTTTACGCCATTCTTTCGAATTTTTGAAACCCGAGATACTATACAGCACTCTAGGCACTTGGAGGCACTCGGTGGAACCTAGCTGTATTGAAGATACCCCCCGTTTTATTTAGAAATTTAGTTAAAAATTAAAATAAATTATTTATTCAAGAGGGTTAATAAATATGATATTTATCCTTTTCTAATAATATCAATAATACTATTATTTGTTAATTTATTCGAAATATTAATTAATTTGAATTCAGATATTCAAATTTTACAATTATTTTCATAGGATGGAAAATTCAATAGAAAAAAAAAAAAAAAAGAATATTTCTTATTTTAACCGATAGAAGTAAATTCAACTTTTTTCACTACTATTATTAATTATTTTTAACAGAAATGAAATAAAATCTTATAGTATTAAATAAAAACACCCATAAAAATTCAAAATAAACTTTCAAAACAAGGCCCAAAGGAATGGAAAATTGATACAAATGTTAAAAGTACAAACCATCTAGGAAGAATTATTAAAACAAAAATTTACTTCCATTCCACATCCTTTCTTTCTTCAAATAAAACGTTTTTCTAAAAGTATTGTGAAATATATTGATCTCTGGTTATTTATTAAGTTTTTATGTTTATATGAGTATTATTGAGGAGAATCAAAACATTTTAATGAATGCCAAATATCAAAATTCAAAAAAAGACTAGTATTAGGAATTATTTATATATTTAAATTTCTAAGACCAACCGAAAAAATTAACAAAACTCTGGAACATTTACAATTTGTACGCAATTAACTCAAATTAAAAAAAAATTCCTAATGTTTTTCAAAATAATCCAATCCAGAAAGGAGTAGCAATCTTAAAAAATAAAATTAAATCTTGTTCAGATCTTACAAAAAAAGTTTTTTTATAATTTTTATTTTAACTTATGAAATCAAAATGTTAACCTCATCTAAACAATTTATTTATTTGTTTTTTTTTGTTTTAAATCAAAATCAACATATTTCCACTATAAAACCAAAAAAAGTAACAAATTAAGTTTCATAGTAATTAATTTAATTCTTCAAGTTAGTTAAATATATTATTCTTTTTATAGTGGAAAGTATTGATTTTGAAAGAAAATTTTTTTATTTTGTTTTTATTATTTTCATGATTAATAATTCAAAATTAAAATTCAGCTAATAAAACTAATTGGTGTAGAGCAGTGAAAAAAATACCGGACATGAAAAAAATCCCGGACAAGATTTTTAATTGTGAATATTAGTAAAATTATTGTGTAATTTCATTTATTTACAATCAAATTCCTTTTTTTAAGAATCGAACTTTTTCAATTATAACTCCCCCACTTATTAGAATGATGATTGATGAAATCACACTTGTTCAAAACACCATTCAATCAATCAAAAAACAAGAATAAAAATTATCATTTTCCAAACTCTAGTAAACCTCTATAAAACTCGATTGTTTTTCAAAAAAAGTTGATCAACATTAGGCTATCAAACAATTACTCGAGTATTCTAGAGACACCTTACTTTGATGGACTTTAGGTAGGTTTATTACTAATCTCATAAAAAAATTGGTTATTTATAATAAGGATTTGATTGAAATTATACAAAAATTTTACTAATATTCACAATTAAAAATCTTGTCCGGGATTATTTTCATGTCCGGTATTTTTTTCCCAACTATATAGGTGATTTAATAAACGAAAATTTGATAAAAATTTAGCTGGAATTTTATCAATGAAGTTTTGATCTATTAAGTGAATTCTCCAGGGTTTCAAAAAAGTTGTTTTCTGATTTTCAAAAAATAAAAAAAAATTGTAAAAATTTTTTCAACTTTTAAAAAAATTTTTCAAACAAATTATTAGATCTTATCCACAAGAATCGATAGACAATTTAAATAATTTTTTGTATAAAAAAATTAATTTAAAATTTTTTAAATAAAATTTACTTCTAAAAATATATTGAAGAAAATTTTATTTTATAAAATCTAATTACATCTTGAAACAAAAACCCAATTTCAAAGTAAAATTTGCCAAACCACTTTAAAAATTTAATGTATATAACTTCTCTTATTAAACCAATACCATTGTTTTTCAATATGTTAAATAAATCATTTTTTTGATTAAATAAAAGAAATATATCAAAAAAGTTACAAATCTTCCAATTAATATTTCTGACAATAAAGACTAGATGTTGTACAATAACTATGGAAATGGCCATAAATGAGATAAAAACTTTTTATTATGTTCGAAATTAAAAGAATTTAATAATTTTATTTTTCAGAAAAAATGGTAAAAAAAAAATATTCTTTTTTGGGTTTCTGAGTTGATCAGAATTTTTTGAAACTTGGTCTAGACAATTTTTTAAAGTAGAGAATATCTCTAATAAAATATTTTGAAAATTTGTCTTTTTGTTTTGAAGAGGACTGATCCCTTAAAATCATTTTTTTTCATTTTAAAAAACCATCTTATTAAAATGGACATAAATCTTCAACAAAAAATTTCAATAATCATCTTGATAGCAGTTTATTTCATTGTTTTTTTATATTGTTTGATAAGTTTAATCAAATTAGTAAAACAAGCCGTAACTTTTGATTATCGTATTGTACGAAATAACATCTTTTCTTTTTCTTTTTCTTTTTCTTTTTCCATTGATTGTTCTGAAAAAAAAAAAAAAAAAGAAAAAAACAATGAATTTGAAATCGATTGTAATAAATTTTCTACCTCCAACTCAAAACGAAACATATTCACTCTTTTGTTTTTTTTCTTCTTTCTTATCAACCAACAATACTTTTTTTTGGTTTAAATTGCCACAAAGGTTGTTTACTTTTTTGTTTTGAGTGGATGTATATTTGTAATCATTCTTGAAATTATTGCTTTGGATGATATTCATAAAAACAGCAAAGAAAAACACCCGTCTTCGTTTGTTTGTGCTGGACTTGCAGACTTTTTTATGTTTTCAAGCTTTGCATTTATTCTCATGTCTTTGTAAGAGTTTTCTTTTTTTTTTTTTTTTTTTTTTCTTCTTTTTAATGAAACACACCAACATCCCAAAAATAAACAAACTCTTTTTTTTTTCAACACATTTTCCTTTAATAAAACGGGTGCTTCCATAAAGACCAAAATTTTTCTAAAATTTCAGAACATTAACAAAAAAGTTCAACCATACAAATTTATAACCGTTTGTAAAAAAACAAACACAACCTTTTTTGGCCTCTGTGTTGGGTTGTTAAAAAAAAAAAACAACGAGATTTAAACAAAACACCACGTAAGAAAACTTCCGAACATAAATCCAAATTCAAAAAACTTTACAATTAGGATCAATTAACGCTTTTCAAACTTTCCAGGTTTTTGTATTTCATTTTTTAAAAAAAGGAGAACAGAATTAAAAATACTTGAAAATGTTATTATCACCAGCCCCAAATTTAAAAAAGTGTAGTTTATAATTTATATGAAAAGTTTTCAACATAGTGTGCAAAATTCAATAAAAGAAAACAATTTCATTTTGAAAAGGTATAAAAAAAAGTGTGATCATTATTTGAAAGAACAAATTAATTCATCCTTTGATTAATAAAGTTTTAAAAACATCAAAAACAAAACGGAGAGAAATCTTGGCCTTCTTTAAATTCCAAAATTCTTCGATTTTACAACAAACAATTCAAAAAAACTTCTCCACATTACATAAACATAAATAGAAGCAGAAAATATTCTATTTTCTCATTCTAAAACCCAATTTGTTTGACTCTATTATTAATACAGTTTGCCAATTTCTTAATATAAGTGTTGCTATTAAATTGTTAAATGGAAATCTTTTGATCTCTTTTGAAAAAGAACCACAATAAAATATGATAATTATAACTCTTTCTTTTTAAAGTGATCATTTCTGAAATTAGATGCTGTGAAAAAAAAATGACCAATATGACTCAAAGTACTATTAGGAAAAATGAACTAAAACCCAAATAATAACCTAAACACGCAAATTCAACTGGATCAAAAACTATAATTTTAGTCTCTTTACCTTTTTTTTTTTTTTAATCTTCACTTTTTTCTTTTTTAGACTCTTCATGTTATTTATATAGACTCCTTATCCCCCCCCCCCCCTTTTTTTATTTTCTTCTTCTTTTTCAGAAAACTAACTTGAGTTTAAAACTACTTCTAATACTGTAATTAAAAGGTTCTTTTGACTACTCTTTGAATTTGGAGACACAAATTTAGCCACTTCAAAATTCTCTCTTTACCAGATTAACTGTTTGACAATTAATTCTTAAAAACAAATCCAAAAAATGTCGAAAAAGTGGGACATTTTTTTTGTGAAATTTTAAAAATTGTGGTGGTTTTGATCATTTTTACTCATGCTCTCAATTAAATTTTTAAAAATTTCACAAAAAACAGATATCATTTTTTTTTCAACATTAAGAAAAAATATTTGGGAAAAGATCTATTCAAATATTCCATTTTTACAATTTATGTCATTATTTTCGCCTTTTTCAAAAAAAAAATAATACTTTGGGAACACGAATTGAAAATTATTTCTAAAAATAATGTTAAAAGGTTTGGAGATTCAATTTCAAGTAAAAAATGAAAAAAAAAATGATTTTTTTCTTACAGACGGAAAAGTATCACAATTTTGTATTTACAAAAAAAATAAACGATTTCCCCAAGATCAAAAATCCATTTATATCCGATTTTAATATTCCATTTTTCAATTTTCCAAAATATTATTCAAAAAAAAATAATTCTTTGGGAACACGAATTGAAAATTATTTCTAAAAATAATGTTACAAGGTTTGGAGATTCAATTTCAAGTAAAAAATGAAAAAAAAAATGATTTTTTTCTTACAGACTGAAAAGTATCACAATTTTGTATTTACAAAAAAAATAAACGATTTCCCCAAGATCAAAAATCCATTTATATCCGATTTTAATATTCCATTTTTCAATTTTCCAAAATATTAGATAATAAAAAGGATTTGTTTCATTTGTCTTCAACCCTATAAAATAAATCTGAAACAATCAAATTTTTTGACTTGTTTATTGCTGCTCTTCTTTTTCTTTTCCCCTAATTTTTAATAATATTTGAGAAAAAAATGGTACTTTTCAAATTGAAATTGTAATAAAAAACTGCAAATTGTAATACCTCTTATTTTGGTAAAATTTAAAAAAAAAAAGATTCCCAAATTGTTCGAAACTCCATTTCAAAAATTGTGACTCATTTGAAATAATAAATTGAAAAAAAAATATATATATTTATCCTTTAGTATTCAAGAACAATTAATAATTAAATCTGATTTTTGATTCACTTTTTAATCATTCTGAATATATAAAAACCTGATATTTTAAACATTTAAAAAAATAAAATTAAAAACTAAACTATTTTTCAGTCAAAGGGGCCCAGTTGTAATGGTATAATACACGTTTTTTTAAAGGGTTTGCATAGATATTAGAAGAAAAATTTTATTTTGGAAATTTTCAAAATTGAAATCATTTTTTCACATTTTACACATTTTTGTTTTTTTTTTTCGATTTTTTTTTTTAAAACATCATTCAGTTGCAAAAAATTTTTTTATTGCAAGATCAATAGTCACTTGGTAAAAACGTGTTATTCTAAGGTCATTGAAACCATGTAAAGATTGTTGAGAAATCATATTGATTTCCATTGCAATTCTATTCGATCTTTGATCTTTATATTTGAATAATAAATATGAAAAATTTTCACATCATTTTCATTTCCTTTTTCAAATAGAGACCACAAATACCAACAAACTTCGTTTTTGGACTTGATTTCTAAAAGAAAAGTATCGAAAACGAAGTGAAAAATGTTTCATATTTATTATTCAAATACCAGTAGAAGTTCAAAACGAACATCGTTGTTTTTCTCAATGTGGCCCATAGAATTTGAGTTTTTCAATTTTTAAGAAAATCTATTGATTAATTAGTTTCCTTTCAGACATATATCAACAATTTCTTTGATATGTACTATTCTGTTTATTTCTTATTTGTTCTTCAAAGGCCAATTATATAAAATAATTGATATTTGAAAAAAAGGTTGGGCCCCTTTGACTGAAACAGAGTTTAAAAATGATCGAAATCTTCTATGATATCGATATTTAAAAATTTTTTTACATAAATGACAATTTTTTTTTGTTTTTATCATTAGTATAAGAATATCTATTTAAAATCTTATAACAATTTCAAAATTGAGAATTTTTTTACAAATTTTCCAGTTTAAATATTTTTTTTCCTTAGCTCTTTTCAGATTCAAAAAGATAGTGTAAAATCAAAAAAATTATTCAATTTTCCAGAACCTAAAACCTAGGAACTCTACAACATGACTTTTTGAATTGCAATTTTGTTGTTTTATATTTTTTAGATATTGTTGAACTTTCCAACCAGTAGAATTTTTCAATTTGTTGAGTTGAAAAACCTTTAATTCTAAAGCTAATAATTTTATTTCCTCAGTATACCAATTAATATTATCATTTTCAAGTATTCAAAAATTTTTACCCATTTTTAATTTTTCTACCAATTTAAATATTCTAAAAAAATAATTTAGAACTAAAAAAAGAAAAATTTTCAAATAACTAGTTTTGCTATTCAAAGAAAAGTAATTCAGAGTATTAAAACACATTGAAAAACAATAAGTTTTTTTTAGTTTTATGAATTATTTTTTATTTAAAAATATAAAGGATCCATTTTTTTTTTATTTTTAATCACCACCAATTACGCATCTAAGATTTCAAAAATTAAATCTCAGTACAAGAAAACCTTACTCGACAGATTTCCACACAATACAACCATTGTAGACAGACTAAAAGCGGATTTGAATCAAAATAACCCACTGTTTGAACCACTTTATATCACCTTGCATCTTTAAACCATAAATGCTTCTATCTCCTTCCACTTTATTGTACTATATATATATAAAAGGGAGGAGATCAAAAATAAAAAAAAAGTCGAGTTAAGAAAAGTAAAAAGAAAAAAAACCAAAACTTTATTTGAATGAAAAAAAAAAATTCAATTTGTTTTATTTTAAGAATTTTTAATTAGATAAAGGGATTATCGTCTACCAAGGAGAAGTCAAAGATTATAGTATGTTGTTATTGAAGGTAAATCACATTAGTGATAAATGGTTCAAATGATCTAAATAAATCCATTAGTCAAGTAGTACTATTTGTTGATCTCATCAATTAAAAAAGATCTATGTATTAGTAAAATTTTAGAATTTCAGAAAAAAATCTGCATTTTGAGACAAATTTAATGGTTAAATCAATCTTTTTCAGACTACAACGTTGAAAAATACCCTTCAAAAATTTGTCTTGAAATGTAGATTAGTTGCTAAAAAATTCTCTTTTTTTTTAAAAAATTAACCAATTAACTAAATAGATTATTTTGACCAATTATTTCTGAAATATTGCGAATATATTGATTTTATAATTAGCTTTAAAAAAAGGAAAAAAAAACTAATCAGTCTTTGATTTTTATGTTGATAATTATTAAGGAAATCTTGAAAACAAATAATCAAAAAAATAGTTACTTTGGAAGTTCTAAAGATGAATAATTAAAATACCAGAATATTATTATTTTGAGTTTCTATTTTTAGATTTGGGAAAGGAATTAAAAAAAAAAATTTCTCAAATTTCCAATTTTTAAGAGTGATCATTAGTAAAAAAATCTAATAATTTATTGTTCAATAATATTTATAATCGATTTTTTAGAGTCCCATAAACAATGCCAAACTAATATCATTTACACCTAATCACGGAATACTTTGATCTTTGACTTCTCGTTGGTAGACTCTAACCCCTTAAGAATAAATCATTTAGCTGAAATCCTTTTGCTCTAGGATTTATTGTTTTTAAGAAAGTTGATAATTTTTAATTTGACAGTCAAATGAGAATATTTTTCTTTTTCTTTTTGATATACAATTTCTTCTATTTTTCTTCACCCTTTTTTTATTTTGATTATTTTTTCTTCATTTAATTTTCCGTTCCATTGATAATTATAAGCCTTATTGTTTTTGTGATAATTAATTAAATTTTTTTTTTTTTTTTTTTTCTCAAATTATTTTTTATTTATCCAGACATCGACTCCAATTGCAAATGACAACTTTTAACCTAGAAGGAGAGCATCAACATCTCAGTAAAACTTGGATTTTTTGTTGGGTTGGTTTGGGTATTTTCTTTTTCTTTTTAGTTACAACAGTTGTTTTATTAATGGAAACCATTTCACAGAAACAGAATATTTATGTTTCAGGAATCTATGACTTAGGCTTAGGAATATTTTGTTTTATTGTTTCAGTTTCTGCATTTTCACTTGGAATTAGATTAAATAGAACTTTCCCTAAAAAATTAAAAACAGATCTTTCTACCATCATGAGAAGACTATTTTGGATAATGATTATTAATGGACTTATTTTGCTCATTATTTGTGGAATATGCTTTTTTTTTTCTATTACGAAATTAATGAATAAAACAAAGAAAATGGCATGGCTTTTAGGAAATCGTGAAGTTTGGATTTATTTTTGTGCAGTATTCTTAGAAGTGATACCGACGTTTGTAATTTTGATATTATTAGTGGGAAGGAAAACCATGAATCAAACAAATAACCAAAACAATGATTCATATCAAACCCATTTGGTGTCTGACTCAACTACAGACGAAGAGTTTATTTAATGAATTTTAATATTATAATTTTATTTAAATCAAAAAAAAAACAAAAAAAAAAAGAAGGAAATTAAAATTGTAGTTCCTCAGATAAATTATTTTACATTCCTTTTTTTCTTTTTCTTTATATTTCTACTTTTTTTTTCTTTTTTTTTTTTTTTTTGAAAAAAAATTAATGAATAATAAAATAAAGATATTAAAACAATTTATTTCTTTTTATTCAATTGTTATTTATTTATGATAAGAAAATATAATATATTGAATAGTTTTGTTGGGTATTGGAAGTAGGGATAATACCACACACACACACATCTATCTATCTATCTATCTATATATATCACAGACAGAACAATTTTTTGTTTTAAAATCACGAAAAACTTACAAATCAATTTTTTTCGATCTTTTTCATGTTTTTTTGTTACATTCGTTGGTATCTTTTTTTATTTTTTGAAAAAGTTCTCAAATTCTTTTGAAATCATACTTTCTGTTTCTGGGATGTGAAAAAATGTAAACGAAAAAACTTAAAAACAACGAAAAATAAAAATAATATTATGTACATTTAGGATGTAATTGCCTTTAAAGCATTGGAAAACAATCGGAATTCGTGATTTACCATGTAAGTGGAGATTTTTGTATTTGAAACAATATAAATGGTTTGATTTAGTATTTCGAAAATATCTTAACAACCCAAAGCAGATTTTCCGTTCAAAATCCTTTAAAATTGCAAACTCTTTAAATACTGAGAAAAAGAATTAATTTCTTTTTTAATAAATTGTTATTTGTGGAAGCAAAGTGGTCAAAATTTAACTTTCTTGCCAATTTAAAATTAGATAAGTGCACCTATTATTTTATACTTTAATTACATGGCTTATCAGAAAAACAAAATTTACATGTATCTTACGCATGTAAAACACGTTAAATGAAATGATAAACAATTTTTTTTTTTAAAAACATAAAAAGGAAGTTGCTCTCTATTATCGATAATTTAATTGGACCTCTCATTCACTAAAATCAACTCTTTTCCAATAATTATAGCATTCATTAAAATGAAAAAAACATTTAATTGATTTTTTTTTATAAAAATCCAAGGGCGGTGTCTGTTTATTGAGACGGGTTGATAATTTTGAAACCATTTGCTTGGAATTTTTAATTACACATAGTATATTTTTTCTTTTAATAACACCAATATTTGAAATTGATTTATTTTTATTCAAATTCTAAAAGATTTTTTGGATCGTTTGAAAACCCTTTTCAAATTTTAATACAAGTTACTACTTATCCTTTTGATTAATTATTATTAATTATTATTTCAAAATCTTGAAGGATTTTATTTCTACTTTTCTTTTTCTTTTTCTTTTTCTGATTAATACTTGATTGAAATACTAAATCTAAAAAAAAAAAAAAATGAAAAATTATCACCCTTTTATTTTTATAATTGTAAAAGTAATTAAAAAATTAATATTAATACACTTAGTACATTGACTTATATAACTTATTAAGAATTGTACAATTGATAGTTAATCATGATATTTAAAGTTATTTTATAATATTTATTTTTCAGTTATATTGACAACTAAAATTAGAAATTTATATTTAAGAATTAACATTTTAGAGATTTTATTACCACCAAACAATTATATTTAATCGCTAAATCTGATTTTAAAATAATTACTTATTTTTTTTATAAAGATAAGTAATAGTTAAATGTACTTTCTGTTGACCTGGAAATTAAAATTTTATTTCTTAAATAATTATTAAGATATAATGTCAATATGTTTATAATTAATATGATATCTTTTCTTTAACTAAATAAAATTATTTTTTAAAAAAAAAAAGAAAAAAAAAAAAGAGAAATAAAAAAAAGAAATAAAAGCGATTAAAAAAAAAAAAACTGAAAAACATCATAAACTTAGTTTAAACCTTACTTTTTTCAGAATTAATTACTGAATATGTTATTGATCGTTTCTAATTATGTCGATTTTTTTATCGTCTCCATACTTTGGTTTAATAAAGATCTCTAAATATTTGAATTCCTAAAGATCAATAAAAAAAGGTAAATTTCTAAAGTTAAAAATTCAAAAATCAGATAATCTTTTTTCACCAAAATTTTCCTACCTTATTGAAAAAATAGAACAAATTCTATGATTTTAATCCAGTATTCCTCTCAAAGCAAACTTTCCATTTTTAATCCTGATCATTTTTTCTAATTTATCAATTTTTTTTTTTTTTTTTTTTTTACTTTTTGTAGTTTTTTCTTCTTTTGGTAATTTGCTTGTTATTTTTTTTCTTTTTTCTTATTCTTTTTAAGGGTATCTTCATTTCCAAGGATTATATCCTTACCCAGAGATTAACTTGAAACCAAAAAGGGTTTTATGAAAATACCCTTCTTTTCCAAGCCAAATTCAAATAACAATAATAAAATCGAGAGTGGAAATTACTATTGAAAAAAAATTCAATTAAAAATCAAAAGTTTAAAAGCATTCAAATTCTAATAAATCAAAATTTATAAAAAAATTGTTTTCTTCTTTTTTAACTTTACAAAGGGGTAAATTTCAACAATTCAAAACAATTTTTTTTTTTTTTTTTCAGTATATTCAATTTAATTCCATTGAATCCAATTCGTGGTTATATTGTTAGCCTCTATATTTAACAAAGTAAAGATTTTGTAACATTCTTGAGATAACAATACTTTATTTGAAAAAAGAAAAAAAATGCAAAAAAAATATTTGAGATCTCAAAAAGCATCAAAGAGAGACTTTTTAATAGACACATATTTATTTTCATAATTTCATATCACAACCATTCGAATTGGAAATTGAGTGTTACTCTTTGGCTCTTTTTTTCTAAAAATGTTCTCTTTTTCGATTGTTGATTTTTGGAGATCGATAACACTTCAGAGGTTGGTTAGTTTTTGACTGTTATCAGGCACTTATTTAAAATTACATTGTTTTTTTCGATTTCAAATTATTTTTAACTCAAATGACTCGATTCTTAAAAGTAATTTAGTAAAAAAAATGTATAAAACACCAATTACTTTTTGAAAAGTCGAGATATCTTATTTCGTATTACCAATTATTTTACTATTGAAAAATCTTAAAGTCACTAATTTTAATTTTCTAAAAGAATTTGAGAAATTTCATACAAGATATTCCAATGAAAGGGACCACAAAAATTATTTTTAATTTTATTATTTTCAGATAATTTTGTGTTTATTCCCGAATTTACTTTTATGAATTTTATTCTTGATCTGAAGTTTATAATTGAATTATTTTTAAACAATAATATGTTGTTTGATTCTTAAAAAAAAAAATTGAATATTTAATTTTTTCTGGTTCTTTGAATCAAAATGAGTTCAGATAGAGCACCTATAAAGTTTTTTTTTTCTTTTTGGTTAAAAATTTTGTTTTCTACTTTTTTTTGTTGTGTTGCTTATTTATTTATTTTTTTTTTTTGAGAAAATTTCAAAAATCTTGTTTTCGTAAATGACAGTAAGAGAAACCAACTAGACAAACGTTACCCAATATACATACTAACTTGGCAGATTATATTGGAAGTCCCATTCAATTCACTTAAGTCTAGTTTTGAGACCTCCCCAATTTTCATTTATTATCTTCAATAGATTAAGTCCAGTTGATTAAAGTTCGAATAAGAACAAGTCCCAGTTCAAGATTCAATTATAAACAAGTTTACCAACTTATAAAGATTAAAAACACCCCTTGACCCCCTTTAAACAATTTAAAAATCACAGAAGTGATCAGAAAAAAAAATTAAAAAATGAATTTAGAAAAAGTAAAAAGATTTCAAAAAAAATCCTTTTCTGTTTTTTTATCATTTACAATATTTTTTAATTTTATTTTGTAAAATATTTTTGTTAAAATCCAAATATTTTGTTGAAAAAACTTGTAATAAGTTTCAAAAACACTCAATTTATTTTTTTTTTTGTATTGGTAAACAAGATAACAACAATAAAAATTCCGTTTCCTGAAATAAAAAATCCCTTTATTTAAAAGTTGAAACCTTTAGGGAATACAAATCTAGAGAGTAATCTAGATTTCTAAAGCACTTACCCGGGATGAATTAAAAAGTTTAATATTTATATTAATATTTTTTCCCCAAACATCACTTACAAAACTGTTTCTAAAAAAAAAAAATAGAAAATTAAATTCACAAATAATAGAAAGGAAATCAACACAGAGTTATAATTTATTGAAGAGCAAAATTGAAGGAAATTTGAGGGAAGATGACAAATGTTCAAAATTTTACACAAAAATGTTTTACAAAATACTAGGATGAAAAATTAAAATTGAAAATTAATAGTTGGACAAAACTATTACTTCAATTATAATTTCAACCTTGTTAATCAAGTTTTGAAACAATATAATCAACTTTCCAATTCTTAAAAATCTTAAAGCTATTGAATTTATTGTTGTCAAAAGTGCCACAGTTTTTAAAAGTCTCTATTTGAGAAATAAATGTCTATTTTGGGGTAAAAATTGTTAAATGAATATGGAAATGAATTTTGAGTAAATTCAACTTTAGGATATTTTTTTAATAGATAATTCTTAATAGTTTTTATAACACTCTACTTATCACAAAAAACTCAAATACAGTAAAAAATAACAGATGAAAAATATTGTGGGTATCATAGATTTTTCAGGATTTAAAAGAATCAAGCAAAATCTAAGACTTTACTTAATTCTTTTTAATTTTGAAAAACCTAGTAAAAGTGTCTGTCAAGTGCCTAGCTTTTCCAGAATTTAAAAGAGTAATGTAAAAAACTATAGATTTTACTCTATCCTTTTAAATTCTGGGAAACCCCGGGGAAATTGTCCGTCAAGTGCCTAGCTTTTCCAGAATTTGAAAGAATGGAGAAAAATCATAGATTTTACTCAATTCTTTTAAATTATGGAAAAGCTAACGGCGGTTTTTTTAAAAATAATTCCAAATTTTAACAAGATCTCTTCACGCAACATTCTTTTTGATTGGCTAGTGTGCATTTAATTCCAAAAGTAATTGAACCAGAGTCAATAATATAAATAGACCTTAAATCGAAAAAATAATTAATATTGAAGTGGTTGGAAAGAATAATCTTATTATCCATCTTCTTGAATTTTGTTAAAAAAAGAAAGAAAGACTGAAACTTTTGGATTTGGTTCTAAGTAATAATCAACTTGGTTTTTGCAAAATTAATTGATTTGATCATTTTTCCAACATTTCTTCTTATTTTAATTTTTTTCCAAATACAAAATCAAATTAAAGTAAACATGAGCCAGTCAACAATTGTTGCAAAAATTCATTACAAAAGTGAGATTCGAAGAAAAAGAATTTCAACTTCTGTTACTTATGAGGAATTTACAGATTTTGTTTTTAAATTATTTAAACTACCACCAAAAAAGAAAAACAATTTTAAATTCAAGTACCTTGATGATGAATCAGAATTTATCACATTTATTGACTCTTTTGATCTAACGGAGGCATTTGAACTTTGTCAAACATTCCAACCACCTTATTTAAAAGTCTTTATCTTTGAAGGTAATTCAGAACAAAACAAATTTTTTCTGTTTTTGTTTGAAGAAAAACAATTAATTTTTTCTTTTTTCTTTGAATTTTTTTTATTTTGAACCAAAATCCTTTTAGACAAAGAAATAGAAGAAACAAAAAACAACAAAACTTCCAGTTTAAAATTCCTGCCTGGCAATAGTAACCAAACGCTTGGAAGTGAAGATATCTCTCAGCTTGTCAAGATCCAAGACAAAATTGATTCTTTGCTACAAAGGCCATACACCACTTACAGAAATCGAACAGTCCAATCTGTATGGGGAAACCAAGAAATTAGATCTGTTTCTTTAAGGAATTACCAACAAATTATTAGTCAAAAGAAAAAACCTACAATCCCAAGAAACAAAAAGAAAAAACAAAAAAAGAAAACAATTCAAAAGAAAAAGAAAAAGAAAAAGAAAAGTGAAATAATATTTCCAATTGATCTTGGATTTGGAAATAATAAAAAGAAAAAAAAAGAAAAAGTGAAAGAAAACGAAAAAATAGAAAAAGAAATGATCGTTGAAAAGGGATTCAAGCAAATTGTGATCGAAAACGAATTTGAAAAACGGGTTGATCAAAAGATAGAAAAAGAAAGTCAGGATGACAAATACGATCTACAAGAAATAAAAAATATAACTTACCTTGAAAATCAAAAACAAAATATCATAAACAATGAAGAAGAAGAAGAAGAAGAAAATAATGACCATAATCAAAATGAACTTGAAAATCAAAACAACCAAATAGAGAATGAGCAAGAACAAGAAAAAGAACAAGAGCAAGAAAAAGAAAAGGAAAAAGAACAGGAAAAAGAAAAAGAACAAGAAAAAGAACAAGAAAATGAACAAAAACTTGAAAAAGAAAAAGAACAAGAACAGGAAAAAGAACAAGAAAAAGAGCAGGAAAAAGAAAAAGAGCAAGAAAAAGAAAAGGAAAAAGAACAGGAAAAAGAAAAAGAAAAAGAACAAGAAAAAGAACAAGAACAAGAACAAGAACAAGAGCAAGAAAAAGAACAAGAACAAGAACAAGAAAAAGAGCAGGAAAAACAAGAAAAGGAAAAACAAAAAGAAGAAAATGAAAACGAACAAGAACAAGAACAAGAACAAGAAAAAGAAAATGAACAGGAAAAAGAACAAGAACAGGAAAAACAAGAAAAAGAAAATGAAAACGAAAAAGAACAAGAACAGGAAAAAGAACAAGAACAAGAAATAGAACAAGAACAAGAACAAGAACAAGAAAAAGAACAAGAAAAAGAACAAGAAAAAGAAAAAGAAAATGAAAACGAACAAGAAAAAGAACAAGAAAAAGAAAAAGAAAAAGAAAAAGAAAAAGAAAAAGAAAAAGAAAACGAACAAGAAAAAGAGCAAGAAAAAGTTAAAGAACAAGAACAAGAGCAAGAAATTAAGCTTTTTGATCCAGACGTTATGGAATTAATTGGGGATATTACAATGCAAAATGGTAGTCAAGTTGATCCTAAAACATTATTTGTTAAAACATGGAGAATTAAAAATACAAGTGGCCAAGTATGGAAACAGGGAACAAATTTACAACATTTTGGAGGAGATCAACTAGGAATTAAAAAAAATTTCAATGTGTGTTACAGTGATATTGAATCTGGAGTTACATTTGATGTAAATGTTTTGATGAGAACCCCTGAAAAGGAGGGAAGGTATATCTCATATTGGAGACTTGTTAATCCAGAGGGCGAATATTTTGGAAGACAATTATGGGTAGATTTGGTTGTCAAAGATTCATCTGAAAAACGAGAGTTAATGGAAAAAAAAAAACTTGAGCAAATGAACCGTTTACAAAATAGATCAAATGAAAACGAAAATGAGCAAGAGAATGAAAATGAAAATGAAAATGAGAAAGAAAATGATAAAGAAAATGAAAATGAAAATGAAAATAAGAATGAAAACGAAAATAATAATAATGACGAAAAAATAGTAGAAAAGCCCAAAATAAGTGACTTTAAATATCAAAACCAATTAGAACAATTAAATAGTATGGGCTTTACTAACGTGGAAAAAATAAAAACATTACTTCGCACTCATGAAGGAAATATTGCTATTGTTATTGACAAATTGTGTTAATGGTTTTATCTTGAATTGATAATCATTAAATCATTTTATTTACTATTATTATCATAATCATGAAAAAAAAAAAAAAAAAGAATAATAAAATTCAAAGATTGAAACCAAAATACTTCAACACATCCCGTGTATCTGTGTGTTGTTTCCAATTTTTAAAGTGTGCCTTTTTGGTAAACACAAAGTAATTAAAGATCATCAAGCATGTCTTTTTTTTTGATTCTTGGATTTTGAATCAATTTATTCATTTTACAAAGAAAAAAAATAAAACAAAACAAATCAATAATTTTTTTTAAATTTTACATTCACTTTTATTAATTTTTCTCAATTATATTTTTTTTTTGCAAAGAGAGCCTTCAGTAACATTTTTTTTTTTTTTTTTTTATTACTTTTTCAACAGAACAAAAGATTAGACAACTCTCAAGATAATCAATATGGGATAAGACACTAGAGGTTTTGATGATAACTTATATTATCATGTTATTAACAATAAAATCGCGATAATATTAAAAATCGTGATTAGTCCAACTTTATCGCGATATTCAACTTTATCGCGAAAAAATGAAAAATTATTTTTTTGAGATTACCTTAAAAAAATCTCTTGACTTTTACAAAGTCTTGAGAGTTTTACAATAATCCCTCCCCTTTAAAAATGTTTGAAAGTGTTTGTAAGGGTTGTGTACTGTCTTCAAGTGTTTGAAAGTTTTGAAAGACATAAAATTTTTGTAAAGGCCATGGGTTTGCTTTGTTCTGGAAAAAAATTGTTTTCTTTTTTTTTTTTTATTTTTGAAGAGAGAAAATTGCTTTTCTCCTGTGTGCCCTAATTTCTAAACCTTTTTTTAGAAATTTTGTTAAAGAATCACAAATTTTATTATCACTTACTAATGATAATATATATGATGGATTCTTTTTATTAATAATATCTCCGATATTATTAATTTTTTTATTTTTTTCAAAAAATTCAGATATCCAGATTTTTCGATTTATTTTATAGGCCGGACAGTCCCATAAAAAAATGATCGAAATCTTCAATGATATCAATTTTTAACTTTTCTTTACATAAATCACAATTTTTATTTTTATTTTTACTTGTTACATAAGAGTACCTATTTAAACAATTAGTAAAATTTCGAAATTTTAGAATTGTTTTTGAAGCTTTCCAGTTTAAATATTTTTGTTGTTTGAAATTGCAATTTTGTTGTTTTATAATTTTTAGATATTGTTGAACTTTCCAACTAGGTGAAATTACCAATTCGGTTAATCGAAAAACTTTTAATTCTAAATCTAATAATTTTAATCCCTTAGTGTGCCAATTAATATTTTCATTTTCCAATTTTCGAAAATTTAGTATTGTTTTTAATTTTTTTAAATTTAAGAAATCTAATTTTTCTATCAATTTATATTTTCTTTGGTATACTTTTAATCTAGCGAGATCAATTTTTGCTTCAGTTTTATAAATTAATCGAGGTGAATGGATATTAATTTGTAATAAATTTGTAACTGATTTATTGATAAATCTATCAATTCTTTCAAAATCATTTTGTTTCAAATCAAATATTTCAAGACCATAATAAAGTTGACTTAAAATGAGAGCTTTGAAAGAAGTTATTTTGACTCCATTGTTGAGTTTATTTTGTTGAAACAATCGATTAAGTGTTTCCAAGGACTTTTCTACTTTTTTGAAATTATATTCAAGATGTGTGTTTTTTTCTAACCAAATCCCAAGATAAAAAATATCTTTTAATTCTTTTTTATATTTGGTTTTTTTTATTATGTGGGTTCATCCCGAATCTTTTTATTATTTCAAAAATCCTTTCTAAATTAATTTTTAGAGAGATTAATGGCCCTTTCATAATAATAATAAGATCATCTGCATATATTTGAACATGAACAGCTAACGTTTTTAACTTTTCTAGTAGAAAATGAGATATAAATGCGAAGAGAATTGGTGATAAGGGATCTCCTTGATAAACTCCAATTCCTTCTTTTTTGTAATATCTCAAGAGCCAATTTTTAATTGTTTCATTTTTTGATAAATTTTTTAATAGATTGATATATTAACGAGTGTTGTATAGAGTCAAAACATTTTTGTATGTCTATAGTAACTACAAAGTATTCTGTATTTTTATTTTTATTTTTTATTTTTTTAAATTTTCTTAATAAATTTAAAACAGCAATTTTGTTCCAAAATATTTTTTAAATCCAAATTGTTTTTTTTGAAATCAAGTCCCATGAGTCTTGAATTCCAATGTATATTAATTTTTTAAAAAATCTTGGAAGAGATTGATTTATAGAGATAGGTCGATAATTTAATGGTTCGCCTTCATCTCCGGTTTTATGAATAAACAATAAATTTCTTTTTTTAATAAAATTTATACTTTTTTCAGTTTCGTCTGTTATCCAATTTAAAAAAATATTTTGAACTGTTTTAATAAAATAATTATAATTTAATAAATATTGAATTGGTTGGTTTTTTTATAAACTTATAATGATTTATTTTGTCAAATTCTTTAACTGATTTATTTTTTTGAAATTTGATTATTTCTTTAATTTTATCTTGATCAAAAATTTCCTTTATGTCAATTGGATTTAATGAATTTTTATTAATTTTAAATTTTTTAATATACAGTCAGTTTCACTTTTAAGGCACAAACTTTCAACGAAATTTAAGGCACAAAAAAAATCTCAAATTAAAGCACAATTTTTTGGAATTTTAATTTTCACAAATTATTTTACTAGAATTTGAAATCATGTGCCTTAATTTGAGATTTTTTTTGTGCCTTAAATTTCGTAGAAAGTTTGTGCCTTAAAAACGAAACTGACTGTAATTAATTATATTTGTATTAGGTTTTTGACTAATTGATTTTACAAAATCGTTATACACTGTGAATATGGTTTCATAATTTAAAAAAATTTTTGTAGAAGTTTCTCTTATTTTATTTAATGTTTTCCAAAAGTTTTTATTTTTATTATATTCTTCATTTATATGATTAAGTAAAAAAATTGTTTTCTTTTTTTTTTTTTTATTGTAATTTAAGGGAGGAGTTTAGAATTCCTCTTGTTTGCCCGAATTCCTAAACTTGAATTTAGAAATCGTATAATAGATTCAAACATACTCTTATTATCTACTAAAGCTAATAAAGATATTGAATCTTGTTTATTAATAATATTATAAATATTATTATTATTTAAAATAAGTGAAAAATTATTTTTTTTCTAATTCAGAAATCCAGATTTTCCGATTATTTTCATAGGCTGGGCAGTTCCAGAGAAAATGATCCAAATCTTCAATGATATCCAAATCTTTATTTATTTTACACAATTGACAAAATTGTGATTTATTTTGTTCATAAAATAAGAATATCTATTAAGATAATTTGTATAATTTCTTAACTTTAGAATAGAAGTTGAACCCTTCCATTTTAAATATTTTTGCTGTTTGTTAATATTACCCTGTATCAAAATTATTTTCAAATAATTTTGTACTTTCCAACTTGGACTATTTTTTAATTGATTAATTCTGTAAACTTCGAGTTCAGATTCTAATTCTTTTAAATTTCGAGCTTTCCAATTAATGTTTTCTGTTTCTTTTTCTCTGAAGGGGAGAAGATTTATTAATTTATCAAATCCCAAAATTTTTAATTTTTGAATTAATTTGAATTTTCTTTTGTAAATTGTGATTCTTGCCAAATCAATTTTTGCTTCAGTTTTATAGATAAGTCTTGGTGAATGTGGGGTTATTAAAAGCGATTCTGTGATTTTCTTATTAATCCAAATATCAATTTTTTTGAAATCGGATTCTGTAAAGTCAAATATCTCCAACCCATATAATAGTTGACTATGTAAAACGGCTTTAAAGAATTGAATTTTTAACCCATTAGAAAAATTCCTTTCTTTAAAAATATGTAGGATTTTTTCAAAATTATTATTGACTTTATCAAAGTTAAATTTTAGATGAGTTTTTTTATCTAACCAAATACCAAGATATAAAATTTCTTTTGGTATTAGGGTTTTTTTTTGTTTTATCATCATTTGGATTCATTCCAAAATCTTTTATTATTTTATATATTTTTTGTAATTGATAATTTATTTCAATCATTGATCCTTTCATTATTAATATCAAATCATCAGCAAACATCTGTACGTGTATTGCTAGTGAATTGATTTTTTCTAAAAGAAAATGAGAAATAAAACCAAATAATAGAGGAGATAATGGATCTCCTTGGTAAACACCTATTCCTTCCTTTGAGTAATAAGCAAGTAGAAACATTTTTTAAAATTTCATTTTTGATAAATTTTTTAATTGAGTGATAAATCAATGAATGATGAATAGAGTCAAAACATTTTTGAATATCAATTGTAACTATATATACATTTTCATTTTTCTTTGTTTTTTCTATAATTTTTTTATATTTATATAATAAATTCAAAACAGCAATCCGTGTATCTAATTTTTTCTTACAGTCAGTTTCACTTTTAAGGCTCAAACTTTCAACGAAATTTAAGGCACAAAAAAATCTCAAATTAAGGCACAAAATTTGGAAATTTTTTTTTTACAATTTATTTTTACTAGAATTTGAATTTTGTGCCTTAATTTGAGATTTTTATTGTGCCTTAAATTTCGTTGAAAGTTTGTGCCTTAAAAGTGAAACTGACTGTAAATCCAAATTGTTTTTTTGATACTATGTCCCAAGAATCTTGTATCCCAGCATATAATAATTTAAGAAAAAATCTTGGGAGTGTTTTGTTTATGGAAATGGGTCTATAATTAAGTGGGACCCCCTCATCTCCTGATTTATGAATGAATAATATATTTCTTTTTTTGATAAAATTAATATTTTTTTGAGAAATATCTTGTATCCAATTTAGAAATATTTTTTTGAATTGTAATTAGAAAATTTTCATAATTTAAATAAAATTCGTTATTTTGATTTTTACTTGATTTATAATGTTTAATTTTGTCAAAATCTTGAACTGATTTATTTTTCTGATATTTAATTAATTCTTCGATTTTGGCAACTGAGAATATTTCTTTAATTTCTAAATCAAATAAATTTTCTTTATATAAATAATAATTTTTTATAAAATTTATTATATATTTTTTTGGTTTTTTTACTTATTGATTTGACATAATTAAAATAGGATTTTTCCAAATTATTATTATTTAAAATCATTTTTTTTGAAGATTCTCTTATCCGGCTAAGTTTTTTCCAAAAATTATAATTACTTTCGAATTCCATATTAATTTGATCAATTAGTTTTCGATACTTATTATTATTTCTATCTTTAATTTCTTTTATCAACTCTTTATTATCATAAACTCTGTTAATCAAACTAAATAATTTTAATTCATTTTTAGGTATATTCAAAACTACTCTATCTTTCATTATAAATTGTTTTTTAAACTTTTTGAAGATAGATTCTGTTACTTTATAATTATTATTTTTAAAAAATAGATTGAAATTTTTTTGAAAATTAAATACATCTTTTATACAATATGTTTTTTTTAATTTCCCATTTTTTATTAATATTAAATTGATTTAATATTGCGTTATGGTCACTAATTGTATTTTTAATAGAAATTGATTTATTTTTTTTTTAAAATTTTATTATTTGTGATGAAATAATCTAAATTGTTTTCATTCCGACTTGGTCTATTATTTGAAATTATTTTAAAATTATAAAGTGAAAATTGTTTAATTTGAATCTCATTTAAATTAAAATCACCCCCGATAATGGTTTTGTGGAATTGATATTGTTGTAAAATATTTTTAATTTTTTTTATAAAAACTAAATTTCTATCATATCTTTTATATAAATTAATTATAATATAATCTGTGAATTGTATCCCCATTATATCCGGATCTGGAACTAATATTTCTCTTGTAAAATCTTTAAAAAATATTTTTTACAATTATTAGTAAACCACCTTTTCTATTTTTATCACCATAAGATTTTTTAGTTATTGAGAAATAATTTATAAAATATGGCGTTTTTTGTAATTTTTGTTTCTTGAATTAAACAAATATCTATATTATATTTTAATAAAAAAGATTCTAAAATTGCAATTTTATTTTTTATCATTTAATCCCCGAATATTGAATGATAAGATTTTTATATTAATAAGTTTATCGTTATATTCTCTTTTTTTTCCTTTTAGTAATAAAGATTTTTTATTTTTTTGAAAGTAAAAAATATATAAGTTTCTTGGTATTAAATAATTTATTTTTAAACGATATTTTATATAATAATTAATTTTATATTTTAAATCCCATATTTCAATTAAATTATTTCCTTTTCTTTGATATCGTATCACTGGACGATTGTTTATAAGATCGAAAATCTCTAAAGTTGAAATATTCTTTTGAGAAAAAATTAATTTATTTTTATTTGGAACATTTTGCAATTTTTTGATAATTTTACATTTATCCATATTAGAAAAATGTATGATTGTTTTATCATTTTTTGCATTTTTTTTAAAATCAAATTTGAAATTAAAGTTTAACTTTTTCAGATTGATGAATATTCCTCTATGATTATTTATTAGTTTAATTATTAAAATAAATATTTTTGAGAATTGTAAGGATGTGTCATTAAAATTATAATCTCCATATAAATTGATAAAAGAGTAATTAAAGGATTTTTTAATCCAATATTTTATTTGTAGTATAGTCAGTTTCACTTTTAAGGCACAAACTTTCAACGAAATTTAAGGCACAAAAAAAAATCTCAAATTAAAGCACAAAATTCAAATTCTAGTAAAATAAATTGTAAAAAAATAAAATTCCAAATTTTGTGCCTTAATTTGAGATTTTTATTGTGCCTTAAATTTCGTTGAAAGTTTGTGCCTTAAAAGTGAAACTGACTGTAAAACATTAAAGAATTATTTGTTTTTCGGGTGTTTTTTCTTTCAAATGTATTTAAAAAGTCAAAAATTTCTTTATCTGCTTGAATTTTTAAAAAATTCAAATTATTTTTATTTAAGTTACTCATTAAACTATTAAAATTACCATTAAACTCAAATCTTTTAAAATTAAAATTATTTTTCAAGATTAAATTATGATTGGGGGTATTATGATTATTGATTCCATAAAAATCGGCTAGAGATTTTTTCTTATTTTTTTAGTTTTCTTTTTATTGTGTTTTAAATTTATTTCTTTTTTATCAATTTCATTGTCATCTTTTTCAATCTCTATTTCGATTTCTTTATCATTATTTTCATTTTTGTTATTTGAAATATTTTTTTCAATATCATTTTGAAGTTTTTTAATAGTTTTTTGTTTATTTTCAATAATTAATTGTAATTTTTTATTTTGATTTTTTAAATCTAAAATTATTTTTTCATAGTATTCAGTAGATTTTTGATTGTTTAACTTTTCTTTTGATTCTTTTTTTGAAATATTTTTTTCAAAGGCCCTTTTAATAATTAATTTATTTCGATTAACTCTCATTCCATTTAATTTTAAAGATTTTTCTCTCAATTCTTTTGTTTGAAATGTAATAAATGAATAATTTCTTTTTTTCTTCTTAATAATTTTAATATTTTTTTCTTCTGGTTTAAATTCTTTAAATAAATTAAATAATTTTTTTTCATTTATATTTTTTGGTAGATTAAAAATTATAATTTGATTATTTGAAATTTTTAAATTTTTTAGTTGTGTTTTATCATTTTTTTGATAATTTGGTTTATAAAAGGTTGAAGATTTAGTATTATTTTTATTAAGAAATTCTTTTTGGAACCATTCATTTTCTTTATTGTTATAGCTTTTATGAGTGTTATTTTGATGTTGGTCTTGGGTTGGATTTTCACTGTTTTTGGTTTTTTCTTTCAAATTAAAAAATTTCTTTATAAAAATTCTTCTATTGTGTAGGGATAATTTACCCGAATGTTTTAGTAAGTTTAAATATGCATTCTTATTAGTAAGGGTAATTTTAGCACTCCCTTTGAAACGCTTATAACTATCATAATATAATTCTATATCTTTGAATTGAGAGATTTTCTTCAGCAAATTTTTAATTTCAGTCAATTTAGCACGATATGGTAGATTACACATAAAGACCGTATTTTTTGCGATTTCCTTGTTATGTGAAAAAAAATTTTTTTTTGATGAAAGATCTCTTTTGTGATCTTTTTTTTATCATTTTTTTTATTTGTTGTCGAATCACGATTTTGATTTCTAAGACCTTTTTTGGTAGTATGTGTGTTCGTGTCATTGCCTTTCGATGAGTAATTTTTTCTTTTATTTTTATTATTTTTTTTTTCTTTTTTTTTAAAAAAGTTTTATTTTTGTTTCTTGAGTGATTGTGTTGATGGGAGTTGTTTTGTCGACGCATACACTGAGAATTATTTTTTTGCTCTTCTTTTTCTTTTTCTTTTAATTCATTATTTGCTAAATAAGAATTTTTTTTTTTCTTTTTTTTTTTCTTGTTTTTGTTTTTATTTTTTTCTCGAGGTTCATATTCTGTTACTGTGATTGTTCTTTTACAAAAAGAAAATTTGTTTGAAAGCTGTTGTTTCATTCTTATTTCATTGGCTTTTGATAATGGTGTAAGAATAGCGAGTCCATTGTTCGGGTTTTTTTTATTTTGTAAAATTTCCAAGTTTGGTGAACAATGGGTTTTCTTTTTTATAAGTTGAACTAGTTTATCAATAGAATATTGTCTCGGCAAGTTTTTTATAAATAGTTTCCTAATTTTATTTGTTTTCATATTTTGTAATTGTTTCAAATTAAAAGTATGATTTTGCTGCAAATATAAAAAAAAGTAAAAAAAGTAAAAAAAAATAAAAAATTGTTTTCTTTTCATTTTTTTTTTAACAAAATTTAAAATCTCAAACAAATTTTATGATCAAACTAATAATTACCCATTCGAACAATATAATTGAATATAAGATAGATGTGTTTTCTTACAATGGAGTTGTTACATTCACAATTTTAAATACAGTCAGTTTCACTTTTAAGGCACAAACTTTCAACGAAATTTAAGGACAAAAAAATCTCAAATTAAGGCACAAAATTTGGAATTTTATTTTTTTACAATTTATTTTACTAGAATTTGAATTTTGTGCCTTAATTTGAGATTTTTATTGTGCCTTAAATTTCGTTGAATGTTTGTGCCTTAAAAGTGAAACTGACTGTAACCAAAAAGAATAAAGAATAATTTTCCTTCTTATTGGTGATCGATCAAACAAAAACCTTTAAGCTCTAATTGTGTTTTCTGTCCAATACAAAGATGCTCAAAGAAGAAAAAGAACAAGAAGACAAATCTATATAAAATCTGAATAATTGGTGATAATCTGATAAGGATGTTGTGATAGCTAATGAAAAGTTTACCAACCCCTTTTTGCTTTCGGAGAATATTGAAAATCTTTTAACCCAAGATCACATTCTTTAAAAAACAGGTAAAGGGTTGTTTGTTTTAGAATCTCTTTTATTCAACTCAATTTAAAACACCACGATTAACTGAAAAAATATTTATTTCTATTTATTTCTTATTGTTGTTGATCTTAACGGACCGATAGGTTTGCCAACCAAACAAAATTAAAACACAATAAAACTCTTGGATCTGATCCTTGATTGGATCAAGAATCTTTTTTGTTGTTTTTTCAAAGAATGAGTTTTTTCACCTAATCTATTTTTTGATCAAAAAAAATTTTTTTGTTTAAATATTTCTCAATTAACCCAAAAACCCATCAACTATGATATCACGATCACTTTTTAATCGCGATATTTTAGTCATTTATCGCGATTTTATAGAATTATCGCGATTTGTTATATTATCACGATTTTATGATATATCGCGATTTTCTGATATTATCGTGATTTGATGGAAATTATCGCGATTTTTGTAAATTTATCGTGAATTAATCATGTTATCATCAAAACCTCTATTATATTTCAATTCCTGACTATCCATAATGTAATGTTAATGATGATTTCTATTTAGATTTATTAGAAGTTAAAAAAGAATTTTTTTTGTTGTTTCATCAAGATATTATATAAAATATTGACATTAGAACAAATTGTGATGTTTGAATAAATATTTTTATTAAAAATGAATTACAATTCAATAGATGTTAAATTTAGGATAATTTATAAGGTTACTGAACATTTTTGTCTATTAAAAAAACCATATTAAGGGAAGAGCCATACTGGTTAAAAATAATTAATTGAAATCAAAAAAAAAAAGAAAAAATGTAATTTTTATGAGTTTCTAATAACAATCAAAAATTAACCAACATGTGATGCGTGTTTGGAATCTAAAAATAAAGAAATAAAAACAAGGAAATTTGTTGAAAAAAACTCCAAAGAGTGACACAAAGTGCCCAATTTGAATAGTTCTGAATTTAAATTTTTAAAACAACTTTGTTAGTTTCAAAGTGCCTAACTCTTTAGCACTTTTAGAGATCTCGAACATTTTTTGATTTTTTTTTTTTCATTTTTAAAATAAATTATTTATATCAAAAAACTTAAAAAATCCTTACTTTGCCAAATATAGAGAGTTACAATACAGCAACAAATTTGATTAAAATGAATTGAATTGATTGAATAGTTTAAGAAAATAGTTTGTTTTAAATTGAAGAAATTTAACCCTTTGGAAATTTAAAATTTAGAAAGAAAATAGTTTTTTTAAAATTTATTTGTTAGAATTCAGAATTTTCATAAATTTTTTATAGAATTTTTCTCAATGAAATACTATTAATCTTTTTTTACTAATTGATTTTTTTTCTAATTGAGTTCCTATCAATTTTTTATTTCTAAATTCAAATTTTCGAGAATTACATATAAACTCCATTTCAAAATCATTGACCCAGAAAAAATCAAAATTTGAAAATAAATATTTTTATAAATTGAATTTATCTATTACTATAAAAAAATTACTCTTTTAATATTCAGTTCTATAGATTAGAAATATTTGGTTTTCATCAAAGATAAAACAAAAACAAGTAAAAAAAAATTGGTACATTTATTATTAAATTTAGTGTACTTGAAAACAAATTATAATATTTGAATTTATTGCTAATAAGATCCTTGTAAACTATTTAATTTTATTGGAATTTTTTAACTTTGTGCCATAAAGTAAATTACTATTTTTAGTTCTTAACATTTTACCCTTTGTAATACTATGTAATTTTTTTTTGTAATTTGTATTTTGGAATTAAAAAAAGTACAATTTCAGCTATACTTTTCGGTATCAAACCATTGGTTGAATATAATGTAAATTCACCATACGTGGCTCAAGTATTAATGATGTCTTTTAATATTTTATTAATTTGATTGTATATCCAGTAAAAAGTGTTCATTAAACTATTGTTTAAAAAGATTAATCAGAATTTTTTAGAATTCAATAATTGCTTTTTAAGTGAGTGGTTTATAATTTTGTGCTTTTTATTGAAATACCTGGGGACAGCTCTCCACATAATCCAAAATATTTGGATATTCAGTCCTCATTTTTATTCAATTTGTTATTGTTCTTTCAACAATTTCTTTGCTTTCAATTAATATGAGTAACCAAACAAAAGAAAAACTAAACAAAAAACAAGAAACAAAAACTACAAAAGAAAAAGAAAAAGAAAAGGAAAAACAAGACAAGCAATTTATTCAAGAAGGATTGGCGCTGATTTCAAACCCAAAAGACAATAGTGTCTTTTATAACCCTGTCCAGATAATTAACCGAGACATGAGCACGCTAGTGATTCAAACATATGCACAACTAATTACACAAGAATTGACTAAGATTGGCAAAAAGAAGAAGAACAAAATCCCAAGCATCCAATATCGAAAAGACAGAAAGTCCATCAGCTTTCAAATCAAGGAGGAAGCAACAAAAAGAATCAAAAATCGATCTTTTGAAGAATTCAAAGGATTAAAAATCTTGGAAGCCCTTTCTGCTTCCGGTCTACGAAGCATCAGGTATTTTAAAGAAATTGATGGGGTATCAAAGATTCTAGCCAATGACCTCTCTGAGACTGCATATGAGTCAATTCAACAAAACGTAAAATTGAATCAATTAAACCCAGAAAGCGAGGTGATCCCAACACACAGCGACGCGATCGACTTAATGATGAAGCACCGCCAATTAGAATTGCAATTTGACGTGATCGATTTGGATCCCTATGGCTCTCCATCCATTTTTTTAGAGCCGACCATCCAGTGCATCAAATCTGGTGGGCTGCTGTGTGTCACCTGTACAGACATGACGGTTTTGTGTGGCAGCAACCCAACCAATGTGCATACCAAGTACGGCGCATTGCCCATCAAAAAGTACTATTGCCATGAATTTGCCTTGAGGCTGGTCCTGGGGACACTTGAAAAAACTGCAAACAAGTTCAAAAAATATATTGTCCCAGTGCTCTCCTTATCAATGGACTTTTATATTCGGATGTTTGTGAGGGTCTTTGAAGGTCCCGGCGAAGCAAGGAAGGGCGCCTCAAAATTGTCGCATGTTTTCCAATCGACGATATCCAACCAGTTTCAGTTTATTTCGCTTGTCGACACCAAGTACGATAGCCAAAACAAAAACAAGAATAACCAAAATCCTGATTTGTTCCGACCAAATACGATCTCAAATACAAATCTATTTGATCCAAACTTCAAGCAGAGCTGGAAAATTGCTGGGCCAATCTGGAACCAGCCAATCCATGACCAAAACTTTGTTGAAAAGGCGATCGACTTTTTGACCCAAAACAAACAAGAGCTTTCTTTTTCCACACATAAAAGAATGCTTGGAATTTTAAAAATGGCCAAATCAGAATTGCCCGACTCCCCATTATATTATTCCCTACAGGACCTAAACGCAACTTTTAAGGGATCTTGCTTGCCCTTAAAAAAGCTAAAATCCGCCTTGGTAAATGCTGGGTATAAGCAGTCAGGTACCCATTGCTTAAAAAATGCAATAAAGACAAACGCACCAATAGATTATATTTACCAAATTTATTACGCCTGGTTTGAACAAAACGGCGAAAAGGAACAAGTAACCAAAAAATTAAAAATTAACCATCCCTATTTGTTACATTTATTTTCCCAATTCTCTGAATTGGAACCAAATCAAATCAAAATCGATTTTACACCACCCAAAGACGTGAAAAATGAATCTTCAATCAAAGCATTTTTTCCCAACCCTGAAAAGCACTGGGGCCCCAAAAAAAGAGCTTCGGGCAAATCAGCAGTCAAAGAAAATCCACAAAATACAGACAAAAAACAAAAAAATTAAAAGATAGACTTTTTGATATACAAACCAATTTAGCCCAAGAAAAAATCATTTTTAAATAAATTGTCCACTATTAATCTTAAATTTATTTTCGTAAATTTCCTTCATTAAATTAATTAATATAAAGATTTGTTAAATGGCTTTTTACCTGCCTTTGAAACATTTTAAATTGTTTTTTTTTTTTTTTTTAACAAGAAATTGAAATAATATTCCTGAAATGGCCATTTTTAAGAGGTATGACAAAAAGCTTTTGAAAGTTTAACTATAAAACAGTCGCTGAATCCCAATTTTAGCCTTTTTTTAAGTGCGCTGTTTCCTAAAAGACGGGTATATTTATTTTAAAATATCTTTTTTTCAACTCAATCCCAGTGGGGATATTTAAATATCCAAAATTATTATTTATCATAAATTGGTTCTATATAGGAAACTAAGATTCAAAATTTCTTGAAAACAAAATTAAGTTTAAAATACTTTTAATGACTGTGTCCATGTATTTTTGAGAGGCTCTTTGAATTCGAACTTACAAATTTAGTCATTTCAAAAGTCTCTCATTACCAAATTAAATGATTCTGTAAAACAACCCTTAATAGTAACAATAAAATTCATTTTTTTGATATTGTTAAAAAAGTTACAAGAATCACTATAATACAATTTCATTCAAATTTGGAAAGAATTTTCATTTTTGTAAAATATTTGTATTTTATAATTTATTTTTAGTTTTTTGTTTGCATTTCATTTTTTGAAGTTCCTTAACTTGTTTAGTTTGATCAAAAAATTTAGAATGATTTATATTAGGTTAAATTAAGTTCAGTTAAATAGAAGAACGCAGATAAAATCATCTAAAGGTAGTTGATGGTATCTTATCATTTGATCTACGAATAATTGATGGTGATATTTCAACAAATCTAATAATATAATTTATTTTTTCGTGCTTGTTTTAATATTTTGGGCATATATATAGATAATAAAATTTTCCCTTTTTGTTATTTTATTTCTTTTATTTGGATAAAAAGAGTCTCATATAAAAACATTAATACTATACAATTTCAAGTACTTTAATCTTAATTTTTTGTACTGTATAGAATTGATAATTTTTTTTTGTTTATTTTTGATTATGGTTTTGTATAAATTTGTAGGAAGGGAGTTGATTTATTTTTCTCCATTGACCAAAACGATCCACATCAAAAGTACTTTGGAGTTCCAAAATAATATTGAATTTTAGGGAAACTAACAAATAAAAAAAAAAACCTACAAAAAACCCTAGACTATACCAGGGGGTGGGATTGGGTTATTTATTTATAAATAATTGAAGAAAATCGGATTATTTTAAAAAAAAGTGTGAAATAATTTGGATCTTTTTTGATACATAAAATAATTTAACAAAAAAATAAAAAACAAAAAAGGATAGATAGCACAAAATGAATTCATAAATTATTGTACAAATTTCAATTATTTGTTTATATTTAGTGATTACAATCTTGGATTGAAGGAACAAAATAAAACTTTTCTTCAGAAAAGTGATTTTATTTTATGATCAAAAGTGGTGGAAATCATCAAATTTTACAATTTTTACACACTTTCCAAAATTTAACTCAAGCTTAAAATATTATCTTACCGTATAATTTAATCACAAAAAACTAAAAAATACAAATTATAAAAAATTATAAATTGGTATGAAAATTATTCCCCTCTTTTTTTGTGAAAATAATAGGTAATTTTGATCTTCAAACGGAGATCAAATAAAATACCAATAATAGTTCAACCTCGTTTCTCTACAAACATTTTTACTTTATCAATAAAATTATAATAACACATTTTTACCAAGTGACTATAGATCTTGTAATAAAAAAAAATTTGTAAATGAATGACATTTTAAAAAGAGAAAATTTGAAAAAAAATATAAAAAAGTAAAAAAATTTGGAAAAAATGATTTAAATTTTGAATTTTCCAAAATAATTTTTTTCTTGGAATCTCTATTAGAACCCTTTAAACACATGTTATTCACCCCCATAACTGTGCCCCTTACACTTGAAAATAGTTTATGTTTATATAAATTCCTAACTTCAAATTCCCAAGCTGAAAAAAAAACCTGAAATAAATATTCTTGAATGCTTAAATTGTGTCAAATCTGGTACTTTTCCCCACTCGTAAAATAAAGATAAATACGATAGAAAATCACATTTCTGAAAAATAAAATTATTTTAATTTTTCAATACTAGATCAAATACACAAACTAAAAATTAGCATTGTAATTATGTAAGAGGTTACGATATCATTTAGTGTCACCTAAGATAAAAAAAGGAGTTTCAATGTAAAAAAAAGATAAAAATAACTTTATTTAGTGGAGAATTATATCGTCGTTCCAAAGTGATGCTGAATTTTTTTCGATATCAAATTTTGAAGTAAATATAGATTTGTAAAAATTTCAAAATGAGAATAAGAAAGCTCATATTGATAAATATTTTTTCATAAATGAGCTCATATGAATAATAATATTCTGATCTAATAAAAAAAATTATGTTTAAAAGATTAATTTTTTTTTCATCTCTTTGAGAAATTTTTGATGTTTAAAGTGATTCTTGGTTCTGAAAATTTATTTTTTTTTATCAGAAAAAATAATTGAATATTGACTTATTTATGAATTTTTTTTTCAATGTGAACTTTATTATCCTCTTTTTCAACTTTTTAAAAATTTATATCGACATCAAAATTAGATATTGTAAAAATATCTCCCTACATTTGGAAAGAATGGTACAGCAAAAAAAAAATACACAAAATCTTCTGAAAAGGTAATTTAAAAGTAAACTCAATCAAAACTTTACCAAAATATTTCCCTTAAAATTAAAACTAGTATTTCAAATTTAAATATGATAAAATTTGAGTTGATTATTTTTCTTTTTTTAATAATTCTAAATCTTATCATTTCAAATTATTAACACAATAATGTACAAATATAAAAATATATAACATTAAAAAGTAAGAAGAAATCATTACAAAAACCAAAACTAAAATTCAAAATTTTCCACACAGTTAAAAAAGTCAAAAGAATCACTCTAATACAATTTCATTCAAATCGGTACGTTTTTTGATTTTTGTAAAAATATAAAAATTAATAATTTCACCTTTAGGTTTTTTACCGTTCTGGAAAAAAATTGAAACAAATCTTAGAATGGAGAACATTAATAGAACATAAAAATTCAAAGAAAGATCAATAAATAAAAGAATAAATAAATAAAGACAAAATGAAGGATTCAACTTAATAAGAGTTTTTAAATATTTTCTTACGGTCCTGTAGGGTTTTTCTTTGATTGATCAATTATTAAAAATTTGTTTAAAAAATTTACGAATTTTACTGATCTCCAAAATCAGATTATCAATTTTGATATAAAAGTAGATTTAAATTATTTTGGTTGGTTTGATTGACAATAATATAATGGATTATTATTTGAAGTTAATTGGTTTCTTCTTTTTATTGATTTTACTTTTAGTTTTCAGTAATCTTCCCAATGAAAAACTGTGTTTCACTTTTTTTCCACAATTGCTGATTTCATTTAATTTTTGGAATCGCCTAACATAGTTTTACTCAATCAAGAATTTTTTTTGAAGAATTGATTTTATGTTAAAGTGGATTAATTCAAAAGTTTAGAACCCAAGTAAAATTAATTAACTGTGTATCCTTTGATCGATCAAATTTCCGAATAGAATTTGTCCAAATTTACAAATTTGTTAATTTTTTTTCTTATATCTACAAATTTTTTAACACCCAATGATTTATTAATATTGATAATTATTGATTTTTGAGTTTTATGAGTATTGTAATTTATAAAATAATGTGCTGACATTCCAATTAATGAATTACTCTAATTTGGCGTTTCTTCGAGAATTGATTAAATAAGTTTATTTTCCAGAATTGAATTTTGATATGTTAAAAATTTTGAATTGGAGTTTATAGTGCAATCTATTCCTTCGATTTTTCTTTGGAAAAAAAAAATTAAAGTGAATATTAATTCTTATGTCTGGGCCAAATTTTGCGAATTAAATTTCTTTTCAAATACTCCTCTTAAATATGATTTTAAACAAGCTTAAAACAATTGTAATAAAAAAAAATCAGATTGTCTTTCAAAAAGTTGTGATTTTGCCTTTATTGGAATTCAATAAATCTTCCTTTGATTCCCAAAAGTTGTTTTTTTTTTTCAAAATAACTTCACTATTAAAAAACAGAAAGTGAGAATAAACAGAATTTTCTCTTTGATTTTAGATTTCTTTTTTTTGTTAATTGGCAAAAATAAGCAAATTTTGTTGTTAAAAGTATGATATCTTTGAGTAAAGTATTCAAGATAAAGTTATTGTAAATCTTAATTTGTAGATTTTTATCTTACAAGAGTTTACTCAACAATTCAAACTTAAAGTCTACTGGTTATTAACCAATTTCAAATTATATTTCCTCGATCAATCAGAGATTTTGTCAGTTGAAAAGAAATATAGTTTTTCGGACTTTCAAATCCTGATCATTTGGAAAAGCATTTTTATTTCTTAAAGGGAAACTAATACAGTTGAGTGAAAATAATTCGTGAAATAAGTGTGTGTTAATGTTTCTGAATATTGTTGAAAGTTATTCTTCATAAAAGTGGAATTGCCAAATAAAAATATTTTATTCTCATAAAAATTTCCCTAAAGCTAAATTTTCTACACTTAATTTAAATGAATTTTTTTGACTTGAAAACTTGTTTTTACAACTTATTATTTGAAGAAACAACAAGAAATTTTGAAAGAAAGAAAAATAATTTAGAATAAACAGGCAAAAAATTTGTCTAATTTTTCGAAAAAAAATAAACGATCAGTTTGCTTTAAAAGACAGTTTTTCAATCCAGTTTTTAGTTGTAAGGTATTTAATTTTTTTTAAAAGTTAATGTGAAAAACTTATTCTTGATTATGCAAAAAGAAAATTATTATCGAATTTTTATTTCACTACTATTATCTCTTTCTTCTGATAGGTTTGTTTGATCTTGTTTGAAAAAGAAAAGGAGTTGAATTTTGTGAAAAAATAAAAATAATAATAGTTTTGCTGAGAAAAGAAGGGAGTATAAGGGGAACAAGGATAAGTTTAACAGATTTGATTAAAATAGATTCATTTTTTAAACATTTTTTTATTTTTCGAAAATTAGTTGTTATGTCTATTACCGACCCTCAACAAGAAACACTAAATTCAGAAAAGAACAATAACCCCAATATCAATTTTCTAACAAAGAAATTGAACACGTCTGAAATGGATATTGATCCAAAAATAACCGATATCATCAAAATTAGAACAAAAGAGAAAATCGAAAAAAAATTTCAATTTGAAATGAAGCAACTGAGAGAAACTTATTGCACCAAAGAAAAAATTTATAAAGAAGAAATTTCTCAACTTAAAGGTAACCACCCTCACCCTAATAATTTTTCATAACAAAACTTCAAGTCAATGGAAAAAAACAAGTTCTTTAAAAGATCTGACTTTGTGGCTTTAAATGTTTTGTTCTCAAAATATGATTTGTTGCAAAAAAAAGTGGAACAAAATTTTCCTTCTACTTTTCCAAAAAAAATTAAAACCAAAGAATTCAAGCAGATCACCAAAGTCTGTAATACCTAAAAGGGAAACTGAACAGATCATAACTCGGGAATTAAAAATTTAAAATTTTTTTTTTGCTTTTAGAAACGTTTTTTGGCAAGTTGAAGGAAAATATTGTTCCATTTATTTTGTAATTAGAAGTGACGAATTGAAACAAAGTTTTCTTCATGTCAGATTTTTCCAATATTACACTTTTTTTTTTTTTTTCAACAAAATAATGCCTAAATTTGTAATTTCAATGAGAACTTACTTTTCAATCGTTTTCTTTCTTTTAATTTTTTCCTTGTTCCTTTAATTGCGAATTATACGTTCACTGAAAAGCGAAGTGAATTGCTGGTATTTGAAATTTACATGGGATAAAAGTGTAGTTGATTACAATCAGTTCCGTTTTTAAGCCACAAACTTTAAAATGAAATTTTTGGAACAAAAAAAATTCCAAATTTAAGGATCTAGAAATTACCATGAAAAATTTTTTTCTGAAATAGAAAAAAAACTTTTTAGTAATTTTGATGAGTACCTAACACCAATCAAAAACAAATCAACACGTGGTGTACGATCGATCTCCAAAAATCAACAACTAAAAACGAGGAAATTTTTAGAAATAAGCAACAAAGAGCAAAGACACTCAATTTCCAATTAGAATGGTTAGAATATAAAATTTAGAAAACAACTTTGTCAGTTTTGAAGTGTCCCTCTTTAGCACTATTTGAGATCTAGGTGATTTTATTTTCTTTTTTTTTCATTTTCCAAATGAGTTATTTTTATTTTAAGAATATTACTAAATCCTTACTTGGTCAAATTTAGAGTGTTACAAAATAACCTAAATAAAATAAAACATAATTTAATTAATACTAAAAAAAAATATTTACCAGATTCTTTGACATTTTATTTTTATAAAATTTATTTTGTATTTTCTATTTTACATTATAAAAGTTCAGAATTAATCTTTACTTGTCTTGATTTTTTTGAAATAATTACAAAAACACACACACACACACACACACACACATATATATATATATATATATATATAGAACAACTTAATCATAGGATTAACGCTTTGGAAAATTCAAATACCTTACGTGATGAAATAGTTTTTGAAAAAAGAAAATTGATTTTAATTAATAAGAAATTACGGGACACAATGGCAATAATTAAATCCAGAAATTTATTACTTGAACTGCAAAATACAAAATTAAAAAACCAAATCAAAAGAAAATCTCAACAAATTGTAAAAGAAATAAATACCACGAGAATTATAGATCCAAATTTGAATAAAAGCAAAAACAAAAATATAAATGAAAATGAAAACGAAGAAGAAAAGGAAAAGGAAAAGGAAAAAAAACCCAGGAATTATAAAAAATCCCAGAATTACTTTTTATCCAAAGTAAATTCTGAGCCAAATAATAATATAAACCTAGTAAATAATGGAAATAAAAAAACCAAAAATAAAAAGATTACCAAAAAGAGAAGGAAGAAGAAAAAAAAAAAGAATAAGAAAAAGAATACTGAAAAAAAACAAGAAATCCCATTTGAAAAAATTTTAAGTCTTACTAGGAATAATTCATTTGTAAAAATGGAAGAAATTGGCGATGAAACAGACATTTCGATTGAATCACTTGGAAACGATATGGAAAATTTAATTCGAAATGATTTAGGTATGAAAAAATCATGGTCAATTGCAGATATGGATTTAAGGGAATCACAACAAAAAATACAAGAAAATTTTTGGGTCAATAAACATTCTAAAAAACTTTCCTTAACCCCAACAAAAAAAAGAAAATCAAGAATAATAAAAAGACCTATTTCAAAGAAAAAAAAAAAAAAAATCAAAAAAAAGAGATCTAATTTCCAAAAAAATTTTTCAAAAAAGAAAAATAATAAAAAAAAGAATAAAAAGGATTAAAAAAAAAAAAAATAATGAACAAGATTAATTTTTAATGTTTTAAAATCTTTAGAATTCTTATTGTATCACAACCCCCATAATTATTTATTATTATTATCTGTAATTACATAAAAAAAAAAAAAAAAAAAGAAAAGAAAGAAAGAAACAAACAAATAAATAAAGAAAATAAAATATATAAATAATAAAAACTGTTTACGAATTTTATTCATTCGTTGTATTTCTGTTTTTAAAAAATCATTAAAGTAATATCATAAAGATTTTCTTTTATATCTTTGATAATCAATTCCCCAAGGTGTTCTAAATATTGTTTTTAGTTGCTTTTACAAATTTGGGTTAATTACTCTGAAATTTGCGGGAATTAAAAATAACCATAAAATCTGGATATCTGAATTAAAAAAAGTAATATATTTCGTATATTAAAAAATAAAATTATTAAAAATATTATTATAAACAAAGACCCCATAATTTTATTTCACACTCAAGTGTAATAGATGAAATTTTGAGTTTTTCTAGAAATTTCTAAATAACATTTTTGGAATTGCTTCAGTTCCATCAAGTTACATTGAGTGTGTAGGTTTATTTCTGAAATTAATAAAAAAAAAAAAACCAATGAAAGTGCCAGTAGAGTGTCTTCAAGAGACAGGTTTTCTCGTAGTTTCTTTTTTATTTAGGAAGCGTTTTAGGTTTTTTTGAGGTTGTGTATTTTATTTGTGAAATGTTCAAAAATCTATTGATTTTCCAAATAAATAGAAAACTCAAAAAAAACCTAACGAAAATCTATTGATTTTCCAAATAAACAGAAAACTCAAGAAAGCCTTAAAATGTATTTCCAGAATCAAAAGGGTTATGAGGATATCATAGATTTTATTCAAATCCTAAACAATTTCAAAAAACAAACAATGATTTTTTTTAATTTGAGAAATGAAAAGCAAATTTATGATTTTTTTAATTCAAAATAAAATATAAAAAGAAATAACAGGTAGTTTTCTTGAGGTTTTCTGTTTGATTCGAAAAATCTATTGATTTTATGATCAAAAAAAAAAAAAAAAAAAAAATACTAACAGTAAATAAGATCTATTAAAAACAACTACTGGCTTAAAAACTAAAAAATGAAATAAAATAAAATAAACACCAACTTTTTTTATATTTTGATGAATTTTATTTTGCTTTAATAAGTGATTATGGTAAAAATTGATATATTTATTAAAAAAAAACAACAATTGATAACTTTAGTAATCTGTGAAAATATTATCTATCATTTATTCAAGAAGTAATGAAATCTAAATTAAATTTCTCTTTCACAAGAATTAATCAAAAAAATCGCTTGAAGTTTATTTTTTTTTCTAAGAAAATAATATAGTTTACTTATTATTTTCGCATTTGAATTAACTCTGAAATGATTTGTTAAATTCTTTATTTTTTTTTTTTTTTTCAAAAAGATTAATCTAGATTTTGTTCAATAAATTTTTCAAATAAATGTAAATAAGAAATTAAAAAAATGAACGATCAAATGTTAAAATTATTCACAAAAAATAATTAAAACTTTTTTAAAAAAGTTAGGACAAAGGTTTCAAAAGTGGTACCCAAATTATCTAATTCACCCTTGTTATAAACCAATTTGGATAACATTTATAAAACCTTTATTAAAAGCTTTTTTAAAACAGCTTTGCAATTGTAGTAACCTTTTTATTTTGGTATAATCTTTACAAAATTACTTTTTATAACAAAAATTTGATTCACAATTTCAATCCAATTTTTGTTTCAATTCCAAATAAAAACCTTAAATTTGATTATTAATGACTGGTTAATAAAATCTTTATATACTATTTGTTGCAAAATCAAAGGAACAAAATTTTCATTCAACTTATCAAAAAAAAGGTTTTAAAAAATCCTGTAAAATTTCAAATTTTTAATTCTTCAAATTTACTTAAATTATTAATTTCCCTTTTAGTTTTGAGGCCTTTGTATTTTTTAATTATTGGTAATTTTTTTTGTTTGGGAGAGTGATTGAAAATTTTGATCTTTTTATTTTACAATTAACAGTACCAAGACAAAAGCTTTGCCTGCTAAACCAAATATAAATAATATATTTTTAAAACAAAAATAAACAAATTATAAATTCATGTGCTTTTTTGAAAAATTACAAAATCCGTTAATAATATTTTAAGAAAAGAATTAAAATAATAATAATAACAACAACAGCAATAATTAATCAAAACACGAATTAGAATTATTATGTATATTTATTTGTCTTTTTTAGTTGCAACAATTTTTTTTTTTTTTGAATATATAAAATAAAGTATACACACTAAAATAAAATATATGAACGAAATAAATGTAATTAAATTTTCGCTCCATTCAATCTTCATCAATATTGAAGGAACTGATTTAACCGGGAATGACGAATGAGAAATAAAGGTACCATAATCATCGCTTGGCAATTTTTGTGATTTTAATAAAATTCCCTCTGAGGAATAAGCCAATGAATGATCATTTCTAGGCTGCACAAAAATATTCATACCGTTTTGCACTGCCATTGTACGCAGCAATTTATCTAAATTACTTTTTGGTACAAAATTTGACATTGGCAATAAAAGAAGGTCTGGGAAAGCCTTGTTGCCATTCACAGAATTCAAATTATTTGCAAACCTTGAAGAGAAAATAAGATCGGATTTATAATAGTAATCCATTAAATCATCAAAATACATCACTGCCATTGATACCGAGATATTGTTGATCTTTAAATTGAAAAAATATTGGTTAGCGGCTTTTGAAATCCATTGTGATTGCTTTTCCAATTCATTAACAGGATTTTTTTTTTCATTTTGTAAGATTATTTCGCCTTTATTATCAATCACAACAATTCTATTGTTATAAGTCTTACTTCTATTCCCTGAGGGGTCTCTTTTAAAAACAGAATAACTTGCAAGGATATGAATATTTGAATTAATAGAAGACTTTTTTAATTTTTTGATTAATTTTTTTTCATTTGCTTTTGAAATGACAATACCATTAGACTCACTCCACATTATTAATTTGGTGTTAGTAGCCATTGGGAGACTGTTCGTTAAATTTATGAGCTTTTCGTTATAAGGGTTTAAAACCTTTTCTTGGAATTGATCTTTGATAGAAGCCAATTCTCTTAATTCAGAAGCGTATTTTGTCCTTAAGTATTCTTCTGTTTCATCAAAAGTTTCATATTGCTCGCTTAATTGAGACACAGACAGGGAAGCGAGATCTAAAAGAGGTGAAGTTTTATGCTCGGATCGAATAAATAGTATTCTTGGGTACGACAAATTTAAGATGAATGCTATCACAAAACAGATGACTAAAAACCTTCGGAATAATTCAGGAAAGGAATTGAAGATTTGAAATTCTTCTTTTTTCTTGTGGCTTAGATAAAACATTTGGCCAAAGACCCAATAAAGTGCACACGAAACAAAGGGAACAAAAAAATAAATAATGTTAATTGAGCCGACGCTGTTTAATTGCGTTAGGTAGGGTAATTTGGTTTGAAGGTACCCACATGCAATGCTACTTTTCAGCTTTGGAAGTAAAAATAAGACAGCCGATCGAACAACGACAGCAACTGCTGGGTAAATGAGTTGCGATCCGACATGCAACCGCAGCTTTCTCTTTGAAAAAAGCATATTTTGAAGAATCGCTGGTATTAAGTAATAAACCATGTTGAATAGGATCCCTTGGTAAGAAGATACTTGCTTGTTCAACGAAAAGAAGTATCCACAAAAAATTGTCAATCCACATAACGTAATATAAAGTATCCTTTTTACAATTTTATCTTCTTCAAGTTGTTGAAGATAGACTAAGACAAAAAATGGTATAAAATAACTCGACAGAAATTGTGAGTGTTCATACGTATCATTGTATGTCAAAAAAAAGATCGGAATTAGGAGTAAATAAAAATATCTCATCCCGAAAAATTAACTTTAAAATGAAAAAAATGAGTAAAAGGTATTTTTTTAAGCACAAGTTTTGTGAAATTCGAATTGTTAAACAAAAATACCTTTGGTAAGTTTGTTTTCAACTCGATCAGTATGTTTTGTGAATAATCTTCAATAAATTGCCTAAAAATGATTTTTTATACATTTTTTGGTGATTTTGTTTAGAATTTTTGGCTATTTGATTTTTACCTCAAGAATTTTAAAACTCTTTCTTAGATCAGATATGAGTGATAAAGTGAATTAAAAATTATCAAAATTGATAATAAACTCCATTTCAAAAACATTGGCCCATTAAAAATCAAATTTTGTAAATAAAAATTTTTATAAATTGAAGTTATCTATTATAATAAATAAATAACTATTTTAACATTGTGTTCTATACTCTGGAAATATTTGTTTTTCATCTAAAAATAAAATAAAAAAAAAGTCAAAAAAAAAATAAAATAAAAAATTGGGACGACATTTATTCTGAAATTTCGTTTATTTTTTCTTTAATATCATACAAATAGAATATTTTCATTTTTTAGTAATATTTTGATGAATATATTTTGAAATGTATCCCCAAACGAAGTAGGTCGGGATTTGTGGTCTTTATTTTAATAAGTCAATAAAAATGAAGTGGAAATTTTTCACATTTATTATTGAAATATCAGGATCAAAGTTTTAATTTTAATCCAATAGAAATCAATATGATTTCTCAAAAATCATTTTCATTGTTTCAAATAATATCAGAATAATACGTTTTTACCAAGCAACTATTGATCTTGCAATAAAAAAAAAAAATTGCAACTGAATTAGGTGAATTACAAGTCAAAAAAAAATAGAAAAATAAGTAAAAATGTGAAAAAATGATTTCAATTTTGGGAATTTCCAAAAATAAATTTTTTGTTCGAATATCCATGAAAACCCTTTAAACACATGTAATTCACCGATAAAACTATTACCCTTTCTCTGGAAATTGGTTTATTTATATATAGATATAAGTTATTTCCAAAAAGATGGGTTCAATCTATTTTAATATATCTTACTTTAAAATAAATCTTCAAAAACTATTTAAATATATAAAATCATTAACTACTATTTATTGGTTCTTGTTAATAATCCAATTATTTTTAGTCTCTTATTACATAAATAAAAGACATTAAATTTACTGATCTCAATTTTCTCTAATATTTTTAAGGTGTTAAAATGGATATTTATCATTTTATTTTTGATCGAAAATAATTTTTCATAACTTCTTTAATCTCAAAAAATATTCAAATAAAATTGAAAACATATAACTACATTTGATTGTTTAAAAAATCATTTGTATCCTTTCCATATTTCCAGTAACTTATTGAAAATGGTCTTTCATAGTTTTCTCAAAAAAAATCTTTAATTTTTTTTTTTCGTTTTTATTGTTTCCTTTTCTGTTAGTTCGTTCGGAAATTTTAAAATCATCATTACTTTATTTATTTATTTAGAGAAAGGAGTAATTTAAGAAAATTATATCAAGTAAAAAAAAAAAGAATGAAAAAATTAATTAATATATATATATATATAATCTTATCATTTGCATCAACAAATGAAAAATCATCAATTGAATGAATACACAGGAGGAGAACAAACCCGATAGAAAGATTATCACTTACAGATAAAAATTCCACAATCTGTGATTAATAATTGGTATTCCACGACTCTCAGAGTGAAAATCATCATTATTTACTTGAAAATATTTTTTTAATCTTGCTTTATATTGAATTGGAAGTTTAATTGAATTTGAAAAGTGTTTTTATCTGTTCAGAACCGAAAATAAAAATTCAAAATTTTTCACACAGTTAAAACAGTTAAAAAAATCACAATAACACAATTACATTCAAATTGGAAAGAATCATTATTGTTTTAAAATATAGAAATCAATTTTCCATCTTTTAGTTTTTTGTTTTCATTTTATTTTTCCAATTACCTAACCTATTTCGTTTGATCAAAATAATTTATTCAAATAGTTGAATTAAGTTAAAATTGAGTTCTTCTGTTTAAGAAGAACTCCTATAAAATTAGTAAATGGTATCTTAAATTTGATCGATTAGAATCCTATAGAATTTTCAACAAATTTGCAATTGCTTTTTTTTTGTTAAACCATATCTTCAAAATTGTTAACACACCTATATTTAATATTATTGATAATTATTTATTTATTGTTTAGTTTTGTAATATATAAACAATTGTGAAGATTTCAATTAGTGAATGGTTCTAATTTGGTGTTTCTTCTTGGCTTTATTAAATAAAAATTTTTTTTTTTCAAAAATTGAATTTTGGTGTTTTAAAAATTTTGAATTGGAGTTAATATCTCCTGGAAATTGCTCTATTTTCTTCACCATTATTTAATTTCTAAAGTTAATCCGAATTGTTTTTTAAAAAATAATGAAAATGTATTTTATCCTTCTTCCTCATTTTTTTGATTCAATTATCAACTTTTTTAGAAAGAAAAAAAAAAAAAAAAAAAAATAAAAAAAATTAAAAACAATTCCTTTTTTTGCAAGATTAAATAAAATACTTAATATAAAAATTTTGTTTTTTTGTTTTTTCCATTTAAATCACGAGAATATTAAAATAAAAAATAAAAATCAAATGAAATGAAAGCTATTTTCTTTCATTGTATCTAGAAATTTTATCGTGTCTTCTTTGATCAAAGCCATTATTTTTATTATATTTTTGATTATTTAAATATTGGTCTGAAGAAGAAAAGTTTGATCTTTTGAAATGATGTCTTCTTCGATCATTTGGATATGGAAAGTTTCTCCGTTGGTAATAAGGATCATCATCATTATTGTCAATAAAATCATTTGATCTGTTTTCATTATATCTTGAAGAATTATTATTTGAAATTTTTTTTGAAGTACGAATTGTATTTTTTTCTTCATTGTTACCAAAATGAGCTGAATACTCGGGATAATGGGAAATATTTGGCCTTGTAAGTGAAACTGATGATGGTAGTGGTGGTGTTGTTGTTGTTGATAATTGCTGTTGTTGTTGTGGTGAACTTGATGAAGATCGTGTTCTAGTCAGAGTTGATCTGTTTAATATGTTTCGGGTATTTGTAATTGGAAAATTATCAAAATCTTGAATATTTCTTTGATTTCGATTCTTTTTTTGGTTATTATTAAAAGAAATAGAATTTTTTGGTGTTGGTGGAGATAATGATTTATTTTTATTTAATTTCTTCGTTTGATTTGAAGAATTGGTTCTTGGTAAATTATTATAGGAATTTGATAAAAAAAGATTGAAATTGCTTAATTTTAATGGTTTTTCTATTTGTCGTTGCTGTTGTTGTTTTGGAGAATAATTAAAACTATTTTTATTCTGAGAATTTTCAATATTATGTCTAAGTGATGGTGATGGTTGCGACGAAGAAGAATTAATATTAGAAGAGGAATTTATATTATCATTAAGAGTTTTCAAATTTTTTTGTACAATTGGTGAATGTGTAAACGAAGTTTTTGTTTTAGTTGGTATTGAAATATTCGTCGAAAGTGAAATTGGAGAAATTGAATTTAAATGTTCTACTTTTTGATTAATTTGCAAATCTTGTCCTTTTCCTTTTTTTTGTTGTTGTGGTCCCTGTTGCTGTAGCTGTTTTTGTTCTTGTTCCTGTTCCTGTTCCTGTTGTTGTGAAGATTTTTTATTTAAATTTAATTGTTGTTCATTTATTATCTGCTTTCTATTGGGGTCAATTCTTTGTGGTTGAATTTGTGGTGTTTTCGAAGTAGCTCTTTTTTTACGGTATTCACTTAAAGAGAATTTTTTCTTATTTGTTTTTGGTGTTAAACAAGCCAATTTTTCTTGCTCTTCTTTTTCATTTAATTTTTTTTTTTCTAATTCTTCTAATCTTTTTTTCTCGTTTTCTTGTTTTATTTTTTCGTCTTCTTTTAATTTGTGATAATTTTTAATCCAATTCTTTTTTAAATTTATAAATTTATTTTGTTTTAGTTTTTTTTTTTGATGGTAATAAGTTTTTTCAAGAGTTTCTTTCAATTGTTGTTCTTTTTCTTTTTGTTTAACAAAAAGTTGAATGATTTTCCCCTTTTCAATTTCAAACGAAGATGGTATTAAAGGTTCAAATTTATTAAAGCCTTTATAAAAAAGATCATCATAAACACCTGTTCTATTCCAAAAAACTTTTTTCTTTTCTGATTGACTTTGAATAAAATTTGATTGGATTTGGTTTGAATTTTGAGATTGCATATCTTCTAACTTTTGTTGCTGTAGCGGTTGTTGTAATTCAAAATTTGAGTTTTTAATATTATAATTTGATTGATTGGGCGGTAAATTTATTGTAGAGTTGATGTCTCGTGAATGGTTACCATTATAATTATTAGCATGATAATTATCATTGTTTTGAGACAGTATTTGATCTGGTTTTACTTCTAGGAGATTACCTGAAGAGAAAATTTGTTTTTTGTTGTCTGTTAATTGTGCTTCATCAAAGGTTTCCATTGACGACGAAGTTTCAATTTCAACCAGATCTTGAACAGAGCCATTTTCTTCTTGTTGTAACAATTCGTCACTATTTGTAAGATCAGTAAAATTGGATCCATTTAATGGAATTTCTTTATTTTGACTCGTTCGCTTTTGGTTAGTTAAAAAAGAGTTTGTTTTTTTGATAGTATAAATATTATGATTGTTATTGTTGCTATAACTTGTTAATTGGTCTTTTCTTGTTTTTTGGTTTTGCTTACGCTCATCAATCATTGAAGAATGAATGATTGTAAACATTTTTCGATCGAGGACTATCTCATCATCTATTTGATCTAATTCCTGTTCTGTTCGTTTTTGTTGATTAGAAAACTTGATATTATTTGATCTTTTCCTTTTTTGTTCATTCAAGTTTTGTAGATTGCCATCCAAATTCTGTTTATTGGAAAGACTAAATCCATCGTCGCGATCTAATGAAGACAATTGTTGTGCATTCCTTTTGCGAACTAAGAGTGTTGTCGTACTTGAATCGTTCCCATTTTCTAATAATTTTAATTTTTGGAGTTGTTTTTCCTGTTGGCTTTGGAAGTTTTGCTGCTGAGGTAGTTTTGGATACAAAAGATATGAATTTGAAGAAATGTGCTTGTTTGTTCTTAGTAACAACAGGTGTTTTAATTTTCTTTCTTCTTCTAATTTTTTTTGTTCTTCTTGTTTTGTGAGACAAAACCTACAAACAAAATATCGTTTTGGTGGCCTTTCTGGTAAACCTACGCATTCGTTATGTGAAAAATTCTTACACAATATACACTTCACAATTGCTCTTGAGGTGTCTTGGTTCTATTTTGAAGAAAATTTAAAAATAAAAATAAAAAAAAATTTGCAAAGAATAAAATAAAAAAAACAAAAGTTTTGGTTAAATTGTCATTTGTTTGTTTCAATTCCAGAAAAGATAACAAAAGAAGAATTGAGAGTGTTTTTTTTTTAAAGTTGTAATTTTTTTTGTTTCTTTGATGGAAAGTAGAAAGAAGAAGAAAGAAGAACCACAATAATAAAAAAAAATTTATGTTTGAAGCAAAAAAATAAGTGTCTGAGAAAGGTTTTGAGTTCTGTTTTACTTTTGTCATCAACAAAGTTATTTTAATTTAAAAAAAACAAAAAAAATAAACTTGAAAAAAAAAAAAAGAATTGAAAGAAGAAGGATTGAATCACTTACGTTGTTGCTACAAATACATCGGATTTTTAAAGGTCTACACTTCTCACAAAAATAATGTTCAGGTGCGACTTTAATTCCTACACAAGTGGAATGTTGCCAAACCTTACAATTGTCACATTGGATCATCATTTCATAATTATCATAATTGTAATTGCACGTACACCGAATCACATTGTCTTCTTCATCATACTCTTCTTCTTCGTATTCCTTTTCTTGTTTTTCTTCTACATTCACGTTATCGTTCTTGTTATTGTGCTCCTTCGATCTAGGCCAGCCAAACTGTTTTTCAAGAAGTAAAGTTTGGTACGTTGACTGACTAACGCTTTGTGGTGGTATCAGAGTCATTAGTTTTTGATGCTGTTAAAATTCTCTTATTGCTTTCTAAAATAAAAAAAAAAAAAATTTAACTATTAATTAGGTTCAGGAATTCCAATATTCTTCTTATTTAATATTTTTAAAGTTTAAAATTAAACTCTTTTGGAGCCAATTTTTTTTTTTAATTCAAAAAAAAATTCAAAAAAAAAAAGAAATAACAAAAAGACAACAATGAAAAAAAAAATAAATTCTGTCACAAATAGTTTCAGAATTTAAATTAAGTCCAAAAAGGTGGACTAAAAGAACACAAAATCACTTTTGTTCTGAGTTTAGTTGATTTTTGAGTGTATTTTCGATTTTGAGTAGAAATGCTTTGTAAAAAATTCATTCTTGGTTTAGTTGAGAGAAAGGAAAATTCTTCTATTTCTCGAATTTAAAAAATCAGTACTCTTTGTGGTTTTATCAAAAAAAATTTTGTAAAATGAGCTTTTGAAATAAAACTTTGAAAACAGTTTTTGTGTTTCTTTTTTGTTTGTTTTGTGTTTTTTTTTTAGGAGTAAAGGCAACAAGATCCAATTTTGTTAGATTTAATTCAAAATTTTCAAAGTAGTGTGAAAGATTTAAGGACGACGTTGTCAATTTAACAGTTTGTCTCCACACACTTTGATCCAATCTCATTTAAATTGTGAAAGAAGGATCATCAGAATATTCTCCAATTTGGATCAAGAAATCATTTTATTTGTAATTTTAGTATAAAAATTTGAAAGAAATTTTGAGAGAAGTAAACTCAAAAAACTTTAAAGAAACGTGAAAATGAAAAAGAAAAATAATAATGATTTTTTAACCTTAAAAACAAGGATCATTTCAAACACTTCTCAATAAACAACTCTAACTTTATGAGATCGAAATTGTCTATGAGCTTTGGTCATCGGTTTACTTGAATTCTTTAATGATATTCATAAATTAGAACAATCCTGTATCATAAAATCTTGATTTTTTTTTGTATTTTTTTGGTTTTGGCTAATTGTTTTTTTTATGGATTAAAGTTACCAATGGCGCCTTTGGGGATAGTGTTTGACTCTATTTGATTTTTGAACTGAACTTATCAGACCAAATACATTTGGTTTATGCGCGTGTGACATTATTTTTTTTTCGTTTGTATTGTTTCTCTTAAAACTGAATTGTTAGTGTCAAGGAAAATTGGGTTGGTACAGGTTTTGTGGAATTTTGCATGTAAAGATCTAATGAAATTAAATTTGCCAAAATTAGTTAGTTTTTTTATTTTTAAAAGAAAGTTATGAGGTTAGTTGAATAAAAAACGATCTTTCATTTTTGGGGAAATGTGGATTTTGAACAATTCCATACAATACCAAATACTTTTTCGTACTTTTATTAAATTTTATATTTGTTTGAAAATAAGAACGTATTCTTCATCAAAAAATTCCAGTCTTCCCCATTTTGACCTTTTATGTCAAAATTTAAAATCCCCGAAACTTATCTCCCAAATCAAAAAAAAAAAAAAAAAAAAAAAAAGGAATAATTTTTTATTGAATGCAAGTGGGATATGATCAAAAGATCGAGCATTCTAATGATCAGAACCACTAAAATAAAGTTTAGTGAGTTTTATCCTCATTATAACTTTGACATTATTATTATTCAAACGGATAGTTTTAATTTAAAAAATTGTAAAAGGCAAATATAGCAAGACTACAAGAAAAGCAAGAAATTATTTTTATGGCTGACAAACAATAATGAAAAAAATTAAAAAAACAAAAGCATTCAAAAAAACAAATTATAATTTTTTTTTTTTTATGTTTAGAGAGGTTTATAAGAAATTGATAAAAAAAACAATTGAAAAAGGGGTTTATAAAAAGTAATTGGAAAAAAATCATAAAAAATGGAAACAATCCAATTCTATTAGTTTAATTAAGAACACCCAAAATATCACATTCAAGATATTTTTGGTTATTTTATTATATTTGATAATTGATCATGAATGTTCATTAGTGAGTCTATTGTTCAATTGTTGTAATTTCTTTTTTTCTTTTTGATCTTTTTTATTTTTTTTTTTTATTGATACTTTTTGCATTTACCTTTATTTCGTATACCCATGCTCTAGTATAAACAAGAAAAAAATTGTCTCATTTCTTTTGAAACTCTTCTTACCAGCATAAAATCAGTTTTTCAGGGGGGGGGAATAGAAAAAAATGAAAAGCAAAGAAAATTTTTGATAATCTGCCAATATTTTTAAATTTTGGTATAAAGGTAAATTTTCACAAAAAGCAGTTTTTTCACCTTTTTCATTTTTTTTAGAAATTTGTCTAGCTAAATTGGAATTTTTCTTTTTCTTTTTAAGATTTTTAACAATTTTTCTTTTTCATAGAACCTAAAGTAACCAAATATATAAAGAAGCATTAATTTAACCTTGGTAATTTTTTTTATTCCATGCTGCCCTTAAATTGAAAAAAAAAAAAAATTCATAACGTAGTAGGAAATATTGAAATTTTTTTCACAAAACTTACAACCTCAAACCAATATAGTTATTTTTTTTTTTGTATTTTTATTTGGAATTATCAAAACGATTATTTCAGTTTTGTGGGCTGATTTAATAATTTAATGGTGACGATGTGAATTTAAATGAACAAAAAAATTATAATTTATTTTCTTCTTGGTATGTTGACTTGTAATTTCAAGGAAATAAAATTGTTTTCAATAATCCTGGTATCTTTGAAGAAATACCAATGGAAAATATAACAGAAGACACACTATCTTTTATATTTTTTTTTTTGAAATTTCAATTCTGATAGATAACTTTGAATTCATTTAAAAAGAAAATGAGATAGAATTTGAAATTTAATGGGAACAAAAAAAATTGACCATTTTCACAAGATGAGCTGATTTTGAGCCAAGCATATTCTTAAACAAAAATAAACATTTAATCCACCTTTCAACACAAATAATTATATTTAAAACGAGTATAGTAAAAATTTACTAAAACAAAAGTTAAGAATAAAATTCTAACAAAAAGTCTAATTTTATCATTTTAAGAAATGGGAATTTCATTTTTTTTTATTTGAACAGCTTAAGGAATATTTCAGCTAAATACAAAATAAAAACGAAAAAAATAAAATTAAGTGAGTTTAACATGAAATTTTCACAAAAAGTTGGTTTAAATATGATAAAAAAACATTTAACCCTGAAACAAAAACAATATATTATTTTGTACACATACCTTTGGCTAATTGAGTAAATTGCTTTTGTTATGTTTTTTTTTTTTTGAATTGTACAAGTCTTCATTAAGTTCAAGATGTATCTCTTGGGTTTGGTTTATTAAACTCTTTGGTTTAAATTTTCAACAACAACAACACCAATCAATTGAGATCTTTAATTTGTTTTTTTTCAAATTATAGTGGTGTAAATAACCCATGTTTTTTATTTAAACCCATTACTAAAATTTAACTCATAAAAAAAATATTGGCTGACTGTAGAATAAAAATAAACAAATCAATGGGATGAAAACAGTATATAAACAAGAAATACGGTTCTTTAAATAAAAATTTAAAAAAGAATTATGAAGATATTGAAAGATTAAAATGTAATTTTTTTGATATAAAAATTAGAAAAAGATCTTTTTTCGAAGATTTCAAAAAAAATCATTTAAACTCAATAATTTTTATAAATATGACGAAATTTTTGAAACAAAAGCATTTAATATTATTGAGCCATTTTGATTAATAAAAGATCAAACCTCTAAAGTCAATTTAAATCTGAACCAAGAATATATATGTGTGTCTTCCTATCTTTTAATACCCAAGTCTGAAAAAAAAACATGAGTTAAATTTTTGGAATGAGTCAAAGGTTGTCAACATGGGTTATTTACACCACTGTACAGTTGATGAAAAAAATTGTCAGTTAAAAAAAAAGATTTTTACAAAGAGATCACATTGCCTTGAGAGAAACAATGTGATTAAATTATGGGGTGTGCTGTTTGTGAGCCTTTTTGGGAGAATATATCCAATTAACAATTGGCCACCTTCTTGCGAAAATGGTCGTTTTATAATCTTTTTACAATTCTTCAATACCTCTTATATTAGTAATAACCAGTTATAAACCGAAAAATATCAAGAAATTAAATCAAATGTACCACTTGTATGTTAAAAAGATCGCCAATTGTAATTTTTGGTTTGAAAATTTATTTGAAATGAGTAAACAAAAAAACGAAGAGGAAATTTTTTCTCCGTTTCCTATTAAAAGATCGTATTTGAAATTTATAAATCAAAAAGATCGAATAGTGAACCTAAAAACAACATCCCTTTTTTTGGAACAAAGGAAGTGAACAAATTTCTACATGGATCTTCAGTTCAGTTAAAAAAATTTTATTATTTTTGATCTTTTAATTTTTATTTGAAAAGTTTTATTGTGTTTTTTTTTTTTTCAAGTTTTGGAAAAGAAATTTAGAGTTGGGGATCACCAAAACAATTTGGATGAAAAGAGAACAAGTTTTTTTTATAGTCTCTTTAAAGTCTTTTAAAAGAAGAATTTGTACTTAGTTGGCTCAGCTATATTTAAAGAAAAGCGAAAAAGTGTTAAAGGGGATCTCAATATGAATAAAGAATATTTTTTTAGGTAATTCAACAAAAGAACTTGATCGGCCTATTTGAAAAAGAAATTTAAATCTTAAAAAGTCCAACAATAGCTCGTTTCAAAATTTTTTTGGTTGGGTCTTAAACAAAGAGGAAAAAAGTGATAAGTTTTTTTTTAAAATCTTGACAAAAAAAGTATCATTTGTTTTTGGAAGATCGCCAAAAGATTAAAACATTTTATTTACAAGTTTAATATGTTGGACTGTTTTTTAAATGGAAAACTTGATCCTTTGAGTTTTTCGTTTGCAACCTAATTTTGATTTGTTTTTCAAAAATTTGAAATATCTTGTAAAAAGATTTAATTGGGAAGTGTTTGAAATATCAGAATTTCATATCTTTGAAGAAGATACCTTTAATTTCACTAATCTAAACACAAACTATTTTCGTCAAGCAAAGAGAGTAATTCAATAACTTCAGATGCAAAAGAAAAACAAAAAGAATAAAAATTTGTAAAAAAAAAAGTATTTTTGGAAATATCGAGAAATTGTGTTTTCTGAAAAGCATTGTAAAAAAGATAAAAAAAGTATTATTTTACCTTTTAAATGTCAAATTAGTTGGTGGTGTTTGTCATTTCTTTATTTTGTAGATAGAACTTGGGGACATGAATTGAAAAACGAACAAGAAGCAAAAAGATTATTTAAGAATAAAAATGAATAATTGAAATATTTCTTTTTTAAGGGATTTCCAAACTTATTTATTTTTTTCCACCAGGTAATAGAGTACTTGGCTGCATAAAGATTCAATTAACATAGACAGTAAAAATTCCTTTATCAACTTTAGAGTAATGGATTATCATTTTTAACATATTAAATTTTTCTCAAAGTAATTTTCAGTAAAATGATCTGAACAATCATGTTTGAATTGGTTTATTGCTTAGGTACGTGTGTTAAAAAAACATTTAATATGTTAAAGAGAAAATTTTGAATTGTTTAAATTTGTAACTTCTAATTCAAATATTTAGAAACACAGTCATTAGAAACATTTTGATCATGATTGAATTTCCGAATGTAATATAAAGAAATAAAAATAATGAAAAATTAGAAACAAAGAAAAAAATAAATGAGAAAAAAATAGACAAAACTTCTAGAATTGTTGCGTTGATATGAATTTGTGTAATTAGGCGATCCTCTGTCATTTATATTTGGGATCTTTAGATTATCTGATGTTGTGTAATAACAGCCAGAAACTACTCTGTTCTTATATTATATATTTCATTCACTGTGATTTTTCTGAAGTAAGAATCTATTTTTTTTTAGACATAGGTATTGAGGTTACACTTTTTGATTCTTTTGAGTTCCTTATATCCTTAATTTCTAATTTGTTTTTATATCCTATTTAGCTATATATGAAGTAATGGGCATCACTCATTTATTTATAATATTGCTTGTCCAGATAATTGAATTTACTTACTCCTCGTAAATATATAGATATATATTTAGATCTATTTGAACTGTTTAATTATTATTTATAATTTGAAGAGTTTAGTTGATTGTTTCAAGATTATATTGGCCCTTTCCCGAGAAATTTACCTTTAAATTGGATAATTTTAAAATATCTTTTGAGTTTCCTTTTTTTCTTCTACTTGTGAAGATTATACTTTATCAGATATTAACTTAATATAAATATCATCATTTTTTTCATTTTTATCTTATTTTATCTTATTCTTACTGTTAGTCTTCTCTAATTTTCCAATTTTAAATCATTAACTACCTAACCGTGATTTATGTATTTTAATTTCTTGATGAAATTAGTATTTCTAAATTTAGATAATATATAGGGTCAGTTCATTTCTATTTTCACATTTAGATGTATCTGCAACAAGAATTCTTTTAATTTTGTTTTTGATTTTTCGTTTTTTTTTAATAATATTAAAATTTCTTCTTTCTTTTTTTTTTTACGAGATCTATCTAGTTTATTTTAAAAAATTCTAACACATATTCAATCGGAGTAAAATTACTTCATTATACAATTGAATTATGAATACAGGTGATATTATTACACTTGTATAAATTTCTTTAAAATTCTTTTTATATAAAATATTAAAATTATTTTTTTTTATTTGGCTTGATAAATAAATTCATCTAAAGTTTAACCTAGATAAATTGAGACTAATTTCAAAAAATTAATCAATTTCTTTCGAGCAAGAAGTTTTTAAAATCGATTAAAAAATCATTTTTGTATTTCTTTTATTATGAGAAAGGGGTAATCAAAGAAAATTTACTAAATAAAAAAGAGAATATGAAAAATAATTACAATATTAAAGTACAAAAATATGATATCAGCAGTTATTGATTTTTAAAAAAAAAATATCGAATATATTTATTTGTGAAGCTGAAAGCTTCTAAAAAAAATATATTCAGATGTTTTTTTTTTTAAAAAAAAGCAATAGCAAATGTTATTTTTTGTGGGCAAACAATATGAAAAAAATAAAAAAGACTAAAACAAAAAACAAGTTTTTTTTTTATTTATTTTTCATCCTTTGCGATCTTTAATGAAAATAGTTAGAAATGTTAAAAACAGCAAATATAAAAGATCTTCTTTTGTATTTTAATTTCTTTTAATATTTGTTCCAAACTCTCATCTAATATTGGAACTTCGTCTGGTGAATCGTTGTTATCTGATTGGAAACTAAAAGAGTAAAATTTTTGACCATTAAACATCCCAATACAACAAACTTATAAATAAAAAAAAATGTTTTGTTATTTTCTCTTTTTGAAATTCTGTCATTTCAATTATTTAAAAAAAAAATAAAAATGAAACTGAATTTTTCCAACTCCTTTTAAATGGTTGATTGCTTCGATTGCTACTCTTTTTTTGATCCACAGCAAAAAATTTTTATCAAAAAATTGATATTTTTTTTTGATTTCAAAAAGTCAATTGATAAGATCCAGAAGCCAAAATAAACCTTTTTATTTGTAATAATTTTTTTTTTGATAAAGTGATCTGATATTTTTAGTAACTTGAATTTTTCACTTTATGGATTTGAATTTTCTTTCCCAAAAAAAACTCCAAAAGGACAATTTAAACAATTTCCTCCTATATTTTTAATTTGAAAAAGTTTTGATATTTTTTCACTAATTTTTAGCTTATTTTTTTCTTTCTAGAAAAGAAAAGCTTAACCCAATACAAGAACATTTGGTAAACAATATCGAATATGTTACCTGATGTTGATCACAAAGATATAGCAACATTTTTTATATTTTTTCCAATATTTTTGCATGAGAAAAATAACATTTATATAACCAAATTAAAAATAATCGACGTCTTGAATACACAGAAGGGGGTAAAATTCAATAGAAAGATTATTAGTAATAAATAAAAAAATCCACAAACTTTGATTAATAAATTGGTAAACCACAACTCCGAAGAGTGGGTACTATTTACCCCTATTTATATATTTTCTTACGATTTTCAGAATTTTATATTTTGGATTTTTTCTTTTGAATTTTTTCTTTATTACCTAAAGTTTTATAACTATAAGAACTTTTTTGTAAAATTCTGGACAAAAAATGAATTTCATAGTTTTGATAGTTAGGTTAAGAGTTTTTGAATATTTTTCTAAGGATAACATTTATATATTAGTTTTTATTTAAAATTTTTGCTAATTTTTTTTTCCACTTTTTTGATTCTGATAAATTTAGATCTTTCACAATACCCAATAAAGTGATTTATATTTTCATAATATTGAGTACAATAGTCACAAACATAATTTTTTTAAAGTCATACTACATGAAGAACTGTTGTATGCATAAGAAATATTTGATTTGACTAAAATAGTTACCAAAGATTTTATTACTTGGATTAATAAAAAAATTAATAAATAAAAAAATAATTAATCATACCATCTTCTCCAAGGATTATTAATAAAAATTAAGCAAAAATTGACCCTCTAATAATAACAAGATATAAAAGATGATTTGATTTAATTCTAAAAGTAAAAATCCCCAATTTTGAGGAATCAATCAATTATATTTAAATTTAAAAAAGAAAATTTAAAATCATTAATACACAATCCAAAATTTAAAAAAACTAAAAATTGAACTAGATAATTTAATAATTATAAATTTTAAAAAAGAGTTCTATTTTTGAAAATGTATTTATGTTCTCCAAAATTTAAACAAATTTAGTAAAAACTTTGATTTTACTAAATTATTATGAATAGCAGAAAAATCTAACTGTAAAATTTATTTAAAATGGAAGCGTAAACTTGAATTGTAAAACTAAAAAAAAGTTATAAATTACATGAACAGGTATTCTTATGTTATGAATAAAAATAAATAAAAATATTGTGAATTTTTAATAAAATAAACAATTTTGATATCATTGAAGATTGAGACCATTTTTTATTGAATTTTTCAGTCTATGAAAATAAACATAAAAGATTTATGAATGAAAAAAAAACAATAATACATCTAAAATATTAAAAAATAATAATAATTCTAATATGATTACAAAAAAGATTCATCATTTTTCTTCATCCTAGTGTATAAGAAACTTATTTTTGAGTCTTCTATAAAAATCAATAATAAAAATTTGGGAATTCAGAAAGTATCATCAACGGCCCTAATGTACCTAGTTTTTTCAAAATTAAAAAAAAAAATAAAAATAAAATCAAAGATTTAACTCAATTTATTTAAATTCTCAAAAACCTAAATGCAAATTTTTTTACTTTTTGAAATAAAAAGAAAATTTAACAAAATTTCATTTAATTTTAAAATTTTTTTAAAAAAAAAACCTAAAGGTGGTTTTCACGAGTTTAAATGAACAGTATAAAAATCATATATTTAACTTTAATACTTTAAATTCTGGTAAACATAAGGGTAAATAAAAATAAGTTATACTCCTCCACCTTTCAAAAAAAAAAAATCAGAAAAAAAAAATAAACTATTTTTTCTCTTGAAAAAGTAATTTAAAAATAAAGTTCTCATCACAAACAGAAATCATTTGGAAAAGTTTTAAAAGATAAATAAAAATAAGTTTTGATTATGTTAATTTTAAGAAGAAATAAAGTTAAAATCAGTAAATTTATATACCAAGTAAATATTTTTTATTCAATATTAAATTTTCAATTAGATTTTAGGAAAAAATTATGGCAATTGATTCCCTCTTTGGAATTACTCTGAAACTAAAAATAATAAATACTAATTAATCATTAATAACGATTTTAAAGAAAAAATACCAATAAAATTCGATTGGTTGCTTCATGTATTTCTGTATAAAACAACAAATTTTGAATACAAATTATTTTTTTTTTTTTTTTTTTTTTTTCATGTTAAATTATCTGAATCTTCATTTTCGAAATGATAAAAAATTGTACACTAAAACTTTAATTTGGATATAATAATAAATTCAACTCAATCAATTTATTAATATTGATGAATCAGTAAAAATTATTTTTGAAAAATTATAAGAGCTACTAACCTAATATTTCAAAATACTTTCAGAAGTTCAAATAGAATAATTAATTTTTAAAAAAACAAAATATTTTTTGTCTCTTTATTTTAATCAAGTTTACTCATATTAATAAACTAAACTTTTCAACAACAAAATATATAAAAAAAAAAATAAAAACGAAAGATCTTTGAAGATATTCTATCTAGGAGTTAAAAAGAAGACATAAAATGTTCATTACTTTCTGAAAAAGAAAAACATTCATCTCAAATTTTGATAAATTTTTTATTTTCATTTCTCAGTAATTAATTCAACTGTTTTGGTGTTTTACTCAATCTAAATTATTTTATATGGTGTAATGAAAAATTATAAACTTGGAAATATCATAAAATACAATATTTTGGCTTTGGAATTGAAAGTGGAATAATTTTCCAGGAATAGTTTGAATCGGAGTAAAATATAGTGTTTTCATAAACTGAAATTCTCTTTTTTCATTTTGTTAAATTTTCTTAATTACCCCTTTCTCTAAATAATAATAATAAAAAAAAAAAATACTTTTGCTGACTCGATAAAATACATTTTTCATTAAAAATCCTTGTTTGTTGTAACAAAGAAATTTTCGAAAATTTTAACGATTTTTTTTTTTCGGAATATTGAGAAGAATTGATCTAAATTAATAGATAAAATTCTATCATCTTTTCAGAAAAAAATGAGAACTGAAAAAAAAATAAATTTTAAATTAAACATTTCAGTATATTTTTCTTTATTCAAATATTGAACAAAAAAAAATCCAAAAAGATTAAAAAATTAATCATCGGATAAAAAAAATAATATATTTTTTTTTTTTTTGAAGATTTTTGAAGTGTTAAAATTTTAACTCTGAAAAAAAACAGACATAATTTTATTATCAAAATTAATTTTAATTTTTTTTTTATGATAAATGAACTATTGATTATTATCAAATTATTTTATTTTTTCAAACACTATTAGTGAAACTAAAAATACTTTGCAAAATTTTAAGACACAAATCACAATTTTACAAAAAATGCACCCTTAATTGTAATATAAAAAATAAATCATAAGAGTGCCAAAAAATGAAAGTAATTTCTAAAAAGTCAATTAAATTTCTTAAACTCACTTTCAATTTTTTAATATTTTTTTTCCAAATTTTAATTGTAATGATAAGTTAAATAACAAATTTTAATTTTCTAAAATAAATAAAATTATTTTGTGATTTTTTTGAACACAAAATCGCAAATAAAAATCTTTGAGAAAGGTTTGAAAGATTTAACATTTAATAAAATTTAGACTGAGACTACTCTTTAAAATTAATGAATAATATCAATTTTAGATATGTTATGAGGTAAAACAGATTAATTTAATCTTCTGATTTTTTTTCTTGGGCATTACCATTTGACGAAATGTTTGGAGTGGTATTTTTGACGAATTAAATATTAAACTAATATCATAAAATCATTTGTTTGAATTGATTTTCACCACCACAAACATTTTCTTTTCATAGAATTTCAAGAAAATTAGAAAAAATGAAAAAGAAAAGCATAAAAATAAAAATTAATTAAAATAGTTTTTTAATTTCTTTAACAACTTGTTACATTTTTTGTAATACTATTTATAATATATATCCACAGATGCATATTATAAATAAAACAAATATATTTATTTTGCTGTTTCAATATTACATTTTATATTTTATAAATTTAAAAATAAAAATATCAAGAGTATGAATTTCAAAGGTTTTTTTTTTTTTTTTTTTTTTTTTTTTTTTCTATCTATAGTATTTAAATGTTTCTTTTACTCGCTCCCTTATAATATTAATTTTACATATATTCATTATTTTGATAATTATTCATTCCACTATTATTATTATTAATTACATTGTTTGAAGAATATCCGCTCTCATTTTGGAAATTTTGATTAAATAGATTCTGATTATTAAAATTTTGAACATTGAAATTATCATTCTGGTTGTTATATTTATTTGGATTATTCATTTGAGAAAAATTATTTTGAAATCGATAATTTACATTTTGTGTTGATTTATTTCGATATAGTCTATTTCGATTTGGGCTTCTATTTGAATTTCGAGAATTTTTATTTTGGTTATTATTAAAATTATTGTTATTATTACGATAATTATTATTGTAATTTTTATTAAAATTACGATTTTTGTTTTTATTATTATAATAATTATTATTCCTATTTCTTTGATTTACATTAAAATTTTGATTATTGTTTTTGTCATATTTATGATAATATTCCCTATTATTATTGTTATTATTATTATTATTATTATTATTATTATTATTATTATTATTATTGTTGTTGTTGTTGTTTTTGTTGTTGTTATTATTATCTGTACTAATTAATGATTGTATTTTTTTCAAACAAGAACTATTTCGAATATAAGGGGTAAGTGGTCTAATTAATTCTGACAATTCTTTTAATTGGTTTGGTGTGGCAAGCTTCAATGAGGTCTGAACAACATAGTTTGCGTAGTTATCCATCAAGAGTGTTTTCATTGCATCTTGATTTTCAATAAATTCATCAATTAACAATTTTCTAATTTTATCATTTGCCACTCTTAAACATTTTTCAACCACATTTGAACTGAATTTTTGAATTGATAGTTTCAGCATATTTCCCTTTACTGCTTCAATTATTTCATCAGCTCTTATATCGTTATTTAACATGTATTGGATAACATAATTTGCAAAGGGATTCTGAATTAATTTAAGTGCATTATTGATAATTTTATCAGTCAACATATCTTTATATACTTTTGGAGCAAAATCAATATATTTTTGCATCACACAACATCCGTGTTTATGGCCAGCAATGATCATACAATTTTCTACTATATATTTAAAAATAAACTATTAGGTTATTAATTTAGTTTTTTTTAAAATTATTATTATAATCGTTATTATTATTGTTATTGTTATTGTTGTTGTTATTATTAATGTTTATTCATAAAATTCTTATCAAAATTGTAAATAAATAATTTCAACATGAAATAAAAATTTTTTTAGAACAAAAAAAAAAAAAAAAAAAAAGAAAGACAGAAAGAAAGAGATTGCAAATAATGTGTACTTCATTTTTTTCTTGAGAAAATTTCATAAAACATTTTTGGATGACATGATTTCCATTTGAATTATTGATTAATGTAATTAAATTTGTATAAAACCCACCAAATAAAATCTCTTCTTGTTCTTCTGTGGTAATACAATCGATCAATTTTTGGATTGCCCTCGTACCATATAGATTGGTTGATATTGGAATAACAACTTGCTGGATTTCAGTTAAGATACTTAATATAGAATCCGCTGAACAAAATTGAAATAATTTTTGACAAAGATAATTACCAAATTGATCTTTCATTAATTCTTCGTAATGAGTACTTAATTCAGAAAAAATTATTTGGACATTTCGTTCATCTTCGGTATCAATAATGTTTTGTAAAGTTCTACATCCATATTGATTTTGGCTTGTTTTATAAATATTTCCAATATATTCATCAATGGGCGAATATTCTTGTTGCTGATATTCATTAATGAACTTTTGTTGCTTTTTTGGATAGTTTTGATGATTTATAATATTCGAATTATAATTATAATTGTTCTATTATTAGTTTTTATTTGATTTTAAGATAAATTTATATTCAAAAAAAAACAAATAATTTATTATTGTATTTTAATTAAATAATATATAAGAGAATACATTTGCAAAAATTAATTTTTAAGATATTTTTTGTTAAAGTTGGAAATTTGAATATATAATTTTGTTATAAAAAGAAAAAAAAAAAAGGAATTTGAGTTTTATTTTTTTTTAAAAAAAATTCAGTAATTTCTGTTTAGAAATTACAACCAGCTGTTTCTTATTTAATAGTTAATGGGTAGTCAATATAATAAATTTTTTAAATTTGGGATTTTTTAAAAAGCAAATTTTAATAACTTTGACTATGGTATGGATATTACAGTAAAAATTAATTTCATTACTTCTTATTCTTTTTGAAAGAACATTTAAAAAATAGAGATGTTTTATATTTTGCATTTTTTTTATTCACTTGATGTTTTAAATATTCTGATCAACTTGAATTTAATAATATTTTTTAAATCATGAAAAGAATGAATATTTAACTATTTGAATGCAAATATTTTTAAAAATTTATATTGATAACTGTGATGTGGCAAAATTTGTGATTTAGAATTTTCAATTAAATTGTGAGAATTAGTAAAAATTTCAAGTTTGTTGCTTTGGAGTGGTATGAGAGAGAAACGAATTCCCCAATCTTAGAGAACTATCATTTATTTGAGATTAATCAAGACTCAAACGATTTCAAAAAAATTATTTGTTTGGATTTTTAGTTTGAAACTACTGATTATTGGGGAAAATACCAAAATTGTGGTTATTTTTCTCGTGAATATCTTGATTGTAAAATAATCACATTTTCAAAATTCTCACTGCTTTTGGAAGATTTTTTTTTTTGAAAATCATTTGTATTTTTAGAAAAAAAAATAAAAAAAATAAATAAAATAAAAAAAATAAAATAAAGAGAGGGCTTACAAATCTATATTGCTGGGAAATTGGATATCGAACAAAATTTTGATTATTTAATGTATTTGTTTGGTAATTAGAATTAAAAGAAGAAAATCCATTATTTTGAGATAACAAGGTATCGTAATTCTTAGAAAATTTAAGATTATGTGAAGTTTGTGATTTAATCATTGATTTCTTTTTGTTTAATGGTATTTGATCAAATGAGCGTACTCTTGCCATAGATTTTTTTTTAATTTTATTAATTTCTATTTTTTCGGTGTTTGAGTATATAATAAAAAAAGAAAATAAGTTGAGAAAATAATGAGTTTAAAAATTTTTGTTCATATTTTTTTTTAAAGAATTAATCATTATAATGTCTTAAAAAATAAAGAGCTAAAGTGTTATTGTTATTTGAAAAAATATTTTAACGTTTTAAATTAATGATAAAACTTTATTTAATTGTTTCTGAAATTTCAATTCGTGTATAAGTACATGTTTTTTAACCAGAAATTTTCTAAATTATTTATCACGTCTCCTAAAAGGTGGTTAAGTGTGATTTTAACGTCAAATCGTGTTTATGCTACATAGAACCACTAATTCTTTGAAAAAATCGCCTGGCCGATTTTGAATCTTTTTAACTATTATAAAAAATCGAACCTTAATAAAAATTGGAACAAAATCTCTCTCAATTTATGGATTATATCCAATTCTTAAGAGAATTGTACAGAATTCACCCAACCTAACCGATTCAGCAATATTTCTAATACAAATTATTGATTTGAGTAGTGCTTTAGAGTGCGGTGGGGGGTGCCGTCAAGTGTCATAGAGTGTCTAGGTTTTCTTGAGGTTTTCTGTTTCATTTGTAAAAGTGTTCTAGGTTTTTTTTACTTTATAAATAAACAGAAAATTTTAATAAATTTTCGGTTTATTTCAAAAATTAAAAAAAGTCACGAAAATCTATCGATTTTCCAAATAAATAGAAAACTCAAGAAAACCTAACAAAAATCAATTGATTTTCCAAATAAAACAGAAAACTCAAGAAAACCTAAAGACATATTTCCAAAATTTAAAAGAATTTAATAGAATCAAAGATTTTTCTCTATTCTTTTAAATTCTGGAAAAGCGAACGGCAGTTTTTTTTTATTATTGTTTTTGTTTTTTTAAGACTTTATATTTTTGTTTTTTTTAACATAGCCAAATCAACGATAAAAATTTACTTTTGAAAGGAAAAATAAAATTTTAATTTCAATTAAAATAAATGAACTGAAACAAATCAAAATAATAATAAATATAAAGAGAGAATTTAAAAATAAAATGTAAAAAAATAAGAATATATTATTACCTTTAGGTTTGTTTGATTGTTGATTTTGATCATTAAAATTCATTTTTTTAATTCCCATATTTAAATTTTCCATTTCATTCGGCAACTATAAATTAGAATAAATATTAAATAAGAATTTTGAAATTTTATGTTTATTAATTTTTTAAAATGATATGTTTTTTATTATTTTGTAAAATCAAAAAGTATAAAGCAAAATTAAAAATCTTTTTCAAAAGAATTGGTAAATTTTTGAAAAAATAATTAATAAAAAACATAAATATGATAAAAGATATATATATATATATATATATATATATATTGTTAGTTAGGTATTATTAAAATTTATTTAATGCTTCAACTTAACAATTTATACAATAATTTGGATATTAAAGTTAGAATTAAACAAATTTTAGTTTCATTTCAGTAAAATTATAGCTCAACAATAACAATTTATTTTTGTTCAAATTCTCAATTATGTTAATATTTAGAAAGCATGAGTTGTAGTTTGGTATGAATCAATTCTCTGTCTGTTAATAAAATCTAATCATTTGTTTTTATCAAATAGAAAAGTATATGAAAATCGCAGTTATGTTTACATAAGTACTGTAGATTGCTTAAAATTGAAACCTCTATAAAAAAATGTGTAAATTTTATAAAAATACATTTGATTTTTAAGGTTTTGATCTATTATTTTATATTTTAGAAAACTACAGTAATCATTGTACGCTCTGGAACTATTCTAAAATCATTATTGTTTTTATTATTATTATTTTGGCAACTACACAAGTGGATGCATGATATCTCTATTGTTAGTGTTTCTCCTTGGGTTAAATCCATCAAAAGTTGTAAAAAAGAAAAATCTCAAGTTTGTTCCCAAAAAATGACACAACATATTTTTGTTTATATTTTGATCATTTTTTTTTTCAGCTTTACTCAACACAAATGTAAAAAATTATGTAACAAATTTTCTTTTTCTGAAGATTAAAAAATTATTTGATTTCAAAATTTACAAAAAGATCAGTAAAGAAACAGATTTCTTAAGGGTCTAGTCATTTATTTTGGATTCGCTCCATACTCAATGAGTGACTTGAAATCTAAAAAGTGGTATTGTGAAATTGCCCTTCTTTTGATTGTAAAAAACTCAAATAACAAAATAAAAAAAAAATTGGATATCTTTGAAAAAATTCAAATAATCAAAAAAAAAATTTTGAGAGGATCTCATTGGCAAAAAATTCAATTAAAAAAAAAAGTATAAAAGCATTCTCATTGCAAAAAATTCAATTTCAAAAAAAAAAGTTTAAAAAGTATTCTAAATTCCAAAAAATCAAATTTATTAAAAAAAAATTACTTGCTTCTTTTTTTGAAATTTTAAAAGGGTTAAATTTCTTCAATTTAAAACAAATTGTTTTCTTTAAGTTTACAATCAATTTAATTTCATTTAATCTAATTTGTGGTTAGATTGTGACTCTCTATATTTGACCAAGTAAGGATTATGTAATATTCTTAGGAAAAAAACAACTCGTTTGAGAAATGAAAAAATGAAAAAAAAAAATCTTCGAGATTTCGAAAAACGCAAAAGAGCGACACTTCAAAACTAACATATTTATTTTCAAAATGATAAATCACAACCATTCTAATTGGAAATTGAATGTTTCTCTTGGGTGCTTTTTTCTAAAAATATCCTCTTTTTTGATTGTTAATTTCTCGAGATCGATCCCGCTTCACATGTTGGTTCGTTTTTGATTGTTATTAAACTCAATTCCAAAAATTGGGGCACACCTTCAAAATCAATTTAATTCCAAGAAAAGGGATATTTGACTCTTAAATAGAAACATTAGATATTAACAATCAAAGTAAATAATTTTAAAGTTAATTATCTATCATTTTTTTTCATTATTTTTTGATTTTTGATTTTCAATAATTTTTTTGATTTTTTTTGTATTCTTTTTTTTTCAAAACATTTCGAAAATCTCAAAATCACTTTAAAATGAAACTTAAAAGTTTTCATTCTGATCACAAAAAAAAATTTTTTTTTTCTCTCAAAAAGAAAAAAGATTCTTTTTTTATCGAGAAAAAATTTTTTTGAAAAAAAATCATGATATGATGTGCTAGTACACATGGGATACAAACAGACCTTATTATTATTAATGGAAGTGTGAATACTGAATATATTTGTAATGATATTATCAAAAAAATCAAAGGAAATTCAATTCGCTAATTCAGAATATAGTGGGTTGAAATGGATTTTCCAAAAGGATGGAGCTTGTCCACATACCTCAAAAAAAAAACTCAAACTTACTTAAATCGGGGATGTAATGTTCTGGACCCTTGACCCCCAATTCCACAAATTTAAATTCAATTGGTAATTTATGGATAATTATGGACACTAAAATGAAAAATTGTAACCAAAAAACGAAGAAGAATTTTTAAAATTTTCACTAATGTATGAAATACTTTGAGTTGGGAAACCTAAGATAATTAGTAAACTCTATATTTAAAAGGATAGATTTAGTTATCAAAAGACAAGCTGAATCTATTAATAGTTTTTATTAATTTTTCTTTCAATAAAAATGGATTTTTTGGTAACCGTGTTCCAAAAATAGGGGCACACTTTTTTTTATTTTTTCTTTTTTATTTTTCGAATTGAATTTTAAATTTACTATAAAATATATAAATAGTATTAATTAAATATTTTCGGGTCTTTTATTATTTTAATGTTCAAGTATCATGTATTTTGGAGTATATTTTTATTAATGTAATTTTTTTTTGTGTCCCATTTTTTGGAATTGAGTTTAGATACTCATTAAAATTACAAAATTTTTTTAATCCATTTCAGAAAATTATTTTTAACCGTAATTACTCGACCCTTAAAGAGAAAAAGGACTAAAAAAGAATTATTTGCCAAATAAAAGAAGGAATAGAAAGGAGTTAAATTCCTCAAAAGAAGTAACTTTAAGAAAAAGTACAATACCAAAAAATAACTAAAGATCGATCAATGTTATTAAAAACGACATGGGAAAGAATTCATAAAAGAAGAAAATAATAATAGCAATTATTCGATCATGGATGATATTACCAAAATATCATTTAACGATTTAGATTTGTTAACATCAGAATTTTTCACTCAGTTAAAATAGAGAAATGGGCAACAGTATAAATAGGAGTGTAAAAGAAAGTTTATGTTATTGTTTATTTATGATACTTTAAAATGGGATTTGCTTCGAAAAATTCTGTAAAATTTTCAGATTTAGGCTTGATTAAATTTACAGAGACAAATAATGTTTTATACAACAAATTAAGAAATCTAAGAAATGATCTTCATTTGGGAAAACGCCATGATGGATTAGAATAACAAGAAGAAGTAAATTTTATTCAAAATTTAAAGATAGAAGAACAAAAAGACTTGTTAATTTTGGCTTTTTCAAGCTTTTCGGAATTAACAGCTTTAAAAGGTGGTGAATGTCGTAAATTACTTGTTAAACAAGTAGAATCGGGACTAGAGAAAGAAAATTTTAAATAAAAAGACTTTTAATTTTATTTTGTTTAATGGTTTTTTATATTTTTTTGTTTAATTATTTTGGTTCTCAACAAAAAGCCCACCTTATTTAACACTGTTTTTTCAATTACCTCACATTATACTAAGTCATGACAAAATAATTGCAGAAACCTCATATCGAGTCTAGTGTGTGAGATTTTGTTGTTATTTCCAATCACTACTCCCTCATAAATAACAACTGGTTGTTTTGTCGCGACGAAGTACATATAATGGTGACTATTTTGTCAAATATAGTAGAATAAACCGGTTGGAGAGATATTTCCAAAATTAAAAGGGATTTAACAAAAAGAAAGTAAAAAATTTTTGAAAGTTGTAATTAATGATCATTTGAAAACCTTTGTGATCACTGCTTTCTCATTATTTTAAATCTGAGAGTTGTTAGAAATTGAAATTTCTCATGACATTACAGCTTTATCAAAATTATTGAGATTTCTACTTTCTGAAACATGATGAAATAATTGCTAAAATAGTTCAATTCTGATCCAATTTGACTACACTTTACGAGATGGTTATTCAGAAAAAAATAAGTACTCAAGCTGTATTTGTCAGTGTTTTTTTTTTTTTTTTTTTTTTTTCAAAGGTAAAATATTCGAAAAAAGAGGGATAAAAAAAACTAATTTGTTCAATACAGAAAAAGAAGGAAACACATGTTGTTTGTTGTCAAAAGAAAAAACCTAACAAAAAGAAATTTGTGTTATTTCAGAATTTTAGAAAAAAAAAAAAAAAAAAAAAAAAATAAAAAAAAGTTTTTACCATTGTAAACATGCTTGATGATCGAGGAATAAATTGTTCTTTTTCTGTATTTGTTTGAAAACTGTTCTGGCTTTGTTGTTGTTTTTGGTTTTGGTTTTTTGTTTGTGATTGTGTTTGTGTTTGTGACTGATTTTGGTTTTGGTTTTGGTTTTGATTTTGTAGTTGTACTTGGTTTTTTGTGTTCTTTCCAAACAAAAAAGAATTATTTTTCATGAGCAATTGGTTTTTATTTGAAAAATTGCTTGAATAAGGAAGATCAAAAGAAAAGAGGCTCTGTCTATTTAAAGGCGTTGGTTGCATTGGTTTTGGCTTTCTATAAAGATCAAAGTCAATGCCTCTTGTTAAAGATTCAGAAGAAGCGGATGTTCGCATCATTGTTCGTTTTGGTTGTTCTAATCTTTTCTTGTTTGTAAATGGGGAATAAAAATTATTTTGTTGGAAATTTTTGTTTTGCTGAGTATTCGAACCAAAATTAAAACCAAAACTGTTGTTGTTTTTGTTGTTATAATTATTGAGGTTATTGTTGTTGTTTAAAGAAAATTGATTTTGGTTCTGGTTTTTGTCATCGTTTTTTTTTTGTGTATCTTTCGGGATTTGTTTTTGTGTTTCATTTAAGGTATTTGGATTGTTAACAAGTTTTTGTTCTTGTATTACTTTTACTTGCTGATTTTGGTTGACAAACAGTTTGTCCTGCCCTGTTGTTGAAAGAAGTTTTGAAGAAGTAAGTCCTAAAGGTTGCTTGTTTGGTAAGGTATTGGTCATTTATTATTTTTAGTAAATAAAAATTATTAAATAGAAAGGATTATCAAGAAAAAATGATTAAATCATAATTTTTTTTGAAAAAAGACTTTACACCAATCATTGAAGTGAGAAAGAGAATAACACTGAAAAAACTGACTAAAAATATTACTAAAAATGATATTTTGAAAAATTGTGAGATTTTCTTTCAATGATTTGCTTTTATTAGGAAGAAGTCAAAGGTTAACTCTTCAAAAAAGAAACCAATGGTTTTGAAACCACCAAAAAATTCACTTCTAAAAGAATAAATATTGAATTTTAAAAAGTATAATTTCAATAATTCAACAGCTTCTTGTATTTTAAAAGATAGTTTTGGTAGAGCTGTTTTAAAAAAGTGTGGACTCGAAGTTTTGAAAGTAGGGCTTAAAACTGTATAATTCATATGTTTTAATCAGTTCAGTCAACACCTAACAAAAGTTTTGGTACACACTTTTCAAAAACAACTGTCTTCCAAAAAGGTGTTGATTTTTTTACCAAAAAGAAAACAGATCACTTAAATCCTCAACCATTTAAACACGCCTGATAACACAACTTCTTCATCATCTTAAAAATAATTAGTGTTAGTTTTCAACAGGAATTAATTTTTTACCCATAATTTTTCAGTTAAAAGATCAGTATCTGGGAAAAAAAGTACAACACGTTTTTAATTGGTCACTTAAAAATGAAAAATAAAATCAATTAACGAAAGAAACAAATTAGCTTCAAAGAAGAATGAATTATAATTGTTAAAATAAGGTGTAACCAAAGACTATAATGCGTGCTTTTTTTTCTTCATGTTCCAATACAAAATCCAATCTACTACCCAATAGTATATCTAAATTTAAATCAATTTTGAATGTAAACATCTGGTTATTTTGAGTAAATTTTAAATTTTGAAGGAAATTTATTCAACATTTTTTGTAATTTTCTTATTTTTTTTTGTTTTTGTTTTAAATGAGAAAAATTATATCAAAAATTTATACTATTTTTTGAGATATAATTTAAATTTGATTCTTCATTTTTAGAATTTGTTTTTAATAATCCAGCTTGAAGAAACCAAAAATTTATTTGTATATGATTTATTGTAAATTTATTTAATATTTTTATTGATATGTCTTTTATAAAAAAGTAACACAGCTTTTTATTTTGAAACAAGGATTTACCTTTTTTACACACATTATTTTGTCAGGAGTATATTATTTTCAATCAAATGAACAAACAATTTTAGAATTAACTTGATTATCGAAACCTGATTAGTTGTTTAGTATTTCTCAGAATTTTACAATTTTTTCAACAAATTATAAATGATCTATCAATCAAAAAAAAAACCATACAAAAAGATATTATTATAAAAAAAGTTTATTGTTTTAATCCTCCCTTTTGTTTTTAATCAATTTTTCTTCTTTTAACAAGAGATCATATTTTTATTTACATTTTTTATTATTTTCCACAATTTAAAAACCTGGTTTTTCTTAATTAATCAAATGGTCACATCCTTTAAGATGTTTTTTTTATTTTTTGCATTTTGAAAACAAGATAACCAAAAGCTTTTTTTGAAAAAAAAAATCTTTCTGGAATACACTTTTTAAAAACTTTAATCATAATAGACACTATAAGTAAAACAGGTATCTTTGATAAAATAGTATTTTGAAAGATATTTAAGAATAGAATTTGAAAAATCCCATTTTCTATTAAGATTTGTTTCCAATTTAATAGTTTAAAAAAAAAAGTGTTGATTTTAAAATTTAAGGTGTTATTTTATTATCTTTCAAATGTATTTTAAATTTAAATAAATATCTCCAAATGGGTAATTGTTAATTTCGACTATTAAAGAATGATTTATTCTATTAAATTAACTAATAATATATTTTTGTTAGATTTTCCTTCTGCTTTAGTGTTTTTTTCCAGTTTCTTTAGAAAACCAATAGATTTTCGTTATATTTTTTTTAATTTTGGAAATAAACCGAAAATATATTAAAATTTTCTGTTTATTTCAAAAAGTAAAAAAAACCTAGAGCACCTCAAAAATAAAATAGAAAACACCAATAAAACCTATAACAATTCACAGATAAAACAGAAAGCCTCAGGTAAACTGTAGTTAGTTTTTTTAATTCCAGAAATAAAAAGAAAAGATTAATTTTTTCGGTTTATTTCAAAAATTGAAACAAAATGGTGGTAGGGTTTTCGGGAATTTAATGAATCGCGTAAAATTCATAGATTTTACTCAATTCTTTTGAAATCCTGAAAAAACTATGAAACTCAATATTTGTCATCGGTTATTTAAGGTTCTAATTGGGTTTTTTAGATGATGTAACATTTTTAAAACTGTTTGTTATTATCTATCAAATAAAATATCTCCAAGTTGAGTCAGCCAAAAATTCGTCTATCTAATTAAAAAAAAATTAAAAATAAAAAAAATCTTTGTTTTATTTTTATTGGGATAAAGACTTTGAAAAATTACAATAAGACTAACAGAAATAAATAAAATGGGTTCGGGGATTATACGTTATAGGATGTTGAATCATATGTAAATTAACTTTATTACTAAGGATAAAATGTTAATAAAAGTAAAGGTTTTAATATAACTGGTATTTTACATTTTTATTATATCATAATATTCTAATCAACAGAAAATTGTACTAAAATTGTTTTGAGTAGAAATCCTCACTTTTAGTAATTTATGATAGTCTGTATTAATAAATAGAAATTGCCTTGTAATTTTTGTTGTGAAATACTAAAAAAAAAAAATAAATAAAATATTGAATCTTCTGAAGATATAAAAAAAAAATTGATCTAACCTTTTATTCACAAATATTTATTAAATTTCTTGAAATTTAAATGATAAGGTGATATATTTTTTTCAACCATTCATAGTATAAATAATGTACTATAATAAATTAAAATCGGTAATTTGAAATTATGTATTTATTTATTTTATAATAGAATTATTAATTTGGTTTTGTTATATTTGTTTGAAACTTTAAAAAAAATGAGAAATAGTGTTCTCAAAATCAATTGATACTTTGTAATCTTGGGGTGGTTCATAATCTCTTCAAAATATTAAAATATTATTATTATGAAATAATCATTGTAAAAGGTATTTCTTTATGTTCTACTGGTATTTGTATAATAAATGGTAAATTTTTTTAAATTCGTAATCTTTTTCTATTTTAATAAAGGGGGTACTTATCATTAATAATTTCGTTCGAAAACTCTATCTATTATAGAAAAATAAACAAAGGGTGTGAATTTTTTGGAGTTTATCAAACAAATATCCGTAATTAAAATTTATACTTCTCAAAAAAAGAATCTTGAGAATTTTTTTAATCAAATGATTTAATAATTTCTCTCCTGATCTTTTGTGAAAAAAATGAATAAATCTAACGTGAATCAAAAAATTATATTTTTTCCAAGTTTAAAAAATATTAATTCGTTTATAAAAATAAAATTTCGAGAAAACCTCGCATAATAATAATTATATTTCTACTCTATGTTCAATTACAGGGTGTAATAAGTTTTTTTAAATATTTTCATTTCAATTTACAGTCGTTTCCACTTTTAAGATACAAACTTTAATGAAAATTAAGGCACAATAAAAATCTCAAATTAAGGAATAAAATTAAGATTCTAGTAAAATAATTTGTGAAAAAAAAAAAAATTCCAAATTTTGTACCTTAATATGAGATTTTTTTGTACCTAAAATTCTATTAAAAATGTTTTCCATAAATTTGAAACTGACTGTAATACTTTAATCAAAATAACCAATTGAGTAACAAAGTCTACCCATCTTACCAAGGAAAAGTAATGTTTCTTTTTTAAGTAGGCCAATACATTAAATCATCGAAGAATCTGAAAAAAAAACAAAAAGTAAGCAAGTTCTGAGTTTATTACATTCTTTTGAATTTGGGCGCACAATAGTAAAAACATAAAGTTATACAGTGTATTAATAAGAGTAAAAATAAACTCATTTTTTAAACCTTGTTTCCTCTTTTCAGAACAAAAAAAAATCAATATTTTCCAAAACTTTTTACTTTCTTTTAACATGTTCCAGAAAATAATAAGAAAAATTGTTTTAATCCTATTAATCTACGTATCGTGGACACTTTATGGTTTTAATATGGAAAAAATACTTTATAAGGAATGGGTTGGAGGAAAGTTTGTATTTCCTTTTACGATCTTGATTACTAATGCTTTCGTTGCAAGTTGCGTTGTTTTTGTTCTCAGGAACATTTTTCAATTTTTTAAACCAAAACAAAGCCAATCGAAAAACGAAAATGAAAATGAAAAAGAAAAGAAAAAAGGAAAAGGAAAAGAAGATAAAGATCAATCAGATTCCAAAAATAAAAAAGAACAACAAAAGGATCTTCCAAATAGCCAAAATAAAAATAAAAATAAAAATGAAAAGCAAAAAAAGCAAAACGAAACAAAAGTTGTGTCTTACTTTTCAGAAATTCCTATCAAAGAATTTCTCTTTGTGTCACTAATTCAAACAATTTCTTATAGCACAAGTATTAGCTCACACAAATATACCAATTATCCAACCAAAATCTTGGTCAAGTCGTGCAAGCCAATCTCGATTTTAGTGTTGGGATCGCTGATTTATAAAAGAAAATATCCTGTCTTAAGGTACCTGTCGATGATAGGGATGTGTTTAGGCATTGCCCTTTTTAGTTACCAGCAGAAGGGGTCGCATTCCGATGAGCACAATCTCCTTTATTCGCTTTCCCTGTTATCGGTTGCCCTTTTTAGCGATGGGATCTACGCACAGCACATCGACAACTTACATCGAAAGTATCCATCTTCCTCGAGAATAAGATCGATGATCGTCATTAACTTTTTGTTAGTCTTCTGCCTGATGCCCTTGTGGCTCATCAATGCTTATGAGAGAAACAATCTTCTCAGCTTTTTTAAAAATAACCCTCAATTGATTTATTTATTATTGGGATCCGGTGTTTTGTCTGGCATTGGCCAGCTTGTTATTTATTATAGCCTCCAGTATTTTGATTCCGTAATAATGTCTGTTATAACTACCTCAAGAAAGTTTATTACCATTTTATTCTCAATTGTTTATTTTAAACATACAATCTCGCGACAACAGTGGGCGTCAATAGCGTTGGTCTTTGCTTCGCTTTTAATAGACTCCTTTTCAAAAGCCCATGTTTTCGAAAAGCTTTTCAAAAAACAACCAAAAAAAGAGAAATAATTACAAGGATTGCTTTTTTCCTAAAAATTACACAAGCAATTTATTTATTTATTCAATTATTAAAATAACATAAAATAAATCAAGCAAATGGCACAAATCAATTTTAAATAAAAAAAAAAAAAAAAATCCGATTGTCCAAAAATGTTGTTTTTTTTATTTATATATCCTTTTGATTTTAATTCAATTTTTGAGAAGAAATAGTTAATTTTTTTTTTTTCTTTTTTCTTTTTTATGGTTTTCTCTGGTTTTGAATCAAAAAATATTTTTCACGTTTTTTCAACAATTTACACAACACTACACTACACTACAAGGAAAATTTTTTCAAAAAAAAATCTCTAAATTTTGTATTTTTGAAATACACTCATATAATAAATATTATTATACATAACAATTTTCAATGAGGTTTACAACTTTAATAGATATTAATAGGAATTGAAAAAAAAAATGAAATTTTTCAGTAATATTTTTTTCATTTTTAATTGTAAAATTTTTGAATTTTTTTAATTGACTTAGTAGAGAAATAATTTTCAAGTATTTTTTTTAATAGTATAAAAAGAAACATATTTTTCAATTTGAAAATAGTACAAAATATTTCAATCAAAAGATATTGCTCAATTAAATTGAAAATCTGATTTTTTATCTGTTTTTGGAATATTTTTTATCATTTTATTTTTTTCCATGTTTGAGTTTTTATATACGTTCCCGGTTTTTTTCTGAAAATTGCTTTAACATATATTCTTTTTTCAATCTTAATGTTCAATCAAAAATTAATTCATTTCAACTTTTTCCAATATAAAAATACCCTGAAAATAGGTGTTTTTTTCAAAAGTCGGTATTTTTGAAAAGAGGGGTATTCAGATTTTCAAGAGTTTAAAGGCTATCCTTTTTTTATTACATAAAATTATGATAACTTTGAAAAAATAATTTATAAAAGAAGTATAACTTAAATCCAATCTATAGTTTTAGCTAACTTTAATTTTAGGTATTTAAATTTTCCTTGTAGTGTACAAGGAAAATTTTTTCAAAAAAAAATCTCTAAATTTTGTATTTTTGAAATACACTCATATAATAAATATTATTATACATAACAATTTTCAATGAGGTTTACAACTTTAATAGATATTAATAGGAATTGAAAAAAAAATGAAATTTTTCAGTAATATTTTTTTCATTTTTAATTGTAAAATTTTTGAATTTTTTAATTGACTTAGTAGAGAGATAATTTTCAAGTATTTTTTTAATAGTATAAAAGGAAACATATTTTTCAATTTGAAAATAGCACAAAATATTCCAATCAAAAGATATCGCTAAATTAAATTGAAAAACTGATTTTTTATCTGTTTTTGGAATATTTTTTATCATTTTATTTTTTTCCATGTTTGAGTTTTTATATACGTTCCCGGTTTTTTTCTGTAAATTACTTTAACATTTATTCTTTTTTCAATCTTAATCTTCAATCAAAAATTAATTCATTTCAACTTTTTCTAATAAAAAAATAACCTGAAAATAGGTGTTTTTTTCAAAAGTCGGTATTTTTGAAAAGGGGGGTATTCAGATTTTCAAGAGTTTAAAAGCTATCCTATTTTTATTACATAAAATTATGATAACTTTGAAAAAATAATTTATAAAAGAAGTATAACTGAAATCCAATGTATAGTTTTGGCTAACTTTAATTTTTGGTATTTAAATTTTCCTTGTAGTGTACACTACACTACAAGGAAAATTTTTTCAAAAAAAAATCTCTAAATTTTGTATTTTTGAAATACACTCATATAATAAATATTATTATACATAACAATTTTCAATGAGGTTTACAACTTTAATAGATATTAATAGGAATTGAAAAAAAAATGAAATTTTTCAGTAATATTTTTTTCATTTTTAATTGTAAAATTTTTTGAATTTTTTAATTGACTTAGTAGAGAAATAATTTTCAAGTATTTTTTTAATAGTATAAAAAGAAACATATTTTTCAATTTGAAAATAGTACAAAATATTTCAATCAAAAGATATTGCTCAATTAAATTGAAAATCTGATTTTTTATCTGTTTTTGGAATATTTTTTATCATTTTATTTTTTTTCCATGTTTGAGTTTTTATATACGTTCCCGGTTTTTTTTCTGAAAATTGCTTTAACATATATTCTTTTTTCAATCTTAATGTTCAATCAAAAAATTAATTCATTTCAACTTTTTTCCAATATAAAAAATACCCTGAAAATAGGTGTTTTTTTCAAAAGTCGGTATTTTTGAAAAGGGGGGTATTCAGATTTTCAAGAGTTTAAAGGCTATCCTTTTTTTATTACATAAAATTATGATAACTTTGAAAAAATAATTTATAAAAGAAGTATAACTTAAATCCAATCTATAGTTTTAGCTAACTTTAATTTTAGGTATTTAAATTTTCCTTGTAGTGTACAAGGAAAATTTTTTCAAAAAAAAATCTCTAAATTTTGTATTTTTGAAATACACTCATATAATAAACATTATTATACCTAACAATTTTCAATGAGTTTTACAACTTTAATAGATATTAATAGGAATTGAAAAAAAAATGAAATTTTTCAGTAATATTTTTTTCATTTTTAATTGTAAAATTTTTGAATTTTTTAATTGACTTAGTAGAGAAATAATTTTCAAGTATTTTTTTAATAGTATAAAAAGAAACATATTTTTTCAATTTGAAAATAGTACAAAATATTTCAATCAAAAAGATATTGCTCAATTAAATTGAAAATCTGATTTTTTATCTGTTTTTGGACTATTTTTTATCATTTTATTTTTTTTCATGTTTGAGTTTTTATATACGTTCCCGGTTGTTTTCTGCAAATTGCTTTAACATATATTCTTTTTTCAATCTTAATGTCCAATCAAAAATTAATTCATTTCAACTTTTTCTAATAAAAAAATACCCTGAAAATAGGTGTTTTTTTCAAAAGTCGGTATTTTTGAAAAGGGGGGTATTCAGATTTTCAAGAGTTTAATAGCTATCCTTTTTTTATTACATAAAATTATGATAACTTTGAAAAAATAATTTATAAAAGAAGTATAACTTAAATCCAATCTATAGTTTTGGCTAACTTTAATTTTAGGTATTTAAATTTTCCTTGTAGTATACAAGGAAAATTTTTTCAAAAAAAAATCCCTAAATTTTGTATTTTTGAAATACACTCATATAATAAACATTATTATACATAACAATTTACAATGAGGTTTACAACTTTAATTGATATTAATAGGAATTGAAAAAAAAATGAAATTTTTCAGTAATATTTTTTTCATTTTTAATTGTAAAATTTTTGAATTTTTTAATTGACTTAGTAGAGAAATAATTTTCAAGTATTTTTTTAATAGTCTAAAAAGGAAACATATTTTTCAATTTGAAAATAACACAAAATATTTCAATCAAAAGATATTGCTCAATTAAATTGAAAATCTGATTTTTTATCTGTTTTTGGAATATTTTTTATCATTTTATTTTTTTCCATGTTTGAGTTTTTATATACGTTCCCGGTTGTTTTCTGCAAATTGATTTGACATATATTCTTTTTTCAATCTTAATGTCCAATCAAAAATTAATTCATTTCAACTTTTTCCAATAAAAAAAATACCCTGAAAATAGGTGTTTTTTTCAAAAGTCGGTATTTTTGAAAAGAGGGGTATTCAGATTTTCAAGAGTTTAAAGGCTATCCTTTTTTTATTACATAAAAATATGATAACTTTGAAAAAATAATTTATAAAAGAAGAATAACTTAAATCCAATGTATAGTTTTGGCTAACTTTAATTTTAGGTATTTAAATTTTCCTTGTAGTGAAGTGGAAACAAAATTTTTCAATTTTTTTTTTTGAGAATGTGAGCAAATAATTCTATATATAAAAAAACATAATTTTTATTCATTAAATACGTTTTTATAAGGTTAGAACTCCTTAACTAGTCTATTTAACCAATTATTGTCCAATTTCAAAAAAAGGCCTTTGAAAAATCATTTTTTTGATTTTTTGATTTTATTTTTTTTTGAACCAATTTTTTGAGAAAAAAATATTTTTTTGAAACAAAAAAAGAGTTACTCATAGTAAGATACTTTAATGTTTAGAATAAAATTTTATCAATATTTAGTGAAAAAAATGTGTTTTAAAAGTTTTTAAATATTTTAATATTTTTTTACTAATGTACGAAAAATGAAAATTACAAAATTGATCAAAATATTAGTAAAAAATTTTTTTTTTCTAATTGAATCAAGCAAAAATAATTTTCAAACATACAATGATTAATAAAAAATTTTTCTTTTTAATATTTTAAATTTGAATTTTATGACTCATTTTTACGATTAGATTTTGACTGATATTTGCATAAGATCGACCAAAATAGCAAAATTTAATTTTTTTATAGTTTTTTTTTGATTCAAAAAAAAAATAATGTAATCAATATAGAAAGATTTGATATTCAAAAAAAAAAAAAATTGTGTAAAAAAAAAAATTAATTTACTATAAATTTGTGAATTTCTGAAAAAAAAATCAAAAAAATCATTTTTTTAAAGTTTTAAAAACCCAAAATTTTTTGTTCCAAAAAAAAATCTACAATTTAAATTTAATTGAAATTTTGAATTAAAAAAGTACTTCAATAACACCCAAATAATATTTTTCTTGGATAACTTGTGTTAAATCTATAAAAAAAAATCCCAAAAAAAATTCAGACCAAAAAAAATTAATTGAGATCAATTTCAATTTTTTTGAAAGTTTGAAAAACACTCTAAGTTAATTAAAAAGACTAAAATTTATTTTTTTCATAACTTAGAAAATCTCACAACCAATATAATACCAATTATTAACTTTTTCTAGATTGTTTTCAACTTCATTTTTTTCTTTTTATTCCCATTCTCTATATTCGAACATTATCCTTTTGGTTTACTATTTATTTTAAAAAATTGGCTTATACAACCTATCCAAAACTCAACACACCAACAAAAATAAAACAACAAAATGATATAATTTTTAAAAAGATTTTCTTTTTTTTTTAGTATTCATAATAGAAAAAAATGTGGGTGATGATCAAGAAGTGATGAAGCATATTGCTTCAGGGACTTGGTTGACTTTACTTGATTGCAAAAGTATAAAAAAAACGTATTTTTTTTCTTTTTAAAAATATTTTTTTTAAAATGCGTTGTTAGCCTATAGCTAACAAAGCTTGTTCAGTTGAAAAAAAAAATTATAAAAATCAATAAAAAAACCAACAAAAGAAAAAAAAAGTTTTTTTTAACATTAGGGAAAGTCTATGGTCCCTAATGTTAAAAATGGTGTTAAAATGTAGTTGTAAGTGCATTTAACACCAATTGATGAATTTATGTACCACATTTTGACAATGCGAATCAAAAAATATTTATTAAGATTGGTACTTTCTACTAAACTATATTCCAAAAAAATTGACACAGTTTAAACAGTGGAAAGAACATCAATACTGAACATTAAATTCAATTTAGAAAGAATTTTGATTTTACAAACAATTTCATTTTTTTGTCTTTTTTGTTTTGGTTTTCATTTCCATTTTTGTAGTTAGGTAATCTGTTTCGTTAGATCTGAAAATTTTTTTCGATGGTTGATAGAAGGATAATGTTGAGTTTGTAAAATCGGAAAAATCACATACAATTGGTAGATGGTATCTTTTCATTTGATCGATCAACAATTGTTGGTGAAATTTCAACAAATTTCCCAATACATTTTTTGTTCAGCTTGTTTCATTATTTTGGACACACCTATTTTTATTTTTGAGTTTTATATTTTTTTCTAATATTTGGATAAAAATGATTACTTATAAAAACATTAATACTCAGTAACTTAAATGTGGTTTTATATTAGGTTTGGAACAACATAATAAATTGGGTTTTATTTTTCCTATTTTTGATTTGAGTGTATCCAAATTTTTTGGAATGGGGTTTATTAATATTTAAGTTGGATTGAAGAGTTTAATTTCTCAATTCAAACAAATTTGTATTAAAATGTTCCAATCTTTCAAAAAAGGAACTAAAATGTTCCAATTTAGATTTTGGGATGTTTATAAACACAATCCCAATGAAAAGGATTTCGAATTTCATATATCTATCTATCTATTTATCTCTTTACCTAGATATTCCCCTATCCCTCTATCTCAACCCCATTCCAAAAAATTTGGATACACTCAAATCAAAAATAGGAAAAATAAAACCCAATTTATTATGTTGTTCCAAACCTAATATAAAACCACATTTAAGTTACTGAGTATTAATGTTTTTATAAGTAATCATTTTTATCCAAATATTAGAAAAAAATATAAAACTCAAAAATAAAAATAGGTGTGTCCAAAATAATGAAACAAGCTGAACAAAAAATGTATTGGGAAATTTGTTGAAATTTCACCAACAATTGTTGATCGATCTAAATGTTAAGATACCATCTACCAATTGTATTTGATTTTTCAATTTTACAAACTCAACATTAACCTTCTATCAACCATCGAAAAAAAAATTTCAGATCTAACGAAATAGATTACGTAACTTAAAAGGAAATAAAAACAAAATAAAAAAGAAAAAGAATGAAATAGTTTGAAAAATCAAAATTATTTCTAAATTGAATTTAAAGTGGATTATTGCTATTCTTTCAACCGTTTAAACGGTGTACAAAATTTTGGAATTTAGTTTATATATCTCTCTATCTATCTAAAATATTTTTCAGTCAAAGGGGCCCAGTTTTAATGGGTGAAATACATATGTTTAAAGGGTTTGCATAGATATTAAAAGAAAAATAATATTTTAGAAATCTTCAAAATTGAAATCATTTTTTTCACATTTTTGCATTTTCATTTTTATACTTTTTTTAACACGTAATTCATTTTCAAAACAAATTTTATTGCAAGATCAATAGTCACTTGATAAAAACATGTTATTTTAAGGTTATTGAAATATTTGAAAATTATTGTTGAGAAATCATATTGATTTCTATTAATATTCCATTCGATCTTAGATCTTGATATTTGTTTGATAAATGTGGAAATTTTTCACTTCATTGTCATTTCCTTTTTCAAATAGAGACCACAAATCCCAACACACTTCATTTGGGGACTTGGTTTCTAAAAGAAAGGTACAGAAAATGAAGTGAAAATTGTTTCCTATTTATTATTCAAATACCATTCGAAGATGAAAACGAACATTCTTGTTTTTCTCAATGGTCCCCTAAGAATTTGAGTTTTTCAATTTTTAAGAAAATCTAATGATTTATTAAGTTTCTTTTAGACGGGTATTAACAATTCTTTGAATGTATTATTCTGCTTATTTCTTATTTGTTATTCAAAGGTCAATTATATATTTATATAAAACCCCCAATTCAAAATTTTTAACACACCAAAATTCAATTTGTGAAAAAAAAACTTATTTAATCAATTCAAGAAGATTTAACCAAATTAGAACCATTCACTAATTGAAATGTTAACACTTGTTTATAAATTACAATACTCACAAAACAATAAATAAATAATTATCAATACAAATAAATCATGGGTGTGTTAAAAATTTTGGAGAGAGAGCAAAACAAAAAAATACATTTGTAAATTTGTTGAAATTCTATTAGGAATATTGATCGATCAAATGTTTAGATAATACCAATTAATTTTATTTGAGTTCTTCTATTTGGAACAACTTGAATTTAACCTAATATCAATTGTTCAAAAAAATTTGATCTAACGAAACAAATTACGTAATTCAAACAATGAAATGAAAACAAATGCTAAAAGATGAAAAAATGATTTTCATGTTTTACAAAAATCAAAATTATCACCAATTTCAATGAAATTGTATTACAGTCAGTTTCACTTTTAAGGCACAAACTTTCAACGAAATTTAAGGTACAAAAAAAATCTCAAATTAAGGCACAAAATTCAAATTCTAGTAAAAATAAATTGTAAAAAATGAAATTCCAAATTTTGTACCTTAATTTGAGATTTTTTTGTGCCTTAAATTTCGATGAAAGTTTGTGCCTTAAAAGTGAAACCGACTGTATTGTGATTGTTTGGAACGTTTTAGCTGTGTGGAAAATTTTGAATTTTAGTTTATATATATATATATATATTAATTGATAAGTGAAAAAAGTGTTGTCCCCTTTGACTAAAAAAAATGTTTATATATCTATCTATCTATCTATCTATCTATCTATATATCTATCTATATATCTATCTATCTATCTGTCTGTCTGTCTGTCTGTCTATCTATCTATATATCTATCTCTTTATCCATCTATCTATCTCTCTACCACTCTATCTATATATCTATCTATATATGTTACTTTGGAAATAATAATTAAAAAAACAAGAATTATGAATTGATAGAGAATCATCATTGATTCAAATGAATCACCAAAATTAGAAAATTTTCGATTCATTATTACAAGATCTTAACAATACACTCAAAACCAAAAAAAAATAACCCCAAATCATTGAAATTTAGACTTATGGATGAACCAGTTTAATGAACAACCATTACTTTTAATTGGATCTTACTCGACACTTAATTTTTTTTTGATTATTTTAGACAATTCTAATTCTTTAATTAATTTTCATTTCTTTTAATTTCAATAATTAATTTCTTATACATACATACATATATATATATATATATATATACCTTTTTGAAATATTAAATTTTATCCTCTGATAAATCATTTTATTGATTTTCTGTATTAAAAATTAAATAAATATTTTTTCATTTTAATTGAATTCTTTTTTTTTTTTTTTTTTTTGAGTGGGTATATCATTATAATTAAGAGATAATGATAATAAATGGTTAAAATCGGGTTCAGAAGAAATAGAGTTTAAAACTTTTTTATGGAGTTCAAAAAAAAATGAGAATAATGAAAAAAATGAGGTAAACGCTGCCCAAAAAAAGTACACTTTTTTCGACTATTTTTCGAGCGATTAATGGCACGATAAAAAAATCGATTTTTTTATTTTTGACCTTTTAAAAAATCTTCATTATACTTGTATATTGTTGTCGCGCCTCGCACCATAGTAAATCCCCTAAAGAAAAAAAAATCACCTGAATAAAAATTTCAAAATTGCTAAAAAAAGTCAATTCATTGTATAATAGGATTTTTTAAAAAATGAAATTTTTGATTTTTGGGTCAAAAATATCAATTTTGTTTACTTACCCAAAAAAACCCTAAAATAATTTTTCAGTTGATTTTTAATAAATTCTGGGTTCCTGTATATGTATCAAAAAAATCGTTTTTTTCCAAAAAAATTGAATTTTTCTAAAAACAAATAAATAAAAAAAAATTTTTTTTTTGTATTTTAATTTCGATGAATTGGCATAAAATGTCTTTAAAACAACTCAAAAAAATCGATTCTATTTTGGAAAAAAAGATTAACAAAGTATTTAAAAAAAAAATAAAAAAATCCCAAAAAAAATAAAAAAAAAATTTTTTTTTCATTGTAAAATCCCAATGAAAAAAATGCCTAAAATTGAACTCTTTTTCGATTTTGGGTAATATTTTTAAAAATACTTTTTGGATTGAAAATGTAAAATCTACACAAAATTCTACACAAAAAATAATTGGTATGTGGATAAAAACTATTTTTGAAAATTTTCAAGAATGTTTCCACTTGTGTAGAGACTCTCGGAATTTTGCAATCGGTAAATATTACTTTTATAATTAAAAAAAAAATTGATTGAATTAAAAGAATGATGAATCAAGAGATCTTGTTAAAATTTAAAATTTAGAATTTATTTCTTTTTTTTTTTTTTATTAAAGAGAGGGGATTCAACAATATTAGAGAACGTTTGTTGTTATTTTTTTTTTATAATTTGTGTAATAAACTGAAAATTTATACAATTTTTAGTTTATTTCTCAAAGTAAAAAAAAAACTAGGCACTTCACATTGGGTTTTCTTGTGTTTTCTGTTTATTTTGAAAATCAATGCATTTAACAAAATAAAACAGGAAACCTAAAGAAAACAGCCAATGGGTTTTTTTTTACTTATTAGAATGAAAATAAAATTTATTAAATTAATATTTTATTTCAAAAAGTAAAAAAAAAACATTGTTATGTTTTTCAATAATTCAAAAGAATTGATCAAAATCTTTGATTTTTCTACATTTTTTTGGATTCCGGAATCGTTAGGTACTTTTCTGCACTCAATGGTACTTTAACTAATTCACTTTAGGTTTTCCAGAATTTAAAAGAATTGAGTAAAATATATATTTTTTCTCTGTTCTTTTGGATTCTGGAAAATGGTCGTTGGTTTTTTTATTTCTTAAATTAAAAAAAAAACAAGGCACTTTAGAACACTTCCTAAAAGTTTAAATTTATTTAGAGTTTTTTATACTTGTTAAAATGTATGCAAAATTATAGTTCTCAAACTTTGAGATAGATCTTATAATTATTTCATTTGGTCAAATACTTTTTTTTCTATCAAAATTGAAATTCATAAAAACTATAGATGGGTAAGTTGTTGAAAATATTAATGTTAAAAAATAGGTCTCATTATTATGAAAATTTGTGCTCTACAAGTATTTAAATACTAATTCTAACACAAAAAAATTTTTTTGAAAAGGTTATATTGTGATGGAAAGTAAAAATATTGTCTAATTTGGGTTTTTTTGATTGAAAATTAAGAAAATATTTATTGATCTAATTTTTTTTTGAAAATTTTGAAAAGTTTCAAGGTAATCAATTAAATCTTCTTTAGTTTACCTTTTAATTCTAATACTCGAGAGATATTATTAAATTATATTTAAATACTGAAACTCGGCTCAAAAATACATGGAAATGTGACTTTGTGTGTGTCAGTTGCTGAAAATTTCGATTTTAAAACTTCCAAGGGTACAATTCAAAGAAGGAATCTTGTTTGATTTTTTTTAAAATACGTAATTTTGAAAATCTAGGCAAATTTATTTTATAATATCTTTATTGGATACAATCATCCGAGTTTTATTTAAATCTGCAAAATTATTAAAACTATTTAAAGATTCTTAATAATAATTCAATAGGTTTTTTAGTCTGGTGGTGTATCAATGAAAAATTTGAGACTCTTAAGAACTCACTTATATTTGATATGTTTTCTTTTTTTAATAATTGGGGGTTATTTTTTTAAATTTTTATTGAAAAAAAAAAATTTCCTCCGAAATGGTGTTTAATAAAACAAAATTTCAAATAGAAAGGGAATTTTAAACTACTGCATTTTATTTTTAAACAATTATTTGTCTCCTTTACTATATTGTCTGTTTTTTATTGAAATTAGTTGTATATAGTTTTCGAGAAAACAATTCTAATTTTTTTTTTTTTTTTTTTTTTTTCATTCATTAGAAATATTTTAATGGGTATATTTTGAAATAAATCTAATTGACAATGGTTCAATTGGTATTAATATTTATCATAATTTGGTATTTTAAATTTTAGGGATAGATCCATAAATAATAAAGATGGTTGTTTTATGTAAATATACCATCCTACTTTTTAGGAAATATATTTCTAATTGCAATGATTATTTACATGGGAAGTTGGCCATTCTTAAATTGGGCATACACTCCCAAAAATTTTCATCAAAAATATACCCCCTAATTTAAAAGTAGAGTATCTCATTGAATATAGTGTAATCTTTTAAAAGCCATTTTATGTTTTTATTTTTCAATTTTTTTGATAATTTAAATCCGATAAATTTGAAAAAAAAAACAATTAAAGATATCAATTTACATGTAGTGGTATTTTTGTTAAAATAGCCAACCAAGAAGTTTAAGAAATCAAAAAAAGAGTTAAATCTTGAACTTTTTATAGACTTTTTCAAAATATAAATACCTATATATATAAAATACAATTACTCCATTCACCAAAGGTGCATATATACAAAATAATACATTTATTATTTTTCAAGTTTAAATCATTTTTTATCATATTTAAACTATTTTTACGGTGAAAAATTTGTTTTTGCTACCTTAATTTTATTTTTTAAATTTTCTTTTTATGTTTATTTGAAATATTCCTTCAGTTTCAAATAAAAAAAAAAAAAAAATTTCATTTTTCAAAAATTTTGTGTTGTATTTTGTCATAAATTTGAAGGTTTAATTATCAATAATTCGACTTTGAAATTACAATTTAAGTTTTTTATGTTTATCGCAAAATATATATTAGTTGTTAAAATGATAAAATTGAATTTTTGGTCTGAATAGTTACTTCACGTATGTAAACAATTTTTTTTTAGCTTTAAATCGAATCATTCAACTTAAAAAGTGTATTAATGTTTATTTTTACAAGAGTGTGAATAATTTAAAATCAGTATATTCTCAGAAGAAAATGGTTAATTGAAAACCTTACACAAAACATAATATTATAATCAATTAATAGAAGAAACAAATGAACTTTAAATTATAATTCAACATATTATCTATCAACCTAGGCAAGTAAAAGTAATGTAATTTTCCTTTGATCAACGAGAATGTAAGTGCAGTTTTGGAGATCTCAAAAATAGTTCAAATTTTTCAAAAACTTTTTTATAATTTATCAATCGAAATAAATCCCTGTCAAAGTCTATGAAAAACCATTACTTGGTTTTACCCTCTGTTTTTTTTTTTAGTCATTTTTTTTTTCGATGTTTGGATCTTATTTTTGGATTTGTTTAACGTTCAAATTACAAAAAAGATGTTTCGATTAATTTCTAAATGTAGTTATTACTCTTCTTATGAAAATTGAAATCAAAAGTTCTTCTATTGTAAAAATACCATCTAAAGTCAATTTCACCTTCGATAAGGAAATTACTGGTATTTGAATAATAAATGGGATTTTTTTTCACTTCATTTTTAATTTCTCTTTTTTAAGAGAACATAGATCGAGAACCTTAAATTGTAACCTAATTTCTTTGAGAACTATATTTATAAAAAAAAAATATGGAAAAGGAAGTGAAAATTCTTTCCCATTTAGAATTCAAATACCAGTAGTTCTTCCATCTTTATCTTTTTCAAATTTCAAGATTTGTTTCTTGTAAAAGGAAGAAATTTATCGATTAGTTCTTGTTAATGAATTCATTCCTGGATTTAAATAGGGAAAGTGCAAAAAAATTAAAGTTTCCATTAACAAATTCATTTTTTTGAATTTGTATTTTACTTTTCATCTTACTAAAAATGAAAGTTTTACTTTTAATTAGTTTTTGTCTTTTTCTAAGCTCTGTGTTTTGTATTGAGTGTAAATTTAATGAATATGATTTTACAAAGTTAGATAAAAAGTAAGCCTCAATTTAATTTTTTTTTTTTTTTTTTCTTTTTGTTTCCCGAATTAACAAAAAAAAACAAATTCAAAATATGTGTTTTTAAAAATTGAATAGTTTGTTCACTATCAAAGAACCTATTGGAGATTCTGGTTATAATTATATTTACTATGAAAAGATTTGTTCCAAAATTGATGGTGGTATTGATAAAGATGTATGTGGCTGTTGCCAAACGACCTATGAATCTGGTGATGTTGTTTCAATCCAACTTGATGAAAGTCATGGTGGTGGTACAGGTTATTGTAGAAATGTAATTTCAATTTAAACAAAACTTTATTAATATTTTTTTTTTTTTTTTTTTTTTTTTTTTTTGTTCAAAACTAAGAAACTTTTTTTTTTCATCTTTTCTTTTTTATTTATTATTTTTTTTTTTTTTTGTTTTTTTCTTATTCTCATTGTTTTTCATTTAAAGATTGGAGCTAATGAACACAACAACTTTAAATATATTGGTAATTATTTTGTTTTCTCTTTAATTCTTTTACCAGCTCTCTTTCGCTTTTCAACCAAATATTTTTCCAAACAAAGAATAAAATATTTATTCAAAAATCACGACTCAAGCTTTTTTTAAATAACACTTCTTCAAAAGAAAAAAAAAAAGGATCTTTTTTGAATACACCTTTTATTTTTTGTGGCAACCCCCCAAAGAATTAAAAATTAATTTTTTTTCTTCGCTGTCTAAACAATCAACATTTTGCTTTTAATTTTTTTTATTTTTAATTTTTTTTTTTTTTTTCAATTAATTTCTCTTTGAATAATAAACTGTAAAACAGACTCAAGTGATCATAGCAAAGGAGTGTATATTCTCCATGATGGTGGTGTTTATGGAAAACAAACAAGACTTTTTATTAAATGTAACAAAGATTATCCAGATGGAAATATTACCAATGTTGTTCAATATAAAGATGGAGTGACACAATATAATATCACACTAGAAGCCTCTGACGCCTGTTTTAGCGATGACAAAAAAGACACCGGATCTAAAGGATTATCAGGTGGTGCTATATTTCTTATTATGTAAACAATTTTCCTTTTTTTTTTTTTTTTTTTCTTCTAATACTTTACTAGTAATTCAAACAAACCAATTTTTTGGCAAATTACAAAATTCAGATAAATTGGAGTTCAATTTCCATTTTTTTTTTTTTTTACACAATAATTAGCCTCTATTTCCAAAAGTTTCATTTAAAAGACTATTTCAAATATTAGCTACTTTTTTAGAGTTTCTATGTCTGTCTACCAAACAAATTCTTTTTTCAATCTTTGTTCAAAGTAGAGTTTAAAAATTTGAAATAGCCTTTTAAATGGGGAAATGAAATAAAATTTTCTAGAAAGCTAAAATCAAGTTTAAAACAGTTACAATGACTAAGCCTAGAGCTTCTAACTGTGTTTATTCACACTTTAAATTAGAAGTTACGAATTTAGTCACTTGAAAATTCTTTTTGTAGTAGATAAAGGACTTTTTTTTTTCGCATTACATCCTTAACAATAAAATGGTTCCGAATGAAATATAAATTTGAGAAAATTTGTTTGAATTCGTCAGTACAGTTAAAAATATGGATAAATTTACAACAAATTAGAGCTTTTTTTTCAAATAAAAAAAGAAATTTATTTTCAAAAAGTAAAAAACTCAAATTATTTAAAATGTACTCAGAAAAATGATGAACACCCTAAATAGAGCAGTTTAATACTGAATTATTATTATTAAATTAACTTTTTGGGTTTTCGCTTTTTGAAAATGGCTTCAAAAAATATTTAATAAACCCATTTAGCAAAAGAAAGCAATCGCTTAATATATATATATATATCCAATCACACGATTTAAGGAAATTGGTTTTACTAAATGGTGTGGAAAAATTGCAATTAATTTCCTTTTTTAATAGATCTTTATTTATCAAAATGACAAAACGAAACAATCAATTGCTTCATTTTTCTTTTTAATTTTCCTGAATTAACCAAAAATTAAATTTTTTTTTTGTTTTTTAATTTTAATTTATATTTTTTTTGTGCTAAATTATCTAATTATTTAATTACAATCTAATAGTTTCTTCTCTGGTGTAGGTGCTTACTTTATTTTTGGAATGTTAATTAATAAAGTCGCTAGAAAAAAAGAAGGTTCAGAAATTATTCCAAATTCATCATTCTGGAAATCATGGCCTGGTCTTATGGCTGATGGTGCTAGGTTACTGATGTGTAAAAAATCTTCTAAGAATTCATATGAGTCGTTTTAAACCTTATTATATTATATTTTATTCTTTCAATCTGTTGTCTTCATTTTTTCTTTACTTTTTTTTTTTTTTTTTAATATTTGATATATTTTCTATATTACCTTGTTATGCCCTACATTTTTATTAACACGAAAAAATTACTAAAATTAGAGTATTAAAATAATTAAGAACTCTGCTTGTTTTTAGAATTATAACTATTATTTTAATTTAATAATTTTTAATGTTCGCAATTTTTTTTTAAATCGTTTTTAAGAAACAAAATGATATCAAGAACGAAAATTCTAATACATATTTTAAAAATAAATTAATAATTAAAAAAAAATTTTTTCTTTTTCTTTAATTTTTATTTCTTTTTTTTTAGTTTTTTTTTCTTTTATTTATTTCTTAGAATGCCAAATTGGTGATACAGATAAGGTTACAATTGAATTGTAGAGTAATTTTGTTATATTATCAAGATCTTAAATTATTTGAGATCTTGAATTGATTGTAAAAATTTTAAAATGAGATAAAATAAGGTATTTCCAAAGAAAAACAGCATTTTTTTAATTTTTACATTTCAGAAAGTAGCCATCTATGTTAGTAGATATATTAGTAGATAGACATATTTCAATCAAGTGAATTATTAATAATGATTGAATCAATAGAAGTTTTGATCATCGCATATATCATCATGATATTGACAATCAATACAAGATAATAATAAAAAAACCGCTATTAATTCTACTATACGAAAAAAAACATAAAAAAACAATATTCCACATTATCGGGATAAATTAATAATCACAAAAAAACGAAAAATTATTTTTTTGAAATCATTTAAAAAAAAAATCTCTAGACTTTTAAAATCCTTGGGAATTTAACAGTTTTTGTTCCTCTTTAAAAATACCAGAAATGATTTGCAATAGTTACGAATTGTAATCAAGTGTTTGAAAGTTTTGAAAGATAAAAAACTTTTATAAACTGTTGGGCTGTTATAGTGGAAACAAAAATTTTTTTCTTTTCATTTTTTTTTGTTTTTCAAAATAAAAAATCTCAAACACCTTTTTATGATCAAAATAATAATAGCCCGTTTGAATAATATATTTGCTTAAAAAATAGATGTGTTTTTTTAAAATGTGGTTAGGGCCCCTTCACGAGTCAAATAACCAAAAAAAAAAATAAAAATAAAAATAAAGAGTAAATTATTCTAAGTATTGGTAATCGGTTAAACAAACCCCTCGGGCTTCTAGTTGTTTTTTCGGTTCAATGCCATGATATGGGAATAATGCGAAGAAAAAAATTGGATAAAAAATCTTAATACATAGTGATCATCTCGAAAGGATGTTGTGAAAGCTGTTGAAAAGATAAGCAACCCCTTTTCGTTTTCTGAGAATATTGAAAATTTTTTCACCTTAGGGACACATTCTTCAAAGAACGGATAAAGTGTTGACTTTTTTGGGGCCTTTTTATGAAATAAAATTTAAAAAACCATGTTTGATCGAAAAAATATTTATTTATATTTAGTTGTGTTTTTTTTGTATAAAGGTATGGTAGGTTTGTCAACCAAAAAAAAAATAAAAATAAAATAAAATTCTTTGATCTGATACTTGATTGGATCAAGTATCTTTTTAGTTGTTTTTTCAAAAGAATAACTTTTTTTCACCTAAATCTGTTTTTTGATCAAAAAAAAAAAAAATATTTTATAAAAATATTTCTCGAATAGCCCAAAAATCCCATCTATTCTTTTATCACCATTGATTTTTAATCGCGATATTTTGGCATTTATTACGATTTTTTGGCAATTGTCACAATTTTTTAGAGAATATCGTGATTTTTGATATTATCACAATAATAGTTATTCTCACTATTTTCCAGAATGTTGCCATTTTTTGAAAATAATCCTGATTTTTGTAACTTTAGCATGGTTTAAGTGTAGATATCATCAAAACCTCGAATATCTGATGTGTATCTCCTTAGTATATTCATCGAATCAATATATCACCAGTCGCGTGTTTGTTATGTTTGGTGGTTTATTTAATTGTTTTTTAAGGTTTTAATAGATATTAGAAGAAAAATTCTATTTGGGGTATACTAAATTAATGATATTTTGTAACATTTTTTTTTTTTTTCATAGTTTGTAATTGGAATTTTATATTTTGATTTTTAGAAAATAAATTGATTTTTTATATTTAATAAAAATATATAACCAATAATCTTGAGTGTGTATAATTCTAATTCTTTCTTATATGTTCTTATAAATTTAATTTATCAAAATTATTGATATTTGGAAATTTATGGGATTACTTTGTTAAAATTGAAAGTAGTATAATTTTATTATTATTTTTTTTTTATAATTAGAAAGATGAGTGGTTTTTTCCACTAAAATAATAATTGATTTGGAAGTGATCATATGTTTAAATTAGAATAAAATATTTCATAGGTTTTACAGCAGATTTAATTAACATATATTGTGAATATTTCAAAATTTTTCTAATAAAAAAAAAGACATTGTGAGTTTTTTTTTGAGGAAAAAATACCCTGCTTATCTTAATAAAGGGGGGGCAATATTATAATGGTACAAATAAGTTTTGGAATCAAAATATGCTAAGTGGTTTTTAATATATAACAGAATTTTTGTGGATATTAAATCTCTTCAGAAGACAGTTTTTATTGTCAAAAGGGAAAATGAAAATAAACATAAATTTTTGCCTGAAAAATATTAAGTAAAAAATGATAATATAATTTTCAAATTATTAATGTATTATCTATTAATATAAAAAAAATGATATTTTATTAAGAATAGGTATTTAGGAAATAAAAATGTACAATATTTAAATATTAGTTTGGGTGTTATTGAAGATATTTTAAATGCATTTATCATACACTTGTTGAAATACTTTATAATTCGTATATTTTATAGTTTATTGAAAATGAAGTTAAAATTTTTTTTTCCTCTTAAAAGTTATAATATTATTAATTTTAAATGGAATTTGTATAATTTTAGTTTGTGTTGGAAAGTTGGGGCAGGGTGGATGCCTATGTGTACAAACAATTTTTAATAAAAAAAATGCAATGAGGCAATGACAAAAACAATTTTTTAAGTGTAAAAATCCAGTTTTAAGGTTTATATTACAGTCAGTTCCACTTTTAAGGCACAAACATTCAATGAAATTTAAGGCACAATAATAATCTCAAATTAAGGCACAAAATTCAGATTCTAGTAAAATAAATTGTAAAAAAAAATATTACAAATTTTGTGCCTTAATTTGAGATTTTTTTGAGCCTTAAATTTCGTTCAAAGTTTGTGCCTTAAAAGTGGAACTGACTGTATATTTGAATTTTTTTCGGGGGTAAATATTAAAAAAAAAAAAAAAAAAAGTTTGAAAATGAAGAAATAATAACCAATTTGAACCTTGAAAATGTATCATATAACATAGATATCCAAAATTTGGTGATTATATATATATGGGATACCATATTAATACAGTAATATCTTATAGTATGTATAAATTAATCAGTGTGTTTAATATTGTTTAATAAATGGGTTTTTGGGAAATGGGTTTAATAAAGATGTTTTAAAAATAAATTTAATCCTCCTTTTGAAATATGGTTTTTTTATACATTTGGTGTTGATTTGTTTTTGGACAAGTCGGGATAAAGCCCATATTTTCAATTTTTTACAGTATCTTTGTTTTTTAGTTCTAATTTGTAAAAAGTATAATTTGTCTTATTTTTCGGAATTTTGATAACTATTGTTTTGTTAATTATACATTTTTTTATTTTTTATGAGGTTTTCTATTAAACATTTTGTGATTATGTACCTACTCTTTTTTTTTTTTTTTTTTTTTTTTTTTTTTGGGGGGGGGGTGTTCCAAAAGAACATTGGTTTTATATATTTAATGGTATATATGAGTTTAAATCGGTTTTTAAATAAAGTTCTTTTCTAGTTGAAGTTAATTTTAAATTAGGAATGAAATTTGTTCAAAATTTTTCTAAATTTTCTCACAATTAATTTGAGATTTTTTATTTTTTTGAAAACAAATAGACATTATCTCAAACCATAACTCTATTTTTTGGGGAAAACTTGCAATTTGGTCCGTAATTTATAGAATTTCTTTTTAAAATATTAGAACTTGAGAAAATCAATACCATTGATAATTAAGGTTCATTGGAAGTTTCTTTGATCAGTTTAATATATAGGTCTTCTATTAGAAAAAAAGATAATTTTTATTTGAATACATGGATTTCACTTTTCTGCACTGGCTATTTTGACAACATCAAAACAGGTTTTTAAAGAAATTATCAAATATCAAAAAAATAAATCTGTCAAAGAATTTGATAAAATATTTCAATATAAATCGATAAAAAATCAAACTAGTGAATTTTATATAAATTATTACAAATTTCTCAGGACAATCCAAAAAATATTTTTTAATTGGATTGATGATATTTCTCAGAAAAATATCAAATTTATTAAAAAAGGAAATTTATTGTTCGTTCATAAATCAGGGGACGAGGGGATACTGCTGAATTATCGACCAATTCCAATTAATCAAACTCTTCCAAGATTTTTTCTAAAATTATTACAGACATTTTCACTTTTAAGGAACAAACTTTCATCAAAATTTAAGGTACAAAAAAATCTCAAATTAAGGCACAAATTTTGGAACTTTTTTTTTTTACAATTTATTTTTGCTAGAATTTGAATTTTGTGCCTTAATTTGAGATTTTTTTTGTGCCTTAAATTTCGTTGAAAGTTTGTGCCTTAAAAGTGAAAGTGACTATATATGCTGGAATCCAATATTCTTGGGATTTAGTTTCAAAAAATCAGTTTGGTTTTAAGAAGAAATTAGATACAATAATTGCAGTTTTAAATTTATTAAATGAATATCAAAAGTTAAAAAATGAATTCAAAAATGGAGATATTTATATTGTTACAATAGATATTCAAAAATGTTTTGACTCTATACATCATTCATTGATTTATTATTCAATTAAAAAATTTATTAAAAATGAAATTATTGTAAAATATCTACTTGCATATTATTCAAAAGAAGGAATTGGTGTTTATCAAGGGGATCCATTAATTCCTTTATTATTTGGATTTATTACTCATTTTCTCTTAGAAAAAATTAAAATATTAGCAATAAATATTCAGATGTTTGTAGATGATCTAATTTTGCTTATAAAAGGATCATCGATAGAAATAAATTTTCAACTAGAAAAAATCATTAAAATTATAAAAGATTTCGGAATGAATCCAAATAGTGATAAAACTAAAAAAAAACTATAATTCCAAAGAAAATTTTATATCTTGGTATTTTTTGATAAAAAACTCATTTAAAGTTTAACCTTGAGAAAGTTAAGACCAATTTCAAAAAGTTAATCAATATCTTAAAACAAAAAAAAATTTCTAATGGATTAAAAATTCAGTTTTTTAAAGCTGTGTTACATAGTCAACTATTATATGGATTAGAAATATTTGATTTAACAAAAACATATTTTAAAGATATTGATACTTGGATTAATAAAAAAATTACAAACTTTTTATTAATTAACCCACACTCTCCTAAGCTTATTTATAAAACTGAAGTAAAAATTGATCTTGTTAGAATAAAAATATATAAAAGAAGATTTAAATTAATATAAAAATTAAAAAACCTTGGTTTTGATGAATTAATTAATTATCTACCTTTTAGAGAAAAAGAATTTGAAAATATTAACTGGCAATCAAATAACTTAAAAGAATTAGAAATTGAATTGGATAAATCCAGAATTAATCAATTAGAAAATAGCCCAAGCTGGAAAGTCCAATAATATTTAAAAATTATCCAAATAAATAACACAATAAACAAACAACAAAGATATTTAAAATGGAGGGGTTCAACTTCAATTTAAAAACTCGGAAATTTTACAAATTATTTAAATATATGCTCTTATGTTATGAATAAAAATAAATCAAAATATTGTGATATGTAAAAAAATAAATAATTTAGATATCATTGAAGATTTGGACCATTTTCTATGGAATTGCTCAGCCTATGAAAATAATCGTAAAATCTGGATATCTGAATTAAAAAAAATTAATATATCTAATATATTAAAAAATAATAATATTGAAAATATTATTATAAAAAAAGATTCATCATGTTTATTAGCCTTAGTGGATAATAAACTTATCTTTGAGTCTTTAATAAGATTCCTAAATAAAAATTTAGGAATTCGGGCACACAAAAGGGGCTAATAACTCCTCCCTTAAATAATAAAAAAAAAAACAAAACAGGTTTTTTTTGAAGTGAAAAATGTTGGTTATTTTATTCATTTTGATCTGAACAATTGTTTTTGTAAAGAAATTTAATCCTGATAATTTATTGGGGAGAAAGAAAGAAAAACAATACGATTTTTTTCCTGGCTCCATTATAGTTAGGATCAAAAACACAAAATATAATTTTAGAGATTCAGGGAGTGTCCATCAAGTACCCAAGTTTTTTTTTAATTTGAGAAATAAAAAGAAAAATTCTTCAATTTTTTTTTAATTTCTCAAATTAAAAAAAAATAACAACAAACAGGATGTAATTTTGTTGAACAACCCCTGCTAAACAATAAAAAAAAAAAATTAAACTGTTTTTTGTTTAAAACATTATTTGGTTTCAAGCAATCAGGCAGAAATTTTTTCTAAGAATTTTTACCATAAATCATTCATTTTTTGATAAAAAAAGTTGTTGAATTTTTTTATAAGATATTTTGATGAATATAATTTGAAAAAATAGAATATGAGCACATTTCAATGCACCCTGTTTGTTTCTTGTTGGGGCTATAGTGAATTATTTCTGATCGATTGGTACAAAGAACAACTTTCAAAGAAAATATTCTTGGAAAGAGAAAAAAAAATTATCACTTTTTGTTAATACCTTATTTCAGTCTCTTCACAAAAAACAGTTCTATCTCAAAAATTCTCAAAATTTTTATTGAATAACACTTGATAAATAGAAAATAAATCAAGAGATCCATTCCAAAAACTTTTTTAACTCATACAAAAAATATGAAACCCAAAAATTACATATAAATCATCGAATTTTGCAATCATAAAACAAGTAAATACGAACAAAATTGAATTCAAGAGTTTCAAAAAGTGTTTTTGTTGGTATAATCTTCTTTTGAGAAATAATAATAATTTTGTTGCCATATTTGAAAAATAACCATAATCTTGAATACAATACAGAGCCTCAAAGCGACAACATATTATTAACTTTTAAAATTTCGTTCTACATTTTTCTCTTAAAAGAAAATTTTAAGGAACTATTATTCATTTTGAAATTCTTTCATTTCTAAGATTCTGTCCAATTTTTGGATTTTTGGAAACTTTATCTCAATTTTATCCAAATATTTTTTTCTTCCTAAAATCTGTAAAAAAAGTAAAAACTTGTTTAATTATTATATTGATTTATCATGAAATATAAAAACTTATTAAGCCGAAATAAGTTTTATTCCAGCTTTGTAATTACTCTTGTGAATTTTCATAAAATACTTCTCAATAATTAAATATTTTTTTCTTTTTTTTTATTTTAAACAATAAATTCATTTTTTGAGATATGAGCCACGTAAATTTACTTTTCAAAGACCCCAAAAGAATCACAACAAGAATTCAAATTTTTACTGTTAATTTCTTCTCTTTTTTATTTATTACAAAAAAAAAAAAAAACAACAAAAAAAAAAAACAAACAAACAACAAAAAAAAACAAACAACAAAAAAAAACAAACAACAAAAAAAAACAAACAACAAAAAAAAAAATTTAAAAACAAAAGGGAGACTCAGAAAAATCAAGAGATATAATTGTTCCTCCACCTGAATTTGAAAATTCAAAAGAACAACCCTTTTGTGACAATTCAGTCATTACTTCTCATTATACGCTACTCAATTTCTTACCAAAGAATCTTTTTGAACAGGTTTTTACACTTTTTTCCTTTTTCTTCAAAACATTCAATTTTCCTTTCGCTTTTTCTTTTTCTTTTTTTTTTTTCTTCTTCCTTTGTTCCTTTGACTTAATGTTTCTTTTATCTCAAACAATCTTTTCAAATCTAAAATAGTTTCGAAGATTAGCAAATTTTTATTTTCTTATTATCATTATTCTTGAGTAACACCTTTTAAATTCCTTTCTTTTTCTTTTTCACTATCATTTAAAGAAAAAAATACTTTTTTTTTTTTCATAAATAATTTTTCCTTCTTTAAAAAAAACATAAGAACTAATTTTTTTGATCTCTTTTTTCGAATGATTTCCAAAATAAACAACAAAACAAAACAAAACAAAAAAAATACAAACATAATCAAAAACAAAGGTATTTTCCATTTTCGCCCCTAGTACCAACCTTTTCCCTTTTACCATTATTGTTCGTATTGGGTTTAACTGCGCTTCGTGAGGCATTTGAAGATTACCAGAGACATAAATCTGATCGAGAGATCAATAATGCAAACGCACGAGTCTTCAGAGACGGCGAGTTTAGGGATACCAAATGGATCGACATTCAAGTTGGGGACATCATCAAAATTGAAACACACGAATTTTTCCCCGCAGATATTTTCCTGCTGACAACAAGTGAGCCACAAAGCATGTGCTACATTGACACATGTAATCTCGACGGTGAAACCAATCTTAAGGTCAGGCAGGGGCTACGCGAAATAGCCGAATTTGATAGCGAATTAGCTCTTGGCGAATTATCGGCAGAAATGCACACAGAGAAGCCCAATAACAATTTGGACAACTTTGATGGTAATTTCACAGTTAAAGGCCAAGAGAAACTCTCCTTGTCAAACAATCAAATCTTGTTAAGAGGATGTGCTTTAAAAAATACCAAATGGATTATTGGAATTGTTGTCTTTACAGGGAAGGATACAAAGTTGGTGCAAAACTCAAAAGAGTCGCCATCTAAACGCTCAACAATCGAAATTCAACTTAATCCTAGATTAATCACAATCTTTGGATTTTTGGGCACAATTGGCCTGATCGGCGCCATTTTGGGTGGAATGTGGCAATCAAATTGGTCAGGTAAAGCTTGGTATATGGGCGACCAAGTTAACGATTCAAATTATCTTTCAGGCATTTGGATTGGTGTCTTTGGTTTCTTTAGTTTCTTAATTGTTTGTAATGTTATGATCCCAATTTCATTATATGTCACATTAGTAAGTTAATTTTCATTTAAATTTCTTTTTTAAGCATTTTTTTTTTTTTTTTTCATTTCTAAAAAAATTGTTTCTTGATTTCTGATAATTATTAATATTTTAAATCTCTTATTAAATATTGGTATATTAATAAACAAAATAAAAACCCATTGTTAATTCTTTAGGAATTGGTAAAATTAGCTCAATCTTATTTTTTGAATTGGGATGTTGGCATGTATCACGATGACACAGATACCCCAATGAAGGCTAGAACTTCAAATTTAACAGAAGATTTAGGATTAGTATGAATTTTTAATTTTTTATTTTTATTTGTTATTTTTTATTTTTTTTTTTTTCATTTTTCATTTTTCATTTTTCATTTTTCATTTTTTATTGTTTGTAGGTTTCAATTAATTATTTTACAAGAATAAAAATAAAATATTTCGAAAAGTATCAAAAATTATTTTAAAAAGAATAAAAAACGCTTTAAATTAAAATTTAAAAACTAATAAAAGAATATACGTAGAATTAATTTTATTCTCAAAACAAAAAAGCACTTTTTTTTGTTCTAATCCCATTTCATTTTTTTTTTAAAAAAAACGAGTATGAATTTTATTCTGATAAAAAACAATTAATAATGAACAAAGGTATATCCATTTACTTAATTATTATTGTTATGATCTTAGTTTAAAATAAATAACACATAACTTAAGTTAAAAAATTTTGTATTTTATTTTAAAGATTTTTATTGAGAATACTTGTATATTGATTAAATAATAAAATATCCAAACAAATCCCGTTTTACTCATATAATTCCCAGCCAAAAATGAAAAATTCGATTTTTTTTTAAAGAATTGACCAATAGAAGGTTAATTAGAAATAAGAGAAATAATAAACCTTAGATTAGAGTTGATATTCAGAAAAGAAATACCTTAACAAAATAAATTAAACACATTGCTTTTTTTTTTTTTTTTTTTAAATTATATTACAGTCAGTTCCACTTTTAATCAACAAACCTTGAACGTAATTTATGGCACAAAAAAATCTCAAATTAAGACACATTGTTTATAATTTTTTTTTTTTACACAAATTATTTTACTTGAATTCAAATTTTGTTCCTTAATTTTAGATTTTTTTTAACCCTAAATTTCTTTAAAAGTTTGTGTTTCAAAAGTGGAACTGACTGTAGTTCATTTTGAGAAATTTTTATTCAACAAATGAAATATTGACTAAAGCTACCAAATCTCAAAAAAAAAAATTCTGAAAAAACAAATATGAATTAAAATTTGTTCAAATCCTATTTTTAAAATAAACTATTTTCACAATATCATAATTAAAAACCAAAATCATAATAGAGATTAGTAATGTTCCAATTACTAAAAATACGTAAAATAGCATTACTTTTATAAACACTCATCAAAGTTTAATCAAAACATGTGTATATATTCAAGATAATTTTATTAAAATAATATATACACTGTAACCAATTTTGTACATAATTAATAAAAACATTGTAACTTTTTTATTTTAGAATAAGATATATAAGAATAAGTATCTTGATTGGATTTTAATTCGTTACTGTACAAACTCTAGTTATCTAAAAACTCTAGTAATTTTTGATTTTTTTAATAGAAAAAAAAATGAAAAATCAAAAAATTATTTTTATTATTTTACATAAATTATTCTTGACTTGCTAATTGAAAACTAATTGATTCTTTTTTTAATTAATCCTGTTATTTATATTTTTATATCACTAAGATTAATTTTAAGAAAATATTTTTTCAGGACATTTATTAAATAATTACAAAAATAACTTTTAAACTCAGAGAGAAGATTTTTGTTGTTTTACAAATATTAATTCTTTTCATTAACTTTTTTTTTTTTTTTGGGATTTTCAATTTCAGAAAAACAAAAAAAAACAAAAAAACAAAATATATTTTTTCAAACAAGATCTCATTAACTAATTTTCAAATGATCCTGCAACACGAAATCAAATTTGTTTAGAATCAAGAAAGAATACGATTTTTAGTATTTTTTCTATCCCAAACAAAAATTTTTTTAGATTTACCCTTTGTTTATCAAAAAAAATTTTCCCTTTAATTTTTATTGTTTTTTTTATTAATTTTTATTCCAATTTTAAAGACCTTGTGTTCAATAAAAATAATTAAATTTTATTAAATAATGCAAAAAAAATAGGTTTATTGTTTACTTTATATTTTTTTTTTTGTTTTTTTGACTTTTAAAATTTTTTTTCATAATGAAAATGTAAAAAAAAAAACTATAAAAAATCCAAAAATGACTAGAAATTAAAAACAATTATTCTTTCTTCTTATTTGATTTGGATTTTATTTAATTTTTTTTTTCTAAAATTTAAATTACAATCCCATTCATCATTTTAATCAACTTTATTTTAAAAATAAATTCATTGTTTTGAATAAACCAAATTTTCTAAAAAAATGAAAAAAAATATGTTAACAAAATTCAAAAAGAAAAAAGCAAAGTTTGAACAAAAAAAAAAAAATCCATTGTATTATGATAAACAATTAATTAAATTCAAGTTTTAGTAACATATTAAACCTTTTTCAAGATTCTAATATAATTACATTTATAAATTTATTTTTGACCCCACATTTAACAAATTGGCCATAGTATATATATCTCTATATTACTAAACAAAAACAATCAATTTATTTTTTTAAAAATTAAGAATTGGATATTAAAGACATTTCAATTATTATTTTCACTCTATATTTCTCATGCAAATACTTTCTATTTATCTATATAAACATATATATATATATATATTACAAAAATTTAACCTCAACAAAATATATAATAAAATAAAAATAGATTGATTATATTTTTTCTGATAAAACGGGAACTTTGACTTGTAATGTTATGGAATTTATGAAATGCACTGTTGGGGGAATAAGTTATGGTAATGGTATCACCGAAGTCGCCATGGCTGCTGCAAAAAGAAGAGGAATTAAGCTTAAAGGACCAAAAAAAATCAAGGGCCAACCAGCATTTCAAGACGATTCCTTTTTAAAAAATTTGGAATCACACGAAACCTCAAAACTGATTCATGAATTTAATTTAATGATGGGGATTTGTCATACAGTCATTCCTGAAAAGGATCCTGAGGAACCTGATAATTATGATAAAATTAAATACCAAGCCGCATCGCCTGATGAAGGTGCCTTAGTTGATGCTGCACGAATGTTTGGGTATACATTTTACGATCGAACACCAACATCGATCAACATTGAGATCCAAGGAGAATCGAAAGAATACGAATTATTAAATGTCCTCGAGTTCAATTCCACAAGGAAGAGAATGTCCATTATTGTGAAAACACCAGAGGGGAAAACAATGCTGTATTGCAAAGGTGCCGATAATATTATCTATGAGCGATTATTGCCCAACCAAGAATATGCGGACGCCACATTAGATCAGTTAGAGGTATTTGCAGCCGAGGGCCTCAGAACCTTGTGCTTTGCCTATAGAGAAGTCGAAGAAAAGGAATATCTCGATTGGAATCTGAAATTTAAGGAAGCAAACACCTCGATCGAAGATCGTAAAAACAAGGTAATGAATGTATGCGAGCAAATCGAAAAAAATTTATTGTTAGTTGGCGCCTCTGCCATTGAGGACAAGTTACAAGAAGGCGTGCCCGATGCAATTGAATATTTGATGAAGGGCGGCATCAAGGTCTGGGTATTAACGGGCGATAAACAGGAGACTGCCATTAACATCGGGTTTGCCTGCTCCCTATTAACCAACGATATGACTCTTGCCATCTTGGTAGGTAGCAACGAAGAGGATCTAGACAATTCCTTCAGCCAAGCCGAAGATCAATTAAAGGAAAACAAGGAAACAGGCAAGCCATTTGCCATTGTGATCAACGGCAAATCGCTGAGGTTGGCACTAAATAAGCAAAACAAAAGAAGGTTTTTCAATTTAGGTAAGGACTGTGCCGCCGTGGTTTGCTGTCGGGTAAGCCCCTTACAGAAATCAGAAGTCGTTGATCTTGTACGAGACTTTGTTGAGGGCTCTGTGACCTTAGCCATTGGCGACGGTGCTAACGACGTCTCAATGATCCAAGCCGCCCACGTTGGTATTGGCATTTCCGGCCAAGAGGGTATGCAAGCCGTCATGTCCTCTGATTATGCCATCGCCCAGTTTCGATTCCTTCGAAAGCTATTGTTAGTGCACGGGAGATGGAATTACCGGAGAGTCACAAAGCTCATTTTGTATTCCTTCTACAAAAATATGGCCTTTTCCTTTATGCAGGTCCTATTCGGCATTTATTCAAGTTGGAGCGCACAAACTTTGTTCCCGGCCTTATTAATTTCGGTCTTTAATGTCTTCTTCACTTCGTTACCAATCCTCGTCATGGGGATTTTCGATCAAGACGTTTCTGCAAAATCAGAATGGATCCACCCACAGCTATATTCCACAGATAACAGAAAGGGCGAATTTACGCTCAAAAGGTTTTGGATTTGGCTAATCGAGGGGCTCTACCATTCCTGTGTCATGTTCTATATCCCATTCTTCATCTATAGGATCACGCCTACCCGATTGGACGGCATCGACGACGGCTTTTGGGTCTTTTCCATCATCATTTACACATCTGTCGTCTTCGTTGTCAATTTGAAATTGGCCATCGAAACCACCTTTTGGACTTGGATGCATCACTTTACGATCTGGGGATCAATCGCGGTCTGGTTTTTGCTCATCTTTATTATCTCAACATTTAACTCGCTCAAGGGCATTGCCACAAAGACCTTCTCAAACCCTAATTGCTGGCTTTCATTAGTAATCGTAAACATCCTCGCCCTTGCACCAGATGTAATCTTTAAATACATACGAAGAAACTATTTCCCTCAAAATTTCCATGTTGTACAAGAGAGAGAAAGATTAGGCTTAGAATATAAAGAAAAATCCAAAGATGGATCTTCTTCCGATTCATCTTCCTCCTCCACTTCATCTTCCGATTCGTCCGAAGTTGAATTAAACAATCTCAATAAAAAATCGGGCTCAGATCAAGAAACAGTTAGCAAGGTTAATACAAAGCCCTCGACCGTTATGGTTAACGGTAAAAGATCGAAAAGAAGAGGTTTCGCCTTTTCACCTGATAACGGCGGTTCAGCTAGAATTACAGACCCAGAAAGAGCCACAAGCCAATTTAGAGAAAACGCACTAAAATTATTAGGCAATAAAATGAGTCTTTTGAAAAATTTGAAAAATTTGAAAAAAGATGAATTAGCAAAAGATTCAGATTCTTCAGATTCTTCAGATAGTTCAGAAAAATCTGAAAAATCTAAAAAATCTTCAAGCACAAGTTCAAGTTCAGATACAGGATCTTCAATGTCTTCAAGTGATTAAATTTAATTATTTATTTTTAATTTATTAATATTTATAATTTTTTTTTTTTTTTATTTTTGATTTTTCATCAAAATAATATTTTAATATATTAGATTTAAAATAATTTTGTTTTATTTTATGTCTTTATTTATTTATTTTTTTTTATTTTTATTTCTATTATATTTACTTTTGAGTAAATTAGAAAAGAAAACAATATTATTTCCAATTTTCAAAAAGAATAAAATTATTTCTAACTGTTAGTTTTCGTTTTTTATTATTTATTTTTTGCAAATTTTGCTTGAAAAGTTTTGTTTTTAATGCACTATGTCCACATTAGATTTGTCTAAATTGAAAGTATGTTGTTAATTGAAGGAAAATTAACTTTTACCACATGATTCAAATAGATTCTAAAAAATTTGTTATGTAAAATAAAACGATTTGTTGATCGAGTCAATTAAAACAAAATGATATGCTTTAGCAGTTTAAAACCCAAGAATTGACGAGAATAAAAAATTTACATTTCGAGACAATTTTAATGATCAAAATATCAATATTAACACTTGAAAGTTGAAAAATATCTTTCTTAACTTGTATTGAAATTTAGTTTATTAAGCTAAAAATGTAATTTTTTTAAGCTAGGGGATTTTTGTAAAATGTATGTATTTGCAGATAAGTTTTTTTTTTTTTACAATCAGCTTGAAAATGATAAATATTGTTTGAAAAAAGAGAGAAAATTCATTTAACATGAATTATTTTTAGTCTTGATTTAAAACGACTGATATTGGTGAAGCAAATGTATATTATTTTTAATTTCCTATTCACTTTCTCAAAAAAGAAATGGACTTGGTGGGAACCAAACTTAGAATATATGTTTTAGAGTTAAATTACCACACTGTATAAAGTATACAAAAATCGAAAATCTACAAATATTCCCATCAGAATTAAAAATTACCGAATTAACGAATAAATTATTTTGGCAGTTTAAAAATACACTGAAAATACAGTCAAGTTCATATAAAGCAAACAAAAATGATCATTTTTTTTTGTTTTCTGTTAATAATTATAAGTGTAATTTTAAAATTAAAAAAATTGAAAAAATAGTTACTTTTGGAAGCATTAACGTTGATTTATTAAATACCGAATATTACTATTTTGTAGTTTTTATTTTTAAAGAGACTAAGGAATTGTTTAAAAAAATTTAAAAAATATAATTTTGGGGTCATTAGTAAAAAATACAATAATTTATCGTTCAATAATATTTAAAATAATTTTTTAAAAACATTTTAAATATAAAACATGTATAAAATTTTCATACAATTACAAGGGAAATAATTATATAATAATATATTATATCATTAATCCCTTTGAATTTAATAGCTCTAAATGAATTATTGAACAATTATTTTTCAAACCACATCACTACAAAGCAAAAAAAGAAATAGATTTATCTTGTTAAAACTAAATTCTATTATCAAAATAAAGTAAAATTAATTTTAGTTTTAAGTAGGAAAAATAATCACATTTTCAGAAAAGATATGATTTAGTTGATATTTTAACCAAATATATTTCAACACCATTCTTTTTAAATAACAATATCGATTAATAAATAAAATCACATATTATTTATTGAGATAGAATTTGAACTTATTACTAACTTCAATATTTTTTTTTAGAGAAAATTTTTTTATAATTTTAGGTTTTATAATATTTCTTTACTCCTTTTATTCTTTCAAATTGAAAATTAATTAAAAGGATAAAAAAATTTTCATTTTTTTTTTTGGAATAATATATTAAGTAACAAATAGAATAAGTAATATGATAAAATTCACAGGTAAAATAAGAAAGGACTATTTTATTTGAAAAACAAATTCAACTATCAAAAATCTACCAGAAAATATTTTTTTTTCAATACAAAAACCACTCATGAAATAATTAAGAGTTAATTATCAACCTTTAAAAAGTATAAAATTTCTTCCCATTAAGCATTTTTATCAAAATAAAACAGATATTTTTTCAAAAATTTTATATATTTTTCTAAATTTTTGAATAAATGCTACATATCTTTTATAAAAAAAAGTATTTCTTGTGTTGCATTTTTGTTTTTTTTTTAATAAATAGAATTATCAGCTTTTTTGCCTATTATTAATATTTTTCAATATAAAAATCCAAAAATTACATCTGTGAATATTTATACAATTGTCATAAAAACCAAAAATTAATCAAAAATAAGATAATTGTGTATTTTTTAATATTCTTAATTAATTTAGAAGTCAATTATTTTTCTACCAGAGCTTCCAAAAAAAATTATAAATATCAATTATTTTTTATAATTTATCTTTGAGAGAAAAAATAAGAAATAAGTAGAATAATACATAAAAAATTATAGTTGATATGCATATGAAGTTAATCTAATTAATGAATATATTTTTGAAAAAATTGAAAAACTCAAAATTATTCCAGCAAATCATTGAGAAAAACAAGAAGGTTCATTTTTAACATCCATTAAAGATCAAAGATACACATACAGAAATCAATATGATTTTTTTTTATCTTCATTTCCACTAATTTCAATAACACTTGAATAGAACATTTTTATCAAGTGACTATTGGTCTTATACTAAAAAAAAATTTGCAAATGAATTAATTTTCTAAAAAAAAAATATAAAAAAAAAAATGAGATAAACTTTAAAAAAATGTTTTTAAATTTGAAATTTTATAAAAAATATAATTTTTTCGATAAAATTTGTTTCAGTCAAAAGACCTTAACATTTTTTTCAAATAGAAATTATTTTTAATAAATGAATTAAAAGGTTGAATGAGAAATGTGTAGTATAATAAACATCAAAAAATATTTGATTTCTGCATGAAATACAACTAAAAAACCAATATATTTTCTTAAAAAATACAAAAACCCAAATTCTTCGGTTAAAAATATTGAGAAAAAATTTAACAACAATACTCAAATTGATCTCCTATTTAAGATCAAATAAAATTTCAATAGAAATAAATATAATTTCTCTACAATCATTTCAACTTTATTTCAATAACCTTAGTATAACATATTTTTAGTAAGTTTACAACGATCTTGCAATAAAAAAAAAAATTGTAAATGAATTTGGTGTTAAGAAAAAAACTATTAAAAAATAAGTAAAAATAGTGAAAAAATGTGAAAAAATGATTTAAATTTTGGAATTTCCAAAATCTTTTTTTTCTTCAAAAATATATAAAAATCCTTTAAATACATATAATCAACTAACAATAACTGTACCACTTTGACTGGAAAATGGTTTAGCATTGATTCAAAAATTTTAAATATATGCATTCAACCCCCTTAAAATTACTCTAATTTAACTGGAAAATGGTTTATGATATTTGCGGAATAAAATTTATTTTTTTAATAAGAAAAAAGAAATTGAATATCTGGTAACACATAAAAGTTATTAACAAAAAAAAAAAAAAAAATTAAGTTAATGATTTTTGGTAGATATATAAAAATGAATTTTTTATAAATAAGGAATTAAAAATTTTTTATTGTAAGTGATCATTTCTTTGTGAGTAAGACCTCTTGAATTGAAATTTGTTAGATTGAAAACTTATTGTAATAAGAATAAGATAAATTCGTTATTATGTAGTTCCTAAGGTGTTTTCAAATTTAAAATTTAGAGTTTTTTTTGATTTCCTAAAAGAAAATTTTTTAATTTGGTTTACTTAGATTTTCGATTCATATTATCAATCTTGAATAATTTGTGAAGCAAATTGTGGAAAGATATTTCTAAAAAATTTTTTCAATAAATATTTTTGATCATCAAAATAAATATTTAAAAAAATTGTTTTCATATTTGGAATCAAAAAATTTATTGCCAAATAAAAAAAAATGATAAAAATAAAAATTTTAAAAAAAGTAATTCGAAAAAAAATATTTCACACCCAAAAATAAATCTATAGAATCAATTAAAATAATTTATATAATTAGAAGTGCAAATTCAAAAAAATTACACACTTATTTGGTTTGTTACCAACAAATTTTTAAAAAATAAATTAATTTTTCACCAGTAAACTAAAGTTTAAAAAAAGACTGATTCCATAAAATAGAAAAGTATAAGTTATATTGTTAAAACTTATTGTGTTCATTCTCCGCAAACTTAATAATTTTCAAAAAAAATGAACTTGGTTCAAAAAAAAAAATAATTTGGGAAAAGGAGGAATATATAAATATTAAATATATTTAAACTTTTTTTGTAAATCTTTAAACGATAAAAAGTAAAGAAAAATCCAATATTCAAATTTGAAATGATCTATTAATCTTCTCCAAAGGCTAATTTACAAAAAGGATGTTTTAAGGCCTCTTCGGCTGTTATTCTTTTTCTGTAATCCACCTCTAGCAATCGTTCTAACAGGTCAAACGCTGAATTGGGAATATTCATTTCATTAAAATTCAGATTATTTGTTTTACATAATTTTTTTAAAGGGACACCTTTTTGCTCCTTATCGTAATATAAATTCCGATCAAGCATTTTGCCAATTTTTTCAATCCTTTTTGTTCCAAAGAGGGCAATTAATTCAGCCAAGGCAGTTAAATCGTCATCTGGGTGAAAAAAGGGATATCTTCCAGATAAAAACGATAATAGCATAACCCCTGCAGACCAAATATCAATTGATGTTGTTTGCTTTGTAGATTTGAAAAGAATTTCTGGTGAGCGGAATCCTCGAGTTCCCGCTCTTGGCGCACGGAGTGGTAATCTTCGATCTCTTCTTTTATCTCTGGAATTTGAACCCTGATTATTTTCTCTTTCCTGCTGTATTGTTTTTTTCATCTTTTTGATTTGTTCCTTTTGTGTTTTTTCAATTAATTCAATATCAGAGACATATTGCGCAAGTCCAAAATCGATGAGCATCCCCTTGCCAGTTTCAACACAATATAAAAAATTACCTACATTTAGGGATTAATCCGAAAAACATTACAATATTATTTTTTTTTATTTTTATTATTTTATTAAAAAGAATTGTTTAATAAATTAGCATTAATTATAAATTAAAAGGGTTTAAAAAAGGATTGCAATTAAGAAAGTGGTTCAAATAAATAAGAAAGTTAAATATTAAATAGATATAGATAAATGAAATAAGAAGCATTTGAAATTATTTTTGAAAATTTACTATTGTATTATTTAATAAAAATAATAAATAATACGATATTTAACAAATTAATTAATTTTCTATTAAATGAGATTTTCTGTAAAAATTATATACATTGGCTCTTTTCAAAATAACTTGACATACATATAATTTTTAATAAAAAAAAGGTTTTTAACGAATAAAGTCAAATTACAATAAAATACATTAAAACAATAAATCGTTTTTTATTTTTTTTTTTTTATTTTCCAAAATTTGAGATTAAAATTAAAATTCAATTTTTTATTATTTCGATGGAATCAAAAAACAAAAAGAAAAAAGAAAAATTAAAAAATTATTTCAATTCTACTTGTTGTTGTTGTTGTTGAAAAAGGACGAAACAATTAAGAAATAGATCTGAAATAATTATGATAGATTTTCATCATGGTTATTTTGATTTAAAAGAAAATATTGCAAAATTGTGGATGGAAGAACTATTATGTGATAAACGCAAATTTACGCCATCTTTTTTTTTTAATGTTTTTAAATCAGAAATATATAATGAAACTGTTGAAATGGAAAATAAATTCTTATACGTTCTTGAACGTAATTTTTTATTAATCTTTTGATTTTATTTTTTTTTACATGATTCATTCCAATTTTCTCAATTTTTATTAGAGCTACTTTATTGAACTAGAAAATGAGAAGTTAAAATTTAAAAATACCTTTTTCAATAATGAAAAAAAAAAAAAAAAAAAAAAGATTTGTAATCCAGGAATTGGTACTGATTACAACCCCTTACCAAAATATACATTAACATTAGGCAAAGTGGGTTGGTTTTAGAAAAGTCCAAAAATATAAAATGAATATCTAATTTCTAGTTTTATTTTCTTGAAGAAAAAAAATTTTTTAAATAGTTTATTTCAAGTCTGGAAATCTTGGTCTGGTTTATTAATCGTTAAGAGTTGTAACCTTGAGAAAATCCCCAAGATGACAATTCATTTTGAAACTACCCATTCGGAGATTTTTGGCAAAAATAATTTTTTTCCTCCATATGATCATTTTGTTTTAGGGATTATTATTTATATTTTGAAAATTGGTTTCTGAACACACCTTTTTATAAAATCAATTATTTCGATAACCCTTTCAAAATATATAACATTTTAATTGATCATCAAAGCTCTTATGGTTCGAAAACTTAGGGTAATAAAGTAAAAATGAAAATAAAAAAAAGAAAATAAAAAAGTCCTAAAATAGTAAAAAAATATACAAATTCGGGTACATAGTGCCCCACTTTTCGGAGTCGTGTCTAGGTTTTTTTTTAATTCAAAAGAATTAAGCAAAATCAAAGATTTTACTACATTCTATGAAATTAAAAAAAACTTAACGACAGTGGAATACCAATTTATTAATCACAGTTTGTGGAATCTTATTTTTTACTTCAATAATCTTTCTATCGGGTTTTTACTCCTCCTGTTTCAGGAGAAGTGTCGTCAAGTGCCTAGGTTTTCCAGAATTCAAAAGAATAGAGAAAAATCTATATGATTTTACTCGATTCTTTTAAATTTTGGAAAACCTAACGGCGGTTTTCTTGAGGTTTTCTGTTTTATTTATAAAATCTATCGATTTTCGTTAGGTTTTTTTTACTTTAGAAATAAACCCAAAATTTTAATAAATTTTCGGTTTATTTCTAAAGTAAAAAAAACCTAGAACACTTAACAAATAAATAGAAAACTCAAGAAAACCTAACGAAAATCTATCGATTATCCAAATAAACAAAAAACTCAAGAAAACCTAACGGCGCTTTTTTTTAATTTAAGAAATTAAAAGAAAATTTTTGAAATTTTCTTTTTATTTCTCAAATTAAAAAAAAGCTAAAGACGATTTTCCAGAATTCGAAAGAATTTAGTAAAATCAAGGATTTTACTCAATTCTGTCAAATCCTGAAAAACCTAACGAAAGTGGATAATTTTTAATTTGGTCATGTAAATGATATAATATTTTTTTACTTTAATATTTTAATTGTTTTTCTTCTCTTTTTTATTTAGTAAATTTTCTTTGATTACTCCTTTCTCACAATAAATAAATAAATAAATATATAACATTTTATATTTATATTTGATCTCAATTCCTTATGATTGTTAAAAACATTTAAAGAATAAGAAATAATTTTTAAAAAAATGAATTTAAAAAACTTCATAAACCTTTTAATTATTGAGTTATTTGTCTATAATTCTTGTTAATTTTTTTTTAAAAATCTAAATTATATTTTTCTTATTTCTTATTGGAAATTGGTAATTGGCTCATTAAAATAATTTTTCGTTAAAGTAAAGAAAATCGATTTTTGACCCAATTTATTGCAAAATAAAATATTTGTAAATTCATTGATATATAAATTGGTACATAAAAATTGTTCTGAGAAAAAAATTTTTTAAATTCAATATATTTTTGAAAAACAAAACAAAGTACTTTCATTTTCTTTCTTACAAAAATTTGTTGGAGGAATATAGAAAAAAAAATCTTGAAAGTTTCAATAAAAGGGAATTTATATCTGAAATTTTCTGTGTTTTACTGAAATATTCCAGAGAAAATTTTCAGTGTAAAATTCTTTCGGGTATATCACTAATTTGCCTTTTAAAAACTATCATATTCTTTTAAAAACTTACCAACTTGGTTTAAATTGTTTATATTTGTACCGAAATGCAATCAATGCAGTAACTGTATTTAATTATGCTTTTGTGTGTGTTTATACACGTGTTTTATGGGGTGCCTATTTGTTAAGTTCGCCCTCTACTGATTTCTTTTTATCATCACTTTCTAATGAATAAAGATAGTTTTTACTAATATTTTGTTTTTTTTTTAAAAATATTTCATTATTTCTTGTAATGTTTTGAAAAAGTATTTGTAACTTTACAAATCGTTGTTATACGTTATTATTTACATGTTGTTTAGGTTAATTTATATGAATTATTATTTTTATATCAAAATTCCAAAAAAAAATCGGCAAAACTCAACATAACGAATTGCAATAAGAAAAAAATAAAATCTTCTCATCTAGTTTTGATGGATCTTACATAAAAAAAAATGAATTAATCTTCAATATAAAATGCCAGGATTCTAAAAATTGAATAATTAACGAAAATGATTTAGAATTTCACAAATCAAAAACACAAACAAATATTTTTGGCTCCAAATGTTCCATGAATTTTTGGTATGGGTTGTAATTATTCATTTGAAACAACTACTAAAAAAAAAAGAATCACAAGATTTGATTGAATAAAATAAAAAAAAATATATAAGTAAATTTAAAAAACTGAACCAAAAAAATTTTTAATAAAGTCCGAAAAATAGGACTATCGAAATTTGCCAGCTGTTCCAGAGATAATGTTGAAAACTTTTTTTCTCAGACTGTTTAAAAATGTGTATTGATAATTTTTACTTGTTTAAAATCAAAAATCCAAATCTAAAAATTAGATTGGCTATTAGAACTAATATTTATTAAAAATTGTCAAATTCGAAAAAAAATGACAAATCAATTTTAATTGAAAAAATGGAGTGATAAAGTGAACATTTTCAAATATTTTTTGACTTATATTTTTTATTGATCAATAAATGTATCTAAAACGGAAATTCCTCAAAATGGATTAATACCTATTGTTAAAATGCTAAAGTCAATTTCGCTTGAATAGGAGAAATCATAGCAACAAAAAAATCCAAAAAATTTAATTTTACTAAAGGTTTACAATTACATTTCAAATTTAGTAAATTGAACACTCTTAAATTTTGGTTTTATGCGTTGTTTGGAATTCTATTTTGATTCTAATAATCAGTCTAATTTTTGGACTTGGATTTTTAATTTTAAATGAAGAGAAAAATAAGTCAAAAAATATTTGAAAATGTTCACTTTATCAACCATTTAACAATTAAAATCGATTTGACAATTTTTTTTTATGAATAGTCAAATAGAATTCAAAAGAGCAAATTAAACCAAATTTTAAACATGTTCAATTTCCTAAATTTGATTTCTAAATTGAACAGCAATTTCAAACAGGGTGAGGGCGAGTTATTTTTTAATTGAATTTTAAATTTAGTAAATCTTTGTTATCACTCATTTCAATCCAAACATCTGTTAACATTGAATTTAATTTTTAACACCAAAACACAAGATTACAACAGTGACAACGTTCTTCAACATCTTTTTGCTTTTTTACTTTATTTATGTTAAATTTTTATTGAAAAAATTTAAAAATAATTCCTTTTTGTAAAGGATCTTCACTTAATAACAATAAAAGAAGACTTGAGACAGAAATCACAAAAACAACAATTAACCTTTTCAATTGAAAAGAGTTTTAACAAAGTTTAATTACTGTTAAATTCAAATTAATAAAATTTCAATTTTATCTCAAAATTTCAATAAGGGAGAGAATAATTAAATTTCTAAAATTTCCATTTTCTAATTGATTTTAACAAAGACCTTGGCATTTTTCAACTTTTCGGCTAAACAGGATTTTGGGAACTTGAAATAAAAATTTTTATTTCCTAATAGGAAAACGGAAGTAATTTTCAAATTCGAGGAAAGTTAACTCATCTGCACCGGGTTTGAAATGGCCGTAAAACTTTATAAAATTCACTTTTGATAATTTTGAATTTTGCATTTTTTGACATTTTCTGGTCCGCTTGATAAAAACTCGAAAGATACATAGTCTGATATAGTTGATAATTCAAAAATAGAAGTAAAGTAATTTTACCTGGTTTTACATCTCTGTGGACAATATTCTTTGAGTGGACGTGTGCTAAAGATCTTAAGAGAGCAACCATATATTGGGCAATTTGTTTGACATTAATTTCATGAAAAAAATCTTTAAAATCATCTGTTTGGAAATAAGTCATTATTAAAGTAATTTGATCTTCATGTCTACAACCACCAAGCAAAGCACACACAGTATCGCTTCCTCTTTTGAAAGTTAAGGATCAACAATTTAAAGATTGGGATTTTAGGATCGTGGTTTGGATAGAATAAAAAAAAAAAAACGTTGGTGGAACAATTAAAAAAATTTTATTAAATTTCGCTATCTGTTACTGATTTTTGAAATTTAAAATTACACCAATTATTAATTCGTTTTCTTCTTATGAGATACTTTTTTTTTAAAATTTGGGATCTGTTGATTTTTCAAGGAGGTTAAGTATGTTTATTTTGATTTTCTTTTTTATTTAAAATGAAAAAAAAAAAGTGTTTTTTTGAGTATTATTTGAGTGCTCCACATAATTTTTTTAAATTATGGTGGCTCTTTCTTGTTTTGCTCATCACAACAAAAGTTAATCCTCGAAAATAAAAGAAAAAAAATTTCTTTTTTTTTAGCAAACAACTTTGTGTTGTTGGCTTTTGAGTAGAGTTAGATCATATATTTAAAAAAAAGAAAACTAAAAAAAAACTGAATTATATCACAAACCGAATTTTATGTATTATTTCCATCTCTCGAAGAATTTTAGTAGGTGAAGAAGTTGGGAATATACGCTTCAGTGCAACAATTCGTCCAGTTGAAATTTCTCTTGCTCGAAAAACTCTACTAAATGTACCTTGGCCAATTCGTTCAATTTGGTCAAACTGTTTTTTGAGTTCAACAAACTTTTTGATTTTACTTTTCTTTTTTTTGCTCATTTTTTATTTATTTCCCAAAAAGTTCAAAAAATGATAAAATACTTGACATGAAAAGTTATAATTGAAAAGTTTTTGGACTCTAAAAGTAAGAAAATTACTGATATTTGAATAATAAATGCGAATATAATTTATACTTCATTTTGAATATTTTTCGATTTATAGAAAAGAGTTTTTATCCAAGTGTTGGTCTTTTTTGATTTGCTCTAACTTTTTTTTTTTTTGGTTCTTTTTTTCTTTGAAATGTTTCAAAGTGGTGACAAGAATATCAAAAAAAGGGTGAGATATCAGAGGTGAAGAATGAAAAGATGATAATCAGGTGAAATTTTTTCCATAAAAACCCCAAGCACAAGTGATTTATTTTGAAAATGAATTATGAATTCAAGTTCTTGAAATATGTAAATAAAAAGAGATTTTATGGGGTATACAGATAATGTTTGTTATTTGAGTTTTTTTTAGATCTGTATTCAACTTAGTATGATTTTTTATTTTGTTTTTAACAAATTTTTTTACAATCTGTTTCTGAAATGGGAAATTGGGTATGAAATTAGTAAAGATTCAAAGATATTGATGAACAAATGATCACATAATGTTAAAGTATTGTGAAATTTCTTTAATTTTGGTTTTATTTTACTTTCCTGGTCTACAAATTCTAGAGTTAAAAATATCTCTATACTTGCTTTTCTAGATTTTTCTTTGATAGTTAGAGTTTTCAAAGAAGTCGGTTATAATTTGTGTTTTAACATAAAAGAGAAATTGAAAATGCAGTGAAATTTTCCCCATGAAGAATTCCAATACCTTTATTAAAATTTCAAAAAGTAAGGTAACACCTTCTAATGATTGTTTTTTTTTTTTGATTTGAACTTTTTTAGAGTTACATAATCTATTTTGTTTGTTCTGGATTTTTTTTTCCAAAAATTGATCTTTTTTGTTACAAAATTGAGTTGTATTTCATTTATAAAAAATTCTCCGTTTTTTTTTATTTTATTCGTTTCTTACCTTATTTTGAATTTGCAGGCATTTCCACTTGGTATATATATTTTCATATAAAACCCACTCATTAAAAAAATTAATTTTAAAACACCATAATTTTTTTTAGTAAAATATTTTTCAATTAAGATAACTTAAATATTGTTTCTAATAAATCAAAGATACTCTAATTTTTTCCAATTGCCTTTCAGTGAAAAAATTTTTGGTTTTAATTGTAAAAATAACAACACATTTTCTAATTTTCAAATATTTTTTTTACTTTTTTTTTACGTAATTTTCAAAACAAAAACCAAGTTGAAAAATAGTTTCAATTATTAGAATTAAAATAAAAGACCAGTCATCAAATTAAATCAAAATTTAATCATGTACAATTTTACAAAATTTTGATATTAAATTATAAGCCTTGGTAAAATAATTTTTTTTTGGATTTTTTTCTGCAATGATTTTTCATATTCAGGTAAAACAAGCTTTAAGATTATAATAATAGATATTAATTTCAGTTTAAGAGAAATTTCGGTTTCATATATGTATTTGATCAGTGCAAAATAAGAAGAAAAATTTTTGAAAAAATTTCTCTTTTCACTACCATCTAAAATTAAAACCGTTTTTCAATTAAAAGTGATTTAACAATTGTTTTAAGTGATGGATTATTATTCTTTCAAAAAATATAAAATAAATAAGGAAAAAATTAAAAATTCAAAAAATTGGTTTATGAATATTTGATTATTGAATATTTCAAAAAGAATTTCATTAGGCACTTCTGAGAAATGATGAAGTTTTTTATTTTGTTTTCTTGATTAATTGTAAAAAAAAAAATATTTTTATTGATTATTTATTTTGCATAAATAAACAATAAATAAATAAAATAAATGGTTATAAATTATTTGAACTTCATTATATTCTTTGGGAATAAAGTTAAATATTATTTAGTAATTGTTTTCAACAAAAATTATATATCAGATTATAGATACATATATAATATTATCTATACATCAATCAATGAAATAATAAAAAAATCTAAGAATTAACAACAACCAGATTTTTTTTCAACCTTTGAGCTACCAACTTGAACGCTTCTTGTTTGTTGAACGTTGTCATTATTATTGGTCATTTGTCTTTTTTTGATTTCTTTGGCCATAAGGATAAATGCTTCTTCGACATTCGAAGAATTTTTTGCAGAGGTTTCAATAAATGGAATACCAAGTTGGTCAGCAAGTGATTTGGCTGTTTCGTGTTCAACGACTCTTTTTGAGACAAGATCAGATTTGTTACCAACTAAAAGTTTGTTGACATTTTCACTTGCATATCGATCAATTTCTTGGAGCCATGTTTTGACGTTATTGAAGGAATCAAGATCTGTGGTATCATAGACAACAATAATACCATGGGCTCCTCTATAGTATGAAGAAGTAATTGTTCTAAAACGTTCCTGTTTTTTTTGATAAAAAAAAAAAATAAAATAAATAAAATAATGGTACAAAAATTAAAATACAGCCAGCTGTAATAAGGGTGACGAAATTTAAAAGTTTTGAAAAGTGCTTGTGAAAATAGTTCGTTTTGATGTTTCAAATATGTTTGGAAAAATCATTTTTTTTATCAGAACTGTTTTTGAAGCAACTTTCCAAAGCTTTTATTTTTTAATCACTTTATTCTCTTGGCTTGATTGTATTCAAAAAAGAAAAATTTTTAATTTTTTGCTTGAAGAAAGCCACAAAGAAGAAAACAAAGAAAATACTTACTTGTCCTGCTGTGTCCCACTTTAGTTTTTTAAAAAATTTTGGTTTTAGTTTGTGAAGTAATTGGGCAGAAACGAAATTAAATGATAGTTTGAGAAAAAAAAAATAAATGATTAAAAATTAAAATAATTCAAAAAAATAAAGGAATAAGAAGAGGGAAAGAATTACAATTTGAAGTTTCACTGTTTTTCCATCTAAGTCAATTGTTCTGATTTTGAAATCTACACCCTATTGAGATTTAACAATAAAATATTCACAATTAAAAAGAAGAATTAAAAATTTAGTGTTTTGGGAAAACAGAACAGAACATATAATAATTTTCAAAAATAAAAAAAAAAAAAGAAAAAAAAAAAAAAAAGAAAAGATTGTGAATTTAAATCGAATGAAAAATACTTACAATTGTACTAATGTAACTTTCGGTATAAGTGTCGTCCTAAGAGATTAGAAAGTGAAAGAATAAAAAATAAAAAGAAAAGAAAAATTTTTTTGAATGTTAACCAAAAAAGAAAACTACAAAAAATTCAAAAGAAAATTTACAGCAAAACGTAACAAAAGACAGGATTTTCCAACACCACTGTCACCTAATTTTAAGAGAATTAAAAAAAAAAAATCAAAAATTCAACGAAAAGAAACAGAAAAGTTAATTGTGAGAAGTAAAGGAATAAAATAAAAAAAAAAAAACAAACCAATCAACAAAAGTTTAAAAAGATAGTCGTATTCTGGGTTCATATTAGGTTTTGTAAAAAAATATTATAAAAATTTAATTGTAAAATAAACAGAAAAAAATGAATTTTTATTGCAAAAAATGTTTTTATTGATTTTTTTTTAATTCCAACACATTATTAAAAAAAAAATTGTTCTACAAAAAGATTTGAATAAATTTGTTGTTAGCTTTGATGAGGTTTATCAAAAATTAAAGATATTAAATCTTCACCAAAATAAATTCTATTTTATTCAAAACTCTCTGCAAGTAAAAAACTGAATTGAGAAACCATATTTATCATCTTTTGTTTAGTGCTGTTCTCTGTTTGTTGAGGAAATGAGTATCTGTGATGAAGAATATTTTTAAATAAGAGTTTAAAAATGTTTGAAAAATAATTTACAAAATCTGTTGTAATTGATGATTTCCATCCTGATTACTGATACCACAAAATGCGTTATCTTGAACAGAACTTGAGTAATTTTTGAAATTGCACAAATAAGTGAGCTTCTTTACTTGTACTGTGTTACTAAAAAATATAATCTCAAGATTAAGTGTCTGAGTACAAAAGACATTTAAAGATTTCTGAGAAATATCTAATTATTTTAAACAATTACTTGTGAATTAAAGTTGTATGACAGTAACCATAATAACCATATTATTTTTTTTGTTGATGTTTTAGAACAATAAAAATTTGTCATTTAAAATAACAAGATATATTTTTGTGATCTCCTATTTCTAGAAAAGAACAACTTTGTGCTTTGTATGAACACCAACCTGAAAATGGTTATGATAAGTTTCACTTTTAAAACCCATTTTTTGAAAAACAAACCAATTACTTTCCCCCCTTTTAGGATCTAAACACCAAACCACAAGCCAATACGATCCAAAAACAACCAACCACCGGACACACCAAACACACACATCTTGGTAACAGACATAAATATGACTCAGTAACACAAACAAAAACCAAAAAACCCAAGTTGAGATCAAAAACTTTAGGATCAAAAAACACAAATGCAATACCACACAAACCAAAACAAAAACTTCAATCAAAATCAATTGGAACACTAAAAACCAAAAACAAAACTAACCGAACCATTAAGCAAAATCAAAAACAAAAGATCAAAAAAAAAACGAAAAAAAGAAATTACGAAAACAACAAAACCAAACAGGAGTTATTGGGTGAAAATTCAGTTTTTAAAAATTCGGATCTAAAAAGTTTTTAATAAAGAATAGAAAATAGGCCTAATGAAGTTTTTTAACTTTTTTTACAATCTTTTGAAAACTTTTTTGAAATATTTTTTGAAGGATTATCTAATTTTATGTTAATGAACAACAAGGAAAATTTTTTCAAAAAAAAATCTCTAAATTTTGTATTTTTGAAATACACTCATATAATAAACATTATTATACATAACAATTTTCAATGAGGTTTACAACTTTAATAGATATTAATAGGAATTGAAAAAAAAATGAAATTTTTCAGTAATATTTTTTTCATTTTTAATTGTAAAATTTTTGAATTTTTTTAATTGACTTAGTAGAGAGATATTTTTCAAGTATTTTTTTAATAGTCTAAAAGGTAACATATTTTTCAATTTGAAAATAGCACAAAATATTTCAATCAAAAGATATTGCTAAATTAAATTGAAAATCTGATTTTTTTTCTGTTCTTGGAATATTTTTTATCATTTTATTTTTTTCCATGTTTGAGTTTTTATATACGTCCCCGGTTTTTTTCTGTAAATTGATTTGACATATATTCTTTTTTCAATCTTAATGTTCAATCAAAAATTAATTCATTTCAACTTTTTCCAATAAAAAAATAACCTGAAAATAGGTGTTTTTTTCAAAAGTCGGTATTTTTGAAAAGAGGGGTATTCAGATTTTCATGAGTTTAAAAGCTATCCTTTGTTTATTACATAAAATTATGATAACTTTATAAAAATAATTTATAAAAGAAATATAACTGAAATCCTAGGTATAGTTTTGGCTAACTTTAATTTTAGGTATTTAAATTTTCCTTGTAGTGTGGTATTCGAATTATTACTGGGAAAAATTTTCAACTCATTTTCAATTGCCTTTTTTCAATAAATAGAAACCACAAACGACAATCTTTTTCTTTTGGGAACTCTATTTTATAAAAGAAAATCTGAAAAAAACAAGTGAAAATTTTTTCACATTTATGATCCTCATACCAATAATTAAATATTAGTTTTATAACTAACAACATATTAATTGAATTAAAAGAATATTTAACCAAGAGATCTTGTTAAAATTTATAATTTTATGAAATCCCAATTGATTTTCACAAACCAAATTTGAAATTATCTCGAAAAGGCTCGAAAATAAAAAATCCACTAGCTTTCACCCACTTCCCACTTCATTTTAAAATATAATAGAGTTTAGGACACGAGCATAAATATATTTGCCTATGGAACAGAAAGCAAGTGAATTAAGAGGCAAAAAAAGTGATTTTAAATTTACCTTCTTTTGTTTGAGAATTTCGAAAAGTTTTTTAATCAAAAAATGATTTTTTTAACAAAATCCCAAAAATAAAAAAAACTGACCATATTTTGACTTTTCTTTGATCAACTAAACATTGATTAATTTTTATTGGCTAATATATCGTATATCAACCCCAAGGGAATATACAACTAGGATAATACTTAAAATGGATTTATTTGATAAATAAAAGCCAGATTAAATAAAAAATGGGATTAATGGAGCAATAACTTTGTAATCTCAAATAAAGTTAATTCCATTTTCAGTTTTTTGTTGAATACAGATAATATCTACATATTAAAAAACCAAATTTTTACCCTGAATAGTAATTAAACAAACTAAATAAATGGAAAAAACTTGTTCTTTTTGAGTTTATTCTTTTTTTTTTTTTAAAGTCGAAAGTTTTTGGTTTGTTTGATTGTTTGATTTTGAAAAACTAAAAAGTTTGAATGAAAAAATTAAAATAAGAATACCGCTTTTAAAACCACTTAAATGACGATTTTTAACATACCAACGTAACCAAACAGAAAAAAAAATACGAATTTCAAAAAAATCCAAATATTAACTATTTTGTTACATCACTTTTATTGAAGGAAAAAAAAATTATAAAAAAACAACAAAAGAATGATCATTTTATACAGTAAATGAGATTTTTGATTTAGAATATTCAGCAATACAATTTTAAAAAAACATTTTAGATATGTGAAATTATATTTATTTTTTGTGTTCCAATTACAATCAGAAAAATTATATTTTTTCTCTTCTTTCAGCAATTCTTTTTTTTTTAAGAGACTAATTTAATTCCAAAATAATTTCCAAATTACAATTATTTTCGAAAAAAAATAATTTTATTGTCTAAAATAAACAGTAATTCCCCCATTTGTATACACCCAAATCACAAATAGGCAGAAAAAAAAATTCAATTTTTGAATTTTTTTCAAAGGTAATATAAATTCACATTTCAGTTGTTTAATATTAATACACTATTATGAAAACATTATTATACAAATTAATAAAAGAAATGATAAAAAAAAAAGGAATTTGATGGTTCGAAAATGATCAAACAAGCTTAACAAAAAAATCCATTTCTAAATATTTCGAAATTTTACCCACGGTTATTAAACAATCAAATAATTAGATACCATTAACCAATTGCATAGAGGTTTTGATTTACATGAAGCTAGTATTCATAAGAATTCATCCTTAGAAAATACCCACAGATCAAACAAAAAAAAGATTATTTAGCTGGAAAAAAGAAAATGATTACCAAAAAGAATAAAAAACATAATAGAAATAATTTGTAAAATCAATTTTATTTCCAAATTGAATGTAAAACGGATTATTATTAATATGGAAATTGTTTTCATCCTGCTCAAACTTTTAAAATTTAATTTAATTATGAAGAATACTCTAATATATATATATTTCTTCCTTTTATTCTCCTCTTTCAATATTCACTAGATAAAACATATATATATATATATATATAACATTTCTCTCCACGTTTTAAATTTAAAATAACCAATAAGAGCATTCTACCAACCCCCCCCGGTTTTACCTAGGAAAAGATTTTAGCAAACAATGTTAACTTTTCTTTTTTTTAAAAACTTTGATTGAGAGATAAAAAAAAGAGATAGAAAAACCAGAAAGTAAACAAAGTAATAACAATAATAAAAATAAACTAAATAAAACAAAAATTTACAAATAAAGGTTTTTTTACCTTTTAAGATTTGGATCGATTATATACAATTTCCCTTTTTAAAAATATTTATTACAGAATGGAAATAAAAGAAAAAAAATTCTCATTTAGCTTCTCAAAAAAACAAAAAACCAAAAAATCAATAATTCAAACAAACCATCAAAGTTTGTAATTTGAAAAGTACACCTGAATATAAATTATTTATGGAATGAAAAAAATTTAATTTTACAAGACTTATAAACCATTTTTTGAAATTTGAATGAAAATGTTGTTTCATTTATTTTTCAACAAATAATATTTTTCAATATTAAGTACAGTTGGTTCCAGTTCTAAGACACGATCCTTCAACAAACTTACCACCCCAAAACAATCCCAAATTAACTCAATTTATTTGGAAATTTTCTTTTCCACCAATTGTTTTATTAGAATCCAAATTTTGCTCCTTTAATTTGTAAATTTTTTATTCATTCTTTTCCATTGAAATTTTTGTATCTGGGAAGAGGAACTAACCATGATAAATATCAGTGAATTGAAAAATATGTTACTTTACAAACCAAGAATAACAACAATATTTATAATTACCCCAAGCTACCATATATAAAGTTACAGTTATTAAAGATGGGAAAATACAAAACCATTTTGATGTAGTAAAAATAAAAAGTTTTTAAATTTATATTAATGAAAATTAAAAAGAAGAAATGAAATAATCTACTGATAACCTTATAAAAAAATATTATCAGGTTTGTTATACAAATATGAGTATTTCTTGAAGAAGAAGATGTATCGAAAACTACCCCCACTAATAGAAACACCAATTTAAGTTAATAATGATTAAGGTTTATTATCACTTTTGACAACTAACGCCATACTTTAATAACTCACAATTTCATATGAATTTTTTCTGATCAAAATAGGTTGTGGAATTTAGGAATTATTATTATTTTTTGCAGTTCAGTTTGTTTCAATTCAAATCATTTTATTTTTTTTTTTTTTGGTTTCACAAACAGAATTAATTTTTTCAATACTTTAAAAAACTTTTAAGAAAATTAAAAGAGAGATCAATATCGAATTTTAGAAATATGATTTTTTCAGATCTATTTTATATAACTATAAACAAACGAAACAAATTATTTTTTCAGATCTAATATCTTGGAAAATAGAAAAAAAGAAAAAAGAGGAAGATGCAAATCCTAAACAAACATGCTATTAATTTGTAAAATTTTAAATTTTTTCATCATGAAATTTTGAAACAATCCAATTTGTTGAAAAAAAATAATTTTTTTATCCAATACTCACATACATTCAAAATCTCAGATACCACACCATCAGTGTATGTTAATATAAACAAATCGGGATAACAAACAAAAAACCTAGATTACTTCTTGTAAAATAAAACCAATTTATCAATAAACAATTGAAAAAATAAAAATCTAAACAAAAACAAAAAGAGATTAAATTCTAAACCTTTCATTATCAAATTTAAAAATGCCTCTCAAAATGACGATGAAACATCTCAATAATAAAATAAACAATTGATAACACAACATAAAAACCTCAAAACGAATGGATATTATTAAAAATAAAGAAAGAAGCACACATATATAATGGATATGGACGATAAATATTTTACAAGTTTAAATTAAATTTAATAACCTTTCAAATCTTGGAATTATAAAAAAAGTTAAATACTTTTAGATAAAAAAATTAAAATAGTTTTTTCTAGAGTTCAATAAAACTTTCAAATAAACAAGAAACACAAAAAAAATGACGATGAAATTAACAAATTATTTTTGGTTACTTTACTTCATCTTTAAATCAAAGTCGTAATTTTATTATTTTAATTTCTGAGTTATTTTAGAATTTTATTTTATAAATTAATTATCAATAAAAAAAAACATCTATTTTTAATTAATTAATTGTTTTCCCCATTGATTAGTTTTGGCCTTCATTAGGCGCTTCAAAGAATTTAGGCGTTTCGTTATATTTTGGTTCAAATGCACCTAATCGTTTAAATGCCTCTCTTAAAAATGGCATCGAAACTGCCATTATAAAAGCAAAGGAACAGTCTGATAAATCTACACCACCCAAAGTTCTATGGGAAAGCTTTGAAACGAGCTTGATTGGTTCAAATGGAAGCTTTGCAACAACAACACCATTATAACTATTTTCGTTTTTTTTTATTATTTTGTTTAAGTTTTTATTTTTGTTTATTGGATATTAAAGGATCAATTGTAAATTAATAATCAATCAAAAATAAAGAATAAAAAAAATTAGATAAAAATAATAGAATTATAAAAATATTTGAATATATATATATATATATTTGATTTTAAAGAAAATAGAGTTTTTTCCCTTCTTATTTATGAAAGAAAATTTTGACCTAACTCAAATAATAGTATTAAACATTACATTAAGCTATATTTTGGTAAATGGTGTTTAGATTTTCTCGAATTAAAATATAGTAGGTTCTCGTTGTTTCAGGAAAATTATTTATGGGCAATAATTTTGATATTTTGTATTTTGGTGGATATTTTTGAAAAAATTGCACTTTCTAATCATAAACGAGAGTTTAATGAAATTTTTTTTTTTTTAAATAAATAGAATGATAAAAAATTCCGAGAAATCCAAAAAAGATATATTAAACATTCAATTAAGGATTATAAAATCCCATATAATATTTCCATAAAATTTTGAAAATATTTTTCTCTACCAAATACTTTTCTCCCAAAAGTTAATTCCAATTCAAATATATTCTTTTAAATTTACAATAAGAGAAATTAAGAAGTGAATATAATATTTTTTTTTTAAAAAAAGATTCTAAAAAAAATCGAATAATTTGAAAATTTATTTATAATAGTAATTTCATGATTAATATTATCAAAAATTACAATTAAAAGTAAATTTAAAGAGTAAATTAATTTTTATAAACTAAACTATTTTTCAAAAATATTGATTCACTTTATAATGCTCTTGGAAGTGATTTTTCTCCCATATTCTTATCACAAAAATTTTTTCAAAATTTTGGATCAGTATCATTGTTTATAATTTTACATATTTTTGTTTTCAAATTCAAATTTTAGATTAGAAAAATTTTTGCTTTTCTTTCTTTTTTTTTCTTTCTTTTTTTTTTTTTTTTTTGACTTTTTCATTTTTTTTTTGATCACTTTTTTTTTTTTTTTTTCAAAAGAAAGTCGAAAAAAAAAAAGATCTTTGAAAATACCAATAAACATTAAGAAAATTGAGAATTTGTAATGTATTTGAAAATTCAGATAATTATTAGCAAAAAATCTTCTTGTTAATTTTTTTTCAGTAAAAGTTCAATAATAAAAAATTCATAATGCTCATTTCAAAAATTGTGATTCACTTTTTTTTAGTTTTTCATTTTATTTTTTTTTTATTTTTGAAATACCAGATTTTTATATGTTTAGAATACTTTAAAAGGTGAATTAATTACAAGATTTGATAATTAGTTGTTATTGAATACATTTGAATATATATATTTCAATTTATTATTTCAGGCAAATCACAATTTTTGAAATGAAGTTTATTTTCAAATAATTTTATCCTAGTAATAATTTGAGAAATGTTACTCTAAAATTTTTAACTTTTTTAAACAATAAAATTTTGAATCTTGGGTAGATTTATCTCTTTTTAATCACTGTAATTTGTTTTTTATTAAAAAAAAATTATAAAACAAAAATTAAAAGTAAAAAAAATTGTGTAAGTATTTTTTTAAAACAGTGTTTTTTTCATTTTGAAATCGATTATAATTTTTAGAAAAGAGTTGTGAAATCTATATTTATTTTCTTCTTTTTGTAAATTGAAGACCAATTATTAATTTAATTATAAATATTGAATAACATAAAAAATTGAATGATTGATTGATTTTATTTTAAGAGAAGTAAATTTCCTATTTTTTCTTTGAGAAATAACAAATAAAAAGTATTTTTAAATAAAAGGGAAAAAATAATTTTCCAATCCATTAAAATTAAAATTTTCAAATCATTAATTCATGTGAAATAATAACTTGTTTTTAGATAACTGCACAATAACTTTTAAATGGAAAATTAAACACCTTTAAAGTCTGCAAATTACTTTTGGATAAAGAAATATTTAATAAAATAAAAAATAAAAAGGAAATTCAAAGTATTTTGAATAACGAGCTCAAGGTAATTATTAGAAAAGATCCAAATATTATTAAACCTTTAATGTAAAATAAATTTTCGAATTTTAAGAATAAAAGGTATGTATTTTCCAATAAAGAAAAGACTAAAAAAGATTTTAGAAAATTAAAATTGATTTTTTGAAGTGTTAATTTTAAAAATGTTAATTACTAAATCAAAAAAAAAATATCGTCACCCACTTGAATTAATTTTTTTTTTTATTTTTTGAAAATATCTTTTGTTTATTTTTTATCTTTTTGAATTATTGACAAAAAATATGGAAAATTTTAATGCCAAACGATCAAACAAAACAAAAAAAGCAAGCAAAAAAAGAAAAAACCTAATCATTTAATTTATATCACAAAGACAAAATTTTATTGTTGTGCGGTATTAAGTTATCTTAATCGATAACTTAATATTTATTAAATGATGCGACTTTAATAATTTCCATTTTTTTTTTATATTTTACAACAAAGAGGCAATTTGAATCCATCAAGTTTTCAATTGTTAATACTAATTTATTAAAATTAAATATGTTTTTTTTTTTTAAACTTGATTTGAAAAATCAATAAAATTAATCGCTAATCAGTTACTCATATAATTTATTTAATTAGGCTACTTTTTAAAAGATTCAATTAAATTATAAAGCATCCTGACAAGAAACATTAAACTAAAGTATCTTTTAAAAAACAATGACTCACCTGAAATAATAAATTGAAATATATATAAGCTATTTCCAAGAAAGTCGGGCAAATTTAATTTAAAAATATATTTATGTAACCCAATCTTCAAAAAAGGATTTAAATATATAAAAACATTAACCACCATTTATAGATTCTTGATAATAATTCAATTTGTTTCTTAGTATTATATTGCATAAATAAAAGATATTAAAATTTCTGATCTCGATTTTATCTGATATTTTTTTATGGTGAAAATTGGTATTTATTATTATCTTTTTGATCGAAAATATCATTTTCATAACTTGTATAATCTCAAAAAAATTTAAAATATAATTAAAAACATATAACTGCGTTTTTGTGTTTAAAAAATTATTTGTTCCCTTTCCATATTTCCAGTTTTTTATTGAAATTGGTCGTACATTGCTTTAACCAAAAAAAGTGCTATTTTTTTTTTTATTTTTTAGGAATATTTCAACTAACATGTTTTGAATTAGATACATAAGTGGTTGGTTCAATCTGTATAAATATTAAACATAATTTGGTATAGTTAATTAATGATTACCATCACTAAATAAGATTATTTTTTATGAAATGTAAAAAAAAATGCCCCACTTTTTTGGAAATACCTTATATGTATATTCTTTATTCCAATAACAAAAACTAATTATTAAATCTTATTAATAATTCACCTTTTAATTATTCTCAACATATAAAAGCCTAATATTTTATAAATTAAAAAAAAACATAAAATAAATACAAAAAAAAGTGAATCACAATTTTTGAAAAGATCATTACGGATTTTTTATTACTGGAATTTTTTATGAAATAAGGTTAAAAACGAGATTTTTACTAATAAATTAAATTCCTTTTAAAAGACATTACACAGTCTCAATTTTCTTAATATTTATTGTCTTTTTCTGAAGATTTTTTTTTTTTCAATTTTACTTATTTAAAAATTTGAAATCAAAGTATAAAAAAAAATAAAGAAAAAGAAAAAGAAAAAGAAAAAAAATCAAAAATTTGACTTTGAAAACAAAAATATGATTAATTTTAAAAAATGATTCTGATCCAAAAATTTGAAAAAATTTTTGTGATAAGAATATCGAATTAAAACTTAACACAATCTGTTTCCAATAACATTATAGAGTGAGTCAACATTTTTGGAAAATAGTTTGTTTGAAATTTATCAGAATGAAATTTTATCACTCGGAAAGATAAAACTTGATGATTCAAATTATACATTTATGATTCCACAATTAGCACTTTTTTTTCACTTAAACCATCAAGAATTTTTAGCCACTAATCACACAACCTAGGAAGCCTTTAATTGAATTACCTTTTTTAAATCATCCAGTGTGATTTTTATACATGGAATAATAAAAAAAAGTTGTCAAATTATTTGTAATTTATCAGTATTTTCAGATTTATTCAAAAAAAATCTTTCGAGATCTTGAGGCTAGTGGCAATAAATTATTGATTTATCAAATTAAAAAAATAATAAAAAAAAAGGTGCTTATTTAATTGTCTTTTATTAGTATTTCAATAACAAATTTTGGGTTTTTTGTGATTCATTCAACACCGCCATTTCCCGCTTAATAAATGAAAGGTTTTTCGTTCAGTTTCCCAAAAATAGTCTTTCTTCACAACTCAAAGAAAAAACACAACCTCCAAATAAATCAATTAAAAACAAAAAATGTACAGATGCTTTAAAAAAGTGAGTATCAAAAATTTTAAAAAGTGTTAGCACAAACTACTTGGTTCACTCTCTGAAACACCTTGAGTAACACCCCCCTCACCTTTTTAAAATGACTGTATTAATAATTTGGCACTTAGTCATGAGGCTTTGAGATAAAATTCAATTTTTTAAAATGTGGATCCAAGAGTAGACGTATTTTAAAAAAGTGTTGCCAAAAAGTTTTCAAAAGTATTGATAAAACAGCTTATCTAATTCAATAGACCTAATTCCAGTAATATAAAGCAAAATTCAATTTTTTTGAAACAGTTAAAACAGTTGAAATAATTACAACAATACAATTTCATCCAATTTAAGAAGTTATTTCGATTTTTGAAAAACACTACAAAAAATCACATGACTATTACAAAACTTTTTCACTTTCACAAAATTTCCCCCTTTAAAAGTGTTAGAAAGTGTTTGGAAGATTTGTAAATTGTTGAAAGGTGTTTGAAAGGTTTGATAGACCCAAAGCTTTGTAAAAGTCTTGGTATTTTTTGTAGTGAATATTTGTATCATTTTGTCATTTTTTTTGTTTTTTTGTTTTCATTTCATTGTTCCAATCAGGTAATAGCTTAAATGAGATCGAAAAAAATTTTTCGAATGATTGATATTAAGATAAAAGTTGAGTTTTTTTCAAAATAGAAAAATTCAAATAAAATTAGTTGTTAGTATTTAGAATTTGATAGATCAATATTCCTAATAGAATTTTTCCATAGATTTATCATTTAATATTTTTTTTTTGTTTTGTCTCCAAAATCTTAACACGTCATTTTTTTTTGTTTTGATTATTATTTATTTTTTGTTTTGATGAGTATTGGAAATTGATAAACAATTTTTAACATTTCAATAGAGCGAATGGTTCTAATTTGGCATTTCTTCTAGAATTTATTTAATAAGATTTTTTTTTTCAAAAATTGAATTTTGGTGTGTTAAAATTTTGAATGGGAGTTTCTTGTTACGGGTTAAGTGTTTAAGCACTTGCTCTATAAAAGCAAGAATTTTGAAGTAACTAAATTCGTAACTTCGAATTCAAAGAGTGAATAAAGACATTGTTATTCGAAGAATTTTAAACTTAATTTCGTTAAAATTTTGAATTGGGGTTTATTAAAAAGTTTTTTGGTCATAGTCATTTTCAAAAAGTGTGACCAAAACAATTTTCAAAAATTCATGAAAAAAGGCTTATTGGAGTTTGTCAACTGTTTTACAGATACTTTTGAAAACTTTTTAGTCACAAACTTTTAAAACTTTATGAACAATAAAAAATTTTGGGTTTAAATAATAACCCTATTTTACCTGAAGAAATTGATCGTCTTTTCAAATTTTTTGGGAATTAGAACCCAAAGGCATCAAAGAATTTGGAAATAATAGTTTGATCTTTTTTGTTTTGGGGTTTATTAAAACAAAACGGTTAAGCTATTTATTTTTGGTCTGGTCGAATTAAGAAAAGAAAGAAAAGAAAGAAAAAAAAAAAAAAAAAAAAAAAAAAAAAAAAACTAACGAAGATCTAAAAGCACCAAAAAGTGTTAACATTAGCACACCAGTAACAAGTGTAGTCTTTAATCTAGGCCAGATCATTTTTGTGTTTAGATTCTTTAATTGCTCCTTAAGTTGCTCCATTTTTTTGTTGTGTGTTTTTTCTTGGCCAGGGACAATTCTTGTGTTTTTAAGCTTACGAACTTTTCATCAAGCAAAGAAAAAATTTAAAAAAAAAAAAAGCAAAAAACAAAATCAAACGTGTTATCAAAAAAACAAAAAAGGAATAAAAAGAGATGAAAGAAATGATTAGTCAAGATTGTTTATATAGAATTTGAATTGTTTCAGGAAATAACATACTTGCAAGACTTAAGGTTTCAACCCTTTCTTTATATGATTTATAACCCGAGGTTCGATAGACAAAAATGTATGTGAAAAGTTGTGTTAAAAATGCACTTGTAGCAGCAGACACAAAGATTAAAAAAACATTCCAATATTCTAACATGCTATAAAATTGACTGGTGAGAATAAAAAAAAAATGAAAAATTACAAAAAAAAAGGTTTATGATTGGAAAATCATATAAAAAATCTTATGACTATTACAAAACTTTTTAACTTTTATAAAATTTTCCCTTTTAAAAATGTTAGAGTGTGTTTGGAAGATTTTTAAATTGTTGAAGAGTGTTGGAAAGATTGAAATTATCTTAAGTTTTGTAAAGGACTTGAAATTTATTTGTACTGATTTTTGAAAGATTGAGTAAAGACATTCGATTTTTGATTAATAAAATGAATACTTAAGGGTCGAGTCACTTATAATGAATTCCCACCAAACTTAAAAAGAGCCTTTCCAACGAAAATGATATTCTGTAAAGTTGTTCTTCATTTGATTGAAAAAATTCAAAGAGAAAAAAAGTTTAATTGTCTCCAAATTACAATCATTTTCGAATTTAGGGATTATCATCATAGATTTCTCTATACTCAAAATATGTTGTAATTGGGTGTAAATGGTATTAGTGAGACATGGCTCAAATAGCTATAAAAAATCTATTATAAATCTTATAGAACAATAAATTATTACATTTTTTACTAAATGATCACAATTAAAAAAGTTTCATTTTGAAAAGTTTTTTTTTTAATTCCTTAACCAAATCTAAAAATTTGAAACTCCAAATAATATTATTCTGGTATCTAATAATTCATCTTTAGAACTTCCAACAGTAACTATTTTTCCTTTTTTTAATTTCATAGATTAACTCAATAACCATCTACATAAAAAAAACCCAAAGACTGATTAATTTTGTTTATTTGTTAAGCTAATTGTAACATCAATATATTTCCAACATTTCAGAAATTATTTTTCAAAAAAATATATTTATTATTTAATTTTTTAAAAAAATTACATTTTTTCGCTATTAAAATTCATTTTGGCACAAAATTAAGTTAGATATTTTACAATTTTGGAGTCTTGATATTGATAATTTCACCTTTAAATTTGAGACTAAATACAGATTTTTTTCTTAAATTGTTGGGTTTTTTACTAAGACAAGGATCCTTTTTAACTTATGAGATCAAAAATATTACTACTTGATTAATCGATTTTTTGTAGACATTTCAACATTGGCGTACTAATGTGATTTACACCCTATAACAACATACCTAGATCTTAGGCTTCTCCTTGGTAGACGCTAATTCCTTAACAAAAGAAAATTTGTATTTCTAAAATTAATCTCAAATAAACTTTGTTTTATTCAAAGTGACCCATATTAATTTCAAATATCAATTATTTTTTATTATTGGACTTTTAAAAACCAAATAAGAAATATTTAGAATTATAAACATATTGGAGAAAAGTTGATATCAGCCTGGGCTAAAACTTAAAATCAATAGATTTTCTTAAAAATTGAAAAACCCATATTCTTAGGGAGGTATTAAGCAAAATAGCAATGATGATTTTGATCTTCAATTGAAGATCCAAATAAAAACCCCAAAATGTGAAAAATTGATTTCTCTCCAATTATTTTCACTATTTCAGTAACATAAAAATAACATATTCTTACTTGGTGATCATCGAACTTGTAATAAAAGTAAACTTGTAAATGAATTACACTTCAAAAAAAAAGTTAAAACTAGAAATGTGAAAAAATAATTTTGAATTTTGACATTTTCAAAATAATTTTTTTTTCTTCTAAATTCCTTTTAAACATGTTAAACCCTTTAATTTACTCTTTGAGACAAGGTAACCTTTGATTGGAAAATATTTTATATATATATTCGGAACTTTTACAAAAAAATATTTTTTTTTCGTTAAAGTATCATTATTTTTAAGATTAATAACTTTTTTTTTAAAAAATAGTTTCTGAAAATTTTATTTATCTAAAATAATTTTTTTTATCTTTTCAGAATAAAAAATATTTATATTTAATCCCTTATGATTGATAAAAACATTTAAACAATTAAAAAATAATTTCAAAAAAATTTGAAATAGTTCATTACACTTCGTATTTGTAGAGTTATATATATATATATATCATTCTTGTTTACGTTTTTTCTAGCTAAATAGTATTTTTTTCATTTTTTGTTGAGAAATTTGTAATTGGTTCATTTAAATAATTTCTACCTAAAAGTTAACAAAATCAATTTTATTATAAATAAAAATTACAACAATAAAAACTTTATAAATAAATGATTCATAATATTATTATCATTCAAAATATATTTTTCAAAGAAAAAAAAATAATTTTGTTTAAATTTTTCTGATAAAATCCTAATATTTTTTAAAATATTTTCAAAAATTTTTTTTTCAATTTATTTATTAATAATTTTATTTTTCAAATTGTGATTTAACTATCAAAATTATATTTTTGAACATTATAATCCAATTTTTTAGTCATATTTCCAATATATTGGCCTTTAATTACGATTTATTAGATTGTGACTTTTTGATTTAATTTATTTTTATTTTTTTCTTTTTCATTTTTTATATTTAATCTTTATATTATTATCATTTTAAAAAGAACTCAATGTAAACTGAACGCTGAAATTATTCATAAAAACTAGTTAAACAATTACTGGAAAAAAAAAATGAATCCATAAATGCTCTTAATGACTTTTTGATTAAAAATTTAATTGCATTTTTCTAATGTTATACCTCTATTTAAATTTTAGATAAAAACCTGGAACATCATCAAATATTTTTGATTTGTTGAATAATCAACTAGAATTGATAAAATTGAAAAAGTTAATTTTTTTTTTACATAGAAAATATTAAAACACTTGTAGAAAAATTCTAAAAAGTACTGATAAATATTTCAGAGTAATCTCTTAAAAACAAACATTTGTGAAAAAATATATTTTTTTTTCAAAGTTAAAAAAATGATACACCAATAAGTTGAGTAAACCACTATTATTTATTTTCTAAATTGTTAATATTTATATTTACAATCGTTTTTTTTTAATAAATTAATGGGAATTTTTCTTTTGTTTAAAATTTTGGAATTCTAAAAAAAAATTCAAAAAAAAATTCTAAAAAAGTCAAAAAATAAATAAGAAAATTTCTTTAATAATAAAATAAAAAATTAGATATTTAGATAAAAAAAGTTCATTCATTATTTATAATTGAAAAATAGTTAAAAAATGAAGGTTTTTTTTTTTTTTTTTTTTTTTTTGATTATTTAGAGACCTATAAAAAATACTTTTCAAATATAATAAAATGTTCTTTTAAATTATTAATCTTATCGATTGATTTAATATTAGTTTTTATTATAATTCTCTTATGAACAGTTTTTTAATAAATTTTTAACATTTTTAACTGTTATTTCTTCTATTTATACATATTTTTTATTCACATCTTCTGAAAATCGAAACTTTAGAGGTAACAAATTTTTTTTTTCTTAATCCTCGTTTTTTCAACCACTTTTATAGTTTTTTCTTGTTGAAAATCTAATGTAACTGGATCATCTTCTAAAATTTTAGAAGCCAATAATTCAAAACAATGACCTATATTAGTATTATTTAGTGCACTTGTTTCACAAAAATTGATTTCTAACCTATTAGAGAGTTTCTATAATATATATATATATATATATATAGAAGAGGAATTATAATTTAAAAAGAAATCAATAAACATATTTTAAAGAATCAGTAGAATTTTTAATGAAAAAAAAAAAACAAAACAATAATAAGAACAAAGAACATTCCTAATGATGAATTAAGAAAAAATTTTTTTCATGAAATTGAACATTTAAGAAAATGTTAGTCTGTTAAAAAGTTTTTTAAATTGTTAGTAATCATCTCGATTGACAACATTTTCCCCCTTTAAATATGATAGAAAATATTTGATAGGTTTATACCGTATTTCCAAAAAAGTGGGTTATTTTTTTTTACATTTCATAAAAAATCATCTTTGTTAGTGAATGTATTCACTAAGTGACAATAGCAAATTAATTTTAATATTAATAATGATTAAATTAATGGATAAGGTATTTATCTCAATATAAGTTTGTTTAAATATTTCCAAAGAATGAAAAAAAAAATTTTCCTTTTTTGGTGAAAACAATATCCGATAAATTTCAATAAAAAATTAGAAATATGTAAAGGATACAAATGATTTTTTCAACAATCAAATGTAGATATATGTTTTCAATTCTATTTGATTTTTTTTTTTTGAGATTTAACAAGTTATGAAAACGATTTTTTCGATCAAAAAGAAAATAGTAAACCCCATTTTTCAAACCCAAAAAATATCAGATAAAACTGAGATTCAGAAATTTTAGTCTCTTTTATTCTATAATACAAGCCTAATATAAAATTGAATTATTATCATGAACCAATCAATTGATATTTAATGATTTTGGATATTTAAATACTTTTTTTGAAGATTGAGTTTAATAAAGATATTTTAAAATAAATTAGCCAGAATTTTTTGGAAATAGCTTATAGTGCCTTCAAGTGTTTGAAAGGTTTAAAATACATAATATTTTATAAACATAATGAGGATTTTTCTACTGAAAAAAAAATTTTTTAATTTTTTTTTTATTTTTTTAATTATATATAAAAAACCTTAGCATTAATTTTATACTCAAACAAATAATAATCCACTTAGACTTGTATTAGAATCTATAATAGATATTTTTTTTTAAAATTTGATTATTTACTTGGCATGATAAATAACCAAAAAGAAAAAAAAAAATTAATTTACTTTATATTTAGTGATTGATCAAAAAAAACTCTTATAACTTTCGTTGTTTTTTTTTTTTTTTTTTTTTTTTTTTTTTTTTTTTTTTTTTGAGATACTCAAAGAAGAAGAAGAAGAAGAAGAATTATCCAAACAATCTTGTTAATTAGTGAAAGTGTGGCTAGATTATTGAGAAATATTTTGTAAAGTTATCGGCCCCCTTTCAGCTTTCAGAGAATAAAGAAAATGCGTTAATCCAAAAACATATTCTTGAAAGAATGTATGAAATGTCAGTTATTGTAGGAGTATTTTTAATTGAGTAATTTATAACACCACTATAGATAGTAAAACTATATATTTGCCTTTTTTTGTAAATTTTTGTTGATTAAAAGGATTAATATGTCAAAAAAATCACAATAAAAATCCAATAAATCCTTGATCTGATCCTTGACTAAACCAAGTAATCTTTTTTGTTAGTTTACAAAGAATCACTTTTTTTTTAAGTACTGTATTATTTGATCCAAAATATTTCTTTTTTAAAATATTTTTGAATAAACCATAAATGTTTCCTTTATTATATCAGAAAGTGTTTTTTTTATTCTAAAATTTTGAAGTTTATCACGATTTTTTGACAATTACTGCCCTTTTTATAGAATATCTCGATTTGTATATTATTGTGATTTATTGAATATAGTGATTTTTATGATTTTTATGATTTGATAAAAAAAATCACGATTTTTGAAATTTTATCATGTTTTGAAAAAGATATCATCAAATCCACAAATGTATAATATACAGCATTGGTTAAAATTTAAATATAAACTCTAATTCAAAATTTTTAAAACACCAAAATTCAATTTTGGAAGAAAAATCTTATTTAATCAATTCTCGAATAAATACAAAATTAGAACCATTTAATAATTGGTTTGTTAACAATTGTTTATAAATTACAATACCCACAAAACAAAAAACAAATAATTATCAATACTAATAAATAATGAGTAAGTTAATAATTTTCGAGAAAACAAAAAACTATAAAATATATTGGTAAATTTGTAAAATTTCTATTAGGAATTATAATATATCAAAAGGATAGATATCAATAACTAATTTTCTTTGAGTTTTTTTTTCTTTTGAACAGCTTAACTTTAACCTTATATCAATGACTGAAAAAGACATCTGATCTAACAAAACTAGTTACTGAAATTGAAAAAAAAATTAAATGAAACCAAAACATTAAAAGATGAAAAAATGATTTTCATATTTTAGAGAAAATGATTAGTATTTACAATTTGAATGTAATTGTATTATTGTGATTGTTTGAACTGTTTTATTGGCTCGAAGAATTTAAATTTTAGTTTTTGTTCGAAGTTATTAAAATTTTTTAACAGAAAATTTAATTTCAATTATTATACCTTGTACACACTCATTTTAAATAAACTTATATTAAAAAATAGTAAAAAACATTAAAAAAATAAAAATAAAAAATAAAAAAAAATACTTACTAATCCATCTTCTTCTTGGACGTTCCTTTCATTAGTTAAATCACACTTATTTCCAATTAAAAATTTTTTAATTTTTCGAAAATCGCTATACTTTTTAAGATCTTTAATCCATCCATTTATATATTTAAAAGTTTTTGTGTTTGTGACATCATAAACTAAAAAAACACCCTGTGCACCACGATAAAAACTTCTTGTAATTGTTTTAAATCTTTCTTGTCCAGCTTTTTTTATAGAGAATATCGTATTTATACACGTGTGAAAAAAAAAATTAAGGAAATAAAAATTATTAGAAATAAAATATTTTTGTAAAATTTTTTTTAGTGGGTAAGTTGTCAAAAAAATCTGATAACAACTTCAAAAGTAAAAAAAATCAATTTTTTTACTTACTATTGAAATCAAAAAAAAAGTCAAAATATGTTTTTGAGCTTTTTTTTTTGTTAAGGAACTTGAATATAAAATACATCTATTTAGTTCAAGAGAGATTCATCAGTTAACACAGATTGAAAATATGAAGTCTTAATTTGTATAATAACAACCTTTCAAGATACACGTATTAGATTTAATTACTGTTTTTTTTTTTTTTTCTTTTTTATTATTTTCGAAAGTTGATACCCTATCCCATTCTTTGTAGATATTTCAAGAAAAAAATAATATAAAGAAAAAAACATTTTATCAATTCCCTTTATGATAAAATACTAGTCAAAGTTATTTTTTTTGAGAGATTTTTTTTACATATTTATTACTGAATTTCAAAACAAAATCTGAAAAAAACAATTTGAATGATTAAGAGAAATAAAAATCACATACTCATGATTCAACTTGATGATATATGTTTACTGATAATTTTTGTTTACATTTAGATCGACCTGGAGAGAAAAATATACCAAAATTTCCCGAAAGTTTTTCTTATTTTTCATTTTGTTATTTTTTTCATTTTTTTCTCCACTTTTACAAATTTTTAATTAACTAATTTGTTTGATATTTCGTTGGTTAATAAATCAATATAAAAAGCTGACGAAGAAAATATTTTTCAATTTTAATAGAAAACCAAAAATAAAGTAGAAAAGTTTGGGGTACATTGAAAATCGTATTAAACTAGATTTCAAAAATTTTGACTCACTTGATAATGTTAATGAGAAGTAGTTTTGAATGTTTATTCAGTATTCTTATGATAAAATATTTTCAAATCTTTGGATCAGGATAATTTTTTCTAATTTTTATATTTCTAATTTGGTTTTCCTGTTTTTTTTTCTTTTTTTTTGAAAATTTCTTTTCTTTTTTTTTTTTTCCTTTTTTTTTCTTTTTCTTTTTTGATATACTTTTTTTTTTTTAAAGATCCTGCAGTAAAAAAAAAAAATCTTTGAAAAGACAAATAAATAATAAGAAAATAGAGACTATGTAACGTATTTTAAAATTCATTTAATTATTTGTTCAAAATCTTGTTGTTAACTTTTTTTCAGTGAAAGGCCAGTAATAAAAAATAGGTAATGCTCATTTCAAAAATAGTGATTCACTTATTTTTAGTTTTTTTTTTAGTTTTTAATTTTTAGAATATCAGGTTTATATCTATTTTGAATGATAAAAAAGTGAATTACAAATAAGATTTAATTATTTGTTGTTTGGAAAATGAAGGAATATATATTCAATTGAATATTTCAGGGAAGTCACCACATTTTAAATTGTGTTTATCATAAATTTTAGGAAACACACTTAAATATATATATTGAACCCATCAAAATAATATCTAAAATCGACAATTATGATTCTTACAAGGGCTTTACATTAATAAAAATATTTTAAGATATTATTTTTATAACTAAAAAGAATTATTGTTCACACTGCACTATTAAATTAACAATCATGATATTAAAAATAAAAAAAAATATCATTTTTTTATAATTGAAGGGGTATAAATTACAATATAGATTATATTTTACTTAAAGTTCTCAATGATAAATTAATCATAAAACCATAAGTTTCACGATTATTTGTGAGAAATGATATGACTAAAATTATATTTAAAGTTGATACAGCAAAAATAAAAATTGCCAAAAAATAATATTTTAGAGGGGTTTTGAAGTAGTTTCGAAAAAGTAATTAGTAAAAAAAAAAAATCTGCATATATTAAGAATACTAAAAATAAAGAAAGAATACTATTGGTTGATTTAATAGTTTGATAATTGATAATTAATGCTCATTTGGGTATTGTTGTTTAAATTATTATAATTTCTTTTTCTTTTTGTTCTCATTTGTTTAAACCCTTGATATTTTATACTTTTGCTTTGCATTTTTTCTTTTCTAGTTCAGGTTACTCACTATCCATTTTTCTGTATCCCTATTTCAACAAGTGATAACTTTTTCTTTTTTCCTTTGTAACTCTTCTTCTTAATGAAATGAAAAATTGGATTGGGAAAAAATTATAAAGCCTATACTTTATTTTTAAAAAACTTTACAATAGTTTTAATTCTGAAAATTCAATATAAAAAAAGTGTCCACTTTTTTTTAATGATTACTATAAAATCAAACTAACTTTGAATTGCAATTTTAACTAAAGTAATCTTATTTTTTAAAAGTTTGAAACATTTTTTCCTATTTTAGAAAAGTTCAAAATCCAAACATATTTTCTAATTAATCCAAAAAAAAATATTTCCTTTAAGAAGATAAAGAAATCCCATTATCTGTTGAGAAAATTTCTGAAAATAAATTATAAGAAAAAACAATAAACATGTTTTAAAAACAATCCACATTAAATATCGACTTAATTTCTTATAAATTCTGTAATTATTTTTAACTTGAAAAAAATATAATTTGTTTATTCAAAGAGAATTTCAATTTGGGGTCAATTATTTTAATTTATTTAAGAAAATAATAAGATAAAAATTATGATATATTAAATTAAAATTGTTAACAAAACATTTTTTTAAAAATTGGAAAATTTAATTATATAAAAAAAAGAAAACCTTTTTAATTTGATTATTTCAAAATAATAATTAATAGCATGATCTTATTTATTCCAGTGGATTAGTAATAACACAAATATTAAAATACGAATAGGTTTTACTTTCAATCTCAATTTTTGAAAATATTTTTAAATGCAAAAAACTAATCCAAATTTTTTTTTTATTATTTAAGGGAGGAGTTATTGACCCCTCTTATTTGCCCGAATTCCTAAATTTTTATTTAAGAATTTAATTAAAGACTCAAAAATAAGTTTATTACCCACTAAGGCTAATAAAGAGTTTGAATCCTTTTTTATAATAATATTAGAAATATTATTATTATTTAATATATTAGATATATTAATTTTTTTTAATTCAGATATCCAGATTTTGCGATTATTTTCATAGGCTGAGCAGTTCCATAGAAAAAAAACTAATCCAAATTAATATTTTCTAAAAATATATAAAAAAAGAATAAATATTATCAGAAAACTTATTTAAATAATAAAAGTTTGTTATATATACTCCTAATATTTGAAAAAGAATATTCCCCAGTATTTTAAATTTCAAGAAATTTAAGAAATATTTGTAAATAAAAAATAAAAGAGAATTTTTTTAGATCTTCAAGGATCCAGTATTTGATTTCTTTTTCTTGTATTTTTCAAATATTTATAAAAGTTCAATATTATTTGTCAATACAAAGAATCAGAAATTATTCAATGTGAGATTTCTTCAAAATGAAAAATCCTTGTTAATTTTTTTATTCTATTTTTTAGATCCAAAAACCAGTCAACAAAAAGGATGAGGATCTTTTGACTAAAAATTTAATTGGGAAATATAGATTTTTTTAAAAAATGATAACTTTATTCTTTAAAGTTAATAAACATTTTTTTTATGAATCATTCTTACAGAAATCCGATATTCTTAATGACTTATGAAACAATTTTCAAAATTATCAAGACTTTCCAAACCAAATCCATTTTGAAAAAACGGGACGAATATAAAATTAAAGTTAAATAAAATATTTTGTATTTTTTTTTTATTGTTTGTATTGTGTTTTTACAATGTGTCTGGCTAGGAGTGTAATTATATTTTCAAAATTGTCTTACCAGTTATGTAATGTCTTGTTTTTATGAGTTGATTGAAGTTTAATTGAATCTTGATCAAATAATGACTATTCTTTATTTTGAAAAAAAGAAAAAATAAAACAAATCACAGATTTCTTTTTGGTTTTTTTTACAAAAATTGAACAAAAGTTTTATTTTTCACGAAAAAAATAAATAATTATTTTACCTGTATCCCAAATTTGCAACTTAATGGTTTGCTTTTCAATATCTATGGTTTTTATAAACTATATGAAAAAAATTTTTTTTTGATTCGATAAAGCTGAAAAAGAAATAAAAAGTGTTCTGGGAAAAAATTTGGAAAGAAAAAAATATTTAGATAATCATTGTTGAAAGTTGACATAGAATTAAAGCTAAAATCGTTGTCCTGGACATTCGAATCAGTATAGTATCAAAAATTATAAGATATTATGATCAATTTATACAAAGAAAAAAAAGGAGAAATAGAAATAGAAAATGTTTACAACATATCGATGAAGAATAGAGGTTTTGCCAACCCCTGAATCACCAATAATTAAAATTTTATACACTCGATCGTATGATTCTTAGTCTTCAGTATTAGTCATTTGAATAAGTAATAGATTTTATGATCCAAACTACACAAAATTTTTGAAAAGAATAATAATTGATAAAAATAAGAAAAGGAATTTGAGACGAAAACTCCAGTTTTATCTTTGTTTCTGGTATTTCAACTCCATAAAACCATTTCAAAGAGAACTGTTCATAAGGATATTTTTGAGGTATTTTTTTTTTTGGGTTCTCAAATTTATTGAAATACCAAAATTTTTGGTTTACAAAACGAAGAATGAAAAAACGACTATTTTATGTTATTGAATAGTTCAATGTTATTTTGGTTCTGAGAAGAAAACCCACCAACTAAGAACCAAAATTATATGTCACCAAATCTAACACTAATAAATCATTTTTCATTCTTCAGCAAATGTAAACCTGAAAACCAAAACACGAAATAAAAAGAGATTTAAAGGTGTGTCCAAATAATAAGTACCTGAACTCCTAAAATAACTTGAAACGTATTCAAATAAAATTCCTTCTATGTATTTTTAAATTTAAAAAGGTTTTTAATTGGCCCGTAAACTAAAAAAAAATCGTCAGATAAATTTAATAGCAAATTCAAAACAAATTATACCACATCTTGAAAAGAAAAAATTGATTAACAATTTGATTACTACAAGACAGATCTTAGCTTTTATAAGTATTTTCCAAAATGAGTTATTGTTTTGTAAAAGTTTGATCTAATTTTTTTCATTTTTGTAAAGTTCAAAATTCAACAGATTTATTTTAATACTGATAACTGTTGACAGAAAAATGTTGGACACAGAAAAATAGTTGTAAACCAATTTTAATTGGGAACATTACTGAAAAAAATTTTTAATTTCTTTCGTTTGTGAAATAACTAAAGAAATTAACAATAATCTACTTATTAGAATAAGGATTAGTGCGATTCTACTTTTTCAAAACCCTATCTCTTATAGTCTAAAAAAAGTTTAAAAATTACCATTTTCAGAATTAATAGTAAACTTTACTAGAACTTGGATTTTTGTTACAATAACATGATCTACTTTAGTTATCAACTATTCAAATGAGTATTCTACACACACCACAGATTAATGAACTTGTAACATATTTAAACTTGTATTTATCAAAAATTCACCTAGTTATCAATAGGATTTGATTTTCAATTTTACTAATGTTTTCAATTAAAAATGGTTTCCAACCATTTTTCTCCATCCAACATTTTTCTCTCAACACCAATTGCAATTTGTGTTTAGAAATTTTTCTTCTCAGATTTGAATAAAAACTTTTATGAAGTCAAGTGTTCAGAAACCACATAAAATATTTTGTTCTTCAAAATATTCTATGTCCAAGACTGTTTGATAAGGAACAGTTCTAAGATTTATTAAAATGAAAATTGAACTAAAATTTTTTTGAAATTTATAAGAATTTATCAGTAATTTTAAAAAAAAAAAATTTTGTTTTAAATTACAAAGAAATCACATTGCACTTGAAGAAAGTGATAAATAAATAGCTTTTAATAATAAACCCACTTGTTAAAATAGAGTCAGTGTGGAAGATATACTTGTTTTCAAAAAAATTATAATAATTATTTTAAATTTGAAAAAAATATTATTTCTTTATTCAAGGAAGATTGTGAATTAATTTTTTTCTTTTTGCTGAACAAAAAAACATGAGTGAAAACAATCAAATTATTAAATTAAAAAATTTCTCAAAATACTTTTTTAAAACATATAAAATCCAATTTTGATATGTATGATTATTTTTGATTGATAATAAAAATTAAAAAACAAACTTAATTATTTGAGTAAGTTCTAATAACACAAAAACAATATCACCATATTTTTCAATTATATTTTGTAACTTTGGAAATATTTCCATAAAAATAAAAACTTAACCCAAAGAAAAAATTCTCAAAATTAGAAGAAAATAATATTTGATAACTTTGTATAATAATAATGATCTATTATATATACTTTCAAAATTGGAAAAAGAATTTTATCTAATCTTTTAATTTTGCGTAATTTAAAAATAAAGAAAAATAAATCAATTTAATAATCAATCGTTTTCTACTCTTCAAGAATACTATTAAATTTCATTTTCTTTGGATTTTTAAAATAATATTAAATTCCCTAGCTGAATATTTCATATAAATGTTCAGTAATAACAGAAAGCGAGATTTCTTAAAAACAAAAATATTTTGGTAATTTTTTTATTTTTTGATTTAAAAATTCAAGAAAAAATGATCCAGTTTTTTATTACAGTAAAATTTATTGTAAAAAATGAAATATTTGAAAAACGCCTTTATCTTTTTTATGTTTGTATTATTTCTATTTGTGAGAAAAAAAGAAAATTTTTCTAAATCATTTTAATTTTTCGGTACCTTCAACGATAGTAATTTATAATAGCTTTTATCGAAAAAGAACAATAACAATCTTCTCTAATTTTAAAAATATTGGACAAATAACAAAAATATATTAAATTTGAATATAATAAATTTTAAAAAAAGAAACATCTAAAAAATGTGATTATTAGTCTAAAATATTATGAAAATATAAATCATTTCATTTGGTACTGTGAAAGATATAAATATATCAAAATCAAATTGAAAAAAAAAATAGCTAAAATTTTAGATTAAAACTTATATAAATAGGTTATCCTGGGAAAAAATACAGAGTAACTCTTTCACACGACTAATCAAAATTATGATAATTATTGCTCTTGTACGGATTTTTTCATCAAAGTTCTTTAGGTTAGAAAAAATAAGACTATAAAGATAAAATAATAATAAAATACTGCAAACAAATAAGACGTAAAAAGACAATACTAATATATATATATATATATATATATATATATAGAAAAACCCCATTCAAAAAATTTTGACTCACCTGAAATAATTAGTTGAAAAAAAAATATTCTATAATACTCAAGAACAACTAATAATGAAATCTGATTTGTAATTCACATTAAATCATTTGAAATGGATAAAAACAGAGACATTAAAATAATTAAAAATAATAAAAAAAGAAAAAAAGTGAAAGAAAATTTTTGAAAAGAGGATTACTGCTTAGTTAACACTGAACCTTCACTTTAAAAAAGTTGGCAACAAGATTGTTATCTCCTAATTAAATTCATTTTAAAAGACATTGTATAGTCAAATTCTATAAATAATTAATTTTTTTTTTGAAGATCTGTTTTTTTTTATACTAGATCTTTCCGAAAAAAAGTATAATAAATCAAAAAAAGAAAAAAAAAAAAAAAGGAAAAAAAAAGAAAAATCAAAAAAAGCGAAACAAAAATTTACCAAATTCAAAAAAATGAGTCATATTAAACTATTTGAGAATATTTTTGTGATAAGAATATATATAATTTTAATTTGTTGAGAATATGAGAATAAACCACACAAAATAACTTACATTAACATTATGAATTGAGTCAAAATTATTGAAAAAAAGTTTACTATTTTAAAAATAAGATATAAATACCAACTTCCTAACTGGCTATTAATATTTTATTGTCTGTGAATATTTATTTTATGAACTTTAACATATTTATCAACTTAAAATAATATTGGCTGAAAAGACCTAGTTTTAATTTATAATTTTAGATTTTTGGTAGAAATATTGGAATAGCTTTTTTTAATCCCGCAATTTTATATTTACCTTGAAAAGGTTCGAAAATCACAATCAAATTGTGTCTGGGAATTTCCACCTTCTTTTCAAAATAATTTTTGATAGCAATATTGTTTACTTTAAGTGTACCAAAATATTAAAAAATAATTTAAATTAATCGAGTAAAAAATATCAAAAAAAAAAATCAAGTCTCATCTTGTCATTTTTTGTTTCAAAAATATACTAAATTTTATGGATCAATTAATGTTATTATAATTCTCTCAAATTTCAGAAATAATTACATTATTTTGACTTTCCTTTAATTGAAATTCCGACAAATGGTGTTTTTAAGTGAAGGTTTTATGTTTCAATTGCATTAAATGAATAAAATATGAAAAATACTTCAGACTTTTAACTTATGAAATATACTGAAATTTGAATTAAAATGTGAAAGAATTTTCACTTCATTTTCAATATTTTTTTTCTAAAACAAAACCACTCTTTTGAGATCTCTATTTGTAAAAGAAAAATAAGGTAAAGGAAGAGAAAATTTTTTCCAATTTTTAATTCAAATACCAGAATCAAAAAATGGGTGGAAAATTTGTCTAATAATACTGACTAATTGTTACAATACACTTTCAGCAGGAGTATAAAATTCTTGAAGAAATAAGTTATTGATCAGAAAAACCTCGAACCTATTATCAGATTAAAAACTTATCATTTTCTTTGTATAAGATGATCAATTTAGAATTATTCAATCGAATCCTTAAGAACTAATTTATTGGCAAAAGATAAAAGGATTGAAATATTCAAAGATAAAAAATTAATATAGTCCAATTTCATTTTTTTCTTTGATTGTTTTATCCCAACAAAAAAAAAAAAAACCTTCCAAAATATGTTAATTCTTTATGAGACACCTGTTGGTTATTGTTTATTTAAAGTTCTAGATGAAGAAAAACTTCGTTCTACTGAGAATCTTGTTACTTCTATTGACAGTAGCGAATCACTTTCTCAATTGTAAGTATTAGCTCTACTAAATAGGGATTTTAAATTTTTTTTTCAAAAAAACAATTACGAATAAGGATCTTGAAAAATAATAAAAAAAAAAAATCAAACCAAAAAAAGGCAACCAAACATATCCCAATTTTCTTTGGTTCCTCCTTAACTTTACTTTTTTTTGATCGTTTTCAGTTGTCTCCTTTCAATATTTTGGAATAAAATCAAAAAATAAAAAACCTCATTAACAAAACAAAACAAAAACAAAAAACAAAAAAACCCTTTTCTCGCAACCTACAAAAAAAAAAAAAAAAAAAATACAAAACCAAAACAAAAGGATTGAATTACACGATTTTTCAAAATTCCAAAATGTTAATGAAGCCGTCGAGTCAACACAAAAGTTGATTCAATCGGAATTAAGTGGCAAATTAATGAATTTCCTTCAAGAGTCTGTTGTTGACAAAAAACTTAAAGACAGCCTCGCCATTTGCGACTTAAAGCTTGGTAGCAAAATCCAAGACAAATTAGGGATCAAATGTGTTTATGACAAGCAGCTTCAGCAGTTAATGAAAAGCGTCCGCTCTCAAATCACGTCGATTGTCGGCGACGTTTCACCAAACGAAATGAGGACCATGTCGCGAGGGCTTTCGCATTCATTGTCGCGACACAAATTGAAATTTAGTCCCGAAAAGGTTGATACGATGGTCGTGCAAGCCATTTCCTTATTGTCTGATATGGAAAAGGAATTAAACATTTATTCGATGAGGGTCAAGGAGTGGTACGGGTGGCATTTCCCCGAGCTGGTTGACTTGATCGACGATCACATTTTGTACTCAAGGATCGTGAACTTTGTTGGTGTCAGAAACAACATCCCTAAATTGGATTTGAAGGAATTCTTCCAGAACTTGGACACCTACGAAGAAGGCAATGAAGAAGACGTGAACGATACGATTGAACAAATCCGATCTGTCGCAAAGGTTTCGATGGGCACAGAAATTTCTGAGGACGACATCATGAATATCCAATACTTGGCATCCCAGGTCGTTTCCATGGCAGAGGGGAGACAGCAATTACTTGACTATTTAAAAAACCGTATGACCGCGATTGCCCCTAACTTGACATCCTTAGTGGGCGAAATTGTTGGCGCCAAATTAATCGCCAAGGCGGGTTCCTTAATTTCCCTAGCTAAGCACCCTGCGAGTACAATCCAAATCTTGGGTGCCGAAAAGGCCCTGTTCCGCGCCTTAAAGACAGACCACGACACTCCCAAATACGGTTTAATCTACCATGCATCATTGGTTGGACAGGCAACCCCTAAAAACCGCGGTCGTATTTCGAGAATTTTAGCCGCCAAATGTGCCCTCGCCATCAGAGTAGACTCATTAGGCGAAGATCCAGACAACAGCCTTGGAATTAGAGTAAGAGAAATTGTTGAACGAAAGGTTCGCCAATTTGAAGAACGTGGCGACTACCATACAAATAGAAAGGTTAGAAACAGCCAAGGTGGGTTTAGAAACCAAAATATAGATGAAGAAATGAGAAATAAATTTAAAAGCGCCTATAATGAAGAAAACGATTTTGACATGAGAAGAAATAATTCAAAAAGAAATTATCAAAATAGAAATGACTATAATGATGATGATCAAAATAATTTCAAAAAAAGGAGATTTAATAATAGGAAATAAACTATATTTTGTTTTTTTTTATACACAATTTTTTTCCTTTTTCTTTTTCATTTTCATTTTCTTTTTTTTTATAAAAATTTGGGTTTTAGAATAAATATTATCAACTTTATTTTTGTTGTTTCTTCTCTTTTTTTTTTACCTTAAGGGAGTAGCCCCGGTAAAGGAAAATTTTTCACTTTTTTGCAATTTTGAAGAGGATCAGAAAATAACATTTTTAATTCTGGTTGTACTTTATTGATTTTTATTATTTCAAGTACTTTATTTATTAGATTTTTTAAATTTTTTTTTCAAAAGTCTCAAAGAAATTGCCACAATAGAATGTTGAGTTTAATTGCTTCAAATAGTGTTTCGGATGCTGAAGGACTTATTTTTTTTTCCTTATCTCAACATTCGATTTTTGCATTTAATTTTTTCATTTTTTTTTTTTTTTTTCATCATTCTCGAATTTTTTTAATCTTGACAACAGAAAGTAATTAAAAATATTTTTTTATTAGTGGCATTTAGGATTAATGGATTTTGTTTAAAAAGAATAACAATTAAAATTGGGAGAATCATAAGGGGAATAAGAAGGGGGCTTGAATAGCGAAAAGGATTCCAAAAAAATATAATAATAAGCCCAAAACATATCTGTTTAGGTTTTAAACACTTGGATTTGGTGGGATTTGTGAAGAGAATATGATTATATTTTCTCAGAATTTAAACCAAAAAATAACTATAAGTAATATTCTAAGAATCTAAAATTATCTTCCCCCCAAAAAAAACTCTTAATTATAAAAAAAAATAAAAATCTAATCAATTTTATCAATTCTTTTCTCTTTTTTTTATTGTTTAACATTTACATAACCAAAAATATGAATAATTCTTTAAAAAAATTTTTAGAGAATCTACGATCTAATGCCACTAAAATAAAATACTCTTCCTATAATTCTCTCAATTTTTTATAGTATTTTATCGTTTGGCTATTACCTTAATATTTAGAATCCAAGAAGAAGGATAAAAAAAAATCTTCTTGGAAATCTAAAATAGTCATTTTAAAAAAGTGAAAACTTTTTTTTAAGAGAGATTTATTATAATTATATTTTTTTTATAGTTTTATGTTTTAAAAAAGTGAAAATTTTTGTAAATTAAAAAAAGAGATATACTACAGACTTCAGTCTCAACATCAAATGTATGGGCATTTTCTTCACTTTAATAAAACAGGAAACATTCAAAAAGTTTTAATTCTGAAAAATTTTTCACTTTTTTAAAATATAAAACTTGATAAAAGTTTTAAAAAAATCTTCAATTTTTTATAACAACGGTAGCAAATTCAAAAAACAATTATAGCATCTTGAAATTGAAAAAAAAGTAAAAATTTCGTTTAGAATAATCCCAAGTGTACCTTTAAAGTTAATATCTAGAAATGAATTATTTTTTTAAAAAAATTGATTTAGTTTTTCTCTTTTTTCAAAAGTTAAAAACTCAACATATTTTCTAATTATTTCAAAAAAAAAAATAATTTTCTTTGTATTGTTTGTTTCTTTCACTGGTACCCAAAATATTTTTTAAATATTAATCATTTCTTATAATTTTACTTCGATAACAAATAAAAATAAAAGTAGAATAATACATATAAAAGCTTAAGTTAGAACCCATATTGGTTATAACTGATTAAATAATGTAAATTCCATACAATTGAAAAAACTCAAATATGTAATGAACGTCTTGAGAAAAACAGGAATGTTCGTTTTGATCATCTACCTAATATTTGATATCCGTATGATCCTAAACTAAAAAATCTATTTATTTTCTGAAAAATTTAAAAAATTAACATTCTTATAGCAAGTGACAATCGATCTCACTATAAAAAAATTTTCATAGAATTATGTTTTGAAAAAGAATAAAAAAAAAAAATGTAAAAAGGAAAATAATGAATTCAATCGCTAATAAAAAATCATTTCTCTAAGCTAAATTTCAAAAATAGGGTCATCATTAGTAGTTTATTAATTATTGGTATGTGTGTTGTGTTAACCAAATATTCTGAACCCAATATCTTTTAAAAGTCATTATTGAATATTTAATATCAAGAAACAATCTTCTTTGAATGAAAATTTCCCAAAGTTGAATTCATTTTTTTGCAATTTTTCTTTCTAAATGATTCCATATTGTTATTTTTATGTTGAATGAACCAGAAAATTTTTGAAAACCGTTAATATTCAAGAGATGAGATTAATTAGCATTGGGGAAAGGGATTGTAAAATTCAAAGAAAGTAAAACACCCAAGAAGTGTTTGCTTCCAAAACAAGTATCAACCAAATTTGCTTTAATGAGTTACAATGGCTCCTTGAAAAGTGAAGAAATAACAAGATCAAATAAGATCTTCTTTTCTCTTTCATTTGAAGACAATGCGATGAATGTGATCGTATTCATTTTATCTTTGAGTTCTTTGTTGTACATTCAAAAAATTGGTTTTGTTTTCACTTTCTTTTCTTTTTCTTTTTCTTTCTTTTGTTGAGATTCTTTTTATCTTGAAAAAGGTATCAAGGAAAGTTTGGGTTGATACCAAATGGATAAATAGTAAAAATCTGATAACTCTGATGGAAAGTTGTTTCAAAAGGTTCTTGGAAGCAATGGTGAATCTTAAATGGATAATTTTAAGATGAAAAATCATTTCAAAAATAAGGTCAGATTTATTTTTTTCTTTATGGGTTTCTTTTCTCTATTCTTTTATTAGAAATAATAATTAAAACAGAAAAGGGTGTTTTAGACAGTTATTTTATAGTTTTAAGTTCTGATTTTTCTGGGTTGAGTTTTGGTATTCACTAAATGAGAAATTACAATTTTTTTTCAATCAAAAATTTGCCCCTATTTTTGAAATTAAGCTTATGTCTTTTTAATTGACTTTTTTTAATATAATTGAATTAAAATTTAAAACATAATTGACACAAAACTATCTATTGTGTTATTATTAATATTGGTAAAATAACCTTTTATGAGATATATATTTATTTTTATAGCACAAGTGTAAATATGAATGTTGTAAAAAATAGAGTTTTACCAATTTTTGGGATAAATAAAGAGTTTCATGCATTTATCCAAATTTTAGCAATAGTAAACGAGATATCCGCTTTGATTTTTAAGTTTATATGGATTTTAAATATAAAATCGTTTGGTGAATACCAAAATTTTGTTTGAAAAATTGAAAGATTGGATTTCACAAAACGATTTTTTGATTAAAATTATTATTAGTCTATTATAATAATAAGATATTATATTTAGGATAGTTAGTTCCACTTTTAAGGCACAAATTGCTACGGAATTTAAGGTACAATATAAAACTCAAATTAAGGCACAAAATTCAAATTATAGTAAAATAAATTGTAAAAAAAAAATTCCAAATTTTGTACCTTAATTTGAGATTTTTTTGTGACTTAAATTTGATAGAAAGTTTTTGTATTAAAAGTGGAACTGGCTGTACCAAAATTTGGATTTTGAACTTTTTCAAAAAATGAGAAAAACTTTATTTTTTACTTTTTTTTTTTTTTTGCCTTTTGGACAATTTCAACTGATTCAGTAAAAGTATAGCCATACCAATGTATAATATCATTATTATTTATATAGAGATGGTGATTTTTTAATCTTAGAGAATGGAAATACAAGGTTTTTTCTTCACTTGATTTATCAAGATTTATCGTCTCCCCATAAGCAAATAGATTACTATTAAATTGACTTGGAGATTTTGGTGTATAGATTTACAAAATCTATGAAACTGATGAGAGAAAGTTCTTTTGATCTTAATTTGTCTTTATTTCATCAATAATGTTTGATCCTTTGGTAATTGTTCTCTGGGGTAAATAGAAGGTAAAAAAATTCAAATTCAATTAAATATGGAACAAAAAAAAAAAAAATATTATTAGCTTTGGTTGGCACAATAATCTTCAAAAACCTTCTTAAAGAATCAAGAATTAAAGGGAAAAAATAGTCTATTTGTTTTTCATGATCACCTTTACTCGACCTTCAGAATAAAAAATATCAAAAAATGATCAAATATTAAACAACAAAGAAATAAAGAGATGAGCCTCAAAAATAATACTTGATGAGAATTTGTATTTGTTGCTCTGTTGTCATAAATCAAAGAAAGGTAATTGTTTGAAAAGCTGCAAGAAAAATTACTTTTACGAAAAGGAGCACTTTTCATAAATACGCTTGATTCCCATCAGGGTCTCTATTTCTCAAAGTAAATGAACCAAAATTTGGAAATTTAAAAAGTATGATGGTTCGTCTAAAGAATAATTTGTTTTTTGATCTCAGTGGTTTTAGTTATTTGTTGGTTGGGTTATAGAATAGAGTAGGATCAAAAAAAAAGAAAAATAAAAAAAGAACAAAAAAAAAAAAAAAAAAACAATCAACATAAAAAATAAGTTTTGGTTTTTATTATATGTCAAGAGTAACCCAATAAGAAACGAAAGGATAAGGATTAAAAGTGAATTTATTGAAATAAAAAAAAGTAAAAATTGTCTAGGAAAAAGATTGGGCTTTTTATTTTTGCTTGAAATCGTTTTGAATTTCCTTTGAGATTTTTTTTACCTTTTTTTCTGCTTTTTTAAGTGTCTTTTCAAAGATCCCTGCCTTTCTTGGTGGCTTTTCAATTGGGATTCCAAGCAACTCGCATGTTTGATCAACTATGAAGTCACCAACATCCAAATATTTTTCTATAAAGTATCGGATTGTTTCATTTGGGATTCCTTTTGTTTCAAGATCAATAAGTTCTTTTCTGTGAAGAACGGAAAGGCTAGTTGAAATAATTGTTGCTCCACCAACTATTGTTGCTGTTTTTTTTAAAGTTGAAAATGACATTTGGCTTACTTATTTCGAATAAAAAAAAATGAATTCTTAAATTTTGTAAAAGTTTAATAAACATTTGAAATTTAATGTCCCTCAATGTCAAGTATAGTTTTGAGAAAATATTGTCTGTGAGGAAACCAAATTAACAAAATTGTGCTTTAACACTCTCGAAAAATGTAGGTTTTTAAAAGTTGGATAAAATTTCAATTACTGTTGACAAAGTATTTCGTACAGAAAAGTTTAATCCTTGTTTCCAAATAGAAAGCTTAATTGTTTGTTATAGATGGCATATACATCAACCGAACAAACAAACCAACAATAAACCCTAATTAAATATGGTATTGGTTTCTTAACTTTATATTATTTAAAAAGAAATACTGGAAAATAAAGGATCAAATTGAAATATTTATCTCGAAAATTAGTGAAGGCATTTTACTCCATCAAATAAATAAAAAATTTCAAAAAATAAGAAAATTTAATTGTTTATTGGTTTTGTTTGGAAATAATCACTTTGTTGTATTACGAGTTTGGCCTGGAAGAAAGAGAAATATGATATTGTTCAAAGTGATATAAGATGATCTTTGGAGTTAGAAAAAAGGCGATTAATAATCCATTAGCACCAGAAAAATATAATATTTTATATCTTGTAGATAATCCACAACAAGGAATAATAACTGGTGTTTTTTGAACAAATGAAACAATATGAGGTGATATTTATTTTTTGAACTCAAGATCTAACTCAACAACAATAAATAAAACAAACAAAAAACAATTAACTAATAAATAATTAAACTAATTGATAATTTAAAGGTACTTTGAATAACTTGTTCTTCAAAGCTTTATTTTTTCTGAATGGGGTTATTCAAAACATTGAAGTTAAATTTTACATTTCATACATCGAGGATAAAACTTGGTTTGAAATCCAACAGAGACGAAATAGATCATCAAACTTTTCAATATTATTTTTTTTAAAAATTAAAAAATGAAAATTTTTATTTTAAATGATTCTAAAATATTTTTAGATGAATAATGGGTTGAAAACCCTAAAATGTTTAACTAATGGTTTAGAAATGATATTTTTAGGCATTTAATTAAACTATCTTATTGGACCTGAAGAAAAAAATTTTACTCTTTTAATTTGATTGTAAAAGTAATAATTACAATAAACATTTTGGAACATGAAATAAAAAGTTTCATTTATTCATTGGTAAATAACAGTAGTTTCTCGACCCCCTTTTACCCATGATTTTTATGAAACATCAGAAGGGTGATCGAACAAATAAACCTCCATATATTATGTCCTCTTAACTGTGACTTATTTTGAACATTCCTCTCAAAATTCTGAACTTGGGAACTTAAAAAAATTTTTTTTTTTTTTTTATTCTTATATTTGTTAACCGAGGAGTTGTAATCCATCTTGTTTGCCAGAATTACTAAATTTTGATTTCCAAATTTTTATAAAAAACAGTTTTTTTTTTCTAATTTCTTGAATTGATTAAATATTTTTTTTTCTCATTTTCAAAATCTTTTATTAGTGCTCACGTTTCTATTTTTTTCTTTGAAAACAAGATTAAATGTTTTGAATTTTTTTAAAAATGATATTGATTTCTTTTGAACCCAAACCAAAAACTATGTTTGATTTTCAGAATAGTTTTTAAACAAAGAAAGAGAATTCATTAAATTTCCAAGCTTTTAGGGAAAATTGATGGACTTTTTTCAGGTCGTCTATTGATCAAATAATTGGGTTTCCTTGACCCAAATTAATTTTCCAATTTTGTAAAACCTGGAATATGGCGATCTTTTGCGATTTATGTAATTAGAAAAGTCGAAAAAAAATTGGTTAAACTCATCTAAAATTACTTTAAATTCCATTTTTAAAGTCTAATTTAGAAGTATATTGCTTGATATTTAACTTAAATTATATAAGAATAAGAACATCAGAAAATTTTCAAACTTTGCATAATTGAACCAAAGTTTTCTCAGAATCTTTCCACAATAATTATAATATAATCCTTTACTTTTTTGTGAAACAATCACTTTTTTATCAGTAGTTGCCTTGAAAAATATACTTTTTAATTTTTACCAATAAAAAGTTGAAGTTTTAAAATATAAAGAGAAAAAATTTGAACAAATTGCATTCCTAAAATAAATTTTACTGAAAATTTCAAAAAGTTTACTTTCAAAATTGATTTGAACTTGTGTATACTATTGAGTCGTGAATTGGGTGTTTCATTGGAACAAGAAGAAAAAAAAGTATGGATTATATTTTGAAGCAGGGATTATTTTGATCAATGAATTTAAAATATAAAAGAGGTTAAAGAATTATTTTGCTTTCATGTTATTGGGTAACTTTTATTTTAATTTTTTGGTTAATATTTCAAGGAAATTTATAAGAAAAGTTGCTTTTACTTTTCAGTAAAAAGGAGTGTTTCCTTACTTAAGTAACAAAAGAAGAATAGTATTATCACGACCCAAAAAAATAGTTATTACAATTGAAATTAGATTGAACAAATTTTTCTTTTTAATTCAAAGATCAAGAAAGAAGCTTATCAAAATAACTAAAAGTGTCTCCTTTTTCATTTACGTTTTGGAGAGTTTAGATTTTTTCCGATTGTAAAACATAAAAATATTTGAATTGGTTTAAAGTTTTCATTTGTTCATCAAAAAATTACTTCTGAATGAATTTCAAAAAATCTCATTTTTTTTTTTTCGCACTTTCAAGGTTACACTTTAATTACAGCAAGTCGATTGTTTCCAAGCCAAAATAGGAATGACAGAAATTGTCATTTTTTAGTTTTATTTAAAGTGGTAGTATCAATATAAAAGGAAAAAAGGGCCATTTTTTTGTAATTTTTTTTCAGAGATTTAAAATCAACTTACATTTTTTTTCAATTTGTCAGTTTTATTTTTATTTTCATAATAAATCGAAAATTAAAATTTTCTCTCCCTTATTTCTTCAAAAAAGTAATTCTTTCACAATAAAAAGCTCGTAAATTTGCTATTATTATTTCACATTTCTTTACAAATCAATTGAAAATTGCAAATTCATTTTTTTTTCTTATATTTTTTTTTTTACTTAACTTTGATGTCCAAGATTAATAATTCAAAACAAGAACTTTCAAAAATGAAAGAAGAATTTGAAGGAGAGACTCCAACCCGTAAGTGTTAATTAACAAAGACGTCACCAGTTTTTTTCTTTCTGTGATTCCTTTCGTTTTTTAAATTTTAATCAAACTGTCAATTTATCAAAAAATTTTTCCAAATAATACTTTTTTTGTTTCAATACTTATTTGTCATCAACCTTCTCTTCATATTTGACTTCACTTAAATTAGTTTCACAATCTTCAACAAATGTTCAGGATTTAGGACAACGAAAGTGGGAAGTATGTCGTGAATTGAGTGGCCATTTAGGAAATATTTATGCAATGCATTGGGCAGAAGACTCCCAACATTTGGTGTCTGTCAGCCAAGATGGAAAGCTCTTGGTTTGGAATGCACAAACATCAAAGAGAGTTTGCAAACAAGATTTTTTTGTTTTCTACAGGAAAATTAAAAAAAAGGATTATTTTCTTTGTTACCTTACTTATTTTTATTTACCTTTTTTTTTTTTTCACTTCGATTGTAAATTAACATTTTAGATCCATACAATAATACTTCGATCGAGTTGGACAATGGCTTGTGCCTATTCGCCATCTCAAAAAATGGTAGCCTCTGGTGGTTTGGATAATGTTTGTTCTATTTTTAATCTTACGACTCTCAACGATGAAGACGAAAAACCTATAACGTAAAATAATTTTTTTTTTTTTTTTCATTTTATTTTGTTAATTACAACATTTTTTTTTCTTTTGTCTTATCTTTAAATTTGATGAAATTTCAAGACAAAAAAAACTAAAACAAATCTTTTTAAAATTGTTTTTATTATTTCTTTTTCTTTGTTAAACAAAAAAAAAACCATTAACAAAAAAAGTGTCTTTCGTGAGTTAAATGGTCACACAGGCTATGTTTCATGTTGTAGATTTTTAGATGACCAACAAATTTTAACATCATCTGGTGATATGAGCTGTATTCTTTGGGACATCGACTCTGGTTCGAAAGTTACAGAATTTGCAGGCCATAATAGTGATGTTATGAGGTTTGTTTTTAATTCTTATTTCAAGTATTTCATTTTAAAGATTTGGAAATATTTTTTATTTGCTAATTTTTATTCGTTTGCATTCATTTTCAAGAAAATTTGATCCCTTTTTAAAATGACAAAAAACAAAAAAACACAAAAAGAAGAACATTTTAAATTCAAACTATTTTCACTAATTTTAATTTGTACCCTTTCCCTTATTATCCTGTAATTTTTTTAAAAAAAATGAATTGGTAAATTGGTAAAAATTCTATTTTCAATTATTGATCGATCAAATGGTTAGACACCAACAACTAATTTTATTTGAGTTCTTTTATTTTGAAGAACTCAACTTTTACCTAATATCAGTCAATCCAAAAAATTATTGATCGAACGAAACAGGTTAGGTAATTGAAAAAATGAAAATGAAAACAAATCACTAAAAGATGAAAAAATGATTTTCATATTTTTACCTAAATCAAGATTATTCCCAATTTGAATGAAATTGTATAACTGTGATTTTTTGAGTCGTTTTAGCTGTGTGAAAATTTTTGAATTTTAGTTTAGGCTCCATTACTGTTAATTGTAAAATAAAAAGATCAAAATTTTCATTCATCTTTCCAAAATAATCACAATTCCAAGATTTATAACAAATCATCAAAGTTCCCAATTATAAAAGGGAAATTAATAATTTAAGCTTGTTTGCAGAATTAATAAATTTGAAATGATTCTTGATTTATTAACTATTATTTTCCAATTAAAAAATGAAAATTTTTAGTTCAAATTCTCCAAAATATTTTTCTAGTTAATGAGACGAAGAAAATCCAAAGATATCAACAACATTCGTTTAGAAATGATTTTTTTAGACAATAATATAAACTTCCTTAGTTAACTCTAAGACAAAATTTTACTGTGCTAATTTGATTGTAACAGTAATAAATAATATTCATTTTGGAAATTAAAATAAAAATTTTCATTTATTAATTGGAAAATAAAAGTAAATCTTTTTTTGGAAAGCTGAATGAAAATTTTGTTCCATTTATTTTGTAACAAATAGTAATTTTAACCCAGTAAAAATTTGAAAAATGTAATCCCAAAATTTTAATTAAATTGCTAATTTTTTTTAGACTTTTCAAAACAAATTCTAAAAAAAATAAAATTAAATGACTTAATGGATCAAAAGATACGAGTATACTCAATACGAAATATTTTCTTATTTTAAAAGTATTAACCAAGTAATATTTTTGAAAAAAATACTGTTTTTTATTCATTTTTAAAATGGGTTAAATTATTTGAAAAGAATTTTGAAAGAAAAGAAACATAAAAAAATATAAAAAAACTTTTTTGGGTAAAGAAAATTTCCACCATTACAAAACACTTGTCTTCATTTTTCTTCAAAATTTTTTTTTTAATAAATGAAATTCATTTGAAAAAAGTTTTTAAGAGTGGCCGAAAAATAGCACTACTATGTTATGTGAATACCCATTCTATAATAAAGTGAGGTTAGTGTGGGTTAAAGACCATAAAGTTGAATACCTAAAACCGAAAAAAAAACTCAAAAAAAGAAAATTCATCAAAAAATAACTAAAATAGTAAAAGAGAAAAAACTGATCACATTCATTAAAAAAATTAAACATTTGCTAATTTTTCACTTTTTGATAACTTCACTTATAATAAACACTATTGGCTAATAAAAGATCTTGGATCAAAAATTATTTTTAAAGATATTTAACAATTTAGGTTGGAAAATTCAATTTCCCAGTAAGATTTTTTTCAAATTCAAAAGTAAAAAATTTGAATATTTTTATTTTCACAGTTAAGTGGTTATAATCATATATTTTAAAAGTATTTTAAATTTAATAAATATCTTTCAAATGGATAACTAATTATTTTGACTATTATGGAATTATTTATTGATTTAAATTGAAAAAATATTTTTTTTTTGATTTTCCGTTGGGTTTTCCAGAATTTAAAAGAATTGAGCAAAATCTTTGATTTTTCCCTATTCTTTTGAATTCTGGAAAACCTAGGCACTTGGCGGCACTCTACAACACTCTCAATAATTATCATTATGAATTTTTTTTCTCTATTTCAGTTTTATTAGAGAGTACAATGTTTTCAAAACTATTCGTTATTATCTATCAAACTAAATATCTCCAAGTTCAATTAAACTAATATTCATTCTTCAGTTTATTTGGAATTTTTTACCCAGAAAAATACCTTTTTTTCTAGACTAGAGACTTTTAAAAAAGTTGGTTATACTAACAACAATAAAGACAAAAGTCCCATGAATTTAAAGTTCTGGAATTTTGATTATATTATGAATAAAATTTATTATTCAAGATGAAAGGTTAATGAATGGTGTTGTTTTGTCGAACTTTTTTATTATTAATTTTATTTTTTCATACTAGTGATCTGCTAATGTATTACATAAATTATAAATATACCTTTAAGCACAATCAATTTTGGTGAAATTTGATCTGTATTTTTCTAACATCTTAAAAAAACATATGCTTTGTTACTTTTATGCGAACACTTTTGTTATTAAAAAATAGAAAACAAAATTAACCTTCAGTATGTTGTATTTAATTGAAAAAGATATATCTCTTTTCATTTTTAACATTTTAACTTTTGGAAACAACACTAAATATTATGGGCCATCTTCAAAATTTTATGGGGTTTAACCTGAGTATTATAAATATTACAATGATGTACGATCAAAATTGAAAATGAAATCTTATTTTTTTTTTTTTTCATAAAAAAAGTAATTAATCTTGTAAGATCAAAAAAATCACTCTTCAAAAATTTCATTTGGATCAAAATATGGGAAAATACCAAAATTTGGATTATTCACGATGCGATTATTCACCCAAAATATGATTTTACTTTTGAGTGAGAAAATTACATCAAAACTATAATATTTTTGAAAGATGAGCCTTATCATAGCAGCTCAAACGTTGAAAACCAATTATTAAACATATTTTAAATCAACCAGAAAACATATTTTAAAATTTTCAAGCACATTAAACAGTAGATTAGAAATACAAAACCATAAAACAGTTTTTGTCTTCTAAAACCCTAATAAAAAAATAATAATGTTTACAAAATTTTTAATTCATAGATTCGAAGAGAGAATTTATTTGGGGTAAATTTTAAGAAACATTGTAAAATTAGTTGATTTTATAATTATTTTTGAGACAAAAGTTTTTTTCAAAGTACAGTGAGTTATTAATTGAACTAAAAAATTTTTTTACTTTTTTTTTGAATTTAGTAGTAAAAATTAAATCTTTTTAAATTGAAATTTAACAGTATTAAAAACAATTTGCTGTTCTTTTTCATTGGCTTATCATAAACATCCCACCTTATTCATTCTTATCCAAAAATTAAAAAAACAAAATAAAACATAAAAAAAAACAAAAAAAACAAAAACATAACATAAAAAAAACACACAAAAAAAAACAAAAACAAATAAAAAAACAAAAAAAAAATAATGAAAAAAAAAAAAGTGTGTCACTTCACACAAATAAAAACCTCTTTGCCAGTGGATCAATTGATAAAACTGTTAAATTATGGGATATCAGATCAGGAAATTGCGAATTAACATTTGATGGCCATAAAAAAGATATTAATTGGGTTGAATTTTTCCCAAATGGCAATGCTATCGGATCAGGCTCAGATGATTCAACTTGTAGATTATTTGATATAAGATCAACAGCCGAAATTGCACAATATACTGATGAAGATATTGTAAGTGGTGTATCATCAGTTGCCTTTTCACTTTCTGGTAGATTATTATTTGCTGGTTATACTGATTGTTCAATCCGTGTTTGGGATGTACTTAAACAAAAAGAACATGCAAAACTTGAAAAACATAATAAACGGGTGTCTACTCTTGGTGTTTCAAAGGATGGATCTGCTCTCTGTACTGCTGGATACGATTCAGAAATATTTGTAAGTTTTTGAAATTAAAAATATTTTTTTGCTTTTTCTTTTTTTCTTTTAGTCTTTATTTTTCTTTTTCTTTTTCTTTATTTTGATATACATTTGTAAATATTAATATAAATATTTATTTTTTTTAAATTATATTTTCTCTCTTTTTTATTGTTATACTATTTTTACAAATCAATAGATTTGGGCTTAAATTGAGAATTTGATAAATTGATAAATTAATAATTTAAGATATAATATAAACTCTTTTTCAAATAAATGGGTACACTTCTCAAATCATCAATATTATTGAATTTGATTTTTAATAAGATAATTACTTATTAGTGATTTTCATTTTAATTATTCATTTTTTCTTTTTTTGTATTTTTATTTTTGGATATCGAACAGTTGGAAAATTAAAAAAACAAGAAAAGAAGAAACCAATTTGCAAATAATTGGCAAATATAAAAATGAAAACAGTTTAAGTTTGATTTCGAATGTGCTAGATATAGGAATTAAGAAAGACCATTATTGGATTAATGTATGAAACAAAGAAAAAATAAAATATTGAAAAAAACAATTCGAACAAAATAACCAGATGAATTGCGGCTTTATCTTGAAAATGATACTTTAAAGAACAAAAATTTGAAGTGTAAAGAGTTATTAATGAAATGTAAAGAACTTTTTACCAATTCACATTGTTCAACAGTTTTTATTGATTTTATAATTTTTTTTTCTTTACAATTTACAAAACTAGATTACTCATTTTCAAATAAAAGGGCACATCAATTTTTAAAATATTTCATTTTAATTTTTATTGTTTTGCTTTAACAAGTTTTAAATATTCAGTTGAGTGTTTTTATAGGTTTTAAAGAGTTTTTTATATTTTAGAATAATACTATAATTAATTTGATTCAATTATGAATAAAACTTGTAATTTAAGTGCCCTTTTATTTGAAAAAGAGTTTATATAGATATTTTTTTTCATTAATTAACATTTGTTTTTTAATGTATTAAAACTTGAGTTAATTGTATTGATTAGATTTTTCCATCTTAAGCGATTAGCTTCATTATGAATTTGTCAATAGTCAAATGTATCATAAAATTGGGTGTAAATGATATTAGTGCTCCATGGTTCACACGACACTAAAAAATATATTATAATTTTTTTTTTTTTTTATTGAGGAGGATGTGTAGATTACACTCTAAGTGCCCCTTTACTTAAATAAAATATATTATAATTATTATTGAACAATAAATTATTGGATTTTTTACTAGTGATCACAATTAAAAATTTTGAGTTTTTGAAATTGTTTTTTAATTCCTTTTCCAAATCTAAAAATTTGAATCTCCAAATAATAATATTCTCTGGTATTTAATCTTTTATATTTTGAACTTACAAAACTAACTATTTTTATAATTTTTTAAATTTGAAATATTAACTCAATAATTATCAACATAAAAAAACCCAAAGACTGATTAATTTGTTTTTACTTTTTAATAAAGTTAATTGCAACATCAATATATTTGCAATGTGTGCAAAATTATTTGACAAAAAAATCACATCCTTTAATTATTTGATTTTTTTAAAATAATTGAATTGTTTAGCAACTAATCTACATTTTCTACACAAATTGAAGAAAGATATTTTGCAACTTTGGATTCTGAATATCGATGAAGAAAACCTTTAAATTTGTCTCAAAATGTAGATTTTTTTCTTACATTCTTTGGGTTTTGTGCTACTGGTATTTGAATAATTAAGGGTGAAATAATTTTCACTTCCTTTTAATTTTCCTTTTTCAAATAGAAGCCACAAATTACAACCTACTTCTTTGAAAACTCAATTTTGTAAAAAGAGAAATATGGAAATGGAAGTGAAGATTTTTTCTCATTTAGAATTTAAATACTAGTAATATTAGGATCATTTTTAATTAATAGGATCAGCTTATAGAACTATTTTACTAATTGATTTTTTAGAGTCATTTCGACCCATCTAACACTTAATGTGATTACACCCAATAACAATACACTTTAATCTGAGATTTCTCATTGGTAGACGCTAACCCCTTAAAGTGTCTAATTTGTGGAATTAAAACTGTTTGAAAGTTTTCTGTTTAAATAATATGTTTTTTTTTATACACCCTAACCTCTACATTACACACAAATTTTGGTTACACATTTTATTAAAATGTCAAATGTCAAAAAAGTTTTAATTTTGGAAAAGTTTAATTTCAAAAAATAGAAAACTTCATAAAAGTGATAAAACAGTTTGAACTTTTTTACAACGGCATCCCAATAAAGAATTTTTCTCAGTTTTTATGATTTCTATATTTTTCGATCCAAATTATCTCAAAAAAAATTATTTTGTTTTAAAAAGTTTGTATAAAAATCATATTTTTTCACTGTTTTGATGATTTTAGTATATATTATTTTTCAATTAAATTTTTAGATATATTTTTTACTCCAATGTAGCACTAAAAGGTATAATAAATAATTTATTCATTACCTAAGATATTTTAACATTAAAAATATAATTTTTTTTTATTTATAGATTAACATTTAATAAAAGATATGTATTTGATTCATAATAATTTGACAAAAAAAAAATATAAAGTTAATTTTACAAAAAATAATATTTTTTTTCATTGTAAAATTTGGAAATTTTTTCAACAAGTTTTTTTTAAAAAAAATTTATAATTATTTGGCCAATAGTTCGAGTCAGATTAATAATTGATTGATTTTTTTAATTTAAATCTATTTGATAACTTTTGACTTCAAAAAATCTAAACATAAAATAAACAATACTATTGAATACATGAGCATAAATCAAGAATTAATTTCCAATATCTTGATTAATTTAGATTGAAAAAGTCAAATTTCATGAAGATTTCATTCAAATTTTTACGAAAAATAAAATTCAAAAAAATAATTTCTTGATTTTGAAGATTATTTTATTATCTTTGAATAATTTATTAAATCCAATTTATGTTTTTTCTTTATTTTCTTTTTTTTTTTTTCTCTTTTTTTGATAAAAATTTGTTGTACTTTTTTTTTTTTTTTTTTTTCGATTTTTTTGGCTAGATATTTTTTTTTATGAAAAAATCCAGTGGAAAATAAATAGAGCTTCGAAAATTCAAATAATCATTAAGAAAATTGAGACGATGTAAATCATTTTTAAATGAATTTAATTATTAGTAAAACAGCTTGTTGTTAAACTTTTAATTATGGACTAAAAAACTAAATTTATTTTTTCTTGATTTAAATTTTATTGAAATTTTATTTAAAAATACGAAGAAAAGTTACCTCGTATTACACTTTACTAATTTTTTCAATTTGTCATAAAATAAACAGATTTATTTGATAATTATTAAAAATAAACCAAGTTATTGTGTTATGAATTACAAAACTCCATTTACAAAATTGTGATTCCCCTGAAATAATAAATTGAAAAAAAAATAAATATTTGTTCGTATTAAAGAACTATTCATTATTAAATTTAATTAATAATTCTCTTTTCAAGTATTGAAAAAAGATTTAAACCCGATATTTCAAAAATTAATAAATAAAATTTGAAACAAAAAAAAAAAACTAAACCACAATTTTGGAAATAAGTATAATGTATTTTTTATTACTGAACTTTTACAAAAAGAAAAAGGTTAACAACAAGCTGTTTTACTAATAATTAAATTCATTTAAAAATGATTTACATCGTCTCAATTTTCTTAATGATTATTTGAATTTTCGAAGCTCCATTTATTTTCCACTGGATTTTTTCATAAAAAAAAATATCTAGCAAAAAAAATCGAAAAAAAAAAAAAAAAAAAAAAGTAAAACAAATTTTTATCAAAAAAAGAGAGAAAAAAAAAGAAAATATAGAAAAAAGAAATTAATTTGATGAAATTAGAAAAAAGGATTTCGATCTAATAAATGGAAGAAATTTTGATAAACTCAAAATTGAAAATTTTAATTTGATGAAAATTTGGTATAAAACCAGAAAAAAAATACTTCCATTACCAGATATGGCGATTCAACCTTTTTGAAAAATTGGGTATAATAATAATAAATTTTCTTATTTCTGTTTTTAATATTTATTTTATGAGTTTGTTCATAAATTTTAAAAACATTATTTCATAATTATTATTAATTAATTAATGTATTGTGTTTTTAATTACTATAATAATAATAAAATTTCTAATTTGAAAATTTAAAAAATAATAAAGGATGTATAAAAAAATAAAAAATAGTTTAATTTATTTATTTATTTATTTATAGAAAGGAGTAATTAAAGAAAAAGCTTCAACTGAAAAAAAGAGAAGAAGAAAAATAATTAATATATATATATATATATATATATATATATATATCATTTTCATGACCAATTAGAAACTATCCACGTCCTGAATGCACAGGAGGAGTAAAAACCCAATAGAAAGTTTATCGATTATAGATAAAAATTCCACATTCCGTGATTAATAATTGATATTCCACAACTCTCAGAGTGGGGCACTGGGTGCCCGAAATTATAATTTTTTTATTATTTAAAAAAAAATTTTGTTTTCACTTTATTTTTATTATTTTTTCTTTATTATCTTAAGTTTTCTAACCATAAGAGCTTTGATAAAAAATTCTCGGCAAGCACAGTAAATTTCATAATTTTGATCAGTCATATTGGAGATTTTCTGTCTATTTTTTCTAAGAATAAATTTTTCATATAATTTCTTAAAAAATAGTTTAATTATTTAATTTTTCAAATATCGAAATAAAAAAAATACTATAATAGAACTATTTTATCTGTAATTTTTTTACTTTTTTATTATTATTTATATCTGGATGAAAGAAAAAAATAATAAAATAAGTTTATTAATAATAAAATACCATTTTAAATAATTTAAGATTTTCTACTAGATCACATTTAGTTCAATCCAGGTCACTAAGTGACATATATAAATATCTTGATTTGCAATTATAATATAAATTACTAAACCTTTTTTTATTTTCCAGGATATCTATTCCTAAAATGTATATTCAAAAATTCATTCATTTCAACTTATCAAAAAAAAATAACCTAAAAATAGTTTTTTTTTTAAAAATTCAGTAATTTTGAAAAAGGGGGTATTCTTATCTTAATGAGTTTAATAGCTATTGTTACTTAATTACTTAAAATTAACATAAAGATGAAAAAAAAAAAAAAATGGTGAAGATATGTTTTTGCGAAAAGGAACTACTGTTGTCAAAATAAAGTGTATAGAAAAGCCTAATACAATGTTTCAAAATAAAATGTCTGCTTATTTTTTGTGATAGAAGATCTATACATCAACCAATCCGAGAAACCAATAATAAACTCTAAATAAATATAGTATTGGTTTCATAAAGTTGTATTATTTAAATGAAAATTCGAAAAATGAAGGATCAAATTTATAAAATTTCTCTAAAAAAAGAGTAAATTTTAAATGATATTTTTATTATCAAAAAAAACAATACCATTTCAAAAATTGAGAAAATTATAAAAAATTTTGAACTATTTGCTTGAGATATTTAAATTTTACTCTTAATATCAAGTTCTTTACTTTCTAAATTTATTTGAACTTATGTATACTATTGGGCAGTTGGTTGGATATGTTGACTTGGTACAAGAAGAAAAAAAAGTACGGATTATATTAAGAAAGAATATTTATAGTCTTTGTTTCTGCATTATTTTGATCACAGTATTTTGATTTTTCAATTCTTTTTCGAATGATTAATAGAACCTGAATACTTTTATTTTTTTAAAAAAAAGCATTAATTATCAAGATTAAAGATTCAAGACCAAAATGAATTGATATTAAATTCAAAGAATTAAACCAAGAAATCATTTTTTTTTTTTTACATTTTGCCATTCGAAAAAAAAAATTATAAAATTAGTTTTAACCATTGTGAAAAAAATTTGGTTCATTAAAAAAAATTGGGTCAGTCAAAAATTTGTTTTCGTTTTTTAAATAGTAAATATTAGCAAAATGGTTTTTGATCAAAGTAAAATTTTATGAACAAATCTTACATTTAAGAAAAACCAAAGTCATTATCAATAATAATTTTCAAAGACAATATTATCTTGTTGCATTTTAACCCTTTGGAATTACTGTGGAACTCTAAAAAACAAAAATTTATTTTTAATTGTCAACTTTACTAAAAATAAGAGTACTATTTAATAGGAAATCTTATAATCTATTAATCTAATAAGATATTTATCATTGTTAATGAACGCAAATTTATCACAGTTAATCTTAAATATCCTTTTAAACCAAATTGAATAATAAAATATCCAAAAAAGCTGTTTTTTTGAAAGAGGTTGTTTTCCACTAATGTTTACAATCAAAACTTCAAAATACCGAAATATCAAGATTTCAGAAACCATTTAAATTCTTTAAATCTCCATAGACAAACCTTAATTTAAAACACTTATTAATTTTTGGTCTTCCCAAACAATGATTAACTTGATCTTGGAATGTAATCTAATAAAAAAAATCAACATTTTTAGTAAAGTTTACAATTAAAAATAAATTTTTGTTTTTTAGAGTTCCACAGTAATTCCAAACGTTTAAAATGCAATAAGATAATATTGTCTTTGAAAATTATTATTGATAATGACTTTGGTTTTTCTTAAATGTAAGATTTGTTCATAAAATTTTACTTTGATCAAAAACCATTTTGCTAATATTTACTATTTAAAAAACGAAAACAAATTTTTGACTTACCCAAATTTTTTTAATGAACCAAATTTTTTTCACAATGGTAATTATTAAATGGCAGTGAAAATGAAAATTTTTCACTAATTTTTTTTACTTATTGCTCACCGATCGATCTATGATGATATCTGAAACATGTAATTCACCCAAAAAGAGATTAATATCTATTTTTCAAATCCAAAAGGCAATTTCAAGATGAATGGAAAAAGCAAAGCATCAAAAAATCCAAAAGATTTCACTTTTACTAAAGTTTATAATTAAATCTCAAATTCTGGGATAAATTGAACCTGCTAAAATTTTGGCTGTAATGTATAGTTTTCAATTCTATTTTGAATACAAAAATCATACAAATTTTTGGACTTGGTTTTTGTTTTAAAGTGAACAAAAAAAAAGACATTAATAAATAACTGAAAATGAGAACATTTTCTCCTGTTTTACAATTAAAACCAATTTGACAAAAATTTTTTCCATTTGATAATTTTTTTTAAGAATGGTAAAGTTGCAAAGAAGAAAATTAGATAATTCTTCATTATCAGTACTACCTAGACCTATTTTAATAAATTTAGGGTTTGACTTTTATAGGAATCCTACTTGATGGATCTTCATGTAACCAAAATCAAGAAAATCTAAGTTAGATAATAAACTTCTAAAAAGGTTTTAATCCGATTTGCATTCTTATGATATTGAAAAAATTCAAAAGATTTTGATCAGTTTTATATTGCTGATAATCACAATTTTTATCTTTTTAAAAAAAAGTAACACTTTTTTAACCTGATGTTATTCTTTTTTTTTTCACAAAAGTAATTTTTGTAATTCTAATACTCAAAACAAAAGGGATCCTTAATAAGATAACGAACTCAAAGAGTTCTGATAATTTCTAAAAGAGAAAACATTCAGTCTTGATAAACTTTCATATTTTTTTTTTGTTTAAAAAAGTGAAAACCGTAAAGTTGAAATCAAAAAGAGTTCAAAAAAACGTATTCATTGAACCTTTTAGTGAGTCACTAAATCTGAAATTGATTTTTATCTAATGTAAACAAATTAAACACTTTTTTCGCTTTAATAAAATTAGTGATTAACGATTAAAAACAAAATGCGAAACAACCATTAAGTTGAATAGATTTTGATCTCTTGAATTTTTGGAAATCAAGAACTATTTTCATATTTTGATCAATTTTTAATTTTTTTATTTTTGATTTTTAGCTTTGTAATTCTTGAGGAAATACACTCTTGACAGATTATTTCACGAATTATTCCACTCAAATATTCAACTTAATTGTCTTGAGAAATGATTTTTATTTCAGAATTCAAAATAAAAGAAACTACTCAAATGTTTTTCAAGGTACTAATCATCTTCAAAATTCAATCAAAATCTGTTGAATTGATTAAATAGATCAATACAGTCAAGATTTTTCAACAATTTCTATTTTCACTTTATTTCTATTTGAGTCTGGTGTTTTTACTGGAATTACTGTCCCTTATAATAAAATTAAAAAATATTTTTAAATTTTTTAAATCTTGATAATACTGAATTATTCAAGAAAAGGAAACCGAATTGGAAAATTCAATAATTGTACACCAGAATTAAAATTCCAAATCTTTTTATTAAAATATACACTATTGTGAAAAGTCAATAGAATATTAAAAAAAAGGGTTTACTCCTCTTTTTTAAAGATCTAAATAAACATTCTTCAAAAAAAAAAAAATGATTTGATAACAGACAATCTTAAATCAAAAATTCAAAAAAACACATCTCTTTTACAAACCTTTGAGTCTTTTAATCCTTTCAAACACTTTCAAACAATATCTAATCAATTCTCGGTCTTTCCAACCGTTTAAAAGTTGAAAAGATTGTTGAGATTTTTTGAATAGTAAACTCGACAAAAGATTATTCTTTTGGAAAATTTATTTTTATTTTCAAAAATAAGAAAATAACACTTTTCGGAATTGATATTCGACTACAAGATACTTTTGGTTAATATCAAGACTATTTTTTTCTTCATATAACAAAATTTTGGTACACAAGCATTAAACATTTAGCAAACAAAAAAATATTTTTTTATCATATGGATTGCTCTTTTTATAAAAAATACAATTTGTCTGGGAAAGAGTTGAACCAAAAGTTTGATTTGTCGATTTTCCTGTCAACAAATATTCAATCAATCATTGAAACAGTAATCAAAATAATTGTTGATCAAATCAATTACTTTACTGATCAAAAAGAAAAAAGGCTCCACAATGAACATTCATTGATTGAGATTTATACATCATTATATCGTTTACTAGAGGAAATAAAGACAGATTTTTATGAAGCCTTTGTAAAAGATTCACAAATCGATATAATGCTTCAAGAATACATCCAAGATTTACAAAATCAAGTATTTCAAATTAATTATCAAAAAATCAACATTCAAAAGGATCAAGATATCACCATTGAAAAAAGAAACGAAAATTACAAAAAAAGGAGAAAAGAGAACTCGAAGCACCCAACAAAGACAAAAAAAACGACAAAAGGAAAACAAAAAAAAAGTCTAACAAGAAAGTTTAGATCTATTTCTTGGCTGTCATTATTTTATTGTGTTGTTGACACTCTTTATCACACGTACCAAACCATCAAAAAGGTGAAATATGAAAAAAAAAATCATATTTCTCCAAAAAAATTAAATAAACTATTAAAACCACATATAGAATTGTCAAAAAGGTTGTTAACAACAATAAAGATTTCAAAATTACAACTCAATGACGAGTTACATTTTGAAGACAAGATCACAAAAAAGAAAAAAAAGAGTATGTTTTCCAAAACCTGTTACGACTTAAGTTTGCTATGTGATTTAGACGACAGCTCAGAGTCAAGTCAAAACAATTTAAAAACAAATGTATCAAGTAAAGCAAACATTTCTTTTATAAATAGTGATTCATCTCCTTTAACAATTTCGTCTCCAGATAACAATTTTAAACATACTGCGAAAAAAGATCCAAAACACAAGAAAAAATCCAAGAACTTTAAAGTTGTCAAAATAAAAAGCAAAAAGCGATCTCAAAAACATCCTATCTTTTTCAAAAATGGCAATGAGGAAGTACGGCAAATTCCAAATAAGAAATTAAAAAGGAAACAAAAAGAAAAAAGTCGTATATTTAGTTTAATAAATAATAAACAATATTTGACAAAGCAAAATAGCGGGATCCAAAAAAAACGAAAAATATATAATTTTGGTGGTTTTAACACGAGAAAAACTGATAACATTCTCGGCACTGGCAGAGATCTTCACAATATTAAAAAAAAATATTCACAAACATTTTCTGGTTTTGATCGTAATTTTCTGAAATTATTTCAACAACAAGAAATGGGAAACAAGAAGAAACTAATACCCAATAAAAGCAGTGTTATGTATACTCAGAAAAATCACAAAAACTTTTGGTGTAATATTACAAAAATATTTGATCGATATCCCGATTTAACCTCAGTATTCTTCCCATCGCCATATATATTTGTTTATCAATATAGCAAAGAAATGAGCTTAGTCTTAAAAACTGTGAATGCGTCAAATTGTGCAATGGGGGCAACTGAAAACACACACACCTTCATAACAAAATGGGTTAAATATGGGTGTTCAATGGCCAAGAATCGTATAATGACAAAAACGGCCGCGAAGACATCTTCAAAAATTAAGGAAAAGGCAAATGTTGAATTTATCGAGCATCAGTTAACAGTTTTGGATTTAAATAGGATGTTCCGGTGGGTTGCTTTACATCCATACCCCAGGGTCCAATTGGAAAAGGTGAGATACATTTCCCGAACTGATCCAAATCTGAAAATGACGAAGAAAAAATCAAAATATCACAACCCCTTAGCCATCCGCATAATTTCCGGCAAGAAAAAGGCGCTTTCTGTGAAAAAATTAGTTTTTTTCGTCCATGGCGGAGCATTTGTTGCCGGCGGAACGCTTGGCCATGCGTCCTATTTAAGGAGCTGGGTAAAGGAACTGGATTGTACCGTTGTGGCAATTGAATACACAATTGCACCCAAAAAGCGTTATGTGGGGCAGCTCTCAGAATTGTTTTCTGCTTGGAAATGGTTAATCAAAAGAGCAAAGAATAAAAAAATCATTATTGCAGGTGACTCTGCGGGTGGGTGCCTATCTTGTTCTCTCACAATGAAGACCATCTTGGAAAATGTTCGAAGACCCGATGGGTTAATAATGGGATACCCCGTTTTACATTTACGTGCATGCGCTGGTCCCGCTCGGCTCTTGTTTGCAAACGATCCATTTTTTAGCTATTTGAGTTTGTTAACTTGCCTTGATTCAGTACAACCCAGAAAAATATTTCAGAAAGAAAATGCTTATTATCGACCCAATTTTGATCCTCAAAAAAAAAATCACAATCAAAAATCCGTTATCAAATTGAATAGAACACAATCTATGAATGTTGGTGTTGATTCTAAAAAGAGTATTTCGTTAAATAGTATCGTAAATAAAAGCAATAATGTCGATATAAGGTCTATTGATACTGACAATGATGATGATCTTCTTCAGATCAATTCTTCAGATATTTGTTGTAGCATGGCCAGTGTCGAATTGGATAACGAATGGGAGGTAATACCTTATTCCCAAAAGGATCTTCAAAGAAAAGGCTTGGTGAAGAAGAAAAATGATCGAAATTTATCAACAAATTATAAAAAACACCGAAATTTGCACAAAAAGGCGACAAAATCTGATGAAACCTTTGTTCCCAATAATCGAAAAACTAAAGTTTTTCAATCGGGGTTTGAACCCATACTTTTAGATCCCTTCCAACAAGTGAATTGGGAAGAATTTGAAGAAGACGACGATGATGATAATGGTGGTAAAAATTGGTTAAACCAAAAAATTTACGATCCCATATTCATGGAAAATCACGTTATGAAACAGTTTCCACCAACAATACTTTTAACAGGATTGTTTGACCCCTTTTTAGATGAGTGCTCCCTTTTTTCAGACAGAATGTGGTTATTAGGTAAAAAGGATTTCATTTTAAAAGTTTACGGGCTGCCTCATGCTTTCTGGACTTTTGGAAAAAAATTCAAATTTAAAAATAACAATTCGATGAAAGATACAATCAATTTTTTAAAACAAATCTTTGATTAATACACAAAAAATGATATATACAAATATATATTTATATTTAATATAGATCTCATAAATATTTATTTAGATAGGGGTATATATATATATATATATATATATATATGGGTACGGGTGTAAGTAGACTTACACAAAAGCTTGATAATTGTATATAAATTTTTTAAAAATAAAATTATTTTTTTTAATGTTTGATTATCGTTTTTTTTTTTTAGAAAGAAGAGGACAAATTGAAAATCTTTCATATTTCACCAGAAATTATCATTCAACTTCGAAATAACGTTATCTTTTAAGTTGAAGGACATAACAATCTTAGCCCAAAAATGGTTGTCACTTTTTCTAACTTTTAAAACACTTTTAATTTTTTGAAAATATTTCAAATTTTGAAAAGTAATTGCCAGATCAAAATCCAATAACTTTTTTCTTTAAAAGTTTTTATAATTCAAATTTTTAAAATATTCCAATTTGTTCAACTTTCCGCTTGTTATATTTCATAAAATAGTTTCAGGTTTTTGTAATTTTCAAATTAATTATTCATAACAATAAAAATAAAATTAAAATCTTGATTTTTTTTTTAAGGTTTACCATCCCTGAAACAGAAAAGGAGATTATGGTATTTTATGCGTGGTAAATTGTTATTTTTGTTCTTATCTGTTAAGTTTTGACTTTTAATATTTGATTAAATAGTAGTTGAAAAAATCCCTTTTTTTCCCCCTTTTTTTTTTTTTCATCAAACAAATTGAAGTTGCTATTACTGATAGATTGGAAGATAAGTGAAAATAAAAATAGGATTTTTAGGTTGTAAATTGAAATATTTATTTTCCTTTTTACTGATTAATTAGGGGTTTTGATGATTTCTATACTTAAGTCACGATATAGCAACAAACTTCGCGATAATTTGTATCAAATCACAATATATTAGAAAATCACGAAATTCAACATTATCGCAATAATATAATAAATCGTGATATTCTATAAAATCGCGATTAATTATATAAAAATCCTGATAAATGCCAAAATATCGCGATTTAAAAAGTAATCGCGATATAATAGTTGATGGGTTTTTAGGCTAATTGAGAAATTTTTTTTGATCAAAAAATAGTTTATGTGAATTTAAAGTTATTCTTTGAAAAAACAACAAAAAAGATACTTGATTCAATTAAGGATCAGATCCAAGAGTTGTATTGTATTTTCATTTTGATTTGGTCGGCAAACCTATCTATTATTTTAGATCAACAACAATAATAACTAAAGATAAATAAATATTTTCTCAGTCAATCCTGGTGTTGTAAATTGGGTTGAATAAAAGACCTTCTAAAACAAACAAACCCTTTGTCTCTGTTCTTTATGGAATGTGTTCTTGGGTTAAAACATTTTCATTTTTCCTCAGAAAGATAAAAGGAGTTGGATAACTCTTCATAGGCTTTCACAACAGCCGTAGCCAGATGATCACCAATTATTAAGTTTTTTATATACAATTGTCCTCTTCTTATTCTTATTATTCATTTTCTTTGAGTATCTTTGTATTGGGCAGAAAACACAATTAGATCTTATAATTTTTAGTTTGATTGATCACTATAAGAAGGAAAATTATTCTTTTTTCTTTTTGGCTATATAAATTGTGAATGTAAACACTTCCCCCTTAAGAAAAAAAAAGCAAATATTTTATATTCAATGTATTGCTGAAATGGAAAATTATTAGTTTGATTATAAAATTTGTTTGAGATTTTATATTTTGTTAAATAAAAAAAAATGAAAAGAAAAAAAATTTTGTGTTTCCACAACAAACAAACTCATTCCCTTTATAAAAGTTTTCTGTCTTTTAAAACTTGCAAACAATTGAAGACAATTCACAACCCTTACAAACAATTTCAAACATTTATTAAAAGGGGGGGATTGTTTTAAAACTCTAGGCTTTGTAAAAGTAAAGATATTTTTTATAAGATTTCAAAAAAATAATTTTTCATTTTTTCGCGATAATGTAAATATCATGATAATGTTGATTATTGGGATTTTATGATTTTTCGCGATAAAGTTGGAATAATAGCGATTTTTTAATACTATCATGATTTTATTGTTAATACGATGATATTATAGGTTATCAGCAAAACCTCTATTAATTAAAAAATCAATTGATTTTTTAAACGCTCCAAATAAAACCAAACACAAATAAAAATTTCAATTGACAGCTCAAAAATCAATATTTTATATCAAATATTACCAATTTATGAACCATGTACTCTCAATTTAGGATTTAAATACACAAAAATAATAAATTACTAAAAATTGGCTTTTTTAACAACAATTTAAAATCATAATAAGTTCGAAGATCGATCAGAAAGAATGTAAATAATAAGTCACCACACCTAATATAAGATATTTTTTTTTAATTTTCAGGGATTTTAAAACTTAAAAACTCTGAAAAAATTCGATTATTTCTTGTTTATTTTTTTTAAAAAGAGATAACTTTACTCGAAAAGTCCAAAAAAGGTTTTATTTATTTTCCAAGTTTTTTTCAATAGATTTATCTTTTTTTTTTAAATACAATTCAAGAATATTTAATGTAGTAAATATATAGATTATTTTTCTCTCTCTTATGAGTCTATAATATGATATAAAATTTAATTAAATATATAATTTTATCAAAAAAATTTCAAAACCAACAACTTATTTTTAATAATTGTATTTGTATTTAGGACTTTATTTTGAAATCTATATTTATTTTTATTTTTTTACTTAATTTTATATTTAATGTTTGGAATTTAAAATAAAAAATTAATATTCCATTTCTAAAGGGACTAATCTCTATTAATTTTTTTTACCGAAATTTAAGAGATTGACAAATTTTTTTTCAAATGACTAAGATTTGAAAACTCCTGTTTATTTTCAATATTAAACATATTTCGAGATAACGAATCGTTATTTCGAATTGGTCAAATAAAAAAAAAAAAGAAAAAAAGAGATTATTCCATTACCAAAAGATATATATCAAATAAATTAATAAAATTATTAGTTATTTCTTTATTGTCTTATATTTACAGTTCATTTTCCTTTTCGGCAAACAAATGAGGATCAAAAATTACAATCAATATGTTTGAAAACTTTATATTGAAGAAAAAATAGAAAATGAATCCAAGATTTCTTTCACCTTGATTATTCAAATAAAAGTTACCTTGAAAACAATAAAATTAATTTAAAGGACTAGTCTATATTATTTTTTTTTTTAGCCAATTTCTAAATCAAAATCCCTTCTCGAGAAATATGTTTAATATTGAAAATAACAAGGCTTTTTCAAATCTCAATAATTGACAAAAAAATTTCTGAATCTCTATTAAATTTAGCTAAAAAATTCAATAGAGATTAGAACCTTAAGAATTGAGTTATAGTTTAGTATTCTTAAAAATCTCAAATAAAAACTTATCAACTGAAAAAAGCGATTATTAACATTTGAATTTTAAAAGGAGATCAAATATTCACTTTATTTTCCCATATATTTCTTTTTAAGAAGAATTTTCCAAGTAACTGATTAGTATATTAGTTATCTGGATTTTTTCGTTTGTTGATAATTTTTTTGTTATTACCTTCTTGTTAATTGGTATATTTTGAGAAAACAATAAATGAAGTTCAGATTTCTGAAATTAAAAAATAGATAATTAAGTGAGATTTAAGTCTTGAAATCTCAAAAACCTGCCTTAAAAATAATAAAAATTTTTGAGTAGTATTCTTCAATATTGAGTTAATAAGTTGTTTTTATTGTGGAAAAAACATTTAACGTTCTCAGATTTAAGTTGAAAATTTTTTGAGGGTAAAAGGAAAAATTAATAAAAATAGTTTTTGAGTTTCGATATTTCATGTTTTGTTGGAATAAATGGGAATTTTTTTTTTCCAAACAAGCAAAAATAAAGAATATCGAAGACTTTGGCCAAGATTCTTTCTAACTATAAAAAATAATTTTCTCTTAGATAATGTTATTGATCGGTTTGTGTGATAAATTCTAGATTAAAAAGTATTTAACTTTTTTTTGGTTGTTTGATCGATTTTGTGTGATTTCCTTATTTTTTTTCACCCGTTTTCAGAAACAACAAATAATTCTGTCAATAACAATTCGCTTGTGAAGAATTAATCACATAATTTTCATTTCAGAATATCTCAAAATTTTGAGTATTTACTTTTAATTGTTCTTGAAATTTCATAAAATCAATTGGAATTGTTTATAAAACACTAAAGTATCAATTCCCACAATAATATTATTAATTTAGAAAAATTGGTTCTCAAAACTTTTTCATTTGTTTTTTTTCATCTTTCTTATTGTTCCTTTTTGTCGAAAATAAAAAAATTTTTTTCAATTTATTTTGCTTCAGAAACAACAACTTTGTTTCTTTAAATTTACACAAACTCCTTTCAACAAAAAGAAATTAATACACAAAAAATAAAAGAAAAAATTCGATGGCTGATCAGACAAGAAGATACACGACACAAAACGAAAGAGGGTATTTGAGGCAACAATTTATCCGCAATCGTAATCCCAATAACGAAGAGGTTATGTGCATTGCTGAAAGGCTCAATTGGACCCGTAATCGAGTTGCGAGATGGTTTTCCAACCAGAGATCAAGAACACCAAAGCACTCCAAGCTGCTTCAAGAATTGACCGACCAAAAGCAGAGGACAAACAAATTAAACCAAATCTACAACAAATCTCTGCAACAGTCCGACTCAAGAGTCAATTTTATGAATTGGATCAATTTTTCAATTGAAGGAATGAAGCAAGATTTACAAAAAAGCCAATCCAAAGAGGATTGTCTTTACAACAAAATTGAAATAGCCATGAGCCATTTACAAAATAGGCTTGTGTCACAAATTGAAAACGAGTCTTTGTTCCTTCAAGAAGTGAAAAATTTACAATCACCACAAACTTTGCAAGTTCAGAAGGAAGATACACTCGGCCAAAATGGACACAACAATAAGAATACTAGTCTTAAGAGCAGTAACAATAAGACTAACAAGAGCAATAAAATTAAAAGCAATTTCTCATTGAGGAGCAATACTTTTAAGATCGAAACCATACAGAAAATTAATAAAGCAAACCAAAAGAAAATGCTGTTGAAGAAAAATTTGAAAAAAAATGATCACACTCACTTCCTTTCTGACAGAAAAAGAAAGAAACCCCAACACACACACACCACAACCGACAAGCAATTGTCAATAGCAAAACAGCCTATCCATAAAATTCATCAAAAATTGCAGCCCATCCCAAGGAACAATCTGATAAACGAAAACACAATTCCGTTAACTCGCAAAATGAGGGCAGAATTGTCCAATTCAAATAATCAAAGAAATTCACACAACCAAACGAAAACCCTTAAACAAATTGAACTTGAAAAGCAATTGTCTATGCACCTTAACCGGATAATTCAAAGGCAAACAAAAAAAAATGAACAATCACAAACTACAGCAGAATCGATTATTTAAGCTTTTTAATAAATTTTTTAAAACAATCTAATATTGTTGTTTCTTTTTTTTCTTGAGTCCTTTATTTCAGCGCTTTTTCTTGATCCTTTCCAAACTTTTCCCGGAGTGTGACCTGTAATTGTTATTAATTATAAATTTTCAAAATCAATAAGTTTCAATTTTATTATGCTGGTACTTGTGTGAGAACTGGGAAAAAAAATCCATGTAATTTTCTTGATCCTACTTTTCTTTTATAAATAGAGTTTTCCAAGAAGTAGGTTGTAATTTGAGAGCTTGTTTTATGAAAAAAGAAAATAAAAATGAAGTAACTGTTTGGGAAAACAAATAAAAAAGGTCAAAAAATTTCAGTACATTTTTTCATTAGGAACCTTACTGAAAATTCAAACAAGATCAATTAATAAAAGAATATATAAATTAATAAAGACAAAATGAAGGACTCAACACAATAACAGATTTTTAAATACTATCTTTTAGTGTGGTTTTTCTTCGATTGATCGATCATTAAATATTTGTTGAAAAAATTAACTTTTTTAAAAGATCTTCAAAATTGCCTTTACAATTTTGATAATAAAGGAGATTTAAATTGTTTTTGTTGGTTTGATTAAAAAAAATAAAACAGGATTATTGTTTGAAGTTAATTGGTTTCTTCTTTTAATTGATTTGACTTTTCGTTTTCAATAGCATTCAAAATTTTAAAATGTTTTTTGCTTTTTTTCAGTGTTTTACTTTTTTAAACAAATGGTAAATTATTGTTGTTGATTTGGTTAAAATAATAATATGGAATATTATTTGAATTTAATTGGGTTCTTCTTTTAATTGATTTTACTTTTCCTTTTCGGTAATGTTACTCTTAAAAATCATGTTGAAGTTTTTTGAACTATTTTACTTGTTTTCCCAAACAGTTACTTCATTTTTATTTTCTTTTTTCATAAAACAAGCTCCCAAATTACAACCTGTTTCTTGGAAAAATCTATTTATAAAAGAAAAGTAGGATCAAGAAAATGAAATGGATTTTTTTCCCTAGTTCCCACACAAACAAATATCAGTAGGTGAAAATTGAATTCGTAAAGTCGGTTTAAATAATTCACTACAAGGAAAATTTTTTCAAAAAAAAATCTCTAAATTTTGTATTTTTAAAATACACTCATATAATAAACATTATTATACATAACAATTTTCAATGAGGTTTACAACTTTAATAGATATTAATAGGAATTGAAAAAAAAAATGAAATTTTTCAGTAATATTTTTTTTCATTTTTAATTGTAAAATTTTTGAATTTTTTTAATTGACTTAGTAGAGAGATAATTTTCAAGTATTTTTTTAATAGTCTAAAAGGAAACATATTTTTCAATTTGAAAATAGTACAAAATATTTCAATCAAGAGATATTGCTCAATTAAATTGAAAATCTGATTTTTTATCTGTTTTTGGAATATTTTTTATCATTTTATTTTTTTTCCATGTTTGAGTTTTTATATACGTTCCCGGTTGTTTTCTTTTGGAAATTATTTTAACATATATTCTTTTTTCAATCTTAATGTTCAATCAAAAATTAATTCATTTCAACTTTTTCCAATAAAAAAAATACCCTGAAAATAGGTGTTTTTTTCAAAAGTCGGTATTTTTGAAAAGGGGGGTATTCAGATTTTCAAGAGTTTAAAAGCTATCCTATTTTTTATTACATAAAATTATGATAACTTTGAAAAAATAATTTATAAAAGAAGTATAACTTAAATCCAATCTATAGTTTTGGCTAACTTGAATTTTCGGTATTTAAATTTTCCTTGTAGTGTTGTGTAAGATTTATTTTTTAAAAATTTTGCTCAAACTAGTTTTATTGAAGTTTTTAGACCATTTTTAAAAAAATGGACACATTTTTAAAAAGATAACTTAATTAATTATATTATTGGTTCAGTAATATATATATATATATATATCTATATATATATATATATATATATATATATATAAGCCAAATTTCAAAATTAGGGGTAAATTTATTATTATTATTATTTTCTTTTTTCATTAGTCTTTCAAAAATTAAAATGATTATACTATATTTTTAAGTATGAATCTATATTTGTTATTATATCTCAACACTTTAGTAAAATACACTATTATTCAAAAAAAAAAAAACTAAACAAATTTTTTTCTGATGAAAAATCAGACTGTATTTTTGAATAATAGTTTATACCCAAATAAAGTAAATATTTTTTACTAAATTTCAGATGTTTTTCAAGATATTCACTCAGAATAAACCATTTTCCAGTTAAATGGGGCCAGTTGTGGTATGTGAATTACATGTGTTCAAAAGGTATGAATGGATATTAGCAGAAAAAAAATATTTAGAAATTCCAAATTGAAAAACATTTTTGTTCATTTGTACTTTTTTTTGAGATAAACAAATTCATTTGCAAATTTTTTTTATATTATTATAACATCAATTATCGCATGGTAAAAATGTGTTTTCTAATGTTATTGAAAGAGTAAAAATGATTCAAGAGAACTCATACTGGTATCTATGGACTTTTTATTTGATCTTCAATAGAAGATCAAAATGAAAAATGTTGTTTTTTTCTCAATTAAAAAATAAGATAAGATGTTTTTTTATTTTTGAGAAAATATATTGAATTTTTAGTTTTATTTTAGTAGGATATAAACATTTCTTTGATGCGTATTATTCGGCTTTGTTTTTATTTAATCTTCAAGGGCCAATTATAAAAATATTTGATATTTGAAAAAAATGTTGGGTATCTTTGATATAAACAAAGTTTCGTTATATATTAAATGATTAATGTTGAATTGTAAAAAAAAATATCAAAAATTGTCCAATCAAAGGGAGTCAGGTTGTGGCGTTTGAATTATATGTGTTTAAAACAATTGAATGGATATTTAAAGAAAAAATTGAATTTTTGGAAATTTCAAAATTGAAATCATTTTTTCACTTTTTTGCAGATTTTTTTATTTTTTTCTTTTTATTTTTAATATTCAAACCACTTGAAAAAATTTTTTTTAATTTCGAGATCAATAGTCATAAAGTAAAATAGTATTATTCTATTGTTATTGAAAGAGTAAAAATGATTACATAGAATAATATTGAATATATATTGGAATTTTCTTTGATCTTAAATTGGAGATCAAAATCAACATTATTATTTTCCCTAATTCTTAATAGATCACTAAGATAATGAGTTTTCAATTTTTAAGTAAATATATTGATTGATTAGTTTTAAATATTACCTAGGAATAAACTTTTCCTCCAATTTGTATTTTTCTATTTTTTTCTTATTTATTCTTCAAATGTTAATCATATAAAATTATTTATATTAAAAAAAAAATATGGCTCCTTTAAAAGAAAAAAAGTTAATAATTTATTAATTTTATAAATGTTCTTTTCAAGGAAATTAATTGAAATTAAAAGTTATAATTCGCATAATAATGAAAATCCAAATTTTTAATTTTCTTTTTTTCAATTTATCAGTAATTGATTTTCTCTAGCAACACCATTTATTAAGTTTCCAATTTATAATAATTTTTAAAGGGTTAATTATGAATTCTTAATAATGTAGAAAATTATATTAAATTCCTATTCGAAAAATTTTGAATTTTCATCTAAAAAGTTCAATGTATGAAGATCTTTATTTACTATTGAGGATTGTTGTTTTCAATTGATTTGATTGTGATTGTACTTTCTTTTTAACAAATAATTCAAACTTGAAATTAAAAAATTTTATTTATTAATTGGATAATGATAATAACTATAGGCTTATATGTGGTTCGTAAGAAAGTTACAAAAAATGAAAATATTCTTATATATTTTATTGATCGAAGTAGTGGAAATTACGCTCCAAATGTACTTAACTTAAATTTCCCCAAAGGTAATTTAAGTATAAAATCCTAGATTTCAAGCTTGCTCAAGGAAAAGACTCACCCAATTTTTTTATGTTTAAAAAAGCAAAAGTAAAAAATTTGAAAAAGTAAAAAAAAAAAAAAAAAAAATTGAAATTTAAAAAGGGTTTATAAGAAGGAATTGGTTAAAAATCAAAAAAAAAAAAAAACAATAGTATCTTTAATTAAGAACTCCCAAAATCACAACCACAATACTTTTGGTTGATTTAATAATTTGATAATTGATGATGAATATTCAATTGGGGATCGTTGTTTAAGTTGTTGTAATTTCTTTTTTATTTTTGATCTGATTTGCTTTAAACCATTGGTCATTTTTTAGACTTTGCTTTTTCGGTTTTTATTTTCAAGTTACTCAGACTTTTCTGTTTCAGTTTCACAGTATTAGCAAGTAATCAATTGATCTTTTTTCCGTTGTTACTCTTCTTCCCAATAGAAAGAAGATTCATCCAGAATAAAAAAGGAAAAAAATCAAAATATTCTTATATAATATTTTTCAGATAATTTTAGCATTTTTTTTTATTATTATTACACCCAGTGCCACTTTTAAGACATGAACTGACCACGAAATTGAGTAAATAATAATAAAAAAAAACATATTAAAGCACACGAATATGGATTCTAGAAAAATAAATTGTGACAAAAAAAAACGGTTTAAATTTATTTATTTATTTTACAAATATAATTATTTTATTCAATTTAAAAAAATATAATATAATTTAAAAACATTTAATAAACTAATCTTTTAAATTTGCTTTTGAATCGATATTTTTAATTGCCATTTGATAATAATAATCAAAAATGGAATTTTTATTTAATTGGTAATAATCAATCACGTCTTCCAATTGCTGAATAATTGATTTATTTATTTTTTTATAATCAAATTTATCAAAATATAAGAATTTAACAAAAATTTTTAAAGTTTCCAAGGATTTCTCAGTATAATCTTTCACATGGTTTGTGTCCTTATTGACGAACAAAAACAATTCTCGAAATAAATTCGATCTTGCCTGAAGAATAATTTTATGAGCATTTAGCTTTGATTTTTGAGAAATAAGTTGGAAATCATAAGTATCATCTTTACTTTTATATAATTCCATAACGTCATATAAAAGAACATTTAATTTCTTTGGATTCAATTCTAATTTTATAAAAATATTTTCTATTAATGATTTATTTATTTCAAATCCATAAGCCCATTTTAAAAATATTTCAATTTTTGATTTTTCAAATTGTTCTAAAATTTCATACGTTTCCTGTTCACTTTTATTTTTTATTCTAATTTTAAGTAATTTTGAATGAAATTTTAATTCTTTAATAATAGTGTCAGTATACTCACCTTTTAAATATAATTCTTGAAAATCATGATTAAAGCTTTGATACTTATTTAAATATAATAATAAATATTTATCATATTTATATTTAGATCGGTTTTTATAATCACCTATTTTCCCATTATGCCTCCCAAGTAATTCAACAGTTTTTAAAGAATGAAAACGTTTCAATTTTAAATATATAGTTAATAATGATTCAGACTATATATAATAATATAAATTATAATCATAATAATAATAATAATATATATATATATATATATAATAATTAGAAATTAATAGACAAAAAAATTATAGTTTTTTTTTAAAAAAAAAAGAAAGAAAGAAAAGTAAAGTAAAGAAAGGAAAGGAAAGAAAATGGTTTACCTGATAATTATTGGGATCGAATTTCTGAGATAGCAAATATTTGAGAATTTTATATTCTAATTTATTATCAGAGCATCTTCCAATTAAACCATCTACAACAGAATGGTGGCTTTTATCTAAAACATCAAGATTGATGCCTTTTTTAATAAATAATTTTACATATTGTATATAATCATCTTTAAAGGGAGCATGTGAAAAAAAAATATGAAGAGCATTTTGTGACTCGGCATTTAATTGATTAATATTTTCAATTTTATTAATTAAATATTCAAATATTTCTAAATTTAAATATTTTGAATTGCAAAAAATATGTAAAATATTTTCATTCAATTTAGTTTTAACATTGAAATTCAATTTTTTTGAATCCAAATATTTTAACATTTCCAAAGATATATGTTTACTTTTGCACAAATCAACAAGTATTGAATAATTATTTTCATCTAAATAGTTAATATTTGAACCATTTTCAACTAAAAATTTGATTAATTTGCAAGGATTTATGTATTTGTTTTGGGCTAATAGTTGTAAAAGGGAACTTTTTTTATTATTTTCATCATCATCGAGTTTTGCATTATATTTTATACAAAATTTTAAGAATTCAAGATTAATAATGGGGGATTTTAATAATAATTGGAATGGACTTAAGATACCATTTACCGAATAATTCAAATCTGCACCCTTCGAGATTAAAAATTTAATGCACTTTACTTTATTTTTAAATAAATCATCATTCAGTTTAGAGGAAGTTGGAGTATTTAAATACATGATCTCCAAATTTTTACATAAACAAATCAATGGGGATTTTTTTTTCATTTTTAATGAAGGCAAGTTAATTAAAGCTTTATATTTTATTAATAATTTGAGTACTTTTAAATTAATTTCTTTATTTTCACAAGCTATTACAAAGGGGTTTTCTCTTTTATAAATAAACTGTGTAAAATTATTATTAGTATATTTACTCTTTTTTTTCTGAATAACATTGTTATTATTTTTGTTATTATTATTTTCATCATCATCATCATCATCATCATCATTGTTGTTGTTGTTGTTGTTGTTGTTGTTGTTGTTGTTGTTGTTGTTGTTGTTGTTGTTGTTGTTGTTGTTGTTTTTACTATTATTATTATTTCCATCATCATTATCATCATCACCATTATTATTAATATTACTATTTTCATTTCCATTATTTTCATTTTCATTTTCATTGTTATCCCCATCTTCATCATTATTTAAGGCCAATAAACAGCCATTTTTTAATAATAATTTAATTAAAGAGTATTTTTCGATATGATATTTTAAAGAAATATCGATAATTGTTTCATTAAAAATATTTTTAGAATTCATTTTAAAATTATTTTGTAGAAACAAATTCATTAAATCAAGATCAAAATCACGAATTTGTGATAAAAACAGATGTAAAGGTGTATTGCCAGAATTATTTTTAATATTTAAATCGGCTTTATTATTCAATAATATTTTAATTATTTCTACATTATAATATTTTTTGGAGCAAACTAAATGCAACGGTGTCAAAAAATTGTCAGTCATTAAATTATTTAATAAGCTACCGTTATCGATAATATATTGTATTAATTCCAAATCTGGGTTTTTCCAAAGACACAATAGATGCAGAATCGTTTGACCGGTATTTCTAGGAATATTCAACCTGGCACCATTTTTGACAAATATTTTTAAATACTTTCGTGTAATTATGGGGTGGAAGCAAAGGAAATGGAGCGGTACGATTCCTCGGATGTTTTGAAGATTTAAATTCGAAGAGTTTTTTTTAACAACAAACGAAATTACTTCCTTTGTTAACTTTTTATTTTGGCAAAGTAAATGTAAAGGCGTGTTACCATCATAATTTTGTATATCAGTATTGGCGCCATAATGATAGAATATTTTGATTAAAGCTAAACTTGGATAGCTTTTTTTGCATAAATAATGAAATGGTGTATCGCCATCAATGGGTGATTGATAATTCGGATCTGATCCATTTTTCAATAATAATTCAAGTATTACGTTTTTTTCCAAATAATCCTCTTTTGTTAGCACATAATATAATGGAATTTGCTTTAATGGACCCATTTCGTCTACATAATTGAAATGGTTGATATACTTTATAATTAGTTTTAACAATGGGAGTGTAATATTAAAATATTTACAATAATAATATAAATAGGAATTATTTAATTTCCTTGTTGGTAATAATTTTTTTAAATTTTGATATATGAAAAATAATCTTTTTTCAATTTTTCGTTGTAAATCAAAATCAATAACATCAAAATTTAGGTCAGAATAAGTGTCTAAATAATTGTTCCTCCTTGCATGATTATTATTTTGGTAAAGAAATGAACTTAGTGAATTTGATCTTTTTTTATTTGAAAGATTATTACCATTTTTATAATGATTAATTTTCAATAAATTGTCTATTATTGTTTCACTAATTTTACCATTATCAATCTTTTTGTAATTTTTATCTGTATTAATATTTTCATTATTGTTATTTTTGCTGCTGATGCTGTTGCTTTTTTTATTATCATTATTGTTGTTGTTGTTATTATTATTATTATTATTATTATTATTATTATTATTATTGTGATTACTTTTTTTGTTATTATTCTGATTATTAATATTATCATTGTAATCTTCGTTGTTATCGTCAATTATTAAAGAAATATTTTCTTTATTTAATAATTCAAAAAATATGTAATCAAAATAAGACTCAAATTTTGTAGAAATATAATTTAAATAACTTTTTTTGGAATATTTCGTTCGTAAATTAAAATTGTTAATATTATTCAAAAATAAATCGATTAATTCTTTATTAAAATTATTTTGATTTAAATTTATTAAAATTAAATAGAAAGGGGTATACCCCTTATTGTCTTGAATATCTAAGCTGATGCCCTTACCAATTAAATAAATTAATATTTTACCAATATTGTTTGGTTGTGAATGATATTGGTCACATAATAAATGTAAGGCAGAAAAGTTTTTGCTTTGGTGGAGATTAGTAAAAATACTGGCTCCAGATAATTTTTCAAAGATCTTGATGATTGCAAAATTAAAATATTTTCTTAAAAACATTAAATGGATCCCGTTATTGCCCTCGTTGTCTTCTTGTAAGGCATTGCAATTATGCTGTGTTAATAGTTTTACAATTTTTTCGTTGGGCTTGCCATGACTTAAATATGCCAAAAGGGAGTTCCATCCATTATTATCGACCTTATTTGGCTTGCAGCCTAATTTTAAAAAGTGTTCAATTAAAGAATAGGAAGGCGGGTTATTCTTTCTGAGCCTTAATAAAAAATGTAATTCAATCTTTTTGTTTGTGGACTCAACATTTAATTTGGGGCTGAAGGTTAAAAAATGTTTAATAGTCCTTTCTGGGATGTTTGAATTTTTACAAAGTAAATGTAACACAGTTAATCCTTGCTGATTTTGGAGGTTCAAATCACAATGGAATTCATTTACAAATAAATTAATATAATTTTCTAATTTCTTATTGGACTTGGAACAGACCATATGCAAAACGGTGTCCCTGTTGGGGTGTAATTGTGAATTGATATCATACCCTTTCTTAATTAAATATTTGAAAACGCCAAAGGATCTTTTGCTTTTTGAACACAGGTAATGCAATAGACTCATATTCTCGATCTGTTGAAACTTTCCTGGTTTAAATTCATCTTTTTTAATCAACAATTTTAATACGTTCAAATATTTTTCGATGGGTAATTCTGTGATTTTGTTTAAAAAAATTTGCAAAATACGAATGTTAATAGTACTGTTCGAATTGTTCTTCAAACCAACAGAACTCTTAACTTTCCTTAAGAACAATTTCAGAATACTCATATTTTCTTTCAAATTTGCATTTTCTAAAAAGTAATGGAAGGCTGTTTTTCCCTCGGTGGTTTGTTGACTAAAATCAATTCCCTTTTCAATCAGCCACCCCACTAATTCCTCTTTAATATTGCCGTGTTTGCATAAGATGTGTAGGGGCGTTTCTTGTTTTGCATTCAGGGTGTTCACCTGGACACCCTTCGCAAATAGCAAATCTAAAACAGGAATTGGCACGTTCTTCTTTTTCTTCTTTTTGCTCAATTTGAAGACATAGTGGATCGACCGATTCCCATAATACCCTACTTGCTGCGGATTAGATCCTTTCTTTAATAAATATTCAACAACACCCGTCTGCGGGTTGTTTAATAAACAACAATTTAATGCTGTTCCAAAATCCCTGACGCCTTTCTTGTTCTCCTTTTGATAAATTAAATTCTTATTAATATTTTTCTTTGATATGTGCTTTTGGACACTAATTAAATCACCTTTTAAAATTGAATCGTATAAGGCTAAGGATTTTAGTTTATAATATTTGGAATCTGTCATTTTGAGACAACTAAGTTTGGATTAATTGTATTTCTTTTTTTCTGTTTTTGTTTTGTTGTTTTGGGGATTAAATTTTTTTTTGGGAACTTGGAATAGATCTAATTTGGAAAAAATGATATTAAAATTTTCTTATTTTAAGTACCTTTGATTTTATTATTGTTACAATAAGATTTTAATTTGATAAAATATCTTTAAATGTGGATAATTTCAATTCTTCTTGATGAATACAGTTAGTTCTAATTTTAAGGCCCAAACTTTCAAAGAAAATTAAGGCACAAAAAAAAGTCCAAATTAAGGCACAAAATCAGGATTCTAAGCAATTTTTCAAAAATTTTGACTCACTTTATAATGTTATTAGATGTAACTTTAAATATTTTGTCCATATCTTCTGATCAACAAAAGTTTTCAATTTTTAGATTAAAAATATTTTTTGGAATTTCTTTTTCAATCATTTTTGTTTTCCTTTTTCAAATTTTTCTATAATTTGTTTTTCTCATATTTTTCTATTTCTTTTTCCATTTTTTATTTTTTCAATTGTTTGTTTTTCTTTTTCTTTTTTGATTCTTTTTTTTGCAAAAGATCATGAGGAAAAAAAAAAAAATCTTTGAAAAACCAAAAAAACATTTAGAAAATTGAGACTTGTAAATGATATTTAAAATGAATTTAATTATTAGTAAAAAATCTTCATGTTAAACTTTTTTTCAGCGAAGGTTATGACTTAAAAAAGCATTAAAGCTCTTTTCAAAAATCTTGATTAACTTTTTATTTTAAAATTTGAAATAGAAGAGCTTTTAAATTTTTATGAAAAATAAAGTTTTTACTAATCGAAAGAACGAAAAGAATATTTAAAATTTAACAAATAAAATGTTGGAATAGAAAATATATTTTTTTGGTTTTAATGCTTTTTTTTTTTTAATATTGAATGATTTTTGATGGGATCAACTTGAGGAGAAAAAAAAATAAAAGTAACTTTGATCAGAAACAAATTGCTTAATACTCGTGTTAAATATGCCTCCTATGAGGGCTAACACTTTTGATAATATACTTTAACCTCTACTAAAATGATAATTTTATACATTTAATATAATTTTAATTTGTCAAAATTATACAAATTAAGAATTTTCTATTTTAAAGAAATACCCCATCTTTAAACAAATATAAACACAAAGAGAAAAAGTTAATAATTAAATTAATTTTTTGGTTAACTAAAAGAATTATCTCAAAAAATTGAAAATCACATTAAAAAGAAATATAAATCCAAAAAAACAAATATTATAATTTTAAAAAAGTTCAACTTTGGTTTTTAATGATTTTCTCAGAATTTAAACTTATTTAAAGTTTTGTGTTTTAATAAAGCAATAAAACTATTTTTTTAAAAAAAAAAGGTTTTCCTTCGCATTCCAACCTCTACTCCACATTTAAAGGTTGATTCTTCACTTTTTTTAAAATACAAAACTTGAAAAATGATTTAAATTCTGAAAAAGTTTATACTTTGGTAAAATAGAAAAGATGTTAAAAGTTTTAAAAAAGTCTGAACTTTTTTAAAACGATTGTACAAGAAAAAATAATTAATTTCTTTTTTATTTTTTATTTTGTTATTTATAAGTGTAATTAATTTTTGAATATTATTTTTATTAGAATTATTATATAACAAAAATAAAAAAAATTCAAGAACAGAACAATTTTATTAGTTTTCTTTATCCAAAAAAATATAATAAAATTTCTTCTCTTGGTTTATTTTAATTCCAAAAGAAAGTCAAAAAGCAGATGGTTAACATCATTAAAAAGATATTAGCTTTAAAAATGCCTGCTGGTGCAAAGCAGTTGTCATGGTCTGTAGAATATTCAAGGAAAATTGCATCTTTGCAAAAGGATTTCCCGTCACTGTAATGGTCTCCAACCTGTTCATTGCAATGTTGGTGTGGGAAAGAATTCCAGAAAGAGCAATCAAATGTGGCTGATTTACATTCTTGATATACTGTATCACAGAATGTATCACAAATTTCCATTTTTTGGTGATCAGAGCCGACTGAAATATCTGGTGCAAAATAATTGACATAAGGTGAGAGTGGCCCACACGAAATTAGTCCAAGGTAGTTGTTACATTGGCTTGTTTGATTATTTAATATTTCATTATAATTTTTTTTGTCAGAGCAAATACCTAAATCATTATCATTATCAGAATATTCTTTACCGCAAGTGTAGTCATACCAGTTGCAACATCCTAAGTTGTTGTTATCAGTTTTGTTTAAATAGTATTTTGATGGTGGGCAGGTAAGTCCAGGTGATCCCGTTCCATGGTTTTGACCATCAGTCATATCTTGATTTCCCCCAACATTGTCTTTAAGATAAATAACAAGAATGATAATCAGAATACTATTTGTTTATCAAATAATTTATTTTATCAGAATTTTTTTTTTTTAAATTGAATTTTGGTTTGTAAAAAAATTTGAATTGGGATTTAAATAATCAAAAAAATCCTTTTTTAAATTTCAAATATATCCGAACTAGGAACTATTAACTGATTGGAATATTAATAATTATTTATCATTTAAATATCCTATAAATTAAAAAATCAATATTTTTCAAAATATTTAAATATATATAAAAATACACAAAATTTTGGGGTGAATACAATAAAAATAATGTAAATGGCAAATTTTCCGAAATTCTATCAAGAATTATTGATCGATCAAATGATAAGATATCATCAACTAAATTATACGTGAATTTTTCTATTCAAAAACCCAACACTAAAATTCTCGCAATCAACAATTGAAAAAAAATTTGATCTAATGAAGTAGATTACGTTTATGGAAAAAAAAAGCAAAACGAAAACAATGGGGAAACGACAAGAAAAAGATAAAAATATTTTGCAAAATTAAAATTATTTCCAAATCGAATCGAAAATGTAGTATTCTTATTCTTTCAACTGTTTTAACTGTGTTAAAATTTTTGGAATTTAGTTTACATGTTAAAATTTTATAATAGAAATTGAATATCTATGTCTTATAAATTTTCACAGCCGGGCTGGAAATGATCTAAAAGATATCTAGATTAATTGTCTATTATAAAATTGTGTTTTTAGAAATAGAAAATTCAATTTCGATTTGATATAAAAATTTCAACTTCTCTTAGTGTATTCAGATAATTTTTTTTTTATATTAAAACCTGATAAAAATTGGATTTTCATAAGAAAAGAAATCACAGAAATCATGGAAATCACACAAACTTTAAAGTATTTTTCGAACATCGTTGTTTCAAAATTGTGTAAATATGAGATTTTTGCATTTTTGGAAAGTGAAGATCAAATATTACAAGATAGTTTTTTTATGAATTTGTTTATCGATGTTTGACAAACCAAAAAATTTATAAAAATGATTTTTTCCGCTATTGGAACTTTTAATTTTTAGCATATCTGGTCATTACCAATTTATAGTTTGTCATACAAGATAAATTCTTATACTCTCAAAATATAATTAAACTATTGTTGTCAAAATAACATCTGTATAAAAGTTTTAATCCCAATTTTAAAATAAAAACCGTTTTTCTTTTTTATAGAAGGCGATACATTTATCGATCAAAGAAACCAGCCATAAACAAGAAGTAAATATAGTATTGGTTTCTTAAAAGTTAGATTATTTAAAAAAGAAATTATAAAAATGAAGGATCAAATTGGAAAATTTATCTTCTAAAAATAGAGCTGATTTTTGTTTTTGATAAAATTTTTATCATCAAAAAAACAAGAAATTTTAACTCATAAAAAAAATTCCAAAAAAGCATTGAGAAAATTTCAAAAAATTTTCTACAAATTGCAGTCCTAATTTAAAATTTACTTTTAACATCAAGGAATTTGCTTTCAAAAATGATTTAACCTTAGATATACTCTGGGTGGTTAATTAGATGTTGCATTGGAACAAGAATAAGAAGAAAAAAAAAGCACCGATTTTGTATTTTGAAACTCGGATTATAGACTTTGGGTATCTACTTTTTTGATTACTGTAATGAAAATTTTATCTCAAAATTCAATAAGAAGCCTAATTAAATCTCTAAAAATATTATTTTTAATTAATTTTCCTCAAAAACAATTTAAGAGTAAAATCATAAATTTCACGATTGTTCAAGGGAAAGACACATCCAATTTTTTTATGTTTATAAAGCAAAAGCAAAAAATTGAAAAGAAAAAGAAAAGAAAAAGATATTTAAAAAGGATTTATAAGAAGCAATTAGTAAAAAATCAAAAAAAAAAAAAAAAACAATGCTATCTTTAATTAAGAACATCCCAAAATAACAGCCACAATACTTTTGGTTAATGTAATAATAATTTGATAATTGATCATGAATGTTCACTTGAGAATCGTTATTTAATTTGTTGTAATTTCGTTTTTTTTTTTTTAATCTGATTTGCTTTAAACCTTTGGCCGTTTTTAGCCTTTTATTTTCGGTTTTTATTTTCAAGTTACTCATACTTTTGTGTTTCAGTGTCACAGCTTTAGTAACTAGCCACTTGAATTTTTTCCTTTGTAACTCTTCTTCCCAATTTAAAGAAGATCCATCCAGTGGAAAAATGGAAAAAAATAAATTTCTCATTTATTAATTGAATAATAACATTATTTATTATTTTGATATTGAAAATAATCCCCTTGCTATGCTATGAGTTTGTTCATTAAACAATAGATATATATCTTTTGTTTAATTTGATATAAAGATAATATTGAGGAGTTTCAAAAAATTATGATTGAAATCATCTTAGCACTAGAACCATATCATATTGTGTGTCTGGAAGGGGATCCAAAACGAGGAATTACAACAAGTAAAATTTTTCAGCAACTGAAATAACATCAGTTGTTACTTATATTTTTGGAACTCGGGATCTAATTCTACACAACAAAAAGCACAATAAAAAAAAAATAACAAGTAAAAATCTAATTTGTTATTTTTTAATGGCACTTTGAATAACTTTTTCTTAAAAGGTTCTTTTTTCCCCTTATGGGGCTAACGAAAACATTAAAGTTAAATTTTACATTTTCCCATTGAAGACAAAACTTTGTTTACAGTTCCACAGATACAACTCAGATCGTCCTATTTTCCAAGGGTTTGTATTTCCTCTTTTATTTTTTCTTTGTTAAGTACTAGTCTCTATTATTATTATTTTTTTTGGCCAATTTCTAAATAAGGATTCCTTCTCTAGAATTATGTTTAATATTGAAAATAAACAGGGTTTTCAAATCTAAGTCATTGGCAAAAAATTTTCTCAATATCTATTAAATTTAGGTAAAAAAATTTTAATAGAGATTAGTCCCTTAAGAAACATCCGACGGCAAACAAACAAAGATAAAATTCAATATCTATTGTGTTTTCTTAACAGTGACTGATTTTGAACATTCCTCTAAAAATTCTTGACTTGAAGTAGTAAAAAAAAAGTGTTTTTTTTTTATTTTTTTTATTATTTAAGGGTGGGGTTATTAACCCCTCTTGTTTGCCCTTATCTATTCTAGAATTTAAAAGAATTGAGTTAAATCTTTGATTTTATCTTATTCTTTTGAATTCTGGAAAACCTATAGTTATGTTTTTTTTTACTTTTTGAAATAAAAAGAAAATTTATTTATTTTTTTTTTTTTATTTCAAAAATGAAAAAAAGTCACGGAAATCTATCAATTTTCCAAATAAATAGAAAAATCAAAAAAACCTAACGAAAATCTATTGATTTTCCAAATAAACAGAAAACTCAAAAAAACCTAGAACACTTAACAAATAAAAAAGAAAAATTAAAAAAAAACTAGGTTATCTACGACACTCTAAGGCACTCTACGGCGCTTTACGACATTTTAAATTTGGAATTGCTTTCAAGACCCAATAATACTTTTATTCCCTTTCAGGGCTAATAAATATGATGAATCTCTTTTTCTAATAATATCAGAAATATTATTATTTTTTAATATATTAGAAATAGTAAATTTTTTTTAATTCAGATATACAGATTTTGCGATTATTTTCATAGGCCGGGCAATTCCATAGAAAAAATGTGTTATTTTTTTCTTAAATTTGTAATTGTGGTTTTTTCACCTTTTGAAATCTTTTATAAATGGTTTATTCTCTCATTTTTTCTTAAAAAAAAGAGACAAAATCATTTTTTATTAATTTTTAAAATGATATTGATTGGTTTTTCCTCAAAACGAAATAAAAACAGTGTTTGGATTTTAGACATAGTTTTTAAACAAAGAAATGGAATTCATTCAATTTCCAACCTTTTTGGGAATAAATGAAGGATTTTTCATTTGTCTTCAAGTGATCAAATAATTTGATTTCCTTGAAACAAATTAATTTTCCAATGTCAAAATCCTTAAGACGAGAGATCGTTTGGGATTTATGAGATCAACAACCACAAAAAAATTGGTTAAAGTCTTCAAAAATAACTTTAACATTTTTAAAGTTGAATTTTTCTGAGCAAAACACTTCTTTTTTTCCCAAATTGAATAGGAATAAGATGACCCTATAATTTTCAAACTTTTCCTAAGAAACTATAAAGGATTCCCCAAAATCTTTTCATAATGGCTTAGTGCTATCCTATACTTTTTTGACTTCGAGCCACTTTCTTATCAGTAGTTTTGATACAAATTTATTTACTTAAATTTTACAAAGAAAAAGTTTGTGTTTAAAAAAAAAAATTCATCAATTGAAAATCAATTTCGATGTTGAACCAATTTTCACGTTAGAGTTGTTAGTTTGCCTGCAAAATAAACTAATTTATCGAATAAAAAAGTCCAAACAAAGAAATCAAGAAAACAAAATTAAATCTATTACTTGAGGATTTCAGTCAAAAACAAATCGAATTTTTGAGTAAAAATGTTTTCTCATTTCTCTGTGAAATACCAGTAAACATCTGTTTGCCAACTGAAAAATATTCTTCCTTTAAAATATATGTGCCCTTCTCTCTTTAGTTTGTTCTAATCGACACTTTGTTAGTATACGATTAATGATTTCTAAAATGTTGTAAAACAAAGTTAGCTTGATTCTGAACAGAGTCAAGAATATTTTTTTTTTTTTGGATGGGGGATTGATCTTTTTCGTTGTTGTTCAATTAAAAGAATTTCAAGAGTTTTTGAGTGCTTGTGTTTTCAGAAGAAATGAAAAAAATTTTATCTTAATTCACTTATTTTTCCTTTTACAATTAGTGTTATCAAAGAAATAGGTTATAATTTCTTTTTCAAAATAGGAAAAAGAAAACGAAAATGAAGTGAAATTGTTTTCCAGAAAGCCGAAAAAAATCAGAAAAAATTTGATTATGGTCTTACATAAAAAAGCAAATTGGAAAGAACCATTTTCTTCTGTTTCTCTGTCTTCTTCTTTTTTTTAAAAATGCCTCGGTTTCGAAATCAGAAGTTGCTGGTGAGTTATTCTTGTTGCTAAATTTATTTTGTTTGCTCTCTGTTTGATATGACGTATTTAGATTGTTCATGTAAATATCATTATTTAGATTCATATTCATGTTCATGTTCGTGTTCGTGTTCATGTTCATATTCATATTCATGTTCGTGTTCATGTTCATGTTTATGTTGTTGTTTGTATTCATGTTCATTTCCATGATATAATTTGGATAATAATTTTGGTTCATCGTGGTGTTGTTGTTATTGGTGTTGATATTTGGATCAAAATTTTGTTCCACAGTGCCCTCAATTTCAGTATTTTGTTTTAGTTCTTGGTTTGTGTTTGGTAAATTAGGGAGGGGTTGATGATATTTGCTCATTTTGGTAAATTGTGTAAAAAAAAATGAAATTTAAAAAATGAATTAGTTTTTTTCACAAAACTTTTACGAAATTTGTCACTTCAAACAATTTTTTGATTGGAAAAAGGTGTTGAACATGTGTTTCAAAAAAAAATTAAATTGTAATTCATAACCAGTCTTCTTTTTGTTGGGAATTGTCTTTTATTGAGTTCTTCGAAAATCAAAGCCTTGGTGTTTTTGTTTTTTTTATATAACGTAAAAAGTTTTGAATGAAGCAAAAGTCATTTGGGTTTCTCAAAAAAGAATACTATCAAATTTTACTCACAGTTCTTTATATAAGATATTCTCTGAATAATCTCCCTTATCGCTGAAAACTACCCTATATTTTTTTTGAAAAAAGTAAAGAAAAAAAGTTTTAAAAAGTGTTCAACAAACCTCTCACAAGAAGAGGTAAATTCAAAAGTTCAGAGAATCAGATTTAAAATTAGCTAAAACTCATTTTTTAAGCAGGTTTTAACAACGAAAAATCGATAAAAGTCGAAAAACATAAATAAAAATACTTGATCAGTTTATTATTATTAAAGGAACAAGAAATTTTTGATCAAATGTTAAATAGTCGCAAGTCCTTGAAAAAGGTTCACTATTGAATCCTATTGAAATGAGATGGTTGACTTGTGTGGAAATTTAACGAAAATTAAATTATTTTCAAAATGTCGAAATAGTTTGAATTGAAATGAATTTTTCTCAAATTATTAAATATTTTTGAGACACCTCCTTGAGTAACTTTCTCTTCGTTAATATTAATAGGTTTTGTAACATTTTTTTTGTATTGTTACCAAATTTGTGTATTTCATATCATAACTAGATTCAAAAGACAACCCTCATACCTAGCTTTTTTCATTCTGATGATTATTGGTTGTACAAACTTTCAAGACTTTGATCTCTATTTTGGAAAAGCTCAAAAAATATTTCATTCAATTTTTATTTTGTTTTTTATATAATGTTTCTTTGAGAGAGAAACACATCAAAAATCAAAAAAATTGAAGGGTATAAAATAAAATTTAACAATTTTTTCAAAGTAAATTTTTAAAAGTGGCGAAAAAAAAGTGAAAAATGATTTTGAATTGATAATCTTAAATAGAAACAAAAAACAAAAGGTAAAATCAATTAAAAGAAGAAAAAAAATGAACTTCAAAAATAATTCATTATATTATTATAAATCAAATAAACTAAAACAATTTTGATCTCCTTTTTGTTTGCATTTACACTCTTATTTTGAAAAAATCAAAAAAATGTTAAATAATTCAAACAATTGTTAAAAGTGATCAGTCAAATAAAAATACTTCCATAAGAAAGGATTAGAAAAATTTTTATTGTACTAAATCAGCCATTTTGTCTTTATTATTTATTTTTCCTTTTATAAATAGATCTTATTTTTTATATTTCTGGTTTTATTAAGGGACTATTCTTTATTAAATTTTTTTTTCTTAAATTTAATGGGTATTGACAAAATTTTTTGCCAATTACTTAGATTTGAAAGACACTGTTTATTTTCAATATTAAACATATTTCTAGATAAGGGATCCTTATTTAGTAATTTATCAAATATATATATATATAGATAGATATATATTCTAGTTCCTTAATGTTCTCCAATTGAAGATCATATTAACTTTTGAGATAAAAATGTTTGACACAAAAAAATGGTTGGACACAATTTTAAATTGGGAACATTAGTAAAATTGAAAATCAAATCCTATTGATAATTAGGTGACTTTTGTATAAATATAGATTTAAAGGTGTTACAAGTTCATTAATCTGTGGTTTGTGTAGAATAGTTATCAACCATTCAAATGAGTAAAGTAGATCATGCTATTTTAACAAAAATCCAAGTTTTAGTAAAGTTTACTATTAATTCTGAAAATGGTAATTTTTAAACTTGATTTAGATTATAAGAGATAAGGTTTTGAAAAAGTAGAATTGCATTAACACTTATTCTAATAAGTGGGTTATTGTTATTGTCTCTAGTTATTTCACAAAAGAAAGAAATTAAAAATCATTTTTAGTAATGTTCAAAATATTTTTTACTTTCCAACATTTTTCTCTCAACAGTTAATTTTTTCCCCTCATTTCACTTTTTTCCCATGTGAGAAGAAGAAGGAAATGTAGTTATACCACGGAAAAGTTTAAAAATTATGGGAGTTGTTATTCAATGTAACTCCTTATGGTTCGATGGTCCGAATATCTCTCTACAAATTCTTGTTGTCAATAGTTCCAAAAGTTTATCTCATCAATTAAACAAAAGATGAGAAAAATTAGTAAAAAATCCCAAGAATTTCAGAAAAAAACTCTAGTTAACGACAAAAATTTCAAGACTGAATTATTATTATATTGAGAATCTAAAGTTGTAAAATATCTTTCTTAAATATGTCTTGAAATGTATCTTGGTTGCTAAAAAATTTTTTTTGTTCCAAAAAATTAAATAATTATCAAATAGATTATTTTTTCAAATTATTTTCTACAAATTATGGAAATTTATTGAAAATACAATTATTTCCTCAAAATAAAATAATATTATTCATTCCTATCTTTATCTTTATATTATTGCGTAAATCTTTAATATTACTTTTTTGAAAAACAATAATTACTTGAGGGGGTTCTAAATATGAATTATTAAATACTGTAATATTAAACCCAATTCCAAAAATTTGGGCCTACCCAAAATCAAAAATAGGCAAAATAACACTCAATTTAATATATTTTGTTGAACTTAATATAAAAACACATTTAATTTCTTGAGTGTTAATGTTTTTATAAGTAAGCATTGAACCCAAATAAAAGAAAAAAATATAAAACCAAAAAAAAAAAAATTGGTCTGTTCCAAAATAATGAAACGAGCGAAACAAAAAATGTATTATTAAATTTGTTTAAAAATCATCAAAAATTTTTTATCGATCAAATGATAAGATATTTTTGACCAATTGTCTGTAATTTTCAAATTTTCCAAACTCAGCACTAACCTTCTATCAATTATTGAAAAATAATTCGAGATCTAACCAAACCATTAGGTAACAGGAAAGTTAGGAAATGAAAACAAAATAATAAAAAAGACAAAAGATAGATTAGTTTGTAAAATCAAAAAATATTTCCAAAATTGAATATAAAGTCTATTATTGTTATTTTTTCAACTTTTTAAACTGTGTGTACCATTTTGGGAATTTATTTTATCTATATATTCGGTTATTTCCAATAAAATGGGGTAAATTTACTTTAAAATCTATCTTTTAAAATCAATCTTCTAAAAACTATTTAAATATACAAAATCTTTAATTATCATTAATTAATTCTTGATTATAATTCAATTTGTTTCTTAGTATTTTATTACATAAATAAAAAATATTAAATTTTTCTGATCTCGATTTTATCTGATATTTTTGAGGGGCGAAAATTTTTGTTTATTATTTTCTTGTTGAGCAAATAAAATTGTTTTTATAACTTTTTTAATCTCAGAATTTTCAAATAGAATTGAAAATATATACCTGCATTTAATTTTTTGTCAAATCATTATTACCCTTTCCATATTTCCATTTTTTTATTGAAATTGGTAGTAAAATGATTTCTCCGAAAAAAGTACTATTTTTTTTTTTCATTTTTTGGAAATATTTCATCAAAAATATATCGAAATAAATAGCTTAGTCGTTTATTCATTTGGTATTAATATTAAACTGAATTTAATAATGTTAATTAATGAATACTTTCACTAACAAAGATGATTTTTTGATGAAATTTAAAAACAAATTACCCAACTTTTTTTGAAATTCCTTATATATATTATATTATATTAAGCAACCCAATATTCTCTAAATATCAATTATTTTTGATAATTTACCTTCTAAGAACAAATAAAGAACATTCAACAAGTAAAAAATAGAAAAAAATAAAAATTCGCTTTTTTTTTTTTTTAAGAATCAGCCAAACAGAGATTGTTTAGAAATAAGAGTAATAATAAACTTTGTATTAGAGTTGGTGATATTCATAAAAGAAAAACCTGAATAAACCATAAATTTCAAAAAAAAAAAAATATTAAAAACATTTTTGGGTTCCTTTCAAAGAACGACTCTGTCCAAAATTTCCCATTTTTTTCCGAAAATTAAAATTGTGATCAATAAGATTTTTTAATTTTAAATGTATGAATTACAAAACCTGGATTTTCTTAATGTTAATTTAGAGTTTCTAAGGTTTTTTTTTTTCAATTTAACTTTTTAAAAAAAAAAAAAAAAAAAAAAAAACAAAAAAAAAAAAGCAAAAAACAAAATAAAAATTATTGAACAAAATTCAAAAAAATGATTTTGATCTAACAATTGAAAATTTATTTTGAGAAGAATAATGAACTAAACTCATAGAATATGTTCTATTTCTTCAATAAACTGTGTCGCTTTGACTGAAAAAGAGTTGATTATTAATGATAAACTAATTTTAAAAAATCAGTTAACAAAAAGATTTCATTCAGAAACTGTTTTGATTAATGAGTCAAAGTCAAAATAAAAACAAAAAAAAAAAACGATTGAAAAAATCAATATGATTATTATTATGATAAAACTAAAATAAATTCAAATTCAAGAACAGATCAATTTTATGAGTTTTCTTTATCATAAAATATAATAATAAAATTTCTTCTCTTGGTTTATTTTAATTCCAAAAGAAAGTCAAAAAGCAGATGGTTAACATCATTAAAAAGATATTAGCTTTAAAAATGCCTGCTGGTGCAAAGCAGTTGTCATGGTCTGTAGAATATTCGAGGAAAATTGCATCTTTGCAAAAGGATTTCCCGTCGCTGTAATAGTCACTGACTTTTTCATTACAATGTTGGTGTGGGAAAGAATTCCAGAAAGAGCAATCAAATGTGGCTGATTTACATTCTTGATATACTGTATCACAGAATGTATCACAAATTTCCATTTTTTGGTGATCAGAGCCGACTGAAATATCTGGTGCAAAATAATTGACATAAGGTGAGAGTGGCCCACACGAAATTAGTCCAAGGTAGTCGTTACATTGGCTTGTTTGATTAGATAATATTTCATTATAATTTTTTTTGTCAGAGCAAATACTTTCATTATTTTCAGTATCAGAAGATTCTTCACCGCAAGTGTAGTCATACCATTCACAACATCCCAAGTTATTGTTAGCAGTTTTGTTTAAATAGTATTCGGATGGTGGGCAGGTAAGTCCAGGTGATCCCGTTCCATGGTGCTTACCATCAGTCGTATTTTTATTTTTATCTTCACTTTCAACAGACGAAATAATAACAATAATGCTGTTTATTTATTTTCAAGATTTTAATAAAGATGAAATATGTTGTTATGTTTTTTTTTTTTTTTTTTTTTTTTTCGTAAAGAATTGGTTTTAGTTTGCACGAATCAGAAAAAATATGAGACTTTTTGAAACATAAAGAACAGAATAAACAGAATGAATTAAAGAATAGTTTCTAAATGACTAATTGTGAAAAAAAGTCCAGAACGATATCTCTTTTATTATCACGTAAACAAATATGGTGGTTATACACGGATCTTTACAATGATAAAAAATACCAACAATAACACAGCCTAACCTTAAACAATAATGGGAATTAATATGAATTCAAACCACCATAAACCACACCACTCTAAGCACACTTCGACATCTTCCTACGCCATATTAATTCCATTTTTCACTTTCAATTGTTTTTGATAACGAATTATAATAATCAAAATAAGATAGTAAGTGTTTTTTATTTTATTAAATTATTTTCGAGCCAAAGAGGTCCAGTTGTAATGGATAAATTACATGTGTTTAAAGGGCTTGAATGGATATTAGAAGAAAAATTTTGGATTTTTGAAAATTGAAATTATTTTTTCACATTTTTTTTTTTTTTCTTTTAATCGATTTTTTTTTTTATTCTCTTGATTGTTTTGCAAATTTTTTTTTATTGCAAGATCGATAGTCACTTGGTAAAAATGTGTTATTCTAAGGTTATTGAAATAGTGGAAATGATTGTAGAGAAATCGTATTTATTTCTATTGGAATTTTATTTGGATCTTCAATTGTAAATCAAAATGAAGACTGTTGTTTTTCTCAATGTATCCCTAAGAATTTGAGTTTTTCAATTTTTAAGAAAATTTATTGATTAATTAGTTTTCTTTCAGACGCATATCAACAATTCTTTGATGTGTATTATTCTACTTATTTCTTCTTTATTTTTCAAAGGTCAATTATCAAAAATAATTGATATTTGAAAAAAATGTTGGTCCCCTTTGACAGAAACAAAGTAGACTTTAGAAAAAACTATTGATCATTTTAATTAGAAAATATAAAGTTAATCTCACACATACGAATTTCTTATTAAAATGATCAATAGTTTTTTCTAAAGTATATTGCTTTTTCAGAAAGACCATTCTGATAATTTCATCTTACTACTATAGTCGTGGTCTTTTTAGCGCACACAATAAGATCATACAAGGGTACAAAATAATCAAAAAAATTCAATCCCAAAAAAAAAACCAATAAGGCACAAAAAAAGATTGGTCATAATAACTAACAATCTTTTTTTTTTTTTTTTTTTCAACCAATAGTCTTCAAAAAAATCTTTACTTCTCTTTAAGAATTGGGTGCTATGGTAGTTTATTTTTTTTTACTTGTTGACAATTATGTTTTTTTGTGAGGAATGCCAAATTAAAATTTTGTTTCTTTGATTTGACAATTAACAGTATTTTAAATAGATCGAAAATGCAATACTAATATAAAAAACAATTTGACAATTCACTGTAATTTGAATATTTCTAAAAACTTTTACAAATTTCACCTTGAAGATATATATATATTTTTTTAATGACCCAATTCTATTACAAAATGGTAATTCTATTTTTTATTCTTTTCTTTTTTTGATGTAATGAAAAAATTCGATCGTTTTAGTGTTACTATTACAGCCGTTCCAACTCTACCGTGAAATCTATGATAAAAAGAAAAATCATTTTCTTTATCATACTTTACTTTTTATTACAGGATTTTATGGTTATGTGATAGCCTATTACAAGCCATGAAATTTTATAATAGAATAAAAAATTTCCAATAGAGAGAAAATATTAAAATTTGAATTTTTGATTACAAAACTTCTGAATGATCAATAATTTGGAAAAATTTTCAGGTTTTTGGTGGTTATAAAATTTCTAAAGAAATTAAAATCAAAAGGCAAGACATTTCTAAGAAATAACCAAATTCGATCTTCGATCTTTTGTAGCATTGTTTGGATTTTTGAATTTATTTCATAAAAAACAAGATTTTTTTTCTCTGTCTTTCAAATAAGAAATTTTTTTAAAAAACCGATGTCAAACCATAAAATTTATATGATAGCGTATAACCGAAGATTTTTTTTTTTTTTATATTTAACATAGACAAAAAAGTTAATTTCTATGTCTGTCAAATTTCACGGTGGGTTTGGAACGGCTGTATTACTTTGGTGATAGAAGTAAAGGTTTTTCCCAACATTGTGATACTGATTAATTCAAAATAAGTTGGGTAATTTTTTTCTTTCCTCATCTTATTACGTTAATGAATTGAATTGAACGGAAAGTAATTATATGATCGTTGTTTAGATCCCATGTGATTAGTGGTTAGAATTTTGGTAAGTCAACGAGAAAAAATGCTCACAAAATTTTAGAAATCAGTAATTGTAATTCGGTATCAAAAAAATAAAGAAAAAAAAAAATTAATTAAAAAAAAAATTTTTTTACATAATAACTACAACCACTGCGAAAATTGTATATCTTCGGTTCCTTCTCTGTCTTTTCCTGAGTTTTTTTCTTCTTTTTTTAATACTTTCGGAATCAGAAGAGGAAGGAGATCGATTTCTGTTGCTAAATGTGTTTTGTTGGATTAGTGGTTCTTTCATGTTTTTGTTATTAGGCATAGGCATAGGCATGTTGCTGTTCATGTTCATATTATTGTTCATCATATTCATATTGTTGTTCGTGTACATCATATTTTGATTGTTCATGTTCATGTTGTTCATGTTCATGTTCATCATATTATTATTCATATTATTCATGTTGTTGTTCGTGTACATCATATTTGTATTATTCAAGTTTTGGTTTAGAGGAACTTGATTGTTGTTTGGTAAATTAGGGAGAGGTTGATAATCTTTGCTCATTTCTTTAAATTATAAAAAAAAATAAAAAACAAAAAATGAAATTAAAAAAAATGAAATTTTTTCTATGACTCAAAGTGTTAGGAAAAAATGGATCTGGTTTTTGAGCGATATTCTTGAAAATTTTGATTCCAAAACTTGAGTGAAATTGACTCAGTAATTCTTGATAATTTTTTCAATTTAGTCGACCAAAACGAAAAGAGTTTTTTTTTTTGAAAATTGTTTGGAAAACTCAAAAACTCATACCACTTGATTTCAATTATACTTTTTATGACAAAATACCGTTGTTAACTTTCGTAGTCTTCACTTTTTAACAAACAACCTATTTTATCGAAGAAGAATTATAAAAAAATTTTTATTAAGACACAATTTTTTGACACAAGACACTAAATAATTTCAAAAGTAGATCTTGAATAAAATGTTTGTATGATTTTATTTTCGTTTTTTGTTCGAGTTGGAAAAACAAAAAAGATAGAGAATTATGGTAAACAACTTTTTTTGTAAATTCTTTGTTGTTTTTTTTTATTCCTGATTTTGATTATTTTGGTGTGTGTGAAAAAGTTCAATGAAAGAATGTAAGAAAAAATTTCGAAATTTATCCTGAAATAAGGATGCACCTCGAGAATTATTTTGTGAGGTTAATAACAAAAAACCACCCTTTTATCATGGTTAAGGAGATGAAGATCTTTTATTCACAGATTAAAATAAATTATTTGTTATAAAACTCTCGATAAATGTTTTCCTTTTTTTTTATTATTGTTTTAAAAGTGATCAAAATAAAGTGTACACACTGACTAAAATCCATGTTTCAAAATATAATCAGTGTTTTTTTTTTTCTTGTTCCAATGAAACATCCAATTAACTACCCAATAGTATACCCAAGTTCAAATCTATTTTGAAAGTAAACCCCTTGATCTTTTCAGTAAAATTTAAATTGGGAAAGCAAATTAGTTAAATTTTTCCTACTTTTCTCAATTCTTTTTAAATTTATTCTTTTTTTCGATAAAGATAAAAATTCAGTTTTAATTTAACTCTATTTTTTGAAGATAAATATTCCAATTAGATCCTTTATTTTTAGAATTTCTTTTCAAATAATAGAACTTTTAGAAACCAAAGACCATATTTAATTAGGATTTATTATTGGTTTCTTTGATCGGTTGATGTATAGGTCTTCTATAACAAAAAAAACACACTTTGTATTTTGAAACACAGATTTAACTTTTCTCTATGCTTTATTTTTACAAGAGTACACGAAAAAAACTGCTTTTATGAGTGTTTTTTCATAAAGTTTTTTGATTTGATTTAAAACCTTACTCCTCAAATCCTTAAAAATATGTCTAATGAGATATTTAATCACTTAGTTACTTATTAAAGCCAGTTGTTAATACTTTAAGGTTTACAATCCCTGAAATTTGAAAAAAGAGTATCTTGTGTAGTTTGTTACCACTAGTTAATTTAGTTCTTAGCTGATCGATATTGTAACTTGGTATGGGTTTTAATAGTGGTTCAAAATGTCAATTTTTGACAATTTATTTTTTTTATTTCCGAAATCCGAATTGAAGATTTATGATTAATTGGCTGGAACTTAATTTATAAAAAAATACGGTTTGTTGGTTGTTGATTGAAATTTTTAATTAAATTAGGTTTTTATTTATAACTTTTAAAAAATTTTATTTTTTCATTTGATTAATTGACGGAAGTATGTTTAAAAATTTTCTTCTACAACACAAAACTCAAAAGCTATTCTTGAACACCTACCAATCGACAAATCTTACACTCTTCAATTCGGATTTAGGAAATAAAAAAAAAATTGTACAAAATTGCCATTTTGAACCATAATTAAAACCCACACCAAGCTACAAGATCGATCAGCTAAGAACCAAATTATTAGGTCATTACATCCTAGGTAAGAAAAACTTTTTTTAAATTTTAGGGATTATGAACCTTAAACTCAAGCCGATTAATTTCAAAAAAAGAGATCAAAATTTTCTGCCAAATTTTTAAAAAAATCACATGCCCAGAAATAAAATAAATCATCAAACTCCCAAATAATTAAAAGGGGAATTAATAATTTAAGCAGTCTTTAAGAATTAAATTAAAAAATTTCCATGATTTAAAAATCTTTTTTTGTTTAGTTGATTGAAAATTTGGTTCCAATTATTTTGCAACAAATAGTAATTTCCCAATAAATAAACACACATTTGTTTAAAACCTTTTGTTGAGTGGGTATTTTTTTCTGATAAAAAAAAGAAAAACAAAAAAAAAAAATTCATTATCCTGAAAAAAATAATTAATTACTACCGTGGACAAAAGATCGTAATTACTCCAATAAACTAAATAGTTTGGTATTTCGATAATCTATTTGATCTTCATTGGACCCCCATCGTTCCAATACTAAATAATAATAGCTCTATTTTGATTTTAAATAACTATTACATTATCACAGGATATAAATATAAATAAATTCTCTTTTTGTTACATGAATCAGTCAGTTTTATTATTTATATTGAAAAATTTTTGGTTTATCAAAAAGCTTTAATTACTTTCTGAATCGCTTGAGATCTCTCAGAAATAGTATGTATAGGATAAAAAAAAATTTAATTGAATCATGGTTGTTGAAAGTCAAACTATTTCATATTTTAAATTTTATTATGGATTTTACTAAAAATCGATTTTATTTTATAATTAAAATCAAAGATTATCAATATTGAAAAAGGAATTAACATTATTAACATATAAAAAAAAAAAAAAAAAAAATTAGATAATAAAATAATTTATTTATTTTTATATATATATTCTGTTACAGCAAAGTATTCATCCACCAACAAAATATTTTATGAATAGAAAATGAAAAATTTTTAAAAAATTCTTGTATTTTAGGGAGCATAAACAAAAAAATTTTTTATGTACTAAAAAGATAAATAATTTTTCTTAATACTAAACTGTTTTCAGATAATTTTAACCCATCTATAAATTAAAAATGATTATCCAAAATTTTCATAAATAGATATAAGTTTTTTAATAATTGTTTTTACATTACTAAAAATGAAATTTCTCTGGTATAGTCATTTTAATAAAGTGGAATTGTTTTCATGTTTTTGTTATAATTAGAACTTTTTGCCAGGATAAACAGGAGGGATTTACCCCCCCCCCCCCCCCCCCCCCACCACTCAATTAAATTAGAAAACACTAAAATATTTTTAATTCAGATAAAAAAATTCACTTTATTTAATTAGGAAAAGGAGTAATAAAAGAAATTTATATCAAATAAAAAAAAAAGAGAATAATAATAATAATTAAAATACCAATAAAAAAACAATAATATCATTTACATGGCCAAATTAAAATCATAACTACCAACGACCGTTAGGTTTTGCATGATTTGAAAGAATTAAGTAAAATCCTCGATTTTAGAGAATTCTTTTACTTATCTATAAATTGTCTTAATCTTTTTATTTAATTTAAGAAATTAAAAAAAAAATTCAAAAATTTTCTTTTTGTTTCTCAAATTAAAAAAAAAAGTACAGTTAGGTTTTCTTGAGTTTTCTATTTATTTGGAAAATCTATAAAATTTACGAATTAGAAAAAGAAAACCATAAGTAGACACCTGTTATCCTTTCTAGAATTTATAAGAATTTAGTAAAATCTAACATTTTTCTCCATTCTTTTGAATTCTGGAAAGGCTAGGTACTCTACGACACTCTACAGAACATGACAACACTTACCAGATTTTACAGAAGGACCAAAAACCTGATAGAAATATCATTGATTACATAAAATAATTCCACAATCAATGATTATTAATTGGTATTTAACTATTGTTTGTTTTTTTTTTTAATTTGAAATAATTGAGTAAAATCAAAGATTTTACTTGATTCTTTTAAATTAAAAAAAAAAAAAAAAAAAAACCTAAACACTGGCTCTCAGAGTGTGGCACTAGTTACATACAAAAAGTTTTTCCTTTTTAAAAAAAGAAAACTTGATAAAAGTTTTAAACAATTCCGAACTTTTTTAAAATAACTAAAAAAAAGAAATGATTTTTCTCATAATAAAAAAATTTCATGTTTAAAAAAATAATTAAATATTTTTTTTTTAACAAAAAGGACTTCTTCATTATTAAACGAGTTATAATTATTGGAAAAGAATTTTCTTATCTTATCGTGCTTTTTAAATTTAGTTTTTTTTTTTTTTTAATTTTAATTTTTTTCCAAAAAAAAAGGAACACTTCTCAAAAAAAAATAACTTAAGTAAACTAAATTTCATAATAAATGGCCCATGTTACATTTGAATTTTAAATTGCATTTTTATTGTTTTGAAGTCTTTCCCCTCACAATGAAAAGTTTGCAAATAAATCATTTTTTCTCTTATTTATTTTTTCCGCAGTGTTTTGTTAAAATGGAAAATGAAAATGAAAATTTGGAAAGAAGTAACAGATGAATTAATGAAAAAATTTGTTTCAAATATGAAAAAGAGATTAGATTTAGTTATTCAAAAGGAAGGAGAATCGATAAATGGGTTTATTAATTTTTTAAAATTTCTATTTTTTATGTAATGCTTATTTCAAAATAAATATTCCATTTTTTTTTTTATTGTTTTTTTTTTACTTGTTTTTTTTTTTATTTTAAGATGAAAGACAAATATCTCTTGGGTATAAAACTGAATATTAAAATAGAAATTTTTATATTATAATAGATAACTTCAATTATTAAAAATCAAATTTTTCTTTAAAATTTGATTTTTAATTAGCCAATGGTTTTGAAATAGAGTTTACTTAATCTCTACTTGATTTAATATCAAAAAATTAAAATTTTAAAAACAAAATTTTTTTTCAAAATATTATTTTATTAAATTGTTTTTTTCAAAAATTTGAAAGAATTAATGGTTATTCTTTTTTATTTTCTTCATAAATTAATCGTATACTAATAAAGATAAATAAATATTATTCTAATTTATAATCTTTAAATTTTACATATTTGTAAATCCAAGAAAATAAAATACTGCGGTTTGTATTAGAAAAATTATAAATAATATATAATTTTTATTTTTTGTATTGACAAAGTATTGCTCAACAATTGATTTAAAAGTATTGATCTATTAATTTTATTTATTTATTTTTGTTTAGAATTTAGAAACAAAAGAAGAAAAATTAGGGATATTTATTGTAAAAAATTTTTTATCAGAAAGTTTAATTCATTTATTTATTTTTTTTTTAATGTAAAAAGATATATCAAAAAAAAAACAAAAGGTTCTCAGTAAAATAAAAAAGATTATTTTTTCTTTAAGAATTAGTAAAAAAATAAGGTTAAAAGATAAAAAGTAAACTTACAAGAAAATAACCAACGGGTATACTTGTAACAATTAAAACTACAAGATATATCTTGTTTCCTAACAAAATCCCAATAATGGACGGTAAAAGTATTCCAGTGAATTTGTATCCAGTGTAAGCAAGAAAATCGAGCCATGGGAGTTTAATGTTTGAACTCATTAAATAAAATAAAAATTTATATATTAGAATTTCTATTGCAGTAGTAATTAAACCAGAGAGTGATAATTTTCCAAATAGTTCAGGTGAAAATCTATTTAATTTAAAGTTTTTTTTAATTTTAACAAAATAATGAGTGAATATTATTGTTTTTGGAATTTTTTTGTTTTTTTATTATTTTTTGACTAGTTTTTTTTTATTTAAGCCAAAGAAAATCAAAACTGGTTTCCTTCGTTTCCCTTTAATAAATGATATTTTTTTATTTATTTTGTATTTTTTTGTTTGTGATTTACATTATTTTCTTGATAATAAAAATAACATTGATCGTTTGGATTTTATTATATTTATTTTAAATGGGTATTTCCTTTGTGTTCTTGGTGCAGTGAGAAAAAAAAAAAAAAAAAAAATCAAAAAAAAAAAAGTAATAATAATAAGAAAGGGAAAAAAAAGTTCATACGTCGAATTAATTCCATAAAAAAGTGATATTAATAATACGTATGTAATAAATGACATAAGAGGTATGTATAAATCGGGTGCATTAATATCGTTTCTTGGTGAAACCTTTTCCCCCATTCCTGATGCAACGGATCTTTTCCAATTCTATAATGTTATTTGATTAATTGAAATGATATTAAATTTCGATTTTATTTTATTAAAATAAGAGATTGAAATATTTTTTAAAAAAATAAGGTTAATAATATTATGATTTATAACCGAAGTGTAAGTATTTTGAAATAAAATAATTTGAATACGGATAGTATATTCGATAAGAATAGAAAAAAATAAATTATTATTTTTTCGAACAAAAAAAAAAAATTCATTATTTAGGCTCCATTCCAAAAATTTAGACACACCCAAAATTAAAAATCAGACAATAAAAAATCTTTATTTTTCAAATTTTTCCAAACTTGATACTAAAGCATTTTTAAGTTATCCAGTATTAATGTTTTAATAAGTTACTATTTTTAACCAACATAAAAGAACAAAAAATTAAAATGAAAAAATAAAAATTAATATGTCCAAAATTTTGAAACGAGCGGAACAAAAAAATTATTGGTAAATTTGTTGAAATTTCATCAACAATTGTTGATTGATTAAATGATTGTTGGATAACATCAACATTTCTTTTATTATTTTTCTGATTTAACTAAATTCGACTTTAACCTTAATAATTGGTAAAAATTTTCAGATCAAACGAAACAGATTACGTAATTAGAAAAAAGAAATGAAAATAAAGCAGAAAAGACAAAAAATGATAAAAATAGTTTGCAAAATCAAAATTATTTCCAATTTTAACGAAATGTTGCATTGTTATTCTTTTAATTTCTTTAACTGTGTTCAAAATTTTGAAATTCATTTTCGTTTAAATTTCCTGATATATCCATTTCAGAAAAGTAAAAACTTTTATGTAAAAAAACTAATAATAATTTTTTTTTTTTTTCCATTAAAAAGTGAGTACGAAAAGTTTTCTTGTTTTTCGTTAGGTTTTTTTTTTACTTTTTGAAATAAACAGAAAATTTTGCTTTATTCCAAAAAGTAAAAAAAAATGCCGTTAGGTTTTCCAGAATTTAAAAGAATTGAATAAAATATATGATTTTTCTCTATTGTTTTAAATTCTGGAAAATCGTCGTTAACTTTTCTTGAGTTTTCTGTTTATTTGTAAAATCAATAGATTTACGAAACAAAATAGAAAACCTCAAAAAAACCTAGAACACTTAACAGATAAAACAGAAAACCACAAGAAAATCGTCGTTGTTTTTTTTTTAATTTTTGTTTTAATTAGGAAATCAATAAATGTTCGAAACAAAAAATAAGAATAAAAAAAAAACATATTTAGCTTTTCCAAAATTTAAAAACAATTAGTAAAATCTTTGATTTTTATCTCTCAAAATAAAAAAAAACAGTCATTGGGCTTTCTTGAGTTTTCTGTTTATTTGAAAAATCAATAGATTTTTGTTAGGTTTTTTTGAGTTTTCTATTTATTTAGAAAATCAATAGATTTTCGAAATAAAATAGAAAACCTCAAAAAAGCCTAGAACACTTTAGAAATAAAATAGAAACCCCCAAAAAACCTAGAACACTTAATAAATAAAACAGAAACACCCAAGAAAACCTCCGTTATCTTTTACAGAATTTAAAAGAATTGAGTTTAATTTTAGATTTTACTCCATTCTTTTGAATTCCGTAAAAGCTGGTACTCTACGGCAATTATAGGTACTCTACTACACCCCCACGAGAATTGACGGGGCTTTCCGAACACCTAATTTGAATTAGAGATATTGCTGAACTGATTGAAAGAGCGAAACTGGTAAATTATCTCAAGAACAAAAAAAAAATCAAATTATTTGGCAAATAAATAATAAAAATCGAATATTTTAAATATTTTTTTTTGAGAAAAATAATGACAAAAAAAGAGAAAGTAAACTTTGCACAGTACACCTTTTAATCTTCAAAATTCAAACCCACTTTTGAATTATGGTAGCCGGCTATAACAATCTAATTCTGGTGAATTTTAATTCGAAATATTAATAAAAGTAATTGTTTTTGGGATTTTTTAATTTAGATTCTTTTGAAACAATTCCTTTCACAAAAAAAAATAGAGATCAGGTTCTGTTGATTATTATATATATTCCTATTGTTCAATTTGTTAAAATTTAATGGGTTTTGAAAACCGATTTAGTTTTAAAAAAAAACGACTAGCACCAGTATTAGTGAGATGAAAATTTTTATTAAGGTTTTTGGCACTTTTAAGATGGTTTTCCTGATAAAATTAAATCCAAAATCCGAGTAAGTAAACTAGTGAAACAAGAAGTCTTTATTATTTGGGACGTGTTTGAAAAAGTTCGAATATTTTCTATTTTTTGAGTATTTTTGGAGTGTTTTAAGTGATTCGAAACAAATCAATCCAGTAAATCAAAATTTCTGAAGCAGAATCAAAGAATATCCTATTTTCTGAACCAAAACTAGAATTAGATGAATTTAATCAAAATAGGATTTTTATAATCATTTCAGAAATTCTAAAGAAATAAAAAGTAATTTGTTAATCAAAAATTTTACAAACAAAAGTTTTTCCATTTAGAATAAAAAAATCAAAACAAGTAAAGAATTGGTCGTTGTACCAAATTTTACAGATAAGATCAATAAATAAATCAAGATTTTGTTATTTTTTCTTGATCAATTTTTTACATTATTTTGATTTCCAATTTTTTAACTGGTATGTGAAAATATATTATAAGTGAAGATACCAAACTCTCTCTTTTGATTTAAATATCATGTGTTTAGTGAAAGAAATGATTTTAATGATTTATAATTCGAATAAACTGAGGCACCCAAAATTTGGTAAAATTTACTTTTGCGAAGAAAGAATCAAAAGTTCAAAATTTTGATAAAACACATCTCGAATTACTTTTTCTGGGAAGTACCAAAAAAAGAAGTGGATCACACAAACCACTAGATCACAAACAAAATATCAACATTTGGAAACAAAACATTTATCAAAATCAATTTACATTCAAAAAAAAAGATAAAAAAAAAAGTCTGGAGATTAATACTTTCCAAATTGTTGTTTAGCGACCTGAAAAATGTGTCAATAGAAAGAAGAGTAAATTATTAACAAAAAAAAAAATAAAGATCTTAAATCCAAAGATTGAAACAAGGCTTTTGTTTAAAGTAAAATCGGATCGATAACAATTCAAATAAAAAAAGAAAAAGCAAAAAATGAAATAAAAAATCTTTTACCTTTGATCCCCAAGGAAAAAAAATACGCTTTAGTTTCTCAATTACATAAGTAGAATCTAAATCAAAATAAAACCGAAGAGCGTTTCCAGATCGATCAAGCTAGGAATAAGAAATCAAAAAGAAAGGAATGGATAAACACAAAAACAACAGAGAAAGGTAAGAAGAATTTATTTAACGAAAAAGTAATACATGTGAGTCCATTATGTGTTTACCCGTTTCCCAAACATTCTCGCCATATTTTAAGCCAATGTTTGTTAAAGGGTTATTTGTAAATTGAGAGGTAAATTGTGATATTGGATTAAAATCCTGTTGGTTGTTATTTTCATTCATAAAGTTTGGGTTTTGGTTTGTTTGGCCTATATTTTGAAATTCATTTTCATTGTTATTTACATTATTGTTTATATTCCCACTCCCGTCACCATTTCCGTAAATTCCCATAATTGAATTGCTCATTGTTGTTTTTTTGAAAATTGAACTGATTATATATTGAAGCAAAAATGGTTTTGAACAGAAGAAGACAAAAAATAAAATTGTAACAATTTTGGGAACCCTTTAATAAATTTAAGTGTTTTACTCTTCATTAGCCCCTTTTCCAAATGGAAAATCAATTTTTTTTAACCAGTAATTGTTATTAAGGTCGTTATTTCCTTCAACAATCCAAAAAACATTCAACTTCCTCTGAGTTGATACTCTATTTTAGATTTTAAGGGTCGAGTCAATATAGTTACAAATAATTTACTGAAATAGAAAAAAAAATTTTGTAATTTAAATGTGTTCCTAATAGCAATCAAAAAACTACAGTGATCAAAATAATGCGTGCACAACGACTATAATCCATGTTTCAAAATATTATCCGTGCTTTTTTTTATTCTTGTACCAAGGCAACATCCAATCTACTACCAAATAGTATACCTGAGCCCAAATCAATTTTGAAAGTAAAGGTCTGGTTATTTTCAGTAAAATTTAAAATATTCATGCAAATAGTTGAAAATTTTCCATAATATTCTCAATTTTTTTGAATTTTTTGTTTTTTTTATTATTAAAATTTTGTGAAAAAAATTAACTCTATTTTTTGAGATAAATTTTCCAATTTGATCCTTCATTTTTAGAATTTCTTTTTAAATAATAGAACTTTAAGATTCCACTACCATATTTTTTTAGGGTTTATTATTGGTTTCTTTGATTGGTTAATGTATAGATTTTCTATAACAAAAAAACACGCTTTTTATTTTGAAACACGCATTAAATTTTTTTGCACGCTTTATTTTGACTACAGTAACCAACGCGTAAATGTAGATCTCTAAAAATCAAAAAAAAAAAAAAAAAAGGACATTTAAAGAAAAATAAAATCAAAGATAGATACTCAATTTCCAAATAGAATAACTTTGTATTGATCATTTTGAAAACAACTTTATTATTTTTGAAGTTTCGCTCTTTGGCACTTATATAGATCTCGGTGATTTTTTTTTCATTTTTTTCTATAATTTCTCAAAATGAGTTTTTTTTTTATCTCAAGAATGTATTAAAAACCTTGTTTTTCATATATAGAAGGGTACAAAAATACAATCAATTAGATTAAATAGAATTAAATTGATTTTATCTTTAAAGTTAACAATTTATTTTAAATTGAAAAAAATTTAACCCTTTGGAAATTTAAAATTGAGAAAAAAGTAATTTATTTTTAAAATTTCATTTTTTGGGAATCAAGAATGTTTTTAAACTTTTTTTTTGTTTGAATTTTATGAAAATTATATTCTCTCAAATTTTTATTATGTCTTTTCATGGTGCCACTTCCTTTTAATATATTATATTTACGAAAAAAAAAAAAACACATTTTCAACAATTTTCATTTTCTAGGGAAATTGGGAATTTTTACACGATTCAAAACAAAGTGCTCAAAAATCTGAAAAAAAAATCAATCAAAAACAAATAATATTTAGAATTTGTTTGAAACATTTTGAAAAGATATACAAATAAAAAATATTTGTTCACTTTCAAAAAGTTGAAACACTTTTTATCAAATAAGAAAAGTGTAAGGGTGTTTAAAGTACAAGTTATTTTAAAAGTTATGATTGGTAAAAAATTTTCAATTGAAAGTTTTTGATTTTGGATCTTTTAATTAGTATGATAAAAAAAAAGCATTTCCTACTCATATAAAAGTGTTGTGAATTAAAAAAAGTGGTAAAAATTTTTGAGCCATTTTTAGTCATGAAAATTCACACAAAAAATCATTTTTTTCGAGATTTTTTTCAATATTATATAAAGTGATAAAAATATCTGGGCCAAGGATCTCCTATTATTTTTTATTTGGAAAATGGAAATTTTGGGTTGACTTTCTAAAATATTGCTCTACTTGTAAAATTGAAGAAACTCAAAAGATCTTGGCGACATCTTTTATATTGATATTTAACAACAATAAATCAAACTTTCTTATATTACTCTTCGACAAAATTTTTACTCTGTTAATTTGATTGAAACAGTTACACAATTGTAAATATGGAATGTTGTAAAAAATAGAGTTTTTCCAATTTTTGGGATAAATAAAGAGTTCCATGCAATTATCCAAATTTTGGTAATTGTAAATGAAATACCCAGTTTTTATTTTTGGTTTGAATGGATTTTCAATTTAAAATCGTTTGGTAAACACTAAAACTTTGTTTGAAAAATTATTTTTTTTAAAATTGAAATATTGGTGTTCACCAAACGATTTTTTGATTAAAATTATTTTTAGTCTAACAAGATAACCATATATTATATTTACTATTACCAAAATTGGGATAAACGCAAGTAACTCTTAATTTATCCCAGAAATGGGAACCAATCTATTTTTTACAACATTCATACATTCCCTTGAGTATAATTATTATACATTTTGGAAATTGAAATAAACATCTTCCTTTATTAATTCGAAGATAACAGTAATTACAAACTAAACACCCTTTCACTCAAAGATGCCTAACCAAAAATGAAAAAGTCGCTTTATTTTTAAGAACCAACAAAACTAAAAGTGTTTAGAAATACTAAAAATAATAAACTACAGATTCCAATTGATAATCATAAAAGAAAAGCCTGAAAAAACTATAAATTTCAAAAAAAAAATGTTATAATATTTTTTGGGCACTTTTCATTGTAACGGCTCTAGCAAAATTCTCAATTTCTTTAGCAAATTAAAATTGTTGACTATAAGATTTTTGGTTTGTAAATGTATTAATTTAAAAGAAAAAAACAAATACTAACTTTTATAGTTGTTAATTTGGAGTTTCAAACATTTTTTTTTTCAAATTTAATTTTTAAAAAAGAAAAAAAAAATAAAAAAGAAAAAAAAAAAAAAAAAAAAATTGACTAAAATGAGAAAAAAGGATTTTGATCTAAAAATTGAAATTTTTGTTTGAGAACAATAATGAATTAAACTCATAGAATATGTTCTATTTCTTCCATAAAACTGGATTATTTTGACTGAAAAAGAGTTTAGATCTGACTTGAAATCATTAAAAGTTGATTTTATTTGAATTTCTCAAAACAATACCCAAAGTTTTGTAATTCAAAAACAACCAACAAATCCAAACCTAAAGCAAAATCTATTTTTTTTTTCTCTTGAAAAAAAATTACTGCAGTAACCAAAATATTACGTGCCCCAAAACCATAATCCACTGTTTCAAAATAAAAAAAGTTTTTTTTTTCTACTTATTCCAATGTAACATCCAATTCACAAACCAAAAGTTTATCTAAGTTCAAATCAATTTTGAATACTACCTACTATTTTTTTATTGTAAATTCTAAATTATGAACAAATTTTATCTAAAATTTTTATGTAATTTTCTGGTTTTTTTTTTTTTTTTTTTTTATTATTAATAATTATCTATTGAAATGTCTCTATTTTTTAAGTGAAATTTTTCATCTTGATCATTCATTTTTAGAATTTATTTAAATAATAGAAATTCAAGAAATGATTACAATATTTACTTATCTTATATTGGCAGAGATTTATTTTGTTAAGGAATAGATCTTAAATACTACCATTCTCCTAACAGGAAATAAAAAATTTTTATTTCAAGTCCTCAAATTGTTTCAAACAAAAAGTTGAAAAATATCAAGGCTTTTGTTAAGCCAATTTGAAAATGGAAATTTTAGAAATTTATTTATTCTCTTCCTTATTGAAATTTTGAGATACTGATAATCTCAAATTTATTTAATGAAATTTTTAGTTCACTTTGTTTTTTTTTTTGTAATCTTATGGTTTGACTTTTAAAACAACTCGGGGGTAAGATTATTTCGAAAGAACAACTAATTTTAGAAAGTTTCTCAAAAATTAAGCCAATAAAATGCTATATTCAAAATGATTATAAAAAAATTTAAAAAGGAAAACAAAGCAAATCATTTTTAGATATTTATTTTAATTTATCAGTAAAATTTAAATTTTTTCATTTGAATTTAACAGTAAAACATAAATGCATTTTTTCATTAGAAACATGAAATAAACTTTTCTGCAGATTTTATTTTGAAAACAACGCCACTGAAATTTGAAATAAATTCAAATAAATACAAAATATTGTTACAGTTGGTTTCACTTTTAAAACACAAACTTTCAACAAAATTTAAGGCACAAAAAAATCTCAAATTAAGACACAAAATTCAAATTCTAATAAAATTATTTATTGAAAAAAAATATCAAAAATTCTACCTTAATTTTTATTGTTTTGTGCCCACAATTTTTATTAAAAGTTTGTTTCTTCAAAGTGGAACTGACTGTAACTACTGATAATTGTTAAATAAAATAATCAAAATTTTCATTCAGCTTTCCAAAAAATCAACACTACTATGGAATTAAAATAAATCAATCAAGCAATATTCCCTCTTCTAAAAGGGGGTTTAATACTTTAAGCATTTTTTAAGAATTAATAAATTTAAATTTTACAATGATTCACAGTGAACTAAATAATGTGTGCCCAAAGACTATTATCTGTGTTTCAAAATATTAAACGTTCTTTTTTTTTTTCTTGTACCAAGGCAACATTCAATCTACTACCAAATAGTATACCTAAGCTCAAATCAATTTTGAAAGTAAAGGTCAGGTTATTTGTTGTAAAATTTAAAATCTGAATGCTAATAGTTGAAAATTTTTTGAAATTTTCTCAACTTTATTTTAAAAATTTTTTTTTTTTTTTATTCATTTTAAAATTTTCTCAAATTTACTGGCCTTTTTTGAGATAAATTATGTAATTGGATCCTTCATTTTTATAATTACTTTTTAAATAATAGAACTTTAAAAAACCAATACCATATTTAATTAAGATTTATTGTTGGTTTCTTTGATTGGTTAATGTATAGGTCTTCTAGAACAAAAAAACACCCTTTTTATTTTGAAACTCGCAGTAAATTTTTTTGAACACGTTATTTTGACTACAGAATAAATCCTCTTATCTTTGAAATATTCTTAAAAAAACCATTTTGTACTTTGTCTTAAAGGGTTGTGATTTATTTTATTATTATTTGTTGAAAAATAAATGAAACAAAATTTTCATTCAGCTTTTCAAAAAAAGAACACTACTATGGAATTAAGTCAAAGTCATCAAAACCCCAAATTCTTTAATAGAGATTTAATAGTTTAAACTTCTTTTATGGAATTAAAACTGCGAATTTTTATAGGAGATTAATAAATCTTTTTTTGGAAACTTGAATGAAAATTTTGTTTCATTTATTTTGTAACAAATGGTAAAAAAAAGTTACGACAATTTTTCTACTGATCTTACATTGTAAAATTATTTATTTTTTATTATTTAGTCTAATTGTTTAAATAATGACAAAAGGTACACAAGCACAAGGAAAAAGAGGAAACAAATCCCACATGCTTTGCAGAAGATGTGGAAAAAGATCTTATCATATTCAAAAACATAAATGTTCAAGTTGTGGTTACCCAAGCTCCAAAATGAGAAAATGTAATACAACTCCTTTTTTTTTGGTATTTTAAACGAAGCCTAATTACGAAAAAACATAAACAATTACTTAACTTCTATTGCTTTGTTTTTTGTTTTCTTTTTTCTTTTCAATTTTTTTTGTACCTTATCCTTTTTTGGTTATTGAATTTTGGTTAACGATTAAACTCTAAACAACTAAAACAATCACCAATAACAGACAACTGGGCAGCTAAAGCAAAAAGGAGAAGAACTCTCGGAACTGGAAGAATGAGATACATGAAAAACCTTCCAAGAAGATTCAAACACAATTTCCGAGAAGGTGGTATCCCAATGAAACATAAAAAAACAATCCAAAACAAAAAACAAGACTAAATTCTCTTTTTTAATGCATTTAATCAAAATTCTATCGAAAAAAAGTAAAAGAACTTTTTTCTTTTTTTTTTCTTTCTTGTTTTTTGATGAAAAATAATCCAAAAAGCAAATTGACAAAATAAAAATTTGTTCAAGGAATAAGAAACAACCAACCGTTTCTAATTTTAATTTCCAATAAATAGAATCCATAAGTTTGTTTTTTATTTTTGGTTTTCCCAAGAAAGCTTTTTTTTTTTTTGTTTTTTTTTGAAATTGTTATTTTTCACTTGGAATTCTCTGATTGTTTATTTCGATCCAACCTTAATAGACAAATTCTCATTAGTCGATGAATAACACTTTAATCTTTTGTTTAAACTTTTCCAATTGCTGAAATCTTATTTAAATCTGTCGAATTATCCTTGTGGATTGAAGAAATGAAAACGAAAGTATATTGAGTGCCAACCAATCCTCTTAGATTTCAAATTGATATTCAAAAGTAAATTTGTAAATATTCTGGGTTTGTGCTTTAAAACGAATTCATTGTATTTTGAATTAGTTCCAGAAGGAATTTTAGAGATTGTCAAAGGAACAAAAAATTATGAGTTTTGAAGAATATGACTTTGAGGAAAGTGGAAGATTTCTATTTTTCATACTTTAAAAATAAACATTCACAATTTTTTCTTGAAGAAAAGAACATTTTAAGAATTGAAAAAAAAAATTTGTTTTTTTGTGTTTTTCTCTTCAAAAATACTAGAATCTAAAATTAACAGATAAGTTACTCGGATAGCTTAGTCGGCAGAGCGCCGTGCTTATAATATTACAAATATACCTTTTAAGATTCACTTCTTAAATTGCACGAAGATACGCGGAGGTCGAGAGTTCGATCCTCTCTCTGAGTAAATTTTTTTTGTTTTTTTTAGCAAAATCTCTATCAAGTTAGATAAATGAAGTGATTCTAAGCACCGCCTGAAACTTAAATCTTTTTCATTTGAGGATCGTTGGCTTTTGTTCACAAAGAAAAAGAAAATAAAAAAAAGTTTTTTTTTTTTTTTTTTTGGTTTGTGATCTTAATGCTTTTATATTACAAAACTCAATCTATAAAATAATATCTTTGTGAAAAAATATTCACTCTTAATGAGTTTGACTTTGTAGCCATTTGTTAATAATCACAAAAAAGTAAAAAAAAAAAAAATGAAAACTGTTTTATTGTAAAAAAAGCAATCAATTCTTCTCACATTATTCTACTTATTAAAAAGAATCTCAGTTAATTCAAGAAACAGAAGTTGAGTTTCGACATAACGATTTTTTTCAGAAATTTTTGTTTTGATACCAACTACTTTTACAATTGACAAATTTTAAACCAATCTTGTGAAAATCATCGAAAATTTAACAAAATCTCCTCTGAAGTTTCACCATTTACCTTTTATCTGAATTTTAAGTCACCACTCTATTGACTAAGGGACTACCTCTATTATTTTTTTGTTTTTGATCAAATTCGAAATAAGTATTCGTAGTCTCGAAATAAGTTTAATATGAAAATTAACAGGGTTTTCAAATCTACGTAATTGACAAAAAATTGTTCTTAATCTCTATTAAATTTAGGTTAAAAAAATATCATAGAGATTAGTCCCTTAATAAAACGGAAAACACTTTTTATGGTTTACAATCCCCAAAAACTGAAAATAGATTTTAATGTATAATGTGTAGCAACTTGCTACTTTGATTCTTTGGTGAGAAATCTTCAACTTGTTCTGGATTTTAATACTGTTAATTGAATTCTAGATGGGAAAAAATTTTCACTACCTTATCCAGATTTTCTTTAACTAAATTGAGTTCTAAAAGAATCAGGTTAGAATTTTTTATTTGCAGATCTCTATTTGAAAAGGGAAATTGAAAAAAAAATGAAATTTTTATCAGATTTCTAATTCAAATACTCTTATTGGTTTAAGGGATGAGTATACACCAACGAGAAGTCTAAAAATATAAGTGAGTTGTTATTGAATGCAAATCATATTAGTTCTCCATGGTTCAAATGTCTCAAAAAAAAATCATTACAAAAATATTATCATTTTCTGATCTCATCAATTAAAAATGATCTTTAAATGATTGAAAAAAACATTAATAGAGTCAGTTTCACTTATAAGGGTCGAGTCATTACGGTGAAAATTTTTTTTCCTGAAATGAAAAAAAACTTTTTAGTAATTTTTATAAGTACCTAAAACCAATCAAAAACCAACCACCCGGGGATGTACAATCGATCTCCAAAAATCAATAACGAAAGATGAGTACATTTTTTAGAAAAAAGCGCCAAATAGCGAAACTCAAATTTTAATTATAATGGTTAGAATATACAATTTTGAAAACAACCATGTCAGTTTTGAAGTGTAACTGTTTGGCACTTTTTGAGATCTCGGTGATTTTTTTTTTCTTTTTTTTCATTTTTCAAATAAGTTATTTTTAATTAAAGAATATCACAAAATCCTTACTTGGTCAAATTTAGAGGGTTACAAAATAACCAGAAACCAGATTAAATCAAATAAAATTGATTGCGAACTTCAAGAAAGTAATTTGTTTTAAATTAAAGAAATTTAACCATTTGGAAATAGAAAATGAGAAAAGATGATTTTTTTTTTTAAAATTGTGATTTTTTAAAATTGAGAAATCTTTTTAAACTTATTTTTCTTTGTTGATTTTTTTGTCAAAGATGATCAAATGATAATTTTTTTTTGTTATTTGAATTTTGTCAACCAAAAGAAAGGGCTATTTCAGAATACCCTTTTTGGTCTCGGGTCACCCCTTGAGGATGTAGCATTTTCACGGTAAATGAAGAGACCCTTGACAAGTGAAAACTATCCATGAAAACCGATTCTATTGGTGAAAATTTTACAGTCAGTTCCACCCTTAAGCACAAAATTTCAACGAAATTTAAGGCATAAAAAAATCTTACATTAAGAAACAAAATTAGGAATTTTTTTTTACAAATTATATTGCTAGAATCTAAATTTTATGCCTTAATTTGGAATTTTTATGTGCCTGAAATTTCGTTGATGTTTGTGTCTTATTGGTGGAACTGGTTGTATTTTAGAAAAAATCTACATTTCTAGGCAACTTTAAATTTTAAACCATCAATATTTAGTCTTTAAAGTTTTAATTTTTTTTTTAAAATTTGTTGTGAAATGGTAGATTTGTTGTGAAATAATTCAAATTATTTTCATAAATACAATAATCATCTCAGAGATTAATTTGATAATCGATTTTCATAGATTGAAAATATAGTGATGGATTACAATTGGTTTTATAAAATGGAAATTATACAGTCAGTTTCACTTTTAAGGCACAAACTTTCAACGAAATTTAAGGCACAACAAAAATCTCAAATTAAAGCACAAAATTCAAATTCTAGTAAAAATAAATTGTAAAAAAAAAAATTCCAAATTTTGTGCCTTAATTTGAGATTTTTTTGTACCTTAAATTTCGTTGAAAGTTTGTGCCTTAAAAGTGAAACTGACTGTAATAATCACTTTTTGTTTTTAATGTTGATTATTATTGAGTTAATCTTTGAAATAAAAAAGGTTACATTTAGTAGTTATAAATATAAATTATTAACAACCATAATAAAAACAATAGTTTGAATTATGTATTATAGACTTTAAAAAATGAAGGAAAAAAAAAATTTTCAAAAATATAAAATTTTTAATTGAGATTCTAACTCAAAAATATAACAATTTATTATGTAAGAATTATTATTTTAGATTTTTTAGATCTATCTAAACCATCTAACTATAATATTTATTTTTTTAAAAAGAAAAACCGTTTCTTTCTGAAATTTGAAGTTGATAATTGTTTATAAATACATATAAGAAAGTGATTAGAACACATAAAAGTTTAATATAAATTATTTTTCTGCCAAGGGGGTCCAATTTTGTTGAAAAAATAGAACAAATTCTGTGAGTTTTTAATTTATTATTCTTTTCAAACTAAAATTTCAATTTTTTCATTAGGTTCATTTTTTTGAATTTGCTAAATTTGAATTTTTTTTTTTTTTTTCTTTATTATTTTTATCCAATCTTCTCAGAATAAATTTTTCATTTTTAGATCAAAATTATTTTTTCTCATTTTGTAAAAAAAATATTTTTTGTATTTTGCTTTTTACTTTTTTTTGTATTCTTCTACTTTTTGTTATTTTTTTTTGTTAAAAAGTAAATTTGAAAAAAAAATGTTTGAAACTCCAAATTAACATTAAGAAAAGTTACACCAATAATATTTTTTTTAAAATACATACAGTTACAAGTAAAATATCTTATAGTCAATCATTGAAATAACCAAAAGAAATTGAGAATTTTGCAGGAGACGTTCCAATGAAAAGGTCCTATAAATTTATTATTATATATATTTTTTTTTGAAATTTAATATTATTTCAGGATTTTCCTTTATGATTATCGACTCTAATATACAGTTTATTATTTCTCTTATTTCTAATCAATCAACTTTTGGTTGATTCTTAAAAATAAAGAGACTTTTTCCTTTTTGGTTGGGCTATTTTGAGTTAAATGGATTTTAGTATTGCCAGTGTGCTCGATAGATTTTGAGAACTCCTTGTATCATTAGGCAGATTTTGAATATTTTATGATCTTCTTATTTCCAATTCCAGAAAAGTAAATTAAAAAGTATTTAACCAATAAAATTGTCTTTATATATGATATTTAAAGTTATTTAACAGAAGTTTTAAAAAAAATTAGTGATTTTGTGTTATTTAATTTATAGCAATAAGATTCACGAATTTCTCAATTTCGAACTATTTAAACAAATATTTTGCATCGAGAAACCAAAATTCTTGTACAATAAAAACTAAAAAAAAATGTTTCATAATTTGTAAAAATGTTTGGGAAAAGAATAAATTTAATGTTTTTATTAAAAAAATTGTCTAAATACAAATATATTTTTTTTTTTTTTGCATTTCAAAAAAAAAAAGAAATATCATTTATTAAAAAATAAAAAAAAATGTTTTTAATCTTTTTTTTTTTGAAAAACAAAAGCAAAAAGAGACTATTTACACTAAACTAAATTTCACAATAAATGTACCGTGTTACATTTGAATTTTGAATTATTTTGTATGGTTTGGAAGTTTTTCCCCTAAAATGAAAAGTTTGCAAATAAATAATTTTTTCTCTTATTTATTTTTTCCACAGTGTTTTGTTAAAATGGAAAATGTAAATGAAAATTTGGAAAGACGTAACAGATGAATTAATGAAAAAATTGGCTTCAAATATTTAAAAGATATTATATTTATTGACTCAAATGGAAGGATAATCGATAAATGGGCTTTACTAATTTTTATAATTATCTATTTTTTATGTAATGTTTATTTCAAAATAAATTTCCCAATTTTTTTTAACTATTTTTTGATTTCTTTTTCTTTTTATACAAAAAATAAACATCTCTTGAGTATAGAACTATATATTAAAATCTAAATTTTTATATTATAATAGATAACCTTAATTATTAAAAATATTTTTCTTTAAAATTTGATTTTTAATGTGAAAATGATTTTGAAAAATTACTTTAAAAAATTTTGACTGGAAATAGTATAAAAAAAATGTTATTTATTTATTTTTTTTTTCAAAAATTATAATTTATTTTTTTTTCACTTTCAAAACTAAACTCCCTTTCAAAATCAAAGAGGCACAAAGAAGTTTTATATTTGATCTCTTTCTGACAATTGACTGATAAAAAGTGAATAAAGAGGAAATAGATTTCATTTAACATAAAGAAAATCTAGTTTGCCCCCATGTCGGATTTTAAACCAATTTTTGTCTCCAATGGGAGAAAATATATATTTTAACTTTAATGTTTTCATTAAATCCATTGGGAGAAAAAGACGAGATCTTTTGAAGAATAAATTTTTCAAAGTACCATTAAAAAATAAAAAAATTATTTTTTTTTTTATTTAATTTACTTGTCTATTGATTGTTTTTTGTTTCAATATGTTAGTTCCATGGTTCTAAAAACAAATAGAATCTCATATTTTTCATTAGTTCAGCATTCACTTTAAATTATTCATTTTGGACCCCCTTGCAGAAAGAAACAAAAGTATTGTTCGGGTAATATAATGATTATCTTAATCGTAGTTCTTCGAAATCTTCTATATCCTATTCTATCACTTCGAACAATATCATTTTTTGTGCTCTTTTTGGGCAAAATGAGATTATAAAAACGATATTTTTTATTTAAACAATAAACAAAGTCATCATTTATACCCTGTTAAACTCTAATTCAATTTTTTTAACACTCCAAAATCCAATTTTTGAAAAAAAAATCTATATTATTAATTCTTGAAGAAGCGTAAAATCAGATAAATTTAGTAATTGGAATTTTAAAAATTGTTCATAAATTACAATCAACATAAAAAAATAAATAATTATCTAGGCTAATAAAGCTAATCTTGTGTTAAAAATTTTGGAGTGAGCAAAACAAAAAAAAAAAACATTCATAAATATAATTAAATTATGTTAATAAATATTTATTGGTCATATGGTTAGATACCCTCAACTAATTTTATTTGATTTCTATTTAAAAGAACTCAAATTTAACCTAATATCGATAATTTGAAAAAAAAAATTGATCAAACAAAAACAGGTTATACTAATATATAAATGAAATGAAATCAAAAAAAGAAAAGATGGAAAAATGATCTTCATATGCAATAAAAAATTAAAATTATTTCCAATTCGAAAGGATTTATATTGTTATGATTTTTTGTATTATTTTAAGGTTACCAATCCCGGGAATTTTAAAAAAGATTATCTTGTGTCGGATGTAGTGAATAGATAATTTGATTCTTATCTGATCAATCACATGTTTGGTATGGGTTTGAATGGTGTTTCAAAAGTGCAATTTTTGACAATTTATTTTTTTTTCCAAAATCTGAATTGAAGAATGTAAGATTGATAGATTGATAGGTGATTAGGAATAAATTTAGATTTTTGCGTTTTAGAAGTAAATTTTTATTTTGATTTACATTTTAGTCAATTATATATCTAAAAATAGTTTTTTTAAAAGCTCCCAATAAAAACCAAACTTAATTAAACATCTCAATCAACAACCTAAAAATCACAATTTATTCTTAAACACCCTACAGCCAATTAATCTAAAGCTCTTCAATTTAGATTTCGGAAAGAAAAAAAAATAAATTGTCAAAAATTACCATTTTTAACCACCATTCAAACCTATACCAAACACAAGATATATCAGCTAAGAACCAAAATATGAGTCACTACACCCTACATAATATAATCTTTTTTCCAATTTCAGGGATCGTAAACCTTAAATATGTGGAAAATTGATTTGTTTTGATTTTAAGGTCGACGTTATTTCCAACTGTAACTGGGGTACAATATATTCACTTATTATTGTCTAAAAAAACAATTAAAAACCGTATTCTTCTTTTTTGGAATTATATATGGAAAATATAAAACTCCGGGACTCGGTGTTATTTTATAAAGAATTTTTGATTTTTGGATACCGATTAAATATTGGATTAAGATTTATTTTTATTTATAACTTTTTATTCCATTTAAATTTTTTTACATGTTGAGTAAAATCTAAATCAAAAATTTAATTGTTATCCAAAAATCATATTTTATAACTTAATTTTGTTTCTATTAGTCTTACACCTATAAATACAAATTTCTTTTAAACAATATATATATTTCCCTTATTAACAACAATTGAAATTAATATAAAAATCGAAGACTAACCAAATAAGCACCAAAATAACATCTTGCCACACACCTTGCAAGATAATCTTTTCTCCAATTACATTGATTGTAGTCCTTAACTTTTAAAGAAATTCCAAAGAAAGAAATTTGGCTTAATAGCCATAAATTATTTGTTTGCTAACTTTTTTTTAATTGACTAATTTATGACTTAATAAACTCTTTTTCAGTTAAACCGAGCAGTTTTATTCCAGAAATAGAACATATCATATGATTTTTATATATTATTCTCAAAATAAAATTTTCAATTTTTAGATCTGATTATTTTTTTATATTTAGGAATTTTTTTGTTTTTTTTCTTTTCTTTTCCTTTTTCTTTTCCTTTCTTTTCTTTTCTTCTTACTTTTTTTTTTTTTTTTAAAGTTAAGGGTCTAATAATTTACCGTGAATATGCACCATACTCAAGGTTTGACCTGAGACCAAAAAGTGTATTGTGAAATAGCCCTTCTTTTGGTTGAAAAAATTCAAATAACAAAAAAAAAATTCCATTGGATCTCTTTGACAAAAAAATTCAACAAAGAAAAATAAGTTTAAAAAGAGCTCTCAATTTCAAAAAATCACAATTTTAAAAAAAAAATTCATCTTTTCTCTTTTTCTATTTCCAAAAGGTTAAATTTCATTAATTTAAAACAAATTGCCACCTTGAATTTCGCAATCAATTTAATTCGATTAAATCTGATTTCTGGTTATTTTGTAACCCTCTAAATTTGAAATAGTATGGATTATGTAATATTCTTACGATAAAAATAATTCATTTGAAAAATGAAGAAAAAATGAAAAAAAAATCACCGAGATCTCAAAAAGTGCCAAACAGTGACACTTCAAAACTGACATAGTTGCTTTCAAAATTGTAATTCATAATCATTATAATTGGAAATTGAGTGTTGCTCTTTGGCACTTTTTTCTAAAAATTTCCTCATCTTTCGTTATTGATTTTTGGAGATCGATCATACATCCTCTGGTTGGTTTTTGATTGGTTTTAGGTACTCATAAAAATTACTAAAAAGTTTTTTTCCATTTCAGAAAAAAAAATTTGACCATAATGACTCAACCCTTAAGTGAAAAAAAAAAAAAGTCGATGAAACATAAAAATAACATTAGATAATTGTTTTTTTCTTTTTTCTATTAAAAAGAAAAAAATTAAAATTAAACAGTCTTATTATTAAAAATTTTTATTTTCTGAAAAAAATTGAGAAATTACATACGAGAAGTTCCAATGAAAGGTGACCTAAAAAACTTTTTAACTTGTGATTCTTTTCGAATTGAAATGTTTATTTGGGTATTTGTTTTATGAATCTAAACTCTAAATCTGAAGTTTATTTTTAATCTTATTTCTAAACAATTGTAGTTATGTAAATTCTTAAAAAAAAATAAAAAATTCATTTTTAACTTGACCCCTTAGATTGAAATGGGGTTGATAAAAACTAAGAATCCCGAAATGTAAAGAATATTTTTGCATTGAAATTTGGATAATCATCTGAAATTATATCCAAATTACTTTTATAATACTAACAAAGAACAAAAATATCAAATATTAAAGTCAATTTTGTTGGGCTAGTTTCTTAATACATTGACCAAATATTATTTTATTGTTATTTTTTGATTAAATTATTTATTTTTTATTTAAAATTTCCAAAAAAAAAAAAAAAAGGATGATTATTGGTTGAAAATACCAAAATTTTACAAAAATCAATTAGAAATTATTCTTATCTAATTTTTATCAAGGTTCAGTATTTAATAATGAGCTAAAATTTTAATTTGTTTAATTTGATTGTAACCGTTATTATTAACAAAAAAATTTGGAAATTGAAATAAAAATTTTGTCTGTGTTGATTTGAAACTAATAAAATATCTTGAAAAAAGACGTTCTATGAAAATTTCTCAGACTCGTAAATTGATTGTTAATCTTTTGGAAATTGTTTTATAATTGTTAATCTTACAAAAATCTAAAATAAAATACTTTTGAAAACAGACCATACTTTTTATGAAACCAGTAATAAACCTACCTAAAGAAAGTTTATTTAAGTGTGATGTACATAGAATATTCATTTAATTGCTTAAAAAATTACATAGCTTTATCTATTTCGGAAAAAAAATTAGTTTTATATACAATCAGTTCAACTTTTAAGGCCCAAACTTTGAAGAAATTTTAAGGCACAAAAAAAAATCTCACATTAAAGCACATTTATTGGAATTTTTTATTACACAAATTATTTCACTAGAATTCGATTTTGTGCCTTAATTTGAGATTTTTTTTTACCTTAAATTTCGTTCCAAGTTTGTATCTTAAAAGTGAAACTGATTGTAGATTTTTTATGAATTTGGATCTTGTAATTTTAATTCTTGTTTTTTGATGAATTGAATGGTGTTTTGAATAAGTTCCTATTAATTCGTTATAATTCTTACAAGTGATGAGTTATCATTTTAAAAGATTGTTTCTTCAAAAACAGAAATTAAGAATCAACCACAAAAGAATTTTCGAAATAATAACAAACAATTTTCTGGTCAAACTAATTTAATTGTAAAGACTTTTTTTAAGACTTTCTATTATTTTCAAATAAATAACTGAATATTTTTATTTCAATTTTTCAAAATAATGAACGAATTATCAGTAGAAAATAGAGGTTCTTTATCCAATAAATTAGAAATAATCTTTCTTGTGATTAGATTAATAAGGTCTCCTTATTATGCCTTTGTATAAAATTTGAATTAGGGCAAATTGATTTTAAAAGTATTGAAAATTAATTTTCAGAAGACAAGTATAACAGAGAATAAAAACAACTTTTTTTCACTTTAAAAAAAATTAAAAAATCGATAAATTTTGAGAGAAAAATTAACTCCATAGTTATTCTCTGTAAATGGTCTTTTTTGGTTCTTGAAGTACAATCAAAAGAACTTGCTTTACAAACCTTTTCTCGAAAATCACTTTATCAACCAAGAATAATTCGATTTAAAAATAATTCTTTTCTTCGTATATAATTCAATTTTTTATCATAATTACGAATTGTAAAAATATTCATAGTCTTATTTTCATAAAATATCGACTAATACTGTGAAATTTTGAGAAAAAAAACTTTTTATCATTTTTTTCTTCCTAATTCTTTTCTTTGCTTTTTGTCTTGGCTTTATTTTTTTTTTCACCTTCCCCAAAAATCATAAAAAATCAGGATCGATCTTTTTTTTAATACCAAACTCGAAACGTATTCTTTACAAAATTCCCTTTCTTCAATCCCATTTGTCAAAACAAAATCAAAATTAAAATCAAGAACCAAAACCAAAAACAAAACCAATAACAAAAACAAACATAAAAACCAAACTGCAAATCAAAGCAAAAACAATTTCACAATATATTCTATCAAAACCTAACAAGATGAGTTACTTGACTTACTCTTTAGATCTTCAACGGCATAACCTTGATCAAATACACAAAAAGTTTAGTGGTGTGACCTCGTTTTCTGAAAGGTTGATTCTGTTACAAAAATTGCGTCCAACAAGCATTATTGGTTTAAAACGAAAACATTTGGAGAAACGTTTTTTAAAAAAAGAATCCAACAACAAAATTAAAGGGCCAATTAAAATCAAAAGGGATTGTATAACCGATCTTGTGTTATTAACAAAGAAGCCAAAGAAATCAATTGAAAGGGGATTAGCTACTTTTTTTAAAAAATACTTCTCATTCGAAAATATTTCACATTATTCGAGGGAATGGTTAGTTTTTGGGATCAACACAAAAAGCAGTATAGAAACAACAACAACACCACCACCATCGTTATTAGCGTCTCAGACGATAAACAAATTAAATTCTCAGAAAGGGAATTGTGTAAATGAAAAAGAAAAAGAACAAACACAAGCAAAAGAGAGTGAAAAGAAAAAACAAAAGCTCAAACCAAAAATTAGAATTTCAATAAGAAATAGGAGCGAAAAAAAAGAAAACAGACAAGAAAAAGAGCGAAAAAGTACCATGAAATCTTCAACCAAAAAATTTCGGATCAAAATCAAAAAAAAAAAGAAAAAATTAAAAACAAATAACCAACAAGACAGATTAATTCAAACCGAGAGAAAAAAAATCCTCAAAAAGTCTAGCTCTGATCACAAGAAGAATCACAGATATAGAAATAAAGCTAGGCATTTACACAAGCATAAATATCATCACCATGAAAAAGCGAAATATAAAAATAAACACCATTATCACCGCACGCACACACCTTCTCGTTCTGATTCCGATTCCAATTCCTATTCTAACCCCCATTCAAATTCAAATTCAAATTCAGATTTGGATTCAAATACCAATTCCAATTCCAATTCCAATTCCAATTCCGATTCTGATTCTGATTCTGATACCGTTTCCAATTCCGATTCTAATTTTGATTCCCCTTTGAATAAAATAATATTCCATAAGGAACATCATTATAATGGAAATAAACCTAAAAGAAAAAAGCTTCAAACCAAAAATATAATCAAAACGAAAAAAAATAAAAAAAAATTATATTCTTCTTCCAGTTCTGATAATAATGATCATAATTATTCTCGGTATGTTAATGGCAAAGGAATGTATTCTATAAAAGAAATCTCAAGTGGGGAAAGTTCTTCCGACTCAATAAATTCAGCATATTCTCCATTATATACATCATATTCTTCAAATGTCGAAGAATCTTCAGATGGTGAACGCGATTCTAATGAGCCAAATTTTCAAAAAACGCCTTCAAGAAAACGTAAAAAACAGCCAAACTCAAAATTTTATAATAAAAAAAAGAAAAAGATCAACGTGGGTAGAAGTGGGGGTGAGGAGGGGAGTAAAAGTAATCTTTTTTACAATAAACCAAAATATATAAAAAGCAAAACAACAAAAAATAAAATAAAAAAAAAAAAAAAAAAGAAAAAAAAATATAGAATTCTGATTCCTTCAAAAAAAATAAATCGGAAATATTCCAAAAAACAAAAATCTCCGAAAAAAAATGAAAATCATTTCCAACTTGAGCAACAATCACAAGAAGTTAACTTCCAAAATCCAGACGAACAATGGAATTGGGCATCAACAGCAGCAACAGTGACGACGGCAACGACGGCGACGGCGACGACAACCCCAACAGCCACATCATCGTCATCAAATACGAATAATCAAATTTCATTGCCAAATTTTGAACCAGAAACATTTATTGAACAAGGAGATGTTTTTGTATCTTTATTCCCTGAACAAAACGATTCTGATTTAATGATTGGATTTAATTAATTTCCTTTTTTTTTTCTTTTTCTTTTCGTTTTTATATTTATCTTTTCTATTCTTTTTGATGATTTTTTTTTTTTTTTTTCTTATTAATTAATTTTTTGATTTTATTCTTCTCTATGAAAAAATTAATTCTATTTATAATCCCTTTTCTTTCAAAGATTAGATCAAGATATAAAAATATCCCTTTTAAAAATTTTCTTTTGAAACTTTTGCTTTGTGACGATTTTTTAAATATTTTATTCCCTCACGTTTCTATTGGAAATGATTTTTACTATTATTTTCCAATTAAAAATGTGAAAATTTTTAGTTCACTTTCCAAAATATTTTTTAGGTTTATAAGTTGAAAAAAACCCAAAGATCTTTTGCAACATCTTTTAGAAATGATATTTTTAGACAATAAATTAAACTTACTTTGAGAACTCTAAGATAAAATTTTCACTCTGTTAATTTGATTGTAACAGTAATAATTAATATTCATTTTGGAAATTGAAATAAAAATTTTCATTAATTAATTGGAAAATACCAGTATTACTAAAACACATTTGTTTTTACAAAAAGCCAATTACAAAATTTAGATCTTTGGGCTATTAATGGAATTAAACCTAATATTTTCTTTAATAGAAATCAACAAAGGCCTGAATCAAATGGATTGGTAAAAATTTAAGTTTTTTATTAAACTCCATTTCACTCAAAGTTTACCAGTCAAAAATGAAAAATTCACTTTTTTTTTTATGAATCAACCAAACTTTGATTGTTTAGAAATAGGAGAAATTATAAACTTCTTATAAGAGTCCATAATTATAAAAGAAACCACTGAACAAACCATAAATTTCAAAAAAATAAAATTATAAGAAAATTTTTTTTCCCTTTTCTCTACAACTTCTCGTCCAATATTTCTTAAATATTTTGGAAAGTTAAAAGTGTTGCAATAAGATTTTTGAATTGTAAGTGTTTTACCCAAAAAGAAATTACAAGACATCAATTTTATTAATGTTAATTTCGAGTTTCAAGTATTATTCAAATTTACTTTTTTTCTTATAAAAAAAAAAAAACAATAAAAAAAAAGAAAAAAGAAAAATAAAAAAAAAAAAAAAAAAACACATAAAAAACAATTTATGATATGTTAAAAAAGGATTTTGATCTAAAAATTCAAATTTTAGTTTGTGAAGAATAATGAATTAAACTCATAAAATATGTTCTATTTCTTCAGTATAACCGAAACCCTTTGACTGAAAAATTGTTTATTTCTCTTTGATGAAAATATTTTCATAAAGTCAACAAAGTGTAATTTTAAGTAAAATCATCAATAAATGTTTCTTATAAATGTCAATTCTTTGAAGAAATTATCTGATTTATTTGAATATTTTTTATACTAAAAATGATTAAGAATTGTAAAATTACACACTACTGGTTTATAGACAGATTCTCTAATCAAGATAATTGGACAGATTCGCCCCATTACCCAATTCAACATTTTCTGTAATTTAAAATAAAGAAAACGAGAAACAAGATTATTTTTTTTTTTTTATGTCTGTTAAAAGGAATAAGAAAAGTGAACAAGTATGTAAAAAGGGAGAAAAATATATTTTAACAATTTCCCAATCTAAAAAACTTCAAAACTCAATGCCTCTTTATAGAAATTAAAACAGATATATTTTCAGATGATATCAAGAGTTGGGTGATATATTATGTGATTTTCAGAAGATTTAAAATTTTATTTTGTATAAGATTTTTCATGATTCTAAAAAATATTTTTCATTATGATAATTACTATTTCTTATTTTTTTTTATATATAATTTACTATTAAGTCAATTTCTTAAAATATAATAAAATATAAATAATTTAATAATATAAGTAATAATAAAACAATTTAAAATCCCTTTTTAGTACATTTTTTCATTAAAAACCAATTTAGCAATTTTTTTTTTTTTTTGTATAGAGATATTGTCAAATTTCAAATTTTGGGGTGAAACCTTTTTATTATTATTTTTTATCTTGTTTTATTTTTTTTCAAAAAAATAAATGTTTACAATATATATTAATTTATTAACCAATATTGGTTATTATCTCTACAAACTTTTGTAAAATATATTATTATTCCAAAAAAAAAAAAAAACAATTAAACATATTTTTTTCTGATGAAAAATCTACCCCCATTATTGAAATTTAGTTTAATTGGTTTTATTTCAAGATTATTTATTTTCTATCTTTCGAAATTTTTTTTCCAGGTTTTTATTTTCATCATTTTAGAATATAGAGATCATATAAACTTTAAATTTTAAAGAAGATTTGATCTGAAATTACCGGCTTTTTCATTTGGTGAAGATGTCCAAACCGTGATCAAAAAAAGGGTGGACTCTAATCGGTAAAACCCAGATATATAAAACTAACCCCATTCTTTTTGTAATAGTTTCTTCTTATTCCTTAATAAATTCAAATTAATTAAACTCTATTATTCCTACAATCAAATCAATTTTGGATCTGAACTCATTAATATCTTGTGGTAAAATGTAAATTCAAAATGTAATATACTTTTAATTTTTTTATCATTTGTTTTAGAATTTTGAAGTAATCTTTTTTTTAAACTTCAAAATATTTTCATTCAAAAATTGTATCTATTTTTTGATTAAAAATTTATATTTGATGATTCATTTTTTTAAAAAAAATTAATTTGAGAACTTGAAGAAACTTACTGTTGTCAAAATAACCAAAACAGCATTTTTATAACTTTGCATCAAAATATAATTCCTCTTTATTTTACTCTGCAAAGTTTACATACTTGTATTTATATTATTAATGGGAAAATATTTTTGTTTCATTTTCTAAAATTTTCTTCTATACAAAGAAAGTTCTAAATGAAGTAAGTTGTATTTAAAAACTCTTTTTAAAAAAGGAAATTGAAAATAAAGTAAAAATTTTTCAAGTGTAAAATTCAAATACCAGTATTAAATAATCTGAGAAATTGGTTATCAAGCTTTGGTAAATATGGTATTAATTTCAAAAATTTCACAATTTATATAGAGAATTTCTAAAAATGAAAGAATAAATTTGAAAATTTTGCTAAAAAAAGACCATAATGAGAATCAAAAAAATAATTCAAAAATTTCAAAAAAAATGAGAAGATTAAGATATATAACAAATTTTATTCCAAAATTAATATATACATGAAAATATCAAGGGTTAGACATTCAAAATTGATTTGAAATTTGTTTACTCTTGGGTATTGAAGTAGATGTTACATTGGACCAAGAAGAAAAAAAAAGTATTGAACGGTTGATACAGGTGTTTTTTTGATCACTGTTTAAAATATTTTCTTCTTGTTGATTATCAGGTTTTTTGAGTATTTAACATGTAAATTTTCTAAATATAAAGAATCAGGCTTTTTATTTTGAAGTACTCATTAAATAAGTCAAATGGGTTTATTTTATATGCAATATTTGGAAAAAAATATTTTATTAAAAGAGTCTAGTCATTTACTTGGTATATACACCATACTCAAGGTTTGATCGGAGGCCAAAAAGGGTATTGTGAAATAGCCCTTTCTTTGGTTGACAAAAGTCAAATAACAAAAAAAAAAAATTCCATATGATCTCGTTGACAAAAAAATTCAATAAAGAAAAATAAGTTTAAAAAGAGCTCTCAATTTCAAAAAATCAAAATTTTAAAAAAAAAATCATTTTTTGTCATTTATATTTCCAAATGGTTAAATTTCATTAATTTAAAACAAATTGCTTTCTTGAAGTTCGCAATCAATTTAATTCGATTTAATTTGATTTGTGGTTATTTTGTAACCCTCTAAATTTGAAAGAGTATGGATTATGTGATATTCTTACGATAAAAATAACTCATTTGAAAAATGAAAAAAAAGAAAAAAAAAAATCACCGAGATCTCCAAAAGTGCCAAAGACTGACACTTCTAAACTGACATAGTTGCTTTCAAAATTGTAATTCATAACCATTCTAATTGGAAATTGAGTGTCACTCTTGGGCGCTTTTTTCTAAAAAATGTCCTCATCTTTAGTTATTGATTTTTGGAGATCAATCGTACATCATCGGATGGTTGGTTTTTGATTGGTTTTAGGTCTTCATAAAAATTACCAAAAAGTTTTTTCCACTTCAGAAAACAAAATTTCACCCTAATGACTCGTCCCTTAAATGAATAATATAGAAAACATAGATTAGTGTACTTTTGAGTTCCAAGTATCTGAAGACTTGGAAAGGATTTAACTTTTTCGTCTTTTGTCTGGGGTTATTCCCCTTATACAAATAGAAACCAGAAAAATATCATTTGTTGCAAAATAAATGGAACGAAATTTTCATTCATCTTTTCCAAAAAAAGTTTTGTAAATCAATCCTTTAACAAGTCAATTTTTAATTCAATTCTTAAAACCAGCTTAAAATTATAAATTTTACCTTATAGAATTGGGGAACTTTGAGGACTTGTTTCACTTCTTGTAATAGATTTTTTTTGAAAGTTGAATAGAATTTTTGATCTTTTTATTTGATGATTATCAGCCATATTTTCAAATTAAGTTTTTTATTTTTTTTTGTTTACTTTTATTCTTTACTATTTAATCAATTTTTTTTTCAAACCTTTGCTGGTTATTGTTGATCACTAAAAGTTTAATCCCTCAAAATGACTAAAAAAAGAAGAAATAATGGACGTGGAAAAAAAGGACGTGGACACACAAAATTTGTAAGATGCGACAACTGTTATCGAGCTGTCCCAAAAGACAAAGCAATCAAAAGATTCAATGTCCAAAATATCGTTGACAATACTTCAATTAGAGACATTTCTAACTCTAGTGTTTATGTTGGTAAGTTTTTTGATCTTTCTTTTTAAAGTTACACAAAAAATGATGAAAAAAAATTTTTCCTTTCCTTTTTACTGTTTTTTTGCATTGTTTTCTTTTGTAAACCCTAAAATTCTTTTATTTACCATTATTAAATCTCATTTGTTTTCATCTTTTTAATATTTAGAATACGAACTCCCAAAAACATACATGAAATCAAATCTTTGTGTTAGTTGTGCTATCCATAGAAAATTAGTCCGTGTCAGAAGTAGAACTGATAGACGTAAAAGAGATCCTCCAAGAAGAAGAGGTAGAGGTAGAGGTAGAGGTGGAAGAGGTAGAGGTAGAGGTAGAGGGCAACAAGGTGGAAGAGGTAGAGGCAGAGGCAGAGGCAGAGGACAACAAGGTGGAAGAGGTAGAGGTAGAGGTAGAGGTAGAGGTAGAGGTAGAGGTAGAGGTAGAGGCAGAGGACAAAACCGCGAAAATAAATTCTCTCGTTTTGGAAAATCTTCAAATAATTAAATGTTGATCCTTAATTCCAACAACTTTTAATCGTCAATCTCTAAATTTTGAAGCACTCTTTACCAAAAAAAAAAACACAAACTGTCACAAACAAAAAACTTTTCAACAAATAGTGAACAAATTCTTTTTTTAATAATTTGAATTTTTTTCTTTTTTGGATTTTCTTGCTTTTTTTTTTATTGTTTTTGAAAAAAAACAAAAAGATAAAAAAGTAAAATTCCAACACAATTTTATCTGATTTGGAATCCTTTTTGATTCAACCAACAATCTTAGAACAATTAAAAAATGAAAATGTCAATTGGTTTAATGATATTACTTGGCATTTATGGTTTTTAAATTAATCGTTTGACAACTTTTACTCATTTCACTGTTTTTTGAGCACACTTCCAGAATGTCATCAAAAACATCTTTTGAACCACAGAAGTGGTTGGTTAGAAACTCAATATTTGATACCAATTATTAATGATCGATTGATGGTCAAACTTTTCTCATCAAAAAAATTTTAAAACTCAACAGAATAGTGACTATTATTATTATTTGATTTCCAAAAGGTAATAAAACACCTATTTTCACAAAGATGATCAATTAAACTTGATACAAAAACACCCTTTATCAGCTTTAGAGAAATGAATTATCATTTTTTACAAGAACTCATTTTTTTCAAATTAGATTTATTTTGAGTAATAAGATCTGATATTTTTAATGTTTGATATAAATTTCAAAATCAAATAGAAAATTTTGTTTAAATATATTTTCTTTGTAGAAATCTCACTTTGAGTAATTTCTGAGAGTCTGTATGAACAAATAGCCTTGAACCTTTAATCTTATTTTAAAAATAATAATAAAATTAAATCAAATAATGAATACTTGGAAGATCTAAAAAAATGATTATCTATTTTATTTACAAATATTTATTATGTTTCTGAAATTTCAATTTTAGTAATTTCTTCGATTTTTGTCCATTAATTGTTTTTGAAAATTATTCTTATTTTTAAAAAGAAAGAAAAATTCTCAAAATATTTCATAATTGAAAAATAAATAAAAAATTATTTTTTTTTATTGTGATTATTCTGTTGATAAGATTTTTTAAAAATAACCACTCATTTGCTTTAAACACCAGATTTATTTAAGAATGTTTTATAATAAATATAATGTAGGCAAGATTATCTTTCATATGTTAACTTTTCCTTAAATAATAAGAAAAAAAAAAAACAATTAGACACCGAAGACAATGAAAAATTGTAAGAAAAAAAAGTTAGAAATAAAAAATAGTTAAGCAATAACAAAAAAAAGAAAAAAAAAGGAAAAGCAAGAACTGAAGAGAGTAGGCTTTATTGGTCAGGGTTGAGTTCCCAAGAGCTCTTAACCTGTTAAGATAGAGTTTTGAAGTGACTAAATTTGTGACTCCTAATTCAGAGGGTAATCAAAAGAACGTAAAAATTACTGTCATTAGAAGTATTTTAAACTCAATTTAGTTTTTTGGAATGAAAGAGAATAAAAAATAACAAATATATTAAGTGTGTAGAACTGAAAAATGAGTCATTATTTTTAATATTTTTTAAATATTTTTTCTCGAGAAAAATAATATAAAAAAAGTAAAAACTCAATTAAAAAAATTTTTTTTTGTACCATGGGTATTGGAAGTGTTCTTGGTTGTTCTTTTTGATTGTAATTATTTTGAAAATTTCAAAATCATCACAATTGTATCAAGTCTTTTATTTTGTAATATCTTACTTGATAGAAGTTCATTCCAGTGAAAGGTGTTAATACCGTACTCATTCGAAGTTACCGTCAGTACAGAGCAATGGCATATAAGAAGAAGTTAAATTTGTAGCCTTTTCTATTCTTCGATACTTTTACCGCCTTCTAAACCAATATTACACTATTGATCAATATTTAACTTCTCTACTTTTAAAAAAACACCTCGAATAATATAAAGAGAAAAATTATAAAATCTAAACCTCAATTAAAAACAGAATAAAAGATAAAAAATTATTTAATTATTTACTATCCCAAAATTTTTCTTTAAGGGTAGAGTAATTACAGTCAAAAATAATTTTCTGAAATGGAAAAATAAAAATTTTGTTAATTTTTATGAGTGTATAATGTCAATCAAAAACTAACCAACCTGTGAAGTGTAATCGATCTCTAAAAATCAACAATCAAAAAAGAGTGTATTTTGAGAAAAAAAGCACACATGGGGCTACACTCAGTTTTCAATTAGAAATGTTGTGATTGATCTGCCCTTCTGTAAACAACTATATTGATTTTGAAGTGTCGCTCTTTGGCGCTTTTTGAGATCTCAAAGATTTTTTTTTTTTCATTTTTTTCTATTCTAAAATAAGTTATTTTTTTCTCAACAATGTCACAAAATCCTTACTTTGCCAAATATAGAGAGTTATACAATAACTATAAATTTGATTAAATCGAATTAAATTGATGTATACTTCAAGTAAACAATTTGTTTTAAATTGAAGAAATTTAACCCTTTGGAAATTTTAAAAAAAGAAGAAGTAATTTTTCTTTTTCATTTAAATTTGATTTTTTGGATTTCGAGAATGTTTTTACTGTTAAGAGAAAAATGTTGGAAACAGAAAAATTGTTAGAAAGCATTTTTAATTTGGAACATTACTGAAAATGATTTTTAATTTCAATTGTTTATGAAATATTTAAAGAAAATAACAATAATCTACTTATTAGAATAACCATTAATGTAATTCTAGTTTTTCAAAACCCTATCTCTTATAATCTAAATCAAGTTTAAAAATCCCCATTATCAGAATTAATCGTAAGCCTTTACTAAAACTTGGATTTTTGTTAAAATAGCATGATCTACTTTAGTTATCATCCATTCAAATGAGTATTCTACACAAACCACAGATTAATGAACTTGTAACACCTTTAAACCCGGATTTATCTAAAAGTCGCCTAGTTATCAATAGCATTTGATTTTCAATTTTACTAATGTTCCCAATTAAAAAAGGTGTCCAACCATTTTTCTGTGTCCAACATTTTTCTCTCAACAGTTATACTTTTTTTTTTAAATTGAACTTTTTGCCAATGATGATCCTTATAAACTTTTTTTTTGATTATTTGAATTTTTTCAAAGATATCCAATTTTTTTTTTATTTGGAATTTGAATTTTTTCCAATCAAAAGGGCAATTCCACAATACACTTTCTGGTTTTCAAGTCACTCCTTGAGTATGGAGCAAATATATGGTAAGGAACAGGCCCTTAAAAAGAAATGATTGTGGAAAAATAATTTAAAATCAAAAGGTAGACATCACAACAAAACAGTTTATGAATTTATTTTGAGAGTTTTTCTAAAATTTTGTCAATAATTTGGTTAGTTTTTGAGAATTCTTCGCTTTTTTTATAAAATTTCAGAATTTTGCTTGTAATAAATGCAACTTCGTCAATTGAGACACTTAAGTCAGCAATCCATTTTAAAGGATCAATTCTATTTTTGACGCAGGTGATATATAAACAAGCGATTGCGATCAAATATGGAGGGAATTGGAGATACAGGTCTGTATGGTAGCAATCGTTTGCAACTGCTGTGGCGATTTCGATGTGTTCTGTTGGGAAGTTGATCTCCTTCGAATAATGGAGAAGCGGGCGGTACGGGTGGAAAACAATTAAAGAAAAGTCAAGCGATTTGATGAGATATTTTTCACAATTGAAGAGATCTTTACAGGTATAGGGCCAATCACAAGCAAACGCAAAAACGGCGTTCCTTAGGATTCTTGCTTTGATCCTCATCTCTTCAGTTTTACAAGACAAATAAAGGCAAGTAGGCGCCACGATCCATGGATCGTATGATGTTGGTGTGTTTCTGGAAAATTGATTCCAAACCGCATTTACATTGAACAAATATATTATTCAGAGAGAGGCGAATTAAGTGTTTGATTAAGCACAAGAAAACATTTCTCAAAAATCAAAGAAAAAAAAAATTGAATTTACCGAACGTAAAATCTTCGAAAAAATATTTTTGCTGTTGAGATTACTTTTTGTCGTGTGTTTATTTCTTTTCCAACAACAGAAATTACTTTTGTTAATAAATGAAAAAAGAAACAAAAAAATTGATTTAAAAGGGTTTGAAAAACTAGAGAGCGACAAAAACAGATTTGGGTGTTTTAATATTTACGTTCATTGAAATAAAAATAAAAGTGATCCATTTCTTCTTTGCTTAAATTCTGATCCTTTTTTTGAATATTTTCAAGTTCCTTGGCTGAATAGAGCCACTTATTACTTTAAGGAAAAAGGTAGTTTGTTGTTTTTTTCATTATGTTAAATATTGGAACTATCATACTTAAAAAAAGAAGTTAATTACCAGTGTGAGGAAATCCATAAATTAGCGCTCATATCTTATCAATTGGATGAATCCAAAAAGTTTTGTTTTAGAAAAAATGAAGGTTTCTTATGGGGATTCAGAATAACAATGGAATTTTCTCATTTTGAAGAACAGTTCTTAATTGAATTATAGTTAATTATTTTTGTGATTTTTTTTTTGAAATAAATTTTAACGTAAAGTTTTTTTTATTAAGGGTGTATGTACTTTTTTTAAATTTTGAGTGACATCGTTTATACGAAATTGAATTCTTCAAATGATTTCATCAACCAAATACATTAATATTTTAATAAATACTAGAGTGTGGAATATATCCTATTATAATATATTTTCATACAAACTAAAAAATTGAAATCAAAAAATTGATCAAAAAAAAAATAAATACAAATCAATCATTTCTTGATCTTATCTATAAGATTTGTTACAATAACTTCTTCTTAATTTGGTTTTGGTTTTAATTCTTCAATGAAAAAACTTGTGTTTGTAAACTTTTTGAGAAACAAATTAAAAGTTAGTTATAAAGAATTTCCAAAATTGGGATATAAATCCAATTTTCATTTTATTCATCAAATTCTTTATTTCGTTCAAAAAACAGGATATTTTTAATATTTTTTATACAGGTATAAAGTTTTATTGGACGAATTCGTTTGATATTATAATTATTTATTTTCCATTATAATGAGAACTCCAAAAAATAATACTGACTTGATTGTAATTTTTTCTTGAATTTTTCTTTTATTTTGAGTTGAATCTTTGTAACTTTTTTTTGGTTCTGAGAATTAAACTCCTCTTTTTTAATTTTTATAATAGTATTCTTTATTTTGGTTTTTTTTGATAAAAATATTTGAAAAAAGAAATTAAAAAACAAATTTGTCAAAAAAATTTTTGTCAAATAATAATAAATAGTAATGGGATATAAAATTCAAGGTTTATAAATTGTTTGGATTCATACATATTAAGAAGAGAAAGAATACAAATCTTCGAAAATAGGCTTTTAAGGATTTTTTTTTTTTTATTTTTGTTTTAAAAAAATTTATTTGTAATGGTTATCTTTTGTTTTTGGTCTTCTAAAAGAAAATATTTGTTAGAAAGAAATACCCTTTCGAGTCTTTTTTTCGTTTAGTCTTAGATTAATTTCACTAATTTCCATAAATACGTTTCTAGATCCAAAACGTAGTTTAATAAAACCCAAAATTTAATCAAAAATATGTTTAACAAATTGAAAAATGAAAGATTCAACTCTAAATCACTTGAATTCCTTTCTTTTCACAAATAGAGCCAAGAATGATGATTTGGTTTTATAGTTTCAATATTTGGTGGTACTCAATATATATATATATATCAGTTAGGTATTCACACAAGTAAAATTTTTAAAAATGGTAAAAGGTACTTACTACCTTAACTAATGAGAGAATCATTTAACAAAGAGTAATTGAATTTGTCCAGCAATTTACTGTGTGTTCACTAGAGACTTCAAGAGTGACTTGAAACTAAATGAATATTGTAAAATTACCCTTCTTTTGATTGAAAAAATTCAAATATCAAAAAAAATATTCAAAAGATCTTATAATTAAAAAATTTAACCATAAAAAAAAAAAAGTTTAAAAGCAATACCCATTTCAAAAAATCGGAAAAAAAGTTGATTATTTGAAAAAAAGTTTAAATGAGATTCTCAATTATAAAAAATCAAATTATAAAAAATCCAATCTTGTTTCTTTTTTTAAATTTCCAAACACATACATTTCTTCAATTTAAAACAAATTGTTTTCTAAAAGTACAAATCAATTTAATTCGATTGAGTCTAATTTGTCGTTATTTTGTAACACACTATATTTGGCAAAGTAAGGATTTTCTAAAACTCTTTCGAGAAAAAAATCACTCGATTTGAGAATAGAAAAAAATGAAAAAAAAATTCTTCAAGTTCTCAATAGAGACTAAAGAAAACACTCCAAAACAAATCCAGTTTTTTTCAAAAATGAGAATTCAAAACCATTACATTAGGAAATTTGGTTTTTCTCCTTGGTTTTTCCTACTAAAAATGTCCTCCTTTTTGATTTTTGATTTTTAGAGATCGATCGCACTTCACAGCTTTGTTAGGTTTTTGATTGGTTTTATGTTCTTATAAAAATTAACAAAAAATATTTTTTCATTTACAAAAAATTATTTTAAACTTTAAAGATTCCACCCTTAAAGAAGAAATTCGATTCTTATTCTTTCATCAATTTTTATCCTCCGACACTCATTGTATTCTAATTTTTTACAAATTAAACAATAACCATTTTGTCCTTTTATTTGTGAATTTATTTTTAGAAAAAAAATCTTATTGCAACTAAGAAGAATTCAGAAAACCATCTATAGGGAACAAATTAAATCCAAATTGATTCTCCTTATGATTAGGAAAAATTAGGAAGTTTAGATTTGACAATATCTAAACAGTCAAACTTTTGTTATTTTTTTTTTTTTTTCAATGTAAGGCTAACATAGAACCTCATAAACAAATTCCTTCAATATATTCTCAAGTTAGGTTTAACATATAAAATGAATGATTCCTAATCTCTGTTAATGTTCTAAAAGCATTGAGTTAACTAAAAAGCTGAGAAAACTAAAATTAGAGTGATTACTGGTGTTTGAATAATAAAAAGGAAAAAATTTAATTTATTGTAGCTTTTATTCTATTAAAGAAAACAGTGATCACAAACTACAACTTTCTTCATTAAAAAGTCTCTTTATTAGGTGTGTTTCACGTTTTTTGATTTTTTTACAATATAGCTTTGAAATATTGTAAACTATCATTAACAAACAACACATAATGAAAGATTAACACACTGATAATTGATATTTCTAGAAAATGAAATCTGTCTTTAAAAATGTAAGAATAAAAAAAGAGTAGATATTTTGCTCAAAATTTTAAAATTTTTTTTTATTTTGAAACAGGTAAAAAAATAAGGAGGATAATTTATTTGAAAAAATTATAAGAAACATTTTTTTACAAATTTAGTTCATTTTCCCATTTTTGAAAATATTAATTGTGAGAACTTTATCGTGAATTAAGCCTAGCTATCATCAAGTCCTCTCTTATGGGAAATAGTTTTTATCAAAAAAATTATTTAATAATATCAAAAATCTCGATAATTATTTAAAAAAATGTGGTAAATCTCAATATATCTTGGTTAAAAAGTAATCGCGATATAATAGTTGATGGGTTTTTGGGCTAATTGGGAAATATTTTTACAAAGAAATGTTTTCACAAAAATAGATTAGGGAAATAAAAGTTGTTCTTTTAAAAAACAACAAAAAAGATACTTGTTCCAATCAAGGATCAGATCTAGGACTTTTGTTGTATTTTCATTTGGTTTGGTTGTCAAACCTATCGATCCTTTAAGATCAACAGCAATAAGAAATAAATAGAAATAAATATTTTTTCAGTTTATGTGGTGTTGGAAATTACCTTGAATAATTAGCTTCTAAAACAACCAACACTTCACCCATTCTTTAAAGAATGTGTTCTTGGGTGAAAGTACATTTTCAATATTCTCAGAAAGCTAAAAGGAGTCGGATAACTTTTCAAAAGATTTTTCAACATCCTTGTTAGATGATCACCAATTATTTAGATTTTTTGTACAATTGTCTCCTTCTTTTTCTTTTTCTTCTTCTTTGAGTTTCTTTTTATTGGACAGAAAACATGATTGAAGCTTAGAGGTTATTGTTTGATCGATCATCAATAAGAAAGAAAATTATTCTTTATTCTTTTTGACTATTTAAAATTGTGAAGGTAAGAACCCCATTTTAAGAAAACTCATTTATTATATATTCAAGTGTATTGTTATAATGGGTAATTATTAGTTTGATCATAAAATTTGTTTGAGATTTTATATTTTGTTAAAATAAAATGATAAGAAAAAAATTTTGCATTTCCTCAACAAAACAAATTCAATCCGTTGATAGAAGTTTTATGTCTTTCAAAACTTTCAAACACTTGAAGACAGTTCACAACCCTTAAAAACACTTTCAAACCTTTATTAAAGGGGAAAGGTGTTGTAAAAGTCCAAGACATTGTAAAATTCAAGAGTTTTTTTAAGGGACTAGTAAACTAAAAAAATCTTCCAGTAGAATTAATAGCTAAAATTTAAAAAAAAAATTTATTGTATTTGAAATTGAAAAACGAAGTAAAAATCTGATTACTACAAGACAAAACTCCTAATAATACTATTTTCAGAAATGAATTATTGTTTTTAAAAAAGTCTGATCCATGTTTCTCATTTTTGAAAAGTTCAAAATTCAACATATTTCTGAATTATTTAAAAACAATTATTTTCTTTTAAAGAAGATTGAAATCTTATTGTCCAGGAAAGAAGTGTACAAAAATAACTATTAAAAAATAACCCCAACAAGTTCTATAATAACTCAGTTTAAATAATCTACTTAATTTCAAAACAAATACAAAATTTTGTTAAACATTGTCAAAAAATATAATTTTTTGATTCAAGTAACAGTTCAAATCAATTTTTTTCTCTAAGTTGAACAAAAAAATTTAAGAAAAAGAACCAAACAATATAATTAAAAATTCTCCCGAAAAACTTTTTAAAGCCTGGAAAATTCGACTTATAATCTCATGAAATACTTTTTAAATTGATTATTTAAAATAAATAATTAATAGCTCAATCTTAATTATTTCAGTAAGTCATTAACAACCCAAAGATTAAATGTATCAAATAGACTTTACAATTATTTCTCAATTTTTTAAAGATCTTCAAACTATAAAACAATTCAAATACATATTTCTATTTTAAAAAAATATAGATATAATCAAATAACCGATTTTAATACAAACAGTTCCGTTTTTATACCCTTGGTATTTAAAAAAGGATATTGACTAGCCTTTTAGATTTCTTGAAAAATAAAAAATATTTGCAAATAAAAGAAATGATCAATTTTTTTAGATCTTCAAGGATACAATATTTGATTGATTTTTATTTGATTTTTATTATATGCTTAAAATGAGATTAAATTTTCAACGTTAATTGTTCATAAAGACTGTCTAAGAAATTACTAAAAGTGATATTTCTTCAAAATAAATTTATTTTAACAATTTTTTTTTCTATTTTTATCCAAAAACCCAAAAAAAAAGGATCTTGATCTTTTTACTGGAAATTCCATTTGAAAAAATACATTTCTAAAAATGATTATTCATTTCTGTAAAGTTGACAAAGGAAGTTGTACATCGGGTTAAATTGTATCCTTATATAAATAATTACTCTATTGACTTTGGTAAAAAAAATAAATAAGAGTTATTTGTCCCTTAAGTTAATTTAAAAAAAGATTTTTTCATTTTTTAGCTATAATGTGCATATCATGATAATGTTGATTTTCGCGATAAAGTTGAACTAATCGCGATTTTTTAATATTATAGCGATTTTATTGTTAATATCATGATAATATATGTTATCATCAAAACCTCTAATATCTCTAAGGTAGTAAGAGAAGTTGAAATTTTAATTTTAGGTTAAAAAGTGGTTGTCTTTTATAAAAATATTTTTTTTGAAATAGAAAATTCGATTTATATGTCTTTGAAAAACTCAAAGTAGGACTAGAACAGATTAATTCGTTTGAGGTGATAATGTGACAATTCAAAGTAATCCAATGGTCAAAAATCACTGATAATACGATCATTTCGATTTAAAAGTTTTTAATATTGAGAAGTGTTTTTAAGGGGGTAAGTACATTTTTCATTTTTTGAGTGCCACCATTTATGTGAAACTGAATTCTTTAAATCATTTCTTTAGTCAAATAAATTGATATTTTAATAAATACTAGAGTGGAATATATCCTAGTAATAGATATTTTCATTCCAACTAAAAAAAGGAAATCAAAAAAAATGAAAAAATTGATCAAAAAAAAATAAATAAAAATGATTTATTATTTGATCTTATCTATAAAATTTTACACAATTACTTATTCTTTATTTGGTTTTGTTTTTAATTCTTTATGAAAAAAATTCTGTTTGGAAAATTTTTGAAAAACAAATTACTGTTTATTTCGAAAGAATTTCCAAAATGAATTTAAAAATCCTATTTTCATTTAATTCTCCAAATTCTTGATTTGGTTTAGAAAATCGGAGATATTTTTAATTCTTCTTGAGAATGAGGGTTTATTGGACAAATTCGTTTGATTTTATAATTATTTATTTTCAATTACAATAAGAACTAAAAAAAAATCAGAATCTGATTGAAATTTTTCTTGAATTTTTCAATTATTTTGATTTGAATCTTTTGTAACTGTTTTTTGATTCCAAGAATTCAACTCCTTTCTTTTAATTTTAGAAATAGTATTCCTTGTTTTGGCTTTGTTTGATAAAAATATTTTAAAAAAGAATTTTGAATGCAAATTTGTCAGAAAGGGTTTTTTAAAATAATAATAAATAGTAATGCGGTGAGAAATTCAAGGAAAAAAATAATTTTTATTCATACAAACTAAGAAGATAAAGAAAACCAATCTTCGAAAATAGGCTTTTATCGATTTATTTTTTTTTCAATCTTGATTTCAACAAATTTATTTGGAATGGTGATCTTTGGTGTTTGGTCTTCTAAAAGAAAATATTTGTTTCAAATTCATACCTTTTCGGGTATATTTTGTTGGTTTACTGTTTGGTTAATTTCAATTGTTTGTATAAACATATCTTTAGATCCAAAACCAAATTTAATAAAACCAAAAATCGAATCAAAAAAAATGTTCAAAAAATTGAAAAAATTAAAGATTACCTTCTGAATTATTTTGGGTCTATGTTTCTTTTCACAAATAGAGTAGAGAATGGTATTTTGGTTTCAAAGTTTCAATATCTGGTGTCACTCAAAAAAAATTTTTAAGTAATGTTAATACAATTAAAATTTTTCAAAATGGTAAAATGTACTTACTTCCTTAATGTTAAAAAATCGTGATTATTATAGACAGTCCTTAGCAAGGTGGTCGAGTTCATGTACATCAAAATTTTGTGGTGATTTTTTTCATTTCAATAATATCCTAAAATGATCTTTTGATCCAAATTAGAGAATATTTTAAAGATCTTTCCTTTGTGTTTCAAATGAGATTGGAACAAATTGTTTAAAGACTATTCGTTGAATTGTAAAAATAGTCCTTAACTGAATATTTTTGTTCCTTTTTTTTTTTTATTAATTAAGGGTAAATGAATTGTTTTTTTGAGTTTTCAAGTTACTACAGTCATGGAAACATAACCTGAGATTTTAAAGTTGAATTTTAAAAAAAAATAAAGAAAAGGAGAAAGATAAAATATTTGTCAAAAAAATTCTCTTTAAAAAATTCTCTTGAAACTTTTTTTTAAAATTAATCTTAGATTCTGAGTTACACAAAAAAAAAGAAATTTGATTTTCAATTTTTCTCAATTTATCTAAAAAAAGAATTTTCAAAAATTGAAAATTATTTTTCAGCCAATAAAAAATATCTTTTGAGAACTGAAAAAAAAATAAAAGGTAATAACTGACAAGTATCTTAAATTATAAAAATAAGAAATAAACAACTCTCAAATTGGAAAACTTTGTTCTTTTAACTTTTATCGTTCTCAGTTAACTTTTTTTACGTGAATTTAATTTCAATAACTTTTGCAAAAAAATGCTAATAACTATTTTTAATAATATTTCACAAAGTAAACCTTGTATTTCCGAATTGTTAAATTATGAAACGGTTTGAAGTGTTTTTAATTTATATTTCAGGCGGCAATCCACATTCTGGTTTAAAATGAGAAGAAAAAAAAAACGTGAAACACACCTATTAAAGAAAAAATTAGAAAAAGGAAGAAAAGAAAATTGTTTTCCCATTTAGTATTCGACATTTTGAAAAAAAATTTTTGTCTTTTACCAAGATTTTAACTTTGAAAAATCTCTTCACCCTTTGAAAACCTTGGCTAGAACTTGAAAATTTATTGAACGCTTTGAAAATCTAAGCTTTTTTTCCAAGTTTTGCAAATAATCATTTTATTTTGTTTTCTCAGAAATTCAAAACTAAAAAATGCAAAAAAATAAAGAAGACTATAATGTGGTTTGTAATTTTACGTGTAATGTTTGCAATAACATGATCCCACCATGGGAACACTTCTACGTCTGCACCGAATGTTCAAATTATGACACGTGTAAGCACTGTTATGAAGAAAAGGGGCATGAACACAGGTGCTATCAGGAGAAATTTACGGAGATTTACCATCAGCGTAATATTACCAATAAAAAGACATTAACCGCAAGGGTTGAAAGAATTTTCATAACGTATGCAAATCGTTTGTGTGTAGGGATGTTTAACGAACAGAACGAAATCAATTATCTCACTTATCGTGAATTTCATTTATTGACGCTACGTTTCAACAAAATTTTATACTCAAACGTCTTCCGTGAATATGAAGAAGACAAAAAGAAAAAAAGGGAAGAAGAAGAAAAAAAAAAAAAAAAAGAACAAGAAGGAGAAAATAAATTTAATGTTATCAAGTTGCCACCAAGGAACACTTTTTTAAAAAAAAGAAGCTATCGGCCAACAAAGAAGCAGCCCTTTGTAGTCGTCTGCGCAGAGAACCGTCTAGAGTATCTATTTTTAGATATCGGCTGTCTTCTTTTGGGTATTGCAACAGTGCCTATTATCCCGAACTCGAACACAAAGAAGATTGAAGAAATCTTTGAAAAAGTTGATCCGACTTTGGTGATCTGCACAAACCAGACAAAGCATTTGTTTGAAGAGCAAACTGTACCAATTCTAAATATTGATGAGATCGATTTGAACAGACAGTTTGGGGATGTGAAGGCAACAGACAAAGAGATCAAGGCACTAAGCAAGGACTATGCCTACGAGTCAAGGCCCGAGGAGATTTATACGATCATGTTCACATCGGGCTCGACGGGCAAGCCCAAAGGAGCGCTCTTCCGCAATGGCGTCTGGCTTGATCGGGTATTTCCGGCACGAAACCAAATACCTGATCTACCAAGGCCATATATCAACTTTTTATTTACCAACCTTGGCTATTGTGGGGCAAGGGAAACTTTCCCCTTAACAATTTTTTATGGCGCAAGGTTGGCTGTTTGTAGTCACATCAGCAAAATCTTTGATCAATTGAAAATTGCGTCGCCCACTTTTTTCACGTCCACACCAAGGATCTTTGAAATTCTTTTTTCAAAATTCCAAGAGGAATTACGAATTCAATTTGAAAAAAGCAATAAAATAAAGAAAGAAAGTGAAAAAGAAAACGAAAAGGAAAAGGAAAATGAAAATGAAAATGAAAACAAAAAAGAAAATGAAAATGAAAACGAAAAAGAAAAGGAAAAAGAAAAGGAAAAAGAAGAAATTAGGAAAGAATTATTAAAAAAATATTCCAAATCTTTAGGTACAAGATTAATGTTTTTATTCACTGGAGGTGCCAAAGTCTCAGACAAGGTATTTCAATTCCTAATAGAATGCTTTGGGAAGGAAAAAGTCCATGATTCCTTTGGAGCCACCGAGGTTGGAACAATCACAACTGGCAATGAGATCTTACATAACGTTGATGTCAAATTAAAAAATGTACCCGAAATGAATTATTTTGCATCTGAAGGATGTGGCGAAATCTGTGTCAAAAGTCCAGAGATGATCAGCGAATATTGGAAAGATGAGGAATCAACAAAAAAGAATTTTACCAAAGATGGATATTTTCGAACTGGCGACATTGGTAAATACATTGATGGGAAACTAATTATTATTGATCGAATCAAGGATACAATCAAATTATCGCAAGGCATCTTTATTTCATTAAATTATTTAGAAGAGAATGTCTTTAAACAGTCAAAAATGATCCACCAGCTATTTATTTATGGGTGCTCGGATTATTCCTTTTTAGTGGCTATAATCATCCCAACTCCGCAATATATGGACTCCGATAAGGAAGAGTTTAAAAAGGAATTAATTCAATTAAGCGAAAAATCCGAAGTTAGTGCCGTTGAAATACCAAAAGAAGTATATATTGAAAAGGAAGACTTTTCAATTGAAAATGGGTTATTGACCGTTGCAGGCAAAAAAAATCGATTGCAAATTTATCAACAATATAAAGAAATAATTAACCAAATGTTTACTAGTATCAACAAACTATTAAATAGTGGAAACAATAATGCCAGAATGGAAGGCTATAATTTTAATCTAACTGAATTCTTACAAAAGAAACTTAACGTTTCAAAATTATTACCTGAGCAATCGGTCCACAGCCAAGGCGGGGATTCTTTAACTAAATATCTCATAACCAAAACAGTCAAATATCGTTATTCTTTAAAAATTCCTAAATTTTTATTTTTTATCCCAATCAAAGATTTTCTTAAATTCATTCAAGAACCTCAAAGCAGATCAGAGATACATTCAAAATATAATAATGAAATTAATTGGAAAAAATTAAGTTCAGTTGAGTATTGGATTCCTGAAGAAATTAAAAAAGAATTGATTTCACAAAACAAAGATATTAATGAGAATGGGATTGAGAACGGGGGAAAGAATGAGATTGAAAAAGAAATTAAAAATGAGATTGAAAAAGAAAAAGAGATTGAGATTGAAAAAGAAAAGGGAAAAGAGAATAAAATATATCAAAACTTCAAAACAATATTTCTTACTGGCACAACTGGGTTCTTAGGCTTGCACATACTTGAAGAATTATTAAATTTGAAAGGAGAAAGCGAAATAAATAAAGTATATTGCTTGATCAGAGGTGAATCTGTTGAGAATGCAAGTAAACGTTTAAATACCATTTTAAATAATGCCAAAATTGTATTAAATGAAAAGCAATTGCAAAAAATTAATGTACTTGTTGGTGATTTAGGTGTAAATTATTTTGGATTCTCTAAAGAAAAATTTTACAAGTTGGGCAATGAGTGTGATCTTATAATTCATTCTGGAGCATATGTAGATTCTGTCTTGCCTTATAAAACGTTAGAAAGGGTGAATGTTGGCGGCACAGTTGAAATTATTAAATTGTCTTTAATAAAAAAGACACCGATCACTTATATTTCAACAATTTCAGTTTTCTTTTCATTCCCAGACAGAATAGGGCAATACTCAAACCCTTTCCAAATCAGCCCCCCAGTACAACTTGATGGATATACACAAACCAAATGGCTTTCAGAGAAGCTAATTCAAAAAGCCAAAAAGCAATACCAAATCCCAATTGCTATTTTTAGACCTAGTTCAATTTTTGCTAATTCTAAAACTGGCTATTTGCCGAAAAAGGACTTTGTCTGTAGAATACTTACGGGCATTTTGAAGATGAAATTATTTGTTGATGATCCAGACTGCTTTTTTGATTTGTTGCCCGTGGATTTCTATTCCAAAGTAATCGTAAATACCACTTTTACGAAATTCAATCAAGCGCATGATATCACTGGAATAAATATCTCGAATCCTAACAAAATCAGTTTATTAAAAATTTTAAATTATTACCAAGAAAGCCAAAAAATTACTTTCCAAAAGTGCCAATACCCTGATTTTATTAAAAAAGTAAGAAACCAATCAGATAATCCATTGGCCTCCTTATATTCTTTATTTGAAAATACAACATTCCCTCGAAAATCTTTAATTAATATCAACTTTTTAAAAGAATTATTAGACGAAAAGGAAAAAGAATTGCCAACAATCACAAATGAAATGTTAGATCTTTTTTTTGAAGATATAAAAGATATAATTAACTAATAGTTTTCTTATCAATATTGTTTTTTTTTTTTTTTTTGAAAAATAAAAATAATCTTCAGATCAGAGGAATAAACTTTATTACAAACACAGAAAACAATAAAAAGTACAAATATCATTTTTTTAGAATATTCCTTAATATTCCACAAATAAAGAAAAACTTGAAATTATTTTTTGAAATCAGCCAAGCATTATTTCTAAAAAAATTATGAAATAATCATTCTTTCATGGCAACAGGGCAAAATTATTACAACGTGTTATTGGAAATATCCAGTATTTACGAACTTTGTATCTGAGAAGTACCAAAAATTATGACCTACTCAGAAATCCAGAAAAGAAACTTTTTTGCTGTGAGATAATATTTTTTTTTCCTTTTTTTTTTTGAAAAAAAATACATGTCCTTAATAAAATTAAGTACTATTTTTTTCTGATTAATATTTTTCCAAATATAGCTTTATAACTTAATTCAATTAACCACTGGGATAATTTTTTTTAATATAAAAACACTCTCATTATTTGAATATCGAAAATATTTTTTTGAAATTACTCTGCACTTTTTTATTTTTTTTTGAAAAATTGGGGTTGAGAAAATTTTTAAATCAAAGAATAAGCTAATATATTAAATTAGTATACTTTTTAAGAGAGTTTATCTTTTTAGTTTAACTTTGTTTTTATTTTTACCATTTGAAAATATAAAAAAAATTTGAAGACCAAATTAGTCCCTTTTATGATAATAAAATTCCCAGAATTTAGAATTTGTTTTAGTAAATGAGTTAAAACAAGATAGAGTATCTAAAAATATACAAAATTTCAACTTTGAATTCAATCATTTTGGCAAAAAATGTTTTCAAATAAAAATTAAACTGAAACTTTATTTATTTTTATTTTATCATTTTGTTTTTTTAATTTTTTTAATGGAAGGTATTTGATCAGTTTCCCATTTTTAGTGTTTTTTTGGGTTGTAGGGACATATATAAATTGATTTCTTATAACATTACAATTTATTTGGCATTTTTTTATTAATCACAAAGAGGTATTTTCAAATTAAATGTTAATTATTTTTCTCGAAATTTTACAAAGTATTGTTCGTTGCAATAATATAGCAAGACCGATTGATAGTCACTTGGTAAAAGTGTGTTATTCATGGTTGCTGGTAAAATAAAAATGATTGTTAAAAAAAAATATTTTTTTCTAATCGAATTTTCTTTGATGTTCAATTGTAGATCAAAATGAACATTGTTGTTTTTCTCAATGTTTTACCACGAATTTGGATTTACAATTTTTAAGAAAATATAATGGTTTTTTAGTTTTATTTTAGTCTAATATTAACTATTCTTTGATATGTATTATTCTCCTTATTTCTTCTTTAATCTTCAAAGGTAATTTATAAAAAATGTTTGATATTCGAAAAAAATTTTTGGCACCTTTGACTGAAATAAACTTTAGATCTGAATTTGAATTATGAAACTTTAACCCTTGAATGACTTCTTTTTGAATTTAGATTTATTTAAGAATCTTTACATTTTGATTATTTTATTTCTTGAGATTTGAATTGAAATATTAATGATTATTAAAAATAATTAACAAATTAAAATAATTTCTTTCAAAATCAATACTTTCCTAGATAAAAAAAAAATTATTATACACCGTTTTCAAGAATTAACTTTTTTGTCCATATAAAAAAATTAAGTTAGTTTTTTTAGTTTTTAATTGAAAATATGTGACATTTTTAAATGTGATTCAAAAAAAAATCAAATTAATAAATTGTTTAGATGAGGTTAACTCATCCATTTCATAAAGTCAAAACACAAATTACAAATAAAAATAAAAATTTATAGATCTCAACAAGATTTCATTTTATTTTTAAAAAATACCAGTCTCTTAATTAAAAAATTTAATTTTCTTTTTTTCACTATTTTATGGTTTTATCGTGATAAAGTTAGATTAAACACAATTTTATAATATTGTCACATATTTATTGATAATAATGCGACAATCCATGCTATGATCAAAATCACTATTTACTTGTATTTTTTTTTTTTCCTTTTAATAACTTTTTTTCGACGCTTATCAAAAGAAAAGATGGCCTTCATTAGATGTGAAGTGATATAATGTAAAGACGACCTCTTAATTTGAGTAGTTGAGTTAATATCTACATTATACCCAATTAATAACTTAATGGCAGCTAAAGTGGGATTATATTGGCATGTAATCAAAAGCACATTCTTGCCAAATATATCTTTTTCATTAACTTTTGCACCATTTTTTAATAGTAGATCGAGTAATTGAATTTGCGAATCTGATCTACATGCGACCATCAAATGGGTTTTGTTACCAGAAAGTTTTTTATTAATTCTTACACGTCGATCAATTAGAAATTTAGTAAATTGATAAGAATCAGGATTGTTCTTAAGTCTTAGAATTTTTTCTAATAATGTATGGCCATTTGGTGTAGTTCGGTTAATGTCTTGCCCCGTTGCAATAAATAATTTTATAAAGGAAAAATTAACATCTTTTTTCAATATTAATAAATCAAAAGCTGTTCGCCGGCGTTTATTTTTTAAATTGATATTTGCACCAGAATTAATTAACATTTGAAAATATTTTTCAAAATTTGAATTATTCAGAATTAAAGAATGCAAGGGTGTATTTTTTTGAACATTTTGTTGGTTTGGATCGATTCCTAATTTCAGTAATGATTCAAGTACTTTGGAATTGTCCGATTTGGATGCGCATAAGTAATGCAAAACACTGGATCCCTTTTTATCAACTTTTTTAATATTTTCGCCACTCTTTAACAAGAGCTGAAAGAATTCATAATCAATATCGCAACCCACTTTAGCAATTAAAAGCGATAGGGAAGAATTTTTTGAAAAGCATCTATTAGGATTAATTTTTTTGCTGTTTAAAAACAATGTTTTGAGAAAATCCCAATGTATGGTCTTGCTATTAAATATGAGATCAAATATGTGATTTGTTTTAGGATTTACATAATATATATTAATATCATGCCTTAATAAAAATTTTAATAAGTCGATATTATAATAATCATTAGAGCACATCTGGGTTAAATAATTATCTTTTTTACCATTGATAAAATTAACATCAAGACCGTTTCTAAATAAATGTTCAAGAATTTTGATATCTATTTCCGCCTTTGATTCAATAATACCGTTTAAACCCGAGAACCCCCTTTCGGGCATTGCGTTTATTTCGATCGAATTTCTTGTTAATATTTTTAACATCTCTAAAGTGAGCCTTTTCTTTTTAAATAAAATAAATAATAGTGTTTCGTATCTACTATTATAAACATCTAAATTGATTCTATGTCTTTTGATAATTTGAGGACGCTTTTTGATATTCTCTTGGTTATTTTCCTTTTTTTGATCTTGAAGAGTATTAATATTTGATCCTGTTTCTGTTTCCGTTTCCGTTTCCGTTTCCGTTTCCGTTTCCGTTTCCATTTTTGTTTTTATTTCTGTTTGCATTTCGATTTTCTTTTCATTTGGAAAGCATTGCATATAATCAGATAAAGTTAATTCACAATGATCGCAAATACAAAAAAATAAAGATGGAGCAAAATATGTTTTTTGATTGAGGTTTTCTATATTTTTAAATAAGAATTCCAATACCTTTGGCTGGATTGGAATCTTCTTTGTAATGAAAGAGACGATATTGTGCCCTCTTTTAGTTTTGGCATTAATATCAATCCCATTCTGGATTAAATATTTTGCACACCGAAGGAAATCTGAATAAGGATATTTTGATATTAAGTGCAAAATGTTTTCCCCTTGCGAGTTACATTTTTTAAGATCAAACCCCAGCTTTGCAAAATAGCAAATACCTTCAAGTTTAAAATACCATCGTTGGCAATACAAATGTAGAAAATTGTTTCCTTTTTCATCAATGCCATGAATTGATTTCGTAAATCCAGACGAATATAATAATTGAATTAATTCTAAACCCTGTTGGTATGAATTGAGCAATGCGTGATGTAAATATCTTGAATGCTTATCGTTAATTAATTTTTGGTAAAAGGGGGTATTTTTTTGATAACGCCCCAATATAAATTTGCAATTTTGTATTTTGCGAACGTCTTCAAGATCACAGTTCTGTAATAAAATCTCGAGGCACGTTTCATTAAATTTGTTCAGTTGGAAAAGATCCACACCTTTGGTGATCAAAAATTGGATTGTTTCCACATTAATGCTTTTGGTTAAACAAGCCAAGTGGAGCGCTGTTTCATTTTCACCAGTTAGGGATCCCAGATTAATCGTGCTTTTGCCAATGTATTTCTCAATTGTTTTGAAAAGTCTTTGGTTCACCCCATTTAATGAGCCACAGATTAAATGGTAAATATTCAGTTTTGTTCTTTCCCGTGTTTTTCTTGTTTGCCAATTTCGTAATTTTAAGCAAACCAAATCGTTCAAATTAACCCTTTTGGAAAGCAAATAGCTTACTATTTCTAAACTAGGAACCCTGAGGAAATAACTATGAAATGCCTTCAACCCTAATTTGTTTGTTAAATTATAATTGTATCCTGCTTTTGAAATCAAGACTAATTCATCCATATTTGCTCGGCGGTTTTGAAAATAGAGATGGATCCCAGTGTCTTGGTTGTTATTCAGAATGTTCGGATCAAGACCAAGTTCGAATAACAACGCAAGCAAAGATGTAAAATCAAAATAGTTCACGAATTGTTGACTACAGATATAATGCAAAATAGTTGATCCTTCCTTGGTTTGATAATTAAGATTTTGATTTTTTAAAGTATTTTTAATTGTATTTGCCTTAAATTTATAACTCTGTAGATGTTTTACATGGTAAAACGGAAGATCTTGATCAAAAAAATCGACCATAAAGTTAGAACTCATTACGCACTTTTGTTTTGTTGGTACTCTTTACGAAGAGTGGTCTCTTGATCACAAGAAAAAAAAAAAAAAAACAAAATTGAGAAAAATGATTGAATATCAGAGACTGAAATCTTGCAGACTGTCAGTCTGAAAGTTCCAAAAAGTCTTGAAACTATTTGTATGGATTGTGATATTCTTGTTGTGATTATGATTCAAACAAGAATCTTACAACAATTGTTGTAACTAAATTTTATAGACAACACTTTGTTTTTTTGAAATTGTTCCAAATTTTGAAAGGAATAACAAGATCACAATTCAACAACTTTCAATTTAAAAGTTTTTACAATACAAACTTTTAAAAACATTTTATTTAAATAACTTTCCACTTTTCAAGTTTTCATTAAAAGAGTTTCAGGGTTTTGAAAACTTATAAATATTTCTCTTTTAGATAACTTTCCAAAATTTCGATTAAAATACAAAATGTTATTTTTTGTTAAATATTATTTTTTTACTCTTTTTTGAGCTTACAAAAGTTTGTATCAAGTATTTGAAATTCGAAAAAATATGAATAAATATCAGAGACTGAAATCTTGCAGACTATCAGTCTGAAAGTTCGAAAAAGTCTTTAAAGTATTTGTATGGATTGTTCTCTTCTTGTCATGTTCATAAGAGTAATTGCACAAGTACTTAATTATATGTCTTAATATATGGGAGAAATGTGTTTTTTTAAAGAATTTGTTTTAATTAATATAAACATCGAAATTTGATTAGAATATTGTTAAAACAATCTCTTGATTCACTATTTTGGTTCAACAAACCCCCCATAATCTTTTGATTTAAAATCGAAAAAAAATAAAAATATTTTTAATATTTTATTTTTTTTTTAGTTACTAAAATCAAAATTATTTCAAGATCAGTCCAAAAGGGTTTGGTGTTTGATGGTTTTTCTTCCAAAATTCAAATAAATAAAGAAAACTATTTTATTTCTTTGTAAAAATGGAAAATTTCATTTAAAATTTTTTTCTTGAAAAAATACAACTCCTGTTTTTTTTGTACCGAATCGAACACACATCACCTAAATAAAAAAAAATTTAAACCAAAATTTAAATTAAATTATTCTTTCTATGGGCTGAGAAATGAAATTTTTTTTTTTCTATTATCTTCAACCAAAAAAAGATAAAAAATATACTACAACCAAACATTCAAGCAACAAAGGTTTTGATTCCTGATGTGTATTTGTAAATTTTGAAACCCACTTTGTAATAAATAATCTCAAAAAGTAAATCTAATTAATGAAAATGAGTACCAAATCCCGATGTCTATTATGGATTTAATTTTTGGATGAAAAATTTCACTTCTAAAAAAGCAATTAAACACGATTTTCTAGTCTTACTCTAAACTAAATAACATTTTTATCCTATTAAATTCGAAATTGAAATGGTAGTTTTCTATAAAAATTATTCCAAAAAAATTTAAAACCTTCTTATTTTAAGAAAAATAAAAGTATTTCAAGACATTTGGTTTTTTATTACCAATCTATTTTGTATCAATCTCTTATCTTCATAAAGCCGAGTATCTAAACTTTTTTAACCATGTTAATTTCAAATTTCAATAATTAACTCTTCATTCAATTCCAAATTAATAGATTTTTAATAATGTGTTTTCAAAATAAGCAAAAAAATGTTTCAGTTTTTTATCTTTGAATTTTTTTCTTATATAGTTTATTGATCAACAATTCCCATTTAATTTTTAATAATAGCATAAGAGTTAATATTATTTTTTGGTGTCCATTACTGGAAATTAGAAAAAATAAAAAATACCGAAATTGTCGCAAAATACATATTATAACTGTATTTATTTTTTTGATTTGGGAACAATCAAGTACGTATTATCTGAGTTTTGCCTGGAAGAACGATAAAAAGTGATATTGTTGAAGTAAGATATAAGATGATATTGTGGACTTTCTTTAAAAATAAATATCCACTTAGCACTTCGAGAGCAATGTCATTATTTAGAGTCTGGAAGGTAATCCAAAACAAAGAATTATAATAGGTGATTTTTGAACAAATGAACCAATATAAAATGCTACTTATTTTTGGGAACTTGGGATATAAATAAATTGCAATAAAATAACAAACCTACATAACAAAACCAAAAAAGACAATATGTTATTTTTCAAGGTTAGTATGAATAACTTGTTCTTCAAAGGAGCTATTTCTCCCAAATGGAGTTATTGAAAACGAAAGTTAAATTTTACATTTTCTTAGTTGGGGATAAAATTAGGTTTTAACTCCTACAGAGACAAAAAAGACCTTTCCCACTTTTTTATATTCTCAATCTCCCCTTTTATTTTCTGTTTTTTAAGAAAACCGAAAAGGCGATTAAACTTAAAAACCTGCACGAATCATCTGATGTTTTCTTTATAATAAATGATTTTGAGAATTCGTCTAAAATTTTCTTGATTTGTTATATAACCTTTTTTTTGTTCTTATTTCTTAAATTTGTAATTATGTTATATTGTACTTTTGAATCTTTTAAAAATGGTTTTTTTTTCTTCCCTTTTTTTTGAAGTAAAAAAGAGACTAAACCATTTTTATTTTTTAAAAAATGATATTGATTTCTTTTGAATCAGAATTAAAAACACTGTTTGTTTTTCAGTATTTGTTTCCCAAAAAAGAAATAGAATTCATTCAATTTCCAACCTTGAAAAAATTATTTAGTTCAAGCAACTCAATAGAGGTTTTGATGATAACCTACTTAATTCACGATAAAGTTACAAAAATCGTGATAATTTCCATCAAATCGCGATAATATCAGAAAATCGCGATATTCAATATTATCGCGATAATATAACAAATCGTGATAATTTTATAAAATCGCGATAAAATAGTTGATGAGTTTTTGGGCTAATTTAGCAATATTTTTGAAAAAAAAAATATTTTTGATCAAAAAATAGATTATGTGAAAAAAAGTCATTCTTTGAAAAAGCAACAAAAAAGATACTTGATCCAATCAATGATCAGATCAAAGAATTTTATTGTGTTTTCGTTTAATTTGGTTGACAAACCGATCGATCCATAATGATCAACAACAATAAGAAATAAAGAGAAATTAATATTTTTTCAGTTAATCATGGTGTTGGAAATTGCCTTGAATAATTAGCCAATAAATCAACCAACCCTTTGTCTGTTCTTTAAAGAATGTGATCTTGGGTTAAAACATTTTCATTTTTTCTCCGAAAGCTAAAAGGGGTTGATAAACTTTTCAAAAGCTTTCACAACATCCTTGCCTGATGATCACCAATTATTAAGATTTTTTATAGATTTGTCTTCTTGTTTTTCTTTTTCTTTTTTGAGCGTCGCTGTATTGGACCGAAAACACAATTAGAGCTTAGAGGTTTTTGTTTGATCGATCACCAATAAGAAGGAAAATTATTCTTTATTCTTTTTGGCTATTTAAAATTATGAATGTAACAACCCCATTGTAAGAAAGCACATCTATCTTAGATTCAAGTGTATTGTTGAAATGGGTAATTATTAGTTTGATCATAAAATTTGTTTGAGATTTTATATTTTGTTAGAAAAAAAAATGAATCGAAATAAATTTTCTGTTTCCACAACAACCAAACTCATTCCCTTCAAAAGTTTTCTGTCTTTCAAAACTTTCAAACACTTGAAGACAGTTCACAACACTTACAAACATTTTCTGACATTTATTAAAAGGAAAAGTGTTGTAAAAGTCAAGAGATTTTTTTAAGGTAATCTCCAAAAAATAATTTTTCATTTTTCCTCGATAATGTGAATATCTGGTTAATGTTGAATATCGCGATAAAGTTGGACTAATTGCGATTTTTAATAATATCGCGATTTTATTGTTAATATCATGATAATATATGTTATCATCAAAACCTCTAATTTATTGGATCAATGGTCTACGGGTGTAAATATGGATTGATTGTAAAAAACAGATTTTTTACATTTTTAGAGATAAATAAGGAGTTCCATGCATTTCTTCATCTTTTGGTGAGTTTAAATATAATATACGATTATAATAATAGAATAATTGTAATCGTAATCAAAAAATCGTGAGGTAAATGCCAATCTTTCAAATCTAAAAAAAAAATCATTTTTCAAACAAAGTATTGGTATTTGCCAAACGATTTTATATTGAAAATCCCTGTAAGCATAAAAATCAAAACTGGGTTTTCTTTTACTATGGCCAAAATTGTGGGTAATTGTATTTAACTCTTTATTTATCTCTAAAAGTGTTCAAACGATATTTTTTACATCAATCCCTATTTATGCTTGCTTGATTGATCCAATAAATTGAGTTAATTGAACTAAATAATTTTTTCAAGGTTGTAAATAGTTGACCTGAATGATCTTTAGGGAATTATGAGATTAAAAATATAGATATAAAAAAGGTTAATATCAAATAAAATTAACTTTATCAATTTTAAAAGTTGGATTTATATTAGTAAAATAACAGTATTTTACTCAAATATAATCCCAAATAAGAAGATCCTTAAAATTTCAAACTTTGGTTTATAACCTAATAACACCTTTACAGAGTTCCAGGGCAACTAAAGTACTATCTTTAACTTTTTGGGTGTTCTAATTTATTTCTTATCAGTAATTATCAAGAATTATATACTTGAATTTTTGAAAACAACAAGAATTTAAAAATAGAGGGGAAATTTTTTTTTTATTTTTTAAAACTTAAACTTATTATTTATAAAAATTACAATCTTTTTCGGGTTTTTTATTTATATTTTTATGTATTTTAAAAATATTTCATAAAACTCTAAAATTTTAATATTCCATAATGTTATTTAATTATTATAAAAGATTTTAAATCAAATATAATACCATTTAATTGCTATAATATTTTAAATAGATTAGTAATATTATTGTTAGTTATACAATGCTTGTATTAATAAAGATTGTTGAAATTTTGCTATTTTTTTTAAAAAAAAGAAAATTGTAAAGATAAATCAAGCCATTTTTAATATGATCTTAAAAAATTTTTTATTCATAATATTGTAAAAATTATTAAATATAAAAAAATACAATGATTACACAATATTTTTATTTTTTTTAATTGTATTGGTTATTATCTCTAAATACTTTCAGAAAATACATTATTATTAAAAAAAAAAAATTAAACAAATATTTTACTGATGAAAAATCTGCTCCTATTTTCGAAATTAGTTTATTAGTTCATTCAAAATATATGTTGGGTAAATATTTCTTAAAAGAAACAAATAATTTTTTTTTTTCGACAATTTGTAGTAATTTGAACAAAATTATTTTCGCTTATCAAAGTTAAAATATACTTTGATAAACTTGAATACTAAAAATCCACATAGGCAACCTACTTGTGAATCCAATCCAAATTATTTTAAATTGTCAAAGCGTTTGCTCAACGGGTATCGAATAATTTGGATTTAATTAGATTAGAACTAGTAGCAATATCAAAAAAAAGTATTATAACAATTCCTTGTTTTTTTCTAAAATTCATTAAATTTTTTGATTTTCAACCACAAAAATCTTAAATGTTTGAAAATTTTTGCTTTCCATTAATTTTTGTTCTTTTAAAATATTTTTATTAATTTAGGTATTATATTTAGGATTATAGGCTACAGAAAATATTGACGACCCTTAAAAATTGAGAAAATAAAAGAAAAACTCATGTATTTTCAATTGGTTGGTATAAAAAATACTTTTTGTTATAGTTAACAATGTAATCTTCTTTTGAACCAAATCTAATTTTGGAAATAACAAAAGGTTTTTTTCTAACAATGGATGAAAAATAGGTGGTAAAAATTTTTCCTATTTCATGTAGTCCATAATTCATACCCACTCCTAATATTAAAATTATCCAGATCTTTTTTATTTGAGAGATAAAAAAGGGAATAAAAAAAATTTTTTTACAATGAATGAGCCATGGATTCAAAATCTTAGATTCAATTTTCTTCTATTTGGAAACAATTATTATTTTTGTCTAGGGAAAGAATGTTTGGTTGAAGTTTTTTCTCTTTATTGAATTGATCCTGAAAGTAGGTACTTTTTTTTAAAGCTAAACAAAGTTATTCTCTCATTTTCAATTTTTTAGAGTTTCTTCATTCAGTAATAATTCGTCTCATCATTGAAATATTCCAAAATCCAATCAATATTTAAAGGGGTGTACTGTTATAGATGTTGTTTATCATGAGTTTTGAAGATTCCTTTATTATCTCATTTCTTTGAAAATTTAGTCACTTCTGGATTTTTTTATTTGTCAAAAATTACTTTTGATTTTATAAAAAGGTTTGTAATTTAACTAATAAGTTTAAATAACAAATTTTAGTTAAATAAAAGACCCAAATTGAATTCTACCGAGATGAAATTGGCTTGGTATATAAAGAAGAATTATTTTAGATATCTAAGAATAAAAATTAATGTATATAATTTGAGATTGTCGAATCGGATTGTTTTTATAATAAAACCACTTGAATTAATATCTGGAAGAACTGATAGTCCTGGCATTTTTATTCTTATAATTCTAGTAGTAGAATTTGTGATAACAAAATCAAATATAAAATTTTATCAAAATTGGTTTCATTATTAAAGAATTTCTAAAAAAAAATCGAGGTCTTTCGAATTATAATGTTATGCGAAATAATTTATTTTCAAATAACAAAATCATTTCTCTAATAATATCTTTCACATTTTTTGAATTTCTTTAAAATGCTCTACCCAAATCATATCCCAATCATTTCTCCAGGATAAAAATAAACATTTTAACATCTTGGGATATGGATGTATGTTAAAGTATTGTAGAATAAAAGATTGAGATGTTGAGTATTAAATGAGTGAAATTTTTCACAATCTAAAGTACTTTATCTTGGAAATAGAATAGATCTCAAAATTTATTATTCAACTGAAAGACTTTGATTAGGTACATTTATTTATTTCTCTTTTAATGGTAAATTTTAAAATAAAATTTCTCATAAAGTCATTTTAAAAAAGTGTGATCAAATAATTTTCAAACAAAACAGAGAAAATAAATCCTCAGATATATTGTCATCTATTTGGAGAAAGTAGTTTTAAAACGAGTGTGATAAAAAATTGTTTTTAAAATAAACTAGAAAATGGGTCTATGGATGCGTGTCATCTGTTTTTTCTGGATACCTTTGAAAACTTTTTTTTCACACTTTTTTTGAAAATGAATACTTTTAATTATTGTTTTTTAGAATTTATTTGAAAAAACTGTTTTTTCTTTTTTTTATTGTTAAAAACCTAATTCTGGGTTGACGTAATCAATATTGGTTTCCTGAAATTATTGTTTGGCTTAAATTTTGGTCTTGAATTTAATATTTGAACCAAATATTTCAGTTACGATCATTAATAAAAAAACAATTTTTGAACTAAAAGATTTTTTTGATGTGGATTTAGGGGCGAATAAAAATAGTCTTTCTGTTAATGGTGTCAATTTAATAGGTTTTGAAGTGTTTGATTAAAAATTTGTCCATTTTGTATATTTGATTCTTTTTACTTGTTTTGTTTTTCTTCTTCTTCTTTTTTTTCTTTTTTTTGTTTTTCTAAGTTTTCTTCTTTTTCTTCTTCTTTTTTTTTTTCTTTTTCTCCTTCTTTTTCTTCTTCTTTTTCTCCTTCTTTTTCTTCTTCTTTTTCTTCTTCTTTTTCTTCTTCTTTTTCCCCTTCTTTTTCTTCTTCTTTTTCCCCTTCTTTTTCTTCTTCTTCTTCGATTTGTTTGAAAGATTTTGTTGGTGATTGTATTTTAATTGTTTTGTGTCTTCTTTGGTATTGGTGGCGTTTTTCGATAAATTGATTGTGTAACTCCTTTTTGTGTTTTTCCAAGTCTTTTGGAGGTAAAGCTAAAATAGATTATAGAAGAAAACAAACAAATTTTAGAAGAAAAATCTTTTCTATTTTGAAAAATACCAAGAAAAGAAAAAGAAATAAATCAACAAAAATTAGTTGTTCAGCCTTGTGTTTTATTAACTCAAAAAGAAACAAAAATAAAATCTGTTACTTGTGTCTTGGTTTTACATCGTAAAATAATTCAAAGAAAAATTACTCTCTTGTTGGTTGTCGTTCTCAGTTTCCTTTATTGTGGGTATTTTTTTATTGACACTTTCTTGCTGAAATTTATCAAGCTCTTGTAAATTTTTTGTGTTCCAACTTAGCCTTCTTGAAGACAAAAAGTTATTGTTTTCTTTCTTTGTTTTTAAAATTCCAACAGTTTCGGAAGTTTCTTCAGTCATAAAAAAAATACCACAAAATAAAAAAAAATTGAAAAAATATAAATGTTAAAAATGAAAATCAATTATTTGCTATTCATGTGATGAAAAAACAAATGACTTTTACAAAGCTTTCAGACAATTTGTAAACCTTTCAAGCTCTTTTCAGTATTGGAAAAGACAGAAAATTGTTTTAATAGTCATGAGATTTTTTGATATGTTTTTCGAGAATTTTTGTATTCAAAAAATTGATAATTCCGTTTGTGAGTCGATTTCAAAATGAAGTTACAGAAATAGTTTCGGTTGATCAACAAATTGTAATGTGTAAAGTCACTAACCCTTACAATCCATCATAATTCAATATATAAATTTGATCGATTAACCATTGTGAAAAAAATTTGAGTCATTAAAAAAAATTGGGTAAGTCAAAAATTTGTTTTCGTTTTTTAAATAGTAAATATTAGAAAAATGAATTTTGATCAAAGTAAAATTTTATGAACAAATCTTACATTTACGAAAAACCATTTTGCGAATATTTACTATTTAAAAAACGAAATCAAATTTTTGACTTATCCAATTTTTTTTAATGAACCAAATTTTTTTCACAATGGTAATCAAAATATTACCTAATTGAAGAGGTCAAAGAAAGATAACAGTTGGCTGAATAAAAGGTATAAAAAAAAAATAATGTTCTTGAGATCAAGATTATAAAAGAATTATTAAGATTTTGAAAGATTAAATTTACAATTTTTTAAATAACTGTCGAGAGAAAAATGTTGGATAGAGAAAAATAGTTGGACAGCAATTTTAATTGGGAACATTACTGAAAATGATTTTTAAATTCAATCTTTTGTGAAATAACTAAAGAAAATAACTATAATCTACTTATTAGAAAAGGATTAATGTAATTATACTTTTTCAAAAACATATCTCTTATAATCTAAAGCAAGATTAAAAATTACCATTTTTCGAAATGAATAGTAAACTTTACTAAAATTTGGATTTTTGTTAAAATAGCATGATCTACTTTATTTATCAACCATTCAAATGAGTATTCTACACACACCACAGATTAATATTTTTTTAACACCTTTAAACCTGGATTTATATCAAATTCACTTAATTATCAATAGGATTTGATTTTCAATTTTACTAATGTTCCCAATAAAAAATGGTGTCCAACCATTTTTCTGTGTCCAACATTTTTCTCTCAACAGTAAGAAAAAAAACACCATAAAAAGACCATTTTTTGAATTTTTAAATAAAAAAATATTTTATTTACAATCTTTAAAATTAGATCAAATATTGAAAACAAAATTAAATATAGATAAATTCCAATAAATATCTGAAAATTTTCAATTTATTTTCCATTTTACAAATTTTTTTACACATGCTTTGAAGAAAACATTTTATTCTTTTCAATGATAAAAGATCTATAAAATTGGTTGTACTTCAAAACTTTTTTTCTCGGGAGTTGTTTTAAAAATTGATAGATGAGATTACAAAAATGGAAATTGAACTAAAAATTTTATTAAATAGATTTGAATTTAGCAATAATTTTTTTTAATAATTTATACTAATTCAAGACCTAAACCTCACAAGTTGGTTTAAATCTTCTATGAGTATTGAAAAAGTTGTTTCTATGTTCAAATACCAAAGCCAAAAATAATAAAAAAAAAAAAAAAAACATTAGGGAGTAAAATTTTTTTAATTGGTTAGAGATCTTCATCGAAGGATAATACTGCCCTTATAGTGTTTTTTATTTGACTTCAAAAAAAAAAAAAACACTTTTAAAAAGCTTTTTAGTTAAAATAATTTAAGAATAATAAAATTTATATATATAACAATTTATAAAAACAAAAATATTTTAAGTAAATTAAACAAAATATAGGTTCTTATTTTTTTGATTAAAAATCAAAAAAAAAATTCTAATTTATCAATGAATTATTTTAACTTTATCTTTTTGTTCAAATTTGGATTAAAGATAGAAAAAAGAAACTTCTTTAAAATTTGAATATCATTTTAAAATATTTTATTTCAAGAGCTATGTATTTTTAACACAACGAGACGTTTTTATAAAATTTGTTATTGGTTGATATTCTCAACTTTAAAATTATTTTAAGATAAATTACAAAAGAGCTGGATTGGTTAAGAGATCTAGAAAAGAAATTTTTTTAATTAGACCGATTTTTGTGACTCGTTTTTTTTTGAAAAAGGTAAATTATTAAATTTCTTATATTCCAGTCATTATCTAATTTTTATCCTGTTTATAACCATTAACATCACTTTTAAATATTAAAAGCGTATCTTTATTGTAATAAATATCAATTCAAGGTTTTTTTTGTACTTTTAAAATAATTCTTGTGATTGACAAAAAACTCATTTAATTAAACATTTTGAAAAATATTAGAATATTTAATGTCATTTATACCATTAAATTTACAAAAAATTTATAACTTTTAATTTTTAATAATATTTTTTTATTATAATTTGAAATATGAATTTTTAAAATAAAAGTTTCTTGAAGATATTGCCAAATTCGTCAATTTAATCAGGAAAATTCCAAATTATTTTTTTTTTAAATATTATGATTAAAATTATTATAAAGATTCTTTTAAGCAATATCAAGTGTTTTGTCAAAATAAATTCTTTGGTTTTTTGACTTTTTTTTGCTATTTTTTTTTAAAACTTTTTTCAACAAAATACCGAAATTAATGTATTATTTTAGTTGATTCGAAATTCAAAAAAAAAAATATGCTGATTATAATCAGTAATAGGTAATATTAAAAATATAGCCTATCAAGAATTACAATCAGCGAATTTATTTGAGAAATAAAGAAAATTGTAAGGGTTATTATTTAAAAAAGGTGAGTTAATACTAAGTATTAAAAAAAATAAAAATAAACGAGATAACAAACAAATATATTTGCATTTTTCTTTTAAATAATAAATATTAAAAAATGTTGAAAATTCTACCAATTTTTTTAATAATTTTGAAAATTTTTCACTAAAATAAAATTTCACAAAAGCATCTTTAAATTACAAAACTCAAACAAATAGATCAATTTAATAATGAATTTTCAAGCAAAATTTTTTAGTATTATTATTTGTTAAAAAACATTTAAATAGGATGAGTTAGATGATTAACAGAAACTTTTAATTTTCATTTTTTTCATCGAAAAGTTGTATAATTTGCTAGACTTGATACACATAAAATTTAATAATTTGACTTATCCCATAACTCTTCTAATTTTAATAATTCGAAACTCTCAACATCATCCCAAAAATTTAATTTAAATAACAGATAATAACACTTCAAATTTTAGAAAAAGACAAAATTAAAATAGTGAGCAAATGCCAAGAATTTGATCAAATGTAGAGGATAATTAAATCATCTTTGTGTATATTGTGTTTTTCGTCGTTTTTTTTTCACCCTATTCAGAAGAAAATGAAATCTTTTTTAAAACTCAAAATAATATAAATAATTGACTTAATAAACTATTCAAAATTTTTTACTGGCTTTATAATATCAATGAAAGTTGTTTTGAGGGTTTATCCCAGTATTCTTATCAAAAAATATTTTCAAATTTTTAGATCGGAATCATTTTTTCAAATTTTGTAAATTTTTTTTTTGCTGTTTCAAATTTTGATATTTTTTTGTATTTTTTTTCTTTTTCTTTTTTTTTTTTTTACAAAAGATCAAGTGGAAAAAAACAAAGATCTTTTCAAAATACAAATATCACTAAGAAAATTGAGACGTGGTAATGTCTTTGAAGATGAATTTAATTATTAATGAAATTTCTTCTTGTTAACTTTTTTTCAGTGAAATTTCAGTAACAATTAATCCTTAATGCTGATTTCAAAAATTTATATAGACTTTTTTTAAATTTTTGGTTTTATTTTATTGAATTTTTAGAAAATCAGTTTTTTACAAATTCACAATGAATTAAAAGTGAATTATAAATCAGTTATTATTATTAGGTAATTCTTGGATACTAAAGGATATATATATATATATATATATATATATATCACAAGTATGACGATTTTGTTGATGTCATGAAACGCGTTGGCGCACGCGTGAGTGACGCGTAAATTTCGTTTCTCTGATATGATATATATATATCGGTATAATATTTTTTTAAAACAGGAATTCTAAAAGAAAAAGTGAATTTCATGTGCCATAAATACATAGACTATAGATTGTTTTTATTTTTCTCAGTATATTATAAAAAATCATTCATTATTGCAACTAAAAAACCAATAAACCTAATATAAAAATAAATAAAATACTGGAAACAATAATTTATTGTATATATTTATTTTTGTTTATTCACAAAAAGAAAATTATTGAAAATTTACAAATAAATATTTATTTTGATGGAATGAAAGGTCCTTTTTTAAAAAAATTTTATGATCGATCACAAAAAAATAAAATTGGATAAAAAAAAATATGAAAAAAATACTAGTGATTTTACATCAAATATATCAGATACTTAATTTATACCTTCTGTGCATATGAATTATGTAATTTTATTTAATTTTTGTTGGTTCGTCAATTTTCCCCTGTTATGTTAAAATTAATAAACATTAAAATAGAATTAATGAGTTTAATAAAGACATAATTTCATAATTCTTAGAGAAAAAAATAAAAAAATGTTAGGGCTATTACTTAGGTTAACACCTGTATTGAATTTCTTTCACCAGTACAACAATGAAATATTTTTTAAAAAAATGGAAAAAGAAGGATTTTTGGATAAAAAAACAACAAAAAAAATATTTTCACAAGAATTTTGACAAAAGTGAAATAATAAAAAATGAAATTATGTTTTGGCATAATATAATAAAGGAATATTAAGGATATGACGGTTAAGAAATGAGAAATGTACTTATGAATTAAGTACAAAAATTAAGTTTAAAATATGTATATAATATTAAAGTTTTTGTAAATGAATTGTCTTTCTGGGCAGTTCAAGTAAAATCATAGGATGAAAAAAATTACTGATCTCAGTAACTAAATTAGTAATTCTGAAAAAGAATCTTTTTTAAGTTAATAATTTTTATTTTTTTTGAGATCAATAAAAATTCACTATAGAAGGGTAAAATCTCATTATAAAAAATTAGGTGAGCTGATCTTATTTGGAAACACAAAAAATATAAATTTTGACCAATGTTCTTTCTCAAATTATAATTTTTTTGCATAAAAAATATAATTCTTTTTCCGGTGCTTAAAGAGTTTACAATTATAAGAGTTATAAACGAGCGAAAACTAATTTTATTGTTTTGGGAGTTTCAAAAATCAAAAATCAAACTATTTCCCTAGGGTTAAATACATAATCCCCAACTTAAATGGGAAATCATGAATTTCCCTTGTTTTCGAACACTTTTAAAGTAATTAAACCATATCTCTATTTTGTATTTTTCATTCCATTCATTTTTTTAAGTTTTTTCGTTTGTGTTTTTTCATATCCCAGAAACGAAAAGTATGATTTCAAAAGAATTCGAAGACTTTTTCAAAAAAAAAAAACGAAAACAACGAATGAAACGAAAAAACATGCAAAAACCCCGAAAAAACGCGATTTTATAAATCTTTCGCTGTTTTAAAACGAAAAGTCGTAATACCTGTGATATATATATATATATATATATATATATATATTAAATTTATTATTTCTGGTGAGGTGCATTTTTTTAGATGGCGTTTATATTGAAATTTTCTTATAATATTTTTGTTCAAATTCAGCCGAAATTTCGGTTAATTTAATCACATATACTATTAATTAATTTTATTTGTTGTAATTTGCTTTGAAATATTAATAATTCGAAAAATTAAAAACATTATTTGTTTTTCATAATCTCGGCTTCCAAGTGTTAAAAACTAAAAATACAATTCATCATTTTCAAGAATTAACTTAAGCGGGTAAGTACAAATTTCATTTTTCAAGTGCCACCATTTATGTGAAACTGAATTCTTTTAATCATTTATTTAGCCAAATACAGTTAAATTTTAATAATACTAGAGTGGAAAATATCATAGTATAAGATATTTTTATACCAACTCAAAAAAAAGAAATCAAAAAAATGAAAAAATTGGTTATAAAAAAAACTAAATAAAAATCATTTATTACTTGATCTTATCTAAAAAATTTTACATAATTACTCATTCTTTATTTGTTTTTATTTTTAATTCTTTATGGAAATATTTTTGTTTGGGAAATGTTTGAAAAACAAATTACTCTTTATTTCTAAAGAATTACCAAAATAAATTTAAAAATCCTATTTTCATTTTATTCATCTAATTCTAGTTTGGGTTCAGAAAATCAGATATTTTTTTTAAATTCTTCTTGAGAATGAGGGTTTATTGGACAAATTCGTTTGATATTATAATTATTTATTTTCCATTAAAATGAGAACTCAAAATAATTCTAAATCTGATTGAATTTTTTTCTTCAATTTTTCAATTATTTTGAGTTTAAAATTTTGTAACTGTTTTTTCATTACAAGAATTCAACCCCTCTTTTTTAATTTTTGAAATAGTATTTTTTGTTTTGACTTAGTTTGATAAAAATATTGGAAAAAAGAATTTTGAATGCAAATTTCTTACAAAAAGTTTTGTAAAATAATAATAAATGGTAATGGGGTGAGAAATTTAAGATTATAAATTGTTTGGAGTCCATACAAATTAAGAAGATAAAGAAAAAGAATCTTCGAAATCGGCTTTTATCGATTTATTTTTTTTTCATTTTTGATTTCAACAAATTTATTTGGAATGGTTATCTTTTGTGTTTGGTCTTCTAAAAGAAAATATTGGTTTCAAAGGCACACCTTTTGGAGTCTATTTTTTTGGTTTACTCTAGGATTAATTTCACTGATTTTTATGAACACAATTTCTAGAACCAAAAACAAATTTAATCAAACCAAAAATTTAATCAAAAAAATATTCCTGAAATTGAAAAATGTAAGATTCAATTCTGAATTACTTTGAGTTCGCTTTCTTTTTACAATAGAGTTGCAAATGATGTTTTGGTTTGAAAGTTTCAATATCAGGTGGCAATCAAAAAAATATTTTTCAGTAATGTTTACACAATTAAAATTTTTCAAAATGGTAAAATGTACTAACTTCCTTAATTGTAAATAAAAAAAATAGGTTATTTTTTGGAGTTTTATGTTGGAAAATTTAAAAGTTTGATTTCAAAAAAGAGATTAAAAGTAATAAATTGTTTAGATGAGATTAACTCATCCATTTCATAATAAAAAATAAAAAAAACTACAAAAAAATTTAGAAAATTACTAAAAAAATTATATATCTAATGAAGATTTCATTTTATTTTTAAAAAAATACTAGTCCCTTAAACTTGATAAATTTTAGGACAGTTCAGTTTGCTAATTGATGTATAATGTATTCTATTTGTTTGGAATTCTAAAGAAGATAAGCAAAAAATAAAAATCTAAAAATAAAAATATTTTTTTAAGAAATAATTAAGAAAAAGCAATGAACAAAAAATAAAGAAAATAAAAAAAAAAAGGTGTTTGAATCTCTTTGGAAAAGAAAAAGATAATGATTAATGGATAAATTTTCCCTTATCATTATTTTTTCCGTTTTAAATTTGTTTGGTGAATTAATCTTTAAATTGATTATCTGTATCCCATTCAATTTGGTAATTCAAATATGAAGAATGAGGATTATTATTGTTCTGTTTCTTGATTGGCAAAAATGGAGAGTTTTGGTTTTCATATTCTGGATTTACAAGATTAAAAGATTGTGTTTCAAATAAATTCTTGATTGGGATCATTTTATTTATTGAAGTTTCAAAAAGATTGTTTTGTAATAATAAGGAATTAGAATCATCTTGAATATTTGATTTTTCAAAATAATTTAAAGATTCTATGGTTGGTTGAGGAATTTCAAATGGTATTTGAGAAGAATAATAAATTGAATATTCATTGTTAATAAGATCATACTCGTAATTATCATCGCCGTTATCATTATCATTATCATTGCCATTACGCATACCATTATTATATTCATTATTATCATTCTCAATTTCAAAATTAAAATCATAATCTAAAGTTAATAATTGTTGTATTTCTTCATTTGTAAGACTTTGATTGTCTGAACTGCGTTCATCGTTCTCTGAGGTTTGGTTATCAGAGTTTTCTTTTTTATCGGGTTTTTTTTTTCTTTGTATTTGTTTCTTGATATTCTTTTTTTTGTTTGTTTTCAAATCATATGAAGATGATTCGACCGAAGAAGAATCAGAAAATGAATTTAATTGCAAATCCGGAACAGAATCACTTTCAGTTCCAGTTACAGATGAATAATTTAATTTTTTTTGTACTTTTTTAGCCTTTTTTTTTTTTGTTTTATGTTTTAATTGTGGTCTAGTTGAGATATTTAAACTACGATTTTTGATAACAATTATTTTTTTAATTTTACGATATGAAAAGGTTCGTTTTAATTTGTTTTTTTTTTTTTGTTTGATATATAATTTGTTATCTTTTTTTTTATTATATTTTTTTTTTAAAAGTTGTTTTTTTTGATTTTTTTTTTTTAAATAAAGTGAATTGGTATCTTGTGAATATTGGAATTTCTTTTTTCGTCTATTTTTAAATTCCCTATCTTTGAAATATTTTTTGTTTTTTTTATTGTTCCTTTTTGTTTTGAATTTCAATTTATTTTTCCTTTCTTTATTTCCAGTCTTATTGTTTAAAGTTGAGAATTTTTTCTTTTTGGAATAATTGAAATTATTGCAACTATAGGAAGAGGGAATTTTGATTGAAGAAAGCTTTTCAAATTTTACTTTATTCTGTCCAAATTGGAGTAATTTTTCTTTTCTTTTTACTAATCGTCTCAGAATATCCCTGATTGTATTTTTTTCGATTTCAATTTTCATTTTGATTTCTTCACTTTTTGCTGAGCCCAATTTCCTTTTAATTACATTGTTAATTTGATCTCCAATATTCCTTTCCCTTGTTTTTCCTCCTTTTTTTGCCTTGATCTTTTCTAAAAGATTGTGGCTTAATTGTTGCACTTTTCTTGCCAAAATTCTTTTGACATTTTTCGCTTCTAATAAATCTTGCAAATATTTGGTTAAATCAGGGATTAGCAATGCTTGCTCAGTGTTCCAATAAAACAAATTTGTTTTAGGATCCTCAACCACTAATTTTAATAACTTGTAAATCGATAAAACTGTGCAAACCCTTTGTTTTGAAAATTCAGTTATTAGTGCAAGATCTTCTCTTGTGTGTGGATCTGTAATTGTTTAAGAAGAGTTGTAGTGGTTTTTTTTTAAAGATAGAAATTGGAAAAAAAAGTTTTGTTATTTCAAAAAGTTCGTTGGAAAGAAGAAGATTTTTTTAATTTTTTTGTTTGTACCAAAACCAAAAAAGAAAAAAAAAAAAAAATAACAATTTTTCGAAATTTTTTCAAAAAAAATAAAAGAGAAAACAAGAAAGTGTGAAAAGGTAATTACTCTCTTTCAGCAACTTCATCATTTTGAAACCTAAAATACCAATAGTCCGATTTGCTCGTGAATTTTCAACATTCTTGGAGTATTTTTTTTCTTTTTTTGGTTTTGATCTTGATAATTTATGGAAATACACTTCTTCTTTGTCCTGAACATTTTCACTGTCTTCACTTAAAGAAGAAAATTCAGGTGACAGATTTCTTTCAAACAATTGTGACCATACTGGGCTCAAAGAAAAGATGGTATTGTCTTGTGTATTATTCAACTTTTTTGTCAACTTCTTTTTTGATGCTGGATAAACAAACGCCCCGTTTTGAATAAATAGTCTTTGAATCAGATCTAGATATCTCTTTGTTCGTGGTAAATTTTTTTGTTCTTCCGTTAAACAACGATTCAGGAATTTGGTTTTTTTCTGATCAAAACAAAATAATTCTTCTTCTATGGTTTGTTCTTCCAAATATTTCCCAAATTTCCAAAGCAGTGGATAAAAATTAACTGTCATTTATATAAATTTAAGTAGGTGTTTTGTGCTTGTCTAAAAAAAAAAAAAAAAAGAAAAAGAATAAAAACTAAAAAATCTATTAAAAGAAAACAATTCCAAACAAATAGAGACAATTAAAAAAAAAATGGAACCTCACAAATATTTTGCTGAATCCAAGATTGTTATGTTTGTTGTATTTTTAAAGAATTGTCGTTCGAGACAAGTGAATGAAATTGTTTTCGAATTTTCAGATAAATGACTTAATGTTATTTGTAAAAGAAAGAAGAAAAAATTTTTACTTCAGTTTTCCTTATTTTTCTTTCACAAAACAAGTTTTGGAAGAGAAATCGATTTGTTCTTTGGGATCTCTATTTCAAATAATGATCCCTTTTTGATAAATCCTTTACACTGAGAGTGTTGGGTACCTAAGAATCCTCAATGATTGAAATTTAAATTGATAATTCAAGAATCGTCTGAGAAATTTTGTTTAATTTACATTCCAAGTACATGGAAACTTTGAAAATGCAACTTTTTTTATCAGTTTATATTCGTTAGTTACAACATAATTATTAATATTAATCTTTTCCAACGAAAAAAACCACAAAAAACGAATATGTTGAAAAATTATAGTATTGAAAAAAACTTTGACTAAGATTTTTAATTGTGAATATTAGGAAAATTGATGTAAAATTGCAAATATTTTAAAATCAAATCCTTTTTTTATAAATAACCAAATTTTTTATGAACCCTCTTTTAAACCGAAGTAAAGTTAATTAAAGTTGGGTATCTATCGAGTACCTGAGTAATTGTTTGATAGCATACTGAGTTCGACTCTTTTTTGAAAAAACAATCGAGTTTTCTGAAGGTTTGCCTCGAGTTTGGAAAAAATAATTTTTTATTCTTGTTTTTTGATTGATTGAATATTGTTTTGAACAAGTGAAATATAATTAATCATCATTATAATTAGTGGATGGGTAAGTATTTAAAAAATTTTGGTCATAAATAAAAGGGTTTGGTTTATATATAAAATAAATTTCATAACAATTTTCCTAATATTAACTTGAAAAAAAATTATCAGGGATTTTTTATGTGTTTGGTATTTTTTTCACTGCCATACATCCAAAAAGTACAACATCATTATTGTTGAATAATTGGAAAATTAATAATCAAACCCTTTTTAGAAAATAAAACAAATTTATTATGTACTAAGTAATAAACTTACCCAAAGTTTATTAAAGTGAAATACCAATAGAATGCTCAATTAATTGTTGGATAAACGAAAGTAGATCTACTTATTTTTCGAAAAAAAGACATTTTATAAAGATTTGCTTTAAATTTTAAAAAATGATAATTTTTATTCTGTTTTTTTGATTGATTAAATATTCTTTTGAGCATATTAAATTGAAGTGATCATTATTCTAATAAGTAGATGGGTTATAATTTTCAAAGTTTGATTCTTATTTGTAAAAAAAGTTATTAATCAATGAAAGAAATAATTTTCCAAATATTTAAAATTAAAAATCGTGTCGTGGGCCTTTTTTGTGAATTCTGAAGTAAAATCTTTGAATATTCAATAATTTTTTTTGATTTTTTTTTTTGATAGCAAATAAGGCAGAACTCCTTCTAAATAAACGAATTGGAATGCAGTGTGTAAATGGTTTACAAGTGAAAATATTTCAAAAGTCTTTTATTTTAGCCTTCTTAATTTTGAAGTGGTCAAGCCTGTTGATTCCAACCCATTCAAATTTATTTTTTTTTAATCAATACCTATTTTACAATTTTTTTTTCTTAATTCTGTTTCCAAAATATTGTTACTAAATTGAACCAAAAAAAAAAAAAAAAAAAAAAAAAGAATATTGACATTACGATTTAGGTAAAGCAGTCCAATTATTGAAATCAAAAAAAAAATAAATAAACTCTCCATATTTTTCTTAGTATATAGTTGTTATACTTATTTCATTATTAACAATATTTTGGTTACTTAATAGAAAATAATTAATGATTTTATTTTATTTTTTTAAAATCGTCACATTTTGAAAATGGGTTTAAAGAAATGTGCATTTATATTAGGAAAGTACGGTCATGATTATTCGAATGTCTCTAAAATTAATAAACTGGAATTTGGAATTTGAAAAAGACAAAATTTCAATACTATTATTTTCCAATTAAAAAATGAAAAATTTTAGTTCAAATTCTAAAATATTTTTCTAATTTTTAAGTTGAAAATTCAAAGATCTTTACCAATCGTTTAGAAACGATACTTACATTTAATTAAACGCCCTTCATGGATTCTAAGTCAAAATTTTTACTGTGTTCATTTGGTTGTAGCAGTAATAAATAAAATTCTATTTTGGAAATTCAAATAAAAATTTTGATTTATTAATGGAAAATAACAGTAGTGTTCTTTTTTGTATTAGGAAATTTAAGTTTGATTTTCAAAGCTTCATTAGTCGCATAAATAAAACCAATTTAAAGCCTAAAATGTTACCACCCAATAAAAAAAAAGATTTTTAAGATCAATTTAATTTAAAATACATAATATGTTAACTAACAAAAATAAAACAAGTAAATATTGATTACCCATTTGTTATTAAAAAAATAATTACCTAATACTCAAGTCTTGGAATTTAATGTGAGAATTTTTGTTAATTCATATCTACAAAGGGAAATAATGTTTACTAACATCCAGAATAAACAAATTATTAACAAGTACAAGTAGATAAAAGATTATTTCAAATCCAAAGAAAATGTTTTCCGATTTTCTCCATTAATTAAAAATACCTTCCAAATCTATGATCAACAAAAAACTCTATTTTACTGTTACTCTTAGTGCCTTTTTATGGAATAAAATTGTTATAAAAATCAAATTTCCCGAATGAAAATTTCAGCAAAAAGTCCAATAAGGAAGCTGAATTAAATCTCTTAAAATATCATTTCTAATTGACTTTGGAAAAGGACTTTGGGTTTTTCAACAATTAATTGGTTTAATATTTCAAGGACATGGAATAATTTTCTTTTTTTTAATAGGAAAATAAGATATTCCAAAAGTACGACTAGGGTTGAAAAACTGATCATTTTTCAGATTTTAAATTAGAATTGATCCACAAAAAAAAATAGAAATAGAATCCAAGAAACGGCCACCACAAAAGTTTTCCAAATAAATATTTCATTTGAATCTTCTTTTTTGAGAGAAAAATTCTTTCCAAATTTAACAATTAAGAATCCAAACCAAGCCTTATTTCATTTTACAGGACGAAAGTCCAAAAGGGGAATTACTTTAATGATTTCTTCTCGTTTCTTAATTTCACAAAACGGTAAAATTCTCAAAAAAACCGCACTAATTAATTTTTGTAATTCTTGAATTAAGACAATTTTTAGACTTAACGATGATTTACAAAATGATAGTCTCATTTAATTATTTGACAGAAAATTTCTAAAAAAGTAAGTCAAAAACTACAATACTTGCAAAATTAAAATATTTGTTAAATTGGTTTCTCACATGTTGTTTGGAATCCAAAGTTGAATTTTCACTTGTCAAAGTGTTTTATTAATTTTATTTTTTTTAATTTATTCAAAATTTTAATGCTCTCTTTACAAAATAGTTATTCATCCAAACTTATCCAAAAGCTCAACCTTCAAAACTCATCAAGTTTATATCGTGCTTTTAGTAAGTGGAGCCCCGAAAAAGAAAGTAAGATCATTGTATTTCTTTTTTAAATTTCATGATTAATTATGTTCTTTTAAAATGAAATAAACAATCAAATAACCTTTTTTCTTTTATCTTTTATCTTTTATCTTCCCTAATATAGAAAATCTCATTTTACCAAAGTCTTCGGACATTATAAATGAAAAAGAAATTTGGCAAGTCTTAGAATCAACAAAACCATTAGCAAAGGATCCAAAGGTTATTGATGACATCCTTGAAAAAGCTAAGGAAAGATCATTATTAAAAGGCATTGATTCGTCCGCAGGTGAATTTGTACAAGGTAACTTGTTTTAAAAATCCTTCTTTGTGTTTTAAGCTTGTCAAATAATTGTTTGAATATTGGAAAAGATTTCTTTAAATTTAATTAAAACATACAAAAAATTTCAATTTCTTTTTTTAATTCTTGATTGATATTTCTTTTTTTTTTTTGAAAATACTCTACCCTTTAGGTCTTTCCTTGAAAGAAACTGCAACTCTCCTAAACGTTGATGTTAACAATTCTCGATTTATGGACAAATTACTTGACACAGCATTATCTATCAAAGAAAGGATTTATGGGAATCGAATTGTCTTGTTTGCTCCATTGTATACCTCAAATTATTGTCTCGGAAGTTGCAAGTACTGTGGTTATCGAGTAGCTAATAAAGAAATTCCAAGGTAAATAAATTAAAACTTTTTGATATTTTGTTTTTACTTTATTATTTTTGGCTTGTTAATAGTAAACCAAAATTAATTTTCAATAACTAACCATCTTTTTTGTCTCTTGCTATACATTAAAACAAAAAGGAGCTTTTTGTCAAACGAAGAGATCGTAAAAGAAGTCGGAGCAATTCAAAAAATTGGACACAAACGTATTTTAATGGTAAGTCATCTCCATTTTCTTGATTTTAATTGGAATTTTAAACCCTCACATTCAATTTCTTAACGTCCCAAAAAATCACATAAAAAGTGTTTCAAAAGATTTTTCTTGAGGAAAAGGTTTTCTTCGATTTTTTCAATAGAGAGAATTAATTCAATGAAACAAACTTTATATAAATGATCTAAAATCAGAGGTAATTTAACAATTGGCAGTGTTGCTTCTTAACCCAGAGAATTAAAAGACAAAATGAAAATTATTATGAATATAATTTCCTGTTTTTTGATTTTTTCATAAATTCATCAAATGATTGAATAATACTCGACAGTTTGTTTCTTTTTTTTAAATACACCGACAAAAATAAGAGTTTTTCAGTTTTTGAAATTACGTTTGTTATTTAACCCGATAAAAAAAAACCTCGATTAATTCGATCAATTACAATAAAATATCTAATTTTCCTCAAAAAAAAAAAAAAAAAAGCAAGGGAAAAATTGCCTTGTGTTTTTTTTTTTAATGGAGTAAAATATTTTGAAATAAAAGTTTATAGACTCAATTAAGAGAAAAAAAATACCCAATTTATCTCAATTTCTCCTTTTAACTTCTTTTTTCTTTTCCAAAAATAATAAAAAAAAAACAAAATTTTTCTCCAATTTTCCAAAAACAAATAATAACCCTTTTGCAAAATAGTTATGTGGAGAACATCCAAAATATCCATTTGAAAATTTCCTAGAGGCAGTCCAAGTTGCAGCAAAAGTGAAAACACCACCACACGGCGACGTACGAAGAATTAATATTGAAATACCAGCCTTATCTGTAACAGATATGAAAAGGCTGAAGGCAACAAATTGCGTTGGAACTGTTGCACTTTTCCAAGAGACATATCACCGCGAAACTTATAAAGACTTACATCCTTATGGACCAAAATCCGATTATGATTGGAGATTATTAAATATGGATCGTGCCAATTTAGGAGGTATCGGCGATGTCGGTTTGGGTGCACTATTTGGATTATTTGACTACAGATTTGAAGTTTTGAGTCTCTTACAGCATGCCATCCATTTAGAAAATACTTATAACTCAGGACCCCATACTATTTCGTAAGTTTATTTCTCAATTTTTTCTGTATAACTCTTCGATCTCTCTTTTGTTACCAAAAAAGATTGTTCAATCAATTTCTATCTTTTCCTCCTTCTTCTTTCATTCTTTATTAATGAAAAAATGACTTTTTTTTTTTCTTCACATATTTACGAATAAATAATTAAAATTTTCCAACCAAAAAAGGATACCAAGACTTAGACCCGCAAAAAACACACCATATTACGGAAACACCAAATATCTTGTTGATGATCCAAACTTTATCAAACTTGTTGCAATTTTAAGAGTATCTGTTCCATACACTGGCATGATCTTGTCAACCAGGGAATCCGAAGAAATGAGAAAAACGTTAATGCACATTGGCATTTCCCAAATGAGCGCAGGGTCAAGAACAAACATTGGAAGTTATAATAAGAAAGAAGAAGGCGACGATTCCTCAGATGAGGGCCAATTCACCTTAGCAGATTTAAGACCCACAGATGAAGTTATCCGTGATCTCTTAGTAAATGGTTATTTACCAAGCTTTTGTACTGCTTGCTATAGACTTGGGCGAACAGGAGAGGAATTTATGAGCATCGCCAAGCGTGGTGATATCCATAACTTTTGCCACCCAAATGGTATTTTAACCGTTGCAGAATATTTGCATGATTACGCTTCACCAACAACAAAAAGTGTTGGCTTTGAGGCACTTCAAAGAGAATTGTTAAATATCCCCGACCCAAACGTACGTAAAAAAGTCAGCAAACAATTAAAGCAAATTGAAACTGGTGTTAGAGATATGTTTTGGTAAGATGTGATTACCAATCATGGTGTATAAATTTTTTTTCATTAATTATTTTGCTAATTTTTAATCATTTTTATATTTTGATTTATTTATTTTTCTTCTTCTTCTTTATCACCGAGTATTATTATTACTATTCTTACCGACTTGATTGCTTTTTTTTTTTACTTTTAATTTTTTTTCCAATTTTTAAAAAAATTTCTAATTTATTTATTATATTTTTAATTTTGAAAATTTAGAGTTATTTGAAAAGTTTTCTTTTAATTTTCGTTTTTATATATTAAAAATTTTTTTAGTTTTAAAATTAATTGAAAATATTTCTAAAATTAAAATTAATAGATTTATATTATTATAAAATAATACGTTGGATTTGTTTTTTTAAATCACTTTTTATTATTTTTTCATATTTTTTTTTTTTTTTTTCATTTTTGTTTTTGATTTTTTTTGTCAACTTTGAAATTTTTAATAGAAAGTAATATAAAAATATAAGGAAAATAGTGAAAATTATAGTTTGGAATTGAATATCAATTCTAGAACATGAATATATTCTCATATTTTGTCTAATTTTTTAAATAGATCAACAAAATAATATTTTTAGGGTATTGAAATTCATCGGGTGCGGGATTTCATAGTAAATTAAGTATATTAAATATATATATATGGCAATGGAGATTTTTTGAAAATCTCAATGAAAATATTAAAAACCAAACGATTTTGCTACCCTCCTTTTTTTATCAAACAATCATTTTATACAGCAATTTCAAACCTGGTGCGCACGAATTAACTTAACTTAAAATTCCAATTTTCATTAAACTTTCATTGAACTTAAAGATCTGTGAAAACTAAATTAATGTTTTAACACCAAAACTCAAGAATACCTAAATGACAAGCTTCGTAAACAACTTTACACTTTTTCTTTTACACTTTTTTGAAATTATTTTAAAAAAATTCCCTTTTGTAAGAGATCATGGATATTAAGGACAATATAAGAAGATTTCAGTCCAAAATAACCATCACCCTTTTAAATTGAAACCGTTTTAATGAAAATTTAAAATTTAAGTTAAGTTAAATCGTGCGCACCAGGTTTGAAATTGCTGTATAAGCTATTTCCAAAAAAACGGGACAAATTTATTTTTATACATCTCTATTAAACCCAATCTTCAAAAAAGTATTTAAATATATTACAACTATTAACTATCGTTTATTGATTCTTGAGAATATTTCAATTTGTTTATTAGTATTGTATTACATAAATAAAAGATATTAAATTTTCTAATCTTGATTTTATCTAATATTTTTTTAGATGTAAAAATTGGTATTTATTATTTTCTTTTTGATCCAAACAACCGTTTTTATAACTTCTTTAATCTTAAAAAATTATCCAATAAAATAAAAAACATATAAATGTTAATGATAGTTTAAAAATCATGTGTACCCATTCCATATTTTTATTTTTTTTTATTGAAATTGATCGTACCTTATTTTCTCTAAAAAAAGTGCTATTTTTTTTTTTTTTTATATTTTTTTGGTAAAATTTCATCCTTCATATATTGAAATAAATACCAAAGTCATTGGATTCAATCGGTATTAATAATTAATTTAATCTGGTCTTGCCAATTAATAAATAACTCTACTAACAAAGATGATTTTTTCTGAAATGTAGAAAAAAAAATGCAACGCTTTTTTGGAAATACCTTATATCCCTTAGCGCCCCAAATATACTAAAAACATTTCAAACAAAATTTTTAATTTGAAATATTATCAAATGATTATAAGATATAGAATTTATAAACAATTATCTTAGAAAGAAAATTTATAATTAAAAATTGTACTGTTACTTAAAATAAAAAAATAACTTGAAAAAAATTTTTCAACATTGGTAATTTTTTTTTGGTTATTGTGATTTTATTATTTTTCCAACCTAATTTTGTCAAAATAATTTTTTTTTTTTTTGAAAAGTTTGTCTACACACCAAAAACCCCAAAGTTTTAATGATTTAAACAAATCATCCTTTAAGGGAAATTTTTTTGCGGTTATTTGCACCACAAAATTACCTAAAATACGTTATTAAATAAATTATTCATTACAAAAGTTATTTTAATATCATACAGAAAAATTGTTTTATCTAATGATTAACTTTCAATAACAATATCTATATTAGATTCCAAATAATTTAAAATAAAAAAAAAATATAAATTAAATTTGAACAAAAAATAATATTTTTTTTCATTGTATAATTTGGAATTTTTTTCAATTTTAAATGATTTGGCCAATATTTCGAGTCAAATTAATATTTGATTTTTTTTTTAATTTTTACTATTTTCTAATTTTTGATTTTTGAAAATCTAGATATAAAATAAACAATATTATTGAATTAGAAACCATATATCAGATCTTATTTTCCAAGATCTGGATTAATTTAGAAAGGAAAAATTCAAATTTCAAAAATATATTATTCAAATTTTTACATATTTCAAAATTAAGAAAAAATTCTTGTTTTTGAAGATTCTTATATTCTTTGAATAATATTTAAGAGTTATTTTTTTTTATTTTTTTTTAAATTTAGGGTTGATTATTTTACCTATTATAAAGTTTATATTTGTTTAATTCCCATTTAATAAACGAAATTATTTTAAATTTTTTTTTTTTTTTGTTTTTTCAAGTAAATTCTATTAAATAAAATTTTAGAAAATTATTTATATTATACTTTTAATTTTTGCCTAAATAAATAAATTTCATTTTTCTCTTGATTGGTTATTTATTGAATTTTTTTCGAAAAAAAAATGAAATTTTTTCAGTAATTTATTTTTTTATTTATTAAATTTTATCATAAAATTAACAACGTTGTTTAATTATTATCATTAATAAATTAATGCGTTGAGTTTTGAATTACTATTACTGTAATAAATTTTCTGATTTAAAAGATTAAAATAAAAATATAAATCTTTAAAAAAAATGTAAAAATTAATAATTAGTATTTTTTTTTTCCAATTTCAAAAAAAAAAATTCATTAGCATAACTATTTTATCTTTGAATTATTTTGACTTTTTATTATAATACAAATCTGGATTAAAGACAAATAATAAAATAAATATATTAGTATATCAGTACAATTTTAAGTCTTTTTTAAAAAACTTGATGAAATTTGGGCAAAAGCTGGATACTAAGGGATATATATTATCATAAACATATATTTTTCAATTTTTTATTATGAATTTTTCTTTATTACCCAAAAGAATTTAAAATCATAAGAAACCCTATCCACGACTCTACCAAAAACAAGAAAATTTATAATATTAATTCTTAAAATTGGAATACCTTTCTGTCTTTCTTTAAAGAATTTCTTTTTGTGTGGTATGGTTTTTTATCTAATATTATGATATTATTTTTCCATTTGATCCTAATAAATTTATATCTTGTAAAAAACAATTAAAGTGGTTTATACTTTTTAAATATTGATCAAATTCTTTCTATTATGTCTGTTACTCGCCCATCGCACCCCCAAAGCCTTTTTTATCCAACTTTTATTATATTTACTGATAAATTCAAATAACTATCTGAAAATTTTTTACTTCATTTTCCATTTTACAATTTTTTTATAAAAGCTTTGAAGAAAGCATTTTATTCATTTAAATTTTAAAAAAAATTGTAAAATTGGTTGTACTTAAAATAGATCTTTCTATTGAGTCGTTTAAAAAGTTGAGATATGATATTACAAAAGGGAAATTGAACTGAAAAATTTATTAGATTTATTTGAATTTATCAGTATTTGATAAATATGAGAAGAGCTTTAATTTGAAAAGAGTTATTGACGATATCATATTTATGTTTATTACCTCCACCAAATATTGTCTAGAAAATGAAAAATATTCAGAAAATATTAATTTCTTATTGTCTTCTTCCTATAAAGATTCCACTTTATTTTAATGGGCATAATATGAGTTTGATAGATGTTTTCATTTGTTCACTTTTTTCAAATATTTTAAACCCAATATTTACTATTTCATTAATTTTTAGTTTCATCAATAGATGATTGAAGTTCAATTGTTTTTTTTTTTTTTTTTGTTATAACTATCTTGCCTTTTCTTAATTGGTATGTAATGTTGTTTAAGTTTTCTAGTTGGGAATACTGGTTTGAATTTTGTAGAACTTGCTCTTTAATAATTTACTTTGCATTCATCCATATATAGCCAGTTCCACTTTTATGGCACAAACTTTCAATGGAATTTAAAGTACTTAAAAATATCAAATATAGGAAATTTTTTGGAATTTTTTGTTTTTCAAATTATTTTTCTAGAATTTGAATTTTAAGTCTTAATTTTAGATTTTTTTTGTGCCATAAATTTAGTTGAAACTTTGTGTAAAGAAGGTGGAACTCGCTGTATTTATAGATTGAAATCTCCAGCAGATGAGATAAAAAAATATATTATTCTATATAGTAATCGTGGTAAAATAACCACTTTTAAAATTGAATACCTTGATAATTTTAGAAGTTTTACTTATCTTTGTCTAATTGAAAAAATTAACTATTAGACTTTTCTCAATTATCATTTACAACTTTTTCTTTATTGTTGTACCAAATATTCATTTTTCTAATTTTTTGAAAATATGATTTGATTGTTAAAAAACAATTTTTTTGGTAGTACTTGAAAAAATTACTCAAACTTAATACTATAATAAAAACGAAAAAAAAAATTGTTAACTATTTCTAAATGTGTTTTAGATCTTATAATTTAAAATTGAGGATCAGATATTTCAACTGAAAATTAATGACAAAAAATCAATTCTTTGACAACTGATTATTCGCTTCTCAAAAGCTATTAAAATATTTTTAATTTCAATTTTTAATGAATCTCTGGAAAATTAAATACTCTATTCTCTTTGGGAAATAATAAATAATAGTTTCTAACAACCTGAGAATTGAAGTATATATTGCTCAGTATAAATTATTTTTTTATATACAACATAATTTATTGACTTTAAAGAATGAAAAGCTCATAGGTGGTGATAAAAGTTAAATATTGTGATATTTTCCAAAATTCTAAGTTTTTGCAAAACTTTTTTCCAACCAAACAAGAAATTTGACATAAAAAGATTTGAAAATCTAACTTACCCTACTGAAAATCTCCCCTACTTTGTCTTAAAGTCTTATAAAGTTGAAGGTAAGGGAATAGAGATATATTTCCAATCATCTGGTAAGAGAGTTCAACAAGAGGTAAACAAAATTGATTTCAATTTTACCCTTCAAATTTTACAAAAATTAAAATAGTCTTTTAAGCAAATAAAATGTTTGCTCAAAATAATTCAAAAAAAACATTAAAAATTGTAATATTTTGATTTTCTTTGAACACTAATCAAGTAAAAGTAATTTTTAGACTTGGAATATTACCTTTAAAGTCTCTCGAGTATAAAATCTTAAGACTTGTTTGATAAATTCTTTTCATTTTTGTTTAGTTTCCAATTTAAAGTTTTTTTATAACATACTTTTAGAAATGATTTCCGATAGTAGCGAAGAAGACGACTATGATTTTCTTTTTAAAATTGTCTTAGTAGGCGATTCAGGTGTGGGTAAATCCAATTTGTTATCGAGATTTTGTAGGTAAGTATCTTACCCCTTTTTAATCTTGGTTGACAAAATTTATTTACTCTTATAATTGTTGTCCATAAGAAAGAAATTATTGAACAAGAGAATATTCAACTTTTTTTTTTCATTCTTCTTCCAAACTTTCTGTTGAGCAAAAAAAACAATCCGATCTTATTTTTTTCTTTTCCCTTCAAAAAAAAACTTTGAAAACAACAAACTTTTTAAAAAATCAACAAACACAAAAAAAAAAACAAAAAATTCAAATCAAAACAAATTAAAATTGAATAGAAATGAATTTGATTTAGAAAGTAGAAGTACCATTGGTGTTGAATTTGCAACAAAAACAATTACAATAGATAAAAAAATCATCAAGGCACAAATATGGGTAATTATCAAATGAATTTATCTTCAACACAAAGAACAAAAATCAAAAGATTCCAAATTAAAAGACTTTTTGAATTAATTTTTTTTTGTTTTTTGATCTTTCTCTTAAATTTATCTTAAAAAAAAATTAAATCTATTAGGATACCGCTGGGCAAGAAAGATATCGTGCAATAACATCAGCGTTTGTTTTTTTTTTTTTTTTTTTTTTTTATTAAATATTTTATTTAAATTCGCAAAAATCTGTTTTCTCCTTTCTGTAAAAGTACTTTCAAAAGAAAGTTTGGTTATTTTATTTTATAAAAAGAAAAACAAACAAATCAAGAGACAAACAAAAAGAAAAAATAGAAAATAGAAAAAGAAAAAGAAAAACACTCTTTTCGAATTAAAGCTCTTTGAAAAAAGTGAGTAACAAAAGTTTTGATAATTGTTACTCAAAGCTCTGAATAGATCCAATTCTACAGTTTGAAGTCAACACTTATTGAACCTTTTATTCTGCACTTTTTAAAAACAGCAGCAACCTCTTTCCAAAATTTTAAATATTCTAATCTTATAATTTTCTTCTTTTCTCTCCAAAACACTTATTTGAAAAACGAATACTGTTCTTTCAAAAATAAACCTATTAGTTATTACCGAGGAGCTGTAGGAGCACTTTTAGTTTATGATATTACAAAATATTTATCCTTTGAAAATTGCCAAACATGGCTTGATGAGCTAAAGGAAAACTCCTCCCAAGATATCAAAATTATGTCAATTGGAAACAAATTAGATCTAAAACACCTTAGAGCTGTGCCCATTGAGAAATCTAAAACCTTTTCAGAAGAAAATTCAATTTCCTTTATCGAAACATCTGCTCTTGATTCAACAAATGTTGACGAAGCCTTTAAACAAGTTCTGAACGAAATTTATATGAGCACCGTTTCAAACGAAGATCAAGTTAAAACAGAAAAAGTTAAAGGAAGCACAACCGTTGTTGTTGAAAATACTGATAATAAAAAAGATAAAAAATCACGTGGTAAATTTGCAAAGTGGTGTTAAGTTTTGGGTTTGAAATTGAAATCTTACAAAAAAAAATCAAAGTCTCGTAACATGAATAATAAAAAGACCAATTTATTTAAAATAACAATTCCTAAAAAAAAGCAGAAATACAATTTTAATATAAAATATCTCTACTATGTTTTTTACAGTTTGAATGTTTTATTAATTTATTTATTTATTTATTTATTTATTTATTCCAAATTACAATTACGGTTATTTTCTAATTCATAAATGAAAATTTTTATTTCAAGTTCCCAAATTGTTTCTCGAAATTACAAGTTGAAAATACCCAAGATCTTTACAAAACCAATTGGAAAGATATTTTTAGAGATTTAATAAAGCTTTCTTATTCAACTTTGAGAGAAAATTTTAATGAGGGTAATTTGATTTTAATAGTTTTATTAAAGATGCTTTTGAGTTAAATCAATCGAACTAAACGCAACTGTCTATGTGATTGAGTTGCTATTTTTGATTTTTGAATAAATGAAAAATTGATTATTATTGTTTTTCAAGTCTAAAAAAAACTTTTTTAAACCCTTTCTTATGTGTAAAACAACTTTCATCAATTTTTTTTTATCAAGATCCTTTATATACTTAATGATACCAATGGAAAATAATCCTTAAGGGTAGATTCATTAGAGTGTAAAAAATATTTTTTTGAAAGGGAAAACCACATTTATCAATTTTTATCATTCTCTAAATCGCATTAAAAACTAATCAGAATGGTGATGTACAATAGAATCTCTAAAAATCAACAATGGAAAAAAAGAGGACATTTTTAGAAAAAAATCAAAGAGAGGCAATTCAATTTCCAATTTAATTAGATGTTCATTCTAATATTGAAAACAGCTATGACAATTATGAAGTGCCACCCTTTGGTTTTTTTTTGAGTTCAGTTAATTTTTTTTTGTTTTTAAAAAGAGTTATTTTTATCTAAAGAATGTGATAAAAACTTTACTCCTTTTTATATTAGTGGTAATATATATATATATATATATATATATATATATATCCCACGAATTAGATTAAATTGAATGAAATGCATTTTGTAGACCAATAAAACAATTTATTACAAATTAAAGAAAACTTCAATTTGTAGACTTAAAAAAAGAAACACGCGATTATTTTTTCATAATTGGATTTATTTGAATTTGAGAATACTTTTTCGCTTTTTTTATGAATTGAATTTCATGCCAATGAGTTCCTCTCAGAATTTTTTTTTTGTTAATTGATTTTTTTGAAATTGAGGATCCATTGGAACCCTTTTTTTGTTAATTAATTTATTATAATTCTGACCCTTTTAAACTTTTTTAGTATTTTTTACCTTTTTTTTTTAGAGAAATTAGTTTATTTTTATTTTTTTTTGATTAATTTGGTTTTTTTATTGATATCAAAAACCTTTTTTTAGTTCATTACAGTATCCCCCCTTGAAACATAAAAATTATTTTTTTGGTCGATGAATTTTATTCACCAAAAGAAGTACAGTTTTAAAATGTTATTAAATTTTTCAGGTAATCCGGCCATTGTCGATGGTGTAAAAATTATGGTTAGTGAGTACTCTCATTGATATAAAAAAATTTATATAAGGCATCGTAATCCATTTAAAAATATTATTTTTTTTATTTTTGTTAATAATTTTTCATTTAAAAATATAAATAGTCTCTTTTTTTAATTTTGTTTTTTATAATCACCACAAATTTCTTCACTAGGATTTCAAAAATGGAGCACCCAACAGAAGTGATTGTACTCGCCAAATTTCCCCTACAAAAGTAAACAATTCTAGACATATTCACAACACTTTGTATCTTAAAATACCATCCACCATCCTACAGTATAACTTTTGAAGCTTTCCATTAATATCGCGATTTTCCCACATCAATTTTAATCTAAACTCTTTTTCAAAAATTGTGACTCACCTGAAATAATAAATTGAAAAAAAAAAATTATCCTTTAGTATTCAAGAACAATTAATCACTAAATATGATTTGTAATTCACTTTTAAGTCATTCTAAATCTATAAAAGCCTGATATTTTAAAAATTAAAAAAAATAAAACCAAAAACTAAAAAAAAGTGAGTCACAATTTTTGAAATGAGCATTACCCATTTTTTATTAATGAACTTTCACTGAAAAAAAGTTGAAAAACAATATTTTTTATGAATAATTAAATCCATTTTCAAAGACATTACATAGTAAAAATTTTCTTAGTGATTATTTGTCTTTTCGAAGATCTCTTTTTTTTTTCCACATGATCTTTTTAAAAAGAAAAAAAAAAGAAAAAGAAAAAAAAAAAAAAAAAAAAAAAAAAAAAAAAAAAAAAAAAAAGAAAAGAAAAACAAAAATTTGAAAAAGCAAAAAAAAAATTTGCAAAATTAGAAAAAATGATTCTTATCCAAAAATTTGAAAATATTTTTTGTTAAGAATACTGGAATAAACCCTCAAAACAACTCCCATTAACATTATAAAGTGAGTCAAAATTTATGAAAAATAGTTTAGATAAAAAAAAAGTGAAAAACTCAAAAAAAAAAAAAATTGGAATTCAAAAAAGTATAAAGAAATCAAATAAAATAGAGAAATAAATTAATATATTTTTTTCTATCAATTGATTTTATAGAGATCCGTTTTTTTTTCATATTACCCGGGAAAAAAAGTACTCAATTTTTGATAATAATTCACGATATTAATTGATCAAAGATACTAAACAATCCCAAGTCAATATATTGGAATTTTTGCCCCTTGTATTTTATTCTGATCCTTTTTGTTTATCTGTAATAACCTATTTTGAGTAAAATTATATCCTAAATGTAATAAATATTCAATAATTGATCTAAAAAAATATTAGTAGGTGAAATTTAATCCTATTTCGATTACAAACACCAATAAAAAAATTTAGAAAATTAAGATATTCATTTTTTTCTTTTGGTTCAGTAAAAAAATGAAAAAATAAATTGATATAATTTCTTTAGAGCCTTGAACACTAATTTGAAACAAAATAATAAAACATAAAATCGGAATTCAAAATTTGTTGAAGAAAGTACCAGTATGAAAAAATAAAATTGTAAACTTCAAGTTAGACTTGTAAAATTTGTGAAATAAACATTTTGAACATTGATAAAGTTCATTTACACTATTATCACAATTTCTGAACTAAAAATTCTTGAGTTTGTCGTACTTGTTGTTTTTACAAGTAGAAAAATTTCCCAAAGTTTCTATTTTTCAAAACTGGGGTGTTTTAGGGTAAAAAAAATTTAAATGAACTTGTAAAATACATTTTAGTTTAATTATGATTTGGTATATTTAATTGAATAGCTAATAACAAATATTTTTGAAAATAAATTTATCTAATAAAACTGAAATATATATAAAAAACTACAAATAAATACAAAAGTATCCTAGATTTTCTAGAATTCAAAAGAAGAGAGCGAAATCTATTTAATTTTCGGTTTATTTGAAAACTTAAAAAAAAATAATGAAATTGTCAGAAGCGTGCTGTAGAGTGCATAACTTTTCCATAATTTGGAAGAATGGAGTAAAATCAAAATTTTTTCTCTATTCTTATTAATTCTGGAAAAGATAACAGTGTTATTGTTTCAATTTAAGAAATAAAAAGAAAATTTAAATAATTTCCATTTAATTTATAAAATTAAAAAAAATATATAAGTACCTTTCTTAAATTTTCCTATTTTATCTGTAAAATCTATTGATTTTATAAATAAAATGAATATGTAAGTAAATGTAAAGGCAGTTTAGAAAATTTTAAAAGAATAGAGAAAAAATCTTAGATTTTACTCAAATCTATTAAATTCTGGAAAAGATAACTGCGTTTTTTTATTTTACTTTTTGGAATAAACTGAAAATTTAATAAATTTTCTGTTTATTCCAAAAAATAAAAAAAACCTAATGGAAAATAAAAGAAAAAATATTTATTTTCAATTTAAATCAATAAATAATTTTTTAATAATCCAAATAATTAATTCCCTATTTGAAAGATATTTATTAAATTTAAAATACTTTTGAATGATAATAAAATGACCTCTTAACTGTGAAAAAAAATTTATTCAATATTTTTTACTATTAAATTTATAAAAAATCTTAATAGAACCTGGAAAATTGGCTTTTTCAACAAAAATTATAAAATATCTTTTTAAAAATAATTTTTAATCAAAGACCTCTTATTAACCAATAGTGTTTACTCTGATCAAAGCTATTAAAAAGTCAAAAATTAGCAAATTTTTAATTTTCTTTGAAAATTTTTTTCAAGATCATGAAGTGATATTAAAACAAAAAAAACAAAACAACTATAATTTTATTTTTACAAATTATTTTTAGCTCAGAGAGAAGAAAATTATAAAAAAAAAAATCGAAATATCCTTATTCAGTTTAAAATTTTAAAACATTTATTTGAATTAATCAACAAAGATGAAAAAGAAAAATTTGAATTTTTGAGGAATACAAAAGAAGTTTTTGTTGAAACAACAATTTTATAATAATGCAGGGATATAGTAGGTTAAATACATAACATCAAGAAGAACATGAACTACAAGTGCTTGGTTTTTCACTAAGCACAAAACAGCGTTTTTTGGATTTACGTAATGAGAATATAAAACTTTTCTTAATTTTTTAATGTCCACGCGAATTTCTGCTGTTTTGTTTTCATCTCTAACATACTCGGGCTGTCCTTCGATTTGTGGATGCTCTAGATCTTTAAACAAAGTTTGCACAGAAACGATATCTGTTTTTATTGAGAGGGACATTGCCCCTGCCATGTTCGCTTTAATTAAAATGGTGTTTGCCATTTCCTTCATTTTGTCGACAATGCATTGCAGTTTGGAGAGCTGTGGGAGCATGATTTGAACATCTGGCTCTGGTAAATCAGGTTCTTTGTGCCTTTGCAAATTCTGTGGGGTAATGATTTGGATTGGGACGTCTTGTACAAGTGGTAGCCCGTTATTGATCTCGCACATAATTGAGATCGACAAATAAGGGAGGTTGTCTTTTTTCGTTAACTTCCAAGACATTTCATTTGAGACTTGCCCGGTTTTTAGTGCATGAAGAAGGTTATTTAAATTCACTTCAATCGCGATTTCATTTTCGCTCAGTGACTCAACAACATAAGTTTTGAAAATGGAGTCCTATTCAAGATCAAAATTTTATTTTTTGGTAAGAAATGAAAGAAAAAGAAATTTTTTTTGATTTTTTTTTGTTGTACAAAAGTTGAACCTTTTTGTAAAGTTGTCGATTTAAAAAAAACTGGTTTGAAATAGAAAAAAAAATTAAGTAAGGATCCGTTGTTTTACTTGGTTGATTGAACACCAAACTTGGATGTCGTCCGTTGTTTGACCAGAATCTAAAATAAAAGAAACCTGTTCTGCTGTGAAGTGAATAATGCCTATTTTATCGATCTTGACAAGCGACTGAACTGTTCGGATTAAAAGTGCAAGATCATGGATTGTAGCATGGAATTTCATTTGAATGAAAAAAAAAAATTTTTAAAGTTTAAATTAAAAAAAATGAATTTCTTATTTTGACTTTTGCTTTTGAAAGGTTCTGAAATGAAAAAAGTGTAATTTTGAGATCAAGTGTCTTTCGTGTTAAGTCAAGTGTTGGTTTGTTTTTAATCTAAATCAAAAAACATATTTAAAGATCCGTAACAATTTCAAACATTTTTTTTATAAAATTCTCTTTTTTTTTTACAAACAACATTTTCCTTGAAAAATTAATTGGTTGAGGGACTGGAAACTCTTCAAAATTGTGGTTCCCCAAATGAACTTAAAGATCTAATTTCCTGTTTTGAACGATTCTCTTCTGATTTTTCAACATAAAAATCTAAAATTTTTTCTTGATTTTCATTTTTTTTTTACTCATAACCAAGTACTATTCGAAAGAAATTGATTGTAATTTGTGATCTCTATTTATTTGTTTTGGTTCCTTATTTATTGAATGTGTTGTCTACATATTGGGTAAACAAGAACTCTTCATGAAAGGAGATTTCTGAATTGAAAAAAAGAAAAACAACCAAAATTTCGAAGACGAGGAAAAGGAAACAAACTTTAGCCTTGTTGTATGGCAAGAAGTAAACTAATTCTTCTTGTTTCAAAATTAACTCAAATTTTACTTTTAAAGTCAGCACACTTTAATTCTCGGTGAATCTATTGTCATACAAAAACCTTGAAATAAAAAAAAATAACAAATCAAAACAAAAATTTAAAAATTCTCTTATTAAAATTACAGTTAATTTATTGAATAATTAAACAAGCTCAATTATGTTAAATTCACAAATTTTCTCCAATTTTGAATTTTACATAATTGAACACCGTACCCTTCGTTTTTTTCTCTTTGAAGTTTTTTTTGTTCTTTCTTTCTTCAAATCGTTTTCTTTTTCTAAAAGTTTTTCTTTTTGACGATTTATTTCTCTGACTGATTCGAAAAATGCCTCGTCGACATTGATTCTATATTTTGCAGAAGTTTCAAAAAATGGACAATCGTAGGTTTTGGCTAAATCTTGTCCTTCTCCTTTTGAAATTTGTCTTTCATTTTCAAGATCGCTTTTATTGCCAACAATGATGATTGGGACATCGTCAGAATCTTTTACCCTTGTGATTTGCTCATGAAAAATTGCAACTTCATCAAAGGAATTTCTGTCTGTTACTGAATAAACAATTACAAACGCTTCTCCACTTCTCATGTATGAATCTCTCATTGCTGAATATTCTTCTTGTCCAGCTGTGTCAAGAATGTCTAAAAGATGTGTTTCGTCATCAATTTTTACTTGTCTTCGATATGCATCCTCGATTGTTGGATCGTATTCTTCAATGAAATGTGATTGAACAAATTGAATTGTTAATGCAGACTTTCCAACACCACCACCTCCAACGACAACTAATTTTTTGTTATTCATTTTTATGATTTTGGTTTTTGAAAAATAAAAAAGTTTTTTTTCGGTTTTGAAAAAAGAATAAATTTTTTGTTGTGAGTTTTCTTTTTTAAAAGAATTTTCTTATATTCTTTGAAAGTTACGGACATCGTAGAAATTGGGTATACACCTTGTTTTTCAAAAGATAACATTCTAGCTTATCAAATAAGAAAGTTTTTAGATTTTATTTTTTTTTTTTTTAATAAATTTGTAGGAGTAGATTAATTTCAAAGAATTATTTGAATAAAAGTTTTTCATTTAAGGACAACATTTTCGAGTGGAAACAGTGAAATTCTGAGAAATTACTTTTAGAGTTCCATAATCTAAGTTAAATTTTCATACTGAGAATTTCTTTATGAAAAAAATGTAATCATATCAGAAATTCTCAACAATTATCGCAATTTAACCTACCATAAGATCCTACCAAAATTTGATTTTAATATTTCATAATTTCCCATTTTAAATCTATAAAAACGAAACATTTTCCAAATCTGTTCTAAATATTATTTTTAGTCACTTTTCCAAGTTTGAAATGATTAAAATTTGAATTTGGGCTTGAAAATCCCTTCAAGTCATTTTTTTTAAAAAAGTTTTCTCTCTAAAAAATCTATTTGAAAAAATATTTTGTTTATTGATTTTAATTTGGAAATCGTAATTTTTTTTTCTAATTTCTACCTGATGAAAATTATTTTTGAGAAAAGAAGGTAAAATAACACAACAAAGTAACAGATTCCAAGGTATGGAGGAAACGCAGTCCTAAAGTGAGTAATAGAATTTTACCATGTTTTTACAATAAAGTTTATTAAGAATGAATCAAATAAAAGCATTTCTTTAACAAAATACATTAATGTTTTAATGTAAATGATGAGTGAAATGTATGTTAGTCTCTAATGTTTACTTACCAATTAAAAAAAAGAAATAAAAAAATCAAAAAATGAATCACAAACAAATAAAAAAACAATTAATGATTGATCTTATCGGAAATATTTCATACAATTACTTCTTCTTATTCCTTAATTTTTTTTTTTATTTTTCAGAGAAAATCTTTTTTTTTTGAAGGATTTTTGATAAAAAATTTTATTCTATTTCCAAAGTATTATGAAATTAAATTTCACTTTTAATTTTATTTTGATATTTTGGATTTAGATTTATTCAAGAAAAAATGTTTTAATAAAATATTTCCTCTGTTATTTTGATTTAATAAATGATTTTTCTTGAATATAAAACTTTTATTTTTCCAGTATAGTGGTTAAAAATAACAATTTTAAAAACATAAAACCTATATCCCAAATAAACCACATACCTTTTCTTCTTCTTCTGTTCAACATAATATCCAATTCAGCAGTTAACTTTACAAATAATAATTAATTAATTAATTTATCAATTAATTCTTTAGGAAGTTAGCACCTGCCAAGAAAGAAGTACAAAATTAAAGAATGTGTTGTTATTGAATGTAAATTATATTAGTACCCCATATTTAAAAAGTCTCTAAAAATACAATTTGTCAAGTAATACTATTTGTCGATGCTGTAAAATTAACAATAATACATATATTTTCGTAAAAAACATAACAATTTTCGAAAAATATTATATTTTCACCACAAATTTAAAGGTTGGGTAATCATATTCAGACTTCAAAGTTGCAAAAAAAATATATTTATAATTTATGACAATATATTTATTAGTAGCGAAAAAATTGGATTTTTATCAAATTTTCAAAAAATCAATCTAATATATTCTTTTACAAATTATCTAGAATATATTGAAAATATATTAAAAATACAACTAGCTTCATAGCAAGTAAACAAAAACGAATAAATCTTTATGTTTTTATATATTTCTATTGTGTAAATATTGAAATTAAAAAATTGTAAAAAAATAGCAACTCTCCCAAGTTCTTTTGGTGAATTATTAAATATTGGAATACTTATATTTTAATTTCTATTTTTGATTTTGAAACGAATTATATATAAAAAAATATGAAATATACTTTTACAATTTTTATCTCTAAATAAAAAATCTAATAATTCTTTGTGAAATAATATTTATAATAGATTTTTTCAATTCATCTAAATCATCTAATACTACTATAGTTTACTTTCAATTACAATAATATTTAATTATAGATAAATTAATGGTGACTTTAATCCCTTAAAATTCTCTTTTTCATTATTATCCATATTCATCAAGAGTTTTTTGGAAAAAATAATAATAATAATTTCTTGAAATTTCAAATCACTGTTAAAAAAAAATTTAACAAATTCAGATCTCAAATAAGAATATTTAAGCAAAATTATTTTTTCTTCATTTTTCGATCTTAAAAAAATATTTTATTTTGAATTTCAATTTTTGTTTTTGAAAGGTAACTGAAACATAATATTTTGTAATTTTCTGTCTCATTTCTTACAATTGGACCACTATTTAAAAAAATGGTTTACTTTTCTGATTTTATCGATTCTAAAAAACTAATTATTAATCACTCTAAAATAATAAATCAAATTGAATAAACTCTTTTATTGGAATTTTATAAGAAAAATTCTAATAAAAAAAAAAAACTAAATAAATCGTTTAGTAAAAAGTTCACCAGTTTGATATAAGTTCAATTTTTTGTTGTAAAAACTTTTTTAATTTGTGTTTGATAAATATTTTGATTCAATTACACATATTTTTTTTTGATTCTACAAAAGAAAAATATATTAAAAGGAAAAACAAAAAACGAATAACAATTCCAATTAAAGAAAAATATAATAAGTTATACTTCAATATGTTGAGAATATGAAAATTGATTTGGGCTCAAATTTTCTATCATCAAATGTTGATATATTGGTCATAAAAATCAAAGAAAAACTCTCAATAATAAAATAAAATTATAATTAATATGTTTATTTATAATTTAATTAAACTGATTCAATTATTAAGAAACAAAACACATTTTTTCTAAGTAGTTTTGATTTGAAAAATACATTATTTTATATTTATTAATATTTATAGAAAGGTTCAATTAAAGAAAATTTTATCAAATAATAAAAAAAAAAAATAAGAAAAATAATTAAACCATTCATAAAAAAAAAACATTATTTACATGATCAAGTTAAAAAAGTATACACTGTAGTTAGGTTTTTCAGGATTTAAAAAAATTCGGTAAAATCCTTGATTTTACTAAATTCTTTTGAATTCTGGAAAACCTAGATACCTTTTCTTATTATTTTTTTAGTTTAAGAAATTTAAAAAATTTTTTTTAAATATTCTTTTCATTTCTTAAATTAAAAAAAACCACGATTATGATTTCTTAATTTTTTCTATTTATTCTGAAAATTTATAGATTTTAAGAATCAATAAGAAAACCTCAAGAAACCTAGACACGTTAAAATACTTGTCGAAAAGTCCCAAGAATTCATAGGAGTGGTAAATACATGATAGAAAGATTACCAATTCCAGATAAAAATTCAAGAGTCTATGATTAATAATATATATGTCACTTTCAGTAATTTTTTTTATCTCAAATAAATAATTAAAATCAAAATTTTTTATTTATTTCTTATAAATTAATAAAAAAAACCTATATACTACCTCCTAAGAGTGAAACACTAGGTAACTGAATTTATGGATAGATATTACTTTCTGATCTATTTTTTGTTGTCAATAAAAATTCTGAATTTTGTTTCTCTCTTTTACATAATGTATATGTACTATTAAATAATTTTCCTTAATTGAACGAAACATTATCCCAACGAACCACTTACAAACCTCAAAATTAAAAATTTGAATAATCCAATTTAAAATAAAAAAATAATTCAAGAAGAATAACACTACAATTAAAAAACCGAATGGTACCAAGAAAAATTATTTTTTTAGAAATTATTTTATATTCTTTAAATAATTTTTATCAATCATCCTGTACCAAATATCAATACAAAATTAAAAATATTTTGAAAAAATATCTAAACTAATGATTTTGTAAAAAAGGGAAGTTTTCAAAAATCTTAGTTTTTAAAGCAATAATAATATATCAAAAATAATAATAATTTTTACTTAAAAAAACATTTTTGGTAAAAATCTCTTAATGTAAACTATTTTTCAGTCAAAGGGGCCCAGTTGTAATGGGTGAAATACACGTGTTTAAAGGGTTTACATAGATATTAGAAGAATAAATTTATTTTGGAAATTTTCAAAATTGAAATCATTTTTTCACATTTTTGCATATTTTTGTTTTTTTTTAAAATGTAATTCAATTTCAAAAAATTTTTTTATTGCAAGATCAATAGTCACTTGGTAAAACGGTGTTTTTCTAAGGTTATTGTAACAATGGAAATGAGTGTTGAGAAATCATATTGATTTCAATTGGAATTTTATTCGATCTTTGATCTTGATATTCGTTTAATAAATGTGAAAAATTTTTCACTTTATTTTCATTTTCTTTTTCAAATAGAGAGTACAAATACCAGCACACTTTGTTTGGAGACTTGATTTCTCAAAGAAAAGTATGGAAAAAGGAAGTGGAAATTGTTTCCTATTTATTATTCAAATACCAGTAGAAGTTCAAAACGAACATTTTTATTTTTCTCAATAGGGCCCGAAGAATTTGAGTTTTTCAATTTTTTCGAAAATCTATTGTTTAATTAGTTTTTATTTCAGGCTTATATCAACAATTCTTTGGTGTATATTATTCTGTTTATTTCTTATTTTTTCTTCAAAGGTCAAATTATATAAAATAATTGATATTTGAAAAAAATGTTTTTTTTTGGATACCCCTTTGACAAAACAGAGTTTATTTTAATAAAAAAGGAAGAATAAAAATTGAATCCATGAAAAGTTTATTTTGAGTAAAAAAAATCAAAATTATAAAAATAAAAATGTTTCGGATTCCAGCCAAACTATCAAAAATTTTAAACATTACTTTTTTTTAAAAAAATATTTTTTAGGTAGGTAATTTGTGCAACTGAACCCGCAATAATAAGGAACGTTGCAAATAGTGACCACCATAAAACTCGAGAGTTTGTGCTTTCAGTGGTATTTCTATGGATTATTTCACGCCCCTTGATATACATTTGAAGTTCGCGCACTTCGCCAATATTGTCAGAAAGAGTTTCCAGTGTCTGTGCAAGCTGGTTTAATTCTTCGGGTGTTGTTGCTTCATATTCATTCTCATACATATCATCATGCACTCTTCTACGGAATCTTCCAATTGAAAATGCTTGGAAATTGAAGTTCACTTCCTTTTTGCTAATTGAAGAAAAACCATTATCAAAACAAAAGGAATAATCGCCCATTATATCAACAATAAAATTGTAACTTCCAGCTTTTAATTGTTTTAAATTATAGATATTATTTCCATTTGGGTCTTTGATCTGAAGTTTTTAAAATGTAAAATGAAAAAAGTTGAAATAAAAAAAAAGATGGTTTAAATATAAAATAATAAAAATAAATAAATAAAAAAAGTTTTTGATAAGTTAACCTTGAGCAATAAAACAAAATAAGAAATAATTTTATTTGGTGTTAATATTTTGATTGATCACAAGAATTGTTTTGTCCATTGAACTCTTGAAATGCTGTTGATAAATTTAAACAGACCATTATTAGAGATTTAACAAAAACATTTTATTCAACACGATTTTTGTTGTGTGATTAGTTCCATTATTTTTTTTTTAAGCCATTTGAATTTTTCCAAATCTGTAAATGACAAAAATACAAGGATGTCATTCACTAAACAGCACAACTGAAAATAAATAAAAAATTGTTATCAATTAATATACTGTGTATTTATTGTGAATATAGACTTATTTCTGTTTTAAAAATAAAACATGTTTTATAGTTTGTGTTTAAAAGTCATTATTATTATTATTTGTAATAATTTGAAAAAATAAATTATTTTTTCCTGTCTTTATTGGTTTGATTTGGAAACAATCTCTTTGTTACGTTTAGAGTGTGGCCTGGAAGAACAAAAAAATGATATTTTTCGAAGTGATATAAGATGGTATTAATCGTCGATCTTCAAACGGCAATTAATATCATCTTGGCACTAGAACAATATCATTATTTAGAGTATGGGAGGGTAATCCAAAACGAAAAATTATAAAAGGGGATTTTTGAACAAATGGGAAAATGTGGGTTGTTATTTATTTTTGGAACTCAGGATCTAACTCAACACAAGAAAAAAAATAAACAAATAAATTGAACAAAAAAAAACCAATTTGTTGTTTTTTAATGGCACTTTGAAGAACTTACTCTTCAAAGGATCCTTATCTTTTTCTTCCAATGAAGTTAACGAAAACATTGGGGCTAAATTTTACATTTGTTTTTTTTTATCATTGGAGGACAAAAATTGGTTTAAAATTTCACAGAGGCAAACTAGATCGTCCAACCTTTCAATAGTCTGTATTTCCCCCCATTTATTTCACGTTTGTTTTGAAACGCCCGAAAACGATCAAATATAAAAATCTGTATATGCTGAGTTTTTCTTAACAATGACTGATTTTGAAAATTCCTCTAAAATTTCTTGACTGGACATTGTAAAAAAAAAATTTTTTTTGTATTTCAAAAATTTGTAATTGTGTTATTTTCTCCTTTTCAAAGTCTTCTCTTATAAATGGTATCTTCTCTTTTTTCTTTTTTTCGAAGAAAAAGTCTGGATTTTTTATTTCTTAAAAATGAGATTGATTTCTTTTGAACCAAAAAAAAAATGCTGTTTGTACTTAAACATTATTTTTAAACAAAGAAATGAAATTTACTCAATTTTCAACCTTTTTGGGAAAAATGATCGACCTTTTTTTTTTGGTTTTTAATTGAACAAATAATTTGGTTTCTTGAACCAAATTATTTTTTTCTAAATATTAATTATATAGAGCGTTGAGATATTTTGGGATTTATGAGAGAAACAAATCCCACAAAAAAATTGATTAAAATCTTCTAAAATACCTTTATCATTTTTAAAGTTAAATCTTATTCGTAAAATACTTCTTATTTTACTCAAATAGAGTTGAAAATTAGAAGATCAGAAAATGTTCAAACTTTTACTAATAATACAATGAATTCCCAAAATCCTTCAACATCGACTACAATGCTAATGAAATTTTTTAGAGAAATAGTCTCTTTCTTATCTGGATTTCTCTAAAATTAGAGGTTTTGATGATAACATATATTATCATGATATTAACAATTAATTCGCGATAATATTAAAAAAATCGATTAGCCCAACTTTATCATCAAAAAACCATAAAAATCGAAATATTATCGCGATATTCACATTATCGCAAAAAAATGAAAAATTATTTTTTTGAAAATCAACTTAAAAAAAATATCTTAACTTTTACAACACTTTTCCCCTTTAAAAATGTTAGAAAGTGTTTTAATGGTTGTGAATTGTTGTCAAGTGTTTGAAAGTTTTGAAAGAGAGAAAACTTTTTTAAAGGAATGAGATTGTTTGTAGTAGGAAAAAAAAATTTATTTCGATTCATTTTTTTTTCGAACAAAATACAAAATCTCAAGCAAATTTTATTCTCATACTAATAATAGCCCATTTCAACAATATACTTGAATATAAAATAGATGCGTTTTTTTAAAATGGAGTTGTTACCTTCACAAGTTAAATAACCAAAAAGAATAAAGAGTAATTTTCCTTCTTATTGGTTATCGATCAAACAAAAACCTCTAAGTTCTAGTTATGTTTTCTGTCCAATACAAAGATATAAGAAGAAGAATAAGAATAAGAAGAAAACAATTGTACAAAAAATCTTAGTATTTGGTGATAATGTGGCCATGGTTGTTGTGAAAGCTTTTTAAAAGTTATCCAACTCTTTTTAGCTTTCTGAGAATATTGAAAATGATTCACCTCAAGAACACATTTTTTAAAGAACGGGTGAAAGGTTTGGTTGTTTTGGAAGCTCTTTTTTTTAACTCAATTTACAACACCACAATTGACTGAGAAAATATTTATTTCTCTTTATTTCTTATTGTTGTTGATCTAAAAAGATCGATAGGTTTGTCAACCAAATCAAAAGAAAATACAATAAAACTCTTTGATCTTATCTTTGATTGGATCAAGAATCTTTTTTGTTGTTTTTTAAAAGAATAACTTTTTTTCACCTAAACTATTTTTTGATCAAAAAAATTTTTTTTGTAAAAAAATTGCTGAATTAGCCCTAAATCCCATTAACTATTAAATCGTGATTACTTTTTAATCGCTATATTTTGACTTTTATCACGATTTTTAAATGATTATCGCGATTTTTCAGATTACCGTGATTTTTGTTATATTATCGCGATAATATTGAATATCGCGATTTTTTAGAATATCGCGTTTTGGTAAAAATAATTATCGCGATTTTTGTAACTTTATCGTAAATTAAGCATAGATATCATCAAAACCTCTATTATATACTTTTTTTTTTTCCAAATAAAAAGTTTAAGTTTCAAAAAAGATATGGTTTCATTACTTATTGTTTAAGGCCGACGTGTATGATTGTTTAAGTCTTCAAGAAAAAAGAACCACATGCTTTCATTTATCTCACAGATTTACCAAGGGCATATAGGCCATTTTAAGAAACTAGAATATTCTTTTGTTTTGTTGCAGAGCAAATATTTTACAACAAAATACCGCTAATTCTTAATTTTTGGAATTTTCTTTTTACATTCCAATCTAAATTCGTTTTTACTCCTTTTAAATACCTTTGATTTTTATTCATTTTTAGTAACACAGCAATTTCAAGCGGATAAAGGAATTTTTGAAGGTGGTACATCATACATTCTGATCTATCTAATATTTCTTAATTTATTCTTAAAAATAAAAACCATTAAAAAGAAAACAATGAAGGTTGTAACCAGTAAAGGGGGTGATGAAAAGTTTATCATAAACAGTAAAATGTAGAATAGAAGAAAAAAATCATGTTATCTGATTTTTGGTTCCTTTGGTTTTGGTAATAATCCAACAAATTAATAAAAAAAACTTACATTAATACGGATCTTCAAGATCTAAAATTTGAAAATCCCAAAGTTTAAACAATTTAAAAACAATGATCGAAAAATACTTTCGGGTTTCTGTGTGAATTTTCAAATTTCTGTGATTTCTTTTCTTTTGAATTGAATTTTGGTCTTTGTTTATTACAGAAAAAAATTTCTCTACAGGGATGTAAAAGAAGTTGAAAATTTTATCTTAAGATATGATATGATATAAATTGAATTTTCAATTTCTTAAAAAGACAATTTGATAATAGACAACCAATTATTCCCTATATTTTAAAACTTTTTAAGGTTGGATTGAAACGGCTGTCTTAGGGCAATGGAAAAAAGAAAAATTAAAAAATTTGTTGTTGTTGAAAATCATGAGTCTTATTGAGAAGAAAGGTATTATAAATGTTCATCATTATTTTGAAATTTATCAACAATAAATGTGTGTAAATTAAATTCAATCTAATTCTCTTCTTCTGTGATTTGTGTTTTGGCTTTATAGTGACAAATTTTTACGATCTAGCATTACTCCCTTGTTTCGAACTGTGATTTTGTGAAATTAATGAATTACTATTGCTTCTTCGTAACAAAATAACAAATATCCTTTTCTTCTCTTAAAAAATGGCAATTGGGTATAATCATTATTGGGGGTTATTTTCGTTGCGTGCTGAAATTCTTATACAGGCAGCCAAGTTATAAACTTGGATTCAAAAGATTCTTTGGTTTATTTGACTTTAAAAATCAAACATGAAAGTGTAAATAACAGCATTGCTGAAAAACTAATGTTTAAGACCACTAACGTGTGGTGTTTTCAACCAAATTACCACTTTTTTTGCTTTCAAAAAAATTATTAATACCAATAAATTCAAAGAAGTATCTCAAAATTTTTACTTCATTTTGCATGCAACAAATTTTTTTACACAAAGCTTTGAATAAAGCATTTTATTGGTTTAAGTGTTTATAAAATTTTGGAAAATTTGGTTTCCCTTCAAAAGATTCTTTCTCTTGAAGTGCTTTTTTAAAAGTTATGCTAATAGATTACAAAAATGAAAAATTGAACTAAAAATTTGATTGAACTTATCGGTCCAACGAAAATCAAATGATCGTGTGCAATTTTTTGAGAAAGAAAAAGATTTATTCAAAGGTAAACAAAAGAAAAATTTTTTAAGCATCGAAATAAGATGTACCAACGATTTTAAGAGTTTTGTACTTTAAAAAAATTCTACCTTTTTGTGTGAATAACGAAAATTCAATTTTTAAATTTCTTTTTGTTTTCAAGGCAAACAAAAAGAAAATAAAAAGCGAAAGAAAAAAAGAGTTTAATTAAAAAGAAAAAAAAAAAGAGATGTAGAAAAGTGGGGTAATTACTTGAAATGAAATGTCTAATTTCCCACCCTTTAAAACTTGGTAGTCAGCATGAGCTTTTGATTCAGTTTCCAGTGTCTGATAAAAACAGACTGATTTATGTGGCTCAATTGTAAAAGTAATTGCTTTGACTTTTAGAACAAGAAATAAGCAGAAAAGAAACAATAAACAAAATTTTCGAAGGTTCATTGTTGAGATTTTCCTTTTATTTGTGTGATCAAAAAAGAATAAGGGTAAAAGATTAAATAAAAAATGAATTCCTGTATTTTAATTTTGATCTATCAAGACAGAAATTGAATAATTCTCTTCTCTTGTAATTTGATTTCAAAATAAAATAAGTGTTATACTTTCGAACAATTCAAATTATAGTCCAATAAATGATATCAAAAAATACAAAATTCCTTTTGAAAATAATCCTGAAAAGATTTTTAATTGTCATTATTAATTGTAAAAATAATACAAAATTAAAAATCAAATCCTTTTGAAAACTCAGCCATAATTGTTATGAACACAGTAATAAACCAACCCAAAGTTAATTAAAGTGAATTATCAATATAATATCTCATTAATTGTTGGATAACCCAAAATAAATCTATATATTTTCAAAAAAAATTTACGTTTATAGGGGTTGAGTCTGAAATAGGTAATTATAATTTTTATTTTTGATTTTTGATTGATCGAATAGCATTTTGAACAAGTACAATTTAATTAATCATCATTTTAATAAGGATCTAATTTTCTTTTTAGAGTTTGATTCTCAAATACCCTGTAAAATTTTTTCAAAATCAAATTTTGATGTTGATCTAGATTTTTAAAAAGTTGAATCTGTGAATAGTGAAGCTCATATTAAAAAAAAAAAATTCCTAAATGTTCCTAAATAAATAATTTTTTTCTGAATTTCAAAAAAAAAATATTTTCAGAACCTAACATGACTCTAAAAACTGAAAATTCGTTCAGAAACCAGATATTATTTACTCTTAAAAAAATGAATTTTTGTTTATGTAGTCAGAATGTTATTTTTCAAATCAACTCATTTTTTAAAAAATATTTTTCAATATAAACTTTCTTGTTTTTATAAACAACTTTTTAAAAATTTATATAACATCAAAATTTGATATTGAAAATTTTATACGATAGTATTTGAACAGCTGTAAAAGAAATTATTTATCCTTATTTAAAATGATGATTAATTAAATTTTACAGGTTCACAATGCTATTGGAACAGTAAGAAAACAATAATGAACTTGATTATTTTCTAAATTCATAGCATAGCTCTCTATAAAAACTCCAAATTGTTTATCAAAATAAGTAGATCTCATTAGTTTATCAAATAATTAGGTAAGTATTCTCTTGATAACCCGTTTAATGAACTTTAGGTAGCTATATTAGAAACTACATGAAAAAAAATGATTGATGAATAATTATTTCCCAAACTATTGTTTTTTTTTTTTTTGGTTTAACTTCTTTTTTTATTTTAAGAAAGCATACTGATATAATTGTAATAAAACGGTTGAAAAGTATTTGTGATTAAATCATAATTATTTATTTTTTGTAACCCCTTTTTTGTAACAGCCCAAACCAACAATTCTCTATATTTATTTATTTATTTTTTTTTTTTGAAATTTAGTGTTGTTTATATAAAAAAAAAAGAGAAATTATTACTTTATAAATAAGGTAAAAATACAAAATTTGTCAAATTTATCAATTATTTGAAAATATTTTATTTCATTGAAATATATGAGATGAGTATTTTAATCGCCTTTTTCGGATAGGTTAAGGTTAGATTAAGGTAGATTTGGGTGGTTTAGAAAGGATTTTAGCTCAGGGTTGTTGATAATAACAATGATTAAAAAAGGAATATACATGTGTTACTTTTCTTATGAGTAAAAAAAATTTCGACTTAACGTTGGTGGTTAAAAATAGGGTTTTTAACCAATTTTTACTAATGTTTAGTTTTGATGATTTCATCATTTTGTGTTTTTCTAAAATGTTAGTAATAAAATGCTACTAATCGCAAAATAAACTATTTGATTTTTCCTCTAAAATTTTAAAAAACTCTTATAAAACTTTCATATCAATGAAAATAATCAAGAAATTCTTCAAAAATATGAAAAAATTCATTTTTACCAATTTTGATATTAAATAATTTCTCGAAAATTCTTTTTTCAACAAATAAAAAAACATTCAACTTTTGGGAAAAAAAGGAAATAAGATCATATTTTTTTATTATTATTCTTTGAATGAATAACGGGATAAGATAATTAACAACAAATTCAGAATCAACAAAAATTTTATTATTCTTTTTATAACTACTATTGGAATTCTCTATAATATTAAATATTTTATGTTAAACAAATATTAATAAATAAAAATAAAATATGAAACTGATTTATTATTTAAATTAACGTAAAAATAAGAAAAATTTTTTTTTAGATTGCATATCTTAATAATTAGTGTTTATTAATTACAGGGGTCTATTAAACACAATTGTTTAATTAAAGGAATGGTAATAAGGCAAAGAGGCGAATAAATTAATTAACAATCCTGTATCTCAAAATCTATGAGTTTTTTTTTTTTCAAAAGGTGTTATAAACAAAAGTGTTTAAGGGTGATTGTCGAAATGGATTTTATAAAAAAATAAAATAAAATCCTTTTGAAAAAAATTTGTATTTCACGCTTTTTTAGAATAGCCTTAATTATCCTTTTTCTTCACTTTTTTAATTTTGATATGCGCTTGGATAGTTTCTTTGACATAATTATCCAAATTTTCTGAAAAGGCATTTAATGAAAATTTTCTTTGTACTCTTTCCTTACCTTCCAAGCCCATCTTTTTTTGTAACTCTTTATTTGTCAATATTTTCTTGATACTTGATCCAAATTCATTTTCATTGGGCTCAGATAAAAATCCTGTAATGCCATTTTTCACAGACTCTAAGGGGCCACCCGTATTGGTTGCAACCACAGGGCAACCCGCCCACATAGCTTCGACAGGAACGATACCAAAATGCTCGTTAATTGGTGTGTAAACCAAACAGGACGCTCTCCACAGAAGATAACTTGCTTGTTGTTCTGTAAATGATCTTACAAAAATGGTTTGATCTTGGATATTCAATTTTTCAGCAAGCTGCTTTAATTCTTCATAATGCTCAACGTTTTCAACCACTCGTTTGTCATAGCCACCTGCAATAATTAGTATTGTTTTTTTAAGTGAGATCTCTTCCTTTTTTTTTTCTTGTTGATTTTCACTTTTTTTTTCGTTTTCGTTTTCGTTTTCTTTTTCTTTTTCTTTTTCTTTTTCTTTTTCTTGTTGGTTTTCTGTTTCGTTTTCATTTTTTTTTTCTTTTTCGTTTTCGTTTTCGTTTTCGTTTTCTGTTTCTTTTTCTTGTTGGTTATTTAATTTTGACAATGCTTTTAAAGCCAAATCGATACCTTTTTTTCTTTCAAACCTATTTATACTTAAAACAACAGGAACGTCTGAAGGTATTTCAAGTCCAATTTCTTTTTCATCTTCTCCTTCTTCTAATCTTTTTTCCCAACTCTTTTTCAGGTCCAAATTAATACCAGGCCTTAAGACCCGTGGAGATTTTTTAATCGACTTAAACGTGCTATGAAAGGTCTTTAAAGTAAACTTTGAGTTCACTAGAACCAAGTGTGCCTTTTTTGTTGAAAATTCTTCAACCCAATCCAGGGGATATCGATAGATCCTTTTCCAAACAGATTTACGGTTTGTTGAAAGCAACAAATCTGGGAAATGGCAATAAAAAATTATCGGTGTTTTTGAAAATAGTCTCAACAAAGGGTTGTAAAGTGCTATTTGATCAGTAAAATAAAGATCATATTTTTTAGAGCCTTTCCAATTTAACAACGCGATCACAAGTGTTAAGTAAATTGCCCTTAATAGCGCACAAATTAAATGGCACTTGCCAAAAATGGTACGTGGTAACCAATCGCCATACGTGTTTACTTTCAGAGTGCCGTCTTTCGTTTCAGTGTAACAATGGGTTTTGGAATGGTGGCTTGTAAAAAATTCAACCTCATACCCTTTTAGTTGCAGCCCTAAAGCTGCATCTACAACTAACCTTTCGGCTCCTCCAATTCCTAAATCGGGATGTAAAAATGCAATTTTCATTTTGTAAAAAAGGATTAAAAAAAATGAAACAGAGAATTATTTCCAAGTTTTTTCTTCTTTGAGTAGAAAATCTTTAAGAAAAGAGTACCGTTTCTCATATTTGTTACTATTGCTGTCAAATTAATTGTGAAACAAATTAAATCTTTAGAAAGCTTTGAGGTTTCTTCTAATAGTTTTTAAGAAAGATATTATATATTTACTTTTTATGTTAAATTTTGGGGTTGATCTTCTTATTTAAAAGGTATTTATGAAAAAAAGTACAAGCTAAGTTGAAGTATTGGGAGGAGGAATTAAGGAAAGTGTTTCAGAAAATAAAATTGTCTAATAATTTCAATAAAAGTTGACATTTTTTGCTTTTGTAGATAATTAAACAATTTTTGAATCTTTGAAAAAAATACAAAATTTAAATTTAGGAATTCCGAAAGTACCGTAGAAAAAAAATGACAAGTCACAATCATGAAAAAATTTTTTCAAAAAAAAATTAAATTTTTGCTAATTTTACCCTTTTTAATAACTTCAATTAGAATATAAACTATTGGTTTCTAAAGGATCTTTGATCAAAAAATATTTTTCAAGATATTGTACAATATAAGTTGGAAAATCCAATTTTTCAGTAATATTTTTTTTTAAATTTAATAGTAAAAAATTTGAAAAATTTTTTCTTCATAACTAAGAGGTCATTTCATTATATTTTAATAGTATTTTAAATATGATGAATATCTTTCAAATAGGGAATCAATTATTTTGACTATTAAAGAATTATTTGGTATTTTAAATTGGAAAAAATATTTTTTCTTTGATTTTTCAATATTTATCAGCAATTTTTTTTTTTCTGTGTTTGAGTTTTTTTAGATGATAAGAGTGTTTTCAAAACTATTAGTTATTATCTATTCAAAAAAATATCCTAAAGTTGAGTTTAATAAAAATTCATTGTCACATCCATTTAAAATTTTTTACCCTAAAATAGAACTTTTTTTCTAGACTAGAGACTTTTAAAAAAGTTGGTTATACTAACAACAATAAAAACAATAGCCTCAAGATTTTTAAGTACTGAAATGTTGATTATGTTTTGAATAAACTCGATTAACAAGATGAAATGATAATTTGAGTTGTAGTTTTGTCTAACTTTTTTTTTCAATTTTATTTTTTCATACTAGTGGTGTAAAACTTTTCCAAGATTCCAAAGAATGGAGAAAAATCAATGATTTAACTCAATTCTTTTAACCTCTGGAAAACCTAACTCTGATTTTAAGAGTGCTGTAGAGTGCTTACAGCCAGTTCCACTTTTAAGGCACAAACGTGCTACGGAATTTAAGGCACAAAAAAAATCACAAATTAAGGCACAGAATTCAGCTTCTAGTAAAATAAATTGTAAAAAAAAAAATTTTTCAAATTTTGTTCCTTAATTTGAGAGTTTTTTTGTGCCTTAAATTTCGTTGAAAGTTTGTGCCTTAAAAGTGAAACTGGCTGAATTTTTTTACTTAATTTTTGAAATATAAAGAAAATTAAGGATATTTTCTGTTTATTTCAATAAGTTAAAAAAAAAACTAACGGTGTTTTTCTTGGGTTTCTCAGTTTTTTGAGTTTTCTGTTTATTTTTCAAATCTATTGATTTTCATTTGGTTTTTTTTACTTTTGGAAATAAACCGAAATTTTGTTATAATTTTCTGTTTATTGCAAAAATTAAAAAAACCTAGAACACTTCACTAATAGACAGAAAATCCCAGAAAAATTCACAACAATTGTTCTTTAATTTAAAAGAATTGAATAAAATCTTTTATTTCACTCAATTCTTTCAAATTAAAAAACAACCTAATTTCAGAAAAGATGAATTTAAAAACACTTCCTAAAATTACAATAAAAAATATATAATAATTATTAGCTTTTTAACTCCTTTCCCTTTATGAACCTAATTTTTGGATTGAAAAAAAAAAGGAATAGAAAATTATCTCAAACAAGATTTTTAATTGTTAATAACTTTTAGAAAATTACATAATAATTTATTTGATTTAAAATCAAATCCTTTTTATAAATAATCACAATTTTTATGAATCTAATAATAAACCTACCTAAAGTTCATTTAAGTGGGTTATTTATAGAATACCAGTTAATTATTAGTAACTTTCAGTAGATCAACTTATTTTGAAAAACAATCGAGTTTTCAAAGAGGTTTATTTGGATTTATTAAATGATAATTTTTATTCTGAGTTTTTTGATTGAATAAAGTTTTTAAAAAGTCTAATTTCATTAATAATCATACTAATGAGTGGACGGGTTATAATTTTAAAAGTTTTGTTCTTAAACAAAATAAATTATTTGCAATTAGATAAGAATTTCTCGAATAATACAAATTAATAATCTGAGTCGGTGTTATTTTCTTGCGAGGTATTTTTTTCAATAATATATACAAGTTCAAGAGATTTCGTCCCATGATAACACCCACTGAAATCAAAATAGATGTTATTTTATTAAAAATTAACTCTTTTTTTAAAGTACTCTTATCATCCTAAAAGGTTTAGAAGCCCTCTTAGGTAAAAACGATTATTTTCCAAATGAAGTATTTTTGAATTCTTTACTATATGTTAATCAAATAAATTAAGTGTGGAGAAAAATAAAAGTAGAATGGAAGTAAAATGATGAAAATGTATATGTTATTGATTTTTCGAATTAAAAGGTTGATAAATCTTTGTTAAGGAAATGATTTTAACAATTATATTTCGAATAACTTTTTAACTCAAAATTGATAAAATATACCTGAGTACGTTCTAAAATAATTTAAAATTTTTGTTTTTACACAAATTAATTGTCAATAATTTGAATTTTACACATTAATTTGAATTTTTTTTTTTTTTGTAATTTAAATTTGGTTCAAAGTTTGTGTCCTAAAAGTGGATTTAGGTGTATGATAAAAATCAGTCTTGGTTTTTTAATTAATTTTCTTAATTTATTTTATTTTATTTTTTAAGATTTTAGATTAGATTTTTTTATTTTCCAGATCAATTTATTTCTCATTTCTAATTTATTTGGTGGGTTGTAGTTTAATTTTAATTTTACTAAAAGTTTTTTTAAAAATAAACGAATACTATCAAAAATATTTAAAAAATGTAATTTGTTCCTTTTCACACAATTCAAATTGATAAGCATCTTGTTTAGATTTTAAGTGAAATTTTCAAAATATTGAACAATTTTTTCAGTTCAAAAAAAAAAACATTATATCTTAAAAAGAAAAATTGTAATTTTCTTGATAAATGATTAAATTATCAAGAAAGTAAAAAAGGAAATTTTAATAAATAATCTTTAATCATTCTAATTAGTTTTAAAACCTAAAAATGGGGGTGGTATTAAAAAAAGGAGTAAATTTTTCTTTTTAGAATTTTTCCTATAATAAAAAACAATTGGTACTTTAATTATTATTTGTATATATTTCTAATTTTCATAAACATTATGATCACATATAATTTTAAAAAATATTATTAATCAATTTTAAAATTTGAAAAATAGTGCAAATTTCTCCATTCAGAAAAATAAAATAAAATGGAATATTCATTTCTTTTAAATTTTAGATATTTTAATTATCAATTTTGTTTAATCAGAAATCCCAGCAACTAAACCAGAATCATTAGAGGCTTTACTCTTGAGAAAAAGGAGGTTTGTTTTATAATTTAAGTTAAATCGAAAATATTTGATATAAAAATACATCAATTGTCTTAAAATAAATATGATTTGAATGATAAATAAGGGTTAGTATAACAATTAATTCATAGTTTTAATTTTAATTTCTCATACATTTTATTAAATAAGGTCTTTGTTTTTTAAAAATTGAATTATGGAGTAAAAATTTTCAAATGGGTGTTTAGATTCTTAATTTACATAAGTGCATGGTAATACTTTACTATTATATATATATTTAGTTGATAAAATTGATTTATCATTTGCAAAACTGTTTCTTCAAAAAAAGTTAAACGAGAAATAATAGCAAAAAATTATTGTAAAAAAAAATCACAAAAATAATCAAAAACTTTTTTTGAAAGATTTTTCTCATAAAAAGCTCTAAGGGTGCACTTTTAACATTAATTGGAATATTTAAGTACATTGTTTAAACCTCCTGAAATATATTAAAAGTGTATCCATCCTTATATTTTTTTTAAAAAAAGAGAAGTTACAATTAAACAATCAAAAAAATAAAAAAATCCCTATAAACACCCAAACCTCTCTAATAACAAACAAAAACAATTAATTCTTTGATCATACAAAAACAATTTTTTGTATTTTTTTTTTTTACATTTAGCACAACCCTTTAATGATTATGTTTTATTTTTTTTTTTTTTTTTTTTTTTTTTCCTATCTCTTTCTATCTTTATATTTATAGAGACAGGTGTGCCAATAGATAGATAAATAGATAGATAGATAAATTTGGGAAAATAATTAAATTAATTGAGGGTTTTTTCGATTTCATTAAGTTCTTCGTTTGTTTTTGAGGAAAAAATTTTCATGATTTTGTCGTTGATTTCCAAATATTGCTTTAATAATTTTGTAGATAATTTTTTTTTCTGATCCAAAACAGAAAAATGACATGACATGCTTTTCATCGTCATTTTTTCTGTTTCCAGACCTGTTAATCTTCTTTGCAATAATGTTTCAAGTTCATTGTATTTTCGTCTTTGGATGGCTCTTTCATTTTTTAAACACTCAATTGAATATAAAATTTCAGCATTTTTTGTTTCTAAAGCATTTTCAAAAAGTACCTCAATTAAATTAATTTTGTCAATTATCTTTTGTTCAAATTTTGTGTTTGATAAAGAACGGACTGATTCCTTCATAGATGTGATTTCATCATCAAAATTTTCTTCTGTCTCGCCATCTATATATATTGTTAGTTTTTATTTACAAATTAAAAGATTAAAATTCTGAAAATTTGAGTATTTTTTAAATTTTTAAGAGAAATTTTCCTTAATTTTGATTAAGGAATGATATATGTATATTAAAATAATAACCTTTATTTTGATTTAATACATTATGTAGAAGTATAAAATATTTTCAAATTAACAAAAGATATTCCTCCATTTTTTGAGATCCGTTTTTTTTTTTTTCAGAATTATTTTATGTAATTTATCTAATCGGTTTTATTTGGGGGGGTTATTTCATGGTTTTCATCTAGCATAATAGAAATTATTTAATTTCTGTTCTGAAATAAATTTTTTTGATAATTTGTTTTTTTTTATAAAATTAACATCAAAAGTAAAAATATTAAACTAAAATATGTGACAAGTAATTATACCAATTAAATCACCTAGAAACAGATAACACAAACAGGGGGGGGGGATAAAGGAATTTCAAGGTGTATGTGTATTAGCCAGATTAGTTTAATATACTCTATTTCCAAGAAAGTTGGGCAAATTATTTTCAAAATATATTTATTAAAACCAATCTTCAAAACAGTATTCAAATATCCAAAATTATTAACTATCATTTATTGAATCTTGATAATAATTCAATTGTTTTATTAGTATTGTTTTACAGAAATAAAAGATATTAAATTTTCTGATCTCGGTTTTATTTGATATTGTTTAGGGGGTTAAAATTGATGTTTATTATATTCTTTTTGATCGAAAAACTCGTTTTCAAAACTTTTTTAATCTCAAAAACTTTTCAAATAGAATTAAAAATATATAACTGTATTTCGTTGTTTAAAAAATCATTTGTATCCTTTCTATATTTCCAGTTTTTTTTTATTGAAATAAGTCTTAGATTGTTTTCACCAAAAAAAGTACTAGTTTTTTTTTCATTTTTTTGGAAATATTTCAACAGGTATATGTTGAAATAAATACCTTATTCGTTGATTCAATCAGTATTAATATTAAACTTAATATGGTCTTGTCAATAAACGAATTCATCCACTAACAAAGATGATTTTTTATGAAATATATATATATATATATATATATATATATATAAATGCCCCACTTTTTGGGATATACCTTAGTGAAAAACAAATTATGTATGTTACCATATTGTATAGGGTTCGAAATGAAAATTATAAAATATTAAAAATAGATGTTTATTAACAAATTATGAGACAAATTAAAATATAAGATTTTGCAGAATCAGAAAAAGAAATAATGAAAACTAAAACTATTTTTTATCAAAGTAGCCAAATTGTTTTGATTAAAAAACTTTTTTTGATTTTTACAACATCTTCTATTTTCAAATTTCACTTTCGTAATTCATTTTCGTTAAAAATATAACCTAAAAAGACGACTGGTCTTGAAATTTTAAACAAGGCAAATATTTAATCTCGTCTTTTTGTTCCGTAATTTATTTTCTGTGATTAATATTATGTATAGTAGTGAAAAGATATACCCAACATTAAAATAATCCCTTACAAGAATTTTAATTGTTAAAATTAGGAAAATTGTTGTTTAATTACAAATATTATCAATCAAATCCTTTTTATAAATAACCAAATTTTTTATGAACCTGGTAATAAACCTTCCTAAAGTTCATTAAAGTAGGGTGTATATAGAATACTCAAGTTTTTGTTTTATAGCATAAGTAAATCTACTTTTTTTGAAAAACAATTGAGTTTTATAGAGATTTGTCTAAGAGTTTGGAAAATAATAATTTTTATTCTTGTTTTTTGATTGATTGGGTTTTGGGCAATGTGTAATTTCGTTAGTAATCATTCTAATAAGTGGAACAAGTTATAATTTTAAAAGTTTGATTCTCAAAAAATAGAGGATTTGATTTTAATTATTTGCAATTAAACAACAATTTTCCTAATATTAACAATTAAAAATCTTGTCAGGGATTATTTTCATGTATGGTATTTTTTTCACAGCTATAATTAATATTCTGTTAACGTATTCGTAAAAAGACTACTGATCTTGAAAATTTAACCAAAGATCTAATTTGGAATTTCTGTGCCTTAATTCATTTTCTACAAAAATATTAGTTAGCCCCCTATTTTGTCATAAAGTGTTTTTCTTCTGCTTTCAGTTATTTTAAGTGAACTGTATAAATAAAGATAGAATTAAGGGTTTTAAATCTTTTATTTTGGTTTTGTTATCCAAGAAAATTTATTTTATTAATTGAAGATATGAAAAAAAAAGATCTTCAAATTGATTTTGTATTTGTTCAACAAACCCTGTTATTAGATATGTTATATTCGCGAAAAAATAGTATTTCTCCTGAAAACAATCTATTTTATTTGCTATAAATATTTACACGTGAAAGTCCGTATTTATTTGCAAAAAAAACAGTCTTTTTAAGAAAAAAATAGTCTTTTGCGAACAAGTAAAAATATCCACGAATTTGTCACATTTGAATTTAATACTCTATTGTGTATCACACTTTTAAAAAAAGATGGCTAATATTGAAGTTTAAAGGGATAAAAGGTTGGTTGAACATCTTTGTTTACTACGTTGCAAGTCCAAAATAAATTCTGAAAATTAAAGTTCGCAAAAACTACATATTGGATTTCAGTTATATATCTTTTATAAATTATTTTTTCAAAGTTATGATAATTTTATGTCATTAAGATAAGATAGCTATTAAACTCATTAAGATTCGAATACCCTCCTTGTTCAAAAATACCTACTTTTCAAAAAAATACCTATTTTAAGGGTATTTTTTTTTTTTTCAAATAAGTTCCAATGAACGAATTTTCGATTGAACATTAAGTAACAAAAAATAATAAATATTAAAACAATTTGCAGAAAAAAAATGTGAATGTATATATAAAAACTCAAATATGATTAAAAATAAAATGATAAAAAATATATACCAAAAACAGAAAAAAAATCATTTTTTCAATTTAAATTAGCGATATCTTTTGATTTAAATATTTTGTGCTATTTTAAAATTGAAAAAAGATGATTCTTTTTAAAATTATTAAAAAAATCTACTGAAAATTATCTCTCCGCAAAGCCAAATAAAAATTTCAAAAATTTTACAATTAAAAATGAAAAAAAATATTACTGAAAATTTTCATTTTTTTTTTTCAATTCCAATTAGTATCTAATCAAGTTGGAAACCTTTTTCAAAATTGTTCTGTATTATAATGTTTATTATGTGAGTGTATTTCAAAATTACAAAATTTAGAGTTTTTTTTTTGAAAAAATTTTCCGAGTTAGGAACTGAAATCAGATTGTCCATTAGGGTTCTTTGTTCACCTCAACACAATACCACATGACAAAAATAGAAACCAAACAAATCAAAAGAAATCACCAATTACAATCTATTTCTAAGAAAACTCTCTTTGTAAAAGATAAAAAAGGAAAATGAAGATTGTGATGTGACAATTTTTTCCTTTTTATTATGAAAAAACTCCGACATTGATATTTGATGAAATTTAGTTTATTCCAGCAGGAGCCAAAGCAAAAAAAATATTTTTTTATTACAAGCCATAAAAGAACCACAAAAGCCACCGAAAGACAAAAAGAAAAAAATATTGGAAAAGGAAAATGGTGATTCAAACCTGATAAAAAGATGGTTGAAAAGTTTGATGCTTTTTTGATATTATTTTTACGAATACCACCAGAAGAATTGCCGGAGGATCCACTGTCAGATTCTGATCCATTTGATTTGGATTGGGTGCGATTATTAGAATTTTGGGATTGATTTTCAGGGTTTTGGATTTTCACTACTAAAAGCTGATACAAATAGTTCTCTTTCACCTTGATGAGGAAAAAATTCACAAATCCCCAAAATGCAAAATTGTTCAGTGTTTTGAATTCACATTCGAAAGAAATCTTACCAGTTTTGTTTCTGTAAGAATCAAAAATTAATGATAATTTATAAAAAAAAAAAAAAAAATCATTTTTTTCAAAGACTAAAAAAAAAATTTAATTTATTTTGAGAAAATAAAGAACGAAAAAAATAAACAACAAACATTTTTAACTCTTTCAACTTGCTTTGGAAAAACTCAAAACTTGATATTTTTGTCGATGGTTGTATATCTGTTCATAGCATTGGCAAAAAAGAATTGGTAATACATAGGATACAAAAAAAGATAAAAGAATGAAGAAATCAAACAAAAGATCAGTATTTTGGCTTCCAATATTTAATGTAGAAATGGAATAATTCACACTACCTGGTAACAAACTAAAAAAACTTTTATTTTTCAAGGTATGTTTTGTAGTTCTGAAATATTTGATAAATTCAGGATTGAAGTGGACAAAAGAAAAAGTTTGGTCAAAAATTGTGCTCGCGTGTGTTGACTTTTGAAGTTTTTTGAGATGCTTTTGAAAATCTTTTTGGGTAAAAGTTTGTATCATTGTTTTAGTTGTCAAATGATAAAAAAATAAATTGGAAAATGCAACAAAAGTTTGGTATTCAAACAAATAATGAAAAGATAGCGAAATGATGGTTTTAGGTAATTTCTTGAATTTTGGTAATATTGTTTTACTTTTCTAAATTGTTCTTAATTTTTTACCATTATTTAAATACTTTAAACAAAAGCACTCGATTCTCAATTTCTCAAATATGAACCATTTTTTAATGCTATTTCTGAAAATATTTGTTGGTTAAAAATCCAAAATGAGTTTTTAGAGTAAAGTAGAGAAAATTATGGTTTTTCTATTTTGCAAAAAAATTGGAAAACAAAATTCCTATTTTGTAAAATATTCATTTTGAGTAACCTATTTTTTGTTTCAATTCCTTGCATTTTTATAATTTCCAAAAACTTATTTCTCTAAAATTGTTTATTTTTTTTACAAGTGACAAGACAATCAAAAGAATTGAACCAAAATTCTCTTTTTATTTTAAAGTTGTAAATTATTTTGTATTGATTAACCTTCCAAACAGAACGAAAAAAAAATTCATTTCCTAATTTAAGATCCGAAATTTTTTATTGCTAAATTTATAAATATCTAAAAGTAATTTGATAAGATTATAAATGCATAAATACCTTTTTAGACACCGTAAAATACTAATACCATTGGAAAAATTCGAAAAATATCACTTGGGTAATGAAAAAAAAATATTTGATGTATCTTTTTAATTGTATTTTCCATTTCCTTGATCTTGTATTGTCAACAAACTTGTAATAATACCTATACAATTTGTTAAACAGTAAACGAAGTTAATTCTAATTGAGCTCTCCAAAACACAATTGTAAAAAGCAAATAAAATTTAAAAAATATAATTCTCTGAATCGGTTGAGGTTAGTTACACTTTATGGATTAGAAATCTTCGTAATTTGTCAAAATTTCTAGAGTTTTTTTTCAGAAAGAATAACTAAAATTTTGTTGCTTTTATTTTAACAGTTTGTGAACTAAAATTAATTTTTACCAAACATTGAAAAAGGACAAAAGATTATTTTGTGTGTGAGGTAAAAGTATGTTATTTGGCTTCTTAATTAGTATATTTTCTCAATTTAAAATACTCTAAAAAACAATTATTATTTTTTTTTTGAAGGGAGTGTTTTTTTTGCTCTTTAGTCCATTTGGTTTTTTTAAAATCCAAAGGAATTCTGAAAAATCTATGATTTAATTTAATTGGTTTGAATTAAAAAAAAAAAAAAAAATTAGATTTGAGAGAGTTTAAAAATTAAAAAGCAATTTCTCCGATAAACTTTTTATTTCTGAAATTAAAAAAAAAACTCATTTAGGTTTTCTAGTATTTAAAATAATCAAGTAAAATAAAAGATTTAAATCAATTCTTTTGAATTTTTGAAAACCTGGATAATTGACGGTACTTTACGGAACTTCTCTAATTTCTAAATATTTGTTGTGAAATTTCTATAATGAATAATAATTTTATTTATCATTAATCAATGGAAAGATAAATAGTGGGTCTTTATTTTGAATAATATCAAAGATATTATTATTTTATTGTTTTTATTTTTGTTATTTCAAATTAATTCTTTCGTCCTATTAATTGATTTTCTTTATGAGCTGTACAAGGAGTTTAAAAATGATTCAACTGATTGAAATATTTCTAATTGTAAACACCTTTGTATAATTTTCCAGTGATCAAAATAATAAACACCAAAGGTCGATAATTCTTGTTTAAAAACAAAACCTGTTATATTTTTTCTCCTATTTAAATACCCAACCTAATTTTTTTACACAATTGAATTTCCAAGCCCAATCAATTTGGAAGGTTAATCATCTGATGTTTTAAGTAATTTTTCAATAAGAAATGAAATTTAGCAAAATTTTGGATAATTTATACAATTTTTTTGAAATTATTTGTTTTTTTTTTTAACTAAATTTACTAAAAATTAACTCTGTTTTTTGAAGATAACTTTTCATATTTGATCATTCAATTTTTGAATTTATTTTTTTAATAAAAGAACTTTAAAAATAATTTTCATATTTGCCATTTGTTTATTTTGGGTCACTTTTATCGATTAAAGTATATGTATTCGGGCAACGAGAAACATGCTTTTTATTTTGAAACATATATTAAGCTTTAATATTTTTATTATTTGGAAATCATTAAGGTTTTGTATTTATTTTATTTTATCATAAGAATTAAATTATTTATTTTGGTAGTTAGTGAAATGTAATAATAAATATACATATGTATTAAGGACTTTCATTTTAAATGTTATATATTCTGGTATTTTCAGATACAGCTGTTCCAAACCTACATTGGAATCCATGAAAAAATAGAAAATTGATTTTCTAATTTATAATGCCCTTTTTTACGGATTATATATCCGTATGATATCCTATTACAAACTTGAAATGTTATCATTTCCTAAAAAAAATAAACTTGAGAAAAAATATATTTTTGTATTTTATACAAAAATCTTATGAATGATTAACAATTTATGAAAAATTTTAAGATTCCATGTATATCCCTAATTATTAAACACTTAGTGGGGAAAAGACACATTTTAAAGTTATGATTAAATTAGATCTTCAATCTTTGGAATCTTTGTTTTGAATTTTTGAATTCAGGATCATGTAAAATTTTTTTCAAAAAAAAATTAAATATTTGCTAAGTTTACCCTTTTTAATAACTTAAATGAGAATAAACACTATTAGTTAATGAAGAATCTTTGATCAAAAAAATATTTTTTAAGATATTTTACAATTTAAATTTGAAAATCCAATTTTCCAGTATTATTTTTTTTCAATTTAATACTAAAAAATTTGAAAACTTTTTTCTTCACGCCAAAGTTGTCGATTTATTATATTTTAAAAGTATTTTAAATCCGATGAATATCTTTTAAACGGGGAATCAATAATTTTGACTATAGTTAGTTTCACTTTTAAGTCACAAACTGTCAATGGAAAATAAGGCACAAAAAAATTCTCATTTTAAAGCACAAAATTCAAATTATAGTAAAAAAATTAGTAAAAAAAAAAAATTACAAATTTTGGGCCTTCGTTTGAGCTTTTTTTGTGCATTATTTCCCCTTCAAAGTTTGTGTCTTAAAAGTGAAACTGGCTGTATTAAAAATTTATTTGTTCTTTTAAAATCGAAAAAATATTTTTTTTTTTGATTTTCCGTTAGGTTTTTTTTAATTTTTGAAATAAACAGCAAATTTCTTAAGTTTTCAGTTTATTTAAAAAGGTAAAAAAACCTCCGTTAGGTTAACCATAATTTAAAAGAATTGAGTAAAATCTTTGATTTTACTCCATTCTTTTGAATTCTGGAAAACCTAGGCACTCTACGGACACTTTCAATATTTATCATCAGTTATTTTTTTTCTGTGTTTAAGTTTTTTTAAATGATGAGAGTGTTTTCAAAACTATTAGTTATTATCTCTTCAAAATAATATTGTAAGGTCGAGTTTAAAGAAAATTCATTGTCACACCCATTTAAAAATTTTACCACGAATCAACATTTTTTTCTAGACTAGAGACTTTTAAAAATCACAGTACTATTAACAACAATAAATACAACAACCCCAAAATTTTTAAGAACTGAGATGTTGATCAAATAGTGAATAAACCTGATTAACAAGTATGGAATGATAATTTGAGTTGTAGTTTTCTCGAACTTCTTTTTTTCAATTTTATTTTTTCATACCAGTGTTGTGTTTCATAAATTACAATATTTTTTTTTTCAAAGGTTATAGTAAATTCGACTTTTAATGCATACAATTTACAATGGGATTTAAGGTACGAAAAAATCTTAAATTAAAGTCTAACAATTGGATTCAAATAAAATAGTTTGTGTATAAAAATTCTAAATTTTTTTCTTTAATTTGTGATTTTTCTGTGGCCTTAAATTCTGTTAAAAGTCTGTATCGTAAAAGTGGAACTGACTGTATTTGTTTTTCTCATCCAGTTTATACGGTAAATATTTTGACAAAAATATCATTAAATATATTAAAAGTGCCCCTTTATTGCCGGAAAGAAACAAATGATCATCTTTAAAAGAAAACTTTTTTTGACAATAAATAATAAAAGGATCAAGGCACATTATGTGTGGATTTTTGTATTAAAACAAAAATAAAAACTTCCCAAAAAATCTTTATTGTAATGAAATGTCACTCCAGAGTAATTAACAGTCCATGCAAATAAATAACTTTTCAAGCTTTGGTCTTCTTTTAAAAATACCATAAAAATTAACCAAAATTTCAAGTCTTGAAGATCGGAAAAAATATCTTTAGAAATTTTCAGTATTTTATTAAATTTCTGGGAATTTAAATAATTAATTAATATTATTTTTTCAAATTTTCAAGAATAAATAAAGAAGATTTCTTATTAAAAATTGAATTTGATAATATTTACTTAATTTTTTATTATAATCACCAATTAAAAATATTTTGTGTGTAACAACTATTTCTTCATTTTCCAAGTATTTTTTATAAAAAAAATTTTTTTTTTATTTTCTTTCTTGTTGTCATGATACTTCTCTGGTAGGAATAGAGGTGTGGGTGCAATGTACTAGTCTATTTTTATTTCAAATTTTAACAAATTCAATTTAATATTCCAATCATGATATTTATTTATTTTCGAATAGTATTTTTGATTTTTCTATTTTCTTGCCTTGCTCAAAATAATTCCTAATTTTTTATACAATATAATGTTGTCAAACCTCAAATAGATCTAAAAGTTTTCTCTCTGTTATGTATCTACTGTTAAGAAACACAGGGAAAAAAAAACACAATATGAATAAAATGACTTTAAAAAAAAAGTAATAATTTTTTCATATATTTGGTAATTTTTTCATAAATAATAAAAAATTAAGAAATAATTGAAAAGTGTATTGTTATTTTTAATCATTGTGTTATTGTTAACCTGTTGAATACATTAATATTGGGTTGTTGATAATTTGGAAAAATAATCAAATTAAAAAGTTTTTATTTATGTTTTAGCTTATATACAGCTGGTTTTGAAAAAAATATTTTTGTAGAAATTAAATAACTTGAATTATTTACTGGTTTTTCTCATATACTTTTTTTTTTCAATGAAAAGAAAAAAATGTTTCGAACTGAGTTGAATAAAGAAAAAATATTTTCATCAAGTTCAAACTACTTTTTGTAATTTTATCTGGATAAAGTTGATTTTTATGCTAAGTTATTCCAAAACTTAGTTACTTTATTTTAAAAGTATATTATTTGACCTTTCTGCACAGATCGTGTATTTCTTTCTTCATAGAAAAAAATTTATTTGAAATGTTAAGAAAATATTTCTAATTTTGAACTCCTTTTAAAATGAGATAACTGTGCCAGACTGTTAAAAACTATAATTTCACTTCTCAAAATATCTCGAAAGTGGGCACGGTTATGGGATAAACCTTTTCTTACAATCCTTTTGTCAATTTCAAGATGAGGTAATTGTTATAAATTTGTTATAAAATTTTCAAAAATATTTTTTAAATAGATACTAGTTCCTTAAGGTTGACAATCCCTAAAATTGGAAAAGAGACTATATTGCATTGGTGTGGATAATGGTTATTTTGATTCTTTTCTGATTGATCGTGTGTTGGTCATAGTATTAATTGAGGTTCAAAAAAATTAATTTTTGACAATTTTTTTTTTTCATCAATCTGAAGTGAAGAGTGTAAGGCAAAGTCGTTGGAATGTAAGTTAATTACCAGAAAAAATACATGACTAATGGGGACTTAGTGGAAATTTTGAATTTCCTTATTACTCAATTTTACACAAAAACATTTCCTATTTTACAAATTCAAATTCAAACAGTCCATAAAATTTCAAAAGAAAACCCAAAAATCATTGTTTTTTAATAACTTAATTTAACTTCCAATCGATTTGATTACACTCTTTAAATTCTAATTTAGGTTTTTAAAAGAAAAACCAGTTTTGAATACTACTGGTATTTGAATTATAAATCCAATCAAATATTCACTTCCTTTTTCAATTTCTATTTTCAAACAGAGAAACCCAAATTACAACCCACTTCTTGAAAGAACTCTAATTTATTAAAAAGAAAAATATGGTATAGAAAGTAAAAAGTTAATCCATTTAGAATTCAAATAACCTTATTCCGAGTCATCTAAAGTTCCAAGATTGATCTGATAATAACAAAAATATTATACTACCTCCGCAATTCTCAAGACAATCTTTTTTCCCTTTTGTAAGGCTGTGAACCTTAAAGGAAGAAAAAACAAAGTTAATATTTTACTTTATAGGTATGGAATTTCATCCAAAATTCTGGAATCAACTTTGAATTGAATAAATCAAATTGAACAAAAATATATTACGAATTTTAACATTCACAAAATCTTATCTTTTCAATTGTTGAAGAGTTTCTTTGTCAACCCAAATTGTAAGACTTTGTTATTTGCTTTATGGTAAATTCATAAAATCAACAAAATATTTAGTTCTATTTGAAAGATGATGCAAAAAAAGTCTTTTTTTTTGCTTTTTCAATGTAATTAACACTCACGTCAAACTTTGTCAAAAAAAGTTAAATTGTCAATTGGTCATTTGTTGTGATTAAATTTTAGAAAATTTTTAGAGTTTCTTGTTTTGCTCTGAAATTATCTATCACAAAACAATTTTATGGAACTTTTAATTACTGGAACTTTCAGAATTTGTTGAATTGCTTCTTGTTGATTTTATTTGAAATCATTTTTTTATAAATCTTAAACTTCTTTACATTTTTTAAAATGAGGTATTTTTCTTTTTTTTTTTTTTTTTTTTTTTTTCTTTTCTTTTCTTTTCTTTTCTTTTTTCCCAAAAGCAAACACTAAATTTTTTCTTTATTTTAAAATAATAAATCCAATCTTTTACATCACTCTTTTCTTAAAAACCAAAAAAGTAAAATCGCCCCACAAGTCTTAAAACAAGCAATCCTCAACATCCTTGAAGGATCCAAGAAAAAAAAAAGAAATTTTGTTGAAACAATCGAACTCCAATTCACCTTAAAAAATTACGATCCTAACAAAGATCCACGTTTCAATAAGACAGTTGTTGTTCCATATAAGATCAGACACAACTCAAAAATCTGTATGATTGCTGACGCTAAACATGCTGATGAATGTACAGAACTTGGAATTACTTTTGTTACAATGGACTACCTCAAAACCTTTAACAAGGAAAAAAGACCAGTTAAAAAATTCGGTAAGCGGATTCTCTTTTTTGTTTTTTAATTTTTGCTTTTTATTTCTTTTTCATTTTTTCTTTTTATTTTTTTATTTTTATTTTTATTTTTATTTGCTTTTTGACTTTCCTAAACGATAATTCTTTTTTTTTTTTTCTTTTTTTTTTTTCTACTTTATAATTTGATTTGGGTACTTGTCTTGTTTTGGTAAAATGGATTTATAATTCTTAGATTTGTTTTTTTTTTTTTTTTTAAAAAGATGAACTTATTACATTTTTGTGTTTTAAACATATCTTTTTAAGAACAAAAACTTCTCATTTTTTTTAATTATTTTGGGAGGAGGAATTAAATTTAATCATTTTAAATTATTCTTCCGTTTTACCAAAGCTAGAAAGGTATGAATTAAATTTTGAAATATTTTAATTATTTTTTTTTTTTGCAATATTTGTAGGTATGAAATATAATGTCTTTTTGGCTAGTAAAAACTTGGCACGTTTAATCCCACGTACCATTGGACCAGGACTTCATAAGCTTGATAAAGTACCAATCCCCATTGATCATAACTCAAAACTTTCCAGTAAAGTTGACGAAGCCAAACGAACCATCCGTTTCCGTCTTAAAAAAACTGTTAACATTAATGTCCCAATTGGATCTGTTGATTTGGAACCTGAACAAATCATCCAAAATGTTAACGTTGCCTCTAATTTCTTCACTTCTCTCCTGAAAAAAAATTGGCAAAATATCAGATCGGTTTACATCAAAAGTACTATGGGACATTCTTATAGAATTTTCTAAATCTATTCACCTTTTTTTTTTTTAATTAATGTTTTTTTTTTTTTTTGAAAAGAAGAAAAATATTGAAAAAAAATTAGTCAATAATTTCTAGAACTGATCTTTCAGATAGATGGTGATAGAATAAAAATAAAATTCCATTTATGCTATTTTTTTCGAATTTTTCATTTTGTTTACAAGTTTTTATTTATTTTATTATGAGATTATAAGAAGATCGTTTGAATGTCTTGGATTTGTTTTTTTTTTTTCGCTAATCTTAAATGAACTTTTCCTGATTAATAAATTAAATTTGAAAACTAAGGTACTACCAAAAAAGTGTGACTTTTTTTTTTAACTATTGATTCTTTTTTGAAAATAATCAAAAATGTTTCTTTTTTTGGTTCTAATGAATCAAAAAATTTTTTTTTACTTTTAATAATTAATTACAATTTTGTTTTTGTTCAAATTTAAGCTTTTAAAAGAATCACTGAATTCCAAAATTTAATAATTAAGAAATAGATTTTCTTAAAAATTTTTGGAAAGAAATTAATTTTTCGCAAAAAAAATAAATATTGTAGATTTTACTTATTGAGACGTTAGTTTGAAGCACATTTTTGAAAATTATTGTGATTTTATTCTTATTAGCTTTAAGCAAACGAGTTTAACTCTAAAATGGAATCTTAAGTATTTTTTTTTTTTTTTATTTAGAGTTTTAATTCCAAATAAAAAATTCTTTTTTTTTTTTTTGATTTAATAGAATCAAAATAAAATACTTGTGGTGCTTTTGAAAAAATAATTGTATGAAGGAACTATAACAAGACCGAAATTATAAATAAAATTATAAATTTAAAGTTAGATAAAATGAAAATGTTAATTAATATTTCGTTCTTCAATATTAATGTTGATGCACAATACTCCTACCTAATGCAAAAAAAATAAAGGAAAACCAAAAAAATATAAAAAAGAGTTTTTTCGCGAAATTATAACAAGAAGAATCCAAAAGATAACACCAAAAAAAAGAAATAAAATTCAAATGCCAAAACTATTTTGCAAAAAAAAATCAGGAAATATCAAAAGAAGGGTAATTTTGAAATACTCGAATAAATCCAACTCAATAAAAATAAAATTTTATTTACATTTTTTAATCAAAGAGATTTTTAAAATCACCTAGTAACCAATTACAAACAAATACCACTGTTTTTATTTTTAACACATAACTAGTCCAACAGCAAATTGTTGGTAATATGTAAAAAGCCTAATAAATAAAGTGATGTTCTAAATATTGTTACCAAGAAAAGTTTAAACTAGAAAAAAAAAAGAGTAATAATCAAACAATTTTGTTGAACACATCCCCCTTTTCAATAGTCACAATTCCATGTTTTTGGGTAGCCTGTTGATTCCTTTTAAGCAGAAGTACCATTAGAAAAGCAAATAATGTACTTTTTTTGTCATTTTTTTGCAAATTAAATTTTTGGGAATATCCTTAAGTTATAGTTTTGAACCAATTATTGTGTTTGGTTTGAATAGTATCATTTTTGCATTTCAGGTAACTTTTTGTTCATGGGGTTTTTGAAAAAGGAGATTGAAAAAAATGACAAAAAAAAATGAACATTTTTTTGTTTTTATACTGGTAATAGGGCTTTAAAGAAATTATTTCCGAACAATTTACATTATTTTATTATTTAATAAACAATAATAATTTTATATTCACATTTTATTTAAAATAAATAAATAACTTACAACTAAATCAAATTTGTTGAAAATTTTTTTATTCAACTTTATGATATTGAAAATCAAGATTTTATAATTATTTTTTTCTATTATTTTAAAATTTTTTGAAATTATAAACAATCTAAAAGGTATCCAAGAATTTAAGATCACACTAATTTTCTAATAATAATTATTATGAGTACATTTATTTTTTTTTTATTCATGTGTAATACAAATCCCCCCCCTTTTTTTTTTTTTTAAATGTTCGTAATGAGTTATCTAACCACCATTTTAAAGATAGAAATAGACAAAATATCACATAAATATGAACCATTTTCAATGAAAAATCCTGTTTAATTCTTGAAAAATCCAAAGTTATAATAATCATATAAAAGGATAGTAAAACATATTTATTTTTTCTTTTTACCAAATACAATAGAGTAATGATTTTCACAAGGATACAATTAAACACAAAAAGCCAAGTCATTTATTAACTGTACCGAAATGACATTTTATAATTTAAAAGAATTCATTTTTCCGAGTTTTATCTTTTGTAAAAAGTTCTGATCCTTTTTTAATTTGGATTTTTGGATCAAAAACGAAAAAGATAAATTTTGCAAAACCTTTTTATTTTGAAGAAAATCACACTTTTAGTAATTTATAATATTTTTTATAGACTTATAACCTTATAAATTTTATATTATTTTAAAAATAAAATAAAAATAAATCAAATATTTGATCCTTAAGATCTAAAAAAATTGATCATTTATTTTATTTTCAATAATTTCTAAAATTTATTTAAATTTTGAAGATTAGAAAATACTTTTTTTCAAATATTCAGAGGATAAATAAGGATATATGAGTATTAGTATAAGTTGTTTGATCATATCTCTTATGTTTTTATTTGAATTATTAATTTGAATTATTTTTATTTGTTTGAAAATATTTAAAAAAATTGAGAAATAAAATATAGTATTTTGATACTTTTAATTTTTGGGTTCTTTCTAGTCTCCAAAAAGAATTTAGATTAGGTTTTTAAGTGTTTTTTAAATTAATCATATTTTGAATTATTTCTATTGGTTTTATGTTGAATTTTTAAGGTTTTAAAAAAATTCTTTTGTGAGAATTTTTAATTTGATTGTTTTTCTCATATTCTATTTGTTTAAATAAAACAAAAGAATTTGCTTTACCCTTCTTTAAGTAAAGAAATTAAATTATTTTCAAATTTATAATAATTATTTGTATTTTTTTTTTGAAATTAAGGATATTTTTTGTCTTTAGTTATTTCAAAACTTCGTGATTTTTTTTTTAAAGTTTGTTTTTGCCAGTTTATTTCACAGAAGATAAGATTCCTTTCTTCTTCATCAAAAATATTTTGTTTGAAATAATTGGAGAATATGTTGATTTTTAATCTTTTAATAAATGGGAAAAATGTGGAAAATTGGTAAAATGTAGATATATGTAGATTCTCGACATTTGTAGACAATTTTTTTTCACAATCTGCTTGAAAATGATAACTATTGTTTGAACGAAGCGAGGCACTTCATTTATTATGACTTATTTTTAGACTTGGTTTAAAATGACTGATATTTGCCAAGCAAATGTACAGTCAGTTTCACTTTTAAGGTACAAACTTTCAATGAAATTTAAGGCACAAAAAACATCTCAAATTAAGCACAAAATTTGGAATTTTTTGTTTTACAATTTATTTTTACTAGAATTTGAATATTGTGCAATAATTTGAGATGTTTTTTGTGCCTTAAATTTCGTTGTAAGTTTGTGCCTTAAAAGTGAAACTGACTGTAAATTTTTTTTAATTTTCCATTAATTGTCTCAATAAATAAATATCCTCAGTGGGAATCCAACCTAAGTCAGGTGTTTCGGCGGTACTATTACCGTGCTGAAAAAATCTACAAATGTCGAGAATCTACATATATCTACAAAAATTATTATCAGAAGAAAAAAAGATCTAAACTTTTTAAATTTCATAATATAATTTCTGAAAATAACTTTAAAAGTGAGTGGGTTATTGTAGTAATCAGACTTTTGAAACCATATTTTAATTTCAGGCTGTAGTAAACTTTTTTTAGGATTTCCTATTTAAAGTTACTTCAAGATTTTTTAGTTAACTAATCCCTTAAAAAAAAAATGAACTTTACGGAAAAAAAAAAGAGATAAAAATTCAAACTTAAATCCACTTCGTACTCTAGAATAACAAAACACTTTCATTGATCTTGAAAGTGTTTAAATTCTTCAAACTTTTTTAATGAGACCAAAACCCATGAATAATCTTACTAAAAAGATATTTTACTAAAAATATCAAACGAATTTGACTTTCTGTTGAAGAAATTAAATACTAATAGACAATCGTTCTGAAAATAGTCCCGATTATTCCCAGTCCTTAAAAACAGTTTCAATAAAATGTAAAAATAAATGATCACTTTCCTGTCATCAAAAAAATATAAACTTTCACGAGCTTGAAAACTTTTTAAACAATTTCCAAACACTTTTCGGCACTTACTAAAGTTAAAGTGTTCTAAAACCACCAAGCTTTGTAAAAGTCAGGAGATTTTTTTCAAATGCTTTTAAATGGTAAAAATATCTTCTGTCTGTAAAAACAGTAAAAATTATTTGATTAAATAAATTGAAACTCGACTTATTTAATTTTCAAAAGAAGGAATTGAAACTCATTGAAAGAAACACTTTCAATTGATCGAAAATATGAAATTGTAACTTTTCATTTTCTAAATTTTTCTTCTTAAACAATCTTGTTAGATAAACAAAAACAAATCAATGAACAAACCAATTGAACATGTTATAATTTGCAATTTTAATACTAATGAGGGTGCTGAGGTTGAGTATATTTACCCGCCACTATCTAAAAAGAAAAGAACAAAAAAGATGAAGGTCTGGTTAGAAAAGTTTTCAGAGTTTTGTTTGCCGACTGGGTGCCATCAAAGCGAATCTGGTTTTTTATTTTTCAATGTCATGTCGCCGAGTGAATCGAATTCTTCCGAGCGAGAAGTGTTTTATTGTGTTTCCTGTTATCGAATGGCTGAGCTAACCGATCAAATGAAGAAAAACCAAAGCAAATCAACATCGAAAGAAAGCGAAGAGTTAAATCAAAATAACGAACTTGAAAAAGAAAAAAAAAAAGAAAAAACAAAAAAACACAAGGGAAAAAAAAAAAAAAACAAAAAACAAACCCAAGTCCCTGTTGTTCAAAAGGCTGTGGCAGTTGTTTCCAGACTGCCCCTGTATGGCACTATCCGAGAAAAGCTCTCAATTATTACCCAGGCCTTTTTCGAACAGGAAAATTTTCAGGATAAAGAAATCATTCATAACATTTACTCCCTACTAAACTCAACCTTTGTCAAGGTTGTAAGTGAAGAGCGCGTGGTTCCACTGAATTTGTCAGAATCGTTACACCTCACGTCGTCCCCAAGAAAATTAATGGGGAAAATTGGCAACGACGCACTTACACTATTGAAAATGATCTTGTTAGAAAAAAAGATCATCATTTATTCCCACTCGCCCGAAGAAGTCTCCGATATGATTGCAACACTGTTTTCGTTGCTGCCATTCTTCACTTTGTCCCATTTGCCGTCGCGCTTCAGGGACCTCATCTTGGATTCCTTTCGCCAGAGGCGTGAAAAGCAAAAAACGGAAATCGAAGAGGAGAACACAACGACGGAGGAATATGAAAAATGGAAAATTTACCCTTCGGACTTTGGCTTGCCGCTCGAGATCATAAATGAAAATACCTTTTTCAATCCGTATTCCCCAAATTTCCAAATTCACAGACTCCTAAATATGAAGAAAATGAAGGGCTTTTGCGTGGGCACATCAGATCCGATATACCTCTCTCGCTCGCAGTCATTGGGCGTCGACATCATTGCGGATTTAAACCAAAAAAACGATATTTTCGTTTACATTGCAAAGGACTTGAAACGCGCCATGCCCCTAACCAAGCATGAAAAAAGGTTTCTGCAATCGATCAACTCCATAGCCTTTTCAAAATCATACAAGCCCGGTAAATGGCTAGGCAGCGATGACTGGGTTCGCAACCAATTTACAATCTATTTTGAACGATTAATCCTTGATCTTTATCGTTACTCAAATGTGTTAAAAACAAAAAACATTTCCTCCTTCGAGTTGAAAAACGCTGACAAGTTTAATAAATGGTGGGTTTATCTTTGGTCAACGACAAATAACTTCCAAAAGCTCAGAAAGGAGAATATTAGAAACAAATTAAAAAATTCCCTCTTTCTTTACAAAAGAAATCAATATAACATATTTTCAGAAAATTTAAATAAATTGGCATTACTTTAAGGTAAACAATTAAAATTAATTGAATTCAAAATTAATTCAAAGAAAAGTTATTTTCACTATTTAATCATTTTTGTTTTTTTTTTTTGGTTTTTATTTTGTTTATTTGATTTTATTGAATTGTTTATTAAGGTTTTATCTACAAAATAAAACTGATCACTGGAATTTGATTTTATTTTTTATATAAAAAAAAAATTACCAAAATAAACTAAAATTCAAAATTTTCCACAAAGTTAAAACGGTACTAACAATCACAATAATACAATTTCATTCAAATTGGCAATAATTTTGATTTTTTGTAAAATATGAAAATCATTTTTTCATCTTTTAAGTTGTTTATTTTGCATTTTATTTTTTGAATTACGTAACCTGTTTCGCTCCATATGGAAAATTTTTTTCAAGGATTGATATTAGGTTAAAGTTGAGTTATTCCAAATAGAAGAACTCAAATAAAATTAGTAGGTAGTATCTAACTATTTGATCGATCAATATTCCTAATAGAATTTAAATATATTTATCAATGGTTTTTTTTTTTTGCTCTCTCCAAAATTTTAAACACACCGATAATTTATTAATATTGATAATTGTTTAGTTTTTGTTTTTTGAGTATTGTAATATATAAATAATTGTTAACATTTCAATTAGCAAATGGTTTTAATTTGGTATTTATCTGATAATTGATTAAATAAGTTTTTTTTTTTTTCAAAAATTACATTTAGGTGTGTTAAAATTTTTGAATTGGGGTTTAGATAGTGTATTTAAGAATACAAACACCAGAATAAGTTTCAATTCTAAACTCGATTTCACTCATATAATACCCCATACAAAATTGAAAAATTCAATTTTTCGAGAGAGAATAAATTAATAAAAGATTAATTTGAAATAATAGAAATAATAATATTCAATTTAGAATTCTGGTTAATGAAAGAAATACCCTAATCAAACCTTGAATATCCCCAAAATAAAATGTTAAAAAAATTTTTTGTGTATTAATCATTATTACTTCTCATGCAAATTTCTCCTAGAATACTGGTTAATGAATATTTTTAACAATAAGATTTTTTTAAAGAGCTAATTTCTGATTTTTAAAAGAGATTATCTAAAATCAAAATTCTTAAAGTTAATTTAGATTATCAAATGGCTCTTTTATAAAAAAGAAAAATAAAAAAATAAAAAAAAAAAAATCAAAAAACCAAAAGTTAAGAAAAAAAAAATAATTATTAAAAAATAATATCTGGTTTTCCAAATTGAAATTTTGTTTTGAAAATATTATTCGATTAAACTCATAAATTAGTTCTATCTGTTCAATTAAACTGATCCTTTAGCTGAAAAGAGTTTTATTTATAATCATGAAAGTAATTGATTAACTTTTTTTCTAATAACAGAATACACTTTTCGGGTTAAGACCAAAATATTCAAACCATAATGTGTTGAGATAAATCTAAATTGTTAATAAAGTCTATAAAAAAATAACCATCTTTTATCTGAAGGATAGAATTATATCTTCAAAAAAAAAATTTGACTATAATTCTATTTTCACTTGTAAAATAAACTTTATTAAAAAAAAAAAAGAAGGGCTGAAGGGTTGAGTGATTAGGGTATATATATATATATTTCTGAGATATAAACAAAATTTTTTTTTCGTAATTTTTAGGGGGGGGCGAACCTAATTAAGAATCAATCAATTTATAATGTACAATTGATCTTAAAAATCAACAATAGAAAAAAGAGTAAGTTGTTAGAAAAAAGGCACCCATGATTGGCACAGAATCTCAAATACAAAACGATCTTATTTTCAATATTTCGACACGGTTTGTTAGTTTAGAAGTTTCACAATTTCACTCTTTTGCTAACTTGAAGATTTATTTTCAATTTTTTTTTTTTCATCTTTACCTTATATCTAAAAAAAAATAATAAATAGGATTTGAATCCTTAAAGTATCCACCAAAAACAAGTTTAATAGGTTCTATCAATTAGAAAAAAATAGAAAAATAGAAATAAACATATAATATATTCAAATCCTTTTTACAAGACAGATTGTTTTGTTTTTTTCTGAAGTTTTTCTTTTTCTATTCCAATAAAAACAATTTCAACTTTATCAATTATTTGAGATGAGTTGAATATTCAATTTTAAATCAATAAAATCCGAAATACTAAGACTTTGTTTCAAATAGTAACCAATCTATAAAAAAAATAGGAAGAACTCAAAATTATTTTTTACTCACCTCTCAACATTGAAATTATATTTGTTTTTGAAAAAAAAATACATAAATCCTTTCATTTAAGTTTTTTTTTTGGTAAAAATTTCTTTTTATAAATCTATTTAATCTTTTCAATAAATTTTTTTTTTTTTGAGATTTTTGTAACATTTTTTCATCAAAAAATTCTATTACCACAAAAGTACTAAACCAAAAATAAAGTAATCACTTTTTTTTCGAATAAAACAGTATAAAATTATTCAGAAATAAGAAGAATAATTATCCTCAGATCGGATTTTGTGTATATAAAAGGAATAACTTCAAATATAATTGTATTAAAAAAATAAACTGAAAAAAACTTTTCGGTATTACATATCAATGAAATTTCCTTTGTAAAAATTTCTACAATTTCTTTTGGAAATTAACATTTTTAATAATAAGATTGAATATAATAAATTTATTCATTTTTTTAAAAAATTACAGAACATCACCTTTTTCAATGTTTTTTTGGGCTTTCAATTGTTTTTTTTTTTTTCAAATTAGCTTTGTGAAAAAAAGGGTTTTACTAATTAAGAAGAAAAACCTTGAAAAAAAAGTGGACAGAAAATAAAAAAAATATAAAAAAAAATTTCTAAAAATTATAAAAAAGCAATAATTTTTAGTTTTGAAAATTTTTTCAGAAGAATATTCAGAGTCAACCAAAATATGCTAAAATTTAGATATAAAATTTCATTTTATTTTTTTTTTGAAAATGTGTTATAGATTCTTTTCATTATTTTGGAAAAAATGAGTTAAAATATGTCTCTAAACACTAAATTAAATTTTGAGTAGTTATTATTTTTTTGATCCTGAAATCTCTATAGATTTTCCAAAAAAAAATAATTATAATTTATTTCTTTAAAATTTGACATCTTGAGATTGATATTGTTATGCAATTTTAGTTTCTTTCCTTTTTTTTTTGTTAATTAATTATAAAACAGAAAGTTATTAATTTTTTCAAACTTGTTTAATCATTTTTTTTTATTTATTTATTTTGTTATGTGTAATCATCTCACTATGTTAAACAACAGAAGAAAGTGAATAATTGAGTTGATATAATTGAATCTAAAAACAAAAATATTTAGCATATAATCAGCTTTCATTCTAAATAAACAATAATTGAACAAAAAGAAATAGAAGGGGAAAAGAAAAGATTAACCCAAATTGGAACTTTATTTAATACTATTAAGGAGATCATCGGAATATATATAAAAAAAGGAAAAGAATCAAAATCAACCAAGGCACTTAATAATAATAAAATATTACTCTAATTAGTCAACTTATCAATGGTTTTTATCTAATAAACTCTTTTTTTTATTTTTAAAAATTTTCTTCAAAAAAAACAATTTTTAAAAACTTTTATATTTTTATCTTTTATTTTAAAATTTGGAGTGTGAATTTTTTTTTAATGATGTTTTAAGTAATGTAAAAAAATTGTTTGAGTGAAAAAAAAGTTAAAAAAGAAAAAAACCAAAGATTCTCTTATTAAAATCCCAAGATTGAAAAAAAAATAAAAAAAAAATAATACAAAACTTGAAAATTTAGGTGTTTGCTAATTTTTTATTGAATAAAAAAAAATAATAATTTCGTAAAATCATTTTGAACGAAGAAAAAAACATAAAGTTCAATTTTTAAGCAATACAGAAAAAGTATCACAATTATTAGAAAAAAAAAAAAAAGTATTTAATATTTAATAATATATTGGTTATTAAAAATTGAAGAACAATAAAAATGTTTATTTTTTTTAAAATTATTTCAAAAAAAAAAATAATCAATATTTTTCTTTTTGTAAATTGATTCTCAATCAAAGTAATATTCTAAACTATTAAATTAATTTTTGTGTTCCATATGAGGATATTTCCATTCTGTAAGACCTACAAAAGATTCTTTTGTTGAACGAGGAGATACCCAATTATGAAGATTATCTACTGAACCAGCCTTTTGGTTATTTCCTGAAGCACGAGCGCCACCGAAAGGTTGTTGGCCAACTACGGAACCTGTTGATTTACAGTTGATGTAAAAGTTACCGGCGGTGTATCTAAGTTGTTTGGAAGCTTTCACGATGATATCTCTATCTTGAGCATAGATGGATCCTGTAAGGGCGTATTCAGATGTTTTGTCAGCAATCTTGAGGATATCATCAAATTCGTTGTCTTCATATACGTGAAGGGTGAGAACTGGTCCAAAGATTTCTTCTTTCATCATTTTGTTAAGAGGATCTTTGCTAACAAAGATTGTTGGTTCAATAAACCATCCTTTCGATGAGTCACATTTTCCTCCGAATATTAATTCACAATCTGGATCTTCTTTGGCATCGTCAATATATTTTTTAATTGATTTGTATGCAGATTTATCAATGACAGCAGTCATGAAAACGGAGAAATCGTCTGATTGGCCAACCTTGATTTGGGAGACTTTGTCAAGTAATTTTTTTTTAAATTCTGGCCAAATGGAGCGTGGGATGTATGCTCTTGAAAGTGCTGAACATTTTTGTCCTTGATATTCAAAGGCTGCTCTGATCATTCCATTGATTCCACTGTCAACATCACATGTTGGATGATAAATATGGAAATTTTTTCCTCCAGTTTCTCTATTATTTTTTGAAATTTGAATTTTTTGTTTGATTAATAGTTTTTGATAATTAAGAAATTTTAATAATCAGACAAATAAAAAAGAATATAAAATTAATGAATAATTAATTAATGTCTAAATTAATACTTTGATTTTATCGAGTCATTTTAAAAATATGTAAACAAATTGTTTTCAAAAAGTATCTTTTAAACGGCAAATAAACTTTAATAGAGCGATTTATTTTAACGAGAGTAAAAGTGTATATCATCACACTCTTTTAAATCTTATTTTATATAAATGGTTAAACAATTTTTAATCATGTACAAAGCCAATGGCTTTTATATTTATTGATTAATGAAATTTTAATTAGTCTATTAGAGTCTATTATTTTTTGTTTTGACACATTCATTTAAAATATCTTTGTCTATAAGTTTTTATATTTTCAATATAATTTACTTGGGTTAAATGATCGAGTTTATAATAAATGCGAATGAAATAAAAGGATGCATTATTTGGTAATTTATCATTACTCTTTTTTTTAAAAAATTTAAATTTTGCACTTATTTTGATCCAAATATATTATCATAATAACCATTTGTTTAATTTTGCAGTAATTGTCGTGAAGAAGAAAAAAAAAAGTTTTGGTTTTAAGATTGTGAATCTGTCTTGAAAAAACAATCGTTTTAAAAGAAAGATTCAAAAAATTAAAATATAATAAAATGGAAGAGAGAAAAAGAAATAATAATAAAAAAAATAATAATTACCCAACAATTCTTGGATAGTTTTTATATAAGTTCATCATATTTTTTGCAGAGTGAAGCCAGATTTTGTTAAATACTGGTGTTGATCCTGTGAAATGACAGCCAGCAAAGTCTGGGTGATCAAGAAGTTGTGTTCCCATTGTTCTACCTGAACCTGGAATGAATTGAATAACACCGTCTGGAAGTCCTGCTTCTTGCAAGATTTTGTACATCAAATAGTTGGAATATACTGCTGATGATGCTGGTTTCCAAATTGTTGTATTTCCCATGATTGCTGGGGCAGTTGGAAGATTGATTCCAATAGCGGAAAAGTTAAATGGTGTAATGGCTACAACATAACCTTCCAATGGTCGGTATTCAACATGGTTCCAAATGTGGTTTGGATTGATCTGTGGTTGTCTTGAATAAATTGATTGTCCAAAGTAGGTGTTAAATCTTAAGAAATCACAAGCTTCTCCAATAACATCAATTTCTCTTTTGGTTTTTGAAATAAAAAAAGGTTTGGGAAAAGAGGTATAAAGAAGGAAGAAAAAAAGAGAAAAAGGAAAAAAAAAAAAAAAAAATTAAAAATTTAATATCAAAAAGAAGAAAAAAATAAAGTGTAATTTAAAAAGTGAAAAAATATTTACGCTTGCCAGACATTTTTTCCTTGTCCAAGCATTGTAGATGCAAGAAGTTCGTATTTGTATTTGGTTGACATCAAATCTGCTGCTTTTAAAAAGATAGCTGATCTATCACTGTATGGTAAATTCATCCAGTCTTCCTTGGCTTTAAGTGATCCTTCAATTGCCTTTTGGATAAGTGGGGTTGTTACCTTGTGGAATCTAGCAATTGGTGATTGGTGATCAGAGCAAATTAATTGATCTTGAAGTTGTCCTGTTCTGTATTCTTTGCCGTTAATGATTAATGGGATTTCAAAAGGTGCGGCATTTCTCATTTTTTGGCATGCTTTTCTTAAAAGAGATGCTTCTTTTGATCCGACTGCAAAGTTGAACTGTATTCGCACAAAGGTTGTTTGTTTTAAGTTTGTGTTTTATTTTTGTTGTGGGTATTTAATCAAGAATTCGTTGAGGATCTTTGAAGAAAATTGTTGGGAAAGAACAAAATTTTAAAAAAAAAGTAGAAAAAAAAAAATTTACACAAGGTTCGTTTTTTGGTACGGGAATATTAACTCTGGCGAAGTTATTCATTATTACTGTTGTTATTTAAGTGTGAAAGAGATAAAAAAAAATGAAATTTCCATTATTTTGAAAGAGGTTAATTTGTCGGGTTTTATTTTTAAAAGCGGTCTTTGGTATAAAACATTGTCTCAAATACGAATAAGGAAAGATGGTAATTTTTTTCGAAAATTGTTCCAAAAAAAAAGTAAAACTGTTTGAAAAGAAGGTTTTAGTTTATAAATTCAATTTTTAGCTTTTATTTGGCAAATAATATTCAACAGTTTTGAGAAAACAAAATGTATTTTTAAAATAATTAACATCTACAATTTGCTTAAGTAAAGTCAAATATCTTCTATTTTATTTGTCCAGTGGTTAAAATTGTTTGATAAGGCTGAAAAATTAGAATCTGAATATTTTTTTCTGAGTTTTTTTTTTATTATGTTTTTAAAATAAGACTTGCAGACATTATAAATTACTCGATCAAATCAAAAGTTGTGCTTCTTGTTTCTTTTTCCAAGTGGTTTTTTTATTAAAACCTCAAAGAAAGTGACAAGACTCAATAAGCAAAAATGTTCGGATTGCTCAAAGTTCTTGAATTTAATTAAAAAGTCCAAAACGAATTTGTCAGATACACAATAAATACTATCCTTTTGTCTTTTGGTAATCAATCGTGTGGCACTTGGCCAAGATAAAAGGATTGTATTTGTGGTACCTTTGAAGAATTTATTTGGAATTTCGATCCTAAAAAAAGCAATTGTTTCAAAACAAGGATCAAAGGTAAAATTTTTTGTTGAAAATTTTAATAATAATTTAAGGTTTACAGTCCTTGTTATGTGAAAAAAGATTATCTTGTATTTTGTGAAGTGACTTGTTTTTTTGGTTCTTATTTGATAGGTCTCGAACTATGAATGAATGAGAAGAGTTGTTCAGAAAGGCTATTTTTGTATTTATTTATTTGATTTTTTTCCAAAAATAGAATTTATGACCCTACCAAAATTGATTTGTGGTAAGTTATTAATCAATGCTTTTGGCCCTTGGTCTTTCAATTGAAATATTCAATCTCCTTTTGTGCAATTAACTCATAATGTTTTTTTTTTTTAAAAGTTCTAAATAAAACCAAACTTCAATTTCACTTGAGAATATAAAAGTAACATTTTTGAAATAATTTGTCTTCTATGGTATTAGTCTTACACTCTTAAATTGGGATTTCAAAAAAATAACAAACAAATAATACATTTTTTTAACATGTTTGAAATGGTATTAGTCAGCATATCAAATTTTATATAGGTTTTATAAATATTCACAAAAAATTTGAAAAATAAAATTTCAGGAAGATAACAAAATATATATATTATTATATATTTAATGTTTATGGTCGCTATTTGATCTGGTCTATTGTCCCTGTACATAAACAATTATTTAAGAACGAAGTTGTAGGTTTGGACATAAATTTGGAATTTATATTGGCTAGTAGAATATGTATATCTTTTTCTTTAATTTTTGGTTTATTATTTTTATTTATTTCTTTTTTATTTTTTTAATTGTTTTCTTGTGTTTTCTTATTTATATGATTTTTTTTTAATTTTTAGCTATTTTGGCCCAAATAATTCTTCTAGACACTCTGATTCCATTTCGTTATAGCCCGGGAATTCCAATAACATAAAAATACCTTTTTTCTGTTTTTTCAAGGTTAATAAACGCACTTGAAAATAAATATTTATTTTGGGCGAATTACCAATTTCATATATTTTGAGGATTTCTTTTCAAAAAAAAAAAATCATAAAAAAAAGCACTTAATTTATCATATATCCACAAAAAGATATTAATTTGTGATATTTTGGACATATTTTAATCAACTAACTGTCCTGGTTTAATATTGTGTTAGAATCAATATATATATATATATATTAATTTTTTCGACTTTTTTTTTTTTTACAATTTATCACAAATAACTTAAGAATTGATATAAAAAATGTACCAAAAATGAAGCAATGCGAAATGAGAGTAAAATTTATTATATTATTAACATCTCAAAAAATCAATTTTACCTTTTTTTAATTTTTGTGATTTTTTTATAATAAATTATTTTTTTCTGTGAACAACCAAAACGATAATATTGTGTAAATTCATACAAATTTGAATACCCCAAGCGAAAAAAGATCATAACATATTGAAATAACTTATACTTGTAAACATCTTTTTCAAATTTCAGATAATGTAATACTTACGGAGAATCATTTTTTTATAACCTAACCTATTGATAACTGAAAGTTATCTCAAAAAATAAAGCGGTTAAGTCACCAAATCGAATTTTACAAAGGCAAAAAATGTAACAGGAAATTAGATATCACCTTTGAACAAGAATAAATCTCCCAATATTTACTGTTGAAATGAATAATAAACAAAAAAAAAATCTTTTCATTTTCATACCCCACATTTCTTATAGAAAGAAGTTTTCAAACAAATATAGTGAAGCTTCAAGCCCCACTTTATGAATTTTTTTCTTTTTTTTTCTGATTTAATTTTACATACATATACTTGATCCGAGAAGACCTACAAATGAAAACAAGATTACCAACATGAAAAAAAGCCCAATAACTAAAAATTTACCCTATTTAAATGTCAAATACCTTTCATCTGAAAAACGTACTTTATGTCCAGTATAGGGTCATTATTTAGTAATACACCCATAAGATAATATATAATTTAAACAATTCCTTTGCTAATTAAATAAAATATAAAATCACTTTTGCAGATACGCCTCTCCACCCAATGGAAGATTGCCAAAAATATAATCTGAAAAAAAATAAAAAAATTCTATTTTCTACCACCCATTTTAATATTCACCAAGCTGTTTTTGTTTAAAATATTAATAATTTTATAAAAATATAATAAAATATATATCTAGAATTGTGACTTACTTGATATAATAAATTGAAAAAAAAATAATATATACATTAGTATCCAAGAATAACTAATAGTTAACACCGTTCAATAATTCATTTTTATATCATTTTAAATGTATCAAAACTTAATATATTTAAAATATAAAAAAAAATAAAAGGAAAAACTATAAAAAAATTAATTATAATTGTCGAAATTGAATATTATGTTTTTTTTAGTACTGAAACTTTCACTGAAAAGAAAGTTAAGAATAATATTTTTTGCTAATAATTATTCAAGTATAAAAATTGATTACATATTATCATTTTTCTGTATGTTTTCTATATATTTTTAAAAAATTTTATATTAAGCTATTAATCTTTTGTAAAAAAAAAAATAAAGAAAAAGAAAAAAAAAGAAAAAGAAAAACAAAGAAAAAGAAATCAAAAAAAAGAACAAAAATAAAAAAAAAAAATAAACTAAAAAAGAAAAATTTTTCAAAAGAAAAAAAAAATAGAAACAAAAATTTTTTATCGATAATCTTTCTATCGGGTTTTTGCTCCTCCTGTCCAGGACTTGGATAGTTTCTAATTTGGTCATGAAAATGATAAATTTATTATAAATATATATTTTAATTATTTTTCTTCTTCTCTTTTTTTTATTTGATGATTTTTCTTTAATTACTCCTTTCTATAAATAAATAAATAAATAGAAACAAAAATTTTCAATTAGAAAAAATAATTCTGATCCAAAAATTGGAAAGTATTTTTTTGAGAAAAGAATAAAATAATAAAACTTCAAAACAACATCCATTAACAATATAAAGTAAAAAAAAATTATAAAGTAGCTTTGATTTAAAAAATAGTTTTAAGAATAATTCAAAAGTAATAAAAAAAAAAATATGAATAAATTAAAAAATTTTTTTGTAACTTTCTTATTTTTTGTTTTACTAAAATAAGATAATTATAACACTTTATCGTTAAAATGAAAACATTCGACATAACTTAAAGAGAAATTGAATATGATAAATACCATGGTTATTTTAAAAATGGAATAAAGTAATGTCTTTTTGAATTAATAATAAAAAATAAATGAATGAATTAAGAATGGAATAGAATAGAAAAAAAATAAAAAATAAAAATAAAAGTTCTTTGAATAAATCATAAAAACTGTAACATATGAATTTATAATGTGTTTCCAAGAAGTTCACTGTGAAAATTCAAGAATCAAAATTTATAAAATATTTTTTTATTCATTTTTTCATTTCTTTAATCGGATTCTGATTTTTCAGAGCTGGATTTTTCTGAATCCAAAACCGATTTTATTTTACCCAAATCTGATTTATCTGAATCTGAACTTGTTCGATTTGAATTTTCTGAATCATATTTTTCTGATTTTTCTGAATTCGATCTTGTCCCCTTTTTATCCAAATTTAATTCTTTTTGTTCTTCTTCTGATTTTTTAGAGTTTTTTTTTTCTTTTGATTCTGTTTTTTTTGCCCCTTTGTGTTTTTTCTCATCTATTATTTTATTTTTTTTATCATTTCCACCATCAGCCTTTTCTCTCCCTCTTTGTTGTTGTTTAAGATCTTCGTTCAATTCAATATATAATTTTTTAATTATTTTGTCATATTTTTTTGTTAATTCGAATCTTTTTAATTTTTGGGTATCTGTCAAAAGATTCGATTCAATTGTAAATGAAACAGGTTCAAGATATATTTTTCTAGGAATTTCAAACCCCTTTAGTTGAAATTTAAGACCCAATTCTCTAATTTCCTTTTCAAATCGTTTAACATTGTCTTCATTTTTACAATAATCTTCCTGTTCTTCAACGCCTTTGATTTCTAAAGAATCAAAATCTGGCACAATAAAAGCTATTGGGTAACTTTCATAGGAACTCCCAAAGACCCAAATTTGAGCAACGTTTTTATGTTGGATGAAATAGTTTTCGAGAGGCTCCACAGAAATATATTCACCCTGTGCAAGTTTAACAATATTTTTCTTTCGATCAATAATACTTAAGGAACCATTTTTATTAAATCGCCCAATATCACCAGTTTTAAACCATTTATCTTTAGTGAGTGCTTCTTTTGTCTTTTCTGGATCTTTGTAATAACCCTGGAAAACAGTTGGTCCTCGTAACCATACTTCCCCTTTATTATCTTTAGCATAATATTCCATTTCAGGCACATCTACAAGTTTCGCCTCCACACTGGTCTTTGGTGCACCGATATCTCCAAGTACAACATTAGAAAGGTTTCCAAAAGCGCCACCCGCAGCAGTTTCTGTTAATCTAATAGGCAGGGATATAAAAGATATCAACAAAATACAGATAATTTATTAAATAAAAAAATATAAATCATTATTAATATGAAAATATTTGAGAATATATATTTTTGTAAAAAAAGTGTAAAAAAAAAAATTTTAAACCGGTTTTTGGAAAACTGTTAAAAAAACTTGATATAGAATAATTTCCATAACTGTTTTTAGAAATCTTTTTAACCACACATAATTCAAATAATATTAAAAAAAAAAATAAATAAATTTTACTTACCCATATCCTTGCACAACACATGGTGTAAAACATACCCTTAAAAAGTTATGGTGTTCCTTAGACAATGGGGCGGAACCTGAAATAACCACTCTTACTCGACCACCAAGTTTTTTTTTAATTTTTTTAAAAACAATGGAATTCCAAAAAGTTGAATTTTTATTTTTTGTTAGATTTTTGCTTTTTGATTTGTAACCTTTATTAAACATCCATTTTGAAATACCACCCTTTTTTTCAACAGTAGCCAAAACACGATCATAAATTCTACTGAAGACCCTTGGAACACCTGCCATCACAGTTGGCTTTAATTCTGAAATGTCATTAACTAATAATCGAATATTTCCACAATAAAACCCAATTCTTGCACCATGATATGTTAGCCACGTATGGAGTACCCTTTCAAAAATATGTGCCAACGGTAAGAAACTAATAAAAGATTCATCCCCGTGAGCTTTGAACCCCTATTAAAATGAAAATAAAATAAATAAATAAAAGTAAATTTAAATAAATATGTTTTTTCATAAAAAGTGAAATTAATAACAAAGAGAAAAACTTACACAACCAAAACTATAATTGTTCAAAAATCATATTTGCAAATTATTATAAAATTAGTAATTATTAATAATAAAAAAAAAAGAGGTAATATAAAGAAATAATGGGAAAAATGATTTATTCAAAATAAAATGAGTTTATTTGTTTAATTTTTAAGTATAAAAATAAAGATTAAAAAAAAAAAAATTTTTTTTTTATTCAAATGAAGAGATGAATATTTAAAATTAAAGATAATTTCAAAAGGTAATTAACATGTTTTTTATCTTTTATTAATCATGAAACAATTCCACCTTTTTTAAATAAGACAGTACATTCTCCCAATTTTGAAAATTTTAATTATAACTACATTTGTTAAAAAATTTTTTTTTAATCTGATAAATACTAATGAAAATTTGAAAATAAAATACTATTAAGAGTTTGATTTGTGAAAAGAAACATAATAAATCATACAATATTGAAATATTTTCATATATATATATATATATATTTTGAACATTTTTTATGATTTAAATTCTTGGTTTTAGTTAAATTTTGTTTTGAATCTAGAATTGTGTTTATGGGAATCATTATAATTAATACAAAAACAAATCAAAAAAATCGAAATGGGAAAAGTGCATTTTGAACAATACTTTTTTGAGACCCAAATAAGAAAGATCAATTTTCTGAATAAACTTGTTGGAATCAAAGAATAAAAAAATTTTTTAACCCGAGTATATGTTCGACGATTTGTATCTTCTTTACCCCTTTTTCCTTGGATAAATAAACATGGTATTACCTTCAAATTTTACACCCCTTACTATTTATTGTTTTTTTACTGTGATCTTTTTTTCCAATTTTGTTTTCGAAATTCTTTTTTCAATTATTGTTATCAATGTTTGAAAAAACTAAGAATATTATTTCAAAGATTAAGAGAATAAGGAAAGAATTATACAACTCAAAAAAAAAAAAAAAATCAAATGTTTTGTCTAAAAGAGAATTAGAAAAACTGATAAATTCACTTTTTCTTAGAACTAACCCACATACGATTGTTTATAAATAATAGAAATAATTAACTTCAGATTAGAGTTGATATTCCTAAAAGAAATACCAGAACAAACTTAAATATTTCTAAAAAAAAACTAAAGCAAAATACAGAAATATTTTGGTTTTTTCAATTTGATGGAAAATTAATTGTTTTAAAATCAAAATGTTTAACCTAAATAGTAAAATAAATGTGGAAATTTTTTGAAAAAAATTCAAATTTGTAAATTTCTCACAATTTAAATAGGAAAAGAAGGTAAAAGGTATTAGGATTTTCTTTTAGAAAATTTCGTGGGCTAATATGAAAATTCCCTATTTTTAGATTTTAAACATGATTTATTAAGAATAGAGTCAAACAAACCCAAAATTTTATGAAGTTTTAGTTTAAACTTTTAGTTTATCTGTATAGTCCTTAAGGATTATTCACGTTTTATGCTCTATTCATATTACTTTTATGACTAACAGCACATCCGTTAACTTAATAGAATGCCAAGCCAATATCTTGTTCTAATTTAAAAAGGAATTTTATTTAGAAACTTTTCTATTTGGTCTAAAGCCATTTTTTAAAACAAAGTTGAAATTTGCCTTGAAAAGGTCCGAAAATGAAAAGTTCATCGTTCCTGGGTATATTCAAATTATTTTCAATAGTCATAGAGCACACTTCAAAAAATCAATATACATTTGAAAATAATTTGAATATTCCAGTATTATATTAAAAAAAATGTTTTTAAATTTGCCTTCTTTTGTTCGAAAATACATTAAAGTTTTTGATCACCATTAAATGATTTAATTCAAATTTCTCAAAAATCACAAAAATTTGCAATACTGAGATTAGAAAAAATAATTTTTACAAGTTGATGTATCTAATTTCACCCCCATACATAGTATAAAATCTGAAGAGTTATTCCAAGTATTTATAAGAAAATAAATTCATATAAAAAGTTGAGTAGAACAATAATTATTCCCTTTCATTCAGAGAAACTCTTTTTACAATACAATAATTCTTGGCCAAACCTGATCCAAGACCGCATTTCTCTGAGAGGTTAATTTTTATCAATTTTGATATCTTCTGGGAGATATTTCCAATATTTATGAAATTGATTATCTAAAAAATGTTGAAACAAAAAAAAAAAAATAAATAAATAATAAATAATTAATCAAAAAAGAGTTTACTCTGCACCAGCAGCAGACGCTACTATATTCTCGTGTGTTAGTAAAACACCCTTTGGAAGACCTGTTGTTCCGGAGGTATACATAATTGTTGCAAGCGAATCTGGCTCGGGGATTACTATCTGATCTTCCTTAAAATGCTTTTTCCCAACTGTCAGCATTTGAGAGCATGTAATTATTCGGATTCCTTTTTTCCTCGCCGATTTTTTGTATTCTCGATCATAGTCCGAATCCATGCTGATAATAAGCTCAAGAGCTGGACAATCATCTTTCATTTCAATTAACTTTGGGATTTTGTTTTTGTCACAAACTACCATTTTAATACTTGAATGGTTCAAAATGTGAACTGAAGATTCTGGCCCAAGTGTGTCATATAGTGATACAATTACAAACCCAAAACTGTAACATGCTTGTTCTGCCAATTTCCCTATTTTTATTTTTTAGGATATAAAAAATTTCAAGTGAGGTTAGTAAACATGGTAATGAAAAAATTTTTTCACTTTTTAAGAATTTCAATTATAAAAAAAAATTGATTGGTTAATGAAAGATCTTTGATCAAAAAAGGATTTTTCAAGATATTTTAAATTTAAGTTGAAAAATCCATTTTTTTAGGTTCTATTAAGATTTTTTTTTTAAATTTAAGAGTAAAAAATTTGAAAAATTTTTTGTTTCAAAGCTAAGAGGTCATATATATATATATATTTTCAAAAGTATTTTAAATTTAATAAATATCTCTCAAATGGGGAATGAATTATTTTGGCTATTAAAGAATTATTTTTTGTTTAAATTGAAAAAATAAAAAAAAAAAAAAAAAGCAATTAGCTTTTCAAGAATTTAAAAGAATTGAGTAAAGTCTTTGATTTTTTACACTATTCTTTTGAATTCTGGAAAATCTCGGCACTTAACGGCAATACACAACACTCTACAGTACTCGAAGGACACACTCACTACACTTTCCAGAATTTAAAAAAAGAGAAAAATAACCTATTTTACTCTATTCTTACAAACCCTGGAAAACATAGGATACTTCCGTTAGGTTTTTTTTTAATTTTTGAAATGAACAGAAAATTTTTGAAAATTTAGGTTTATTTCAAAAAGTAAAAAAAACCTATTACACGTCATATTTATCTTGAGTATTTTTTTATATATTTTAATTTTATTAGATAAATATAGGACGTTCAAAACTATTAGTTGTTATCTATTAAAGAAAATATCTCATAATTGAATTAAACCAAATTTCATCCTTCTATTTTTTGAAAATTTTCTACAAAAATAGATCTTTTTTTCTTGGTTAGACACTCTCAAAAATCACGGGAATATTAAACGCAATAAATACAAAGGTGCAAAGACTTTTAAGTTGTTTATTCTTGGTTATAATACAAATAAATCCCATTTAACAATGATGAAATGTTAATGAAAGAAATATTTTTTGTTTAACTTGAAATTTTCATGTTTTATTTTTTTATTTTGATAATTCCAAAAGAATTCAATTTGAGTTTTTTGGAGATTATATCAAGAGTAATTTAAAATTTTTTTGTAATTTAGAAGAAAAATTTTGTACTTTTTTGAAAAATTACAAATCTAGTGAAAAAACTTTAAAAATAAAGATTTCAATTTTTATATAAACTAAATTTCTTAATAAATGGGAAAATTTTTTTTTTATTTTTTTATTTTTTTTTCATTTTTTTTTTACTTTTTTTTATTTGATTTTTAGATGAAAAAAAATATTTCTAGTGTATAGAAATGAATATTAAAATCTTAATTTTTTTATTATAATAAATAATTTCAATTTATAAAAATATTTATTTTCAAAATTTGATTTTTAATGGGCCAATGATTTTGAAATGGAGTTTATATGTAATATATTTCGCCATTTCCAAAAAATTCTAAGATTTTTTGGGTGTACCCAGAAGGGATTTGTTTATTTTTTTTGAAAAAATTACAACTTTACTAAAAAAGCTTTTAATTTTTGGATCTAGTTGAACTTGAAGTTCATTTTATAAGATTATTCTTCAGTTCTTTGTAAATATATTATTTTTTATTTCTTCACTTTTTTATTTGTGATTTTGTCTTCTTCGGGTGTTTGAATAATTCAGCATTGAAAAAAATACCTGTACTGAAAATAAGTCCGAAAATCATTATTAATTGTTAATAGTAGGAAAAGTTTCAAATCAAATCCTTTTTACTGGCATTCGAATTATAAATTGGAAAAATTTTTTACTTCCTTTTCGATTTCCTTTTTCCATTGGTTTTCAAATTACAACCTCCTTTCTTGAAAATTCTATTTATAAAAGAACCATATGGAAAATTAAGTGAAAATTTTACCCATTTAGAATTCAAATACCAGTACTGTAGTCAAAATAAAGCGTGCAAAAAAAATTTAATGCGTGTTTCCAAATAAAAAGCATGTTTTTATTGTTATAGAAGACCTTTACCTTAACCAATCAAAGAAACCAATAATAAACCCTAATAAAAATATGGTATTGGTTTCTTAAAGTTCTATTATTTAAAAAAAGAAATTCCAAAAATGTCGAATTAAATTGCAAAATTTATCTCCAAAAATAGAGTTAAATTTTTTCAGAAAATTTTAATCATCAAAAAACAAAAAAATTTCAAAAAAATTGAGAATATTATGGAAAATTTTCAACTAGTTGCATGAATAATATAAATTTTACTGAAAATAACCAGACCATTACTTTCAAAATTGATTTGGGCTCAGGTATGCTATTTGGTAGTAGATTGGATGTTGCCTTGGTACAAGAAGAAAAAAAAGCACGGACAATATTTTGAAACACGGATTATAGCCTTTGTGTACGCATTATTTTGATCACTGTATAATGTAACAAATTTTTGATATGAACACAGTAAATAAACCTACCCAAACTTCATTAAAGCGGGACGTCTATTGAATACCTGTTTAATTGTTTGATAACTCAGAGTAGATCTACTTATTTTGGAAAAAATCGAGTTTTCATAGAGGTTTACTCTGAATTTGGAAAATGATATTTTTTATTCTTGTGGTTTTTTGGTTGATTGAATAATATTATGAACAAGTGTGATTTAATTAAACATCAATCTAATAAGTGTATAATTAGAATTCAAGAGTTTACTTCTTCAATAAAAGAAATTATTAATCAAGGACAATAAAATTTTCCTAATAGGTTTCATAATACTAATGATTTCATGACTGATTTTCAGGTCTAGGATTGTTTTTAATACAACCTCGGAAAAATTTTTCACTTGATTTTCCGAATTCTTCTTTTATCGGTAGAGTTTTATAAGAAGCTAGTAAGGTAATTTGTGATATCTATTTGTTTTCGAAAAAGTAAAATGAAAAAAATAAAAAAAATGAGAAAAAATAACTATACTTTTTCTTTTGATTACGTTAAGGTTGAACAAATTACAGTGGATTTAAATTCTGGAATAGAAAAGTTAATTTGAAGATCGTGAAGGTTGTTCGGATCTTTTTATTTTGATCCTAAAAAAAAACCTTTATTTCTGATTGAAAAAACAATTCTTTTTATGAGTAATTATTTATCCAGTCTAAAATCGCATTAACCAAGTCTCCTTAAAATATACCCAAGAATATATTAATACCATTTCTTTTAAATTGTATTTTGTCTATCAAAAAGGCCGATGTTTTTTAATAAAACCTCTGTTTGAAAATAAAGTGTGAATTTTTTTTTATTGATTCAGCAAAAACGGGTAAAGATCATGAAGCTATTTGGAGAATTATAAATTGAGTTTTAATTACCGATAATGTCCGTGTCTGACTAAACACTCTTTGAACTATTAGACACAAATATAGCGAATTCAAAATTCTCTCTTTAACAGATTAATTGTGTTTTTACACTTAATTTTTAAAATAAATTTAAAAATTAAGATCATTTTTGCAAATGTAATTTTTTTTTCTTTCTCAAAAAAAATTTTTATTTTATTTTCTAAAATCTTTAAAGGGCGAGGCAACGATTTTTCAACAAAAGTTCAAACAGTTTGGTTTATCTCTTTGTCTAAAATGAATCTTTCACTTTTTTGGAAAGGTTGTAATTGCAAAAAGAGAATATTTAATCTTGAAAAGTAGAAATTGAAAATAACAAATCTTACAGTGTATATTATTTGGTGCCCAAATACCCAACGATTCGCCCTTTTGAAGACCCCTTTTCGAAAGGGCCGAGCCAAATTGATTTTTACGTGGTTTAAAATCCTTATAGCTGATAAACGAATATTTCCCATATTTAATTTTGCCATTTTCAATTGTTTTGGATCGTTCGCCAATGTACGGACAGTTTGGGTAATTTTGTACAGCTCTTTCGAGTAAGTGGTGAAGTGTGGGTACATTTGGGTAACTTTTGGTCAGTTCCTTGTCTTTGATATAGAGATTACGAAGGATTTTTTCACCTTTCTTGCCTTTAATAAAATATCCAAATTTTGGGTTTTTTGACATTTAACCAATAAAGTCTTTTTGAGATATGAAAAATGATTAGAAAAAGAAAATTAAAAAAATAAAATCTTGTGTAAACTTTTCAAAAGATTTTCTGAAAAGAGGAGTCAAAAGTTTGCCTGTTGATAACACATATTGAAAAGAATCCTATTTAAAGAACAATTCATTGTTTAAAATTTTAATTTGGGTTTTAAAAAACTTTGAATCGGACCAAATAAAATGTATAAATTCACTTCGTAATTATAAATAAACTAATAAAATTTTTTGATCTTTTGTGAAAATATTTCAACAATAATGAAAGAGATACATTCACAGAGGAAACTCATAACTCTTAACAGTGGTATTCAAAAGATAAACAAGATTTAATTCATTTAGGAATTAATTATTGTTCCACTTTTTGGAAAAGTCTAATTAAAATTTTGAATCTTTGTTTTCCCAATTAAAAATAGTTGAAATTTATGATTCTGAATAGACCTTAACCCTTTAGAACTTTTCGCATTCTCAACTACTTTTTTTTTGGGTAGGATGAAACAAAAAAATATTCTATTTCTTCTTAGATAAACCGTTGGCCTTCTGCTTTTATATTGAAAAATAAATGAATAAAAATTCTAGACTTTCTTTTGAAAATGAAAAAAAAATCAAAATCAAAACGTATAGTATTGGTTAAACCACTAAAGTTTAAAACTGAAAAGGTATGTTAATTGTAAATCTGATTTAGAATTAAATTATTTAAATTTTGATTTTGATATTGTAACAATTTTTTTGAAAAGCGAAAAGAAAATTCTATTCAAATTAATTTCCAATAATTAGTATTCAATATTGGAACCCTCATTGTTTTAATTTTTTTCACATTTTGTTTTCTGGTTTTGTGTTAACTTAGTGGTGTAAATAACCCGTGTTGACAACCTTTAACCCATTACTAAAATTTAACTCATTTTTTTTTTTAGACGTGGGTATTGGAAGATAGGAAGACTCGGGTATATTCTTGGTTCGGATTTAAATTGACTTTAGAGGTTAGATCTTTGATTAATTGAAATGGATCAAAAATATTAAATGCTTTTGTTTCAAAAATTTCATCATATTTATAAAAATTTTGGTGTGATTGATTTTTTTATAAAAATTCAAAAAATGAAATTTTTCTTCATTTTTTTGTTAAAAAATTATATTTTAATCTTTCCATATATTCACAATTCTTTTTTAATATTTATTTAAAGAACTTTTTCTTGTTTATATACTGTTGTCATCCCATTGATTTGCTTCATTTATTTCTTGTCTCAGCCAATATTTTTTGCATGAGTTAAATTTTAGTAATGAGTTAAAATAAAAAACATGGGTTATTTACACCACTATAAAGGAATAAAATATAAAAATAATTCCTTGTTTCCCAATTATAGAAATGGAAAAAAAAAATTTAAGCTGTTTTTAAGAATTAAAAATTTGATATGTTACATTACTTGAAAATCTTTTATTATAGCTGAATGCCAATTTATTTTGATTTGTTTTGTATAAAATAATCACAACCCCTATTTTTCTTGAGTGTAAAAATATGTCGTTCTTATCCTTTCAACCTGTTGTTATATTTTTTTAAAAATTCCAAAACCAAACCAAAACCTGATCTCAACATACTTGTCATTCTTCCAAATTTGCTAAATATTAGTTTATAGATTCCAATAAAGTAAAATCCATACCGATTTTGATATTTAAGATTTTTGAAAAAATATCTTTGTGTTTAGGACGATCCTTATTTTATGATTATGAATATTTTTTTTATGATTATAAACCTTTTTATCCACTTTAAAGAATATTGAGTCAAGATATCGTGTTCTTTTTAAAAAGTTCAGATTTTTCAACTAGTATTTTTCTTTGGATAGAATCCTTCTCCTTACCAAATTCCGAATTAACCTAAAATGTTGAAAAACTAAAATCTGAAATTGTTAAGTTTTTTTCAAAAATATTTTCAGTTAATCGATGATCAAATTTGATTTTACTGTTAATTGTAAAATAAAAAAATCAAAATTTTCATTTAGCTTTTACAAAAAAAAAATATATTCCAAAGAATTAAAATAAATAACCAAAAAATTTCCAATTCGAAAGAGAAAATTAAGAATTTAGGTTGATTGTTGAGATTTAAAAAAAATGAAAGGTTCCCTGATTTTATAAATCTTTTTTTGGAAAGATGAATGAAAAAATTGTCTCATTTATTTCCGAACAAATAGTATCAATAACATGATTAACAAATTGGATATAACCCTCAAAATATCAAAAAAAAAAAATATCCATTTTTAATTGGAATTGTTTTGTTGAAATTTCATTTCATTTTGTGATCGTAACCATTTACCATTCAAATGGCCCATATTTGGGCGTTGAATTACACACATTTAAAGAATTTGAAAATATATTAATAGATAAAATTTCTTTTAAAATTTAAAAAATTGAAACCATTTTTAAACTTTTTTTCTCCTTATACTTTTTCAATTTTTTTTTTTATTACAAGATCTATTGTTAATTGGTTTGAATTGGTTCATTTAATGTTATGTGGATAGTCAAATGGATTGTAGAGAAATCATATTTATTCCCTGTAGTTTTTTCTGTGATCATTAATTGCTGATCAAAATGAACATTGTGTTTTTTCTTAATTTTTCCAAAGTTTTAGAGTTGTTCAATTTTTTAAGAAAAATATATAGATTTTTTAATTAGTTTAATTTCATATACATTTAAACTATTATTGGATGTTTATTATTCGATCATTTCTAATTTAACTCCTGAAGAGTAATTTATAAAAAAGAATTGATATTTGAAAAACAAATTTATCCACTTTGATTGAAACAATGTTTAGAAATGTTTTCATACAAATTAAGGATAGTCCTTAACTTTGCAATATATTAATGTTCCATGAATTGAAATTTCTTTAAACCAGTTCAAGTATTGTATTTCAGTCCTTATCAAATTAAAAATATGGCTATTTCTTGAGGATTTTCTTCGGACAAAAAAAAATGAAAATGTTAAAAAAAGAAATTAAATTATAAATCAACCTTTTAGTAGATTTCCTTTTTCTGATATTTTTATTATAAAAAATTTTGATTTTTTCTCTCTAATCGATAAAATTTCTATTGGGTTTTTATCCATCCTGTGTATTCAGGACGTGGATAGTTTCTAATTGGCCATGAAAATGATAAATTTATTTTTTATATATATTTGTATTATTTTTCTTCTTCTATTTTTTATTTAGTAAATTTTCTTTAATTACTCCTTTCTATAAATAAATAAATAAATAAATTTTGATTTTTTTTCTTCATAAATAGTTAAATAAAAAAAATGATTTAAAAAGGGGTTTATAAGTAGTTGAAAAAAAAATAAAAAAAGAAAAGAAATAGGAAATAAATATTAAAAAGAAAATTATTAGTTTATTTTTATTTTTTATTTACTATTTTTTGAATAGTTATTTTGTAGATTTTAGAAATCTTAATGATTTTTTTAAAATTTTTTGAAAAAAAGATAAAAATTTAAAAAAGTCAAATTATTTATAAAATAAGTCTCTAATCATTTATTGTGGATTTGATCCATGCCCTAGGAGTGACTTGAAACTAAAAAGGACATTGTAAAATTGTCCTTATTTAGATCGACAAAATTCAAATAATAAATAAATAACTAGAGAGGCTCTTTTCCAATGAATTCAACGAATAAAAAAAAGTTAGAAAGAGTTCTCAATTTCAAAAAATCAAAATTTAAAAAAAAAAGTTTCAAAGCATTCCCAATTCCAAAAAAAAACATTTATAAAAAAAAAACACATTTTTTCGTTTAAACAATTTTCAAAGCTTTAAAATTCGCCAATTTTTTACAAATTACCCAATTTGAGTATACAATCAATTTCATTCAATTCAATCAAATTTGTTTTTAGATTGTAACTCTCATTATTTTTGATAGAGTAAGGATTTTATTAGATTCTTCTGAAAATAATAGTTACTCTTATGAGAATAGTAAAAAAATTGAAAAAAAAAACTCTTTGATATTTTAAGAAGCACAAAAGAGTGAAAATTCAAAATAAACATAGTTGTTTTTAAAAATGATAATTCGCAATATTTCTAATTGAGAATTCAGTACAGTTCTTTTCGATTTTTTTCACTGCATCCTCTTTTTTCATTTTTGATTTTAGAAGATCAGTTCGCTTTACACGTTGGTTAGTTTTTAATTGTTATGAAGAACTCATTATAAACACAATTTTTTTTCAATTCAAAAAATTATTTTTCTCTATAATGACTTGATCCATAAGATTTTATTTTTAACCAATTATAAAGAATTAACAAATTATTGTTGATTATTCAAATAATATGTTTCGGAAACAAACTTATTTATCAAATTTTCAGAAAAAAAAAGAATTTTAATTTTAAAATTCCTCTTAAAGTACCAGAATTTTTGAAAAAAAAAACCTGCATCCCTGTAGAAATCTATTTTTTTATTTTATTTTTATTTTTTGTTATTTGTGTTTTTTTTTAAGGAACGAATGAGTTAACACCATCAAAAAATTTCCCAAGTTGAGTCCAATATTTTGATTATAAAATTTACATATTTCTAATATATATCTGAAAAAGGCTACCTATCATTTTAATTAATAATAAAAATTTAGTTAATTCTTAAAATCTTCTATCTTGTTTTTAGTTTGAATTTGGAAAAATAATTTTTGTTTATAAGTTGGAATATATATATAAACCCGATTTCAAAAATTGCGACTCACCTGAAATAAAAAATTAATATATATATATATATATATCCTATTTTTATTCATTAACAACAAATGATTAAATATAAGAATTAACCCACTTGTAAATAATTCTTAAAATATAAAAACCCTAGATTTTAAAAATTGAAAAAAATAAAACCAAAAACTAAAAAAAAGGCGAGTCATAAATTTTGAAATGGGAATTAACCTATATATTTTCATCACAGAAATAAAGTTAACAAGAATATTTTTGACTAATAATTAAATTCATTTTATAAGACATCACACAAATCTCAATGTTCTTTAGTGTTTTATTGTCTTTTAAAATGTCTTTTTTTCTTCCACTTTATCTATTATAAAAAAAAAAAAAAAAAAAAAAAAAAAAAAGTAAAGAAAAACAAGAAGAAAAACAAAAAAAAAGAAAAAGAAAAAAGAAAAAGCAAAACAAATAATTTGCACAATTAAAGCTAAAATTTATAAAATTAGAAAAAATGATAAAGATCACAAAATTTGAAAATATTTTTTTGATAATGATATGGGATAAAACCTTAAAAAAATTAGAACTAACATTATATAGTGAGTCCTAATTTTTAAAATAAAACTTATTTTCACTCAAAGTTAACCAGTCAAAAAAGAAAAATTCACTTTATTTTTAAGAATCAGCCAAACGAAGATTGTTTAAAAAAACGAGAAATAATAAACTTTGTATTAGATTCAATAATCATAAAATAAAAGGCTGATATATATATATATATATAATGGTTAAAACAATTTTTGGGACCCTTTCATTGGAACGTCTCATCTATAATTCTCAATTTCCTTAGGAAATTAAAACCGTCGATAATAAGATTTTTTACCTTTAAATGTATGAATTTTTAAACTAACATATAAAAGCACACTTTTTTAATGTTAATTTGGAATATCAAACATTTTTTTTTTTGAAAATTCAAAAAAAAAATAAAATTCAAAAAAATAAAAAAAAAAATACGAAATTAAAAAAAAATTAAGAAAATGAGAAAAAATGATTTTGATCTAAAAATTCAAAAATTTAGTTTGAGAAGAATAAGTAATTAAACCGATAGAACATGTTATATTTCTTCAATAAAACTGTAGCTTTAACTGAAAAAGAATTGAGTTTATATCTATCCCTATTAACCAAGTATTTTCCTAAATTTTATAAAGTTTAAAATAAAATATTCAAAATGATAGTAATGTGCTAACATACTAATTTTTTTATTGATCTTTAATCTAGATTTGAATTTTAATTAAAAGTAAAAATAGTCTCAAGAAAAAGTCGTTATTTTATTGCATTTTTTTTTTTTTTGAAAAAGAAATAATATATATTCAATTTTGAAATTTTTTTCAAGAGTTTTCATTTTTATTAAATTTTGAAAATTAGAAAAATTAATATAATAGTAATTAAGAACAGAAAATTAATGATTTAATAATAATAAATATGAAATAAACGTGTTAATTTAATTATAAGATAAAATAATTAAAAAAATATATTAATGAGGAATCTTGATTGAAAATTTTAAAGTCAAAATTATAATTTATACCATTTAAAAGAAAAATTAAATCCATTTATTAAAATAAAAATTAAAAATTTAAAAAGAATAATTTTCGAAAACTTCATTTATACAATAGAAAATCATTGAAAAAATAATAAAAAAAAATTGTCAAAACTTTCATATAATTTCATGGAATTAAATCAATAATATTTCTTCAATATTCAAATGTAACCAACACTAAAATTAAAAAAAAAAATAGAAATTTACTTTTAAATATTATTCAATGATAAAAGAATAATATTTGTATCCAATATATATATATAAAATATTACCGTATTAATTAGTATTGTGATTTTTTACATTTCAGAAAAAATAATCTTTGTGAGTGAAGTAAGTCGTCAATTGACAAAAAACTAATGAAGTTAAATATTAATACTAATCGAATGAATTTATATTATATTTATTTCAAAATAGATTGGTTGAAATATTCCAAAAAAAAAAAAATAAAAATAAAAGTTTTTTTGTGAAAAAAAAAAATATTAGACCAATTTCAAAAAAAAAACTGGAAATATGAAAAATTCACAAATCATTTTTTAATAAACAAAATTCATCAAAATATTTTCAATTCTATTTTTTTTTTAAGACTAAATCTCTTAAAAAAATGATTATTTCAACGAAAAGAAAAGAATATATACCAATTTCTACCTATAAAAAATATAAGATAAAAAAAAGCTCAAAAATTTTAATATATTTTATTTTTTTAATTACAAACTAAAAAAAAAATTGAATTATTATCAAGAATCAATAAATGGGTATATATCTTTTTTTACATTTAAATAATTTTCTGAAAATAGTGTATAATAAAGATATTTAAAAATCAAATCACCCCACTTTTTGGAACTTTTTGACATATGGATATTTATATTTAATCTTGTTATTCATCAAAATTTATATGAAAATTAAATTTATCAATCTAAATTAAACCCAAAATTTGAAAATAATTTTTGGTCTATAAGCCTTATTCAATAATATTGTTTATTTTATGTCTATATTATCAAAAGTAAATATTTTAAAAATTAATCAAAATTAAAAACAAATTAATATTGGTATGATTGATGAGCAAATTATTTATTAAAAAATATTTTTTATTGAAAAATTGCTAAATTTTATATTTTAAAAAAAATTAAATATTTTTTAAATTTAAATTATCATCTGTTTTATTTATGAATCATTTCTAACAATATACATATTATTATTGAAATTTAATCAATAGATAAAACAAATTTTCAATATGAAATTAAAAAATCTTTTTTAATATATAAATTATTTATTAAAGTATTTTAGTTAATTGTAGGGTGAAAATAACCCCAAAAAAACTATTCAAAAAATTATTTGGTTTAATCATTCAAACTTATCAATTTTTGATGTCTAGGCAAACCATTCAAAAAAGAACCAAATTTTTTTTTTTTTATTTGACAAAATTCTGATTGAAATATAATAAAATAATAATAATCAAGAAAATTAAATCAAATTTTGAAAATTCTTTTTAAAGCTATTTTTTTATTTAGGTAATTATACAATTTTTAATTATAAAATTTCCTTTCCAAGGTAACACTATATAATTTTTAAATCTTAGAATCTGTTGATAACACTTAAAATTAAAATTTTTATTACATCTTCAATTATACTATTTTTGGTTCTTGAGTAGATATACTATCTATATAATAACTTGTATTTTAATTCAAAAAACAACATTAAAAACAAGTAGAAGCTTAAAAGGTTAAAAATAACTCTCAATTACATAAAAGTTTGACATAAAATTATCAATGGAATTTAATTTATAATTGTTTTTTTTTAAGGTTTTAAAAAGTATTTTAACCTGGTTTTTAAAAAAAATTCAAGAATTTTCAATTTCGAAAAATTTTTTTAACAAATTATTTTAGCCTTACCTCTTAAGAATACTTTAAAATTTTATATCATTTAAGTAATTAAAAAAAAAGGGATTTTGATTTTTATGATAAAATTACTTAATTCCCAATAATCTTCAATAAAATTTTATTAAGATAAATCAAATTACTCTAAAAAACCCCAATTTCTGAGAAAAAGTGTAAATGGATTTAAAACTTGAATATTTCTAATTATCATTCTTAAAAATAATAATAATATTTTTCAAATCTATCTAATAAAATAATTTATTATTTGACCAAAAGAATTCTCTTAAATGAGAAAAAAAAAAATTACATTAATATTTATTTAAACTATATACCCAATATTGAGTAATTATAATACAAATAAGAATAACCAAGGTAAAAACTTTTTTGATTGTCAGAAATAGATTCAACTTTATATTTGTCCCTTTGATAAAAAAAAAAACAAAAAAAAAATATTTGAACAGAGAAATAATTTTCTTTTCTGGGTTTGTTATCCGATCATAGTTTTTTTGAAACTTGGCATATCCAAAATTTTTTAGTATATAATATCACCAATAGCAGAATTTAATAATTTATCACGGATCATGAAACAAGGGTTACTTAAAACTCAACAAAAAATACAAAATAAAATGTAATCTGTAAATATAAAAAAAACAATAAATCAAAAATCTAAAAAACGACTATAAAAATAAAAATAAAAAAATAAAAGAATTACGTAAAAAATTAAAAATTTATTTTTTTCTAAATCGTTAGTTTTTTTCTTATTCAATCACCCACCTCAAAAAAACAAAAAAAAAAAAAAATTATTTTAATTCGGTAATTATTTTGTTAATATTAATTTTTTCACCGAATTGTATTTGTTGAAATAAATCTTTGCAAATTGAAATTTGATCGTTGTTTGTTAAATTTGTTCTCTTTGGAATTTTTCTAATTTGTTTAAACAATTGTAACAATTGGGTATCATTCAAATGGATCGTGTCTTTATTTTCATAACTATTCTCAACGTTCTCATTGTTCTGGATGATTAGGTTTCGTGAACGATTCAAATTTGAACGATAGCTGATTTGCTTTTTTGGCTTCAAGTAAGGATGCTTCAAAAGCTGTTGGAGTTTGGTGCGCTTTTTGGGGAGATATATTAAGCAGTTTTTGATGATGTTGAGCAAGTAAGGTTGCTCAATTTTTGGAAAAGTGAATTTGAAGTTGGGATCGATGATTGCTTTAATTTTTTGATACATGCTAAAATGGGAAAATGGGGTTTTGCCAAAGACCATCAAATGGAGAATACAGCCCAAGCTCCAAATATCGCTTGCCCGGCTTACTTTGATCAATTGCTGGTTGGAATGGCTTCGGGAATCCTTCGGCGTGGTGTCGATGATTGCCTCGGGTGACATATAGTTCAGGGTGCCCACCTGGTGGTGCCTTTCAATATTGGTTGTATCGTTTTGGATTGCCTTTGCGATCCCAAAATCAATTAGCTTCAAATTGCCATTTACAAAGAGAAAGTTTGCGGGCTTTAAATCGCCATGCACGATCCTTTGCTTGTGGATGGTGTTCACGGCCTTTAACATATTTTCCCATGTGATCCTGATGAAATTTGGATTAATTTTGCCATTTTTTGATTCCTTTCTTAATAGGCGTATCTTCTTTGCCAGATCAATTTCCCCCAATTCCAGGATCAAATAAAAGATCCCCTTCTCGTTATTCACCTCATGATTTAATAATTGGATAATGTTCTTTTTCCCCTTCAATGTCTCCAATAAAGTGATCTCGTTCATATACGATTCAAGCACCCGCTTGGAGATGCCTTTGATGTGTACTTTCTTTAATGCACAAATGTCATAAGACTGATTTAAGACTTTAAATACTTTGCTACTGCCACCCCTGCCTATTTGCTTCAAAACTTGGTACTTTCTCCCATTAACCAAGATATATTTATTGTTGGAGACAACCTTATTAGTTAGAACCCTCCTCGGCCCAGATAACGATAATTTCCCCTTGACATTCCGTGGATCATTCGAATTACTCCTATTTAACCGATATCGTCTCATAGTATTTCTTTTTGGATTACTATTGGGATTTTTTTTTTTTTTAAGGGCATTGTTATTGCGATCTTTTAATGTTTTCTTTTCTTTTTCTTCATACTTTTCACTTTCGCTTTCACTTTCATTTCTATCTGTTTCGCTTTCTTTTCCACTTTCACTTTCATTTGTGTTTTTGATTGTGTCTGACTTATCCTTCGAATCACTTTCTGTTTGATATTCGGTATTTTTTTTTGGTTTTATTGCTGCCTTTGTTTGTTTCAAGTTTCCTTTTTTATACTGGCTTTTTCCTTTGTCGTTACTTTTTTGATCACGCTTATTACCATTAGCCCCCTTTTTATCACTTCGTTCTCCCGATTTAGAATTTGGTTCAGTTGTGTTATATTTAGCATTTATTTTGGATGCCAATTTATTTTTTGGTTGGTGTGTCGAATTTTGTTTTTTTTTATTTTTTAATTCTGGACTAAACGAACTCCCATTCTCGGACTCGGACTGATAATGATAATCAGAATCAGAAATTGAAATAGAATCAGAATCAGATACAGAAACAGAATCAGAAATAGAACCACTGCCAGAACCGGTACCAGAGCCAGAGCCAGAGCCAGAGCCAGAACCAGAACCAGAATTCGAGATAGAAACGGAATCAGAATTAGGACCAGTGTTTGGGTTATTATCATTTTTTGATTTTGTTTGTAATTTGGATTTTGATTCAGAATCAGAGTTGAAACTAGAATGGGAATCACGGGAAGAATTTGATTCAGTACTAGACTGATAATCAGATTCGGAATCCGTTTTATAATCGATTTTTAACTCGCCCTTATTTGTTAATGCAGGAATTGAAATATGTTTATTTTGCTTATTATTTTTTTGGGAATTTGAAGACAAATTAATGATATTGTTATTTAAAATGAAATTTTTATTTCTGTTGTTCTTTTTTGAAAGCTTGGGGATTGAAAATTTTTTCTTATTTTTTTGATATTGATATGATTTAGTTTTTAAAAAAAATTTATTATTATTATTATAATTCTTATTTTCTTTTAAAATATTTTTCTTTTTTCGAATGTTCTCATTGGCATTTAGATTTCTTCTTTGTACAAGAATACGCTTTTGTTGTTGGTTGAAAATTGTAAAATTTTTTTCAAAATATAGATCTAAATTTGTGGCTTGATGTTTTTTGCTTTTTTTTAATTTTTTAATTTCAATTTTGATTTTATTCCAAAAATTTGTTAATTTTGAAAGTTCCTTTGTTGGAAGCTTTGATCCTTTGAAAAAAATGTTCTTACACTTTGCATATTTTTTGGATTTTAATGAAAGACGGATTCCTATTATATAAAATCTAGGTTTGGTGTATTTAATTTTTATTTATATAGATATTTAATAGAGAAAAAATATATAAAAAGAAATTAAGTATGATTTTAATCATTTTTTTTTTTATATTAAGATTAACAAACTCAAATGAAATCTTTATTGTAATTTTACATTCTTTTGATGTATTATATTTTTCTTCATAAAAGTTATATTCTTTAAGAATGGATTAACTTATGAAACAATTAAACATTACGAAAATATCACAAATCAGATTTTGTCAAGATTTATTTCAAAAATTGAACTGTTATATTGTGGGCTATGGATGAATGAATGACATCATATTTAGGATCAATTCGATAAATCTCATGATTGAATTATCTTTAGCCATATTTTGCAGAATTTTTTATCCGTCTTGAAAAAGTAATTTTAAATTCAATCACAAAAATTTGATAATGGAACTTATTTTGCCAATGAATCACCATTTTTCATTTATCAGCTATTTCCAAAACAGAGGGAAAAATTGATTTTAAAATATCTTTATTAAACTCAATTCTCATAAAACTATTTAAATATCCAAAATTATTAACAATAAGTTATTCATTCTTGATACAGCTGTTTTAAAAAAGTGTTTACTATTTTTTTGCTCAAGTGTTACTCAAACTGCTTTAAAAGAGCAAATTAGACAGTTTGGATCCCTAATGATTAAACTTTTTGTCAACACTTTTTTAAAATAACTGTAATAATACAATTTATTTGCTATTATGACACTACTTTAATAAAAAATATTAAAATTTCTAATCTGGATTTTATCAATTATTTTTACTGGTGAAAAATTTGTGGTTATTTGTTTCTTTTTGATCCTAAAAAATCGTTTTCCTAAGAACGGCAATTTCAATAGAATTGAAAAGATATAACTGTATTTTATTGCTTAAAAAATCTTTTTTGTCTTTATCATATTGCCCCGTTTTTTATTGAAATTGGTCGTACATTGTTTTGGAGATAAAAAAAGTGTTAATTTTCCCCCCATTTTTTGAAAATATTTTAATGAACATCTTTTGGAATAAACACCTAGTGCTGATTCAGTCAGTATTAATATAAAACTTATTTTAGTATTGCCACTCAAGAAATAGCTCCACTAACAAAGATGATTTTTTATGAAATGTAAAAAAAAATGTCCACACTTTTTTTATAAATACCTTCTATCTTTCCCGTTGATTGATTTTTTTGACTTTTAAAATTGAATAAGCACAGAGATTATAATTGAAACAAAATAAATCGTAATTTTCTGATGATATACCATTCTTGGGAGAAATATCCTTTTTTTTTTTTTTTGATCCTTTAATTAATTCAAGAACAACTTGAAAATTTCAAATTATTCAGATTAAGTATGTAGTTCTCACCATTTGGGAGAAAAACAATTACAAGTTTATTTTTCATTAATATTAAATAATTTTTTTTTTATTACAAGTTTTTAAATTTAGAGTATGGAAGAGGGGGGAAATGAAATTGTATTTATTTATTTATTTTTCAGATAAGAAAGATAGACTTGTTTATCGAAATATTTTTTATGTTTTTTTTTTTTTTTTAGTTTAGTATAAAGATAAAGTTGATGAATTTTGATGATTTTTAATTCAATGTTTCTGAAAAACTGGAATGCAATAAAACAATCATATTGTTAAATCTATTTCATGTGATTAAAGAAATAATAATAAAATCATAAAAGTTTAAAGCGCCAATTTTGATTTAAAAACAAAAATTATGTTTCATTTTTTTACATTTTTTTTTAAATTGAGGCAGTGAAACAAATAAATACATAGAGCACAAATTTCAGGCGAGTCCTTTGAGATTGAAATTTGTATAAGAAAAATAAGGAAAAGAAAATGAAATAAAAATTCTTTCCCATTTATTATCCAAGTAAAGTAGGGAAAAAAATACCTGACATGAAAAAAATGCCTAACAAGATTTTTAAGGGAGTAGTCATTTTTGAAAATAAATTGAAATCTTGTCCAGATCTTGAAAATTTTTTTTTTTGTAATTTGTGTTTCGACTTATGAAATGGATGAGTTAGCCTCATTTAAACAATTTATTGATTTGAGTTTCTTTTTTGAAATTCAAAATTTGCATCTTTCCAATATAAAACGAAAAAAAGTAACCTATTTTTTTGTTTAAGAATTAAGTTAATTCTTGAAAATGGGAAAACATATTTTTCGTTTTATATTGGAAAGTATTGATTTCGAAAGCAAATTTTTTATTTAGTTTCTTTTTTCTTTGATTAATATTTCAATTCAAATCTCAGCCATTAAAACTATTCGTGGTTTAGGTGATTAAATAAATGAATATTCGGTAGAAACTTAACTCCAGTTTATCAATTAAATTGAGATCTATTATGCAAAAAAATTTTTTTCTTTAATGTTTTGAAAAAGTTGTTTTCTGGTTTTCAAAAAAAGAAAAAAAATTGCAAAAAATTTTCAATTTTATAAAATCTTTTTAACAAATTGTTTGGTCTTATTCACAAGAATCCTTATAACAATTTAACTCATTTTTGGCAGAGATAAAAATTGATTTTGAATTTTGAGGATAAAATTAACTAATTCCCAAATATCTTCAAGAAAATTTTATTTTGTAAAATTGATTTTCATCTTAAAACAAAAACAAAATTTCGGAGTAAAATTTTTAAATGACCACAAAATTTTGATTATTATAGCTATCCTTCTTAAAAAAATACAATTATTTTTTCATCCGTTGAATATATCATTTTTTTGGTTAACCAAAAGTTTTTGCTTAAAGAAGAAAAAAAATCTTCATATTAATATTACTGGTAACAAAGAAATGTTATGGTCTAATAATGATCAGAATGACAATAAACGGGGTAAAAACTTGTTATAATGTGAGAAATAAAATGAATTTATTAGTTTTCTTTTTCAGAAAAAATGGAAAAAAAAAATTGATCCAACTAAACTAATTTTCTTTTATGGGTTTCTTAGTCGATCAGAATTTTTTGTCACTTGGGATCTACAAAATACGAAAGTAGAGAATACCACCAATAACATATTTAAAATTTTGCCTTGTTGTCGTAGAAGACTAGTTCCTTAATTGTGAATATTAGTAAAATTGGTTTGTAATTTCATTTATTTTCAATCCAACCCTTTTTTTAAAAATCAAACTTTTTAAATTATAACTGACCCACTTATTAGAATGATGATTAATGAAATCACACTTGTTCAAAACATCATTCAATCAATAAAGAAACAAGAATAAAAAATATCATTTTCCAAACTCTAGTAAAACTCTATAAAACTCGATTGTTTTTCAAAAAAAGTTGATCAACATTAGGCTTTCAAACAATTACTTGGGTATTCTAGAGAAATCCTACTTTTATGAACTTGAGGTAGGTTTATTACTAATCTCATAAAAAAAATTGGTTATTTATAAAAAGGATTTGATTGAAAATAAATGAAATTACACACCAATTTTACTAATATTCGCAATTAAAAATCCTGTTAGGTATTTTTTCCATGCCCGCTATTTTTTTCCCTACTATAACTATTTTTGAAACTTATATGTATATGTATATATATATATATATATATATATATTACCAATAATTGTGGGTGAAGTGTTTTATTGCTTTTTTAAAATAATTAATTTTATATTAAAGTTCAATTTTACGATAATGGGGTTATTAAAAAGGAAATTGAAAAAAGAGGGGAAAAAGCCTAAAAATTTCTTTTTGAGTGATATTGGCACATTAATTTGTTTTTTTTTTAAAAATACCATTTGAGGGATTCGAGTCTAACATAAAGAGAAGTATCTAATTAAAGTGTTTTTATTGAATATAAATTGTATTCGTGTTACATGGTTTAAATATTGCAAAAAATTGATTTGTTAAATAGTAACAAAAGTTCATTTCATCAATGAAAAATGATTCTTGTATTAGTAAAAAATCAAAAAAATCCGAAAAAAACCAATTTTCTACAATTCAAAATTCGAATTTTACCTTGAAAAGGTTAGTAATCAAAATCTTCTTTTACACTTTACTTTCTGCTTCATGTTAAACTGTTTTAGAGTTGATGACAACGAGTATAAATATATAATCCAGATAAGGTGGAAAGTAAGAGAAGTGAGAGGTAAAAAATAGAATTTTAAATTTGCTGTGAAATGTTCGAAAATTTAGAAAAGTTTTTTGATAAAAAAAAGTTTTTTTTTTAATTTTCATTCACAATCCCAAAAAAAAATCAAAAATTTGGAATATTTTGACTTTCCTTTGAGAAGAATTCTTTTAAATTTTTTTTTAGTTATTTGGATATCTATCTCATCGGGTACAAAATTCATTTTGTCCTGAAAAAGAACCTTAAGGACTACGTTCCCACCCTTGAGGGGGTTGAGTAATTGTGTTATTTCACTTTCGCTTCTCAAAAAAATTTTTCACACGGAAGAAATTGGACAAAAAAAAAAAAAAAAAACCATTTTTTGTCATCTTCACCTTTTCACGAAGACTATTTTTCTTTGTTATTCAATGAAAAGGAAAATTGTAAATAACAAAAAAAATAATTGCAAAAAATGGCTTTTGGGGATTTTCAAGTACATTTCAAATTTGAGAACATTTCAAACTTGTAAAATTAAATTTAAAAAATATGTAGAACAGCTCTAGAAAATAGTGTGAGTTCTGAAAGTTGAAATGGAAATTCTAAAATATTAAAATCAAAATTTAGCATGATCTATCAAGGTAAAAATTGTGAAAATTGTTGAATTGTGAAAATTTCACATTTTTTCGAAATGAAATTCTCCTTTAACAAATATTACTTGGATTACATAACTTATCCAAGGGTGATTTTATCCATTATTTCACTGTTTTCACCAAAAAACGTAGTTCTTAAATATTTATTTATGTTTTTGATTAATTTTTTTTTTTTTTATATCTTTTCAAGGTTCGAAGATCCGTGTGAGATTGAATTAACCAAATTCAATCATTTGAAGGATCAAAAATATCACTCTTTATTACTTGTCTGGAAAGTGAAAAGGGATTGAAGCCAAAGTTGAATTTTGAAAAAGCATATTATCTTGCCAAATAATTGTTTCCAAAAGGATCAATTTGAACAAATCTAAAACAAGAAGTCAAGTACTAACACGGAGGGAAAGAGTTGTTTTTGTTTACACACTCTGAAATCTGTTGATTCGAAATTAATTTTTTAAATTTACCGTTAATAAGCAATTATTTGTGCACAAAAATTATTTCTTTTGATGCACAATTTTTTTTCTTTTTCAAATCTCTGGGGAAATAAAACCTAAAAAGATGCTAAATAACTTACTGAGCGTTTTTTTCACCAATCCTGCGGGTTTTTAATAACTTATAATAATGCTTGGCGTCTTCTAAAGAAGATGAAATAACATAATGAAGATATCCAAAGCAAATAGAAAGGAAAATTGGATCGTTTTTATTTTTTGGGATTGGTATTGTTCGGATTGCTTTGTCATAAATTTTTAAGATCTTAACATTGCTTAATTGGTTTTTTTTTGAATGCTCAATTAAAGCCAGCCATTTTCTTGGATTAACAATTTTTTTTTTTGATTTGTTTCTTAGGTTTATCTTTGAATATACTTCTTTTTTCAATGGTGGAATTGTTGGTTGGGATTGTATATTACACAAATTTAATCTTTTTTGATATTTTGTTGAATATTTGTTTGTCATTATAAATTCCAAAAAAAAATGGAAAAGAAAAAAATAATTTTTTTTGAAAATATTAACGTTTTGTTGGTGTACTTTTCTATTTACGGAATAGATATAAATTGCTTCAGGAAGATGAGAAGATAAAAGAGGTAGTTGGGGTGAGCTGTGTCAATGTATACAGAGTGTTTGAATAGATCCAGATTTAGCAATTGAAGTGTAATCGAGTGTAGTCAAAATAGAGTGTACAAAAAAAATTTAATCCAATGTTTCAAAATACAAAGCAGGTTTTTTTGTTATAGAAGGTCTATTAATCAACCAATCAAAGAAACCAACAATAAGCCCTTATCAAATTGGGTAGTGGTTTCTTAAAGTTCTATTATTTGAAAAAAAATCTAAAAATAAAGGATCAAATTGGAAAATTAATCTCTAAAAATAAGGTAAATTTTTCATAAAAATTTATTATTCAAAAAACAAATACCAAAAAATTTCAAAAAATTGAATATTTTACAAAAAATTTTCAACAAATTGCAGCCCTAATTTAAATTTTACGGAATATATCCAGACATTTACTTTCAAAATTGATTTGAACATAGGAATACTATATGGTAGTCGATTGGATGTTGCATTGGAACAAGAAAAAAAAAAAATCACTGATTTTATTTTGAAGCACTCGTTATAGTCAGTGGGCACATATTATTTTGATCACAAAGGGTAAAATATATTTGAAAGAAAACTTTTTTTTAAATCCATCTCTCAAATGAACTATTACTGCAGTAATTCTAAATTAACATTAAGTGTTTTTTAGTAAGGCTTTTGAGGTTGTCAAATCTCTCAAATTTTTTTTCTGTTAGATCAATAAAGAAAAAATGAAATTTTTTTCAATAAATCTATACTTGCTGAGATTGGGAAAATGTGAAAGAATGAGAAGAACAAGTACTTTTTTGAGAAAATTTCTTCTTTTTGTTACTTTTTAAAACCCTGATACCTCCTGAGAATTTTCTAATACTTTTTTTTTTTTTTTTTTTGAGGCAGTTATTTGGTTTGATAGGTTTAACCTTCAACTTTTTAGATTAAAAAAGAAATCCATAATATAATATTCAGAAATTATTCTTTGTTATTTATTAAGGATCTTTAAAATTTTATAAAAGCACATCGAATTATTTAATATTGTAAAGTATTTACCAAAAAAACTCACTTCGAATAATAAGATATATTGTTTTAATTTTTAATTCATAACAATTTTTTTTTTTTTTATTGTATTTTAATTAAATAGTTGAATATAATTTCCGAGATAAAGAAGATATATATATATATATATATTTATAAAGATTAAAAAAACATATAAAAAAATATTAAAAAAGTCTAAAAATAAATTGATTTTATTGGATTATTGATCAATTTATTTTTTGTTTTTTTTTTTTATTTTTTGATAAATATTTTATTCTCAGAAATATTCCATATTTTTTAACTTCAATTCTTTTTTTATTTGAAAAAAGAAATAAATTTTTTTACCACTTTTAAAATCATGGATATTTTAATGTAAATTTACATATAATTGAGCTAAAAGAGTTACATTTATCTTTTATGGTTGAGTATAACAGTTATTCATCGAGTATTTTTTTTTTTTTTTTGAAATATTGGTCTTTATAATTAGTGCCAATTAAAAAAAAAACTTTCATTTATTTTCAAAAAGGAAAAATCATTGACAAACTTAAAAAAAATTATTAATTTCTGATGGGTTATAATGTTCACTATGATTTTTATTTATAATTATTAGAACTAGATACTTACAGTGAATTTACTCCACATATAATGGAGTTACTTGATACTTATAAACGGTATTCTGAGATTACACTTCTTTTGATTAATAAAATTCAAATAAAAAAAAAAAAAATTTAAATAATTAAGTGAAAATAATTCAAATAAAAAAAAAAATAAAAGAATTTTTCTTACAAAAAAAGGAAATTCACAAAAAAAAGTTGTGAATCTGAAAAAAAATCAATTTAATTATCAAAATAAAATTGAAAAGAACCCCAATTACAAAAAAGACAAATAATAAAAATAAAAATTTCTTAAAATCTTTTTTGGAAAAAATCTAAATTACGAAAAAAAAAATATAATCTTTTCTTATTTTATATTTCCAAATTTTTTAATAAATTCATCTAGAAACAAATAATTTTCTGTCATTAAAATATCAATTAAATTTTATTTAATCAAATATGTAGTTGTTTTATAATGGTTGATATTGGTAATGTAGTCAATATTATGAAATATTCTTTCCTCATAAATTACTAATTTGACTAAATGAAAAAAATATATATCTTTGAGATCTCAAAAAGTACCAAGACCAAAACTTCAAAACTAACACTGTTGTATTCAAAATTATTATTTACAACAATTTACATTAAAAAGTGAGTTTTTCCTTTTGACTATTTTTCCAAATAATATCCTCATTTTACATGGTAATTTTTTGATACCGATCTTACTTTTTCATTATTGTTTATAATCATAATATGTACTCATTTAAATTATTATATTTTTTTTCAATTCCAAAAAATTATTTTTTACCTTAATAACCCTTAAAAACTCCCAAATAATTAGAGGATTTGATGATAACAACGAACTATATGATATTCAAATCAATTCTTAGATAATTTTCTATGATGATGCTGAACCCAACTTAATTGTGAATCTATATAAAATCAGTGTAATCCACCTTATTATGATATAATACATAATCAATATAAAATTAATTATTTTTTTTAATTTTTAAAAACTTTTCTTTTTTTTTGTTCAACTTTTTTTAGTTCAAAACAGCTACATATATATATATTTATGTATAATTCTTAGAAATAAGAATTTTTTTCCCCTTTTTAAAACAATCAAACAATTAAAAAACAATGAAAATCAAAAAAAAGGGGGGAGATTAAAGTCAAATAAATAACTTTTTTTTAAACATGATTGCTGCTTTTAAAAGGTGGTTCGAGAGCTTTAAAAACTGTTTATTGTTCAGTTTTAAATAATCACAATTTCAAAATTTTGGACACGGTTTAAACCGTTGATAGAAGGGCAATACTTCATTTTTCAATTTAATTTGGAAATTATTTTGACTTTACAAACTATTCCATTTTTTGTCTTTTCTATTTTGTTTTCATTTCGTTTTTTTTGAGTTACAAAATCTGTTTCTTTAGATCTGGAATTCTTTTTTTCAATGATTGATAGAATGTTAGTGTTGAGTTTCTTAAATTGGAAAATCACATACAATTAGTTGATGGTATCTTATCATTTGATCGATCAACAATTGTTGGTGAAATTTAAACAAATTGACCAATACATTTTTTGTTCCACTTATTTCATCATTTTTGATACACCTGTTTAGATTTTTTATTTTTTGCATTAATATTTTGTTATTTTCTTTGAATAAAAATGATTACTTTATCAAAACATTAATACTGTGTAACTTAAATGTGATTTAATATTACGATTGAAAAAATATAGTAAAATTGAGCTTTTATTTTTGCCAATTTTTGGATTTTGGATGTGTCCAAATTTTTGGAATCAGGTTTAATTTGATTAACAATTGTTAAAATTCTTAGTCAGCACTTTTTGAAAACAGATATTTTCAATGAAACATTAATTATTCACTAATTTAGATTTTCGTTAAAAATAAATAAAACAAAAAAAAATTAAATTAATAGATCTCTTTATGTATTTAAAGAATATTTATTATCTTTGGATGGCCGAAAATGAAAAGAAAATAAATATATAAATAATGATATAAAATCTTAAATTTGTATCTATCTATATCTATATATAGAAGATCAAAAAAAAAAAAAACAAACAAACAAAAGTAATTTGAGATATTTTTCGAATATTAATTTTTTTTGAATTTTACATTTGGTGACGCCAAACGATCCAATCAAAATCAAAGATATCTGGTTGTCCTTGATGAGGAACTCCATCACAACATTTGGGAGCATTCTTCCAGGTGAAAACTGGTTGCTGATCGTGGGTAGGACCCAATTCAGCGTTTACTTGTGATTTTTTCAAATCAGCATAGCTACCAATTTTGGCGTCCAGCCCACCGAAGCAGCTAGCTTGGAGGAAAGGGTTTGGCGGAGTTTTGTTTGGATCTATTAAATCCTTTCTCGAGCTAATAGCGTTACCCGGGCTACCATTGCTTAGGGGGTCGTTTTCCCAATTGTTATATCTCATCATTGCCTTCATATGATCCAAATTTTTGATCGTTGATTGGTTTCGTTTAAAAATCTGTGCGCGAGGGTGTAGCTCATAATCAAACCAGTTACCGTATTGCTTTACAGCACCGTCGTACCCTGCGTAATTGTAGATTTCTGTAATTCTAGGGATATTATAAGATGGGACATATTTCTGCGAGAGCAACGAAGAGGTTGTGTCTTCGCATACAAGCTTTCCGGGCATTTGGCCACAGACCCAAAGGACATCTGTTTGGCTTGATTGCTCCCATTGATCATAATCGACGATGAGCCATTCGTTATTGTAAGTTCCAGAATTGTGCTGCTTGATGCATTGTGCCCAGTCCTTGCCACTTTTGGCATACCGGTTACAGCCAGTGACACGTAAGGTTGTTAAAACGCTTTCGGTGGTCACGTATTGATAAATATCTGCATTGAAGACAATCAGCGTGGTTTCAATCAAAATCCTTGATTTGTCGATTTGATAATAGGAGTCAAGTGAGGCGATCACACCGGCGTATCCAGAGAAGACGATGTCGGCAGTTGGGATGCTTTTGAAGTTGAACTCATAATATTTTAGCTGTCGAAGCATTCCATACCATCGGTTCCAAGTCGCCTGTGAGACGTAGATGTCGCTTCCGTCTTCAAGTAATTTGATCAAGCCTGAGCAGTGATCTAACCCCATTTGCTCACTCCTGCTCCTTGTTGTGACGTTAAATTTGGCACAGATGTCCTCTATGTCGCCGTTGATGTTGAGCAAATAAATGTCGAGCATGTCAAAGCCAGTGTCGTGGAACCAATTGAGCCCATCAACGATCCCTTTGATTTGGAAGATTGATGCGCCAATCGAATCCCAATACTCGTCGCCGATGTTCTGCAGGGTTTGCTCAGTCACCCACTCCAAATTGTCTTCTGCAAATTTCCTCGCGACATCGGGGATGCCATTAGGGAAATTGTAATTGATCCAATTGCTATGAAAATCCAAGATCCGATCGTGACTTAAAATACCTTCTAAAAGCCCCATTGCTGTTGCCTTGACAAAGTCATCATACTCGTCGCTTTTGCTGCCCCTGATTGCTAACTTTTCCCAGCCGTCTTGCTCGACTTCATCGTTTTCCATTGCGGTCGCAACTCCACTCAAATCAAATTTTTCTGCATATGTATATTCTTGTGTTTCTTGGTCATAGTAAATGGTTCCGTATTTCTTGCTACAAGAGATAAAGGAAACAAACAGACAAACTAGAAGAAAAAGAGTCAATTTCATTTTATAATATTCCTTAAAGAGGTGAAGAAATAAAACAAAAAAAATGAACCATCGTTGATTTTTCCTTTTCAAATTGCGAGTCAAGATTTTTCAAAATCGTAATGGAATTGCTGGGCAGTGTTTTTTTCTCAAATTAAAGTTCTCGTCTTGACAATCAAAAAACGTTTAAAAATCATTTTTTTTTGTAAAATGGCTTTTTGTTCTTAGTTAAATGCGAAAAAATTATCACTCCATTTACCAATCCCTTTTTTGTTTCAGCTATAAGATTTCAAGAAATAGGACGTTAATTTATGCAATCCTAATTATTTGTTTGGTAATTTTTTCTACTTATCGAGCTAAATCTTTTTGCAGGAACTAAAAATTTGAAAGAAAGCATGGATGGGACAAATTCTGAATTTGTCATTTTTTGAGGGGTATGGTTATTAATACATTTACAATAGGAGACACCTGTCTTTCTGTGCTATGTGAATTTTAAAATCCACTCAATAGGGTTACACCAAATTCTCCTAAGTGGCATAGTGGTGATACGAAGATCTTTGGATCAGTTAATTATTTTGGCCCACTCGCGAGGAATCCTTCAGAATTGAAAAAAAAGTTAGTGTGTAGAAATTTTTCAAAATCTGAGGACTTTTTAACACACAAATAAAGAGATCAGACAAGACACAAAAAAAAAACTTTTTTTAAGGAAGAAAGTACATTTTACCATTTTTGAAAAATTTTAATTGTGAGTGAACATTCCTGAAAAATCATTTTTTAAGTGGTGGGTAAGGTAGTGAAACTTTGAAATCCAAAATAACATTAATTGCTCTATTTATGAAAAGTAAAAGTAACCCAAAGTAATTCAGAGTTGAATCTTGAATTTTTCAATTTTTTGAACATTTTTTTGATTACATTTTTGAGTTTTATTAAATTTGGCTTTGGATCTTGAAATTTGTTCAGTGAATACTTAAAATAAACCAAAAAATATACCCCAAAAGATGTGTATTTGAAATAAATCTTTTCGAATACCAAACAAGAAAGACAATGTTTCGTCAGACTCTCTTGAAATCAAGAATAAAACAAAAAAAAAATTCTTACAAAAATCTATAATCGAACTTTTTTTTCTTTGTCTTCTTATTATTTGGATGAATACCAACAATTTATTAATTTATATTTCAAGCCACATTATTATTTATTATTATTTTAAAAAACCTTTTTTTATCAATTTATTTTCAAAATTATTTTTTCAAATATTTTTATCAAACTAAGCTAAAACAAAGAAGACCCTTTTAAGGTTTACAATCCCTGAAACTGGAAAAAAGATTATCTTGTATTGGGTATGTCAACTTGTTATTTTGGTTCTTAGCTGATCGATCCACAACTAAGTTTGGATCGTATAGGTGGTTGAAAAAGGCTATTTTTGTCATTTTATTTTTTTTTTTTTCCGAAATCCAGATTGATGAGTTTAAGATTAATTGATTGGAAGTTATTTAATTAGTAATTGAGTTTTTTGTTTTCTATGTTGAAATTTTTATTTACGCTTTGTATTATTTGATGCTTGTAAAAAAAATTTTTTTTATTTACTCCTAACTCTGTAAAAGGAAAATGATAATTTCAATTGACAACCCAAAAATTAACACTTTCAATTCAATACCTTCCAATCAATTAATCTTAAACTCATCCATCTGGATTTCGGAAAAAAAAAAAAATAAAATGTCAAAAATAGCCTTTTTCAACCACCATAACGATCCAAACTTAGTTGTGGATCGATCAGCTAAGAACCAAAATAACAAGTTGACATACCCAATACAAGATAATCTTTTTTCCAGTTTCAGGGATTTTAAACCTTAAAGATTCAAGTAAAGGTATTTAATTCTTTAAATTATAAAACAACTTTTAAGCAATCGATCCCAAAGAAAAAGAGACATTGAGAAAAAATTTCAATCATGGTTCAGGATTATTTTTATTTTTCATTTTAATTGAAGCAAGATATTATTACCAAATCAAACATTAACACCCAAAGAGTTCCCAGAATGAATTTAAAATCCTTATTTTCATTTAATTCATCTAATTCTGGTTTTGGTCAGAAAATGTGATATTTTTTTAAAATTATTCTTCAGGAAAAAAGATTTATTAGAAATAGAGATTAATTAGCCAATCAAACATTTTCCAAACAAAAGTTATTTCCATGAAGAATTAAAAATAAAAAAAAATTAAGCACAAGTAATTGTGTCAAATATTACAGATAAGATCAATAAATAAATGATTTTTTTTTAATATTTTTTTTTTATCAAATTTTTGATTATTGTTGATTTCCATTTATAATTGTTGATATGAAAATATCTTCTTATATTATGATATCCAACACCACTTTCATTAAAAACATTTATTTATTTGGTTAAAGAAATTATTTGAATAATTTAGTTTTGTATAAACTGTGCCACATAAAATTGGTAAAATATACATACTCCCTTAAATTAAGAGTGAACTCTAAAAAAATCTTCTTTTATATTTATGAGCTAAGTCAAAATAATTTACCACGCCTTGAAACTGAGAAATAAAGTGAAAATTTGATTACTAACAAGATTCAGATTCAATATTAATGTTATAATCAGAAATAAATATTTTTTTTAAAAGTTTAGATCCATTTTTCTCATATTCAAAAAGTTCAAAATTCGACATTTTTTTCTAGTTATTTCAAAAAAAAAAATTTCCCTTGAAATAAGAAATGGGTCATATTGAGTTTAAAGGAAGTGTACAAAAACAACATTTAATATAAAATTATATTATTAAGTTATAAAAATAACTCTTTTTTAGAAAATACTTTATTTCTAAATAATTCTAAAAATTATTATAAACTTAAAAAAATAGATTTTTATTTATTCAAAAAACAGTTTGAATTAATTTTTTCTATTTATTAGACAAAAAATCGAAGAGAAAAAAATAAAAAATTAAGTTATAAATATTCAAAAAAAACTTTTTTAAAATCTAGAAAATTCAAATTTTCTTCATAAAGAACCAAATTTTTAATAGAATTATGTTAAATCAATAATTAATAATCGAATCTTAATTATTCCATCAACATCACAATTACCAAATTATTACATTTATCAATAAACTTTAATATTATATCTCTAAATTGTTTAATATTTGAAAATAAATAAAAATAATAAAAATTAAACATTAAAAAAAATAAACCCCATTCCAGAAATTCCTACATATTCAAAATCAAAAATTGGCAAAAAACCTGAATTTTTCGTTTTTTTTTAAATTAATATCAATTCACATTTAAGTTACCTAGTAACAATTCCAAGATACATAAAAGAAAAAAAAGGCAAGTTAAAAAAATCAGTGTGTCCAAAATATTGAAACAACAAGTCGAACAATTACTTTTATTGGTATATTTCTGAAATTTCACAAAAAAATATTGATCTTTTAAATTATTGGTACATTCTACTAATTTCTATGGGTTTTATATTTCTCTTAAAGTTGGATCCAACTTTCTATAAACTATCAGAAATAATTTACAGATCTAAAGAAACAGATCACCCAAGTCCAAAAAATAAAATGAAAATAAAAAAAAATAAAAAAGACAAAAAATGAAAAATTATTATTAAAATTCAAAATTATATCCAAATTGAATAACAGTTTAGTATTTTTATGTTTTAACATGTTTTAACATGTTTTAACTATTTCCAAAATTTTAGAATTTATTTTAATTGATCAATATTATTAAATAACTTAATTCAATGCCATTATTTAGTTTTTTATTCCCAGAATAATAAAAAATTACATGATTTGTTGAATTTCAAGATTTTTTAATCAAAACACTTATAAAAAATTAAAATCAAATATTCTATCGAAAATTAAATATTTATGAATTTAACTTGAAAAAGAGAAAAATGTATACAAAAATAGTTCACAAAAGGAAAATATCTATTTAAAAACCAAAAACAAAAAAAAAGTCAAATGCTGTAAAATTACAAATGCTTAAAATGAATATACACTAGTCAATTTTTTTATCAACCAAGATATTTTTCAAAAATTTTTACTAAATTTAAAATAATACAGGGAGCCATTTTGCGGGTTGATACAATATTCTAATCATAATTTTTTCTAAAGTGATTTATTAAATAGATTTAATCTTTTAATAAATAACTGCAATTTAATAAAAACAATCCTTTAAAGAATGTTTTTGGTAAAAATATTTTGCAAATTAAAAAAAAGGAAAAATCAATTAATGAAATTTTTACTTTTGAAGATCACAATATTTAAAATAATGTTTACTTTTAAATATTGAGATCAAAAAATTAGTAAACTTTTCAAAAAGCTCATTTTTCCAATTTCCTCAAAATTTTAAACCATAAAATATCATTTTAGTATAATTAAAAGAATTGGCTTAATTATTTGATAAATCCTGATTTTATAAAAATCTCATCAAAATAAATAATTAATATCAATTTCAAAAAATGATTTAATTTGATTCGAATCAGTAGAAATTGCTAAAATCAAAACCACTTGTCTTTTTCAAGAAAATACCTTTACTCAAAATCAAATTCAAACTTCAAAGAGAAACTTTAAATAAAGGTAAAATAAAAGCAGATTCCAAAAAAAAGGAAAATAAAAACAATATTTTTAAATCAAATTTTGAATCATTTTTCTTGATTTGTTTTTTTCGAAATTATCTAAATGGCTACACTTCCACCACTTTGTTTGTTTGATAACAGCATACACGGATGGAAGTCGTGGGCACTTTCACATTTGTCTCCTGTTGTTGTTGTTTCGTGTTCTGATGATGCAGAAAGTGTCTGCCAACGCAACAATTTATCCTTTGTTGACTTGCTTCGCTCTGTACAAATTACAGACTTTTATGTGGCCACCTCTCAACCAGAAAAACAAAGGCTAATTGAGTCCTTTTATGTGAAATGGTTAACACCTGATCAAATATCACCCAAAAACAAAGAAGACACAAACAAAATCCTTCATAACATCGTGAAAAAAGGCTACACAAACTCTAAAACAGACCAACAAAACCCTTTAATTAACTCATTCCAAGTCGAAAACTTTCGGAATTGTAAATTTTCTTTTGTCTTCTTCTTGTTTTTTTCTTTGTTTCAGAAACAAAAGCTCTTTTTTTCTTTTTTTATTTTAAATTTTGTTTTTCAAACACATAAAAAGAGATTTTTTTTCTTTTCAAAACACAAAAAAAAAAAAGAGAATAAAAGAAACTCTTTTCGTTCTCATTCAAGAAATTAATTTGAATTAAACAAGACCAATTAATGTTTGGTATTCCTAAAGTCTTTTGACTTCTTTATATTTAATACAAATAAGCAATTTTATTTTTTGTTTTGATTTTTGATTGAATTCAAAAAAAGAAATGAAAAAAGAAAAATGAACTCAAGAATACCAAATGTTTTAAGGCAAATATATTTGAAATAGAGGAATTAAAAAAACAAATTGTCAATTCAAACAGTTGTATTTGAGACTTCAATCATGAAATAATTTATCTTCTGATTTCTTTATTTTTATGAATTATTTTCAATTAGAAAGTAAAATTTTTATTTACTGTTGAGAGAAAAATGTTGGACACAGAAAAATGGTTGGACACCATTTTTAATTGGGAACATTATTAAAATTGAAAATCAAATCCTATTGATAACTAGGTGAATTTTATATAAATCCAGGTTTAAATGTGTTACAAGTTCATTAATCTGTGGTGTGTGTAGAATAATGATTTGAATGGTTGATAACTAAAGTAGATCATGCTATTTTAACAAAAATCCAAGTTTTAGTAAAGTTGACTATTAATTCTGAAAATGGTAATTTTTAAACTTGATTTAGATTATAAGAGATAGGGTTTTGAAAAAGTAGAATTACATTAATCGTTATTCTCATAAGTAGATTATTGTTATTTTCTTTAGTTATTTCACAAACGATTGAAATTAAAAATCATTTTCAGTAAGGTTCCCAATTAAAATTACTGTCCAACTATTTTTCTGTTTCCAACATTTTTCTGTTTCCAACATTTTTTTCTCAACAGTGTGATATTTTCATTTTAATTTAAGAATATCTTTTATGAATCTGAAGAAGATCTTTTACTTTTGGTTTTTAAGTGACAATTCATAATTTCTAATGTCACTTTTTCCACTGGTATTTGAATAATAAATGGGAAAAACTTTTCAATTCATTTTCATATTTTCAATTCAGAAATCTGGGTTTCATTTAGGATTCTTAGTTTATACCTTAGTTTTCCAAAAATACACAGCCCAAAGAACACAAAAAAAGCACCAAACAAATAAATAGAGAACACAACTTAGAATCTATTTTTTTTGAAAATCTCTTTAATTATAAAAGAAAAAAAAAGAAAATAGGAAAATTAAATGAAATTCCCCCCCCCCCCCCCATTTAGATTCCAAATACCAGTAATTCAAAATCCCAATATCAATATCATAATCTGTCAAACCAAATAATAATAATAATAACAATAATAATAATTGTGCAATAAGTGAAGTGGAAAAAAAGTATTAAACTCTTGATTTTTAGCAAATATGAATAATAAAAAAAATACAAAAAGAACTGAAAAAAAAATATCTCAGAACTTTTTATCAAAAAATCACAAATCGATATTCAAAGACGATATATATAGACTTCAAATTGTACATTTAACATGAAAAATTTCAAATACTCATTTTAATAATTGAAAAGAGAAAAATTTGAATAAAAAAATCCTTTGAGGATTTTTATTTAAAGATGCTACCAATCAATCTTTTAAAATTAGTATTTGAATATAAACCATATATTTTCTTAATTAACCCAAACCATTTTTATTACTTGAGGAAAAAATTCTAAATTTAATTTTAGAATTATACTAATTAATTTTTTTCCTTGTTTCAATTTTTTATTTTATTTTGTTAAAATTTATTTGATGTTTAAAAAAAAAATGAACATAATACTTAGATAATTTTATTTTGTAAATCCTCAAAACGCTCATAAATAGATCAAATATTAATTCTCTTAGAAGTTATACATTGAATGAAATCTGAAGAAAAAAAAAAAATGATAAAAAAAAATGAAATAAAGTAATTTACTTTTTAAACAACAGTTTTTTCATCACAACTTGCATAAATTTTAGATAAAGAACAATTATTGAATCTATTTAGATCATTAATTTCCGCAATCAAAAATTTATACAGAATTAATAATTTGATTTTTTTTGTTAACCTATTGGAAAGAAATCAAACTTTCATTTTTAATAATTTAAAAATAAATCAAGTTACTTTGTATCAAAACCATTGGTTTCTCAAGAGATATTCTCATAGTTACTCTTCACCCACTTTGAGGATATACCTGATTTACTTTTTTTTCTTCACATCTGATTAAATTTAATAACTTTTCAAATCTTGTAATAAAAAAAAAAAATAAAATACTTTTAGATTTGAAAATTTAAATATTTTTTTCTAAAGTTCAATATCCAATTTTCAATTACAAATAAAACTTAAAAAACATGAACATAAGATTAAATTAACAAATTATTTTTGGTTAAGTTGTTCTATTTGTAAATAAAAATTGTAATTTCTTTTTAATTCATTTAAAAAAAATTGAAGAAATTTTTTTTTTTTTATTAATTAAAAAAATTATCAGAAATTGCTTGTGTTTTGTGCTTTTCAAAATAATAATAAAAATCAATTAATATAATAATTCAAAAAATTTCCAAGTAAACAATAAACATAACAAGGAATAAGGGATAAGGAAGAGTCGTAAATAATAAGAAAGAAGAAAAAAGAAAAAAGGAAAAAAAAAAAACAAATTGCAATTTCGATCACTTTTGAGAGAAAAAACTTCCAAATAATTAAAGATACAATTGACTTTTTTGTTTTATGGATAAATTTTTGAATTAATTTTTTTTTTCAAAATTTCTTTCCATCAATAAAAAATTGGAAATTGTATACGACAAGATTTTTTTAAAAACTTTTTATCACTTAATGAAGCGAATGCAAGTTTCAACATTTTTCCTTAAACTGTTACGATTGATCTTAAGAAATTTTAATTCTATGTAATTATTTACAAATTAAATTTAATTTTTTTTATATACAAAATACATTTAGATTTTTTCTTTAATAAAAATAATCATTAAATGTATTTGACATAAAAAACTTAATAACTCAGAAAAAAAAAAAAATAATAATAAAATATAAAATATGACTATTTTTGTGTTTTTAAATCCTTTCTTGTAAAAAATTCATTCAAAAGATATTTTTTCCGATATCAATATAATTACAATTTTTGACTTTATCAAAATTTACAATAGAACCCAAAAAAAACACATGAAAAGTTTTGGAAATTTTTCTTTTTCTCTTATAACCTTGCAATATACTATATTAATACAACTTCAAATCCATTTGATATAATCTAAAACATCCGCGTTCAACTTTTAGTAAATTTTTAATTTGATTAATTTACACTGTGTAAATTAAGATATTAAAATATACAATAATATGTATTTCACTTTAAAATATTTGATTATTTACTCAAATATCTTTAGTTTTTTTTTTTTTTGAGATGAAAAATATTTTATTTTTGAAAATATAAAAAATAATTTTAAATGTTAATATTCCCTTATTTTCAAATAGAAAATTATTATAAAATAGAAAATTATTCTAAAATAGAATATATTGTTTATCTTTGTTAAAATTGTTGTTAAAAAGGAAAGAAATAAAATTTTTTGCAAATAATTTTCAAAATATTAAATAGATGAAAGTTAATTTATTTATTAATTTTCTTGTAAGAAATAACACCAATAAAAAAACTTTTTTTTTTTTTTTCAATTTTAATCAAATTAAAAAACGTATTTATGTTAAATAAATAATAATAATAATAAAAATAAAAACTATTCCTAATTAATAATAGCAACAACAAATCCAACGCCATGGTTTGTAGATTATAGAAGAGAATATTTACATTATTTACCAATCTCACCACATGAATCACTTGAACACCCAATTGCAAGTGTTTCAATTATTAGCAGTGAAATTGATGTTGAAAAATCAATGAATAAATTATCAACATTATTTGACTTAAGCCATCCTCCAAATTTCATGATTGAAAACAAAATGGAATTTGATATTCTTCAAATTTATATTATTATTAACGATGTTCAACTTGGTGACACCAAAAAGTAATTTTTTTTTCTTTTTTGATTTGAATATTTATATAAATTTGTTTTTTTAAGTAATTCATGATCAAAATCAGCAAATTTCTTCAATTTTTTTGAATAATGATTTCAGAAAATTGAATTAATTTAAATCTATTTTAAAAAAATATTCAACACACATAATTTTTTGACTTGATTAAATTTTTCACAACTTTTAATAATTATTTTACTTGATTATTTAAATTAGTTAATCAAAAAATTGTAATTTTTAAATTATCATTTATTTAAGGTTTACAATTCCTGAAACGGGTAAAAAAAATAACAATCATAACTAATAACAATTAATTCTCTTTTATTATTAATAATATAATTAATAACTCAAGAGTATCTTTTTTTAAAAAAATATCAAATTTCTTGTTTTCTATTCAAAATAACAAAATTTGTATTTTTTCATGCATACTTATTGAGAATATTCCATCATTAAATCAATAATTTAACACATTTTTTAACAATTCTTTTTTTTGATAAAAAATTTTAATACAACTCATCAAATTTCTTGATATATATTCAAAAAAATTAAAAAACATTTTTATATGAATTATCACTGATAATATTAAATCTAAATATTTAATTTAGAAAATTTACAAATTGTTTGTAATAAAACAAAATTGTATTCTAAAAAAAAAAATAAAAGTAAGAAAAAGTTTAAAAAGAATAAAAAAATTATGATAAAAATTCTTTTTGGTGAAATTAATGCAATAAATAATTTGTTAAAAAAACAAAATAAAATAATGTGATTAAAATAAAATTAATTCAATTTTTTCTTTGATTAATTTCTAACAATTTTTAATTCATAATTGAAGAACCTTATTCCAAGCTGATACAAATCAATATTTTAATAAATATATACACAATAATAGTATCCATTCTTAATCAAAATAAATTATCTTAATTACATAAGGAAAATTTTATCAATTTCATTCTAGAATTTAACAAATAAATCCCCCCCCCCATTTTTTTTTCATTGTTTTATTACTTTGTTAAAATTTTTCTGATCAAAAGAAAAAAACACTAACTACCAAATTACCATGCTTTATTTTCAAATTTCATAGTTATCATAGATGTATTGATCATTTAAACATTTATAAGCTATGTAATAGATTTTATCTACAAAAAAGATTTGGAAGTATGGAATAAATCCTTATTTTCCCTTTTTAACATCCTGCTTTACATTTTTTTCTATTTTCATCTTTTTTTCCATTACAATAATGAAAAAAGATTTAAAGGAAATTCCTAAGAATTACCTTCATGAAAACTTCCGTTATTAATCTTTTGGGTGACTTTTCATTAAATTTAATAACTTTTCAAACCTTGAAAATTAAAAAAAGAGAAATATTTCCAAAATTTTCAAATCTAAATAATTTTTCCTGGATTTCAATATACAACTTTTAAATAAAAAAAGTTACTTAAAAATAATGATAATAAGATTAAATTAACAAATTATTTTTTGGTTAATTTGCATTAGTTGTTAATAAAAGTGATTATTTATTAGAGGTTTTGATGATAACATATATTATCATGATATTAACAATAAAATCGCGGTGTATTAAAAAATTGTGATTAGTTCAACTTTATCGTGATATTCAATATTATCGCAATATTCACATTATCGCGATATTCATATTATCGCGAAAAAATGAAAAATTATTTTTTTGAAATTATTTTAAAAAAATACCTTGAGACTTTGAAAACACTTTCCCCTTTAATAAATGTTAGAAAGTGTTGCAAGTGTTGTAAATTGTCTTCAAGTGTTTGAAAGTTTTGAAAGACAGAAAACTTTTATAAAGGGAATGAGTTTGGTTTGTAGTGGAAACACAAATTTTATTCTTTTCATTTTTTTTTTTAACAAAATATAAAATCTCAAACAAATTTTATGATCAAACTAATAATTACCCATTCCAACAATACACTTGAATATAAGATAAATGTGTTTTCTTAAAATGGAGTTGTTACATTCACAATTTTAAATAGCCAAAAAGAATAAAGAATAATTTTCCTTCTTATTGGTGATCGATTAAACAAAAACCTCTAAGCTCTAATTGTGTTTTCTGTACAATACCAAGATATGAGAAGAAGAAAAAGAACAAGAAGACAAATTTTGCAAACAATCTAAATAATTGGTGATAATCTGACAAGGATGTTGTGAAATCTTTTCGAAAAGTTATCCAACCCCTTTTAGCTTTCTGAGAATATTGAAAATGTTTTAACCCAAGAACACATTCTTTAAAGAACAGATAAAGTTTTGATTGTTTTCGAAGGTATTTTATTCAACTCAATTTACAACACCAGGATTAACTGAAAAAATATTTATTTCTCTTTATTTCTTATTGTTGTTGATCTTAAAGGATCGATAGGTTTGTCAACCAAATAAAATGAAAACACAATAAAACTCTTGGATCTGATCCTTGATTGGATCAAGTATCTTTTTTGTTGTTTTTTCAAAGAATGGCTTTTTGTCACCTAAACTATTTTTTGATCAAAAAAAATTTTCTTTGTTTAAATATTTCTCAATTAAAACAAAAATCCATCAACTATTAAATCGCGATTACTTTTTAATCGCGATATTTTGGCATTTATCGCGATTTTATAGTAATTATCGCGATTTTTAGAATATCGCGATAATATTGAATATCGCGATTTGATGGAAATTATCGCGATTTTTGTTACTTTATCGTGAATTAAGCATGTTATCATTAAAACCTCTATTTAACAAGAACTCAAAAATTATACATTTGACATAATACAAAACCAATTTTTTAATTTAACTTTTTACTTTATTTTTTGAGATTAAATTAAATTTAATCTCTAAAATTAAAATTTTAATACATAAAATATCATTTAATTCATTTTTTTAATATGGTTTGATATTAATCCGATTCATTATATTAAAATATGATTCCTTTATTAAATAAACTTGTAAATTTGAATAAAATTTAATATTTTAATTTTAGATGAAAAAATCAAAAATCATTATTTTTATTATACTTATTTAAATAAAAATATTTTAAATTTTGGAATAAAATTTATTTAACATATCGTTTTTAATTTATATTAAACTAAATTTTTTAAAATTTTAATCAATCTTGTTTAATTTTTTTCTATTTTTTCAATCATTATATTTTTATCATTTAAAAAATATTTTATTTCTAATGAAAAATTAACAAATAGAGCAAACATTATTTATGAAAAAATGATTGAGAAACATGGAAAAAACAAATGCTTTTTAATACCAATAAATTCAGCAAAAGAAGAAGAGAACAAGAATATATTACCCAAAAAATTATGGACAGAGCATTTCATTTCAAGTAAAAGAAGGGATAATGAAGAAATAATATATGGCAAACGATTAAATGAAAAGGATTATTATGAAATTACAAGATTTGCAAATAATTTTGTCAAACAAATATTATTTCCATTTTTAGAAAAAAAAATCACAATGATTAGCGAGGTGATTATTAATTCCAAAAAGGGATTAAAAGGGAAGTTTAAATCATTGATCAAAAGAAAGTCAACTGTCAATTCACGAAAAAAGAGCATCAAAAAGGAAAGTGAGATTGAAATCATTGAAAATGATCGGATTGTAAAAAAAATAAGACAATTTGCAGATTATCAATTTTTAATTCATGATTTTGAAAATGCGATTTCGAATTATAAAACTGCAACAGCACATTTTAAAAAAATCGGAGCTAAAAGAAGTTATATTGATACGTTGGTGATTCAAATTATATTAAATTTTTTAATTGAAGAAAAAATCTCTGAAAATTTGATTACATTAATTTTAAATGAATTTTCAAAAATGGATTTAAATGAAAGGAAAATATCATTCTATTGGATTTTAGCTGATCTATATAAATTAATTCAAAACCCATTACAAACATCAAAATACTTTTTTGAATTATCTCAAGAAATTGATGATGAATTAATCTCAAGTTTGTCAATGGAACAATCAAGTTATTACCAGCTATTTAACAACCCAATTAGATTTCGGCATTATTTATTTGATCAATTTACTGCAGGCATGCGATATTATAATTGCAAACTTTATGCACATTCGATGAGATGCTGCTGTAGATCATTGATCCCAATTGAAGGTAAAAATTGGAAAATTATTGAAGATCAAATCAATTTCACGAATGGGCGAAATTCCTTTTTCTTAACAGAATATGAACAATCAATCAAATGCTTTAAACAAGTATTAAGCTCGCCACTTCAACCTGCTATCAAGCAAACACAAACAATAAAGGAATTTCTATACAGTGTGACAACTTTCACTAAGCAAAAAAAAATCATCATCAATGATTTAAATATTCCTATTGTAAACAAAAAATCCATTGATGTTTATTTAATTGATGATTACAGAAAATCTTCTTCTTCTTCAAAAAAAATACCTTTACAAAATTGGAAAAAATATGAAAAAAATTTAATAAATAATATTAAAAAAGAGAAAGAGAAAGAGAAAGAGAAAGAAAAAGAAAAAGAAAAAGAGAAGGAGAAGGAGAAGGAGAAAGGGAAGAAGAAGGAAAATGGGAAGGAAAAAGAGAATGGAGATATGAAAGGGAATGTGGAGGAGAATGTGGAGGAGAAAAAAATCGAACCAAATAAAAACACAATATTAAATTGGACTTATGCAAAAAAAAAAAAAAAAAAACCAATATTTATTCAAAAAAAAGAGTTTCTGTAATTGGTGAAGAAATAACTGTAAAATTTTTCTTGAAAAACCCATTAAAAATTAAATTAAAATTGACAAATGTTCATTTAGTTGGCTATTTTGGAAAAAAAAGAAATAAAGAAATTACTAAAGAAATCAAATCAAAATTTATTCGAATTCAACATAATAACAATAAAAATGGCAATAATAAAAACGAAAATAATGAGGGTAATAATAAAAATAATGAGAATAAAAATAATGATAAGAATAAAAAAATAAAAAAATCAAAATTAGAATTTTTTTGGATTAAATTTAGGAAATTTACAAAATGAAGAAAAACAATCAAATTTAATTTCCGAAAAAAAAACAATTAGCTTTTTACCCGAAGAAAAAAAACTAATTGAATTAAAAATAACTCCTTTACAAAATGGAAATTTCCATATCTATGGTGTTGGAATTACATTGTATGATTATATCATCAACATTTTAAACTTTCAAAAAAAAAAAAAAAATTAAATTTCAAATTAAATAAAGAAGATAATGAACCTTTAAAAGATTATCGTTTTGATTTACACATTGTCAATAAAATGCCATTATTACAAGTAAAGTTTATAAAATTTATTAATAAGGATTTTTATCTGGGCTCAATATGTAAAATACCTTTGACTTTGAAAAACGTTGGACAAACATCTTTATCTGATTTGTATTGTACAATTGAACCATCAGAAAATTTATTAATCAACAAAAAAATAGAAAATTCTTCAAAACCATTGGTTGACAAAAATAATGATCAAAAGAAAAAAAAAAAATCAAAATTAAAACTAATGAAAGACATGTTTTCGAATTATAATTCTTCTTGTTACAAATTACCAATCAAGAAAATAGGAAGGAATGAACAAATTGAAATTATGATTAATTTCCGAATGTTTAAATTAGGGATACATGATCTTTATTTATTATTTTATTATAAAAAATCATCTGGAAAAATCTCCAAAAAGTTGCCTTATCGATTACTACGAATTCATAAACAAATAAAAATAATACCATCAATCAAAATAAACACTAAACTATTACCAAGTTCAAAAAATATCAATGAATTTAATATTATTTGCAACATTCACAATTTAACCAAAAAAAAAATACTCAAATTGCAACAATTAACTTCAATCAGTAATAGATGGAAAGCAGTACCATTGAGCTTAACAAAAAAATGATTTACAAAATGAATGTACAATTTTACAACCCAAATCATCAACAACTTTTTTAATCAAAAATGATTTTACAAAAAATCAATTTACCCGTTAATAATAAAAATGATAATGAAAGAGAGAATAACAATGGAAATAAAAATGATAATGGAAATAAAAACGATAATGGAAATACAAACGATAATAGAAATAAAAACAATAATGGCAATGATAATGATAATGATAATGAAATAGGGAATAAAAATGAAAATGAGAATGATGAAAATTATCAAAATGATAAAATCATTTCAAATCTTTGTTTAAACCCAAAATCAAAATTAATTAATTGTAATGATAACTCTATTTATAATATTTTTTTAAATCGAGAAAAAAATAATAAAGAAACTGAATTTAATTTGATATTTTTATGGGAAAATAAAAGAATAATTAAATATATTAAAAAACAAAACACATCAAATTACTGGTAATAACAATAATAATAATCAAAAAAATAAAAATAAAAACAAAAAAAAAAACAAATATTTTTATTCACAATATAATATCTTCAATTTAGAACCATTTAATAAAGAATTAAAAAAAAACAAAGGAACAAAAGATGATTTTGTTTTTTATTACAAAAAAAAGTTATAAATGCGAATAATGAGAACAAACAAGAACTCCAAAAAAATGTAGACGAAATATTGGATGATTTTGATGATTTTGAAAAAGATGATGATTTATTAAATTTAATAAAATTTAAAAATGACAATGAAAATAACAATGGAAACACAAATACAACTGAAAATAAAAACAATAAATATATTCAATTGAATAACCAATTAAATCGAAAAAGAAATCGAACTTTGATTTATGATGATTATTTTTCAAATAATTATCAAAAACCATTAAATGTTATTATTGAATCACCAAATATTGTTTATCATGACTTTTCAAAAATACCAATGAAAACAATCCCAATCAAAATCAAAATAATTAATTTAACAAACATTAGTATCAATTTAACTGTAAAGGCACTTCCGCCTAAAAAGGAAACATCACTGTTCAAGGCACCTGTAGTCCAACCCTTCCGACCAAGATTTTTCATTTCAAATTTAACAAGCCAAAAAATCATTAATTTTTTACCTCAGAAATCAGAAATTCTTCATTTTTCATCTTCATTTTCAAAACCTGGTATTTATAACATCCAGAGATTCCATTTTTTAATAACACCAAACACAGGAACGCAAAGAAAAAATATCGACAATGTAATAATCGTTAAAATGTCGAATCAACAAAAATTAGTTGAAATTATTGATCAAAAAACTCAAAATTAAACAAAAACTTTTCTTTTGAAATGTTTTTTGTCTTTTTGATATTATTTCATAATATATATATATATATATATGTGTGTGTGTTTTGTTTATATATTTATTATTATTTATTTATATATTTATTTATTTATATATTTGTTTATTTATTTCGATTTTGAAAACGATTTATATTTATTAAAATCAAAATAAATTTTTATAATTTTAACCATTTTTTAAAAGATTTAACAATTTTTATTATTAATCATTTTTAACAATTTAAACATAATTACATAAATTAATTAAACATTTTTTAAATAAATTTTAAACATAAAAATAGTATTGTAAACAACAAAATCAAAAAGTATGAACTAATACAAATTTATTGATGAATTTTTTAAATGATTTTTTAAGTGAATAGTATTTTACAGCAACATGGAAACAGTACAAAATTTGAAAATATGTTATTAGATATATTTTATACTGACAAATCTTGGATATCCCAATTGTCAAAAAAATTCAGATCAGATACGAAAACCAGAAAAAGAAAATTTTTTTCAGTTAGATCCTTTTTTTTTTTCTATTCCATATTAAAAACAAAACTATTAAAATGATTTTAAATCTCAAATTATAAAAAATTTTTAAGCCTGTTTATTATTATCCCTATCATTATCATACTCTAAATTGTCATTAAATTAATAAATATTTATTACAAAGACTTTTTTTTTTAGATAATTATTTTAATTAAATAAAAAATTGTTTTATTGAATATATTAAAAAATATTAATATAATTTTAATTAGTATTATTATAAACATCAAAAGTTTCAATCAATTTAGACAATTATATATTTAGAAATTATATTTTTATTTTCATATGAAATTTAATTTTCTAAAAAAAATTTAAAAATGATATTTGTGAATTTTTGATTGTTGTTATCAAAAATTCATAATTAATTTTTTTATTTCCAAAATCATTCAAATTTTTATAATTATTCTTGTGAGATATACTAAAAGATTTGATAAAAAAACAGTTCAAAATTCAAAAAATATTTTGTATATTTTTACATTTTTGTTAAAAATCAGAAAATAATAAATTTCAAACTATTAAGAATTAAAAATGATTACTCTATTGACCAGAATTTCATTGAGAAATTTGTTAAAATTTTATATAATTTCAAATTATTCGATCACCTATACTCAAATTAGTTTTATTTACAGATATTAATATTCAAAATTAATACTCAAAAATAGTGGAGAAAATAATTTTCATTTTTTCATAATCAATGTTTTCTAACATAAATAAAAAAATTGATAAAGTATTTTTAACAAATTATTGAAAAATTCAATAAAAATAGGGTATTTTTTGTTTTAATATTGAAAAAATGTGGATTTTGGATTTCTAAAAAATGGACTAAAAATTTATAACTTTTTTAAATGAGGTTAACTCTTTGATTTCATTAACCAAAAAATTAATTTCAGATATATATATATATATATTATAGCATTTCAACAAGATTTGATTTTTTTTTTGAAAAATACTCTAAATTTACATAATATTTTTATCATTTTTTCGGATTTTTAAACAACAATTTTTACAAAAAAAATATTTGAAAAAAATTATCCATTAAAAATAATTGACAAAAATAATTAATTTGAAAAATCTAGAAAAATTAGAAAGTAATTACTCAAAGGTGAGATTAGAAAAAAACAATAATAATAAAATCATCAAATAAAATTTCTTCATGATATAGAAAATATTTTTTACATTCTATTATCATTTTTATATTTACAAGAACGAATTTAATTTTGACAAAAAAAAATGTAATTTATAATGAAAAAAATTTATTTAAACAATATAAATAACAACTTTTTAAACAAATAAATAGCTTTATTTTTTTATAAATAAAAAAAAAATTACCTATTAACCATGAATAAAATCAGAAAGTATTTTTTCAATGATTACCTAAATTAAATTAATGTATTTTCTTTTGTTTGATTTGTTGAACAAATCACTATTTAACACTTTTATAAAAACAAATGAATTTTAACTATTTTTAATTCAAAAAAAAAAAAAAAATACCAAGTAAAAATTTAGCATTGAATTAAAAAATCCATCCAAAATGAAATATTGTAAACTCAATTTCAAATATTATGACTCACATGAAATATTAAATTGAAATAAAAACAAAAAAGTAATTTTATTCTTTAGTATTGAAAAAACACAATAATTATATTTGGTTAATAATTCACTTTTTAATCATTCAAAATAAACCAAATTCTAAAAATTTCGACACATTTTCAACAGTTGAAAGAATGGAAATACTCCACTTCCCATTTACTTTTGGAAATAATTGTGATTTTATAAACTATTCTATTTTTTCATCGTCTGTTCTCATTTCTTTTTTTCAAGTTATATAAACTGTTTCGTTAGATCTGTATTTTTTTGCAATGGTTGATCAAAGGTTATTGTAGAATTTGTTAAATTGAAAAATCAACATACAATTTTTCGAATTTATCTTATCATTTCAACGATCAACAATTTTTGGTGAAATTTTAACAAATTTACCAATACATTTTTTGTTCAGAATTGTTTCATGATTTGGGATACAGCGATTTTTCATTTTTAGATTTTTTTCTTTTATTTGGATTAAAATGGTTACTTATAAAAAAATGAATACTTGTTAACTTAAATCAGTTTTTATATTATATTTGAAAAAATATCATAAATTAGGTTTTATTTTTTGCCTATTTTTGATTTTAGGCGTTTCCAAATTTTTGGAATGGGGTTTATATAAAAACACGAGAATTAAAAAAAAAAAAAATAAAAATAAAATCAAACATTAAAAAAAAAGTGTGTAAAAAGTTTCAAATAAGCATTACCGATTAATTATTACTGAACTTTCACTAAAATAAGTTTAACTAGAAATTTCTTACAAATAATTACATTAATTTTTAAAAAACATTATGTTGTTGAAAATTTTCTCAAAGATTAATTGTCTTTTTGAAGATCTTTTTTTTTTTCGACATGATCCAATGCAAAAAAAAAAAAAAAAAAAAAAATTATCAAAAAAATAAAAAATTGAAAAAAAAAAAAGTTTAAACAGATATTTAAAAAAGAAAAATAGAAATTGACAAAATTTTCGAATTAAAAATTAAAAGAATAGTTTGAGAAATATATGAGTCAAAAAATATCCTCCCAAAAAAATTCCTATTAACATTATAAAGTGAGTAAAATTTTTTGAAAAATAGTTAATGTTTTTTGCACATTTACAAAATATGACAAATTAATCATGATATATATCTATAAGACAAAATAACAAGATAATCAACAAGTTAAAAGAAGATCGTTTCAAAAAAAAAAAAAATTCAAAAATAGTAAAAATAAAAAAAAAATCATTATATTTTCAATCTATCAATATTTAATATTCAGAATTAAATTGAAAAAGTAATTTCTATAGTATATTTATGAAATTTTTAGAAGAAAAAGAGAATCATAGAAATCATAATCAGAATTATGAAATTAATTCTTCATACAGATTTTTTTTTTTTTTTTTATTAAGTATTTAAATTATTAGAAAGTATATAATAACTTAAATTGAAAAAAAGAGACTTTCTAAATTAAAAAAATATTATTAAAAAAGTGATTTAAATACTTTATACACATGAATTTTAAATTCTTGATTTATCAAATTATTTCTAATAAAACATAAACAATAATCTTCAATACTAAAAAGGATGTTTAATTTCCATTTAGTTTTGGTTTATATTTCATGAAATTATCTCTTCTTTTTTAACAAAAATAAAATTATTGTTATCATTGTTATTAAATTGTTGTTTTTTTATCTATTGTCCTACTCTACTTTGTTATATTCTTTTTTCCCAACCTTAATCTCCAAAATAAATCATTAAAAAATGTTTGAATAATTAATAAATATTATTCTAACTTAAATACTTTCATATTCAATTCGATAATAATTATTCAGAAATTTTAAAAAATTCTTATTTAACTTAATGGTGTAATAAATCAAAAGTGTTAAAATAGTCTAGAATGAAAACTCAAATTGTTCTTTATTTCTTTTAAATGTTCAAATTTAGACTATTTATTCTTGTATATTAAATTATTTCGTAATTATAAGTTTATCATATAAAGTCAGTAACTGTCAAATGACTTGAAAAAACCAATTATCAATATAATTGGACAATATAATATTACATTTATTTACTAAGGATCATAATTCAAAATTGACATTTTTGTCGGTTTTTATTTTTAATTACTTTACATAATCTAAAAATAGTAGAACCCACAAATAAATAAAATTCTAATATTTAACAATCAATATTTAGATCCATCTCAAGTAACTGTTATTTGGATTTTTTTTATATTAAGATTTATACAATTAATGTTATAATAAACCCAAAATTGAATGTTTTTTTTTCATTTCGTCTGTAACTAGTAGTTTTTTTCAATATATAATTAATTTGTTAAAAAAAATATTTGTCAAAAAACTTTCATGAGTTAATCTTGATGTTTTTAAAAAATTGATATTACAAAATAAATTATAGTCAGATATATTTCAACAGAACTCTGAATTTGTAAGATTCAATTTTTAAATTTGTTTCAAAATGTTTAATTTTTTTAGCATTTGGTTTGAAAAAAAGAAAAATTTACAAAATAAAACTTTAAAAAATTAAAAGACAATTTCAAAGTACTCAAAATGATTTTTAACCAAAAAAAAAACTAGTTAATTGAGTAAAATTACAAATGTTTAAATGGATATAAATTAACCAATTTATTTTATTGCCTTAGTAATTATCAATCTACACCAATAAGATTTCATCATGATAGATGCTTGGATAAATAAAAATGTCACAAAACTATTAAAAATTAATATAGAATTTATTAGAATAATTTATAAAACTGAGGCAAAAATAGAGATTGGCAGAATTTAGATCTATAAAAGAAGATTTAAAATCAAAAAGAAAATGTAATTCTTAGTTTTGAGCATATATCAAAAAAATTAAAATTAACAAAACAAATTTAATGAAAATATTAATTTGAAAATAGAAAATTTAAAATTATTAGATACAAATCTTAATTAGTTTAAATGAAACTTAATAATAAATAGTTATGAATCGAAAAGTTCAAGAATATTTAAAAATTATTAAGTATAATCACAATATAAAATAAACAGACGTGTTGTCAAGTGCCGTAGAGTTACTAGTTTTTTTTTAATTTAAGTAATAAAAAGATAATTTAAGAAATTTACTTTTTATTTCAAAAATTAAAACAAAATAAATGATAATAAATAGTTTAAAGTGGAAATAAGTTCAACTTCAAATTTAAAACTAAGAAATTTTACAAATTGTCTAAGTAGAAATACTTATGTTTATGATAAAAATAAAACAAAAAAAAAATCTTACAATTTATTACAAAAAATATTTCAACTTAGAAATCATGGAAGATATCTAATCATTTTTTATGGGACCGCCCATTCTATAAAAAAAATCTAATAATTTTGATTAAAGATTTAAATATTATTAAAGGATTAAAATAAATTAATTGATACGAATAAATAAAAGTTAATCAAAATATTCCCAAAAATTTTATTCAAAATAAAGAATCATTATTTATCTTGTAGTTAGTTAATGATTAGAGAAAATAATTAATCTTTATTGAAATTTCTTGATTATTATAAATGGAAATTCAGGCTATAAGAAGAAATTAATCACCTCCCTCCAAAATAAAAAAAAAAAAACAGTTAAATTTTTAATAATTCTTGATTGTTTTACTAAATACCCAAGATCTTTTTTAATTGATGAGATAATCTTTGACTAATATTTTACGAATCAAATTTCAAAAGTGTTCAAACGATACAGAATTGAAATTCTTTAGCCTTCAAAAACAATACACTTTCTGTTTAGAGTTCTTTTAGGGGGAGAGAGTCTAAACCCTTAACCAAAAAATTAATTTTAAGATTTAATCACAAATTTTGAAATATTTAGTTTATTTAAAGCAAAATGTAAAAAGATTTTTGAATTTTACAAAAGATATTGCAGTTAAGGTTTGGGTATAAAAAAGTACAGACTTTTTTGATTCTATTTTGAAATAAAATGAAATTAGAAAGTCTAAAAAATAAAGATAATCAAAATAAGATATTATTTTCATTCTTTTTAAACCTTTGAAAATTGTAAAAATTTTTAACACAATGAATGAGAGTTCACTTATGTTAAACACAGCACTAAAGTTTACCAACCAATCCAAAATAGACTCAATTCTTTCAAAAGAAAAGCCAACCTTGGAAGAACTTCTCAATGAAGATGATTTACTTCAAGAATGCAGATATGGCAACAAAAAACTATTAAAATTGTAAATTTTGCTCTTGTTATTTGTTTAAAGATTCAATAAACACCATTTTATCAATCTTTGAAAATTTTTTGAAAATGTTTTACCTTGATCTTACCAACCCAACGTTTAAATATCCAAAAAAAAATAAAACAAAAAAATTCTTTGTTTTTTTTCAAAAAAAAAAATTATTTCTCACTTTTTGAATAAATTCTCTTTTTCTTTTTATTACCTTTCCAAATATAGTTTAACAAATACAAAAAACTTAAAAAAACTCCTTATTTATTTACTTGTTGATCCTAAAACAACAAATGAAAATCAAGAGATCTCTAAACTGAAGCTTTTAAAGTAATTGAAAATCTTTTTTTTTTTTTTTTATTTTTATTTAGCTTTGATAAAGCCAAAGAAATACCGATCCTTTATCTCAAAAAATTCCATTTTTTACATTTGAAAAACTAACTTGGGCTTCATTGAAATAACTAATTTTCTTTTTAGGTTTCCATATCTTGTAAATGAGATCGTATGTCTTGAATTAACAGAAGTTGTCGAAAGTATCACAGAAAACGAAGATTTAATGATCCAAATATTTGAATTTCTGAAACAACCAAAACCATTAAACACAGTTTACTCTGGTTATTTTGCACAAATGATTGGAACAAACCTTCGTTTAAAATACTTGGAAGTAAAATATTTCTTTTGTTTTTTTTTTTTATTGTTTTTGAACTTTTGTTTCAACCAAAAAAAAAAAAAATCAATTAATTTCAAATCTAAACCTTATAAAGTACCATTAAATTCTTCAATTTTTCATTTTTTCAAACCCTTCCCATTGCTTCTTTTTTCAAACAAATCAAAAAAAAAATCAAACATTGATCCAAACAACAAAAATTTTTCTTAATATTTGGATCTTTTTTAGACAATCACATTTTTAATGAAACACGATTACTTTATTGAAAAACTGTTGGAAAACATTTCAATTTCTGGTGTTTGTGATGTGATGATCCATATCCTTGTATTTTGTGAAGAAAATGTTTATTATCAAGAAACAATAAAAGTAATCACTTTTTTTCTTTCTTTCTTTCTTTCTTTCTTTCTTTCTTTCTTTCTTTCTTTCTTTCTTTTTTTTTTTTTTTGTTTATTTAATATCTTTATTTTCCCCTTAAAAACCTTTATTTGTTTGTTTATTTTCTGTTCTTTATAAACAACAACAGTGGTTGACTAAAATTGAAATTATGAAAAGGATCTTTTCTTTGCTTGATCAAAAGAATGATGAAGATGTAAAATATTTTAATTTTTTTCCCTTTTTCTTTTTCTTTTTCTTTTTCTTTTGTCCGATCCTTAACCCAAAATCAACAAACCCACCAACACAACCCAAATTAATAATGAACACACAACTATTAAAAAGACCATTGATAATTCAACCAAGTGTTTACTTGAAGTGATTGCCAATTCAACACATGAAATTGGAGAATTGACTCTTGTTGCTTGTATTGAAACAGAAACATTTTCAAAAAAAATCTTGGAAATTGCACTTTCAAAAGAAAGTTCCAATTTCTTAAGAGAAAAAGCCATTTTAGTCATTCTTGAAATTTTGATTTACATTGGAGAAAACGAAAGAATTTATCTCCACACAAACAACCAAAATGAAGAACAACAATTGATCAAAAATGAAAAAAACATTGAAAAAACAACAAAAAAACAATAATGACAATGACTACAATGAGGACTATGACCAACAGAGTGTCTCTGAATATGAATTAGAACAATACATGACACATCCTCTTCTTGTTGTTATTGTTGAGAATTTTTCAGAATTAATTGAATTATTACAAACTGCACTCTTTCCAAAGACAAAGTTCCATTTAGGTTCAATCAAATATGAACCCTTTGGACAACTTCGAATCAAAATTGTTTCTTTATTTCATATATTTACTCATCTACAATTTGTACCATTACAAGAACTTTTATGCAAAAACAAAATTTTTTCATTAATGCTTGTAAATAATATTTCCCATTTCTTTCTAATTTCATTTCTTTATCTTTATTTATTTTGATTAAATTACCAAAAAAACATACAAAAGATACAAAATTTTCCATTTTAAAAGTTTTTTATACAAGTTGAAATTAATTAAATATCAAAACCCATACCTAACTCCACATTCACACACATCCACACACACACCCATATATATATATACATACATATCTTTAAAGAAATAATTTTATATTGTTCAAATATTTTTTTATTAAAATTTAAAAAAATAAAATAACAATATAAAAGAAGAAATAAAGAAGTTTTATTCAATTTTTTAAACCCATGACAAATTTAATTATTATTTGGATTAGAATTATTTGATCTAACAAAAAAATATTTTAAAGAAATTGATATCTTGACCAATAAAAAAAATCACAAATTTTTTTATTAATCAACCCACATACACCAATGCTTATTTATAAAACAAAAGTTAAAATTCACTTAGCTCAAATAATGGAATATAAAAGAAGATTTAAATTAAATCAAAAAATAAAAATCCGAATTTTTAATAAAATTAATTAACTTTCTTCCTCTTTTTTAGACTTAACAGATTGAAAATATTTATTGGAAATTAAAAAAATTAGTAAAAAAAAAAAATATAAATTGAAAGATAGAAATTCAAAATTAAAAAATTAGAATATATTCCAAGTTGAAAATGTGATTAGTTTTTCCATAATTTAAAATAATGATTTAAAATCTTTTATTTGACTCAATACTTTTGAATTTGAAAAATTTTCATTTTCTTTTTATGAGTTTTCTGTTTATTCCGATAATCAATATATTTACTTAATACAACAGAATACCTCTAGAAAACCTTTACACATAATGAAAGTCTATGACACCATACAAAAATATTTAAAAATAATCCAAATCAATAAACCTTTCATTAATAAATAATTATGCCTATATTTTCCAGAATTTAAAGGAATTAAATACCATCTATGATTTCACTCTTTTTTTAAAAAAATTGAGAAATAAACTAAATTTCATAATAAATGGCCCACCTTACATTTGAATAATGAATTGCTTTTGTATCGTTTTGAAGTTTTTCCTCTCACAATGAAAAGTTTGCAAATAAATCATTTTTTCTCTTTTTTATTTTTTCAACAGTATTTTGTTAAAATGGAAAATGAAAATGAAAAATTTGAAAGAAGTAACAGATGAATTAATGAAAAATTTGGTTTCAAATATGAAAAAGAGATTAGATTTAGTTATTCAAATGGAAGGAGAATCGATAAATGGGTTTTTTTACTTTTTTAAATTTTCTATTTTTCATGTAATGCTTCTTTCAAAATAATTGGGACAATTTTTTTTAACAGTTTGTTTTATTTTTTTTTCTTTTATTTTTAGACAAAAAATAAATATCTCTTGAGTATAGTATTGAATATTAAATTAGAAATTTTTATATTATAATAGATAACTTCAATTATTAAAAATATTTTTATTTAAAATTTGAGTTTTAATGGGCCAATTATTATGAAAGATAGTTTATAAAGAAAATTTTCTTTTAATTTCTATAATTAAAGAAAAATTGAAGCTCTTGATTCGACAAATGTTTACATCCTGATAAAAATAATTCTCTTTCACAGTGTGGTATAACTGGTATACAGAACTAGCAAACAACAAACATGTACTAGCTTGAATAAAAAATGAGCTATCACAATGCGTTATCTATGGGATATGAAATTTTTTTATTATTATTATCATTAATAGGTATCATGCTTGATAAATTGTTAAAATGTGTGACAAGAAGTGCTATATAGATTTGTTAGCTTGTTAATTGTGATATAATATTCTCACACTAAAATTTTTTATTAGGTCATCATTAAAAAATTTAGAAATATATCATTATTATATTGATAAAATTTATAATTTTTTTTTTTTTTAATATTTAATACTTTTTTCAAAATTTTAAATCTTTTCTAAATAAATAATCACATCACAACATTATTATACAAATATAGGATTTGTTATTTAAATATCCATGGAACAATTTTCTTCACAACCAAATCCGAGATATGTTTTGCATATCGCTCGAAACCGAAATCTTTTGTTACCATCTTTTAGAAGAAACAGATTTTTTAAACAGACTATTAAAAGAATTTACAAAGTTTAAAGAAAGCGAAGAAAATAATTCATTAATTGGATATATTTCACATTTGTTTAACATTGCAAATAAAATTGTTGAGTTATCAGATGAAGATGAAAAAGTTTATAATATCACATCATCAAGCAAGGAATGGAGCGAATTTGTTGAAGGATATTTAAAAGAAAGAAACGAAATCGAAGAGATAGAAATATTAGATTCTGAACAATTTGGGGGGATTGACAAAATAATTGCAGATGAGATTTTGGACAACGAAAGAGATATTGATTTAATTGAGGAATTTGAAAAATCAGAAAAAAAAGAAAAAAAATAATTTTATTATTACTTTGTTTAAAAAATAATTTTTTTTTTTTTTTAATTAAATTATTTTTTTTTTTTTTATTGAGTCAAAAAAATCTTGAATAATATTTTTTTATGATTTATTTTTATTTTTATTTATTTTCTTTTATTTTGGTTATTGTTAATGGATTAGCATCACCATGAATTTTTTTATATAATTAAAGTATGTTGTAATTGGGTGTAAATGATATTAGTGCCGAATTGTTCAAATAAACCCCATTCCAAAAATTTGGACACACCTAAAATCAAAAATATGCAAAAAAAAACCCAATTTATTGTATTTTTCCAAACCTAATATAAAACAACATTTAAATTGCTCAGTATTAATGTTTTACTAAGTAATCATTTTAATCCAAATAAAAGAAAAAAATATAAAACTCAAAAATAAAAATAGGTGTGTCCAAAATTATGAAACGAGCGGAACAAAAAATGTATTCGTAAATTTGTTGAAATTTTAGCAACAATTGTTGATCGATCAAATGATAAGATATCATCAACTAGAATGTATGTTATTTTCCAATTTAACAAACTCAACACTAACCTTCTATCAACCATTGAAAAAAATTCTCAGATCTAATGAAACAGATTACGTAACTGGCAAAAAAGGAAATGAAAACAAAACAAAAAAGACAAAAAATGAAATAGTTTGTAAAATCAAAATTCTTTCCAAATTGAATTTAAAGTGCAGTAATGATGTTCTTTCAACTGTTTAAACTGTGTCCAAAATTTTGGAATCTAGTTTAGTTTCTGTGCTCTAAAAAATCTATTATAAATCTTATTGAGCAATAAATTATTGGATTTTTTTACTAATGATCATAATTAAAAATATTGACAATTTGTAAAGTTTTTTTTAATTCCTTTTTCAAATCTAAAAAGAGAAACTCAAAATTATAGTATTCCAGTATTTTATAATTCATATCTAGAACTTCTAAAAGTAATAATTTTTTATTTTTTAATTTCAAAGATTAACTCAATAACTCAACAACATAAAAACCCAAAGACGCGTTAGTTTTGTTCCCTTTTTAAAAATCTAATTGTAACATCAATATCTTTCTAATAATTGAGAAATAATTGGTCAAAAAAATTTATTGGTTAATTATTTAATTTTTTTTAAAAAATTGATTATTTTAACTATTAATCTACATTTTGCCACAAATTTAAGAAAGATATTTTGTGACTTTGTAGTCTGAAAATTGATATTTCAACCTTTAAATTTGACCGAAATGTAAATTTTTTTCTGAAAATGTTGGGTTTTTTACGAAGACAAGGATCAATTTTAATTGATAAGATCAACAAATATAACTACTTTGCAAATCGATTTTTTAGAGACATTTGAACTATGGCACTAATGTGATTAATAACACAAGAACATACTTTATTCTTATATTTCTCAATGGTAGGACCTAATCCCTTAAAATAAACAAATTCTTATTTAATTTCAATTAGAATATTAAATCTAAACACAACAAAAAATGAAATAATTCTTTTAAATCGCTAATGTATATTAATTGATCAACAGTTATTCAATAAAAATTAACCTACATTCACCAAGAATGATTTTCGCAACTGAATTAAAAATTGATCAAGCCAGAATAGAAATCTATAAAAAGAAGATAAACTTCTCAAAAATTAATTAGAAACTTTTGGTTTTGAACATTTATCAAAAAATTTAAAATTTTCAAAAAAAGACAATGAAAAATTTATGTGGGAAATAGAAAAAATAAAAGTATTAAATGTAAAACTAAATAAATTTAAAAAAATCAAATAATCAATTGTTCTGGATGGAAAGTTCAAGAAAATTTCCAAAATATTAGGTATAATAATATTATTAAAAAACAGTCATATCTACAAGTGAATTAAGTCACGATTTTTTTTTTAATTTGAGAAATAAAAAGAAAATTTAAGAAATTTTCAGTTAATTTCTTGAAATAAAAAGAAACTCAAAGGTAATTTTTTAGAATCCAGAAGAATAGAGAAAAATCAAGTATTTTACTAGATTCTTTATAATCCTAAAAAACCTCATGGCTTTATTGTCAGGTAGCATAGAGTTATACAGAGTGACACTTTTTTTAAAAATCAACAAAATAAAAAGTTAAATTCTGAAATTTTCACCTTATTTTTAAATTTTGAGAAAGAAAAACCTAAAACGCAAATATTTTTTTCAGAGTAAGATAACTTCTTCAATTGTAAAATAAAGAAATTCCACAAATTATCAATATATATATTTATATTCTTATGATAAGACAAAAATTATCAAAATTTTCTAATTTATATAAAAAATATTCACATTAGAAATTATTGAAGAGATCGATCATTTTTTATGAGAATGCCCTTTCTTTGGAAAATTATAATTTTGGATTAAAGAAACAAAAATAATAACAAATTAATATCTTTGATATTATTGGAAATATAGAATCTCTATCCATATCGTAATTATTTGTGATAAAGAAAATAATGATTCTTTACTAAAAATTTCAAAACAAAAATTTAGAAATTAGACAAGTGTCATAAAGTGCTGTAAAGTACCAGTTTTTTTTTAATTTTCTGTTTTATTCCGCTAAGTGTTCTAGGTTTTTTTTGAGGTTTTCTATTTATTTATAAAGTGTTCTAGGTTTTTTTTACTTTTTGAAATAAACAGAAAATTTTAATAAATTTTCGGTTTATTTCAAAAAGTAAAAAAAACCTAACGAAAATCTATCGATTTTCAAAATAAAATAGAAAACTCAAAAAAATATAACTAAAATCTATTGATTTTATGAATAAACATAAATCCCAAGAAAATCTAAATGTGGATTTTTTATATTTAAGAAATAAAAAGAAAATTTAAGAAAGTTTCGGTTAATTTCTTAAAGTAAAAAAAAAATAACAAAAAGTGGACGTCAAGTGCCGTCGAGTGCCTATCTTTTCCATAATTCAAAAGAATGGTAAAAAAAACAAATAAGTTACTTAATTCCTTCAAATTAAAAAAATTTAACCGCTATAATAGGAAATTAACCACCTATTTTAAAAATGAAAAAAAAAAAACAAATTATTTTTTTTCGATTAATTGTGTATCATTGATTTTTAGTATTAAACTAAGAAATTGATAAATAATTTATTAACCTTTTTTTCACACCACATATAAGAATCCCTAGTGTAATCAAGTTGAATTGTTTTATTTACTATTGATAATCATATTGACTTAACCCGTTGATCTCATCTCAATATCCTAAGATTGATTTTTTTATATTTGAAAATTAATTATAAATTTATTTTAAATGTACTTTTAATAATTGAAAGATGTTACTCTAACCAAAGAAAATAAACAATTTAGTTTTCTGATTCACTTAAAAAAAATTATAAATAGGTGAAATAATTGTCTTCTGTTTTTAAGTCTCTTATACTCTAATTTAAAGGAATAATACGAATTAGATCAAAAGATAATAATAATAATTGAGAGACATATGATAAAGGGTCTTCAGATCAATCCTCTTATTTTTACATTCTTGAGTAAGATTTCATCTTTGAATATTTAAATTAAGTCTTAATTGGATCAAAAAATGATTCAACTGGAGAGATTTAAAAATAGAGAATAATATTAAATGGTTTTTAAGATTCTAAATTTTTGTTATTGGTTCAATTAAATATAATAATATGGCAAGGGTTAATGATTATTTTTTCATTGTTGAATATTACTGATATAAATACTCAATCAATCTATCAATCACCAACCAAAAATAAATGAGAAAAAATATTTTTTGATCTTATCATTGGTTTAATTTCTTTCTTTAGATTTATTGTTCTTTTCTTTTTTTTTTTTCTTTGTTTTTGTTTTTTTTTTTCTTTGTACCTAATACATTTGCTATACTTTTTTTTTCTTTTTTTTTGAAGATACTTTTTTTAAAAAAGATCAAATTGGAAAAAAAAAAAGATCTTCGAAAAGATAAATAATAATTAAAAAAATTGAGACTATGTAATGTCTTTTAAAATGAATTTAATTGATAGCAAACAATTTTCTTGTTCAATTTTTTTTTACAGTGAAAGCTCAGTAATAAAAAATCCGTAATTCTAATTTTAAAAATTATGATTAACTTTTTTTTAGTTTTTGGTTTTTATTTTTTGATAATTTTTAAAATATCAGACTTTTATAGATTTAGAATGACTTAAAAGTGAATTAAAAATCATATTTATTTATGAGTCCTACTTGAATACTAAAGAATATATTTTTTTTATTCAATTTATTATTTCAAATGAGTTATAATTTTTGAAAAGGAGTGTAATTGAAATTAAATATATATTTGTTTATTTTAACTAAAATCAATAGAAAATAAAAATAAATAAAAATAAAAATAAATCATAAAAAAATATTATTCAAGATTTTTTTGACTCAATAAAAAAAAAAACCAAATAATTTAATTAAAAAAAAAAAAAAATTATTTTTTAAACAAAGTAATAATAAAATTATTTTTTTTTTTTTTTCTGATTTTTCAAATTCCTCAATTAAATCAATATCTCTTTCGTTGTCCAAAATCTCATCTGCAATTATTTTGTCAATCCCCCCAAATTGTTCAGAATCTAATATTTCTATCTCTTCGATTTCGTTTCTTTCTTTTTAAATATCCTTCAACAAATTCGCTCCATTCCTTGCTTGATGATGTGATATTATAAACTTTTTTCATCTTCATCTGATAACTCAACAATTTTATTTGCAATGTTAAACAAATGTGAAATATATCCAATTAATGAATTATTTTCTTCGCTTTCTTTAAACTTTGTAAATTCTTTTAATAGTCTGTTTAAAAAATCTGTTTCTTCTAAAAGATGGTAACAAAAGATTTCGGTTTCGAGCGATATGCAAAACATATCTCGGATTTGGTTGTGAAGAAAATTGTTCCATGGATATTTAAATAACAAATCCTATATTTGTATAATAATGTTGTGATGTGATTATTTATTTAAAAAAGATTTAAAATTTTTCAAAAAAGTATTAAATATTAAAAAAAAAAAAAGTATTAAATATTAAAAAAAAAAAATTATTAATTTTATCAATATAAAAATGCTATTTATTTTTTTTTTAAACATTAACTTTTTCTTTGTGAAATTTTAAGTAAATAATTTTTGATATTTCCAGATAAGAAAGAGAATAGAACTCTTAAAATTTTAAGATAGTAATTTAGTTGTGGAAAGATTTTGAGAATTCCTTGTATTATTAGGCAAAGTATGAAAATTTTCTGATCTTCTTATTTTCAATTTTAACAAAGTAGAATAAAAAGTTTATTACCAATAAAAATTGTCTTTAAATTTGATATTTAAAGTTATTTTAGAAGAGTTTAACCAAAATTTTTGAGACGACGTTGTTCAATTGATAACACTGAGATTTGCAAATGTCTCAATTTAAAACCAATTTAACACATATTTTTATCCAAGTAAACAAAACACTTGTTCAATAAAAACTAAAAAAAGAAGTGCTTGATAATTTGAGGAATGTTTGGAAAAGGAATAAATTCCATTTCTTTATTGAAAATAATATCTAAATACAAACATTGTTTTTTTCTCATTTCGATAAAAAATCAATATCATTTTTTAAAAAAAAAAAAAATATGGATTCTCTTTTTTCCAAAGAAAAAAAGAGAAAAGAAAGATCATTAATAAAAGATCATTAAAAGGGGAAAAAAATAAATGATCATTTCTGGAAAAAAAAAGAAAAAAAAAACATTTTTTTTTTAATATGTCAAGTAAAGCGATTTTAGAGGAATGTTCAAAATACTTCAGAGTTAAGAACCAATAGATGCATGAGGAGTTTCATGTTTGATCGCTTTCGGAAGTTTCTAATAAGCGGACAATAAAAGCGGAGATAGAAACCCATTGAATGGATGAACGATCTAGTTTATCTCTGTTAAAATTTAAACCAAGTTTTGTCACCGATGATGAAAATGTAACCTTTAATTTCAATGTTTGTATTAACTCATCAATTGGAAGAAAAAGAAGCTTCGAAGAAAAAGATCTTGCAAAGCTTTTTTAAAAAATAACAAATTAGTTTTTACATTTGTTTTGTTTGTTTATTGTTGAGTTAGATCTTGAGTTCCCAAAAATAAATAGCACCTCATATTGATTCATTAGTTCAAAAATCACCAGTTATTTTTCCTCGTTTTGGATCTTTTTCTAGACTCAAATTATGATATTAAACTGGTTCTAAGATTATATTAATCGGGTTCTTCGAACTCCTCAATATCATCTTATATCACTTCGAACAATATCATATTTCTCGTTCTTTCAGGTCAAACTCGTCACACAACAAAGTGATTGTTTCCAAATCGAACCAATAAAGAACAATATATTTTTACATTTTTTTCATGATTTAAATAGTTTTCAAGCCAATATTGACAATTTTTCTTGTTTTAGAGAAATTTAAAGAAAATTATCTTTATATTTCTCAATTTTAAAAAAAAAACAAAGTTAGATTTTCTCGAAGATTTTGGAATATTAATCAAATTTTTGATTTAATTAAAGAATTTTGAATTTTGAAAAACCCGTAATGTGGTAAACTAGAGTACTTTATGAATTTGGGAACCAGATTAAATTATAATTTTACATTTATTTTATGTATTTTAATCGATATTAGATGAAAAAAATAAACTTGATTTTTTTTTAAGTTCCACAATTTAAAACACCCTTTAAATTAAATTTTTAAGACTTGATATTCTAGATTTTGATGATATCTATGCTTAATTCACGATAAAGTTACAAAAATCATGATAATTTCTAACAAAATCGCGATATATCAGAAAATCGCGATATTCAATATTATCGCGATAATATAACAAATTGCGATAATATAACTAAAATCACGATAATTATTTAAAAATCATCATAAATGCCAAAATATCGTGATTAAAAAGTAATCGCGATATAATAGTTGATGGGTTTTAGGCTAATACAGCAATATTTTTACAAATATTTTTTTTTTTTTGATCAAAAAACAGATTATGGGATTAAAAGTTATTCTTTGAAAAAACAACCAAAAAAGATACTAGGTTCAATCAATAATTAGATCAAAGACTTTTATTGTATTTTCATTTAATTTGGTTGATAAACAAATCGATCCTTTTTGATCAACAATAATAATAACTAAAGAGAAATAAATATTTTCTCAGTCAATCTTGGTGTTGTAAATTGTGTTGAATAAAAAAAGGCTTCCAAAACAATCAAAATTTTCACCTGTTCTTTAAAGAATGTGTTCTTAGGTGAAAACATTTTCAATATTCTAGGAAAGCTGAAAAGGGGTTGGATAACTTTTCAAAAAATTTCACAACAACCTAGCCAGATTATCACCAATTATTAAGATTTTTTGTACAATTGTTTTCTTCTTATTATTCTTCTTCTCATATCTTTGTATTGGATAGAAAACATAACTAGAGCTTAGGTGTTTTTGTTTGATCGATCACCAATAAGAAGGAAAATTATTCTTTATTCTTTTATATTTTTTAACTTGTGAAGGTAATAACCCCATTTTAAAAAAAATACATCTATCTTATATTCAAGTATATTGTTGAAATGGGTGATAATTGGTTTGATCATAAAATTTGTTTGAGATTTTATATTTTGTTAAAAAAAAATGAAAAGAATAAAATTTTTGGTTTCCATTACAAAAAGTCTCATTCCGTTTATAAAAGTTTTATGTCTTTCAAAACTTTCAAACACTTGAAGACAATTCACAACACTTACAACACTTTCTAACATTTTTAAAGGGTAAAAGTGTTTTAAAAGTATCAAGGCTTTGTAAAAGTCAAAAGATTTTTTTTGGGGTTATTTCAAAAAAATAATTTTTAATTTTTTTGCGATAATTATTTTATCGCAATAAAATGTGGAATATCGCGATTTTATGATTTTTTGATGATAAAGTAGGACTAATCATGATTTTTTTAATATTATCGCTAATTAATTGCTAATATCATGATAATATATGTTATCATCAAAGCATCTATTGATTAAAAGAGTAATTTTGAAAATTTTTCAAATTTTAGATTTCGTTCTTTGAATTTGTTTTAATTTACAAGTTTTTTTTCTTATAAATGGCAAACCAAAACCAAAATGAATTCGTCAAAAATAAAAAATTGTTTACAAAGTTGTATTTTTATTTCAACAGTAAAAATGTAATTCTCAAAGGTTTGAACAATAAATAAGAATAGATCTTAAAAATGTGTGATGACACCGTTGTGCTTGATATTTTAAACATACTTTTGAATACAAAAAAACTTCGAAAAAATAAAAAAAAAGGATAAAAATTCAACTTTTATTGAAAAGGAAGTATCTAATTCTGATAAAAAAAATTAACATTATTAAATGTGATAATTATGTTATATAGGTGTTTTATAATTTTGAAAGTTTATAAAAATTTTAGTAGAAACTCGTTAAAATATTAATAGCATCCCTTTGGGTATGTTTGAAAAAAATTAACATCTTTTTTTGTTGTAATTTAAAGGGGGCAATTCCTCTTATTTGCCGTTAGATTTTTTTTAATTTGTGAAATTAAAGAAAACCTAGGACTTGACGACACGTCCCGAATTCCTAAATTTTAATTTAGGAATTTTATTAAAGTATTAAAAACACTTGTGTTATTTACTAGATACAATAAAGATAATGATGAAATGTTTTTTTATAATATTAATAATATTATTATTCTAGAATTATATATATATATATATATATATATATAGATAGATAGATAGATAGATATATTAGTTCAGATGTCCAGATTTTACAGTTATTTTCATAGGATGGGAAATTCCATAGAAAATGATCCTAATTTTCAATGATAACAAAATATGATTTATTTTTTTGTATAATTGGCAAATTGTTGATTTTATTTTTATTCATAGAAATTGAAAGATCTATTGAAATAATTTGTAAAGTTTCTGAGTTTTAAAATTAAAGTAGAACACTCCCATTTTAAAATATCTTTTGCGGTTAGGCTTTCCATGATTAAAAAGAATAGAGTGAAAATCATAGATGGTATTTAATTCCTTTAAATTCTGGAAAATATAGGCATAATTATTTATTAATGAAAGGTTTATTGATTTGGATTATTTTTAAATATTTTTGTATGGTGTCATAGACTTTCATTATGTGTAAAGGTTTTCTAGAGGTATTCTGTTGTATTAAGTAAATATATTGATTATCGGAATAAACAGAAAACTCATAAAAAGAAAATGAAAATTTTTCAAATTCAAAAGTATTGAGTCAAATAAAAGATTTTAAATCATTATTTTAAATTATGGAAAAACTAATCACATTTTCAACTTGGAATATATTCTAATTTTTTAATTTTGAATTTCTATCTTTCAATTTATATTTTTTTTTTTTACTAATTTTTTTAATTTCCAATAAATATTTTCAATCTGTTAAGTCTAAAAAGAGGAAGAAAGTTAATTAATTTTATTAAAAATTCGGATTTTTATTTTTTGATTTAATTTAAATCTTCTTTTATATTCCATTATTTGAGCTAAGTGAATTTTAACTTTTGTTTTATAAATAAGCATTGGTGTATGTGGGTTGATTAAAAAAAAAATTTGTGATTTTTTTTATTGGTCAAGATATCAATTTCTTTAAAATATTTTTTTTGTTAGATCAAATAATTCTAATCCAAATAATAATTAAATTTGTCATGGGTTTAAAAAATTGAATAAAACTTCTTTATTTCTTCTTTTATATTGTTATTTTATTTTTTTTAAATTTTAATAAAAAAATATTTGAACAATATAAAATTATTTCTTTAAAGATATGTATGTATATATATATATGGGTGTGTGTGTGGATGTGTGTGAATGTGGAGTTAGGTATGGGTTTTGATATTTAATTAATTTCAACTTGTATAAAAAACTTTTAAAATGGAAAATTTTGTATCTTTTGTATGTTTTTTTTGGTAATTTAATCAAAATAAATAAAGATAAAGAAATGAAATTAGAAAGAAATGGGAAATATTATTTACAAGCATTAATGAAAAAATTTTGTTTTTGCATAAAAGTTCTTGTAATGGTACAAATTGTAGATGAGTAAATATATGAAATAAAGAAACAATTTTGATTCGAAGTTGTCCAAAGGGTTCATATTTGATTGAACCTAAATGGAACTTTGTCTTTGGAAAGAGTGCAGTTTGTAATAATTCAATTAATTCTGAAAAATTCTCAACAATAACAACAAGAAGAGGATGTGTCATGTATTGTTCTAATTCATATTCAGAGACACTCTGTTGGTCATAGTCCTCATTGTAGTCATTGTCATTATTGTTTTTGTTGTTTTTTTCAATGTTTTTTTCATTTTTGATCAATTGTTGTTCTTCATTTTGGTTGTTTGTGTGGAGATAAATTCTTTCGTTTTCTCCAATGTAAATCAAAATTTCAAGAATGACTAAAATGGCTTTTTCTCTTAAGAAATTGGAACTTTCTTTTGAAAGTGCAATTTCCAAGATTTTTTTTGAAAATGTTTCTGTTTCAATACAAGCAACAAGAGTCAATTCTCCAATTTCATGTGTTGAATTGGCAATCACTTCAAGTAAACACTTGGTTGAATTATCAATGGTCTTTTTAATAGTTGTGTGTTCATTATTAATTTGGGTTGTGTTGGTGGGTTTGTTGATTTTGGGTTAAGGATCGGACAAAGAAAAAAGAAAAGAAAAAGAAAAAGGGAAAAAAATTAAAATATTTTACATCTTCATCATTCTTTTGATCAAGCAAAGAAAAGATCCTTTTCATAATTTCAATTTTAGTCAACCACTGTTGTTGTTTATAAAGAACAGAAAATAAACAAACAAATAAAGGTTTTTAAGGGGAAAATAAAGATATTAAATAAACAAAAAAACAAAGAAAGAAAGAAAGAAAGAAAGAAAGAAAGAAAGAAAGAAAGAAAGAAAGAAAAAAAGTGATTACTTTTATTGTTTCTTGATAATAAACATTTTCTTCACAAAATACAAGGATATGGATCATCACATCACAAACACCAGAAATTGAAATGTTTTCCAACAGTTTTTCAATAAAGTAATCGTGTTTCATTAAAAATGTGATTGTCTAAAAAAGATCCAAATATTAAGAAAAATTTTTGTTGTTTGGATCAATGTTTGATTTTTTTTTTTGATTTGTTTGAAAAAAGAAGCAATGGGAAGGGTTTGAAAAAATGAAAAATTGAAGAATTTAATGGTACTTTATAAGGTTTAGATTTGAAATTAATTGATTTTTTTTTTTTTTGGTTGAAACAAAAGTTCAAAAACAATAAAAAAAAAAAAAACAAAAGAAATATTTTACTTCCAAGTATTTTAAACGAAGGTTTGTTCCAATCATTTGTGCAAAATAACCAGAGTAAACTGTGTTTAATGGTTTTGGTTGTTTCAGAAATTCAAATATTTGGATCATTAAATCTTCGTTTTCTGTGATACTTTCGACAACTTCTGTTAATTCAAGACATATGATCTCATTTACAAGATATGGAAATCTAAAAAGAAAATTAGTTATTTCAATGAAGCCCAAGTTAGTTTTTCAAATGTAAAAAATGGAATTTTTTGAGATAAAGGATCGGTATTTCTTTGGCTTTATCAAAGCTAAATAAAAAAAAAAAAAAAAAAAAGATTTTCAATTACTTTAAAAGCTTCAGTTTAGAGATCTCTTGATTTTCATTTGTTGTTTTAGGATCAACAAGTAAATAAATAAGGAGTTTTTTTAAGTTTTTTGTATTTGTTAAACTATATTTGGAAAGGTAATAAAAAGAAAAAGAGAATTATTCAAAAAGTGAGAAATAATTTTTTTTTTTGAAAAAAGACAAAGAATTTTTTTGTTTTTTTTTTTTTTGGATATTTAAACGTTGGGTTGGTAAGATCAAGGTAAAACATTTTCAAAAAATTTTCAAAGATTGATAAAATGGTGTTTATTGAATCTTTAAACAAATAACAAGAGCAAAATTTACAATTTTAATAGTTTTTTGTTGCCATATCTGCATTCTTGAAGTAAATCATCTTCATTGAGAAGTTCTTCCAAGGTTGGCTTTTCTTTTGAAAGAATTGAGTCTATTTTGGATTGGTTGGTAAACTTTAGTGCTGTGTTTAACATAAGTGAACTCTCATTCATTGTGTTAAAAATTTTTACAATTTTCAAAGGTTTAAAAAAGAATGAAAATAATATCTTATTTTGATTATCTTTATTTTTTAGACTTTCTAATTTCATTTTATTTCAAAATAGAATCAAAAAAGTCTGTACTTTTTTATACCCAAACCTTAACTGCAATATCTTTTGTAAAATTCAAAAATCTTTTTACATTTTGCTTTAAATAAACCAACAAGTTTGAGAATTAAATCTTAAAATTAATTTTTTGGTTAAGGGTTTAGACACTCTCCCTAAAAGAACTCTAAACAGAAAGTGTATTGCTTTTGAAGGCTAAAGAATTTCAATTCTGTATCGTTTGAACACTTTTGAAATTTGATTCGTAAAATATTAGTCAAAGATTATCTCATCAATTAAAAAAGATCTTGGGTATTTAGTAAAACAATCAAGAATTATTAAAAATTTAACTGTTTTTTTTTTTTTATTTTGGAGGGAGGTGATTAATTTCTTCTTATAGCCTGAATTTCCATTTATAATAATAAAGAAATTTCAATAAAGATTAATTATTTTCTTTATCATTAACTAATAATAAGATAAATAATGATTCTTTATTTTGAGTAACACAAAAGAAATTATTATTATAATTTTTGTTTGTTTATATGGATCAATTAATATTCTTTAATCCCAAAAAATCATTTTAAATCTTAAATCAAAATTATTAATTTTTTTTTATCGATTGGGTGTACCATAAAAAATGATTAGATATCTTTTTTGATTTCTAAATTAGAAAATTTTTTGTATTAATAGTAAGATTTTTTTTTTATTTTATTTTGTTCAGAATCAGAAGAATATCTCTTGAAATAATTAGTAAAATTTCTTAGTTTTAAGATGGAACTAGAACCCTTTTCTCCTTTAAACTACAATTTATTATTAGGTTGTTTTTTGATTTTAGAAATGAAAAGAAAATTTCTAAAATTATCTTTTTATTACTAAAAATTAAAATAACCTAGGTACTCACTAACAATCTACGTCACCATTCTTTATTTATATTGTTATTATACCTAATAATTTTTAAATATTCTTGAACTTTTCATTCATAACTATTTATTATTAAGTTTTCTTTAAATTAATTAAGATTCGCATCTAGTAATTATAAATTTTCTATTTTCCAATTAATATTTTCATTGCTATGTTTTGTTAATTTTAATTTTTTTGATATATGCTCAAAACTAAGAATTACAATTTCTTTTTGATTTTAAATCTTCTTTTATAGATCTAAATTATGACAAGGTCTATTTTTTCCTTTTTTTTTATAAATTATTCTTGGAGAATGTGGATTAATTTTTAAAAAATGTTTTGTGGGTTTTTTATTTATCAAGAATTTATTATTTTGAAATATGAACCCGATAGATTGAAAATTACTAAGGTTATCAAATAGTTGACGAATATATAGTCATTTATATATTTATAATTTTACTCCATTGGCTAGTTTTGTATTTGTTAAAAATCATTTTGATTTTTTTTTTTGAAATTGTCTTTTACTTTTTTAAAGTTTTTTTTTGTAAATTTTTATCTTTTTCAAACCAAATGTTAAAAATATTAAACAGTTTGAAACAAATGAAAAATTGAATCTAAAAATACAGACTTTAGTTGAAAAATATCTGACTATAATTTCTCTTGGAATGTCAATTTTTTAAAAAATTAATATTAACTCAGAAAAGTAAATTGAAAAATATTTTTTTCACAAATTGACAATATATTGACAAAAAAACTACTAGTTACAGAAGAAATGAAACAAAAACATTCAATTTTGGGTTTTCGTTGTGATAATTGTATAAATCTTAATATAAAAAAATTCAAATAATAATTACTTTATATGACTCGAAATATTGATTTTTAAATATTAGACTTTTATTTTTTTTTGGGTTCTACTATTTTTAGATTTTGAAAAGCAATTAAAAATAAAAATGACAAAAATTAAATTTTGAAATATGATCCTAGAAAAATAATGTAATATTATATTATTGAATCATATTTATAATTGATTCTTTCAAGTCATTTGAAAGCATGTTACTTTATATGATTAACTTATAATTACTAAACAAAACAAAATACAAGAATAAATAGTCTAAATATGATCATTGACAAGAAATAAAGAAAAATATTTGTTTTCAATATAAACTATTTTAACACTTTTGATTTATTAAAAAAATTAAGTTTAATAAGATTTTTTTAAAATTTCTGAATTATGATTATCCAATTGTATATGAAACTATTTAAGTAAGAATAATATTTTTTAATTAATAAAACATTTTTTTGTTGGTTTATTTTCAAAATTGGGGAAACTGGAAAAAAGAATATAAAAAAGTAGAGTAGGGGGAGAATAGATAATAAAAAACGAATTTGATAAAAATAATAACAATAATTTTATTTTTGTTAAAAAAGAGGATTTAATTTAATGAAATATAAATCTATAAATAAATCGAGATTTAATATATTTTTTAGTATTGAAGATTATTTTCTATATATTATTATAAATATTTTGATAAATAAAGGATTTAAAGAGTTATCGGAGTAAAGTATTTAAATTACTTAAATAATAATATTTTTTTAATTTAGAAAGTCTCTTTTTTTTCATTTTAAGTTATTATATGCTTTCTAATCATTAGATATTTAATAAAAAAAAATAATCCTTATAAAGAAAAAATTCTATTATTCTGATTATGATTTCTATAATTCTCTTTTTCTTCTAAAATTTTCATAAATATACTATAGAAATTACTTTTTCAATTTTATTCTGAATATTAAATATTGATAGATTAAAAAAATAATATATTTTGTTTTATTTTTACCTTTAGAATTTGTTTTATTTTTTTTTTTTGAATTGATCTTCGTTTATCTTGGTGATGATCTTGTTATTCTGTAATACATATATCATGGTTAATTTTTCATATTTTGTAAATGTGCAAAAAACATTTACTATTTTTCAAAAAATTTTACTCACTTTAGAATGTTAATGGGAGTTGTTTTGAGGGTTTATTCCATATTCTTCTCAAACTATAATTTTAATTATTAATTCAATTTTTTTTTCTTAATTTTGTCAATTTCTATTTTTCTTTTTTAAATATATGTTTAATTTTCTTTTCTTTTTTAATTTTTTTTTTTGATAATTTTTAGTTTTTTTTTTTTTTTTTTGTTTTTGCTAAAAATTAAGTCGAAAAAAAAGATCTTTGTGAAGTTAAATAATCAAAAAGAAAATTTCCAACAACATAATGTTATTTATAATGAATGTAATTATTTGTAAGAAATCTTCTTTTTAAACTTATTTCAATGAAAGTTCAGCAATAAAAATCTTAAATACTTATTTCAAAATTTGTGATTCATTATTTCTTAATTTTTGATTGACTTTTTATTATTTTTTTAATATAATGTTTTTATATATTTTAATTACTAAAGGAATTATGAATCAAATCTGATTATTAGTTGTTCTTGAATACTAAAGAATACATTTTTTTTTTCATGTGAGTCATAATATTTAAAATTGAGTTTACAATATTTATATTTTGGATGGATTTTTTAATTGAAGACAAAATTTTTACTTTATATTTTTTTTCTTTTTTGAACCAAAAAATAGGATATAATTCATTCCTTTCTTAAAAAATCTATTAAACGGTGATTTTTTAACCAAATCAAAAAAAAAAAATAATGAATAAATTAATTTAGGTAACCATTATAAAAATAATCTAAAATTTTATACATGGTTAATATTGTAAATTTTCATTTATTTATAAAAAAATAAAGTTGTTTATTTGTTTAAAAAGTTGTTATTTATATAAAATTTTATAATTTTTTTCATAAGGAAATTACATTTATTTGATCAATATTGATTTGATTCTTGTAAATATAAAAATGATTATAAAATGAAATAATATTGAATTCATATTGATGAAATTTTATTTGATGAGTTTATTATTATTGTTTTTTTCTAAGAAAAATTTGAGTAACTAGTTTCCAATTTGTTAGATTTTTCAAATTAATTATTTTTGTCAATTATTTCTAATGTTTAATTTTTCTCAAATATTTTTTTTATAAAAATTGTTTTCGAAAAAGAGAAATAATTGATAAAAATATTATTTGAGTTACTAGTATATTTCAAAAAAAAAAAAAATCAAATCTTCTTGAGATCGTATTATATATATATATATATATCTTAAATTTATTTTTTGGTTTATTAAATCCAAGTATTATCCACATTTAAAAAAGTTATTAATTTGAATCTATTTTTTGAAATCCAAAATCCACATTTTTTCAATATTACAACAAAAAATACCCGATTTTTATTGAATATTTCAATAATTTATTAAAAATACTTTATCTAGTTTTTTATATATGTTAAAAAAAATTGGTTTTGAAAAAATGAAATTAATTTTCTTCAGTATTTTTTAGTATTAATATCTATGTTTAGATATCAGTAAATAAAATTATTTTATTTTAGGTGATTAAATATTTTGAAATTATATAAAAGTTTAATAAATTTCTCAATGAAATTCTTGTCAATAGAGTAATCATTTTTAATTCTTAATAGTTTGAAATTTATTATTTTCTGATTTTTAACAAAAATGTAAAAATTTGAAAATATTTTTTTTTATTTTGAACTGTTTTTTTATCAAATCTTTTAGTATATCTCACAAGAATAATTATAAAAATTTGTATGAATTTGGAAATAAAAAAATTAAATATGAATTTTTGATAACAACAATCAAAAATTTCCAAATATCATTTTTAAATTTTTTTTAGAAAAATAAAAATCCTATTAAAATAAAAAAATAATTTCTAAATATAAAATTGTAAATTTTTTGTAAATTTTTGACGTTTATAATAATACTAATTAAAATTATATTAATATTTTTTTAATATATTCAATAAAACAATTTTTTATTTAATTAAAATAATTATCAAAAAAAAAAGTCTTTGTAATAAATATTTATTATAATAATGACAATTTAGAGTATATTAATGATAGGGATAGTAATAAACAGACTTATTACTTTTTATAATTTGAGATTTAAAATAATTTTAATAGTTTTCTTTTTAATAAGGAATAGAAAAAAAAAAGGATCTAACTGAAAAATAGTCTTTTTATGGTTTTCGTATCTGATCTGAATTTTTTTGACAATTGGGATATCCAATATTTGTCAGTATAAAATATCTCTAATAACATATTTTCAAATTTTGTAATGTTGTCATGTTGCTGTAAATGAATGATCACTTTAAAAATCATTTAAAAAATTCATCAATAAATTTGTATTAGTTCATACTTTTTCATTTTGTTGTTTACAATACTATTTTTATGTTTAAAATTTATTTAAAAAATGTTTAATTAATTTATGTAATTATGTTTAAATTGTTAAAAATGATTAATAATAAAAATTGTTAAATATTTTAAAAAATGAATAAAATTATAAAAATTTATTTTGATTTTAATAAATATAAATCGTTTTCAAAATCGAAATAAATAAACAAATATATAAATAAATAAATATATAAATAAATAATAATAAATATATAAACAAAACACACACACACACATATATATATATATTATGAAATAATATCAAAAAGACAAAAAACATTTCAAAAGAAAAGTTTTTGTTTAATTTTGAGTTTTTTGATCAATAATTTCAACTAATTTTTTGTTGATTCGACATTTTAACGATTATTACATTGTCGATATTTTTTTCTTTGCGTTCCTGTGTTTGGTGTTATTAAAAAATGGAATCTCTGGATGTTATAAATACCAGGTTTTGAAAATGAAGATGAAAAATGAAGAATTTCTGATTTCTGAGGTAAAAAATTAATGATTTTTTGGCTTGTTAAATTTGAAATGAAAAATCTTGGTCGGAAGGGTTGGACTACAGGTGCCTTGAACAGTGATGTTTCCTTTTTAGGCGGAAGTGCCTTTACAGTTAAATTGATACTAATGTTTGTTAAATTAATTATTTTGATTTTGATTGGGATTGTTTTCATTGGTATTTTTGAAAAGTCATGATAAACAATATTTGGTGATTCAATAATAACATTTAATGGTTTTTGATAATTATTTGAAAAATAATCATCATAAATCAAAGTTCGATTTCTTTTTCGATTTAATTGGTTATTCAATTGAATATATTTATTGTTTTTATTTTCAGTTGTATTTGTGTTTCCATTGTTATTTTCATTGTCATTTTTAAATTTTATTAAATTTAATAAATCATCATCTTTTTCAAAATCATCAAAATCATCCAATATTTCGTCTACATTTTTTTGGAGTTCTTGTTTGTTCTCATTATTCGCATTTATAACTTTTTTTGTAATAAAAACAAAATCATCTTTTGTTCCTTTGTTTTTTTTTAATTCTTTATTAAATGGTTCTAAATTGAAGATATTATATTGTGAATAAAAATATTTGTTTTTTTTGTTTTTATTTTTATTTTTTTGATTATTATTATTGTTATTACCAGTAATTTGATGTGTTTTGTTTTTAATATATTTAATTATTCTTTTATTTTCCCATAAAAATATCAAATTAAATTCAGTTTCTTTATTATTTTTTTCTCGATTTAAAAAAATATTATAAATAGAGTTATCATTACAATTAATTAATTTTGATTTTGGATTTAAACAAAGATTTGAAATGATTTTATCATTTTGATAATTTTCATCATTCTCATTTTCATTTGTATTCCCTATTTCATTATCATTATCATTATCATTGCCATTATTGTTTTTATTTCTATTATCGTTTGTATTTCCATTATCGTTTTTATTTCCATTATCATTTTTATTTCCATTGTTATTCTCTCTTTCATTATCATTTTTATTATTAACGGGTAAATTGATTTTTTGTAAAATCATTTTGATTAAAAAAGTTGTTGATGATTTGGGTTGTAAAATTGTACATTCATTTTGTAAATCATTTTTTGTTAAGCTTAATGGTACTGCTTTCCATCTATTACTGATTGAAGTTAATTGTTGCAATTTGAGTATTTTTTTTTTGGTTAAATTGTGAATGTTGCAAATAATATTAAATTCATTGATATTTTTTGAACTTGGTAATAGTTTAGTGTTTATTTTGATTGATGGTATTATTTTTATTTGTTTATGAATTCGTAGTAATCGATAAGGCAACTTTTTGGAGATTTTTCCAGATGATTTTTTATAATAAAATAATAAATAAAGATCATGTATCCCTAATTTAAACATTCGGAAATTAATCATAATTTCAATTTGTTCATTCCTTCCTATTTTCTTGATTGGTAATTTGTAACAAGAAGAATTATAATTCGAAAACATGTCTTTCATTAGTTTTAGTTGTGATTTTTTTTTTTCTTTTGATCATTATTTTTGTCAACCAATGGTTTTGAAGAATTTTCTATTTTTTTTGTTGATTAATAAATTTTCTGATGGTTCAATTGTACAATACAAATCAGATAAAGATGTTTGTCCAACGTTTTTCAAAGTCAAAGGTATTTTACATATTGAGCCCAGATAAAAATCCTTATTAATAAATTTTATAAACTTTACTTGTAATAATGGCATTTTATTGACAATGTGTAAATCAAAACGATAATCTTTTAAAGGTTCATTATCTTCTTTATTTAATTTGAAATTTAATTTTTTTTTTTTTTTTTGAAAGTTTAAAATGTTGATGATATAATCATACAATGTAATTCCAACACCATAGATATGGAAATTTCCATTTTGTAAAGGAGTTATTTTTAATTCAATTAGTTTTTTTTCTTCGGGTAAAAAGCTAATTGTTTTTTTTTCGGAAATTAAATTTGATTGTTTTTCTTCATTTTGTAAATTTCCTAAATTTAATCCAAAAAATTCTAATTTTGATTTTTTTATTTTTTTATTCTTATCATTATTTTTATTCTCATTATTTTTATTATTACCCTCATTATTTTCGTTTTTATTATTGCCATTTTTATTGTTATTATGTTGAATTCGAATAAATTTTGATTTGATTTCTTTAGTAATTTCTTTATTTCTTTTTTTTTCCAAAATAGCCAACTAAATGAACATTTGTCAATTTTAATTTAATTTTTAATGGGTTTTTCAAGAAAAATTTTACAGTTATTTCTTCACCAATTACAGAAACTCTTTTTTTTGAATAAATATTGGTTTTTTTTTTTTTTTTTTTTGCATAAGTCCAATTTAATATTGTGTTTTTATTTGGTTCGATTTTTTTCTCCTCCACATTCTCCTCCACATTCCCTTTCATATCTCCATTCTCTTTTTCCTTCCCATTTTCCTTCTTCTTCCCTTTCTCCTTCTCCTTCTCCTTCTCTTTTTCTTTTTCTTTTTCTTTCTCTTTCTCTTTCTCTTTCTCTTTTTTAATATTATTTATTAAATTTTTTTCATATTTTTTCCAATTTTGTAAAGGTATTTTTTTTTGAAGAAGAAGAAGATTTTCTGTAATCATCAATTAAATAAACATCAATGGATTTTTTGTTTACAATAGGAATATTTAAATCATTGATGATGATTTTTTTTTGCTTAGTGAAAGTTGTCACACTGTATAGAAATTCCTTTATTGTTTGTGTTTGCTTGATAGCAGGTTGAAGTGGCGAGCTTAATACTTGTTTAAAGCATTTGATTGATTGTTCATATTCTGTTAAGAAAAAAGGAATTTCGCCCATTCGTGAAATTGATTTGATCTTCAATAATTTTCCAATTTTTACCTTCAATTGGGATCAATGATCTACAGCAGCATCTCATCGAATGTGCATAAAGTTTGCAATTATAATATCGCATGCCTGCAGTAAATTGATCAAATAAATAATGCCGAAATCTAATTGGGTTGTTAAATAGCTGGTAATAACTTGATTGTTCCATTGACAAACTTGAGATTAATTCATCATCAATTTCTTGAGATAATTCAAAAAAGTATTTTGATGTTTGTAATGGGTTTTGAATTAATTTATATAGATCAGCTAAAATCCAATAGAATGATATTTTCCTTTCATTTAAATCCATTTTTGAAAATTCATTTAAAATTAATGTAATCAAATTTTCAGAGATTTTTTCTTCAATTAAAAAATTTAATATAATTTGAATCACCAACGTATCAATATAACTTCTTTTAGCTCCGATTTTTTTAAAATGTGCTGTTGCAGTTTTATAATTCGAAATCGCATTTTCAAAATCATGAATTAAAAATTGATAATCTGCAAATTGTCTTATTTTTTTTACAATCCGATCATTTTCAATGATTTCAATCTCACTTTCCTTTTTGATGCTCTTTTTTCGTGAATTGACAGTTGACTTTCTTTTGATCAATGATTTAAACTTCCCTTTTAATCCCTTTTTGGAATTAATAATCACCTCGCTAATCATTGTGATTTTTTTTTCTAAAAATGGAAATAATATTTGTTTGACAAAATTATTTGCAAATCTTGTAATTTCATAGTAATCTTTTTCATTTAATCGTTTGCCATATATTATTTCTTCATTATCCCTTCTTTTACTTGAAATGAAATGCTCTGTCCATATTTTTTTGGGTAATATATTCTTGTTCTCTTCTTCTTTTGCTGAATTTATTGGTATTAAAAAGCATTTGTTTTTTCCATGTTTCTCAATCATTTTTTCATAAATAATGTTTGCTCTATTTGTTAATTTTTCATTAGAAATGAAATATTTTTTAAATGATAAAAATATAATGATAGAAAAAATGAAAACCAATTTAAAATATGAATGAAATGAATTAAATGATATTTTTAGTATTAAAATGTAAAATTTCGAGATTAAATTTAATTTAATCTCAAAAAATAAAGCAAAAAGTTAAATTAAAAAATTGTTTTTTTATTATATCAAATGTCTAATTTTTGAGTTCTTGTTAAATAAATAATCACTTTTATAAACAACTAATGCAAATTAACCAAAAAATAATTTGTTAATTTAATCTTATTATCATTATTTTTGAGTAACTTTTTTTATTTAAAAGTTGTATATTGAAATCCAGGAAAAATTATTTAGATTTGAAAATTTTGGAAATATTTCTCTTTTTTTAATTTTCAAGGTTTGAAAAGTTATTAAATTTAATGAAAAGTCACCCAAAAGATTAATAACGGAAGTTTTCATGAAGGTAATTCTTAGGAATTTCCTTTAAATCTTTTTTCATTACTGTAATGGAAAAAAAGATGAAAATAGAAAAAAATGCAAAGAAGGATGTTAAAAAGGGAAAATAAGGATTTATTCCATACTTCCATATCTTTTTTGTAGATAAAAACTATTACATAGCTTATAAATGTTTAAATAATCAATACACCCAAACTCTTTTTCAGTCAAAGTGGTCAAGTTTTATTGGAGAAATAGAACATATTATATGAGTTTAATCCAGTATTCTTCTCAAAATAAAATTTCAATTTTTAAATCTGGATCATTTTTTCTAATTTAGTAAATTTTTTTTTTTTTATTTTTTGATTTTTGCTTTTTGCTTTTTGTTTTTTTTTATTCTTTTTTTGTTTTATTTTCTATTTTTTTCTTCAAAAGTAAATTTGAAATTATAAAAAAAAAATCCTTTGAAACTTCAAATTGACTTTAAAGTAAATTGAGGATTGGTAATTTCTTTTAAAATGAATACACTTACTATTAAAAAATATTATTGTCAACAATTTTAATTTTCTAAAGAAATTGAGAAATTTTGCAAAGGATCTTTCAATCAAAAGTGCCCAAAAATGTTTTTAACATTTATTTTTTTTCAAAAATTTTTAGTTTTTTCAGGAATTTCCTTTAATGAATATCAACTTTCTACTCTGAAGTTTATTATTTCTCTTATTTTTAAGCAATCTTATGTTGGTTGATTCTTAAAAAAAAATTGGATTTTTCATTTTTGGATGGGCCACCTTTGAGTGAAATGGAGTTTATGATAACTATGGAATTTGAAAATAAAGCATGGTAATTTGGTAGTTAGTGTTTTTCTCTTTTGATCAGAAAAATTTTAACAAAGTAATAAAAGAATGAAAAAAAAATGGGGGGGGGGGGGGTTATTTGTTAAATTCTAGAATGAAATTGATAAATTTTTCCTTATGGAATTAAGATAATTTATTTAGATTAAGAATGGATACTATTATTGTGTATATATTTATTTATTAAAATATTGATTTGTATCAGCTTGGAATAAGGTTCTTCAATTATGAATTAAAAATTGTTAGAAATTAATCAAAGAAAAAATTGAATTAATTTTATTTTAATCACATTATTTTATTTTGTTTTTTTAACAAATTATTTATTGCATTAATTTCACCAAAAAGAATTTTTATCATAATTTTTTTATTCTTTTTTAAACTTTTTCTTACTTTTATTTTTTTTTTTAGAATACAATTTTGTTTTATTACAAACAATTTGTAAATTTTCTAAATTAAATATTTAGATTTAATATTATCAGTGATAATTCATATAAAAATGTTTTTTGTTTTTTTGAATATATATCAAGAAATTTGATGAGTTGTATTAAAATTTTTTATCAAAAAAAGAATTGTTAAAAAATGTGTTAAATTATTGATTTAATGATGGAATATTCTCAATAAGTATGCAAGAAAAAATACAAATTTTGTTATTTTGAATAGAAAACAAGAAATTTGATATTTTTTTAAAAATATTATACTCTTGAGTTATTAATTATATTATTAATAATAAAAGAGAATTAATTGTTATTAGTTCTGGTTGTTATTTTTTTTACCAGTTTCAGGAATTGTAAACCTTAAATAAATGATAATTTAAAAATTACAATTTTTTGATTAACTAATTTAAATAATCAAGTAAAATAATTATTAAAAGTTGTGAAAAATTTAATCAAGTCAAAAAATTATGTGTGTTGAATATTTTTTTAAAATAGATTTAAATTAATTCAATTTTCTGAAATCATTATTCAAAAAAATTGAAGAAATTTGCTGATTTTGATCATGAATTACTTAAAAAACAAATTTATATAAATATTCAAATCAAAAAAGAAAAAAAAATTACTTTTTGGTGTCACCAAGTTGAACATCGTTAATAATAATATAAATTTGAAGAATATCAAATTCCATTTTGTTTTCAATCATGAAATTTGGAGGATGGCTTAAGTCAAATAATGTTGATAATTTATTCATTGATTTTTCAACATCAATTTCACTGCTAATAATTGAAACACTTGCAATTGGGTGTTCAAGTGATTCATGTGGTGAGATTGGTAAATAATGTAAATATTCTCTTCTATAATCTACAAACCATGGCGTTGGATTTGTTGTTGCTATTATTAATTAGGAATAGTTTTTATTTTTATTATTATTATTATTTATTTAACATAAATACGTTTTTTAATTTGATTAAAATTGAAAAAAAAAAAATAATTGATTTATTGGTTGTGTTTCTGACAAGAAAATTAATAAATAAATTAAATTTCATCGATTTAATATTGTGAAAATTATTTTCAAAAAATTTTATTTCTTTCCTTTTTAACAACAATTTTAACAAAGATAAACAATATATTCTATTTTAGAATAATTTTTTATTTTATAATAAGGAAATATTAACATTTAAAATTATTTTTTATATTTTCAAAAATAAAATATTTTTCATCTCAAAAAAAAAAAAACTAAAGATATTTGAGTAAATAATCAAATATTTTAAAGTGAAATACATATTATTGTATATTTTAATATCTTAATTTACACTGTGTAAATTAATCAAATTAAAAATTTACTAAAAGTTGAACGCGGATGTTTTAGATTATATCAAATGGGTTTAAAGTTGTATTAATATAGTATATTGCAAGGTTATAAGAGAAAAAGAAAAATTTTCAAAACTTTTCATGTGTTTTTTTTGGGTTCTATTGAAAATTTTGATAAAGTCAAAAATTGTAATTATATTGATATCGGAAAAAATATCTTTTGAATGAATTTTTTACAAGAAAGGATTTAAAAACACAAAAATAGTCATATTTTATATGTTAATTATTATTTTTTTTTTTTTTCTGAGTTATTAAGTTTTTTATGTCAAATACATTTAATGATTATTTTTATTAAAGAAAAAATCTAAATGTATTTAGTATATAAAAAAAATTAAATTTAATTTGTAAATAATTACATTGAATTAAAATTTCTTAAGGTCAATCGTAACAGTTTAAGGAAAAATGTTGAAACTTGCATTCGCTTCATTAAGTGATAAAAAGTTTTTAAAAAAATCTTGTCGTATACAATTTCCAATTTTTTATTGATGGAAAGAAATTTTGAAAAAAAAATTAATTCAAAAATTTATCCATAAAACAAAAAAAGTCAATTGTATTGTTAATTATTTGGAAGTTTTTTCTCTCAAAAGTGATCGAAATTGCAATTTGTTTTTTTTTTTTTTTTTTTTTTTTTTCTTCTTTCTTATTATTTACGACTCTTCCTTATCCCTTATTCCTTGTTATGTTTATTGTTTACTTGGAAATTTTTTGAATTGTTATATTAATTGATTTTTATTATTATTTTGAAAAGCACAAAACACAAGCAATTTCTGATAATTTTTTTAATTAATAAAAAAAAAAAATTTCTTCAATTTTTTTGAAATGAATTAAAAATAAATTACAACTTTTATTTACAAATAGAACAACTTAACCAAAAATAATTTGTTAATTTAATCTTATGTTCATATTTTTTAAGTATTATTTGTAATTGAAAATTGGATATTGAACTTTAGAAAAAATATTTAAATTTTCAAATCTAAAAGTATTTTATTTTTTTTTTTATTACAAGATTTGAAAAGTTATTAAATTTAATCAGATGTGAAGAAAAAAAAGTAAATCAGGTATATCCTCAAAGTGGGTGGAGAGTAACTATGAGAATATCTCTTGAGAAACCAATGGTTTTGATACAAAGTAACTTGATTTATTTTTAAATTATTAAAAATGAAAGTTTGATTTCTTTCCAATAGGTTAACAAAAAAAATACAATTATTAATTCTGTATAAAGTTTTGATTGCGGAAATTAATGATCTAAATAGATTCAATAATTGTTCTTTATCTAAAATTTATGCAAGTTGTGATGAAAAAAGGTTATTTAAAAAGTAAATTACTTTATTTCATTTTTTTTTATCATTTTTTTTATTTCTCTTCAGATAACATCCAATGTATAACTTCTAAGAGAATTAATATTTGATCTATTTATGAGCGTTTTCGGGGTTTACAAAATAAAAATAGGTAAATAGTAAGTTCATTTTTTTTTTAAACATCAAATAAATTTTAACAAATTAAAATAAAAAATTGAAAAAAGTAAAAAAATTAATTAGTATAATTCTAAAATTAAATTTAGAATTTTTTCCTCAAGTAATAAAAATGGTTTGTGTTAATTAAGAATATAAACAGTTTGTATGTATACTGATAATAAAAGATTGATTGGTAGCATCTTTAAATAAAAATCCTCAAAGGATTTTTTTATTCAAATTTTTCTCTTTTCAATTATTAAAATGAGTATTTGAAATTTTTCATGTTAAATGTACAATTTGAAGTCTATATATATCGTCTTTGAATATTGATTTGTGATTCTTTGATAAAAAGTTCTGAGATATTTTTTTTTCAGTTCTTTTTGTATTTTTTTTATTATTCATATTTGCTAAAAATTAAGATGATAATATTTTTTTTCCACTTCACTTATTGCACAATTATTATTATTGTTATTATTATTATTATTTGGTTTGACAGATTATGATATTGATATTGGGATTTTGAATTACTGGTATTTGGAATCTAATTGGGGGGGGATTCACTTAATTTTCCTATTTTCTTTTTTTTTCTTTTATAATTAAAGAGATTTTCAAGTAAAATATTTTCAAAGTTGTGTTCTCTATTTATTTTTTTGGTGCTTTTTGTGTGTTATTTTTGCTGTAGATTTTTGGCAAACTAAGAATCCTAAATGAAACCCAGATTTCTGAATTGAAAATATGAAAATGAATTGAAAAGTTTTTCCCATTTTTTATTCAAATACCAGTGGAAAAAGTGACATTAGAAATTCTGAATTGTCACTTAAAAACCAAAAATAAAAGATCTACTTCAGGTTCATAAAAGATATTCTTAAATTAAAATGAAAATATCTCAATAAAAATTTTACTTTCTAATTGAAAATAATTCATAAAAATAAAGAAATTAGAAGATAAATTATTTCATGATTGAAGTCTCAAATACAACTGTTTGAATTGACAATTTGTTTTTTTAATTCCTCTATTTCAAATATATTTGCCTTAAAACATTTGGTATTCTTGAGTTCCTTTTTCATTTTCATTTCTTTTTTTGAATTCAATCAAAAATCAAAACAAAAAATAAAATTGCTTATTTGTATTAAATATAAAGAAGTCAAAAGACTTTAGGAATACCAAACATTAATTGGTCTTGTTTAATTCAAATTAATTTCTTGAATGAGAACGAAAAGAGTTTCTTTTTATTCTCTTTTTTTTTTGTGTTTTGAAAAGAAAAAAAATCTCTTTTTATGTGTTTGAAAAACAAAATTTAAAATAAAAAAAAGAAAAAAAGAGCTTTTGTTTCTGAAACAAAGAAAAAAACAAGAAGAAGACAAAAGAAAATTTACAATTCCGAAAGTTTTCGACTTGGAATGAGTTAATTAAAAGGGTTTTGTTGGTCTGTTTTAGAGTTTGTGTAGCCTTTTTTCACGATGTTATGAAGGATTTTGTTTGTGTCTTCTTTGTTTTTGGGTGATATTTGATCAGGTGTTAACCATTTCACATAAAAGGACTCAATTAGCCTTTGTTTTTCTGGTTGAGAGGTGGCCACATAAAAGTCTGTAATTTGTACAGAGCGAAGCAAGTCAACAAAGGATAAATTGTTGCGTTGGCAGACACTTTCTGCATCATCAGAACACGAAACAACAACAACAGGAGACAAATGTGAAAGTGCCCACGACTTCCATCCGTGTATGCTGTTATCAAACAAACAAAGTGGTGGAAGTGTAGCCATTTAGATAATTTCGAAAAAACAAATCAAGAAAAATGATTCAAAATTTGATTTAAAAATATTGTTTTTATTTTCCTTTTTTTTGGAATCTGCTTTTATTTTACCTTTATTTAAAGTTTCTCTTTGAAGTTTGAATTTGATTTTGAGTAAAGGTATTTTCTTGAAAAAGACAAGTGGTTTTGATTTTAGCAATTTCTACTGATTCGAATCAAATTAAATCATTTTTTGAAATTGATATTAATTATTTATTTTGATGAGATTTTTATAAAATCAGGATTTATCAAATAATTAAGCCAATTCTTTTAATTATACTAAAATGACATTTTGTGTTTTAAGATTTTGAGGAAATTGGAAAAAGTGCTTTTTGAAAAGTTTACTAATTTTTTGATCTCAATATTTTAAAGTAAGCATTATTTTAAATCTCGTGATCTTCTTAAGGAAGTAACTACATTTTACTATTTGAAAAATATTACTTGTGTGAATATTACTGAAAAATATTTTTTGAGTTCATTCAGATATTGTAACTTGGAAACCAAAACATCGTTCGTAGTCTATTCGTGAAAAGAACCAAAGTAATTCAGAATTGAATCTTTCATTTTTCAATTTTTTGTATATTTTTTTTGATTCAATTTTGGGTTTTATTAAACTAGGTTTTGGATCTAGAGATGTGTTTATACGAACCAGTGAAATTAATCCTAGAATAAATCAAAAAATATAGACCCGAAAAGGTGTGGATTTATAATAAATCTTTTCTTTTTGATGTCCAAACATGAAAGCTCACCTTTCCAAATAAATTTGTTGAAATCAAGAATGAAAAAAAAAATTCCAACCCAAAGTATATTTTGTTGATTTTTCTTTTATCTTCATAGTTTGTATGAAGATAAACTATTTATTAATTTGAATTTCTCGCCCCATTACTATTTATTATTATTTTAAAAAACATTCTTTTACTAATTTGCATTCCTAATTCTTTTTTCAAATATTATTATCAAACAACGCCAAAACAAAGAAAACTATTTCAAAAATTAAAATAAAGGAGTTAAATACTGGAATCAAAAACATTTTGAAGATTCCACCCAAAATAAAAGAAAAAATCAGAAAAAATTTCAATTACAGGATTCAGAAATATTTTGAATTTCCAATTTTAATGGAAAATAAAAAATTATAAAATCAAATGAAAACTACATCCAATAAACCTTGATTTTCTGGAGAAGAAATAAAAAAATATCTTATTTTCTAACCCATTCAAGAATTAGACAAATTAAATGAAAATATGGTTTTTAAATTCATTTTGGAAATTCATTAGAAATAAACAGTAATTATTATATCAAACGAATTCACCCTATTAATTTATTTTCAAGAAGAATTCCAAAAATATCCTATTTTCTTGAATCTAAAACTAAAATTAGATGAATTAAATGAAAATAAGGATTTTAAATTTTTTTAGGGAACTCTTTGGGAATAACTGTTGAGAGAAAAATGTTGGACACAGAAAAATGGTTGGACAGCATTTTTAATTGGGAACCTTACTGAAAATGATTTTTAATTTCAATCTTTTGCGTAATAACTAAAGAAAATAACAATAATCTACTTATTAGAATAACGACTAATATAATTCTACTTTTTCAAAACCCTATCTCTTATAATCTAAATCAAGCTTAAAAATTACCATTTCCAGAATTAATAGTCAACTTTACCAAAACCTGGATTTTTGTTAAAATAGCATGATCTACTTTAGTTATCAACCATTCAAATCATTATTCTACACACACCACAGATTAATGAACTTTTAATACATTTAAACCTGGATTTATATAAAATTCACCTAGTTATCAATAGGATTTGATTTTCAATTTTACTAATGTTCCCAATTAAAAATGGTGTCCAACCATTTTTCCCTTTCCAACATTTTTCTCATAACAGCAAAAAGTAATTTATTTCTCAAAAATTTTCCAAACAAAATTATTTTCATAAAGAATTAAAAAGAAAATCAAATAAAAAATAAGTAATTGTGCCAAATGATAAAGATAAGATCAAGAAATAAAGGCTTTTTATATATTTTTTCTTGCTCAATTTTTTCATTTTGTTGGATTTCCATTTTTTAGTTGGTATGAAAATATCTTATACTGGGATATATTCCACTCTAGTATTTATTAAAATGTCAATTTATTTGGCTAAAGAAATAATTTGAATGATTCATTTTCACATAAATGGTGGCACTCAAAAAATGAAAAAAGTACTTATCCTATTAAGTTGAAAAATTAAAAGAAAATTTATGAAATTTTCTGTTTATTTTCTCAAATTAAAAAACCACCTTTAACTATTCCAGAATTCAAAAGAATAGAGAAAAATAAAAAACTTTAATTAATTCTTTTGAATTTTGAATAAACTCCTTTAGGTTTTTTTTAATTTTTGGAATTAAAAGAAAATTTTTGAAATTTTCTTTTTATTTCTAAAATTAAAAAAAATTGCCGTTAGCTTTTCCAGGTTTTAAAAGAATTGAGCAAAATCTTTGATTTTTCTCCATTCTTTTGAATTCTGGAAAAGCTAGGCACTCTAGGGAACTTCCTGAAAATATAAATTTATTTAGAATTTTTCATCGGAACTATAATGTAGGCAAGATTAAAACTAATTAAAATATCGATTTTTATTGGGTATATCAAATGTAGTTACAGAGTGAATTTTAATTATAATTTTTAGCTATATGCAATAATGTTTCTCTCTTATATTCTAATATAAAAACCACCAGTCTTTACAATCCTATTGTGAAAATGTATAATAGAAATTAATTGTCTATTATTATATTATGTTTTACCAAATCGAGAATTCAAATCATTACATAAGATAAATTTTTCAATTATTCTTTTCTTATAAGATAATTCCTACTTTAATTAAAAAATGAATAAAATTATTTTCATAAGCAAAGAAAGCACAAGAATCACAGAAACCATACAAACTTCAAAGTATTTTTTGATCATTACTTTTAAATTGTTTTAACCTGTGATTTTTTCAATCTTGGGAAATTGAATATCCACTATTATCGAAAGATTTTTTTTTCTAAATTCACTGTAAATTATCAAAAACAAAAAATTGGATAAAATAATTTTTTATCTTCTAGTATAAATTTTAAGGTTTATTATAACCTTTCATAATCATTTTATGGTTTGATATACACACAAAAAAAAAGAATTATTATAGAAAACTCAATTTATATGCCCTCTAAATTTTTACTTTGTACTTTGAACAGTTGTGGATATTTTTTTTATAAAAAAAATTCTTGAAATAGCGATTAATACAAATTTAAAAATAAACAGTTTTGGTAATTTCCCAATATTTACTTGATTTCGAAATTAAATGTCAAAAAAAAAAAAAAATTATTATTTCATACATAATTTCTTCATACTTTTGGGAAATTTATTGAACTATATACGAACTCTTTTTCATATATCATTTTTTCACTTTTGAGAAAATAATAAAAAGAAAAAAATCCAAAAATTAAGTTTAAATTTTATTAAAGAATTTTTATTAAATTTGATTGTAATTTCTAAAAAATACATTAAATAAATAAATTTAATGAATCAATTTCTCTGTTCAAAATAATGTTTTTTTTTATTTCGAATAAATTTTTATTAATTTTGAATCGAGAGGGAAAAAAAAAAAAAGCAATATAAAAAAATTAAAAATATAATAAATTCAAAAACTATATATTTTTGTTTTGGTATATAAATATTTAATTTTTTTTTTTGAGCTTTAGTATGTAATATATGTATATATGTAGTATGAATAGGAGTGTAAATTTCATTTTTTCATTATAATATAAATATAAATTAATTTATAATAAATAAATCGCAATTAAAAAAAAAAAAAAAAAGCCAATCGTTCTATGTAAAAAAGCTTGAAACGTTATGTGCTAAGAAATGAGGAAATTAATAATTCATTTCTTGTTTTTCAATTTTGAATTGCCTTTCTTTTGCACGTATTTTTTGACGATTTTTTTTAATTTTTTTATAGTTTTGAGATTTTGCCTTTTTGTTATGACGTATGACGTATTTTTTCTCTGTGAGGTGTTCATAATTAAATAATTGGGCAATGATTGGGTTCTTAAGACAATGTTTCAAAAATCCTCCTGCTAATATATTTCTTAGGTAATCTAATTGTTTCACATTTTTCCAGTTTTTTAGTTCAATTTTAAAATAATTTAAATTTAATAGTGTTTCGGGATATTCGCATTCTTTTACAGATTTCAATATTCTTCTAAATTTCGATCTTTGTGTGCATTTGGTTTTCCTTGAAATATTTTTTGATGCTTCATTCAGTAATTCTTCAAGTTGTTTAATTACTTGATCGTCGTCAATTTCGGTATTGAAGCAAGTTTCTTCTTCAATAGAATCTCTGATGCTATAAAGTAAGGCAATTGTTTCGCCACTGGAGGCACGTACTATCTCGGATCCATAGTTTAGAAAGTTTCTTAAGTGATCCATGAGATAATCAAAAATTGCAATTTCCTTTTCAGCTTCATTTTCCATTTTAACTTTGATGGTTTTAAGTAATATTTCTTGTGGCAATATGGTTAAACAGATGGAAATTGATTCTAAAAGTGCTGAGATATAATCCGAGAATTCAATATTCTTTGGAAAGTCTTTCCTAATTAATAAATTGACATTGGTTTTTAAGATCTGTGCTGCAATATCGTTGTTTTCGGTTTTTGAGAGCAATAAGCTTGACAGTGTTAAAAATTCGATTGACTAAAGAGATAATTGTAAATCAGAAAAGAGATTGAAAAAGATTAAAAATTAATTTTAGAAATAAATTTGAAATTTTTACCCTGTTCTTTTAATTATTAATTAGATTGTAAAAATTAATAATTCTTTATTAGTTTTTGGTTGTTTTTTTCAATTTTTTTTTTTGATTTAGTTGTTGTTTTTGAGAATAAATTATATTCATTTCTTTAGTACTAATACATTCTGATTAATGCAAATTAAAAATCTATTTTTTTTTTCAAATAGGTGTTTAATTGGATTTTTCAGAAATCGAAAGTTCTCAGTGTTTTTCAATTGAAAATATTTGAAAATTACTATTTATTGAAAAATAAATTGAACAAAATTTTCATTTCACTTTATGAACATTATTGTTGAAAAAAATTCAGAAATGTTCAATATATCGAAATATTAATTCTTTTGTGATTGTTACTCTAGAAACAGGAATAATTAAACACTTGGAATTTTTTTTTTTTTAATAAAAGATAAATCATAATTTTGTGAACTTTATTTTTTATTTCCAGTATTCGTCAAGATTTTATAAATCACTTTTTGAAAATGAGTTCTTAAATTAATTGGATTTAATCAATAAAAATCCTTAAAAAAGAAAAAAAAACAAATTTTTTTGTGATACTGGTATTTGAATTCTAAATGTGACAAAATTTTCACTTCATTTTCCATATTTGTCTTTAATAAGAACACAGTTTTTATAGAAGTCGGTTGTAATTTAATTCGGGATCTATTTGAAAAAGGAAATTGAAAATTCAGTGAAAATTTGTTCCCATTTATAATTCAAATACATGTAGATATTTTAAAAAGAAAGGATAAAAATATTTTATGTGTTACTCAAATTGCTTAAAATGGAAGCCAAACAATTTGGGTAATTCATTTTAAAACCTTTTGTGATTACTTTTTTAGTTTGGCTATATACTTTAAAGGATTTAGTTTTGCCAAATTACTAATATTCTCAAATAAATATTTTTAAAATTTTTAAATCATTTTAAGTTTTTGTAGATCTTCTTTATCTTCATCTTGAAAAATGACATTTTATGATTTAAATGTAAGAGTTTTTGTAAAATTAGTTGACTTTTGGAATATTTTTTTTATAAGAACTGTTTTGGATGATCTGTTTTGAAAATTGAGAAAATGAAAGGGAAAAATTTTTATTATATTTTTTCAGTCTTTTAAATAATATACTGAGAAACAAGATTCATTACAACAAACTTTAGAATAAAATTTGAAAAGGTATTGTATTAAAAATTTCATGATTTGATTATACAGAGTGTGGTATGTTATGTTTTTTAAAAAAAATAATTCAAAGGAAATGTGAAAGAAATATTTACGCTTTTTCTCACCGCAGAAAAAGTTGAAAAATTCATAAAGTGAATACACAAATCTGAAAATATATTGTAAAGATTGAAGGCCTCTTGTGGGAGAGTAATTGAGATTAATTCTAAAGTCTTAAAAGCAATTGATATTTCATTTTCGTCTGTTTGTTTAAAACTTTGCTTAATGGCTTTGATGATAGATTCCAAATAGTGTTCGATCATTGGTAAGTAGTAGTGTGAAATTGATTCGTTGAGTGATGTGTATCCTTCTATTCTTGAATACTTATCATTGCTGAGGATCAGATCGATAAAGCTATTAAAGATTGTGATACCTTTCTCCTTCTCTTCTTCATTTTCCTCATTAGTTTCTTGGAAATCCTTGAGCTGTCGATTTAGTTGCCCATTGTTTTGGTGATTTTGGATGTTTCTTTCTCTATAATGAGTGATCATCGAAAGTAAAGATGTAATTTGTAATAGTTAATTGTGGTTTTGGTTTAAAAATTATTTGGTAAAATGTTGTTAGGTGGGGATTGATCAAATTTTAAAACAATAAACTGTTCTTTTTGATCAAAAGTTGAGGGTTTAATTGGTTAAAAAAGAATAATTTGGGGAAATAATTTCTTATGAGATAAAGTTAAAAAAAATATCTTCCGTTTTGTGATTTTCCTTTTTATTACAATTTATTAAAAAGATACCATTACAATTTAAATATTGTTGGTTCCATTATTAGGATCAAGTTTAAGAGTTTTGTGTTGAATACTATAAGAATTTAACTCGTTGAAAATACGTAAGATTTTGAAAAATAAATTATTTGAGTTTTGTGATCTTTGATTTTCAATTTTTTGATCAATAACCAGAATAGATGAGTTTTTCTTCAACCAATTTTTTTGATTCAATTGATTTTGGGTTTCAGTCTGAATTTATTTTTATCAAAATGATGAAATTATCGAAAAATTAACTTTTTTATCATAAAATTAGTTTTCATTTCGATTTCCAGTTTGTGTGAGAACTGTATTATTTTTATTTATTGATATTCTTAAAGCAAAGTTAGGTTATGAGTATTGTTTTTAAAATAGCCTGTGTAATGAAACTAAATCTCTATTTCCAATTAAAAAGTGTGCGATTTTTTTCTAGAAAGCATCAAACACTAATTGATCAAAAAGGAACATGAAAAGAAACAAGAGGAAAATCTGGTTTTGGTTCTCTAGAGTTCACTTTTTAAAAAGAAATTCAAAAAAACAGATCAAATTTGAAATTATTCTCAAAAAATAGCAATATTTTTTAAAGACAATTTGAAAAACTAAAAAGTAAAATTGATGAGAAACCAAAATTCGTCTTGGTTTCTATTCAAAATAATTTCAACTTTTAGAACCTTGTGACCAAATCCATGCTTTATTTGAATAATTACCTAAAGTCGACAAAAAAATTCAATTTGACTTGAAGATCAATCTTTGTTAACAAATTCGAAAAGCATTGTGTTTCAGTTCTTTTTACCTTTCGTGTTCGTTTGATACCTTTTTTTTTTTTTTACTCTAATATTCTTTTTTGACTTTAAATCAGGTTGAGCCGACAGATCTTGTTTATATTGAAAATTAAGGTTTTTTTTAGAAATTGTCCTTATACTCGACAATTTTGATAATCAAATCTGAAAATTACCCACAAAACGCCAGAAAAGTAAAATCAGGAATACTAAATAAAAAAAAAAAATACCCTGAAATGAATATAATCTCTGAAAAGATGGTTAATTGTTAATTTAGGGAAATTGTTGGAATTGCCTATATTAAAATCTAATTCTTTTTAAAACTAACCAAATTTTTTATGAAAATAGTAATGAACATACATATGGTTCTTCAAAGTGAGGTTTCTATAGAATACTCGTTTATCAGTTTGATAAAAAGTAGAGATCTTTATTTTGAAATAAAAAAATAAAGTTTTATAAGAGATTTGCCCAAGTTTGGAAAATGATAATTGTTTATTCAATGCTTTTGATTGATTGAATTGTATTTTGAACAAGTTCAATTTAATTAATTATCGTTCTAATAAGTGGCAGATTAGAATTTTAAAAGTTTGATTCCTAAATACTATTATTATCCAATTAAAAAATGAAAATTTTTAATTCTATAAAATATTTTTCTAGTTTATAAGTTGAAGAAAATCCTTAGATCTTGACAACATCGTTTAGAAACGATATTTTTCGACAATAAATTAAACTCCCTTAGTGAACTCTAAGACAAAATTTTTACTCTGCTGATTTGAGTGTAGCAGTATAATTAATATACATTTTGGAAATTGAAATAAAAATTTTCATTTATTAATGGAAAATAGTAGTATTAGAAATTATCTTATTCAACAATACACATCTATTTTTGTGTTATTTACACAATTAAAAATCTTATCCGATATTATTTTCGTTTCAGGCTTTTTTTTTTTCAATACTCTTAAATACAAAGAATTATCTCAAAATTTTTTATTCATTTTCCATTTTACAAATATGGTCACACAAGCTTTGATTAAACCGTATGTACCTTGAAATGTGAAGGAACTATTGTAAAATTGTCTTGACTTTCAAAAGATTCTTTCACTTTAGTTGTTTTATTTGTTGAGTTCATTGATTTTTTCAATCGAAATTGAACTTAAAAATTTAATAAAATAATTTGAATTTATCAGTATTATATACAATAGTTACTTTACTTTGTTTTAATGAATTTTAAGTTTCGAGTGAGAGTATATCAATTATATTTGGAAACAAAGTGGAATTCCCTTTTGACTCTATTTAAAAAAAAATAAAATATAGATAGTCATCATAGATGAAATATTTTTTTTTTTGGATATGTATCACAAAAAAAAAAAAGGAAATAACTGTTTATAATATAAATTTCAAATGAAAATAACTTTTTCAAGACTTTATAGACGATATCAAAAGTATATATATATATATATATATATATAAATTCTTTGATTGATGTTTAAATTAAATTTTTTTATGTGTTTTCTATTTATTGTAAAAGTGAGTGGATAGGGTGTGAGGATTAATTCCTCATATTACCCTAATTCCTAAAAAAAAAGTTTTTTTCATAGTATTTTTTTTTTAACAAAGCAAAAAACTGTATGAATATTATGATTATATAAAAAAATGCCCATTTCATAAAATTTACTTGAATATAAAATAGAAGTGTTTTATTTTAAGATAGTGGTTATTATAACAAGTTAATTAAGGAGAAAGAAGACAGAGGAATTTTCTTTATTCGTGTTGATCAATAAAAAACACCCCTTTAAACCCCAGCAGTTTTTTCTGAAAAAATAAAAAGGTAAAAGAAGGCAACAATACGAAGAAAACATGAGCCCTAACAAGCTTAATAATTTTTAGTTATTTACTAGGCTATTGTAAAAGCTTTTGGACAGTTACACGTCTTCTTTAAACAAAAAAAGAACCAAGAAAAAGATGTGTAAACACAGAACTGTTGGTTAAATTGTGAATTATTGTTGGGTACTTTTGTAATTATTTTTAATATTATTAATTTCTAACACCAAGATAAGAAAACAAATATACACTTGTTTTTTTTTTTTTTTTTGGCTCATCTTGTTTTTGATCCAAAGTGTAGTTTTGTTTTTTTTAACAAAATAAAATGAAAATTCCAATAAATCCTTGATCTCATCATTGGTTAAATTTAAGTGTCGTAATGTTGTTTTTAAAAAAATAATTTTTTTTTTAAGGTTCTATTTTTTGAATAAAATTTTTTCTTTTTAAAATTATTTTTGAATTAACCCTAAAAGTGACTAACTATTATATCTCCATTTAATTTTTTATCATAATATTTTGATCTTTGTTGTGATTTTTAAATAATTATCACAAATTTTTCATTATCTATGGAATTGCCCTGCCACTGAAAATAGTTGTAAAATATGGATATCTGAATTCAATAAATTTATATTCCTGAAAAATAAAAAATAAAAAATAAAAAATTATTGATATTATTAGGAAGAAAGATTCAATCACATTTATTAGCTGAATTGGTAATAAATTTATTTTTGAGTCTTTAAAATGATCCCTAAATTTTTATTTAGGGATTAGGGAAATTCCGTCAAGTGCTGCCGGGTGCCGAAGTTTTCCTGGATTCAAAAGAATAGAAGAAAAATCTTACATTTTACTCAATTCTTTTAAATTCTGGAAAACCTAAAGGTAGTTTTTATGATTTTTTCTGTTTTATATATGTAGTGTTCTAGGTTTTTTTGGGTTTTTCTATTTTATTTGTGAAGTGTCCTAGGTTTTTTTACTTTAGAAATAAACCAAAAAATTTATTAAAATTTTCGGTTTATTTCGAAAGTAAAAAAAACCTAAAGAAAATCAATATATTTTCAAAATAAATAGAAAACTCAAAAAAACCTAACGAAAATCTATTAATTTTCCAAATAAACAGAAAACCCAAGAAAACTTAACCATTAATTTTTTTTTTTTTTTTTTTTTGATTTACAAGAATAGTGGTAAATTAAGGATTTTGTTCAATTCTTTCGAATTCTGGAAAAGTTAACAGTGGATTTTTTTAATTTGGGCTATAAACCGAAAAATTATTTAAATTTTCGATTTATTTCTAAAATTAAAAAAAAAACTATCAGCAAAAAAGAGGAATTAGCAACCCCTCCCTTAAATAATATTAAATAAAAAATATGACATTTTTTTGAAATTTTATCACGAATTGAAAAAATATTAATTCAATTCCTCTATTATATTGAAAAAATCAAATATCCAAGAAAATTTGTTTTGATTAATAAAAAAAAATAAATAATTTTTAATTTATTTTTGTTTATTTTTTTTTTTTAATAATTAATTAAATTATTAAAGCGAAAGAATAAAATCAAAAATTAAAAAAAGAAAAAATGTTATTGATTATAATTAACAACAAAAACAGCAGCAGCAGCAACAACAGCAACAACAACAATAAAAGAAATCTGGAAAATTATAAAAAAATAAAAGCAAAAAAAGCAAAAGGTCCATTTAAATCAATCTCTCTATTGTCATCCATTTTCTTAATCTTGATTTGATTCTTGTTCATTAACTTGGTTTATTAATAGCTCAAGATCAAATTCATTTTCAGAAGCATTATCGTCCTCAACGTCTCCAATAATTTCTTCAATATCGTCTTCGTCTCCGCCTAGTTCGCTAAAAATGGCTTGCAATTCACCATTTTCATCATTCCAGTCATCCTCATCATTCTGTTCCCCCTCTTTTGCATTTTCATTTTCATTTTCATTTTCATAAACTCCGACTTGTTCTTCTTGTTGAGAATTGTATGTGTTCTCATTTAAGAAATCTTGAACATATTGTTGATCAGATATTTGGTCAAAAAAGGAACCATAATTATTATTTGGCTGTTGTAATTCTGTGATTCGTTGATCAAAAGAAGAAAGATCTTGTTTTAAATCTAAAATAACAGTTGTTGTTTCCGTTATTTTGCTTCTCAGTTCTTGGAATATTTCTTCTTTGATCAACAGTTGCTGGTTTTCAAGATATGAAATTAATTTTTGTTCTCTTTTTGTCCATTCATTTTCATTTTCCTTTTCATTTCCTTTTTCCTTTTCATTTCCTTTTTCCTTTTCTTTTTTTTTGCTTGACATTTTTTTTGTTGCTGTTTTGTTTGTATTTATATTTGTGCTTATGCTTGTGTTAGTATTTGCTAATTTAATATTTATCAAAGATTTTCTAATGGACGAAATATCTTTTGACAATTTATTATATTGCACATTCATTCGTGTTCTTGTTTTTTTTAATTCCTTTCCCAATTGAGACATTTCAATTTTAATTTTGATTGGGTTTATTCTTCTTTTTTGGTTTGGGGGGTTTTTGTTTGCAACAGGAATTTTTTTGGGTGTCGGTCTTAAAATTTCTTTTTTTTTTGTTTCGTTTGTTTTTGTAGTTGATATTTTTGTTGACGTTCTTGGTTTTGGTTGGCTTTTAATCGGTTGAAAGGTTTTGGTTTTGGTTGTCATTATGCTTGGACTTGGGGTTTTTCTTACAAAAGTTGTGGGACTTTTTGTTGATTTTCTATTGATGCCGAGTTTCGACACTGGATTTTTTTTTGTGCTTTTGTTTTGACCAAGTTTTTGTTTTTGTTTTGGATTTGTTTTCATTCCAGTTTTTGAATTTGGATTTATATTTGGATTTGTGTTTGATTTTTTACTTGTATTTGTTTCTTTATTAGTGTTTCTTTCTTTACTTGTGTTTCTTTCTTTATTTGGATTTATTTCTGTTTCTGCTTCATTTTTCAAAATGCTTTTATACAAGTTTGATTTTAAAAGGTTTTTTTTTTTGATTTTTAATTTTGAATTCTGATTTGAAATGGATTTTGATCTTGTTCTGGGTTTCTTTTTTGTTTTCTTTTTGGTTGAACTTCTTTTTTTTTTGTTTTCTTGTTTTGTTTTTGTTTCTTGATTAACGTTATCTTCACACTTCGTTTGATCCACTGAAGATGACTTTGATTCCTCATTTTTTTTTGTTTTTGTTTTGCCTTTTTGGAGATTATCTTTGGTTTGAATTTGATTAGCTTTTTTAGTATTATTTTCTTTATTATCACTACTGTTTGTTTTATTATTCTTATTATCTTTGTTGTTCTTACTGCCACCACTTTTTTGTTTTTGTTTGTTTTTTTTTTTTTTAACTTTGAAAAAGAGTTTTTCCTTTTCTTTTGGTGGGTTTGTGTTTACGGAAGAAAAATTAAATGATCCCTGTGATTTAATTTTCCTATGAAGTATACTTCTTTTGCCTGCACTAAAAGATCTTTTAGATCTTCTTCCTTTAACTTTACTTTGGCTTTTTTTGATCTTTCCAAAATTAAGCTCTTTTGTTTTGTTTTTTGAATTCCTTTTTTTTGTGTTTTTCTTTTTTTCTGTTTTTGTTTGCTCATTTTCTTCTTTTTCTTTATTTTGGTTTTTGTCTCCAATTTCAAAACCAGTTGAAATGGTACTGATCATTTTTAATTTTCAAAATAGCTCAAGGGTTGGTTAGTTGCTAAATTGGTTGGTTTGTAATTAACAACTTAAAAATTTGATAATTTGAAAAATTTTTGCAAAAATGATTTTGGAAAAATAAATTTTTCTTTATTATAGTTTCCTAATGAGTTTTTTGGGATTAAATTTATCCTTTAACCTTTGAAAAGGGAAACACATTTTTTTTTTTTTTGTTACAAAGTTTTTGACCCAGGCTAATTTAACAAGAAAAAGCTAGTTTGAAACTTTTGAAATTTGTCACACATTTTTTATCAAAAATCCACTCAATATTTAATCTTAATTTAGCTCACTAGAACAAACTTATCTCTTAATAAAATCTTTTTTTCTCTTTTATTTTATTTAACTTTGAAAAATAAATTACTGATAAATTCTCAGAAAATTCAAAAAAATTTTGAGTTCAATTTCCATTTTTATAAATCTTTCAATCTGTTTCTTATCAAATATTCCTGACAAAGAAAATTTTGAAGACCAACTAATTTTACAGGGTTTCTTAACAATTTACTTCATAAAAGGCTCTATTCAAAGCTTGAGCATAAAAATTTCAAAAAGGAAAATCAAGTAAAAATTTCCAAACATAAATTGCAATTTATCAGTAACATAAAAAGATCTCTTCTAGGTTGTTGTTAAAAGGGTTGTTTTACTGGAGTTTAAAAAACAGTACACAAGACAATAATCGACAACTTTATGATGGTTTTCTCAATTTAAAAAAACAAAGGTAAAAAAAAAGATTATGAACAATAAGTTTCTGAGAACAAAAATAATATACTGACTGATTCAATTTTATATGATTATTAATCATATTTCAACCAACTTTTAATGAAAATTGTATCCTTTTATTTCTGAATGATATTTATTTTATTTGATCATTGTTGAAAACCTTAAAAGAAAAGAAACCAAGTTTACTGTTGAGAGAAAAATGTTGGAAACAGAAAAATGGCTGTACACCATTATTAATTTGTAACATTAGTAAAATTGAAAATCAAATCCTATTGATAACTAGATGAATTTTAAATAAATCCAGGTTTAAGTGTGCTACAAGTTCATTAATCTGTGGTTTGTGTAGAATATTCATTTGAATGATTGACAACTAAAGTAGATCATGCTATTGTAACAAAAATCCAAGTTTTAGTAATGTTTACAATTAATTCCGAAAATGGTAATTTTTAAGTTTGATTTAGATTCTGAGAGATAAGGTTTTGAAAAAAGTAGAATTACATTAATCGTTATTCTAATAAGTAGATTATTGTTATTATCTTTAACTATTTCACAATCAATTGAAATTAAAAATCATTTTCAGTAAGGTTCACAATTAAAAATGCTGTCCAACCATTTTTCTGTGTCAAACATTTTTCTCTCAACAGTTATTATTTTTTTCTTTCCATTCAATAAGATTGTTCATTTTTTAAAAGCAATCAAACCGAATAATGCAAAACTATTCAAAATTTTAATACACCCCTTATTATCAAATGAATTAGGAGACCAAAATTTTATGATTAAAAATTGGATTATTGTACTTAGAAACTCTTTTTCTGATTCCCCAGATTTTGGTTCAAAAAGTATACTGATTTATGAAAATAACTTTTCAGATTTAATAATAATAAGAAAAATAAAAAGAATTACATAATAATTGATTTTGTTTTGGAACCCTCTTCTCGTTTGGTTAACTGTACTATTGGAAATGAACTTTGATTAACTTTACTTTTACAAAATGATCTTCATTTTACTTTTGATGATCTGACAGTCTGAGTTTTAATAATGATGATTGATCTATCTGAGCATGATAAATTTGATAAATCTTTTAAAATGAGGAATTAAGGTCATTAGGATAGAATAAAATCTAAAATAAGTGAAAACAATTAATTTTTTCATTTTTACTGAAGGGACTAGACTCTATTATTTTTTTTTTTGACCAAATATTAAATAAGAATTCCTTATATAAAAATATACTTCATATTAAAAATAAACAGGGGTTTTCAAATCTTAGTAATTGGCAAAAAATTTTCTCAATCTCTATTAAATTAAGGTAAAAAAATTTACTAGAGATTAGTCACTAAAGAAATTCATTTCTCTAATTATCATTTTTTCTTTTGTTCTCAAGTATTTTTTCTTTAAGAACTGCGTTCCCACCTTTGAAGGGATTGGATAATTGTGTTATTTAACTTTCACTTCTCATAAAAAATTTTCACACGGAAGAAATTGGACAAAAATAAAAAAAAAAAAAACAGTTTTTGTCATCTTTACCTTTTGAAACAAACTTTTTTTCTTTGTTTTTCAATGAATAGAAAATTGAAATTTGTAAATAACAAAAAAAACTAATTTCATAAAATATCTTTTGGGGATTTTCAAGAGCTTTTCAATTTTTAGAAGATTTCAAACTTGTAAAAGCAAATGTAAAAATGTGTTGAACAGCCCAAGAAAATAGTGTGAGTTCAGAAAGTTGAAATGGGAATTCTAAAATATTAAAATCAAAATTTAGCATGATCTAAAAAGGCAAAAATTGTGAAAATTTCACATTTTTTCTATAAGAAATTCTCCTTGGACAAATATTACTTAGGTTACATAACTCTTTCAAGAGTGATTTTATCAATTATTTCACCGTTTTCACCTAAAAACTCAGTCATTTGGGGAGTAACCACAGTAAAGGAAAATTTTTCACTTTTTTCCAATTTTGAAGAGGATCAGAAAATAAATTTTTATAACTCTGGTTGTACCTCATTGATTTTTATTATTTAAAATATTATACTCTGTATATTTTTTAAATAATTTTTTATAAAGTCTCAAAGAAATTGCCACAATAGAATGTTGAGATGAATTGCTTAAAATGATGTTTCGAATGTTGAATGGCTTATATTTTATCCTTATCTCAACATTATATTCTGGTAATTAACTATTTCATTATTGTGTTTTTAATCTTTTTTGAATTTTTTTGATCATGACAATTAAAAAAAAAATCAAAAGTTGATTAAAAAAATAATTAAAAAAAATATTTTTTTTTATTTTGTATTATTATTGAAGAAGTGTAAATTACATTCTAGATACCCTTTTACTTAAATTCCCTTCCAGAAATTTAAGCGTAAAATCATATATTTTACGATTATTAATTAATAATAATAGTTTCAAACTGTTTGATTTGAAATTAATTCATTAATATTTTTTTTTTAATTAATTATGAAATATTAATCTATCTTTTTCATAGGAAGGATCGACCCATCAAAAATGATTAATATTTTCAATAAAAAAATATTTTTTTGATATCTCAAGACCATATTCATAAATTAATAATCGCATAATCTATAATTTTAGGCTTAAATTTTGTGAAAGAAAATTTAAATATAAGAACATTTGTTTAAATTGCACTTCTTACTTAATAATAAAAAATAAAATAATATTTTTGTACAAGTAGTTAAATCATTCTTTCCGAAAAAAATAAGCAAAAATAGCACATCAGTTTTTATAATCTATCCTAAATTAATTTTAACTTTTTTCACATTTAGAAATTGAAAAATTATCTTAAAAAGGTTCGAAAATTTTAATAAATTTTTCGTCCTACTTTTCACTTGATTTTAAAATTTGGTAGAGTTTAAGATAATGCAGTAATATATTTTCAAATCAAGTCTAAAACAGTTATGTTAAGAGGAAAACAAAAATTGGTTTTTTTTTTATTATTATTATTTATGAATTGTAAATTACATCCTAAATATATTTATATTTTTTTTTTTTTTTTTATTTTTTAAGGGTGGAGTTTTTAGTTCCTCTTGTTTGCCCGAATTCCTAAATTGCGATTTAGAAATTTTTTTAAAGTAATATTTTTATATTTAAATTGGTTAAATAAAATTCTAGCATAAAATCATATTTTTTAGGTTTAATAATCCATGGAAATAATCTTAATTTTCTATAGCTGAAAGTATTTCAGAATTAATGTTAAAATAATCTAATATGCAATATTCATCTGTGTTTCAAAATAAAAGGCGTTTTTTTTTTCCTTTTTTATATAAAACCTATATATTAAACCATCCAAGAACCAACAATAAATAATTAAAAAATATAATATTGGTTTCTTCAAGTTCTACCCCTGATAAAATAAATTCTCTCCAATATCTAAGAAACATTTTTATAACTTAATTTACTGTTACATGATTATTTTTTCAATATTTTTGTCAATAAAATAAACCCCAATTCAAAAATTTTAACACACCATATTTCAATTTTTGAAAAAATAAATCTTATTTAATCCATTCTAGAAGAAATACAAAATTATAACTATTTACTAATTGGACTGTTAAAAATTCTTTATAAATTACAATACTCACATGAAAAAAAAATCAATAATTATCAATACTAAAAATTATAAATGTGTTAAAAGGTTTGGAGATATGCAAAATAAAAAAAAATACATCTTGGTAAATTTGTTTAAATTCTTATAGGAATATTGATAGATCAAATAGTCAAACTCTATCAACTATTTTTATTCAAGTTCTTTTATTTTTACTAACTCAACTTTAACCTCGTATCGATTCTTGAAAAAAAAAAATTGATCAAACAAAACAAGTCACAGAATTCAAAAAATGAAATGAAAACAAAAAACTGAAAGATGAAAAAATGATTTTCATATTTTTAAAAAATGAAAATCTATTCCTTTTCGAATGAAATTGTATTATTATGATTGTTTATTTCATTTTAGCTGTTTGGAAAATTTTGAAATTAGTTTATTTTTATAATGGGCTAATAATATGTTAAAAATTTTAAACATATTTTATAACAAAGATTTATGTTATAAAAATTGTTATTATTAAATTTTATAATATTTTAAACGTTTATAACACCTTTACAACACATTTATAACATGTTATAAAGAAATTTTTTCATTAGGGTATTATTAAAAAAAAAAATTCTAAAAATGAAAGATCAAATTAGAAAATTTATCCAAATAAATGAGAAATATTTGAGAAAACTTTTTAACTATCAAAAAACTAAAAATTTATTAAAAACAGGAAAATTAATAAAAATTTTATTCAAAGTAAAATTTTACTAAAATGATCAAGGAGTTGACCTTCAAAATTGATTTGGTCTTAGTGTTACCATTGAGTACTGAATATGATGTTAAAATGTAAACCGGAAAAAAAAATACGGATTTTATTATAGAGCGTGGGTTAGAAGCTTTGTGCATGTGTTTTTTTATCTTTAAAATAGAAACACAAAAAAATAAGAGAAAACATTAATCATATTTGTTTGTGCTTCCTATATAAATACTAGAATATCATTGAAAATTAAATTCAAAGAATTGAACTAACTGTTATCAAAAAAAAAAAAAAGTACAAAATTTATTTGACTTTTTATTAATTCCACAGTATATTTATCAAAATAATGTGTGCCCAAAACAACTATAATCTGTGTTTCAAAATATAATCAATTTCTTTTTTATTGAATTGTTCCATGGAATATCTTATTCACTGCTCATTAGTATACCTAAAGTTAAACTCAATTGTGAAGGTTTATTCATTGATATTTTCAGTAAAATTTAAATTCGGAAAAAAATTTTTTAAAATTTTTATTAATTTTACTGTTTTTAATAAATTTTTAGTTTTATGATAATTAAAAAGTTTTCTCTAAAATTTACTCATTTATTTGGATAAATTTTCCAATTTGAACCTTATATTTTTAGAATTTTTTTTTTTAATAATCGTACTTTAAATAAATCAAGACCATATTTAATTTCTGGTTTATAGGTTTCTTTGATAGGTTTATATTAAGTCTTTTTTAATACAACAAAACATACTTTGGATTTTGATACTTTGATTAAACTTTTCTACAGACATTATTTTGATAACAGTAATATTTTTCAAGCAGGTAGTTAATGTCCTGGATGTTAACAAAGTTGAACTTGATACAAAACTTAAATATCTTTCTTTTTTAAATTAAAGAATTTTGATTATTTTAAAAATGAAATTTCTTTTTAAAGAACTACAAGTTTTTGGAATTCAATTAATTTTTTAAAAAAAAGTCTTTGTTATTTAACTTGTAATGTTGAAAATTTTTCGAAACAAGATTTGTTTTTTTTAAATGTTTTATTCAAAATCCTTGAAAATATCAAATAGCGAAATATTTTGACTTTCCTTTAATATAGAATCTTTTAAAATAGTTTCTCGACACTGTGTTGTGTTTCAGTTCTCACGTCTCTTCAAATTTTAGTTCATCATTCATCTAACAAAAAAAACCGAATTAACAAAAAAAAAAAGGGAATGTTGTTTTTGCTTTTTTCCAAATATAAATATTGAATGTTTTTTGATGGTATCCTGAGTACGAAAGTTTGATAGTTTTCTCTTCAAAAAAATAAATACATTTTCTAATGAGAAAAAAAATACCTTGTTTAAAAAGTAAAAAGAGAAATCAAAACATGGGCTATTAGGATTAGTGATGTTTTTCACCTTAAATCTTAATCATGAAATGTAAAATTTCAAAAAATGGGGTTGTCAATTCGTAATATTTGACATTTTTGAAGTCTTTGCAAACAAAAAAAAAAAAAAATCGAATATTGAAGGAGAATAAAAGAGAAAGTTTTTTGTTTTGAAAAAAGATACAATAACAATTGATACTATTGATTCAAAACAACAGTTCTGTGCTTTAGAAAAAAGGTTTAAAAAAGTGATTAGTTAAATAGAAAAGTTGATAAAAAAACTTAAAAAATTTAGGATATTTTTCTCTGTTATTACCTTGTTTGAATTATTTATTTTTGACACAACATGATAACCAATAAATTTGATCTCCAGACTTTTGATGGACTTACCTTAAAAGCTGTTTCTTTTCAGCCTGAAGACAAAGAAACGATCACAGGTGTCTTGTTCATCATCCATGGATTTGCTGAACATTCAATGAGATATCAGGATATGGCAAAACAAATGACTGATGCAGGGATTGCTGTTGTCAGCATGGATCAAAGAGGACATGGAAAGAGTGAAGGCAAACAAGGGCACACCCCAAGCATGGAGGCTTGGATAAAGGATGTCCACATGATGGTACACCGCGGAGCTAAGATCTTCAACGTTAAAAAAAAAGGGTTGCCTGTGTATATGTTCGGGCACTCGATGGGTGGCGGAATCCTTTTCCAGTATTTAATCCAGTACAGGCCAGTGTACGTCCGTGCAGCTATTGCGTCTTCCCCATTTTTACGTTTAACTAAAGGTTCCGTTGGAGCAGTTCGACTGAGCTTGGCCAAGATGATGCATAAAATCCATCCTGGTTACACACAAAGCAGCGATTTGGACAGTAACCTTTTAACTGACGATCCTAAGCTGAATAAGAAATATGATGACGATCCTCTCACGTTTAAAAAAATCACAGTAGGCAATTTAATCTCGGTTCTAAATGGTGGTGTAGATACCTTAGAAAACGCACAGGTGTTAACAGAATTTGAAGATTTTAAATTGCTGTTCGTGATAGGCAAGGGCGACAAGCTTGTTGACTGGGAAGCAGTTGTTGAAGTTTATGAAAAAATTCAAGACTCGAAGAAAATTGATTTATATTTAGACAAACTCTCCAAACACGATTTGCATCACTGCAGCAAAAAAGAAGAAGTAATTGCAATGTACATTAATTATTTAAAGACAGGTGAATTAACAGGCCAACCAGAAAGAAATATCGAAGACGAAGAAGAAGAAGAAAAAGAAGAAAAAAAAAAAAAAGACAAAGAAGAAAAAGAAGAAGAAGAAGAAGAAGAAGAGAGTGATAGTAATAGTGGTGAAGATGAAAAAGAAAAAGAAAAAAAAGAAGAAGAAGAAGAAGAAGAAGAAGAAAAAGAAAAAGAAAAAGAAGAAGAAAAAGAAGAAGAAGAAGAAGAAGAAGAAGAAGAAAAAGAAGAAAAATAATCTGTCAAGCTTATAGGCAAATTTTAGAGTTTCATTTTGGCTAAGAACAAAATTTTTATTATTTAGGGAAAAAAATAACAGAAAATCAATCATAAAAAATAATTTTATTTAAAGATTTAAAAAGTCAACCTTTTAACTTAAGCAATAAAAGCTTAATATTTTTTTTTACACTTTTCTTTATCCTATATTTTTTTAATGTAATAGTCTCATTAATTTATGAGTGGTACTTAGTACATAATTTATATAAATATATTCTTGATCAAAATTTGATAATCTTGAAATTATTTTTAAAACAAATTTTCTTTATTTTTGGTGAATGATCCAAAAAGAAAAAAAAATAATTGTTGAAAAAAAAAATAAAAGAGATTAATGATTTGATATTTTTGACTACAAATCCTATATTTTTAAAAAATTATTATTTTTGAAAAAATATTAGTCTTCTTATCTTCTTACAAGAAGATTTTATAACCATTCATCAAATTTTTATATATACTGTTAATTATTAATTATTTATCGAGAGAAAGGAGTAATTAAAGTAAATTTTATCGAATAATATTGTTAGTTTCTCTTTTAAGGCACAAACTTTCAACAAAATTTAAGGCACATAAAAAATCTCAAATTAAGGCACAAAATTTGGAACGTTTTTTTTTACAAATTATTCTACAAGAATTTGAATTTTGTGCCTTAATTTTAGATCATTATTGTACCTTAAATTTCTTTTAAAGTTTGTTAAAAGAGGAACTGACTTTAAGTAAAAGAGAATAAGAAAAATAATTAAAATATCACGAGAAAAAATAATAATATGATTTTTATTTTTATTTATTGATGGAAGAAGTATAAATTACACTCTAAATGCCCTTTAACTTAAATTTCCTCAAAGGTAATTTAAGCGTAAAATCATTGATTTCACGATTGTTCAAGGGAAAGACACACCCAATTTTTTTATGTTTAAAAAGCAAAAGCAAAAAAATTGAAAAGGAAAAACGAAAAAAGAAATTTGAAAAAGAAATTATAAGAAGCAATTGTTAAAAAATCCAAAAAAAAAAAAAACCAAAGCTATCTTTAATTAAGGACCCCCAAAATCACAGCCACGATACTTTTGGTTGGTTTAATAATTTGATAATTGAACATGAATATTCACTTGGGGATCTTTGTTTAAGTTGTTGTAATTTCTTTTTTTTTTTTGATCTTATTTACTTTAAACCCTTTGGCCATTTTCTGACCTTTGCTTTTTTGTTTTTATTTTCAAGTTACTCATACTTTCATGTTTCAGTTTCACAGTATTAGGAAGTAACTACTTGATCTTTTTCCTTTATTACTCTTCTTCCCAATATAAAGAAGATTCAGCTAGGGAAAAAATGGAAAAAAATAAAATAATAATATGATTTACATAACCAAGTTAAAAATATATTCACTGTCGTTAGGGTTTTCTTATTTTACAATAATTAAGCAAAATCTTTAAAATAACTCCATTTTTTGGAATTCTGGAAAAAATAGACACTTGAAGGCACTTTTAGACACTTTTATATTAGGTTTCTTAAAAATTTTTGTTTTGATTAGCAAATCATTTGATTAGCAAATCATTTGATTTATCAAACAAAATCAAAATTAAAAAACCCTAAAAGTCCTTTTCCAGGGTTTGAAAAAAATAGGAACAATCCTTTATTTTACTAAATTATTTCGAATTATGGATAAGTATTGATAGGCTTTGTTGAGTTTTCTGTTTATTTTGACGATTGAAAGATTTTTAGAATAAAAATAGACCCCCCAACAAGAAAAAAATTCCACAAAGGTTTTTTAAATTTAGAAATTAGAGCAAACCGCTGTTAAATTTACCAGAATTCAAAAAAAAAAACAAAACACCAATATTTCCCAGAATTTAAAAGAAAATAGTAAAATCTTTGATTTTACTCGATTGGTTCAAATCCCTGACGGTTTATTAAAAGTAGATACTTTTTTAATTTGGTTATAAAAATGATATTATTAGTTTTTATTTATAATAAACACCTTTTCAGTCAAAAGAGTCATTATTATTGAGGAAATAGAACTCATTCTTTAAGTTTAATTCATTATTCTACTCAGAGGAAAATTTTCAATTTTTAAATCTGAATCCTTTTATCTTATTTAATATCATTTTTTTTTTTTAGTTTTTTAATTTTTACCTTCTTTTTTTTTTATTTTTTTTTCTTTTTTTTTTTTTTTTTTTTTTTTTTTTTTTTAAAAAGTAAATTTTTAAGAAAAAAATCATTTGAAACTCCAAATTAACATTAAGGTAAGTGAGGTTTTGTAATTACTTTAAAATACATATATTTACAATTAAAAAATCTTATTGAAATAATTTGAATTTTCCGTAGAATTTGAGAAATGTTACACTAGATGGACCAATGGGGGAAGCATAAAATTTTTTTTAACATTTTGTTTATTTCGAAAATTTATAGTTTTTCCAGGCTCTTTTTTTATGATTATCAACTCTAATCTAAAGTTTATTATTTTTCTTATTTCTAAACAACCTTAGATTTTGTTGATTCTTAAAAAAAGTGAATCTTTCATTTTTAGCTGGGTCTCTTCGAGTTAAATAGAATTTATTTCAATTATTTTTTATTGATATTATAAAACTGCTTCTTCTTCTCTTTTTTTATTTTAATATTTTTTTTTTACTACCCCCTATCCCCAATAAAGAAAAGGAAAAAAAAAATTTTTTGATCAAAAAGAAAAAAATAATTACCATTTTTCCAATCTAAAAAAATATCATCTAAAACTTTGAGATAAAAAGTTGTAATACTTTTATTTAAGCGATGCAGATAAATAAACAAAATGAATTATTAGGAAGAATCAATTAATAATGAATAACAATTTTGGATATTTGAATCATTACATTAGAATTAAGTTTAATATAGATATTTATAAAAAAAATTGCCATGAGTTTTTTGGAAATTGCTTATAAAAACCAAAGATAATGAAGATATGAAATGAAATTTTCTAATTTAAGTAATTTTTTATTGGTTTTTTTTTCATGCCCTCAAAGACTTCTTGAGAAAAAAGTAAAAAAAAAAAAAAAGAAAATAGGATCTAAGATTCTAAGGTTTCGCCCTACAGATTCTAAAAATAAAAAAACAATAGTACCAAATTTCAAAGAACTCTAAATTAGCACCAATTAATTTACTCTGATTATTTATTTCTGAGTGGGTTTGGAAAATGACAAATACACTTAAAAACCTACAATTTACAACTTGAATGTTTGGTAGTAGTTATGCTTTATCTTTTTTTGATTGAAGAAAAAAAAAAAAAAAAAAAAGACATAGTTCGACCCATCAAACTATAGAATAATTAGTTGAAATTCAGTACTTTTTACTTTTGTTTTTAAAAGTATTTTTTTTTAGCGGTGTGTTTTCCACTCGGTACAGAAAAAAAGGAGTTGTAATTTTTTTTTAAAAAAAAAGTTGAAATCAACTTTATTTTTTTTAAATATCTTAAAATTATAATATTTGTTTTATTTGTTTGTTCCAATTCACAAGAAAAAAACAAGCTAAATACACACCCCTTTTGACATTGTCTTGTAATTGTTAAGATTTTAGAAACTAAAAAATAATAAAAATTTTTATTTATTTTCGATTTTTATCAATAGATTCAGGAGGTTTATTGAACACAAAGAGCGAGTCAAGATCTGAATAAAACTGTATTTTAATTGAATTTAGGTGTTTATTTTCATTAAAAAAAAAATTTTCAAAAAAAAAAATTGTCTCCGTATATTAAGATATATATTAATAATATTCAAAAAAATTAATTTTCGTTGGAATTATGTTGGAATTTTTTTATTTGTTTATTCGCTTTAGTAAACTCAATTCCAAAAATTGGGGCACACCTTCAAAATCAATTTAATTCCAAGAAAAGGGATATTTGACTCTTAAATAGAAACATTAGATATTAACAATCAATGTAAATAATTTTAAAGTTAATTATTTATCATTTTTTTTTCATTATTTTTTGATTTTTGATTTTCAATAATTTTTTTGATTTTTTTTGGATTCTTTTTTTTTTCAAAACTTTTCGAAAATCTCAAAACCACTTTAAAATGAAATTTAAAAGTTTTCATTCTGATCACAAAAAAAATTTTTTTTTTTTCTCTCAAAAAGAAAAAAGATTCTTTTTTTATCGAGAAAAATTTTTTTGAAAAAAAATCATGATATGGGGTGCTAGAGCACATTGCCTACAAACAGACCTTATTATCATTAATGGAAGTGTGAATACTGAATGTATTATTAATGATATTATCAAAAAAATCAAATGTAATTCAACTCGCTAATTCAGAATATGGTGAGTTGAAATGGATTTTCCAAAAGGATGGAGCTTGTCCACATACTTCAAAAAAAACTCAAACTTACTTAAATCGGGGATGTAATGTTCTGGGCCCTTGACCCCCAATTCCACAAATTTAAATCCAATTGGAAATTTATGGATACTAAACTGAAAAATTGTAACCAAAAAACGAAGAAGAATTTTTAAAATTTTTACCAATGTATGGAATACTTTGAGTTGGGAAACCTAAGAAAATTAGTAAACTCTATATTTAAAAGGATAGATTTAGTTATCAAAAGACAAGCTGAATCTATTAATAGTTTTTATTAATTTTTCTTTTTAATAAAAATGGATTTTTTGGTAACCGTGTTCCAAAAATAGGGGCACACTTTTTTTTATTTTTTCTTTTTTATTTTTCGAATTGAATTTTAAATTTACTATAAAATATATAAATAGTATTAATTAAATATTTTCGGGTCTTTTATTATTTTAATGTTTAAGTATTATGTATTTTGGAGTATATTTTTATTAATGTAATTTTTTTTTTATGTCCCATTTTTTGGAATTGAGTTTACATTATTAATAAGTGTTCAATAAATTTAGGCTTTTAAAATTTTAAAATCCAATCATTATATTATTATTATTATTATTATTATTATTAATATTATTATTATTATGATTATTATTATTATTGTTGTTGTTGTTGTTGTTTTTTGTTGTTATTATTATTATTATTATTATTATTATTATTATTATTATTATTATTATTATTATTATTTATTAATTTTTTCAAATTCAGAATCAACAAATTCTTGTAAGTGGCTAAAAGATTCCTCATCCAATCTCTCTAGATCCAATGAAAGTTCCCCTTTTTCTTGATTAAGAAGATAATTATTGAAAAGATATTTGTTTAATTTTTTTTTTTGTTTTGGTGATAACTGATTGATCAAATTCCCGAGTTTTTTAATTTGTGATTTTTTTTCACTTTCATCTTTTTCTTCTTTCTTTTTTTCTTCACTTTCCCTTTCTCTTTTTCTTTCTCTTTTTCTTTTAATATTGGAAATGGGGAAATTTAAACCAAGGTTAGATAATGAAATATCACCAAATTCTGTGAATTCTTTAATCCCAATTGCTTTGATAATTTCTTCAACTGCGTTTGGGACAGGCAAAATTTCATAACAAATCATTAGAATTGAATTTTGAAACTCTCTTATTGTTTTATATGCTAGAGTTAAATTATTCATATAGTCTCGACTGCCTTCTTTATAACGAATAGAATCACAAACCAATTGTTTAATTTTTTGGAATTGCGGTGAAAAGTCAAGTTTATTAAACTCGTTCAATGCAAAAAAATCTTGATCATCAATTTCTTCTAATTCACCTTCAATTGGATCTTCAAGATCTTCTTCAGAGTTCAAAGACTCAAAACCAACAAACAATTCTGGGTTATTGTACACATTTGTGGATTCCCTTTTTGTTTTATGTGTCCTTTTGTGTTTGTGTTTGTGTTTGTGCTTGTGCTTGTGCTTTTGCTTGTGCTTGTGCTTGTGCTTGTGCTTGTGCTTGTGCTTGTGCTTGTGCTTGTGCTTGTGCTTGTGTTTGTGCTTGTGTTTGTGTTTTGTTTTTTCTTTTTTTTTTCTTTTACTTTCAATTTTCTTTTCATATTGAAGATCACTATCTTCTTCGGGAATAAAATCATCATCTTTTTCAACACCGTATTGATAATTTTGAGGATTTATTAATTCTTCGCTATCATTTTCATTAACGTGATAATCATCTTTTTTTTTCTTTTCATTTTTTTCTTCACTTTTTTCTTTTTCTACTTCTTCTTCACTTTCTTCATCATTTTCTTTTTCTTTTTCTTCTTCTTCTTCTTTGTTTTTTTCGTTTTCTTCTTCGTTTTCTTCTTCTTTTTCTTCTTTTTCTTCTTCACTTTGTTCCTCAGTTTGCTCTTTTTTTTTCTTTCTTGATCTCTTGTCCATTTTCTTTAATGTTTTAGCCAATTGAACCTTTTCTGTTTTTAGTCTTATTTCAAAATCTTCCAAGATTTTTTTTGCAAGATAAAAAATTTGGTTTGTAATATTGAATTTCATTGCATTCTGAAAAATCAGTTTGACATCTTCAACAAAGGAATCAAAAGTGTGGTACTCGCCTTTCCGTAATTTAGACCTTACAGTTTGGATAAACATTGGCTTTTTAATTATTTGGTAATATTGCGGAAATGTTTTTTGACTTACAGGCTTTTTGAAAAGAAAGGAATTTTGCTTTTGTGCAATAACCCTAACTAATTTGTTGCACAACACGAGGTAAAATGGAACACCTTTTTTGTTTTTATAAAATTCAATTGGATGATCTAAATTTGGAAAAGTCATTTGAGGGTTGGTTACTTTATTAATAGAAACTAAGGAATTGTGAGAACGGGATTTTGTGTTCACAAAAGAATTTCCCAAAATTTACTGAAAAAATTTGAAATAGTGTTCCTTCCCCAAAAAAACTTTTAAAAAAATGAAAATCAAATTAGTGATAATTATTGTTCTGATAGAATTCCCTCTGAAACAATTTTACTCGTATGTTTATTCTTATTCTTTGTATTTTCTGAAAACTTAAATAGTAAACAAAATTCTTGTTACTTATTTCTTTTTGAAAATATTTCCTGCTTAGATAATAATTCTTACAGAATGATTTAGTTGGTGTTTCAAAATAAAAATAGTGTTTCTTTTTTCGTTTTTGGAAGACTGAAAGTTTAATCTTTTCAGAAACCAACAAGAAACATAAAAAATAAAATTGATTTTGTTTTTATTTTGGTTCTATTATCGTCAAAATCTGTGGAACTTTTTTCCCCATACTGGTAAATTGAAATTTGTGATATTCAGAGACTGTTTGTTAAATTTGAAAGAACAGGATGGTGAGGGGATATATATCATTTAGTCCCTTTAGAAAAAATTTTGTTGATTGAAATTCGATTATTTACATTGTTTATATGTTATATATCTATGCTCTTTTTTTTTACTTCTGATATTCTTTTTAGTTAGTTATGAATTCATCCAATAGATAGAACAAAAAAAGATTCAAACAAAAAGAATAGAGATCACACTCACATTAGATTTTCTTTTGAAACTATTTTTTTCAAAAAAAGTAAAATATGAAAATATTTTTCTTTTTTATTCATCAAAATAACATTAATAATTGTGGATATATATAATCTTATTTTGAAAAAATTCTGAAAGTTTACGTGGAATTGAGTTAATTTTTTGTTGGAGTTTTCTTTCAGTTTAAAATAAATGAAATCTTGAATTATTCAAAAGTTTTGAAATATAATATTTTATAATTCTTGAGGAAAATTTCACTAAAAGGATAAATTGTAAAAAAGAGGAAAAAAATGACAATTTAATAACGAGGGCGTATAGCTCAGTGGTAGAGCAATTGACTGCAGATCAATAGGTCCGGGGTTCGACTCCACGTGCGCCCTTCTTTTTTTTTAATCTTTTTTTTTGAAAGAATAAAAGATAAAGAACAACAAAAAGAAAAAAGAATCTTAAAAAAAAGAAATAGTCATAATTATTTTTTTTATTCTTTATCTTCACTTTTTTTTTGAAAAGAAAAGCAAAAACCAAAAATATATGAGGACTTTATGTTTTTCATTTTTACTTTTCCCAAAAAATAAAAAGTTGATGAATAAACTGCAAAATATCAAAAAAATGAATATTTATTATTGAGAAATTGTCTCTTTTTCTAATTAAAGAAGAAATTATTATTAAAAATGTAACTTATGAACAGAAAAAAATCAATTTTTTTTTCTTTTTTTTTTGAAAATCAATTCTAAAAATATTCATTATTTACTGATTTTAATCAAAATCAAAATTGTTTCCCAAACACCAAATACTCGGGAATTAGACTGGCTTTCTTTGAGCAATTCAGATTTAAACATCTAAAATCTGATGGATCTAAAAACTTACAAACAATTAATCAATTTATTATTGCGAATTTTAGAATAATTGAATATTCTGTTATTTGGTTGATAAAACACATTTTACAAGTAACTAAAAATGATTCAAAGTTAATGATTCCAAGAAAATACCCTAATAATGTAATATTCGGATTTTTAGTTCCAATTAACAAATAGGGTAGGTTAGAATTTATTGATTCCAGAGAATAAAATTTATTATAGTCAGTTCAACTTTTAAGGCACAAACTTTCAACAAAATTGAAGGAATAAAAAAATTTTATATTAAGGAACATTAATTCGAATTTTTTTGTTAACAAATTATTTGACTTGAATCTGATTTTTGTTCTTTAATTTGGATTTTTTTTTGGACCTTAAATCAGTTGAAAATTTGTATATTAAAAGAGGAAATGGTTGTTTAATTAAAAGTCAATTTCTTTACATTTGATAGGAATTTTTGTATAGTTTATTCACAGATTATACCATTTCTTTCTTCTTTCAAAGTTAATATAATTTTTAAATTGTTCAGAAATATTTTTAATTTTGAACTTAAAAAAATGGAAAAAAATGGATCAAACTTTTAAAAACAATAAATTCATATCTAAAAAGAGTATTTCAAAATTAGGACTCTCCAGTTCATTAAAAAATACACAAAAAAAACTTTTAAAGCAGTGAAAAAAATACCAGTCAAGATTTATAATTGTGAATATTAGTAAAATTATAGTGTAATTTCATTTATTTACAATCAAATTCCTTTTTTTAAAAAACGAACTTTTTCAATTATAACTCACCCACTTATTAGAATGATGATTAATGAAACCTCATTTGTTCAAAAAACCATTCAATCAAACAAAAAACAAGAAGAAAAATTATCATTTTCCAAACTCTAGTAAATCTCAAAAAAACTCGATTGTTTTTCAAAAAAAGTTGATCGACATAGGATATCAAACAATTACTCGAGTATTCTAGAGACACCTTACTTTGATGGACTTTAGGTAGGTTTATTACTAATCTCATAAAAAAATTGGTTATTTATAAGAAGGATTTGATTGAAAATAATTGAAATTAGACAAAAATTTTATAAATATTCACAATTAAAAATCTTGTCCGGCATTTTTTTCATGTATAGTATTTTTTTACCTACTATACTTGTATTTTAAAAATTTTTAAAAGATCTTTTCAAAAATTATACACTTTAAACTTTTCAGTATTGTTAGTAGATGGGTTTCTATTCTAGAGTCAATTTTTTTTAAATGTATTGATTTTTTTAATTTTTTTTTTTAGGTAAGAAAGTAAAATGGTGATTATTTAATTTTCTGTTAGTAGTCTGATAATTATTATCTTTTAACTTTATTTTTTTCTTTTAAGGGTAAACTAATTTCCAATCAAAGGTGCCCAGTTGTAATGAGTGAAAAATATATGTTTAAAGGGTTTATATAGATATTAGAAGAAATAATTTCTTTTGGAAATATTTAAAATTGAAATCTTTTTTTCACTTTTTTACATATTTTTGTTTTTTTTAAAATTAATTCAGTTAAAAAAATTTTTTTTTATTGCAAGATCAGTATCACTTGGTAAAAATGTGTTATTCTAAGGTTATTAAAACCATGGAAATGATTTTTGAGAAATCATATTGATTTCTATTGGAATTTTATTCAATCTTAGATTCTGAAATCGAATAATAAATGTGAAAAATTTTGACTACATTTTCATTTACTTTTTCAAATCGAGACCAAAAATACCAACACGTCTCTTCTAGGGACTTGATTTCTAAAAGAAAAGTATGGAAAATGAAATGAAAATTCTTTCCTATCTATTATTCAAATACTAGTAGAGAGATCAAAACGAACATTCTTGTTTTTCTTAAGGTGTCCTAAGAATTTGAATTTTTCAATTTTTAAGAAAATCTATTGATTTACTAATTTTCTTTCAGAAAGATATCAAAAATTCTTTAAATATGTATTATTTTGCTTATTTTTTTATCTGTTCTTCAAAACTCAATTATATAAAATAATTTATATTTGAAAAAAATGTTGGGTCTCTTTGACTGAAACAAAGTTTTGAATAAAAAATTTTGATGACTTTGGATTTTACTCATTCATTTAATTCTTTCACCAAAAGCTAAATTCATTAATTTTTTGAAATTTTAAAGATCAATCAATTTTTCTATGTTAAATTCTTTATTGATAAAAGAAAGCGAGTCTAATTCCAGAGTATTTGGTGTTTGGAAAATAATTTAGATTATGAATAAAATCAGTAAATAATGAATATTTTTAGAATTGATTTTCAAAAAAAAAAGGAAAAAAAATTCTTTTTAAATCTGTTCATAAATTACATTTTCAATAAAAATTTCTTTTTTTATTAGAAAAAGAGACAATTTTTCAATAATAAATATTCATTTTTTTGATATTTTGCAGTTTATTCATCAACTTTTTATTTTTTGGGAAAAGTAAAAATGAAAAACATAAAGTCCTCATATATTTTTGGTTTTTGCTTTTCTTTTCAAAAAAAAAGTGAAGATAAAGAATAAAAAAAATAATTATGACTATTTCTTTTTTTTAAGATTCTTTTTTCTTTTTGTTGTTCTTTATCTTTTATTCTTTCAAAAAAGTATAAAATATAGTTTCAAAGTGGAGTAAATTACTATACCTATTTATCAACTGTCAATTACTCTACCACTGAACTTTATGCCCTCGTTATTAAATTGTCATTTTTTTCCTCTTTTTTACAATTTATCCTTTTAGTGAAATTATCTTTTAGAATTCTTAAATATTATATTTCAAGTCTTTTGAATAATTCGAGATTTCATTTATTTATAACTGAAAGAAGACTTGAACAGAAAATTAACTCAATTCTACATAAACTTCAGGAAGTTTTCAAAAATAAGATTATATATATCCACAATTATTAATGTTATTTTGATGAATAAAAAAGAAAAATATTTTCATATTTTACTTTTTTTGATAAAGATAGTTTCAAAAGAAAATCTAATGTGATTTGTGATCTCTATTCTTTTTGTTTGAATCTTTTTTTGTTCTATCCATTGGATGAATTCATAACTAACTAAAAGGAATATCAGAAGTAAAAAAAGAGCATAGATATACAAATAAAAACAATTTATATAATCGAATCTCAGTCAACAAAAATTTTTTAAAGAATTAGTATCACAATAGATTTGTCTATAATCAAAGTATGTTTTAATTGGGTAATAATGACTACGTGGTTGAAATGACTCAAAAAAAATTAATTATGAATCTTATTGTACAATTAATTTATACATTTTCTTACTTAGTATCACGATTGTAAATTTTCATCGAATTTTTTTTTTATACCTTTTTAAAATCTAAAAAATTGAAATCAAAAATAATATTTTCCTATATTTATAATAATTTATATTTAAACTTCCAAATCTTACTAAACTAAAATTCAAAATTTTCCACCCAGCTAAAACGTTCCAAACAATCAAAACAATACAATTTCATTGAAATTGGAGATAATTTTGATTTTTGAAAAAAATGAAAATCATTTTTTCATCTTTTAGTTTTTGTTTTCATTTCATTGTTTGAATTACGTAATTGGCTTCATTGGATCAAAATTTTTCTCAAGGTTTATATTATGTTAAAGTTGAAAGTTGTTCCAAATAGAAGAACTCAAATAAAATTAGTTGGTAGTATCTAACCTTTTGATCGATCAATATTCCTAATAGAATTTTAACAGATTTACTAATGTATTTTTTAGTTTTGCTCTCTCCAAAATTTTTAACACAACCATGATTTATTTGTATTGATAATTATTTATTTATTGTTTTGTGAGTATTGTAATTTATAAAAAAGTGTTAACATTTCAATTAGTGAATGGTTCTAATTTGGTAAATCTTCGAGAAGTGATTAAATAAGTTTTTTTTTCACAAATCGAATTTTGCTGTGTTAAAAATTTTGAATTGGGGTTTATTTTTACAATTTTTAAATTACAAAAATTAACTCAATAATCATCAAAATAACAAACCCAAAGATTTATTAGTTTTTTTTTTTTCATTTTTATAAACTTTCTGATTCGTTTGATCAATTATTTCGCAAATATTGGTAATTATTGATATTACAATTCAAGTTATTTATTGAATTTTTTCAAATAATTAATCGTTTTAACAACTAACCCATATTTCGAGACATAATTAACAAATTTATCATTTTTTTCCGGGGTTGGCTAAAAAAATGACAAAAAATAACATGTTTATAAAATTGTTTTAATTTGCTTATATTTTAACCCAAACCTTGGCATTTACTTATTCTAACAATTTAGGCTATATTCAAATTTTGAATTGTTATTTTTTATTATTCAAAAAACTTTTTAGGATTATTGTAAGAGTTTCTAATTATTAAAATAAGAAGAGTTGTGGGATAAATTAAATTGATAGATTTTATGTAAATCAAGTCTAGAAGCTTATACTAATTTTCAAATAAAGTAAAAATAAAGAGATTTATTTACTGTTCTGACTCATCATTGTTTTTTTTATTTTTAACAAACTAGAATTAAAATAAAATTAAGTTGCAATTTTCTAGATCAAATTAATTAATTTGTTGGAGTTTTGGATTGTAAAGTTGAATTTTAGGAAATTCTGTATTAGAGAAAATTTTCAAAATTATTAACAAATTGGGAGAATTTTTTACATTTTTTTTATTTATTTTTAATAAAAAGAGAAATTGTAACGATGTTTTTTTTTTTTTTTTTGTTTGTTTTTAATTGTTTTTTAATTAATAGTATTAACTAACCCGTTTCTAATAATATCTCTTGCAATTTTATTCATTTCTCAAAAATAAGTAACTTATAATACTCTTTAGGTGATTTTTTCAAAGAAAGAGAATTTTGACTTGTAAAAATAATGGTTTTGGATTCTAGAAGAAATCAAAAAAAAAAAAAACATTTATATTTACAGTCAGTTTCACTTGTAAGGCACAAACTTTCAACGAAATTTAAGGCACATAAAAAATCTCAAATTAAAGCACAAAATTCAAATTCTAGTAAAAATAAATTGTAAAAAAAAAAATTGCAAATTTTGTGCCTTAATTTGAGATTTTTTTGTGCCTTAAATTTCGTTGAAAGTTTGTGCCTTAAAAGTGAAACTGATTGTAATTTGTTTTTCTTTTTTACCTTATAAATAGAACAATCTCAAAATTTAACGTTTTTGTATCTATAAAAAATAATAATAAATCAGAATATTGTCAACTATGAAAAAAATAAATAACATATGAAAAAAACACAAATTTAGATCTTTTTATAGGGAATTGTCTAGCATAAAAAATAATTGTTAATAAAAATAAAGGAATTAGAAAAAAAAATAATATACTAATTAATTAGAAGAATAATAATATTCAAAATAGTAATAAAAAAAAAAAAGAAAGAAAGAAATTCATAATGATTCCTAAATAGGGTGAAGAATAAATATATTTTTGAGTCTAAAATAAAATATCTAATAAAAATTTAAGAATTAGGGTAAAAAAAAAAATTCATTAATAATTTCAAATGTTTTTGGCTCATTGATTAACGAATCAAAATTCCAACCCTAGCATATTAAAGTCAATTAAGAGAAAATTTATGATGAAACCGAATTATTAGATTTACAACACCAACCTTTAAAAACACGACCCTTATGGATCGGAATGACTTCAATACCCCAATTGATAAATCAGAAGAGTTAATTAAACTACGAAAATCCCAATTAAAATTACTTAATAAAAGTAAAACCTGAGAGAACCAGGGCAAGGACAATGAAAAAGGATAATGTTAAAACGAAACAATCAGATAAGTCAATTGCTACTGGAAAGACGAGTTATAACACTACTCCTTAGGATTCGAAAAAATCGAAAAAATTAAATAATGCAAAAGAAAGAGAAAAAGAAAATAATATAAAAATTTCTTTTTTTTTTTTATTTTTTTTTTTAAATTTTGATAACAAGTATTATTGTCTATTTCGGAAAGAAATCAAAATATTTCTTCAAAAAAATTAAAAAAAAAAAAAAAAAACCAGTGAATAAAAACTATTAATTATTTGTTTCTAATTGTATAGAGAATGAGAATAAAATCTATATATTTTTCTATTAAATCTACAGCTAATTAGTTATATTTCTGGCACCATGTAATTACAAGATAAAACAAATAAAATGCACCACCTACAACAAACAGATGCCACCATTGGTGACTTGCTCCAATATAATCAAAATAACCCTTTTTTGTAAATCTTTCTGGGAATTTGAAAATAAAAAATAAAGCACCTATTCCGTAGAAAGAAAGTACGATCACGACTTGCAAAATGAATTCGAAAAATTCGTTTCTCGGCAAATAGTAATATGAGTGCAACACTGGGAAAAAGGGATAAACACCATATAGAAAGAATAAAAATACCCGAAAATTTTGGTTATTTAAAAAGAAAGGTATACACCAATAACCAAAGCCTAATAAAAGTCCTATTCCCATTGAAAGAAATATATGGAAAAACTGCCAAAATCGTATTGTTCTCAAGCAAAAAAAGAAGATAATAACCATCATTCCACACTGTATCATAATGATTCCAGTAATATCTAATCTAAATAATTTGATTCTCAACATAGCAGAATGACATTTAAAGGCATGGAAAATTGCACTAAAACCTAAACAACACATTGTGCAAAAACAATAAAAAGAAAAGATAATTTTCCCCAGAATTGATAATTTTTGATATATGTCAAAAAATGGTACAATGATCATTGCGAAAAAAAAGAATAAAGATCCAAGAGAATGTGTCCAAATATTTATTGTTTCGTTATGCTTTTATGAATTAATAGATTAATATGATGTAAAATATAATACACACAATGGGGAATAATCCAGATGGGAATAAATGATTGATTAATTGTAACATGAATGAAAAAAAAAAAAAATATAATTTTATTATTATTATTATTATTAATAAAGTAAAAATTGAAAGAAAAAACAATTATTCAAACGTAATTTTTTTCAATCTGTATGTTATTTATACTTTTTATTACTGACAAACCCAAGAACTAAAAATAATAAAAAAAAATTTAATCAAAAGTAATTTTTTGACTTGAAAGGTTGGATTTTAATTTCAGTGATTTTAATTCTGGTTAACTAGCTTTTATTACTTTCTCAATCAAAAATATCTTTTGAAAACAATTTTAGAACAAGGTAAAATTAAAATTGATTTCAAATTTTTAAATTATTTTTTTTTTTTAATTTTAGTTAATAATTCCACAAAGATTCATTCAAATCCTTTAATATTTGTATTTTTTTATTGAAAATTGTAATTTTAGTCTTTTTCTTATTTTTTTACTTTTAATTAATGTTCTTTAATTCCTTTTATCTTGTTATCGCTTAAATTCCATTATTTTTTTCTCTGATTTTACCATTTATATTTTAAAAATCATTTGCATTTTTTACATGTAAATTTGCAATTTTATTTATTTTTAGATTATTGTTACACAACATTTTCATTTTGTATGTTCACAAAATAAAATAATTTTTCACATATCAAAAAAATAAAAAAAAAATTGATTTTTTTTAATTAGTGATAATAAACTATTTATTATCACTTTCATTCGTTTTTCTCTTCAGTGAATTTTTGAAAAAATTTATCTTATATTTATTAAAAAAAAACTTGTGAAAATGAGAATAAAAAATAAAATATTATATTGTTTTGTGTAATCAATTAAACAAGTAAAGGTGAATTAGAAATTTTGTTCTCAGGAATGGTAAATTAATTATTATTGGAAATCCTGTTCTTGTTTTTGTAAAAGTGTGTTAAAATATATGGAATTGACGATTCAAAAAATAAATATTTATTTTCAAGGTGTTTGAATTAGTATATTAACACTAAAAAAACAAAGGAAATGATTGTTCATTTTATAAAAAATTTCTTTTTTTAAATTTTTTATATTTTTTTTGAAATGTTAACAAAATTTAAAAATACTGTGTACAAATATTAATTTTGAGTATATTTAAACGTTATATATACAATCTACTCACACTTTTGAAATATATAATATTGGTAAAAAATGAATAAAATACAGAAACTGTGTTCAAATAATTTTATTTAATATCTAAACTCAATTCCAAAAATTGGGATAATGTTTAAACAGTTGAAAGTATAACAATACTACACTTCACATTCAATTTGGAAAAAAATTGATTTTAAAAACAATTTTTTCATTTTTATTCATTTTTTTTTGTTTTTATTTCCATTTTTCCAGTTAAGTAATCGGGTGAGTTAGATTGGTAAAAAAATTTTTCAATGATTGATCAACTGTTAATTTTGAGTTTATTGAATAGAAAAATCAAATATAATTAGTCGATGGTATCTTAACTTTTGATGGATTAATAATTATTGGTGAAATTTCAGCAAATTTACTAATAAACCCTTATTCAAAATTTTTAACACACCAAAATTCGATTTGTGAAAAAAAAAACTTGATTAATCAATTCAAGAAGATTTTCAAAATTAGAGCCATTTTCTAATTGAAATATTAACACTTTTTGATAAATTACAATACTCACAAAACAATAAATAAATAATTATCAATACAAATAAATCAGGGGTGTGTTAAAAATTTTGGAGAGAGCAAAACAAAAAAATTGATTGGAAAATTTGTTTAAATTCTATTAGGAATATTGATCGATAAAAGCTTAGACACTACCAACTAATTTTATTTGAGAACTATTTTGAACAACTCAACTTTAACATAATATCAATTGTTCAAAAAAATTTTGATCCTGCGAAACAAGTTACGTAATTCAAAAAATGAAATGAAAAAAAAAACTAAAAGATGAGAAAATGATTTTCACATTTTCCAAAAAATCAAAATTATCTCGAATTTTAATAAAATTGTATTATTGCGATTGTTTGGAACGTTTTAGCTGTGTGGAAAATTTTGAATTTTAGTTTATAATTTTTCTTCCACTCTTTTCATCATTTTGGACACAATTGATTTTTTGATTTTTCGTTTTATATTTTTTTCTTTTATTTGATTTGAAATGGTTAAATATAAAAATGTTTGCACTGAGTTAATTTAAATATATTTTAATATTATATTAGGAAAAATGCAATAAATCAAATTTTTTTTTTCTTTTTTCCTTTTTTTATTGTTCTTTCTTTCTCTTTTTTTTTTTTAGATTCTTTATACTATATTAGAAAACTAAATTGAGTTTATAATTCTTGTAATGGCTGTTTCTATTTAGACTCTTTTTAAATTAGAAGACACAAATTTAGTCACTTCAAAATTCTCTCTTTATCAGACTAAGTGTCCAACACTTAGTTCTTAACAACAAAACCGAAAAAAAACAATAAAGTTTTAGATTTTTTATGATTATTTTTGTTTTTGGGAACGGTTTTAATTGACGAAATTTTTGTTCCAATAATAATAATAATAATTAAATCTTAATTAAAAAATAAAATAAAAAAGAGAATTTTATATTTTTTTCCTTTTCTTTTTCTTTTCTATGTTTGAAAAAGAAAAGTTTTCATGATATTTTTTAAAGAAAGGTTATCCTATCATTTATCATCTTGCATAAATTATAGTTAGAATAAAAAAAAATCTAAATAAACCTAGTTTTTAAGGTTAATTAGAGATGATTGTGTCGAATTACCTCTCCTAATTAACAATAAAAAAAAAAAAAAAAAATAACAATTAAACTTTTATTTTTTCTTATTGTTTTTTTTTCTAATTTTTTATTGAGTTATTTAACAATAAAAAAAATGGGTTAGTATTTCACTTGAATAATCCTGAAATATTTGATTTTACTCTAGATTCTCTTGAAGAAACTTTTTGTAAAGGGGTGTACTTAATGTATAATGTACACTTATTCAATAATAATAAAAACACTAAAATTTTATATATATATATATATATATATATATATATATATATATATTGGTATTTTTCTATCTTGTTAGTTATTTTTGATATTTGGGTTATAGAGTCAACTTTTCAAGGGTTCATGTTAACATATAAAGATAGTGGACATTTTTTATCTAATTTTCATGGGTTATCTGGATTAAAGGTTTTTTTTATTACTCTAATCAATAAAAATCAGTATTTTAACATTATATTAGTATGGAATAGTGATAAAAACTTATTAAAATATTAATAATATCATTTGTAAAATGTGAAAAAACAATACTAAAATTTAAAAAAAAAATTTTTCTTCCATAAGGTATTAGAAAAGTTTTTAAAATGTAATATTGATTTTATAAAATATAAATCAAGTTCTTAAAATGTTCTAAATTTGGATCTGAAAAAAAAAGTAATAATACAAACAAGAAATTATATAATAAATCTTATTAAAATGTTTCATAACTAAAAACCACGGTCGTTTACTATTTTTAATTGTAAATCAGTCATGAAAGGTATATTTTTGGAAATTCCGCCCTGAAAAAATTATAACTCATAAAAATTGATTTTCTCTAATAAAAATTTATATGTATGATAAAAAGTAAATTTGTTCTGAAAGGCTCTTTCAAATATTCAATTTTTTATTGAAGACAAAAATAATATTCTTTTGAATTCTTTTGTTTTTTTACTTGACAAACAGGTTCATACAGCTGTTCTTAACAACCATGAAAATTTAGAAGACATTGAAATTGATTTTCTATTCTAAAATATAATCATTTATAACAAATCGTAAAATAGTGTTGAAAGTTTATCCTAAACTGTAAAATTTATAATAGATAAAAAAAAAATATAATCACCATTTTTTTGTTTTTAGAAATTGATAAATAAATTCATAAAAAATAAACTTATATTATTTTAACAGGGGATCTTAATGGTCAACATTTATAAAAATATCGAGTTGTAACAATTCCAATACAATGATTGTAAATACTTTCGAGTTTGCATGATTTCTCTCTCTTTTTTTTTTCTAATTCAATTTTTGTCATTTGTTATTTAAAAACGATTTTTTTATCTTATGATGTAAGAGAAATTGAAAATTTTATCTAAATTATGATCTGTTTGCAATTGAATTTTCTATTTTTAAAAAAGACAATTTTTGTAATATACTATTCATATCTATATCTGTTATAATTTTTAAAGTTGGACTGAAAATCTTTAAAAAGTTACATTACTTTATTATAACCAATTTTATATTTTTCACCAAATTTTTTAAAAATAAAAAAATTTTGAAAAAATTTTAAATATTTAAAAATAATATAATATACAAATATATTTACAAAAATATTATTTTTAGTTTTTTATATGAAAATCCTAATACAAAAGAGATTTTTGTTTCAAGATAACTATGTTTGTTATAAAACAATTTTTTTTTTTTTTTTTTTTTAGATTATATAGGTTATTACTTTGATGAGGAACTTCGTATTTAGGAACATCTGAAATGTTGAATTCATTGTAAGTGTTAAATTTTTATATTTTTTTTTACTACAAATTGTTCTTTTTTAGTTCAGTTATTTTTTAATTTCTAAATCAAAAAAAATATATTGAACAAAAATAAAATTTTATACTTTTTTAAATTTCACATAATGTTAACTTTCTTCATGGAAATTTAGTTTTAATTATTATCTAATTTAGGGAAACCGTTTAACTATACTTCAATATAATTTCTCAACATGTAGACATCTGAGATAAATTAAATGGTTTGTAAACTTGTTATAATGTGTTTGAGCATCTCAAAAAAATTTCAATTAAGGGAATGGCATTTGTTAAAAATAAAAGGAAATCTTGGTGAGATCTGGACAATAATTTTTGTTGTAATTTGTGTTTGGACTTATGAAATGTTTGAGTTAACCTCATTTAAACAATTTATTAATTTGAGTCTCTTTTAATGAAATCCAAAATTTGAATGTTTCCAATATAAAACTCAAAAAAGTAACCTTTTATTTTTATGAAAAATTAAGTTAATTCTTGAAAATGGGGAAAATATTTTTTTTGTTATATGTTGAAAAGTCATGATTTAGTAAGATTATTTTTTATTTGGTTAGTATTTTTAATTAGATTAATATTTCAATACAAATCTCTGGCATAAAACTAATCTATGTATAGGTAATTACATAAATGAAATATTTGATAGAACTAAACAAAAGGTTATCAAATGAAATTTAGACCTAATAAAAAAAATTTTATTCTTTAAGGATTTGAAAAAAAGTAATTTTTCTTTTTTTTAAAAAATGAAAAAAAATAATCAATTTTGAATAATTTTTTTAACAAATCGTTTATTCTTATTCACAAGAATCGTTTATAACAATTTAAATCAGTTTTTCTCTGAAAAAAAATTGATTTTGAATTTTAAGGATAAAATTACTAAATTCCAAAATATCTTCAAGATTAATTTTTGAAAAATTGAATTTCATCTTTGAATAAAAACATAATTTCTTCGTAAAATTTGTAAATGACTTTAAAATTTTAATTATTATGAATATAATTCTTAAAATAATACAAATATTATTCAATGTGTTAAATAAATCTTTTTTTTTTTTTATGTTTAAACAAAAGAATTATCTCAAAAAAGAAAAACAATCTAAAAATTAATATACATGACAATAAAGATGATTTGTTGATAAATAAAGATGGAAAATTGAAATAAAAAAGGTAAAAAATTTTTAGAGTATCTTAGAAATAAAATATCTTTAAATAGTTTCTTTTTCATAAAAAATGGGGAAAAAAAAATTTGATCTAACTGAAAATATTTTTTTTGAGGGTTTTTTTATAGATTAGATTTTTTTGATATTGTCATCGAAAAAATTTGTAAGTAGAGAATATCAACAATAAAATATTTTTAAAATTTTGCCCTGTTGTTGTCGGAGTACAAATCCCTTAAAAAAGTTATTTTTGTTCAAATTAGAATCTTGTAACAATCTTGAAAATTGTAATATTTTTTTTCTTTCACACAAACTTTTTAATCATTTTTTTTTGTTTTTCTTTGGTTAAACCATTGTAGCCCGTTAACTTATTCAGAACAAATTTTGATATTAATTAAATTCTAAAATAAAGAGTATTTTTAAAAAATCAAGAAAGATTGGGATTTTTTGTTTTTGTAGTTTCACAAAGAAAAAGTTGTTTTCTAGCTGTTAGATTTCTATTTTTGAAAAAATATATCAGTATACCATTAGAAATAGTTTAAAATCAATTAAAGTTTGCAAAATAAATTACTTATTATCAAAGCAAATAAAGGACAATTGAAAGAGAAAAATCTTTTTTAAATTGATCTCTTGAATGAGTTTTAAAAAATCTAGTTATTCTTTTTGTTGCTGGTCTTTGGATATAAAATGCAAAACTTTATCTAATCTCCTTCTTGTGATTATTTGTGATATTGTTATAGCCATTATATAAAAAACAATTATTAGGGAAAAAGTAATTTGTTTCAAATATTATCTATTAGATCATTAAATATCGAATGTTTTTTTTATCTTTTCATGATCAATTTCTCCAATATTTTGATTATCATTTTATTGTTGGTATGTAAATATACGATTTGTTGCAAAATAAAGGGAACAAAAATTCCATTCAGCTTTCCAAAATTGTAATTTATAAATCATAGATACCATTTCTAATTTTTAATTCTTAAAACAAGCATAAAATATTAATTTATCTTTGGTAAATGGGACTTTTGATAATTTATTTAAATTCTTGGAATGTGATTTTATGGAAAGATGAATGTAAATTTTTATCTTTTTATTTTACAATTAACAGTGTCAAGGTGTTTCTGATACCAGATTTATTAAAACAGTCATTTATTTTTATAAAGAAGTGATTTTAATAATTCAATTTATCAGAAACTTTGGTACTCAAAATTGGTAGAATTAACTAAAGCCATTAAGAAACAAATACTAATAAAAGTCTTTTCCAAAAAGAGCAAAATTCAAACTCAAACAATTGACAACAAAAAGAGTTTCATTTTCAATTTTAAACCCATATTTTGATATTACCCTTTCTATAAAATCAAAAACCAAAAGCTTGCCTTTAAGGGTGGAAAAATTTTCTCAAATTAATTTCTCATATTAATTAAATTAATTAGACAATAAAAATATCAAAGAAACAATTCAATGACATGTTGAATAAAAAAAAATAAGATAGAAATGAAGTTAGCAAAATTGAAGAAAAAGTTATAAAGATAAAATAAGAAAGTGAATTTTTAAAAAAAAAAATTTTACAATTTTTGTAAAGGCAGTTTGCAAACACAACTTTTTGGTAAAAAAAACACGATACCCTTGTTCTATATACCTAAAATAACCCAAAACGAGTGGCGCAGTATATATTGTATGAAGTTGGTATGTGTCACATTTCTTTTTTGGATCTGGTGGTATTTGATCAAGATTCGGTTCATTTTCAGAGAGAGTCGAAGGATCAAATTCTTCGTTTTTCAATTCGGAGTACATGTCCAATTCCTTGTCAAGATCTAAACCAAGCTCTGAAAGTCGAAGCCTGTTCCTTTTGAGGTCTTTACAATAGGTGTTTGAATCAGATAAATATCTCTCCCAAGTTGGGACAATGCCAGAAATTGAATACGACTTTGTGAATTTTCTACCAATTGACTTTGCAGGTGGTATTTGATTTTGAAGATCAAGCTCGAGGTCTTGTTCTTGCTCTTGCTCTTGCTCTTCTTTGGCATTTCCCAATGGGGGAAACTCTTTTGGGTATAAATTCTCCCATTCTGAGCTGGGCAAAGATAGCGGATCCATTACTTTGATCATAGGGATGTGAGAATCGGAAATGTTGCCATTACCCATTATTTCCTGGGCTTTGCTTAATCCGGTTACTTTTTCACTCATTTGCTTCTTTGAAATAATTTTCAAGAAAGATATATCAATAAAAAATGTTTGGGGTTTTTGTGATTATTGTTAGATAAAACATTGGTTATTTTTCATTTTTGTTTTATTTCCGAATAATATTTTTGAAACTCTCAACCGACCATCTTTTTTTTTTTACTTCTTCAGTTAACCTCATGAGAAACACCAATTATGACGTTGTAAAAAAGGAATTTTTTGAGTGTATAATTTTTTTCAAAAAGGAATATGAGGTGGAATATTTTTTTTTTCAAATTTGTTTGATTCCTGCTTCAAGAAAGAAACCAAACAACTAAAAAATTATTGTTTGGTTTGACTTTCTCATAAGACGTTGAAAAGTTTCTGACCTGTTAATTATATTAGGGTTAAAAAAAAAATTGTTAAATATTCGCGGTCTGGTTTTAAATTTAAAGGCCAACCAACAAAGAAATTAATCAAAAAAATATTTTAGAATGGAAAATGAAGTTAAAATTTTTTCCCATTTATTGAGAAAATACCATTACACAAAGTGGATCCTGAAAAAACAATTCAGAAATATTTAATTGGATTTGTTTTGAAGATCACCTTTAAATTAAACTTTCAAATTTAAGGGCTTTACCATTTTCAAAATAACCTGTGTAAAAAAGTTCCATTTGTGTTTCAATAGATCAAAAGTTTTCTTTATTTCAGCAGAGGTATACACTCACTGATCAAAGGAATTGACAATAAAAAAATAAGTTGTTGATTTCCTTTTGCACATATATTAAAATAGAAATTCAAAACATTAAGATCAAATGAGAAAATGTAGTTGAAAAATAGAGGTAATTTCAAAGAAAATTTTTATCATCATCAATCTCAAAACAAAAATTTTTTAAAAATTCAGAAAATGAGGAAAAATTTCAACAAATTCTATTCATAATTAAAAATTACTTGAAATTACATGGAAATTACCTTCAAAATTGGTTTGGAAGTAGGTACACTCTCGAATAGTGAATTATATCTGACATTTGAACAAGAAGAAAAAAAAGCTTGGATTTTATTTTGAAAAAAGGATTATAGTCTTTCGGTACTCACTATTTTGATAACCGTAAAGGTAAAAATATTGTCTATAATTGTTAAAATTTATGGATTGTTCTACACTTATTAATTGTATAAGTTATTTTTTACCTTTTATTCCTAACCAAATAGAAATTTTGCTGGAAAAAGTTTGAAAACGAAAACCCTTGGATATCTCTAAATAACAGTTTATTCACAAAAAAATCCTGTTTTACATAAAATGGTGAATATTATCGCATGAAAATCAAAGATAATTGATTTCTACGTTTCTACTTATTAAAAATTGTTTTTTTTATTATTTACCCTGATTTGTTAAGGTTTACAATCCCTGAAACTGGAAAAAAGATTATCTTGTATTGGGTGTGGCAACCTGTTATTTTGGTTCGTAGCTGATCGATCCACAACTAAGTTTGGATCGTTATGGTGGTTGAAAAATGCTATTTTTGTCATTTTATTTTTTTTTTTTCCGAAATCCATATTGATGAGTCTAAGATTAATTGATTGGAAGGTATTGAATTGAAAGTGTTAATTTTTGGGTTGTCAATTGAAATTATCATTTTCCTTTTACAGAGTTAGGAGTAAATAAAAAATTTTTTTTTTATAAGCATCAGAGAATACAAAGTGTAAATAAAAATTTCAACACAGAAAACAAAAAACTCAATTACTAATTAAATATCTTCCAATTAATTAATCTTAGACTCATCAATTCGGATTTCGGAAAAAAAAAAAATAAAATGACAAAAATAGCATTTTTCAACCACCATAACGATCCAAACTTAGTTGTGGATCGATCAGCTAAGAACCAAAATAACAGGTTGCCACACCCAATACAAGATAATCTTTTTTCCAGTTTCAGGGATTGTAAACCTTAAGGTACTAAAACCCTTGAAAAAATATTTTGTAAATTGTTATAGTGTTGTATTGAAAAAATCCCCGAAATGAAAATAAGTCCTAGATATCATTATTAAAATAATTAATTGTAGGAAAAATTTTTTTGTCCTTGATACTGATAAATTGCAATTTGTGTTTGGAAATTTTTACCTGATTTTCCTTTTTGAAATTTTTATGCTCAAACCTTTAAAAAAGTATTTGATGAAGATAAGTGTTAAGTAACTCTGTAAAATTAGTTGTTCTTCAAAATGTTCTTTATCAGGGAATGTTTACTGATAAATTCAAATAAATATCTGAAAATCTTTACTTCTATTTCCATTTTTGAAATTATTTTACACATAGCTTTGAAGAAAATATTTTATTGGTTTAATTTATAGAAACTTTGTAAATTTGGTTTAACAAGAGAAAGGTTCTTTCTCTTGTACTGTTTTAGTAGTTAAGGTTATGAATTACAAAATGGAAATTGAATAAAAAATTTTATTTAATTTATTTAAATTTATCAGTAATAAGAAACAGTTCGAAGATTTATAAAAATGGAAATTGAACAAAAATTTTTTTGAAATTTATTAGAATTTATCAGTATATAATTTCTATTCCAAAAGAATCAAACTCTAAAAAATATAACCTATGACTTATTAGAATGATGATTAATAAAATTACTCATTTTTAAAACTATATTAAACCAATCAAAAAACAATAAGAAAAGTTATAATTGTACAAACTCTAAACAAACCTGGATAAAACCCCTATTATTTTAAAATAACCTAAAATTCATAAAATTTCCACACAGCCAAAAAATTTCAACAATCCAATAATACAATTTCATTTAAATTGGAAATAATTTTCAATTTTGTAAAATATGAAAATCATTATTTCATCTTTTATTTTTTTGTATTCATTTCATTTTTTAAATTACATAAATTATTTTGTTGGATCAATAATTTTTTTTTCAACAATTGATATAAGGTTAAAGTTGAGTTGTTCTAAATAAAAGAACACAAATAAAATTAGTTGGTTGTATCTAACCTTTTGATCGATCAATATTCCTAATAAAATTTAAACAAATTTACATAACAATTTTTTTCGTTTTGCTGTCAACAATATTTTTGACATACCAAATCTTTATTAGTATTGATATTTACCATTGTGAAAAAAAAGTGAAACAGGGAAAAAAAGTAAAACACAGTTTTTCACTGAGAACACTACTGAAAATTCAAAGTAAGATCAATTAAAAAAAGGAATAAATAAATAAATACAAAATGAAGTATTCAGCACAATACCAGTTTTTTTAATACTATCTTTTTTGGTAGGGGCTTTAGGTTTAGATTGATCAATTATTAAAAATTTTTTCAAAAAATTGACGAATTTTGAGATATCCAAAACCACACCAACAATTTCGATAAATAAAGTAGATTTAAATTGTATTTGTTTGTTTTGTTGAAAATAATACAATGAATTATTATTTGAAGTTAATTGGTTTCTTCTTTTTATCGTTTTTACTTTTCATTTTCAGAAAGGTTCCGAATGAAAAACCCTGTTTTACTTTTTTCCCGGTTTCACTTTTTTCCCTAAACGGTTATTTTTTTTTTTGTTTTCTGAGTATTGTAATTATAAACAATTGTTAAAATTTCAATTAGGGAATAGTTCTAATTTTGTGTTTCTTTGAGAATTGATAAATTAGATTTTTTCTTCACAGATTGAATATTGGTACTTAAAAATTTTTTGAATGGGGTTTAGTTTGATCTATTTAGATTATCCCATAATTAAAAGTGCATTCTTTAGATACCCCCCCCCTACCGGCTTTACAGATTTTTAGAGTGGTTTTTTACTCTGTTCATAAAAAATTTTGTTATCGATAAAAATGATTTAATTTTAAAAATATACAAACATTAAAAATTATCTAAATATTAATAAGTGTTAATGCTTTTCTGATTTATTTGAATATCAGTATTTTTTTCAATATGATATATTATTTTAAAAAATACGTATTTTCATGTTAAAAGATTAACCCAACAAAATGAAAATATTTTGACAATGGGAGATAAAGCACATTAGTAATCTTGAAATCGGATATTGCAATAAATACTTTTAGTAAATTTATACTATTTTTTTTTCTCTTCGATTCTAAATAATCTTATAACTTAATTTGAGAGCAAATTCAGAAAAAAAAATATTACTTATTCAAAAGGAAAAATTAAGTAAAAATATAATTATTATTTTACCATATTTAATTTAAATTACTATTTTTAAAAGATTAATTATTATTTTGTAAAGTTTAATTCATTTTTTTTTCTCATTTTTAAAATCCATAAATTCAATATTTTTCCAAATTAATTAAAAAAAAATTATTTTTGTTGAAGAAATTACAAATCTTATTATAGGCTAAATTTCAAAAATAGGGGCATCTTTTTCCTCGGAAAAAAATTTGCTGAATATTTTTTTTTTTGAAATATAATGTATTCTACTAAAGTGTTTAGAGAAAATAACCAATATATATTAATAAATAAAAATATTATGTAATCATTTTACTTTTTGAAAGAGAAATGAAAAAAGAATACAATAATAATAATAAAAGTTGTCCATAATTTTGAAATTTGGCTTACATGAATGGAGCTTAGAAAAAATTCCATAAAAGTATACTCATTGTTTTTTTAAATAATTCAGTACACGTTTAGTTCTACTTTTAAGGTACAAACTTTCAAAGAAATTTAAGGCACAAAAAAATCTTAAATTTAGGTACAAAATTTGTAATTTTTTTTTACAATTTCTTTTACTAGAATCTGATTTTTGTACCTTAATTTGAGATTATTATTGCACCTTAAATTTCGTTGAAGTTTTTGTCTTAAAAATGGAACTGACTATAAAAAATCTTCCTAATTTCAAAAAAAAATATTAGCTTCAAAAAAAAAAAACAATATTAGAAAATAATATCGAAAATTTATAAAAAATTTATTTTAATAATAATATAACTCAATTTCAAAATAAAATTCTATAATAATATATCTGATTGTAAAAAAAAAAAAAACGATAATAATTATTTAAAAATATGAAAACAACCAACTTGCGTTTTTCTTATAAATTACGAGATGTAAATTAATGAAATAATCTTTTATTTACCTCAAACTCAAATGTTAATTAAGATTTTTTTTATCATAGTTATAATGTAGGGTAATAATGTAACTCCTAAGATAGTATTTTTTACAAAAAAAAAAAGAAAATGATTGAAATGAATATTAAATAAAAATATAAAAATAGAATAAAAGTAAATTAAAGAGATTATAAAATGGAAAATTTTTTGAAAAAAAAATATTTATACTCTGTTGGTATAATGCGTTTTTTGTACTTTTGTTTTCTGTTAATTATGTCAAAAAAAAAAAAAAAAATTAAAATCACCACAATATCACCATTTTTAGTAATAATAAAACTTTCGGTAGAAGTTGATACTCTGGGCAAGGTATTATCACTATACTGTCGCAAGTTCATTCCAAACAGGGAAATAGTGTATAATTCGAATGAGTTAAATTAAACCATATTATCTCTTCTAAAATAATATTTCTACTAAACTAGAATCACTAATTTAATTATTTTTAAACTTCTATGATTAAAACCATAAAAAAAAGGCAATATTAAAATAATAGAAAATACACTATTTTTGAATGAAAAATTGTTTATATTCCCCTCATTTTTTCAATCAATTTTATCCTTTTGTTAAAAAAAAAAAAAACAAGAAAAAAAATAAAACCAGAAAGTTAAAAAGTTTACCAATAATACTCTTTTCAAAATTAAAGACTCCAATATCAAGCTTAGAGAAAGATTATCCAAAATTTTCCTATTTCAAAATCACAATTAATGACATAATCTGTATTATTTCAATGAATTCTTAATAACCCAAAGATTAAAAATCTCAATATTTTATAAACCCCAATTCAAAAATTTTTAATAGACTCAATATAATGAAAAAAAAAATCTTATTTCTAATAATAATAATTAAGAATAATAATAAATTATTGATAATAGTAAAAAAGATCCATTTTTTCAATCCTTCATTTAATTAAATATTTGCTCTAAATGTATTGTATTTTTGTAAATAAGATTAAATTTCCAACGTTATTTGTTGATACAAACTCTCAGAAATTACATAAAATGAGATTTCCTCAATATAAAAATCTTTTGCATATTTCTATTTCTTTTTTTGATCAAAAATTCAAAACAGAAAAGGATCAATAAGTAATAGTAAAAAATAATTAACTAAATGAAATCTTTTAAAAATATAAATTCATTTCCCTAAAATTGATTATGGGATATTTTTTATCAAGTTTAATTTAATCTTTGCAATGACACACACTATTTTGGCTTTGTCAAACAAAAATAAAAAAGAGTTACGAGTTCCTAAATATTAATCCAATAAGTTTTTTCAATCATCAAAGTATTTTTGATTAATTAAATCAAAAAAACTGTATTTGAATTACAAAAGTAAGTTGGTTAATGGTTTTGTTTTTTTTTTACCCTGATTTTTAATCTCCTCAAATACCCAAAAATTGATTCACCTTAAAAAAAGGAAATCATTTTTTGTTTTTTTCTTATTCTTATGAACTTTAAATGCTCTTTTTTCTTTCTAATTTCCATCCTTTTAATCTTACTTGTAAACAAATCTAAGTCAAAGGAATTTGGAATCTCACAAGAATTAACCAAGGACAATTATCAAAATATCCTTTCTCCAGAATCAAAAAAACCAAATATTATCCTAATAACGGAACAAAACTGCACGATATGCAGCAAACTTGAAAAATATTTTGCACGTTCTGCATCCCAATTACCTTTCATACAGTTTCTAAAAATCGACTACAGCAAAGAACCCAAGTTAACTTTAGAATTACAGCCTAGTTACAGTAAACCGCCAAGTCTGGTTTTGTATCGTGATGGGAGATCTCGTGAATTTACCCTTTCTTCAGTCCCGCAACAAATAATTGAAGACATGAAAGCACTGACAAATGACGACCTACTTCAAATAATTACTCGAGAGAATAAAATCCAGTTTTCTCGGATCAAAGATGTCAAATTCTTGGTCTATCTTGATAATATTGAGTAACAGCATTTCTTTATTCTTTTTTACTTCTTCACAAAATTCATTTTTGGTTCCAAAGAAAACATATTAAAATTGGAAATGTGTCATCCTCAAGAAAATGAGAATACTGTTAAATTCAAATTCTTCGAATTAAAATTTTATCCCAAAGGTCAAGAATGAAGAGCTTGCTTAAATCTCTAAAATTTTCAATTCCACTTGATTTTGGTCAAGATATCTTTTGTGTTTTTTAAGGGGGTATGTACCTTTTACAAATTTTCTTTGCCACCGTTTATGCGAAAATGAGTAATTCACATTATTTCTTTAACCAAATAACTTGACACTTTAATAAATATGAGAGTTGGAATATATCCATAGTATAATATATTTACATACCAATTAAAAAAAGGAAATCAAAAAAATCAAAAAATTGAGCTTATCAAGAAATAAACAAAAAATGTCATTTATTTCTTGATCTTATCCATAACCTTTGACCCAATTACTTCTTTTTTGTTTGGTTTTATTTTTCATTCATTCGGGAAAAAACTTTTAAAGGTAAAATTGTTAATTAACAAATTACTTGCTATTTCTTAAGAATTTCCAAAATTAATTTAAAAATCCGATTTTCATTTAATTCATCTAATTCTCGTTTGGGTTCAGAATATAGGATTTTTATAGAATTCTTCTTCTTTTAGAAATAAAGATTTATTGGATAATGTTGGTTTGATTTGATAATTATTTATTTTCCATTAAAATTGAAAACTCAAAATAATTCTGAATTTTGTTTTTGATTTTTTCTCAATTTTTCTTTTTCTTTTGGATCGAATCTTTTGTAACTGTTTTTTGATTTCGAGAATTTAATTCCTTTTCTTTAAATTTTTGAAAAATAATCCTTTTTTTCGCTTAGTTTGAGAAAAATCTTTGAAATTAGAATTTTGAAAGTAAATTTGTAAAAAAAATGTTTTGTAAAATAATAAGGAAAATCAATGGGACGAGAAGTCACAGGTATTCCATTTTTTATTCTCATCCAAAATTAAGAAGATAAAGAAAACAAATCTTCAAAAATATACTTTGGACGATTTTTTTTTTTTTACATTCTTGATTTCAACAAATTTATTTAGAAAGGTGATCTTTCGTGTTTGGTCTTCTAAAAAGAAAAGATTTGTTTAGAATACACACCTACTTGGTTCTTCTTTTTTTGGTTTATTATATGATTAATTTCAAGCACTTCCCATAAACACATTTCAAGATACAAAGCAATAATTGAATCGAACCAAAAATTTAATCAAAAAAAATTTCCAAAAAATTGAAAAATTAAAGATTTAATTCTGATTTACTTTGGGTTCACTTTCTTTTCACAAATAGAGCAGTGAATGGTATTTTGGTTTAAAAGTTTCAAAATCTCATGGCACTCAAAAAATAATTTTTCAGAAATGTTGTTTTAATTAAATTTTTTCAAAATGGTAAAATGTACCTAATTCCTTGAAGGATTAGCGTCTACCAAGGAGAATCCTAAAATTTAAATATATTATTATTCGGCATAAATCGCATTAGTGTTCCATAGTTCAAATGTCTCTAAAAAATCAATTAGTCGAGTAGTAATATTTGTTGATCTCATCAATTAAAAATTATCCTTTTATTAGTAAAAGCCCAATAATTTCAGAATAAAATCTGCATTTTGGTTCAAATTTAAAGGTTGAATCATCAATCTGAAGATTTAAAAAGTTGTAAAATATCTTTCTTAAATTTGTGGCGAAATGTAGATTAATTACTAAAAAATTCAATTTTTTTAAGAAAATTAAATAATTAACCAATAGATTTTTTTGACTAATTATTTCTGAAATATATTGATGAGATAATTGATACTACAAGTAGCTTTATAAAAAGTAAACAAAACTAATCAGTCTTTGTGCTTTTATGTTGATGTCTGTTGAATTAATATTTGAAATTAACAAATTCAAAAAATAGTTACTTTTGTAAGTTCTAAATAATAATTATTAAAATACCAGAATACTATTATTTTGAGTTTATAATTTTCAGATTTGGAAAAGGAATTTAAAAAAAAAAAATTCCAAAATATGACAATTTTTAATTGTGAACATTAGTAAAAAATGTAATAATTTATTGTGCAATAAGATTTATAATAGATTTTTTAGAGTCACAGAAATCACAGAAGCTATTTTAGTCATGGCACACTATATCATTTACACCCAATTACAACATGCTTTGATTATAAGCCAAATTTCAAAATTAGGGGCAAACTTTTTTATTATCATTTTTTTCTTTTTTCATTTGCCTTTCAAAAAAATAAAATGATTACACGATATTTTTATTTATTAATCTACATTGATTATTATCTCTAAACACTTTAGTAAAATACTTTATTATTCAAAAAAAAAAAAACTAATTAAACAAATTTTTTTTTTGATATGATCTGCCACTATTTTTGAAATTAAGCTTCAAGAAATCTATGGTGAATCTAATCCCTAAAGGCTCATTATTTTCAACTAATAATTTAGCTAAATATTTCGGGACAAATAAAAATTTTCGTTTTTTAATAAGAAAATTCCTGTAAATGGAAACGTACAAATACTTATTGTTTCTAAATTGATGTGATCAAAATTGGGATTTGTAAAATGGATGGGATGTTGGGTTTAAAATTTTATCATCAAAATTTATTCAAATATTTTCGATTTTTTCATTTAATACTAATTGTTTAGATCTTTGAGGAATATCTGAATTTGTGGTTTCAAGACTATTAAAATTTAATTCGTTGACCATAACACTGATTTAGAAGATTATTTTTTGAAGGAAATTCAATATAATGCAAATTTTTAGGATTTTTATGGGATTCTTTAACAAACTTTTATTGATCCTAAAATATAATGAATTTTCCAAACAAAAAAGTTAAAAATAAAATCAATATTTTTTGATTAATATTGTACCTAACACGATCTTGAAAAAATTTATTCAAAAAAAATTAAACATTTGCTAATTTGACCCTTTTTGATAACTTTAATTATAATAAACACTTGTGGTTAATAATAGATCTTTGATCAAATAATATTTTTAATGATGTTTTACAATTTAAGTTGAAAAATTCAATTTTCCTGGTTCTTTCAAGATTTTTTTCAAATTTAACAATAAAAAATTTGAAAATTCTTTTTTCTTTACATTCAAGAGACTATTTTATTATCCTTTAAAAACATTTTAAATCTGATAAATATCTTTCAAATAGGTAATCAATTATTTTGACTATTAAAGAATTATTTATTGATTTAAATTGAAAAAAATATTTGATTTTTTGAATTCTGGAAAAGCTAGATACTCTGCAGTACTCTACGGCACTTGACTGACACCTTCGTTAGGTTTTTCAAAATTAAAACGAATTTAGTAAAATCTTAGATTTTGTTCGATTCTTATAAATCCTGGAAACCCTTGGAAATTAGGCACTTGACGAAAACTTTCAATATTTATCACCAGTTATTTTTTTTTCCATAATTGTGAGTTTTTTTAGATGAGTAGAGTGTTTTCAAAACAATCGGCTATTATCTATTCAAAAACAATATACTAAAGTAGAATTTAACAAAAATTCATTTGGGATTTTATACCCCAAAATAAACCTCTTTTTTCTTGGACTAGAGACTTTTAAAAACCTTAGTACTACTAACAAGAATAAACACAACAGACTCAAGGTTTTTAAGTATTGTAAGGTTGATTATATTGTGAATAAACTTTATTAACAAGGATGAAATGGTAATTGAAGTAATAGTATTATCTAACTTCAATTTTTCAATTTAATTATTTCATACTTGTGGTTTCAAAAATAAAATTTTCAAAAAATCATAAATTCTCAAATAGGTGATAATTAAGTATATTGTAGAGTGCAAAAAAGAATCGATTATTCTGAATTGTGTAGTATTCTCTATTAACAGGTAGTGTGAAGTAAAATGTCAACTTTAGGATTTTTCGTGGTTCGTATCATCTAGATATATTTACCTAGCAAAAAAATTTGACATGAGTATGATATAAAAATACAAATACCTTCATCTCCTAAATATCAAATTTTGTAACACCCCTCAGAGTAGAATTCTAACATTTCAAAATTTTCGAAATCGGTAATGATCAAGCTTGGAATTTAAAGGGATTTATATATAAGGTATTTCCAAAAAAGTAATGGCAGGTTTTTTTATATTTCAAAGAATATTCACTTTTTAAATAGTTCCCATTCTTAAATTAGTAATCTAAAATTAAGTTGGGATTTTGCCACTAATTGAATCGTTACCTGTTATTTTATTAACATTTCAAAATATATTCATCAAAATATTACCAAAAAAATGTAAAAAAAATACAGACTTTCTTTTGAATAAAATGAGGTACAGTCAATTTCAATAAAAAATGGTGAAATATGATAAAGATGCAAATCATTTATTAAAAAATAAAGCCTAGTTATAAATTTTCACTTCTATTTCAAAATTATATCAAGGTTAAAATTCTGCTTTAAAAAAAATTTTTTTTTCAGATAAAAAAGAAAAAAAAAAAAGCTATTATTAAACTCGAAAAAAATATCAAAAAATTGTGATCAGAAACTTTGATATCTTTAATTTCGGTAATGTGTTACAAATAAACGAATTGAATTATTACAGAGAATACAATAATAATGGATAACAATTCGGGGTATTTCAATAATAAAATGAAGTTAAATATAGAAATTTTAAAATAAATTTATTCCACTTTTTTGGAAATGATTAATATATAAAAAGTATGATGTTTTTTATTGATTTATAATAATATGGGAAAATAAACAATCATCATCACTCAATTATTTAAAATGGGCAATAAAATCATGATGTTATTTTCTGTAATTTAGATCCGTTTAATTCATTCAAATTTAATTAAATAAATTTTAATTTTAGAAAATAGTTGTTTTTTTTTTTTATTCAAAAAAAGATTAATAAAATTGTTGATTTTCTTCAAATTCTTTTGAAACAGCATTTTCAAATCATTTTTTCACACAAAACTTAATTTTCACGAAATCGGTAACATTCTGAAATGCGAATTCACACTAAAAAATAAATCTAAAAAATGATTCCTTACATAGTTGTTACCAAACAAAAATTTCCTACTTTCAACCCTCGAAACGAGTTATTTTTTCATTGTGGTAGTTTGTTATCAAAATTGTTACTGATGCGCCAAGAGCGAGATTAAAATCATGAAAACATCAATGAAAAATAAAATTTGAGATTGTTTGAAATACACTCCAAAGGTGCCATATGGAGTCAAAAAAAATCGTTCACGACATTTTCAAAATTTAGTTATTTTGTGAATTCACACCCTGAAATGTTACCGATTTTGTGAATCGTTTTCAAAAAAGAGATCTCAATATATATATATGATATTGAAACTCCAAAAAAAAATAAATAAATAATTATTTATAACATGTTATCATACTCATGTGGATAACAATTTTTTTTTTTTTCTTTTTAATTTCACAAGATTTTATTTTTCAATTTTTTTTCTTAAAAAATTTGTGAATGATTTACAAAAATTTAAAAATGCTGTGGAATTAAAAAAAAAAATAAATAAAATTGATGCACTTTTAGACACTCATATAAGAGTTATGATAACATAAGTTCATTTTTTTAAAATTTTCAAAACTAATATCGTAAATCAATGAAGATTTTTTGATATCCTTTTAATTTTTTTAAAAAAATATATAATAGTGATTTTCTTGATGATTTCTATTTAATTGTCAATCTCTATTGATTGTAGAAATAAACAATCAAAATGAATAACAAATGTGGATTATTTGAAATTAAAAAAAAAAATACCTAAAAAATTATTATGTATTTGATTAATTTTCTTTCAACGAAATGCAAGAACTTTAATCTTTAGATAAGACAACTTTGCCTGATTTTGGAAATATACAGTATAAAAAGAAATTTCCAGAAGTTTAATTAAAAAATCTTCTAAAGAAAGCACCTATTGAAAAAAAAAATATAAAAAAAAAAAAATAAATATAAAAAAAAAAATATAAAAAAAAATATATATATATATATATAATGTATATTAATATAAAACAAAAAAAACAAAATTAATAATAAATATCTCAATCTTTTATTATTTTGATAAAAAATATAGCCGATATCTCGATGATCTCAAAATTTTAGCCAGATATTTTCAGTTTAATGTTATAATTGGGGTAACTGATTCAAAAAGGATTGCACATTCATTTTCCCTAAAAAACACGGGGCAATCGGTTTTACTCAAACCACAAGAAAATAAAATATTTTATAATGAAATATTTGATATTGATAAAATAATTAATTTTATTAATATAAATAAAGAATTGTTATATATTCCTTTAAGCAATGAAAAGTTTAAAAATATTATATTAAATCAAAAGAAGAAAGAATTATTTATTTTTACAAAATCCGAGAAAAAGAATGCAAATTCCAAACTGATTTCAAAAATTGGAATATGGCTCAAGAAACGAAATGTCCAAAATAGCAAAATTGACAAATTATATTGGATTGATATGTTAAAGGATTATGAAGTATTTAATTCAATGAAAATAGGAAATGAGCCAAAAGAATATCCTTTACTAGCCATTTATCATCCAAATCAATTTGATTATTATCGGTTATCTGGTAAAGCACTGACACTCAAAAAAATTAAAAGATGGATCCAGCAGTGGGAAAATGATGAAATCCAGCAACATTTTAAAAGTTCTCAGCCACCTGAAAATAACAACTTACCAGTCACAACCCTAACTGCAAGCACATTCCAATCAACCGTTTTAGATTCCAACGAAAATTGGTTTGTTGTATATGTTACAGATTGGTGCACAAAATGCAAACTGATGGAACCTTTAATTGAAGAATTGGCTGTATGGGCAAAGGCTCAAAATATTTCAAAAATTGGATCTTTTGATATTAGTGGAAATGATTTTGACAAAGGCTATCCCGTTAAATCGTTTCCAGCTTTTTTATGGTTTGATAAAAATAAACAAAAGCCTGAATTATATAATGAAAAGAAAAATTTAAAAAAATTTAAAAAGTTTTTACTAAAAAAATCACAGAGTGATGTAAAGGAATTATAGGTTTTTTTTAAAAAAAAATAAACTAATTTTCTTTTACTGATTTTTTTTTTTCTTCAAAAGTGTTTTTTTTGAACCAAGTTCAAACTTGTGTTTATTTATTCATTTAATTAATAAATAATAATATATTATCCATGATCGATTTTGAAAATTTAGGTAAAACCAATTAAAAATTCCAGCACATTCTATTTTAGAATAAAGTTTAAAATGATACTAGAATTTAATCAATTTTTATCAAGATATAAGAGAAATTTATTTTTTTCAAACTTGGTTTCAGACTAAAAGAATTGTTACCAAATTTTTTGTTTAATTTTTAAACAATTTTTGTTTTTAAAAAAGAATGATTTTATTATTACTATTATTTTCAAAATAAAAAATGAAAATTTTTAGTTCATTCTCAAAATATTTTCCTAGTTTATAAGTTGAAGCAAATCCAAAGATCTTGACAACATAGTTTTAGAAATGATATTTTTAAAACAATAAATTAAACTTCCTTTTTGAACTCTAAGACAAAATTTTTACTCGGGTAATTTTAAATTGTAAAAGTAATAATTAAAAATTCATTTTAGAAATTGTAATAAAAATTTTCATTTATTAATTGGAAATTAACAGTGTAGTTAAAGAAGTGATAATTTCACTCTAGATTCAGTTTTCCAAAAATTTCTGAAAGGGTATCCGAGTTAAAAATCACATATTTCCTGATTATTTATAGAAAGAGACATAGTTAAACAATTATTAAAGATGAAAAATAAAAACAAAATATTGAAAAAGAAATATACAAAAAAACAATTCAATAAAAAAAACAATTTATAAGAAGCAGAAAGTAATTGAAAAAAATATACACAATTCGATCTCTTAAGGGTGTATCTTACAAATCACATTCAGGACATTTTTGGTAATTTTGGAATAGTTTGATAGTTGATCACAAAGGTTCATATTGGATGGTCATCTGTTCATTTTTTTTTAGTTTTTTTTTTCATTTTGATCTTGTTTTTAATTTTGAATCCTTGATATTTTTACCTTTACTTTCATTTGTATTTATTTTACAAGTAGTATAACATGTTGTATTTCAATATATGGGTAATAAAAAGTATCTGCTTGATCTTTTTCTTTTGTAGTCCTTCTTCCGAATAAAAAAGATGTCAATTAAGTAGAATAAAAAAAGTAAAAAATTCGATCTGATTCTAAAAATTACAAGAATGATCAAAACCTTAAAATGAAAGTGAAAATAAAATAGAATCTTTATCATAATAATATTTTTACAGAACTACTCTCTCTTTATGGTTCTTTTGGGAGAATATAAAAACAATTAATAATGCTTTTCAGACTAATTTCCAACAAGTATTTTTTTTCAAGACATACTATTATTTAAATTTGAAAAATGACAATATTTTCTCTTGATTTTCTATATTGTTAATGTCCACATAGAGAGTTCAAAGAAGTAGATTGGAATTTAAAAACTTTATTTGAATAAGAAAATGGAAAATGGACCGAAGACTAATCCCATTTGTAATTCCAATACAATTAATTTAATTACAAACAAGCTTAATGTGGACTAAACCCCTAAAAAAAAAACAATTATTTATTGAAATAACCTTAAAATTTTTTGAAACACAAATAGATTCTAAAGCAGGTTTCATTGAACATATTTCAAAATCATAAATGTTATTTTTTTGTAAAGAGTGTAAATTTTTTATTCAGAGTAGTTTTACGGCTTCTGGGTTTTTACCTTCCAAAAAGAGAATTCCCTTCTTCTGAAATTAGAAAAGTTAAAAATAAAAAAAATAAACATTTTTTTAAAATTGTCTAGTTTTCATGGCGACGATTTTTCAGAAAATATTAGATGTAAACCAGGAATTGGCTGGTTATGAAAACAAGGTGCTATTTAATAAGCAACAGTGCCTTAGGATTATGGATCGAATTGATTTCATTGTAAAAAACTTAAAACAACTAAGTAACTATTTAAACATAAAAAAAATTTTTTTTTTTTTTTTTTTCATTTCAAAACCAACAAGAAATCTCTTTTAACAAACAATATGTTCTGAAATCCTTTGTCGAGGTTTTTCTTTTGGACTTAATTTTTTCATCCAAGCAACAAAATATTCCCCAATCTTTCTTTTTTTTAATCAAAAAACACAAACAAACAAACAACAAGAATATCGATTAAAATTGAATTAACCTTTCTTCAATACCAATTCTTTTGGTTCCAAAAAAGCAAATTCCTTCCTTGTTCCTTGTATCAAATTTGATACTTTTTAAATTTTAAGAATTATCCTTTTTTATTGTTTCTCTTAAAAAAGAAAAGAGTAACTAGTCTAAACTTTACTTTTTTAAATGGTACTTCTTTTCAATTGTCTTGGATCAGTCAAGGTTTTACAAATTTTTTTTTTTCTCTTTTTCTTGCCAAATTTATTTTGATTTTTGAAAAAATACTTTGCCTTCCAAATTTTAATGAAAATAAATGAAAGTTCAGATCAAAAAACCCTTTATCTTTTCATTACAACCCTTTTTAAAAATTAAATCTTTTTTGAAGGATCAAACAGAACAAAAAAACGAATGTTTCTCGCTTTCACTTTTTCAGTCGAATTGCAACAATTTTAAAAAAAGTGTAACAAAGAAGTTATCAAAAGTATCATTATAACTGCTGACAAACTTTGGTGACACCTATTTTCTGAACTGTTTTCAAACCTTTTTTTGTCGTCCTTTTTTATAACAGCTTTGCAACCTTCATGAATTATTTTTTTATCTAACTATTTTTTTTCTCCTTCAAAAACCAAGCAAATATTTTTTTTTATTTTTAATTTTTATTCCTTATTTATTTCAAACAAAAACACAGGAAAATTGAAAAACGATTTAGAGGTCTTTCTTTTTTCAACAATCAAAATAAATAAAAATAAAAATAAAAAGATTAGTCTTTGGAAAATAGTCACAAAAGAAAAAAAAATTCCCATCAAAAATTAAAAAACAAACCTTTCGAGACATTCGAAAAAATTTTTTTTACAGAATCTTTGTCATTCTCTTTACAAAACGAAACTAATCCTTTTTTAGATAAGGAATTGTTCACTTTTAAAATACAAAGATCAAAAAGATCGATGATTTTGAAAATTATCACTAAAGTCATTTGATAAGTAGTTTTAATAAATTGTAGACTAAAAGGTTTGAAAAACGTTCCGAAAACTGTTTAAAAGAGTGAAATAAACAGTTTGAGCAACACTTTTGGCATACTTTCGTTCCTCATCTTTTTAAAATTTAGTTATGGCTTGGTAAAAAAAAAGCAAAACACAAAAAAAAAGTTGAACATAGTTTTGAATTAGGAATATTAATAGAATCACAGAAACCTGAAAACGAAAACTAAAATCAATTAAAAGAAGAAACCAATTTACTTCAAAGAATAATTCATAATATTATTATCAATCGAACCAACAAAAACAATTTGGATCTACTTTTATTATCTAAAATCCCAAGAGTTCTTTTGGAGATCTCAAAAATAGTCAATTTTTTCAAACAAATTTTTAATAATTAATTAATCAAAGAAAAAACTCATTACCAAAAGGTAATCTTCAAAAAAACTGATCACCGTGCTGAATCCTCTCATTCTGTCTTTAATCATTTATTTTTTACTTTTCTGAATTGATCTTATTTTTCATTTTCGGGTTTTTGTGATTCTATTAAGGTTCCCAATTAAAAAATCCGTGTTTTACTTTTAATCTTCAGCTGTTACTCTTTTTTTTCAATTGTCTCAAAAGTGAAAACAAAAAACAAAAAAAGGATTTTCAAAATTACAAAAGAATTAAAAACACTATTATTCAGGATTAAAAAAAACATTCGATTACCAATTTAATAAACTGGAAACAAAAGGTGTTTTGAAAACAGAGCGTCTACTTGAAAGAAATTTAATATTCTTTTGTGAACTCAATATTTTGTCTTTTCTGTTATTTTCAAAGTAAAAAATGAAAAATTTTTATTTCAATTTCCCCAAAAATAACCTTCCACCACAATTCGAAGAAAAAAGAAAAAGATCTTGGAGACTCTATTGAAAACGAAAATGGCCTTTCGTTAATTTATTTCTTCCTTATTGAACTTTTGAGATAAAATTAAATTTTTATTAAATTAGGATTTGGCATTATTAAAAAACTTGAAAATTTTTTTATTGTTAATTAGGAGAGGTGATTTAACAAAATGCCCTCTTATTTGGAGTTGTTTTTTTTTTTTATAATTTGAGAAATAAAATAAAACCTAGGCACTCTACGGCACTTTTCGGCACTCTAGGTCACTCTATGGCACTTTATGGAACCCTAAATATTTTTTAGAGTTTTTTTATTCTAGCAATAATGTAGGAAATATTATAAATCCTAGAGGATAGCTTTTCTTTAAAAACATTAAAAGAATAAAATTTATTTTTAAACAAAGACAAGAAAAAGAGAAAGAAAAGTAAGAAATATTCGAAAGTAAAAAAACAGTTAAAAAGTAAAAACCTCATTAAAAGATTTTTTTTTTATACTCCAAGTGATAAATGGGTTGGTGGTTGTTTCCTTTTATGTTGAAAAATTTCCCTTAAGTCAAAATTATCAAAATCATCACTCCATAGAAATACATCTGTTTGCGTAATATCATACTTGAAAAAGTTTGATTACCAGTACAAGGTAATAATATAGAAGAAAAAAGTTAAATTCCCACCACCATTTCTCTTCTTCAATATTTTACCTATCAAATTAGAACCACATTGTTGATTATTTTTCTTCTTCTCTGCTTTTTTATTTAAAAAAAAATTCTTTTTTGAAAAAAAAAAAGGAAAATCAAAAAAAAGTCAAAAGAAAAATAATAAAAAACTTGATATTTGAAATTCAAAACAAAAAATGTTAACTGTTCCGGAAAAAAAGTGAAAGAGGGTTTTTAATTGGGAACATTAATAGAACCTGAAAATGAAAATTCAAGATCTATTAATAAAAGAATAAATAAATAAAGACCAAAATAAAGGATTCAACACAATAAGAATTTTTTCGAAGATTATCCTTTTGGTGTAATGAGTTTTTTCTTTGGTTAATAAATTATTAAAAATTTGTTGAAAAAATTGACTATTTTTACGATCTCCAAAACCACTGAAACAATTTCGATAATAATAGTAGATTTAAATTGTTTTTGTTGATTCTATTGAAAATAATATAATGGATTATTATTTGAAGTTAATTGGTTTCTTCTTTTAATTGATCTTACTTTTCATTTTCAGGTTTCTGTGATTCTATTAATATTCCTAATTAAAAACCCTGTTGAACTTTTTTCCTCAGCTGTTTCACTTTTTTTCAAGAACGGTAAATAACATTTATTGAAATGAATATTCCAAGTGTTTTATAGAAAAGAAGATCGAAAAATGATAATAAAAAAGATGGCAAACCCAAAAAAAAAAATCAAATTATAAACACATTTTTTAAAAAAAAATTCAAATAATGGTATAATTATTAATTTATTATCTATAAATAAACAAATAATAAGAACATGAAAAGTAAACCCCATTCCAAAAATTTGGACATACCCAAAATCAAAATTAATCAAAAAAAACTCAATTTATTGTATTTTTCCAAACCTAATATAAAACCACATTTAATTTACCAAGTATTAATGTTTATATATGTAATCATTTTTCAAACAGTTTAAGAATTTCACAAGTTTTACACAGAGAAATAAATCAACTTTGAAGAGAATTGTGATGAACAAAAATAAAACCAGCAAAAAACAATAATAAAAATTTTTAAATTTATTTTGTACAATTTTTTAATATAATAAAAAATCAATAATAATTTAATAATATGGCTAAAAAAACACACACAATTTATTGTTTTAATTTCAAATTTCATTCTCTTTTAGAATTGTAAAAAAAATCCAAACCAAAATACAAGAAATTTTTTCCAGTTTTCTTAAAAAGGTTTAATAAACATTTTTTATTAATACAAAACAAATCAAAAATAAAAATCCTTTAAAAAGCAATATGATTTATTTACCTTTATTTATTTACTAACTTTAATACAATAACAAATTTTTTTATTGATAAATTATTTTCTTATTTTTTTAAAATTAATTAGAAAAAGAATTACTTAATGAACAAGAGAAATTATTAAAAGATCTTTTAAGACAAATAAATAGAGCAGAATCACTTATTTTACAGCACATCAAAGAAGAAACTTGGATCAATACAATTGCAAAACTTACAATCAATCAAGAAATTTTTCAAAAGCAAAATAAATTATTACAGAAAAGAGCTTTAAATTTTGAATTTAAAATTGAAGGGGAATGGGGAACATTGCCTGAAGATCAAAAGGATGAAAGTAATAATAAATTAAAAATTAATATTTTTTCTTTTTTTTTTTACAAATAAAAAAGAAAATAATTAATTCGTTACTTAATTAAATATCTCGATTTTAAAAAACAAACAAAACAACAACAATAACTAAAAACAAAAATAATCAAAAACAACAATTAATAGATTTTGATTATATTTTCATTAAAAAATATGTTGAAAATATTTTAGAAAACTCTGAAAGTTTTCAAGAGTTTTTTAAAAAATACAAAAGTTTTAATCCAAATGAAACCATTGAATTAGAGGATTTAAAAGAAGATATACAATCAGAATTACAAGATATTGAAGATCTAAGGCCAAAGGATAATTTTGAAAATGTTTTAAAAGTGTTTAGTAATACTGAAATTATGCTTAATAAATTCTTATTTTCAGATGGTTTAGCGTCTTGGTATTTGGGTACATTTAAAGAAACGAAGGTTATTATTAAGCAATTGATCCAAAAAAAAGGAAATAATAAAAAAATTTTAGAAAAAAACAAAAAAGAAGCAATCACTTTAACGTAAGTTTTAATGAAATCTATTTATTTATTATTATTTATAGATATATATATATATATATATATATATTTCTTTCTTTTTTATTTCTTCTCTTCTTTTTTTCATTCTCATTAATTACCTTTTTTTTTTATTATATTTATATAAATATATATAATAATTCTTATAAACTTTTTTTCATTTGGCACAATTTTAATGTTTATAAAAACAAAATTAAATAGTTCACTAAATCATCCAAATATCATAAAATGTATTGGGATTGTTTTAGAACCAAAATTTTCAATAATTATTCAAATTGAAGATGGTGGATTATTATTTAATTATCTTAATTCACAAAAATCTAATCTTCCATTATCATTATGTTTAGATATTGCATCAAAAATTGCTAATAGCATGTATTATTTGCATACAAACAATATTTTCCATGGATTTTTAAATTCAAAAGGAGTAATTTTAATTGAAAAAGATTCAAAAATAATACCAATTAATATCAATTTTGGAATGACAGATTTTGATTATGATCCATTAGAAATGAGTAATTCTGAATATATTTTACCTTATTTAGCGCCTGAAGTAAGAATTCATATTTTTCTTTTCTTTATTATTATTATTTTTTAATTGTTAAATATTTCTGAGGCAGGCCACTTTTTCAAATTGGAAAATTTAAAAGAAAACATAGCTGGCATGTGTTGTGAACGTGTTGGCTTTAGACTTTTTATAGAATTCCCTTTTAATTTAAATATTTCTTTATTTATCTTACTACAACATAAAAATATTTAATTATTGGCACTAAAATATATATGTATATATAATTTTTTATTATTGTAATTTAAGGAAGGAGTTATTTATTATAAATATTTGATTAGGTTTTTAAACAAAAAAAGACAGCAAAATAATTATATTGAAAAAATTTTCAAAAAAAATAATTTATAAAAAATGAAATTATTTATTTAACAAAAGCATGATAAAGTATTCTAAAGAAAATAACTGTAAAGAAATACAGTCTTGTGATAATGAGTCACGTAGAAAAAAAATTGAAAATAATAATTACAAATATTTTGAGTAAATTTACAACAAAAAAACAGAAAACTAAAAGTATGCTTAAGCAAAAAATACAAAAGAAAATTTAAAATTAGAAAAAGAACTGAAATTCAATATTTATTCTCAAAAAAAATAAAATACAAAAATAAGTTAAATTAAACTTTTTTTATCAAAAAATAATTATAAATCGTTTTAGGACTCTATTATTTTCCTTTTTTTCTACTCTTTAATAATTTTTTATTTTTATCGAAAAATTATTTTTTATCATCCCATTTCGGACCATCAAAAAGAAATTGATAATGATCTTTTCCTAGACAAGACGGGCAATTTTTAACCCTCCATGTTATTGTTAAAATGATTATTCTAATTTTCGTGGATTCTTTTTAACAAACATTTCCAAAACAATTTTACATTTTTTGAATAGGCTATTGGTTTTTTTTTAAAGATCTTTATCAATTTAAAATGAAATAAAATTCCAAATTTTTGAATCAGTTAAAACAGTTCAAAGAATCATCAATAATTCAATTTCATTCAGTTTGGAAATAATTTTGATTTTTCAAAATATTTCATTTTTTTGTCTTTGCTCGTTTTTTGTTTTCATTTCCGTTTTTTCTAGTTACATAATCTGTTTCGTTAGATCTGGAAAATTTTATCAATGGTTTATAGAAAGTTAATGTTGAGTTTGTTTAATAGAAAAACTCAGATACAATTAGTTAGATGGTATCTTATCATCTGATCGATCAATAACTTTTTACGAACTTCAACAAATTTACCAATAAATTTTTTTTTGTTATGTTCTCTTCAAAATTTTTTACATAGCATTTATTTATTTTCATTTTATAATTGTTTATTTTTTGTTTTGTGTCACGAATTGTAGATTATAAATAATTGTTATCATTGTGATAAATAATTGTTAACATTTCAAAAAGTGAATGAGTTCTAATTGGGTATTTTTCCTTGAATCTATTAAATTAGATTTTTTTTTTTTTTCAAAAATTGAATTTTGGTGTGTTAAAACTTTTAAATTGGGGTTTAGTTAACTAAAACAATTAAAAACATAATTTCATCACAAAAATAAACACTGCACTTTTAATAATAATTAAAAAATTTTCTTTTTTTTCTTTTTTCAAAAAAAGTAAAACAAAGATGAAAAGTTAATCAAACTTAAAATACCCAATTAATAAAATGAAAAAAAAGTTTTGGAAATTATTTTAATATAAAAAATTTGTAATTGAGCTAAAAAATAAAAATTAAAACTATAATTTGTCAATTTTTAAAATAAAAAATAAACAATTACATATTTGTTTTTAGATTATACCTATTATTATATTTTTCTGAGATAAAATAATTATTTAAATTTTACAAGATCTCTAATTTTTATTCAAATATAAATAATCAAATCATTCATTTTTTATCTTTCTTTAACTAAATAAAAATAAAAAATAAAAAATAAAAATTAGGTTCTTCGAATGGAAAATATTTCATATTCTGCAGATATTTATTCATTTGGTATTTTACTTTTTGAATTAATTACAAAAAAAGAGATATATCCTAATATTTCTAATTATGAAATCATTCGAAAGCATTTCCTCATGAGTAAAGATCAGGATGAAAATGAAATCGAAAAAGAAAACAATGAAGAACAAGAAGAGGAAGAAGAAGAAGGGGAAGAACAAGAAAAAGAAAAGAAAAAAAGCACAACTGAAAATTTGCCATTTCGACCATGCTTCCCAACTTCGATAAATAATAATATAAAACAATTAATTAGTGATTGTTGGACAGAAGATCCTGAATCAAGACCATCATTTAGGATAATTTATCGAAGAATAAATGAAATAATCGACGAATTAAAAAAAACAAAAAAAGAAATTTTCCAAGAAGCAATTAACCAAGAAAAAATAAAAGAACATTTTTTTACACAATCGGAAAATATCACATTACAAAAAAAGCAAGAACAAAATAATAGGGGTCTTTTAAATAAAAATCAAATCTCCTTTTCAAATTTAATATCTACAAAAAGTAATGTAACACTACCATCAAAACCAAAATATGGAGGAAATTTAATTACTGTTGGCAAAGGAAAGGAATGCGAGACTATTGGGCAGGCATTAGTGAAAGCTAGATATGGGGATAGAATTGACATTGAGCCTGGAATTTATTTTGAGCAATTGATTATTAATACTAATGAGATCGAGATTGTAGGATTACAAAACGAAAACAATGGCGTGATTATTGAATACACGAAGGGGAGTGTGCTCTCCTTTCAGAGTAAAAGTGGTTCTGTCTCGAATATCACGTTTCGAAAACGAGGTGCGCAGCATTTTGCAGTCGAGATAATTTCTGGGAATCTGGAAATGCATAATTGCGATATCTCCGGAGATGGCGCGGCGTGTCTTGGTATTAGTAGGTGTGCCGATCCTGTTATTACCAATTGCTTTATCCACCATGGCAACGTGGGATGCGCGCTTTTCAATAAGGCAAAGGGCAACTTTGACAATTGTTCTTTTTTCGTGAATAAATTTCAAGGCATTTGCATTACAGGAAATTCAAACCCCATAATTGAAAATTCAACAATATTCTGGAACAAGGATAGTGGCATCCAAATCAGAGACAAATCGAAAGGTACCATCAGAAATTGTGATATCTTTTATAACGAATTGAATGGAGTCGAAACGACACAGCTATCCTCTCCGAGATTTGAAAATTGTAAAATTTATGAAAATCAGCAAAATGGGTTTGCCTTCTTCAAAGCTAATAGACCAGTTTTATTAAAGAATATAATTTATTCAAATAATAAATCTGGAATTTCATGTAATAATAGTGCGCCCATTGTCAAAATGAACCAAATTTATTTAAATAAGGAAACAGGAATCTTTTTATATAAAAAATCAACGGGGGAATTCAACGGCAATAAAATTTATAAAAATAAATTAAGTGGTGTTCAGATACAAAATAATTCAGACCCCATATTTGATAGCAATTCAATATATGAAAATTTTGGTTCTGGGTTTATTGCTAGGAGTAATTCCTTGGGCAATATCCAAAATAATAAAATACATCACAACAATAAAAGAGGAATTGATGTTGAATCAGGGTCAGACACTAAATTTTTACAGAATTCAATCACGGAAAACGATGGTGGTGGCGTTTTGGTATGTGTTTCGGGCAAAGGCCAATTTACTCAAAATAAAATTGATACAAATAAAGTTTTCCAGTTTAGAATAATGAAAAAATGTTTTCCAGTTTTGAAAAATAATGATATACCAAAAGGTGTCCAAAATGATAATAATAAATAATTTTTTTTGTGTGTGTGTATGTGTGTATGTATGTGTGTGTGTGTGTGTGTGTTTCTTCTTTTAATTATTAAATTTCAATTACAAATCGAGTTAACATTATTCTGCAATTTTTAATTTGATTTTTTTTTTTTACAATCAACCAAAAAAAAAAATCATAAAATAAATGATAAACATCTTTTTATTATTTTAGGTTAATAATAAAACAAAAAAAAAAAATCATAAAATTAATCTTTTTTTAAAAATCCTTCTGTTTTGATTGAATGAAACAGAAAGGAAATATATATATATATATATTAAAAAACAAATAAACTTTTATTTTTCAGATCAATTTTATTCCCTTGAATTTTTCTTATTTTATTCTGTAATTTATTTTATAAAAGATATTAAAATGTTAAAAATTAAATAATAAAAAATAAAAAAAAAAATCAATTATTAATCTAACTCGAACTATTTGACCAAATCATTTAAATTTGAAAAAAATTCTTGTTGAAAAAATTTCCAAATTTTACCAAAAAAAAAATATTTTTTTTATTAAATTTATATTTTTTTTTATTTTTAAATTATTTAGAATCAAATATAGATATTATGTTATTGAATGGTAATTAACAGATAAAACTAATTTTCTATGTGATGTCCAAATATCTTTTGTAATAAATAAATTAGTTAATCAAGTATTTTAGACAATGTTGGGGTGCAAAGGTTCCCAAAAAAATTCCAGTAAGGAATGATTTGGTTTAATCATTAAAACTAAGAAGTTTTTAATGTCGTGGCAAACCTTTCAAAAAATTTTTTTTTGAATTTTGGAAAAATTTCGATCCAACAATAATAAAAACAGAATAATCAAGAAAAAATTTTCAAATGTTGAAAATTTTTTTTCGGGTTATTTTTTCATTGTAGGTAATTATACAATTTTTAATTATACATTTTTCTTTTAAAGAAAATTTTTTATAAATTAGATAAAATCTTTTGATTGCAATTTAAATTAAAAAATTTTCTTTAGAAGGCAATTAGTATATTTGGGGTTCTAAGGAATATATATATATATATATATAAACTATTTTTCAGTCAAAGGGGACCCGTTGTAATGAGTGGAATGAATGTGTTAAAAGTGTTTGCATAGATATTAGAAGAAAAATTTTATTTTGGAAATTTTCAAAATTGAAATCTTTTTTTCACATTTTTGTTTTTTTTTTTCGATTGTTTTTTAAAAAATAATTCAGTTGAAACTTTTTTTTTATTGCAAGATCAATAGTCACTTGGTAAAAATGTGTTATTCTAAGGTTATTGAAACCATGGAAATGATTGTTGAAAAAATCATATTCATTTCTATTGGAATTATATTCGATCTTTGATCCTGATATTTGTTTAATAAATGTGAAAAATTTTTACTTCATTTTCATTTCCTTTTTCAAATAGAGGCCACAAATACTAACACACTTCGTTTTGGGGACTAAGTTTATCAAAGAAAAGTATGGAAAATGAAGTGAAAATTCTTTCGTATTTATTATTCAAATACTAGTAGAGTATCAAAACGAAAATTGTTTTTTTTTCTCAATAGGGCGCTAAGAATTTGAGTTTTTCAATTTTTAAGAAAATCTATTGATTTATTAATTTTCTTTCAGACTTGTATCAACAATTCTTTAATGTTTATTATTCCGTGTATTTTTTATTTGTTCTACAAAGGTCAATTATATAAAATAATTGATATTTTGAAAAAAAATTAGTTCCCTTTGACTAAAACAGAGTTTATCTCCTGAGAAATTCTAATAAATGGAAATTTATTATTAATATATTTTTCATTTATTTTTCTTTTCTTTCTCATTCTATTCCCTAAATTCCAATTAAAACTTTGTTGAAATTGAATAATTACTTTCATGGACTCTTTCATTTATGATTCATAAAATTCACATAAAAAATTCAATAAATTTTAAATCAAATTTTATTTTTTTTTTCATAAAAGTTTCCTTGAAAAATAACCTCAAAGAGTATCTTTTTTTGTTCCCCTGTATAGGATTTTTTTTTTTGCAAGATTTTTATACAATGAAACCTTAAACGTGTAACAAATCAGAAAAAAAATATGAAATAAAAAATGTTGGTAATCGAAGTTTCATTATTTTAATTTCTTTGAAATAATAGTAAAAAAAAAGAGAGAGAAAAGAAATGACATCATAAAAGAAAAAAAAACTTGATAAAAAATAGATTAAAAAAACAAAGCAGTCAAAAATCTAGAAACAATTAAGGGAAAATATAATTTTTCTATTTAATTTTAATAAAATTCACGTATTATTTTTTATCTTCTTTAATCTTGACAATATTTCTTGAATTATCAAATATTCCAGATTGATTATCTGTTTTCCTAACACTGTTTTCAAACAATCCAACTTCACCAGTTTCGCCTCTTTCTTTAACTTTGACAATGTTTCTTGAAGTATCAAACATTCCAGATTGGTTATCTGTTTTCCTAACACTGTTTTCAAACAATCCAACTTCGCCTGTTTCGCCTCTTTCTTTAACTTTGACAATGCTTCTTGAACTATCAAAAACACCAGATTGGTTACTTGTCTCGCCTGCTTTTTTGGTTAAGAGTGGGACAATGCTTCTGCTTTTAATTTGTTGTTCCTTTGTGAATTCAATTTTCTATTTTTTTTTATTTTTTAAATTTGTATTTATTAATAATTTTTTTTATTTAATTTTTGTAAACGAAATCGAAATTACAAGATTAAAAATGGATCAAAAAAAAAAATTTAAAATTTAGTGTTTTCTGTGGTTAAAACAAAATCTTCCAAACCAAACAACAAAACATAAATAACTCACAAGAATTAACAAAATATAAACTCCAAACAACTATGTTTAAAGAATATATACATATATGTTATTGTTTGTTTTTATATTTATTTTCCGATAGAAAAAACTTTATTGACAAGCTAAATTGGAGAAAAACATTAAAACGTGGGTTATTTGCATTACAGTAGATAAAAACCATTTTAAGTTGAAGATTCTGTTTGGAATACGAAATGAAATTTTAGTAGAATTATTTTTTAAATTAACGGTAAAATAAACAGAATTGAAACTTTTGATCAACTTTAATTTTTGGAATTATTCACAAGAATTGAAAATATTCTAATCGATATATATATATATATATCTAGAAAACTATTTTTCAAAAATGTTGACTTTCTTTATAATGTTATGGGAAGTGGTTTTGTGAGGTTTTATCTCAATATTTATCTCAAAAAAATTTATCAGTTTTTGGATCAAAATCATTTAGTCAAATTTTGCAAATTTTTCTTTTTCTTTCTATTACCTTTTTTTTTCTTTTTTTTTAAAAGATCGTGCCGAAAAAAAAGTGATCTTCAAAAATCCAAATAATCCCTAAGAAAATTGAGACTATTTAATGTCTTTGGAAATGGATTTAATTATAAAAAAAAAATCTTCTTGTTAACCTTTTTGCAGTGAAAGTTCAGGAATAAAAAATCTGTAATACTCATTTCAAAAATTGTTACTCTCTTTTTTTTTTGGTTTTGTTTTGTATTTTTTTTTGGTTTTTTTAAAATATCAAGCTTTTGATGTGTTTAGAATGATTAAAAAGTAAATTATTAATAAGATTTAAAAATTAGTTGTTCTTGAATACTAAATAATACTTTTTTTTTTCAATTGATTATTTCAGGTGAGTCACAATTTTTGAAATGGTGTTTCGTTGTTTTAAAAAAGTGAGGATTCAATGTTTTAAAAGGTGTTACTCAAACTAATTAAAAACGGGTATGTGCAACAGTTTAAGCATCTTTATATAAAACATTGAATCCTCACTTTTTTAAAACAGCCGTATTTATTTTGAAAAGTTATTGGTATTTGAATTTTAAATGGTAAAAAAAAAAATGTCATTTCAACTTTTCGCTTTCAATAAGTTCCAAAGAATTAGAAATAATAGGGTATCTTCGTTTTCTTTGAGTAAGTCCTTTTGCTTATTAATCTAGACATATTTTTGTTTAAAATAAACAATTTGAAATGAAAGGAATATTTTAGAATAGAAAAAAAAAGAAAATGAGATGAAAATTCTACCCAATTTAAATTTCAAATACCAGACGTAAAATAATAATACTCCGCACTACGAATATGGGAATTTAATTGATTAAATAGTACGTTTATTTATATAATGGATGGTGGGGAAAAAAAGTAAATGTGAATAAACCCATTTCTATCCAGTTTAATTAAGATTGCTTCTATAACGAAAAGGTGTGGGATAGTATTCACACATCAAAATACATTTAGAAATATTAACATACTGCTAATTGCAAAATAAATGTATAGTAGTGAAAAAAATATCTGACATGAAAAAAATGCCGGACAATATTTTTAATTGTGAATATTAGGAAAATTGTTGTGTAATTGCAAATATTTTAAATCAAATCCTTTTTATAAATAACCAATTTTTTTATGAGCCGAGTAATAAACCTATTCAACGTTAATTAAAGTAAGTTGTCTATAGAATACCCAAGTAATAGCTTGATAATATCAAGTAGATCTACGTTTTTTGAAAAAAAATCGAGTTTTATAGAGGTTTTATAGAGTTTGTAAAATGATAATTTTTATTCTGGGTTTTTTTATTGATTGAATGATGTTTTTAACAAGTCTAATTTCATTAATCATCCTTCTAATAAGTGGGTGGGTTAGAATTTTTAAAAGTTTGATTCTTTAAAAAAAAAAAAAGTATTTGATTTTAAGGAAATTACTCAACAATTTTCCTAATGTTCACAATTAAAAATCTTGTCTGGGATTTTATTCGTGTCAGGTATTTTTTTCACTAATATAACACAATTTTCTTTCAACTTTCTGAAAAAAAAAAGTAAATAATAGGAATTAAAAAAAATCATTAAAGTTCCCAATTCTCAAAGGGGAAGAATAACATAACTGGTTTACAAAATTCATTCGTTTAAATGTGACTTTGATCTTTTCAACAATTTTCAGAAAGCTGATGAAAAATTTTGATGAATTTATTTTTCAACAAATAGCGATCTAAAGTGATTTTTTACGACTTTTATTCCAACAAAAATTCATTCTTAGTTCTTAAAATAAATTTTTTCGTGAAAGTCCATTAAAATTAAAGACTTCATGGGGAGGCAAATTGTGAATTTGTCATTTTTTGAAGAGTAAAATTATTGATAAAGTTATACGAGGAGTAATACTGTTTTTTTATCATGTTGATTTTAAAATCCACACTATAGAGCTAAAATGAATTCTCGTCGTTTGTGGGGATTTGAAGATACTAAGGCTAGACAATTTTTTTTTGTCTCATCGATGTTTAACTGATTTTTTGAATTCTAAATGGGTAAAAATTATCTCATCCTTTTCCATATTTTTCTTTACTATTTTGAGTCCTCAAAGAAGAAGATTGTAATTTGTGTCTTGGATTTATTTCTTTGGTCTTTTTTTGTGCTTTGTATTGGTATATTTTGCGTAAACTAAGAACTCTTTTGAAAAAGATGATTGAAAAACAAGTGAAAATTTTTCCCGTTTATAATTCAAATAACAGTAACTGATTTTTTGAAAAATCTAAAAAAAGAATGGTTGAAATGATTGAAAAAGGAGTTGTCAATGAAAATTGATATTTGCTGATTTAAAAATTAATCAGTCATGAAATTTAAGAGTAACAACTCTAAAAACAATAAAAATAAAAAAAAAAAATAAATAAATAAAAAAAGAAGAAGACAATTTACTTTTTTTTTTGCAATTTTAACACCCAAATAAGGCCCGTCAAACCCGTCAATTTCTAGTGACATAGAACCAAGTGCATGAATCGTTCGAAGAACTGTTGGTAGATTTTTTTCTTCATAGAGATCAACAGTCATAAAACAGTCAGAGTTGTTGACACCTAACTTTTCACATGCAATTAAAAATTCTTTTTATTTTTGATTTTTTTATGAAAAAATTAAAATGAAAAAAAAAAGGGAGAAAAAAAAATTTATTGTTTTGGAAAGGTAATTATAATAAAAAAAAAAAAAAAAAAAAAAAAAAAGATGGAGAGGGGAAAACTGTCAAAAGATTCATACTGTTGATGTTGTCCATTTGTTTAAAAGGAATTTTCATCTTTGATATAGATCTAATTGTTCCTGGTTTGATAGCATTTATTAATTTACAAAGTGCAATACCACTCTTTAAATCTGTGGTAGTATTAAGATCTGTTTCATCAGTTAATTCCATAATCCATTTAAGTGCTTCAGATTCGAGTTTGTTGTCGTGTTTTTTTTTGAGTTGATTTGGATTAACCTCCATTTCGGAAAAAGGCGTTGTCATTTTAATTAATAAAAAAAAAGTTTTGTGTTAAATTTAAAAAATAAAAATTCTTAATCCTCAATCGCATTATTAAATTGTTCGTTGGTACATTCTGTTTGTGAATTTTGTATCACTATTTAATTTTTAAATAAGTTATTTGCAATTTTGAATAATCAAAATTCTGAAATTATTGTCTATCTTATTTACATGAAAAAAAAGATTTCTTTTGTTGAAAGTTAAGCAGCTGTTAAATTAACATAAAAGTTATAAGATTTTCATTTGGTTTTTCACCTAAAAAAGTATAATTCCAATCATGCTGATTCAGACAAATATTCCAAGAACTATTGTTTAATTGGGAAAGAATAGTCTCACTGTTTACAGATTGTCCAGTAATAATTGAGATTTAAACTTGGATATTTTTGGAAGAATTCAATGAAAACTTTTGACTATTTTTATTTCAAATAGTAAATTTCCAACAAATTATTGATTAAATCGATGTTGCAGTATTTTTCCAAGCTGCTTTTTCTTTTTAAAAAGTTCTAGGAATCAAAGAACAATAATATTTTACAATAAAAATTTTTTGCTTTTTATTTATGGTCAAGTTTTAGATATGTGATTGAATAGTTTAAAAGATGATCTAAAGAACAATTAAAAAGTGAATTTTTCAATAAGAAAATCTCTTGTGAAGAATTTTTTCCAAATTGTGTTTTTTAAAATGGGTATGACAAGAAAAAAACAAAGTAAATTGACCCGAAACACTTAAACCAAGTAGAGAACAAATAAAAGTATCAAGAAACCTCAAAATCGAAAGAAAATATCGGTAATTGAAAATTAAATGAGATAAAATCTTCGATCTCAACTTATTAGTCGATTCTGGAATACATTACTTTTTTAATTACTAAATGTAAATTATTTTTCAAAGTAAATTAATATTTTTCATCAGGATGATTTGATGAAAAAAAAACCAAGAACTTCACAAAACCTTTTGATAACAAGACTCTATTTGTAATTTATTTTGTGCTTTATAATTTTTTAGGCTTAAGATTATAAAAAAAATTTATCAAAAAAAAATCAAATATTTGGTAATTATTCACTTTTTCAAAAGTTTACTTAGAATATAAGTGATTGGTTAATAAAAGAAAACTTTGATCAGAAATTATTTTGAAAGATATTCTACAATTTAATTCGAAAAATCCAATTTTTCAATGTTATATTAAGATTTTTTTGTAAATCTTATTGTATAAAAATTTAAAATTTTTTTCTTCACTGTTAAGAGGACATTCTATTACCTTTCTAAAAAATATTTTAAATATAAAAAACCTAAATCAAATAGGGAATCAATAATTTTAACAAACAAAAAATTATTTATTGTTTTGATTTGAAAAAATATATTGTTTGATTTTAATCCTTTCTTTTAAATCTCCGAAAACTTCTTAAATTTTTGTTTATTACAAAAGGTAAAAAAAAAACTAGGACACTTTTCAGCAGTTTTGATAATTAATACAGTCAGTTTCACTTTTAATGCACAAAATTTCAACGAAATTTAAGGCTCAAAAAAACCTCAAATTAAGGCACAAAATTTGTAATTGTTTATTTTACGATTTATTTTACTAAAATCAGAATTTTGTGCCTTAATTTTAGATTTTTATTGTGACTTAAATTTCGTTGAAAATTTGTGCCTTAAAAGTGGAATTGACTGTAAGAATAGAGTAAAACATTATTTATTTTACTCGATTTCTTTGAATCGCGTTAAATCTAAGACATCTGAAATTAAGTTTTTAGGGCATTTAACAAGTATAGATTATACAAGCAGATTAAGCTCAATTCTTTAGGACACCAAAAAAAAATAGGAATACTTTTATTAGTTTTTTTTAGAATTTTAAAAATAGAGTAAAATCTAATGAATTTCTTCTATTCCTTTACACTCTAAAAAATCGAGAACCCACTAATATTTACCACTGATAATTATTTCACTTATTTTTTATTTTTTATTTTTTTTTTTTTTGGAGAAAAGTAGAGTTTTTTCAATACTACCAGTTTTTCTTTCTCCAAGTAAATCTCTCAAAGTTGAAATTAATTTAAAAAATCTTCTCACATACATTTAAAATTCCCTTTTCCGTATTAGATCCCCTTTTTATGGACTAGATGCTTTAAAAACGTGGTACCACCCGCAGCAAAGATTGTACAAATACCAAAAATCAAAATTTCTTGAATATTGATTAATTCCGAAACTAAACCCTTTAACAAAGATAAATGGTTAATTTAGGTATTATTTTGTCTAACTTGAAATTTTCAATTTTATTTTTTCCTACTAGGGTTGTTAAATAAATATAAAATGTGAAAAAAAATATTTTTCAACGATAAATTAAAGTTTCCTCAAAAGTGATAAAAATTGTGAAATAATTCAGAAAATTTTTTAATAAATTCAATTCAACAGTTTTCTCATAAATTCTCGTTTTATTGGGAATTAAATAATAAATAATTACTTTCTTTGTAACCCAAAAAAGAAAAAGACAAAGAAGATAATAAAAAGAGATTAATTTGAATAAAATCTAAATAACCCTTCCTTAATTCTTGTAGATCACAACTTTATTCCATTCTATTTTTTTTTGAAAATCAAATTTTGTAATTTTATCAGAATATCATGAACTGAAACTTCAAAATTGATTTTGATCATCAATCACTAACATATTAGGTTTTGAATTGATATAGGGACTAATAGAAAAAAAAAAAAAAAAAAAAAAATAAAAAACATCAACTTAATTTGAAACACTTATTTTATATTATGAATACCAGTATTTTTGAAAGTTAAATACTTATTTATTATAATAAATTATGGTAGTGATAATCAATGACATTTTTTATTTAAAAAAGGAAACAACCTCTAATAAATTTAACATTAGTTGTGCAAATTATTACTTTTTATTCATTTTTTACTTTTATTTTATTTTTTTTTTTAATCTGTTTTATTTAAGTGGGAACCAGGAATAAAAAGCAAAATATATCCTTGTTGTAAAAAAAAAGGTTGAGGATGTAGAAAACTTCACATGGAAATGTGAAAAATATGAAAATAACCGAAAATATTGGAAAAATGAGCTCAAAAAAGTCAAAGATTTTGGTCTTTAGTATCATTAACCGAGAGGATACTGATGAAATGTTCAGAAAAATGAATATAAAAGAAATATACGATATCACAATAGAATATTTTCTGACTAATATCAAACAGCACACCATAAGAAAAAATGAATTAAGCTCTACGTTTAAATAGCAAGTCATTCAACTCACACGAAACATATCTCCTCCCAATACCACATTATTTTTATATCTTAATTTTTTTTTTTTCCACTCTTCATTTTTTCTTCCTTTTTATATTCTATTCTTCTTTTCCCTGAAAACTAAATTGAGTTTAAAATACTTCTAATGACTGTAATTAAAAGTTTCTTTTGACTAATCTTTGAATTTGGAGTCACAAATTTATTCACTTCAAAACTCTATCTTTAACAGATTAAGAGCTCTAGAGCAATTAACCCTTACCAATAAAGCCTACTCTATTTCATTTCTTTCCATTTTTTGCTCTTTTTCTTACCTTAATTAGAAATAATTATTTTTCTTTTAAACTGTTAAAGAAAATCTATCCTATGACTATAATCATACCTTCATTATAGCAAGTACAAAAAACCCAAAATAAAATTTGAGTTTCGGGTAAAAATGGGGATAATTGATTTGAATCACCTCTCTACTCAGCAATAATAATAAAAAAAAAAATCACAATTTTTGATTGAATATCACGATTTTATAAATTTTATCATTCTTTGAAACAGAGAAATCATTGATTTCTCGAATATTTTTATTGTGTTTTATTCATATTTAGTTTTTATTGCTACCTTAAAAAAATACAGGATTTTGGTGTGAAAGATATATATATATATATAGAGAGAAAGATCTATAATAAAAAAAAAAAAGTATTGTCAAGAAGAATTAACAAGATTGATTTGAAAAAAATGAAATAAAGGAATTAAAATGTTTGACAAATTTTTTCAATCAATTGTTCAAACCAAACCACTCTCGGGACATTTGTAATTGCTTTATCAAAAGTTCTGCTTTTTGTTCTAAGGTATAAGGTACCGCTTGCATCTGCAAAGCTTTTGATGAACAAAGAGTTTATTTGGTCATAAGGATACTCGCTTGCAGAAATTGAAACCCAGCCAATGGAAAATTTGATTAACCGAAACTGTGTCACTATTAAAATTTTTTCTGCGCTAGATTTCATGAAGAGAAGTAAAATAAGCGTTATACAACCAAAACTGATTTCAGAAGTTAAATGTTCTTTGCGAGTAAATGGCACTATCCAAGTAAAGAAAAATGTGATCGCGATAACTAACCAAAAAAGCAAAAATTTAAAATAGATCCTTGATGAGATTGTTTCGTTAATAGCAATGATCTTTTCATTTTGGACATATTTGCTTTTACTTGTTGTAAATTTTTTTTCTTTCTTCTCATGAAAAAGTTGCCCATTTTTAAATCCACCATCAATTTCTAAATCACTTTTGGAAATCCCTTCATCTATAAGACTGTCTTGATCAATGATCATTGTTTTTTTTTTTTTTTCTTGTTTTTGTTTTTCTTTTTCATTTCCATTCTCATTTTCGTTCTCTTTCTCGTACTTAAATCCATTCTCGTCATCAAAACCATTTTCGATTTCTTCTTCTTCTTGACTTGAACTTAAATCGGAAGAAAAAATTTGAGAATTTGCCCCAACTTTTCCAATGGAATAAAGACTTTTTTTTTTATTAACTTTGATTGATAAATGCTCATTAACTTTATTTTCTAAATGAGGGAATATACTCTCAAATGTTTTTCTTGAAAGTGCTCTATTCAAGTCCATTTTCATATTCTTTTTTAATTGTTTTTTGGTAAAATTTTTTTCGTTTTTTTTTTGTTCTTGGTTGGATCTGGTTTGGTTTTGATAGCTTTTGTTCATAAGGGACTCGATACTTTCGTCGGACGATGTTGTTTCATATGAAAAATCAGTTTCTGTCAAGGTCCCATTGAGTAGTGTTTGATTTAATTGAGTCTTCAAAAGTGGTTCACGTGGTTGAACATTATAGGAACTTTCTTTTCTTTTTTGGGATGCAGGTGGGTGCGCTTTGATCCACTTGTTAATATGCGTTAATTTCTTGCTGTTCAAGATTTTGGTTGGTGAAACCTTTAATGTGTCAGTTACAAGATCAACATTGAACACATGAAAGCTTGGAAAAACAGCTACTAAAAAATGATCAATACACGAATGAAATACATCAATATTTCGGATCATATTTGTTTCAAAAAACGAAAAAATGATTTAATTTTATTTTTTTTCTTATTTTAAGTAGGGGACAATTAGTGATGTTTTTGAAAGTTTTTAGTCAACTAAACTTTTAATTGTCCACTCAATCTTTAAAATCTATTTTCAGAGTTCAAAAAAAATGATTGGTTAATATTTCTTTTTTTTTTACATCTTAAGGGAGTAGCTACACCATCAAACATGATAAAAATTAGAGAGAGATGAGAAAAGAGTCTTTTGTTTTCGTGAGGTGTGTTCGTAGATTCTCTAAAAATTTTTTTGCTAAAATTTATCTGATGATATTTTTTTTTAAAAAAATCAATAACTGCTGATATTTTTTTTTAGTAATGATAAACAATAAAAAAAAGAAAAAAGAATTGATAAAATTGGTTCGATTTTTTTTTTCTTTAGAATACAAATAGATTTTTTTTGTGAGAAGATAATTTTAGATTCTTAGAATAAAACCAATAGCTATTTTGTGGTTTAAAATTTGATAGAATATAATCATATTCACTTCACCAATTTCCTAAATCCAACTATTTAAAATCCTAACCAGGTATGTTTTGGAATAATTATTATTTTTTGGAAACCTTCTCGTTTTTAAAATTCCTTTTGGATTTCTTTTTGTGATTCCCCCAATTGTAATTTTGTTCTTTTTAAACAAAATCCATTAATCCCAAATACCACAGATAAAAAAATCTTTACTATTGCTTTTTGTTGTCAGGATTAAAACAATTTAAAAATGATTAAAAGAATTCAAAAATAATGAAATAATTAAATGCCACAATAGAATGTTGAGATAAGGATAAAAGATAAGTCATTCAACATTCAAAACATTATTTTAAGTAATTCAACTCAACACTCTTTGTGGCATTTTGTTTGAGACTTTGGAAAAATAAAATTTAAAAAATCTAATGTTTGAAGTATTTAAAAAATAAAAATCAATGAGTTACAACCAGAGTAAAAAATGATCTTTTCTGATCCTCTTTAAAATTGCAAAAAAGTGAAAAATTTTCCTTACCATAGCTACTCCCTTAAGTACTTTACATATTTTACCCTAGGAACACTTTTATGATTAAAAAATAGTTCCTGTCTTAAAATAATGTCAAAACATTCACGCTTTTTTTATTTTTGGGATCCAGATTTTTTTTGGAAATGTTTCACTTAAGGTAACCTTTTTGGGTAAAAATTTTGGGTCTTGACCATTTTCTCAACATAATTCATTCAACAAAATATCTAAAAAACATGATTTTTATTTCACAATCTTCTTTTCAACCCCAATTTTTCATTTGATTCTTTTTTCTATTTACCTTTGCTTTTTTTTGTAAATTATTTGTCGAGTTGCTAAATAGAAAATCTTGATCTGGCTGTCATTTTGGTTTATTATTATTTACAAACAAACTTCCCTTTAAAATCCCAAACAAGACTTACACGAAAGGTATAATACGAGCAAAGTTATTTAGCAAAGTGTGTATGTTTTTTTTTTTTTGAACAAATTTCAAAAGAAAAAGATCAAAGAAAGTACATTCAGTTCCACTTTTAATAAACAGTACTTTCAACAAAATTTTTTTAACATAAAAATCTCAAATTAAGGCGAATTTTTTGGAATTTTCTTTTATACAGTTTATTTTAGTAGAATTTGAATTTGGTATCTTAATTTCAGATTTTTTTATAGCTTAAATTTTATTGAAAGTATATTCCTTAAAAGTTGAACTGGCTATATATATATATATAACAACTCTTCACATATTTAGATTTTTTTTTCCTCTTCAGTAAACAATAAGTTCTTTAACCTTTATATTTTGTTTTTACTATTTTGTTGGTTAGCGAATTATTGTAATTGAATTAGTAGTAGTATGTATTTTTGGGGAATTAAATGATCATATTATTTCCAATAGTGTAGTGGTTTTTATAATTAAATATATTACTTCAAGTTCACACCTTTTAAATAGAAACACAATTCAACTTATAAAAAAGATCACAAACAAAAAATCATTTTTAAATTTTGGTTTATAAAATAGTTTGTAAATTATAACCCATTTCTTTGGAAACTCTATTCTCAAAGAACAATGATGTGAATTTTTTTTCTCCCATTTATGATTCAAATACTAGTATAATATTGATTCGAAATAAACGAAATAACTAACTGCAGTTTCGAGTTGATACCCAATTGAGAAATCAGCGAACAAACCACAAATTTTCTAAAATGAAAAAAAATAATTAAAATAATTTGTATACTAACTCTATTTCAAAAATTGTTACTTACCTGAAATAATTAATTGTTATCTAAACCCCATTCCAAAAATTTGGACACATCAAAAATCAAAAATATCCAAAAAAAAAACCCAACTTATTATATTTTTCCAAAAGAAAAATAAAACCAAATTTAAAGTTCTCAATATTAGTGTTTTTATAAGTAATTATTATCATCCAAATAATAGAAAAAAATCTCAAACCAAGAAAAAAAAATTGGTGTGTCCAAAATAATGAAACGAGCGGAATAAAAAATATATTGGTAAATTTGTTGAAATTTCACCAACAATTGTTGATCAATCAAATGTTAAGATAACTTTAACAAATTATATGTTATTTTTCAATTTAACAAACTCAACCCTAACCTTTTATCAACCATCGATTAAAAAATAACCAGATATTGCAAAAAATATTACTTAACTTGAAACAAGGAAATGAAAACAATAAAAAAAAGACAAAAAATTAAATAGTTTGTAAAATAAAAATTATCTCCTAAATTGTAATCAAACGAGAATTTTGTTATTCTTTCAACCGTTTAAACAGTATCAAAAATTTTGGAATTTGGTTTATATATATCCTCTAATATTCAAGAACAACCCAAAATTAAATCGGATTTATACATTGGCTTTTAAGTTATTCCAAATATCTAAAAAACCTTATATTTAAAAATTCAAAAATAATAAAACCAAAAACCTAAAAAAAAGTGAATCACAATCTTTGAAATGAGAATTACTGATTTTTTATTACCAAACGTTAATTATAATAAAACACAATAAAAAATTTAAGGGTAAATTAAATAATTAATATCCATGGCATATTTTCCATTTTGTCATATTTATTCAAATTTTCCTACATTTTTTTTTATTGTATCTCAATTATCAAAAACAAAAATAATGAATTAAAAAAGGAAAAAAAGCACATGAAAAAAAAAAAAAAAAAGAAAAGAAAAAAATGGTTTAAAATTGATAGAATAGTTCAACATTTTTTTGGTTTTTTCTTGTTGATCAAAAATAAATTGTATTTAAATGAAACAAGAATACTCCTTAAATCCAATTTTTCAGAAGAATTTATAAAATATCATATTTTCTTCAACTAAATCTAGAATAAATTGAAATTACATGAATTAAATGAAAATAGGGATATATAAATTTCATTTTGGATTATTCCAAAGTAAAAAAAGTAATTTGTTACTTAAAATTTTTTCAATAAATATTCTTCCTCTGAAGAATTAAAAAAATAAAACCAAGTTTAGTATAAGTAAATATATCAAATATTAAAGATAAGATCAAGAAATAAATAATTTTCATTGAATTTTTTCTTATTCAAATTTTGACTAATTTTATTTTTCAATTCATAATTGGTATGTAAATCTAGTAAAACAAGAAATATCCCACCCTTTTTTTTTTGTTTCAATATGAATGTGTTTAATTAGAAAAATGATTTATACTACTACTATCTAGAATAAACTTTTAGCACATAATAATAGCACAATAGACCGAACCAATCAAAAGTAATCCTTTCAAAAACATGTGTACAAAAAAAAATTCTATATAACAATTTAGGAAAAGAAGTTCAACGGGATTTTAATTAGGAACCTTAAAAGAACCTGAAAACTCAAAGTAAGATCAATTAAATAAACGAAAAATTAAATGATTAAAGACAAAATGAAGTATTCAAAACAATAACACTTCTTTTAGTATAAGCTATTTCCAATAATATAGGGCATTTTTTATTTCAATAATTATTTCTTAATATTAATTTAATTATACAAAATGTACAACAATAATATGTTTTTTTAGCATATCATACTTAATTTCTTGTATTTTAAAGTTTTATTAATAGATTCTAAATATTTTTTTTTGAATTAAAATTATTTTGCAAAATTTTTAATTTTGAAAAAATAATAGAGTCAAATTTCTCATTTCATTATTTTTTCGAATTCTTCATTTTTTTCATTTTTACTTTGTTATTATTATTGTCCAAAATTTAACAAAGTTCAGAAGAGATGTGATAAGAAATCAACCAAATATTCTTTTGATTCTAAACAATTGAGTTGACTTCGATGGACTTTGGTGGAAAAATTGCTCAGAACAGTTGTACACTTCAATTAAAGAGGTGAGATAAACAAAAAAAAAAGAAAAAATAAAAAGGTATTTTTTTTTTTTTTTTTTTTCATTCAGTTTCTTTTTTTAAATGTTTTAAAAAAAAAAAAAAAAAAAAAAAAAAACAAAAAAAGTTAATGGGAAAAACAAAAGTTAATGATCAAATGAAAAACAAAAAATCTAAAGATCAAATCAAAAATATATTGAAGTATGATTTTACACATTATCAAAAAAAAAAATTGAAAAAAAGATCGAACTAAAGATTGTTAAATAGACATTACTAATTTTGGATATTTTTCCAAAAAATTAGGGGCAATTTTTTTTTTTATTTTTTTTTTTATTATTCGAACTTTGATCAATAAACACAAATTTTAATCAAGAGTTTTATTATTATTAATGGCTTCGTTTTTTTTTGTCTAAAGTTTTGAGTTTAATAACTGAATAAAGAATTTATTCTTATATTGATGGATATTTTTTTGCCCCACATTTTTGGATCGAGCTTATTATCTTTGGGCAATGAGCTTTTTCTGTGATCAATCTGGAATTAACAATTTGTTGCAAAAATTTGACTATTTTGAAGATCTTCGAAAAAACTCTCATATTTTGATATGAAAGTAGATTTAAATTGTAACTGTTGGTTTGATTGAAAATAAAATAAAGAATTATTATTTGAAGTTAATTTGTTTTTTCTTTGAATTGATTTTACTTTTTTTTTTTAGTAAAGGTAGTTTTCTCAATTAAAAATTGTTGTTATACTTTTTTTCCCGAACGCAAACTATAAATAACATAAATATTTTAAATAATTTTAATTTTATACTTTTTTGGTTTTGATTCGCTTGGCTCTTATTGGTTAAACGAACAACAATCTTTGAAAATACAAAGTCTTTTAAAAAGATCTTTTGACAATAAAAGATTTTATATCAAAAGTATTAAATATTCTTCTTTCTAATTCGAGTTTGAGTTGAAAAAAAAAAAAAAAATAAAGAATTTTTCTTAAGATCAAAAGTTAATGTTTTTATTTCAGTTCAGCAAAAATTCAAATTATTATAAAATTTTTTTTTATAAGGATTTGAATAAGATTTAAAAGAATTCACAAAGTACAAAATAAAAAAATATTGAAAACATGATAATTCAAAGGAACTTATTTTGATAAAAATATTCAAAGAGAAAAGAATAACATCTTTAAAAAAATAACAAATAAAATCTTTAATCTAATTTCTATTAAAGAATAAAGATAAAAAAATGTATTAATGTGTATTATTTCAAATCTTCATCCTTTTTCTCGCCATTTGATTTATATTCTATTTTATCTTCTGTATCATCACCACCTTGATTTAAAATTAAGATTTTAGTTATTGCATTGGAATTCGACCCTTTAAATTGTATGGGCCCCAAGCTTCTATAATGGTCATTTAATGTCCATTCTCTTGATCTTCCAAGCATAGTTTGGAATGATTTACCGTTTAAATCGACCAAGGTTTTTCTAATTACTGGTCTCCAGGTGGAAAGCCTTTTCTCCATATTTAACATTGCAGTTATTGGGATCCCGGAGCAAACCCATTTATCTACAGACTCTTTCAAGTTTTGAACAACGGCCATAACACCAGTTTTCCCGTGAGCTAATAAATGGCCAGCAGTATGCCCGAGTGCATAGCAATAATTACAATCAAAATTGGAAGGGAATCCACATCTTCCTTCGTAACCAAAGAAATGTGTCATACTAGACCAATGCTTCATATATTTTATGAAAGATTCTTTTTTTATTCTTTTTTTTTTTTCTTCTTCTGTTTCTTCTTTTTTTTCTTCTGTTTCTTCTTTTTTTTCTTCTTTTTCTTTTTTTTTTTCTTCTTCTTCTTTTTCAATCTTTGTTGCTCTATCTTGTAAAAGTTTTCTTACAGACCATTTTAAGAGTTTTCCTGTTTCAATTTTGGATACATCCACATTACCATGTGGATCACGAGTTAAAAGTAATTGAGAACTAATTGCTTTTGGTAAAACTTGAAAGAGTTTTTTTGTTTCTGTGTCGCTTTTTTCATCTAAATATTGTTCTAAATCTTCTGATTTCCAATCTGTTTTCTTTTTATTAGAACCAAACATTTCATCAATTCGGTCAAGTAATTGTTTAAAATCTGGAATAAATAATATTAATCCTTCAGGAATGATAACAACACCATATTTTTTTTCTAAATATTATAATTATTGAAAATTTTTTTTAAAAGTTAGAAATTTAGAGGAAAAAACATTTGGATTTAGTTTTTTTTTATTTTTGTTTTTTTTTGTGAATGGAAATTTATTTTATCTAAAAAACAAAAATTGATTGAGTAAATGGGTTTCTTAATTAACAATTATGAGATTTTTGAAATTGGAGTCTTATAAAATAATTATAAAAATCATTTTTAGGGTTAATTACTCTAATTAACATTTTCCAAATAGCTACTATTAATGTTAGGTTTCAAAATTGTATATAGCAATGTTCTGAAGTAAAAAAAATTTTTAAAAACTCAAATTTGAAAAAAATAATTATTTGTTGGTTTATCATGATTTTGAAAAAAAGGGTTTGTTGTTTTTGATTTTTTAGAATATATATATATATATAAAGGGATTGTGAGAAGATAAACTAAGATATTTTTCAAAAATTTTGACTCACTTTGTATTGTTAATGGAAGCGGTTCTGTGTGGTTTTGTCTCGTATTCTTAACAAAAAAATTTTTCAAATTTTGGATCAGAATCTTTTTTTTAATTTCTTAAAATTTTTGTTTTGTTTTTCTTTTTTTTTTCTTCGAATTTTTTTTTTTATTTTTTTTTTTTTTAATTTGTACCTGTCATAAAAAAAAATGATCTTCAAAAAGACAATAATCATTTAGAAAATTGATACTATTTAATTTCTTTTAAAATGAATTTAATTATCAGTAAAAAATCTTCTTGTTAACCTTTTTATAAGTGAAAGTTTAGTAATAAAAAATCCGTAATGCTCATTTCAAAAATTGTTATTCACTTTTTTTTAGGTTTTTGGTTTTTTTTTTATTTTACTTTTTAAAATATCAGGTTTTTTATATAGCTAGAATGATTTAAAAGTGAATTATCAATCAGATTTAATTATTAGTTGTTCTTGAATACTAAAGGATATATATATATATATATATTTAATTTATTATTTCAAGTGTGTCACAATTTTTGAAATGGAGTTTATTTGATTAATCATAATCTAAAGACAGATGATTATGTTATTTTCTCCATTTTGGTTCAATTGTTTTTAAAAATTAAAAACTTTTTGAATTATAAATTTGGTTGAAAAGTTATAAAATATAATAAGTTAAAATCAATGTTTTTTTTTTATTAAAATGAAAAATGATTTAATTTCATTTACTAAACACTCCAAAAATCAATATAAAAGCAATTGTCTGTATTTATCAGATCTTTGGTTTTGAACTTTCAATTTACCAAACCAATACAAACTAAAAATTCTCTTATATCTGTCTTTTATTTCAAACCAACCTCGATCAAACTAAATTAATTATAATTATCAATATACCAACATTGTCTTGATCTGAAAAAACTTTTTTTTTTTTTATTTAGAACTAACTTTTACCAAGCCAAATAATAACGATTATAAAATTAACTTTATTATCTTCATCAGAGGACTTTTTTTTTGAGTTTTTAAATTGCCAAATCAAATAATTCGAAGAATAGAATTATCTTTATTCAGAGCTATCTAAACCAAAATTCTAAATTCCTAAATGCCAGTAATAATTAAAACAGTGAAAAGAATCACAAAAGCTATACTTTAATTCAGTTTGAAAATAAATTTTCATTTTTGTAAAATATGAAAATCAATTTTTCATCATTTTAGTTTTTGTTTTCCTTTCATTTTTTCAATTACATAATTTTTTAACTTTGATCAAATTTTTTTTCAACCAGTTGATATAGGGTTAAAGTTTAGTTCCTTGAAAATCGAAGAACTCAAATAATATTAATTGATAGTATCTAACCTTTTGATTAATCAATAATTCTTAATAGAATTTAAGCAAATTTACTAATACATTTTTTTGTAATGCCCAAAATTTGTGAGACACTCTTGTATTTATTAGTATTGATAATTATTTATTCTTTTGTTTTGTGAGTATTGTAATTTATAAATAATTGTTAACATTTCAATTATTTTGTCGTTTTAATATAGTTTTTTCCTCCGGAATTCATTTAATAAGTTATTATTTTTTTATTTCAAAACATGAATTTTGGTGGGTTAAAAATTTTGAAATGGAGTTTAGTTATCAAACAACAAACACCCTTTAATGTTTCTTTTAAACTGTACAAGCCATTTATATTATTTGGCAGAGGTAAATTCCAAATAAAATACCAATAAAAGAGAATTTTAGTTTGTATTACTTTGGTGAATTGTAATGAAATATTTTTTATAAAATTCATATTTTCAATTGAGTCAAGTCAATACTATTATCATCTTTGAAAATAAATTTTAATTTTTCTATTTTTTGAAATTCTTTGACTGATTTATTTTTTAAATTTTGAAAAGTGCTTACTTTTTTTTTAATTGCAAACAATATATCAATTTTAAAATTTTTCAAAATATTTATTTTTAAATTTTTGATATAATCTAGAATCTTTTTACTTGGTTTAATTGATTTTTTTAAAATATAACCCAAGTATTTGTCAATCATATTTTTATTATTTAAAATCATTTCCATTTTTTTAGTCCATTATAAAATAATTTTTTTTTCCAAAAATTTTTGTTTTTAATTAAATTCTAAGTTTATTTCATCTATGAATTAATCCCAAGCTTATTTAATTATTTTATTAATTTTTTTTTAAAATAGATTAATTAATTTTAGATTACATAAAATATTTTTAATTATTATAACAATTTTGTAATCATTTTTTTTTTTCTTTATAAATAATATCTGTATATTTGAAAAATTTATCTTTATAATTTTATTTGACGAATGAACATTTAAAATAAAATTTTTTTCACAAAAAATAATAAATAAAAATGAAATCAAATTTTATATATACTAAGCAAGGAATCCAAAACTGTTCAAAAAGCTTTTACTTTTTGAAAAATTTAAAAAGTTTAAGGTACTTTCTCCTTTTGAAAACGACTGCCACGTTTGAAAGCTGCCAAAAAAAGGATAATTGATTTTTTTTTTTTTTTTAAAGATAAAATATAACATCAAAAGAATAACTAATTTCACTTACTTCCTTGTTTGAATCTTTGACAAATGAGATCAGCGATCATTTCAACAATTTCATTAAACTTTATTTCATTTTCTTTTACATGTTCTCCGATTAATACAAGATTAGGGTGGGTTTGAAGTGCACATTCAAGGGCGATGTGACTTGCTGAACGTCCCATTAGCCTGATGAAATGCCAATATTTTCTGCTTGAAATACAATCCATCATAATGTTCCCGATTAACTCTGAATATATTTTTGTAGCAGTATCAAATCCAAAAGAAGTTTCAATATGTTCGTTTTGTAAATCTCCATCAATAGTTTTTGGTACCCCAATTACTTGACATGGTATGTCATGTTTAAGAAAGTCTTCACAAACAACAGCAGCATTTGTGTTGGAATCATCCCCACCGATAATTACTAATCCATTAAGATTTTGTTTAATGGCTGTCTTTCTTGTAGCCTCTTTTTTTTTTAATGAGTCAATCTTGTCTCTTCCAGTTCCTTAAGGTATTAAAAGAATGATTGGGTGAGTTATTTTAATTGAATGATTATGAATTTTATTTTTGTTTTTATTTTTGTTTTTGTTTTTGTTTTTGTTTTTGTTTTTGTTTTGTATTCTTTTTTCTCGAAAGAAAAATTGTGTATGTCTTTCCCCTCCCTACAAATAATCGTGGAATCTATCATTTTTACGCTTAAATTTCATTTCATAAATTTAAGTAAAAGGACTTTGGAGTGCAATTTACATTTCTTTTTCAAAAAAAATCTAAAATTTAAATTTTTTTAAATTAGAATTGAATAATATGGCTGTGTATTTCGTGTGAAAGTATCAAAAAATTGTATCTTAAGGGTAGAGTTATTACGGTGAAAAATAATTTTTTGAAATGGAAAAAACATAATTTTTGTAATTTTTATGAATACCGAATACAATTATAAACTAACCAATCTGTGATGTATGATCGATCTCAAAAATCAAACAATCAAAAACGAGGATATTTTTAGAAAAAAGTGCCAAAGGGTGGCACTCAATTTCCAATTTAAAGCACCATGAATTGTAATTTTAAAAACAACTGTGTTAGTTTTGGAGTGTCTCTCTTTTTCGCTTTTTGAGATCTCTAAAGATTTTTTTTTTTCATTTTTTTCCTTTTTCCAAATGAGCTATTTTTATCTAAAGAATGTTGCAAAGTCTTTACTTTGTCAAATTTGGAGGGTTACAAAATAACCACAAATTAGATTAAATGGAATTAAATTGATTATGTACCCTAAGAAAACAATTTGTTTTTAAATTATTGAATGTCAACCCTTTGGAAATATAAAATAAGAAACTAGTGATTATTATTTCAATTTGAAATTTATTTGAATTGTTTTCTCTTTTAAACTTATCTTTTTTTTGTTTAATTGAATTTTTTGCAAATGAAATCATCTGAAATATATTTTTAATCGAATTTTTTGTTATTTTAAGATACTTTGAAATTTTTTTTTGTTATTTGAATTTTTGTTAATCAAAAGAAGCGTAAATTTCACAAAATTCTTTTTGGTTTCAAGTTACTCCTTGAGTATGGTGCAAATCCATGTTAAGCGATTAGAACCTTAACTTGGGTATTTGGAGTCTATTTATGGGCGGCTGTACATTTTAAGACTCTTTTGCCTTTAATGAGAAATTTTTCGTGAAAAGAAATTAAGGTAGAAATGAACAAAGACAACTAAAATAATTCAAGACAGTTTTGAAACAATCTTTCTTCAAAGAGATGTACTGAACTTTAGTTTACTCTTACAACCGTTTTAAAAATGGAAGGACTTTTTTAAAAGATTTTTGAAGTTTTCTGCAGTGATGTAAATAACCCGTGTTTTTTATTTTAACCCATTACTAAAAATTTAACTCATGCAAAAAAATATTGGCTGACTCTAGAAATAAACGAACCGAATCAATAGGATGAAAAAGAACATATAAATAAGAAATAGGGTTCTTTAAATAAATTTTAAAAAAGTATTATGAAGATATTGAAAGATTAAAATATAATTTTTTGAAAAAAAAATGAGAAAAATTTCATTTTTAGAATTTTTATAAAAAAATCAAGTTCTCTTACGAAATTTGGTAAATATATGAAATTTTTGAAACCAAAGAATTTAATATTATTGAGCCATTTCGATTAATCAAAGATCTAACCTCTAAAGTCAATTTAAATCCGAACCAAGAATATATGTGTGTCTTCCTATCTTCAACTACCCAAGTTTGAAAAAAAAACACGAGTTAAATTTTTGTAATGAGTTAAAGGTTGTCAACATGGGTTATTTACACCACTGTATTTTAAAAAAGTTTTCTATTTTAATAAAGTAAAAAGTCCGCCTTTAAATGAGAGGTAGGGATAAATCGAAGGAAAAAAAGCAATTTTTTCAAAAAAATTTTTCACTTTATGAAAACAGAAAACTTTAGAAAAGTTTTAATTTTGACAAAATCAAAAAAAAAAAAAGTTTTCACTTTTTTTCAAATGGTTGTATTAATTCAGAACTTTCTATGTAATGTTTGGTGTTGGTTCCTTTTGTGTTTTGTTTTTTAGCCAGAATGTTAGTGCAGCTAGAACTAAATAAAAATAAAAAAAAAACACAGAAGATTAGATGAAAATTTTTCCCATGTATAATTCAAATATCAGTTATTGAAAGTGCCTTGAATTATTTTAAGTGACTCTCTTTATTTCTACTCGCTTAAACTGACTCCACTCTGTTATTATTTTGTCAAAAGCCTTGCTGTTCGAATTAATTTTAAATAAATTTTTTTGGATTTCTTGTTCATTTTTAACTACAAGAAAAAATAAAAAGAAGAGGAATAAATGTTTCTTACCTAACATATGAAACCCACCAAGATTGAAAGTTTTTTTACACATTTCTAAACTTATTACAACAGATTTATTGTTGACAACACCCAGTAATCCACCTTTAAATCCAATTAATTTGGAATCACGATGGTGCTTTTTCAAAAATCTATAAAGACCAACAATTACATTGTGACCGCCTGGCGCTGGCCCACCACTGAGTACAATACCAATCTTTAAAAAAAAAAAGATAAAAAAAAGATCATTAATTTGAGAAAAAAAAAAAAGCAAAGACAAAAAAGTTGAAAAAAAAGACAAACAATATTTTTTTTTTGTTCAAAAACAAAAAGAATTATTTAATTCTTTGTTATTTGAAAAAGGACATAAACCGAAAAGAATAAAAGAATAATGGATTTACTTTTAATGGCTTTTTTTGAATTTTCTTTTCACTCGAGATGAGCTTAATGATAGGCCTGCCATATGATTGAGGGAAAAGTTCCTTAATTTGATCACAATCTTCAACACTAGTGGTTAATTCACCTTCTATTGCAATAGTGTTCCCTTTGAGTACTTTTGGAAGTGGTGGTTGGTATTGAGAACGATCCCATTCAAGTGGACTTGTAAATTTTGTTGTACGCATCAAAATAAAATATCTTTCAAAAAGAAAAAAGAGAAAAAAATGAGTTTGGAATTCTTTCTGAATCCAAACGACAAAGAACAAAATGTTTTTAACTGTAAAAGGCAAAACAACATTATCACTAAATTTTTCGTCGACGATTTTTTTCGTTTGGTTATTTATTCATTAAATAAAAACGATTAGTCAAAGGAATTGAACAATAGAATGGGGACCAATCGTTATTTATTGTTTATTTTTCTTCCATTCGTTTTGAAAAAAAAACCGTTTTTGCATTTTGTTATACTTTTCGAAAGTTTAGGGTTTCTCTTCATTTCATGGACTTTAAGAACTTGTGTATTTTGATCACTTGAAAAAGTTAATCACTTGTGTATTTTTGACCACGACAAGAATAGCACAATCCATACAAATACTTTCAAGACTTTTTCGAACTTTGAGGCTGACAGTCTGCAAGATTTCAGTCTCTGATATTCTTTCATATTGTTTCAATTTTCAAATACTTGATACAAACTTTTGTAAGCCAAAAAAAGGGATAAAAAATAATAATTAACAAAAGATAACATTTTGAATTTAATTGAAATTTTTGAAAGTTATCTAAAAGAAAAATATTTGGAAACTTTCAATAACCTGAAACTCTTTTTATGAAAACCAAAAATTTGAAAGTTGTTTAAATTACATGTTTTTAAAAGTATAACTTGTAAAAACTTTTAAAATGAAAGTTGTTGCATTGTGATCTTCTAATTCCTTTCAAAATTTGGAACAATTTTAAAAAAACAAAGTTTTGCTAAGGAAAAAAAGTGACTACAATTTTTGTGCTATTCTTGTCGTGACATGTTAAATTAAAAATCATTTTTTGACAAATCCTTTTTAAGGCTAATTTTTAAAAGTTTGAAAAACGAGTTTTAAATGAATGTGATGAATAAAAAAACACCCTATTGTTTTCAAGAAAAGTTTTGTTCGAATCCTAAAAAAATTGGCTGTTTGGGGAAAAAAAGTGAAACACAATTTTTAAGGACTATTTTTTTCAAAATAACTTTTCAAGAATGATGTAATCCAGGTTTCCAAATAAAAATCCTGTTTTTTTGTTATAGAAGACAAATACACCAACCTATCAAAGAAACTAACAATTATTAATTCTCAAATATGATATTGGCTTATTGAAGATTATTTTATTGAAAAAAAAAAAAAATACGAAAAAATGAAGGATCAAATATAAAAATTTATCTCAAAAAAGAAAGAAAATGTTTGATTAAGATTTTTACTAACATTAAAAATAAAAAAAAAAAAAAAATTGAGAAAATTATGAAAAATTTTGAACAAATTATATTCCTGATTTAAAATATAACTCAAAAAATCAAGGAGTTTCCTTCAAAATAAATTAGGCCTTAAGTAATTTTATAAACTGAAAAAAATGGGTGTAATAATCTAATGAAAAAAAAAAATACAGGTTTTAGACACTTGTAGCATTTTTTTTTTTGACAACTACCCAAAACCTTTTTATGATCCAAGAAAAAATCGAATTAAAATATATATAAATGTGTTGAATAACATTAGAAAGAATAAATTTTTTCAAAAAAAAAATTAAGGGTTATGTTTTGTATGTAGTATGTTTTGTTATTTTAGATTCTATTCTCAACAAGAATTTTCAATTTGAACAAATTGAACTAAAAATTATTAATTTAAAAGCCAAAAAAACAAAAAAAAAAATTTATTAAATTTTTAAAAAAAAATAACTTGAGATTTTAATAAACAATTGTAAATTTTTAAATATTTTAAACCTGTAAAAGTCACTGAAAATAATAATTAGAATCACCTGGGAATTTTTTTAGTCTTTATGGATTTGAAATGGAAAGTATGAAATAATAATATCAATTATTGACATCATCTCAGAAGGGTAGTATTGTGAATAGTTTACATTTTTTTTTTGTAACATAAATTCTCCCAGTGGAAAAATTTAATTGGGATGATTAGAAATCTTTTAAAAGACTTTTTGTTTACATTTTCACTTTTTTCACTGGAAAAGAAATATTTTAAAAAATAATCAATATATTAGGTAAAAAAAATACCAGGTCTGAAAATAATCCATAACAATATTTTTAATTGTAAACATTAGACAAATTGTTGAGTAATTTGTTTTATTTTCAGTCAAATCCTTTTTATAAATAACCAAATTTTTAATGAAACTTGTAATAAACCCACTTAAAATTCATTAAAGTAAGGACTCTATAGAATACCCAAGTAATAGCTTGATAGCATAAGTAAATCAACTTTATTTTGAAACACAAATCGGGTTTTATAGAGGTTAACTATGATTTTGTAAAATGATAATTTTTATTCTTGTTTTTTCAATGATCGAATGGCCTTTGGAATAAGTAAAAATTCATTAATCATCATGCTAATAAGTGAGTGGGTTATACTTTTAAAAGTTTGATTTTTTTAAAAAAAATCAAATATTTTTTTTTTTAAAGGAAATTGCACAAAAATTTTGTTGATATTCACAATTAAATATCTTGTCTGGGATTTTTTTTCACTAATTTATTTACTTTTTTATAACTTTAATTATAATACACACCATTGGCTAATAAAAATCCTATAACCAAAAAATATTTTTAACACTGTTTTACAATTTAAGTTTATAAATCCATTTTTCATCTTCTTTTTTAATTTTGTTAAATGTAATACCTAACAATTTAAAAATATTTGTCTATATTGGTTAAAATGTTATTTTTAAATATTTCATCAGGTATTTTAAATTTAATAAATATCTTTAAAATTGCAAATCAATTATTTTGAATATTCAAAAATATTTTATGGGTATAATTTGAAAAAATAATTTATTTTTTTGATATTACGTTAGGTTTTTTTTAATTTTTGAAATAAACAGAAAATTTGAGATATTTTCATTTTATTTTAAAAATAAAAAAAAACCAGGATACTTTTTGTTGGGGCTTTCAGAATTTTAAAGAATAGATTAATATATATATATGATTTTACTCAATTCTTTTGAATCCTGGAAAACCATGGCTAGCTTTTCTCGAGTTTTCTGTTTATTAGAAAAATCGAAAGATTTTACGAATAAAACAGAAAATCCCAAGAAAATCTAGGCACTTGACTGACACGTTGGTTAGGTTTTTTTTTTCATTTTTGAAATAAACCAAAAATTTTAAAAAATTTTGGTTTATTCCAAAAAGTAAAACAAATCGAAGAGACTTTCGTTAGGTTTTCCACAATTATAAAAATAAGTAAAATTGAGTAAAGAAAAAAAACAATTTACCCTTTATTAAAATCTGACACCAAAAAAAGTAATTATAAAACAATATTTTTAATCCAATTAAAAATTTAAAAATTCAAAAATACTCTTTTCCCCAACAGTTCAGCCACTAATCCAAAAAAATGTATTTTTTTTTATAATTATCAAAACTCAATCTTTTCAGGAAGTGTATAATTTTTTATTTAGTCATATGAATTAAAGTATTATATTTTATCATATTTTAATTCTTTTTCTTGACAGATTTTTTTTTATTTTGATAAACTTTCTTTATTTACTCCTTCCTCTCAATAAATAAATACAGGTAATCAATTTTAAATAATTAAGAGCAGAAAGTATTAAATTATTGTTATATAAATTATCATTTTTTTTTAACATTTCGGGGTATGAACTCTTTTTCAAACAAAAGGGCACACCTCTCAAATCACCAATACCATCGAATTTGATTGTTAATAAGATAATTACTTATTGGTGATTTTACATTTTAATTATTCATTTTTTCATTTTTTATTTTTTTTTATTTATGGATATTGAAAAGTTGGAAAATGAAAAAGCAAGATAAGAAGAAACCAATTTGGAAATAATCTGACAGTGAGTACAGCCAGTTCTACTTTTAATGGCAAAAACTTTCAAGGAAATTTAAAGCACAAAAAAATCTCAAATTAAAGTACAAAATTAGTAATTTTTTTTTTTTACAATTTATTTCACTAGAATCTGAATTTTGTGCCTTAATTTGAGATTTTTATTGTACCTTAAATTAAGTTGAAAGTTTGTGCCTTAAAAGTGGAACTGACTGTAAATGGAAACAGTTTAAGTTTGATTTCAAATTAGCTATATATAGGAATAAAGAAAGACCATTATTGGATTGATGTGTGGAACAAAGAAAAGAGAAAAAAAAGAAAAAAAAAACAATCACAACAAAAGACCCAGACGAATTGTGGCTTTATCTTGAAAATGAGACTTTAAAGAACAAAAGTTTGATGTGTAAAGAATTATCAATAAAATTTCAAGAACCTTTTCTCAATTCGCCTTGTTCAAAGGTTTTTATTTATTTGATAATTTTTTTCTTTTACAATTCGCAAAACGAGATTTCTCATTTCAAATAAAAGGGCACACCAATTTTTAAAATATTGAATTTTAATTTTTATTGTTTTGTTTTATTGAGTTTTAAAGATCCAGTTGAGTGTTTTTTTATTTTTTGAAATTGTTTTTTCGATTTTAGAATGATATTACAATTAATTTGATTCAATTATGAATAATTCTTGAAATTTTTTGTGCCAATTTTATTTGAAAAAGAGTTTATATTAAATTTAAAAAAAAAAAGAGTTATTGAATGAAAATAAATAATCGATCATTTATCGAGAATTGTTTTAATTTTTTTTACGAATAACTAACAAGGAAAAAAAAATGGAAAAAAATAAAAAAAGAAAAATTATTTAATGATAAATATTTAAGAGTGAAACCTTAAATCTCTTAATTAAATTAATGTTTTCATTCCCAAAAAAAGAAATTTGCTTAAAAAATAAAAAAGCAATTGAAAGAATTAGAAAAAAAAATAAAAAATTAAATGATTAAAAAAAAACGATTTAAAGTTAACAACATTTTTTTTTTTTAATCGTTGATCCTTTTGTAACTGTTATCACCTCTGTTTTTGTTTCTTCTTCTGTTGTACCCATTTTTTCTGTAATTTCCCCTGCGATCTTATAAAAGCATTCTCCAATATTTGTGTTATTTTTTGCACTGGTTTCGATGAATGGGACGCCCAATCTCTTAGCTAATTCCTTTTGTTTTCATTTATTATTTTTTGTATTATTATTTTGTTTGAGTTTTGAATAAGAAAAATGAATTTTTTTGAAATGATATTTTTGTTTGTTTTTCAATTTTTTACAAGTTTTTCGTTCAAAGAAAGTTCAGTTCATTTGAGTTTTTTTTTGAAAAAAAACTCTGTTCGAAAAATATAATATTATAATAAGTTTTATGGTGCTGATCCAAAAATTTTCATACTAAAAAGGAAACAACCACCAACCCATTCAGCACTTGGGATACAAAAAAACTAAAAACTTTTTAATTAGGTTTTGACCCTTTTTTTTTTTATTATTTTTTTAATCCCTTTCATTTTTTGCTTTTCTTTCTCTTTTTCTTGTCTTTGTTCAAAAATAAATTTTATTCTTTTAAATTTTTTTTACACAAGAAAAGCTATTCTTGGATTTATAATCTTACATACACTATAGCTGCTACAAAAAACTCTTCCTTATAAACCAGAATTTAAATTCAGAAATATGATAATTTCAATTTATAAAAAGAAATTTAAATTCAAAAATACATTAAAAAAATTATCTCTACTTTATCTTGAAAAACTAATACAATTCAGCCAAAGAATAAACAAGAAAATTAATTGGAATTCAGAAAATTTAAAGCTTCTTAAAAAAGAATTTTATAATTATAATTATAATCAATTGTTGTAATTCTAAGGGTTGGAAGTTTCGTTAGGATTTTTTTAATTTCTGTATTGAAAAAAACGCCGTTAGGTTTTCTTGAGTTTTCTGTTTATTTGGAAAACCGATAGATTTTCGTTAGGTTTTTTTAACTTTTCTATTTTTTTGGAAAACCAATAGATTTTCGTTAGGTTTTTTTTACTTTAGAAATAAACCTAGAACACTTCACCAATAAAATAGAAAACCTCAAAAAAACCTAGAACACTTCACCAATAAATAGAAAACCCCAATAAAACCTAGAACACTTCACAAATAAAACAGAAAATCTCAAGAAAACCTAGGCACTTGACGACACTTGACGGCACTTTTCGTTAGGTTTTCCAAAATTTGAAAGAATTGAATAAAATAAAGATTTTACTCAATTCTTTTGTATTTTAAAAAACGACGATTATCTTTTCTAGAATTGAAAAGAATTAAGTAAAATCAATTGATTTTCGAAGCAAAAATATTTAATTTATCCATCAAGCATTAGGATTTTAAAATACAGGAAATTTCCAACTCAAAGATATTTAATTTATCCGTTAAGCTCAACAATTCTAAATTTCAGAACATTTAATAATTGCTTAAATAGATATTACTTCCCAATAAATAAAAATTCAAATAAATTTTGTCCTTTGTGTTTTAAATATGAAACAGAAAGGAAATAATAGAAAATATTAATAATTGTTTATGGGTATGTCCTTCCTATAAAAACGATGGATTGATATTTCTAATAAATTAAAGGAATTAAACTTTGGTAAAATAATTTTAACTGTGATTGTTTAAAATTATTTTTGTTCATTAATAGAGGATTCGACGTATCTTTGTTAAGTCACAATAACGTTTCAAAAATCGGGATTATTTCTATCAAACCGAGATTATTTTTATCAAATCGCGATAATCAATAATATCGCAATAATATCACAAATCGCGGTATTCTCTCTAAAATCACGATAATTGTCTACAAATTGTGATAAATGTCAAAATATTGTGATAAAAATTAAATCACGTTATAATAGTTGATGACTTTTAGGGTAATTCAACAATATTTTTACAAAGAAGAATTTTATATTAAAAAACAGATCCTTGAAAAAAAAGTTATTCTTTAACAAAATAACTAAAAAGAAACTCGATTTATTCAATCAAGGATCAGATCCAAGAAGTTTTCATCTTATTTTCTTTTGATTTGATTGGCATATCGATCGATACTTTAGATCAACAAACATAATAACTAAAGGGCAAATAAATAGTTTCTCAGTAAATCATGGTGTTATAAATTGACTTGAATAAAAGACTTTTAAAAGAACCAGACCCTTTACCCATTCTTTAAAGAATGTGTTCTTGGGTTAAAACGTTTTCTTTATTCTAGAAAAGATGAAAAGGAGTTGGTTAATTTTTCAGAAGCTTTCTCAACAACCTAGCCAGATTATCACCAACTATTAAATTTGTTTGTACATTTGTTTTCTTTTTATTATACCTCTTCTTCTCTTATCTTTGTATTGCACAGAAAACACAACTAGAGCTTAGAGGTTTTTTTTTGATAGATCACCAATAAGAATTAAAATTAGCATTTTTCCTCTTTATGGTTATTTATCTTGTGAAGTTAATAACCACATTTTAAAAAAACTCTTCTATTTTATATTTCAGTGCATTGTTGAATATTAATATTAGTTTGATCATAAAATTTGTTTGTAGATTTTATACAATTGCTAAAAAAAAAATGAAAAGAAGAAACATTTTTTTTTCAATGACAAAAAATCCTTAACCTTTAATAAAACTTTATTTCTTTCAAAACTTCAAAACGCATGGAGACAATTCACAACCCTTGCAAACACTTTCAAACATTTTTAAAGGAGAAAAGCCTTTTAAAATTCTCAAGGCTTTTGTAGAAGCCAAAAGATTTTTTTTAAAGTGATTTCAAAAAAATAATTTTTCATTTTATCACGATAATGTGATTATCGCGATTTTTTTTCAGATTATCGGGAATTTATTGCTAATATTGTGATTTTATTGTTAATATCATGATAATATAAACTATCATCAAAATCTCTAATAATCGTGAACTCTATGATTTTATGCTTAAATTTCTGAAAGGAAATTTAGGTATACAGACACTTATAGTGGAATTTACACTTCTTCCTCAATAAAATAAAAAAAAAATGGAATGAAAGGTATTTTGTTTATTTAAATAAATGTCCATTATTATGAAAAAACTTAAAAAGGCTAGAAGTATAAAAAAAGAAAAAGAAACTGATGAAATCATAAATTATAATTATAATAAAATTTTGACTTATTTTTATTAAAACTCTTTTTCAAACAAAGTGACACACCTCTCAAATTATCAATACCATTGAATTTGATTGTTAATAAGATAATCACTTATTGGTGATTTTCGTTTTAATTATTCATTTTTTCATTTTTTTTTTTTTTTATTTATAGATATTGAACAGTTAGAAAATGAAAAAAAAAGATAATAAGAAAACAATTTGAAATAATCTGCCAGTATAAAAATCGAAACAGTTTAAGTTTGATTTCAAATGAGCTAGATATAGGAATTAAGAAAGACCATTATTGGATTGATGTGTGGAACAAAGAAAAAAGAAAATAAAGAAAAAAAAAACAATTCCAGAAAAAGACCCAGACAAATTGTGGATTTATATTGAAAATCAGACTTTAAAGAATAAAAGTTTGACCTGTAAAAAGTTATCAATAAAATGTAAAGAAATTTTCCCCAATTCAACTCGTTCAACGGTTTTATTGATTTTATATTTTTTTTCTTTAAAATTTACAAAACGAGATTTCTCATTTCAAATAAAAGGGCACACCAATTTTTAAAATATTTAATTTTAATTTTAATTGTTTTATTTTAAGGGACTAATCTCTATTAAATTTTTTTACCGAAATTTAATAGAGATTGAGAAAATTTTTTGCCAATTACTCAGATTGGAAAGACCCTGTTTATTTTCACTATTAAACATATTTCTAGATAAGGAATCCTTATTTAGAAATTGGTCAAAAAAAAAATAATAGAGACTAGTCCCTTAATGAGTTTTAAATATTCAGTTGAGTGTTTTTTTATATTTTAAAGAGTTTCTTAGATTTTAGAATGATACTACAATTAATTTGATTCAATTATGAATAATTCTTGAAATTTTCGGTGCACTTTTATTTGAAAAGGAGTTTAATTTATTAAATAAACAAAACATAAACAAAGTTATTCAACAAATCCATTTAATTCATCCACGAAAAAGATTTCCAAAATTGTAAAATAATCATTAATAATGATTTTTGTTACTCATTGAAAATAATTTACTTTCAAATTTTTTCAAACTTTGTTGTCTAGGAGCTTGAAAAAGATTGATAAAAAAAAAGAAAATTAATAAATTAATTATTCAAAATGAAGAAGTTTTCAAAAAGTGTGGCAAAAAAAGTTTTTTTTTTTTAGCACTAAAAATAGTTCTATTGAGGTTTGTAATCTATTTATTCAAGGTAATTTTGAAAACTTTGTTGTCATATTTTTTTAAAATGACGATAGTTTATGATGCATTTTTCAAAGCGGATTGAATTTTTTTTTCTATAATAGTTTTTTCTTTTTTGAATTTTTTATTGGGTTATTCCAAAAATTTTTAAAAAGGTTAATTTTGTTTTCAACAATCAAGTACAAACACAATTTTCTCACAATATTCTACGTCGTCCAAAAATTTCAAAGTTTTGTGTTAATGGGAAATCACACTCACGAGAAAGAGAAATTGAAATTCAAGTTCTTTGGCATTTTTTATAAATTTTATGCTTTAAAATTAAAAATATCATTCAAAAAAACCAAATGGCGCAGAAAAAAAAAAAAAAAGAACAAATTATTACTTCTCCCATTTCTGTAGAAACTTGCCTTTCGTTCACAAGATCTATTTTGTTTCCTACTAAGAATTTTGTCACATTCTTTTCACCATGATTTTCAACTTCGTCTACCCATTTTTCAATGTGTTCAAAAGAGGATTGCTTGGTAACATCGTAAACTAAAAATATCCCTTGTGCTCCTTTATAATAATTCCTAGTAATTGTTTTAAATCTTTCTTGGCCAGCTATTTCAATAAAGACCAAACATAAACCAAATCATCATTTGAAGATTAACAAATCCAAAAACAAAAAAGAAAAACAAAAGGAAAGAGAAAAACAAAAGAAAAGAGAGTTTAAATTTGTCAAGTGGTTGAGTTTCTCTTGTTAATTAATTGTCAACGAATAATTTTTTTATTTTAATTTGGAAACTATCGGGATCGAGTTTGAAAAAGATTGATAAAAAAAAAAGAAAATTAATGAATTAATGATCCGAAATGAAGAAGTTTTCAAAAAGTTCAACCAAAAAAGTTTTTTTTTTTTAGCACTAAAAATAGTTCTATTGAGGTTTGTTGTCTATTTATTCAAGACAATTTTGAAAACTTTTTTAGAATGGATGTAAAAGGACATTAAAAATCCAATCCCAAAGAAATCCAATTGCTATTTATGAAAAATGAAAAAACGTTCAGTTTGTTTGTAATTAACAAGTGGTTACCAAAAAGTGAATTTTCGCTTGTATATTTTTTGGTTATAATACACCAAATTTATTGGTTGGTAAAGATTAATTCAAATTTCCTCTTTTCTTCAGAAAACACATTGAAAAAAAAAATTTAAAAATCTCAATGTTGGAATAAACAAATCAAAAATAAAATTAAAGCGATGTGAGAAAAGAATTGAATTACCTGTATCCCAAATTTGTAATTTTGTTGTTTTTCCTTCAATTTCAATTGTTCTTATTTTCTAAGCAAAGAAATTATTAGAATTGGGTGTTGGTGATAAGAATTAAGAGGAAAGATTCAGATGAAAAGACAAAGGATTCAAAAGAAAAAAAGGAAATAAAAAAGAAAGAAAACAAAAAATATTTACAAAATCTACTCCAATGGTTGTAATATAACTTTCAAAAAAGGTGTCGTCCTATTAAAGTTCATCAAATTAAAAATTAGATCGTTCTCTTTTTAGGTTCATAAAAAAAAAAAAAAAAAAAAGAAAAAAAAAGAAAAAACAAGGAAACTTTGTACAGTAAAACGAAGAAGAACACAGGATTTTCCAACTCCACTGTCCCCAATTAAAAGAATTTTGAATAAATAATCATAATCATTAAACTCTGCCATTATTTCCTAATGATGCTTTTGGTAAATCTTGAAAAATAAAGAAATTGGTTTTTAATTTAAAAAAAAATGTCTTTTTATCGACTTAAAATTTGTGGAAATTTTTTTTTCTTGGTTTAGATTATTGAACAAACAAAAGTCTGAAATTCAAAATAGATTTATATGGCCTGATCAAGTTTGAGGTATTATGTGGATTCAAATTATTTTAAAAATTATTTTCCTTTGTACTCTGAAAAGGGATTTGAAACATTTTCTTACACAAAACAGTTTTTATTTGTTTCAAAGTTTATAGTTTTCCAAAATTAAAACACACATTGGTTGGGAATCCTTTTTCCAAGTTAAAAAAATACTTTGGGTTTTTAAGAGAGGCAATTCTATAGTACTGTAAAAAACTTGAGAATTGTGAAATTTTTTTGACTTTTCCAAAACTTATTTCATTTTTGAACCAAAAGAGTAACGTTTCGGAATTCATGATTTATTTTTGTGACTATGGGTATTGAAAGAAGAGAATTTCAAGTTTCTGTTTATTGAAAAATATAATAGATCAATATTTTCATTCAAGCTTTCGAAAAAAAGTCATATCACATTCTACGAAATAGAAATAACATCAAAGTCCTCAATTCTAAAACGGAAACTAATAATAAACCGGATTTTCAGTATTAACATTTCAAATTTGACTTTGATCTGATAAAAAATTTTAAGAAAGCTGCATGAAAATTTAAATTTCTATGGAACCAAAGAGTATTATTTATATGAATAAAAAAAAAAAAAAATTTCAACAATACTTTTCTCACACAAGTTTTTGGCAATACTCTAATTCTCAAAAATACACAATTCAACCATGTAATGTATGTTTAAAGAATACTTGAATTTGAACTAAAAATGGGACATTATTTTTATTCCATTTCAATATTTTTTCAAATATAGTTCTTCCAAGAAGTAAGTTGTAATTTGTTGATTTGTTCGTAAAAGGAAATTGAAAAAGAAGTAAAATTTTTTCTGCACTTATGATTCAAATACAAGTATGTTTAAAATTTTGGGTTGTTAAAATAACTCTTTTAGACCCTGTAGAACGCATAATCAAAATAAAAACTGTTTTTTTTTTTTGTTATAGAAGACCGAGACATTAGTGGATCAAAGAAACCAACAATAAAAAATAAGTAAATATGTTATTGGTTGATTAATGTTTTATTATTTAAAAAGAAATTCTCAAAATAAAGGCTGTATTTAAAAAATTTATCTTCAAAAATATAGTTAATTTTGAAAATTTTTATCAGAAAAAATACAAACAATTTCAAAAAAATTGAGAAAATTACAAACAAATTTTAAAATCATTACTTTTAAAAATTTAAAATTTACTTAAAATATCAAGGAGTTTACCTTCAAATTGATTTTAACTGAGATACACTATTGTAAGTAAATATGATGTGGCCTTGGAACAAGACAAAAAAAAATACCTATTATATTTTGAAGCACTGATTCAAGAAGTTATGAATGTATTATTTTGATTACTCTAGGATGTGAAAAAAAATATTACAAAATTTTTACCTTAATTTGAGATTTTTTTTTTTATCCTTAAATTACCTTGAAGGTTTGTGTCTTAACAGTGGAACTAACTGTAAAAAATCACAACTTTAAAGACGTAAATCATCTTTAAAATTTAAAATTAAAACTATTAATCAATTAGACTATTTCATTTGATCTACAATTGTTCAAATATTTAGATCTCTGTATTAAAGCATATTATTTTAGCGATCAAAACAAATTCAACATCAACTGAAACCATCACCAACCCACTCAATAATTTGGGTACAAAAAAACTTTTCAATCAAGTTTTTACTTTTTTTACTTATTATTTTAACCTGTTGAATTTCTTTATTTCCTTTCTCTTTTTTTGTCTTTGTTTAAAAATAAATTGTTCATTCTTGTTATTTTTTAAAGAAGAAAAGATACCCTAAGATTTATATCTTGCCTAATTATTGTGAGGATGAAAAACTCTTAATAATAGTTTAGAGTTTCAGGAAATGTCTTCGGGTGCTGTAATGTCCCTAGCTTTTCCAGAATTTAAAAGAATGGAGAAAAATCTTTGATTTTACTTAATTCTTTTGAATTGTTTGAAGCTAATGGTGTTTTTTTTTTAATTTTAGAAATGAAAAGAAAAGTCAATAAATTTTCTTTTCCTTTCAAAAAGTAAAAAAAAAAAAACTAACTGCCATTTTCTTATTATTTTCTATTTTATTTGTAAAGTGTTCAAGGTTTTTATTGATTTGAGAAATAAACCGAAAATTTATTAAAATTTTTATATTAATTTCAAAAAGTAAAAAAAACCTAACAAAAATCTATTGATTTTCCAAATAAACAGAAAACTCAAGAAAGGTCAACAACACCTTTCCGAAATTCAAAAGAATGGAGTAAAATCAATATTTTACACTGTTATTTTGAATTATGGAAAAAAAATAACAGACTTTTTTTTTAATATGAGAAATAAACACAAAATTAAATAAATTTTCGTTTTATTTCTCAAATTAATAAAAAGAATAACGGAAATTTATTTAATTTTCCGTTTATTTCTCAAATTAAAAAAAACTTAACCACAAAATGGAGGTAATTATGTTGAAATAACCTCTTTTCAATAAAAAAAAAAAAAAAATTCTTTTAAAAGAAATTTTTGATTCTTGTAATATAGAAATATCGACATCATATTGTATTAAAGAAATTATGTAATTACTCATTTATTTTTATCATTTAATCCCTCAACATTAAAAGATAAAATTTTAATTTTTTTTAATTAAATATATAACCTGGAAAAATGTTATAAAAAAAATCCGGATTACAAAAAAAAAAAAAAAAAAACCTATTTCATTAATAGATTAATATCCTACTCACACAATATTTTCACTTAAATTTGAAATCAACATGGATGCATTCCATTTATAAAAATGACGAACAATTTTAAGTTGATTTTTATTTTTTAGTGGATTACACCTTAAATTAAAAAGCAGAGAAGAAGAAGAAGAAGAAGAAGAAGAAGAAGAAGAAAAATATTAATTTTATTTTATTAATGTTTGGATAATTTCAAAAAATTGAAACAATGATTTTAATTATTTAATAATTATTTTTCCAATTACGCCTAAAATTATTATTTCATAGAATTATTCAAGTGATAAATATAATATTCTCAATCAGAATTAGAAAAATACACTCATTAAAATATAAAATAAATTTAATTATTGCCACTTGGTGGGTAGTTTGGTGGAGGTGGCAAAACAAGACGCTTCGACTTTTGAATATTTTTTTTATTGCAAATTTTTTTTTTTTTTTCTTGTAAATTGATATTATCAATTTTAAAAATATCATCGTTGATTTCTTCTAAAGATTTCACATTTTCGCTTTCGCTTTCAGTTTCGGTTCCGGATTCTATTTCATTTATACTTATATTTATATTTAAGGATAAAGAAGAACCCGATTTTTTCTCAATTTGTTTATTATTTTTGATATCAATTTCTAGCAAATCAATAAACAGAGAAGTTGTTTTTCTTGAGGTTTGGATCACATCCTTTAAAAGGTTAATTCTTTCAGAAATTTGGACATAGATGGGTTGGTTCTCTGAACTGAGATATTTCCACAAGCCTTCGGCGATTTGGAGAGAATAATACGAGCATGATACAAAATAGTTTTTCAATGACAAATTTTCACATTCTTCGCGAATGTTCTGTTTAATAGATTTGTCTGTGATATTCTCATCATAAAGACCCAACGAATCCGCAACCTGACTTTCTGCATATGGCGTCAAATATTCAAGCTCGAGAAAGATTGAAACAATCACCTCAGCCAAGTATTTTGCATTCTTTTCTTGTTTCTCATTTAAATATTTTTTAAATTGTTCAATGACAAGTGTTATTTTGTTTAATCGGTCTAAGATGTATAAGTGGATAGCTATATCAGTTCCATCCTTTTCAATGATTTCGGTTATTAAATCTCGTTCTCTTTTCTCCTGTGTACTAAATTCTTCATCAGATTCAATAATTTGTGTGAAATTTTCGCCCACTAATGATAAAGAATCATTTCCTGGAAAATTATTTTTATTTTTTCCAATTAATTGTGATATTAACTTAAATTTATTAATTGGGTTCTTTATGGAATTAATTTCAGTAATATTTTTTTTCAATTCACTGCTATCTTTTTTGGAAACAACCAAATTAGACTTCCAAGTTCTTGATTCTAAATAATTATTTATTTATTAAGAAAAGAAATTAAAGTAATTGAGAGTAAAAAAAAAAAGAAAAAAGAAAGAAAAGAAAATTAAAAAATAATATTCCGTAGAAAGTGAAAAATAAAATATCATTTTTTCATTAATTGAGATGTAAAATTCATGATTTTAAATATAAATTTCTGAAAAAAAAAATCAAGTATAAGAGTAAGAAGTGCGTACTTTAAAGCTCGTAAATAATAACATAATGAAAATTAAAAATTGTATTTAATTTATCTAATTTGAGTTTTGCGAAAGAAAATAAAATATTTTTTAAAGTCTTTTTCAGAAATAAAGATTCTTTAAAAGGTTTTTTTTTTGATTTTTTTTTTTCATTTTTCCCCTGGCTGAATATTCTTTATATTGGGAAGAAGAGTTACAAAGGAAAAAGATCAAGTGGTTACTTAATAATACTGTGTCACTGAAACACAAAAGTCTGAGTAACTTGAAAATAAAAACTAAAAAGCAAAGCCTCAAAATGACCAAAGGTTTAAAGTAAATCAGATCAAAAAAAAAAGAAAGAAATTAGAGCAATTAGGAGGATTTATTGGCAAGGGTTAAGTGCTCTAGAGCTCTTAATCTGTTAAAGAGAGAGTTTTGAAGTGACTAAATTTGTGGCTACTAATTCAAAGAGTAGTCAAAAGAACCTTTAAATTGCAGTCATTAGAAGTATTTTAAACTAAATTTAGTTCTATTAAATTACAGCAATTAAAAAAATAACGATCTCCAAGTGAACATTCATGATCAATTATCAAATTATTAAATCAACCAAACATATCGTGGATGTGATTTTGGGAGTCCTTAATTAAAAGATAGCATTATTATTATTTTTTTTTTTGATTTTTTAACAATTGCTTCTTTGAAACCCTTTTTAAATTTCAATTTTGTTTCTTTTTCTTTTTTCCTTTTTCCTTTTCAATTTTTTACTTTTGCTTTTTAAACATAAAAAAATTTGGGTATGTCTTTCCCTTGAACAATCGTGAAATCTGTGATTTTAAGCTCAAATTACCTTTGAGGAAATAAAAGTAAAAGGACATTTAGAGTGTAAATTATACTTCTTCCATCAATAAAACAAAAGGTTTGTTTTTTTTTTTTTAATTATAAATACCACAATAAAGTAATAAGAAACAAAATTAAAAATTAATTTTGGTTTGATTTTTTTAAACATAAATTATTTTTCAAAACTTTTGGCTCACTTTATCATGTTATTGGAAGCGGTTTTTGTAAGGTTTTATCTGAGATTCTTATCAGAATATATTTTCAATTTTTTGGATCAGAATCATTTTTTCTAATTTTAGATCAAATTTTTGTTTTGCTTTTACAAATTCTTTTTTTTAGATTACCTTTTTTTCTTTGTTTTTTTTTTCTGTTTTTTCTTTTTTTACAATTTTTTTTAGTAAGATTTTCCTTCTCCTTTTTTTTTTCTCATTTCTTTTTTTGATTCTTTTTTTTTTTTGAATTTTCTTTGCAAAAGACCAAGTAAAAAAAAAAAACATCTTTGAAAATCCTAATTAATATGAAGAAAATTGAGAAAATAAATGTCTTTTTAAAATGAATATATTTAATTATAAGCAAAAAATCTTCTTGTTAACCTTTTTTCATTTGGAGTTCAGAAATAAAAAAATCCATTACAGTCTTTTCAAAAATTGTGATTTCACTTTTTTTTAGGTTTTCATTTTTATTTTTTTTTGGTTTTTTAAAATATCAACTTTTATATATGTTAATAATAATTAAAAAGCGGATTATTAATAAGCTTTAATGACCAGTTATTCTTCAATACTAAAGAATATATATACATATATTTTTTTCGATTTATGATTTCAGGTAATTAACAATTTTTGAAATATAGTTTATTTTCTTTATTTTTAGATCAATCATCCCGAAGCTGTTTTTTGATTATGATTGATTCAATTTTTTTCTTTAATCTTTGAAATATATTTTTTTGATATACTTATTTTGAGAACATATTTAAAGAAAGAATTTTGAAAAGAAAATTGTGGAGAAGATTCCAGTAAAAAGAAAATAAATTATAATGATGGTAATTTTTTTCGGTAAAATTTTGTTTTCGCTAATATAAAGTTTAAAAGATAAAGAAACAATATCTCTATCAATATTATTTGAACAAAAAATTTTTTTCAATCCAATTTCAATAATCCTCTTAAGTATAGGGTCATTACGGTGAAAAAAAAAAAAATTTGAAATTTTTACGAGTAAATAATATCAATCAAAAACCAACTGAGAATAGGATGTATGATAGATTTCTAAAAACCAACAATGAAAAAGGAGGACTTTTTTTAGAAAAAAGCATCAAAGAGTGACACTCAATTTCTAATTTAAATTGTTGTGAATTATAAAATTCTGAAAACAACTGTGTTTGTTTTGAATTGTCACTTTTAGAGCTTTTTGAGATCTAGAAGATTGTGTTTTTTTCATTTTTTTCATTTTTCAAATAAGTTATTTTTATCGAGCGAATATTACAAAATTATTAATTTGTCAAATTTAGAGGGTTTTAAAATAACCACAAATGATGAGTGGAAAGTTCAAGAATATTTAAAAATTATTAGATACGGTAATAATATCAATAAACAATCGTGCCATAGAGCGTTGTCAAGTGCGTCAGGATTTTTTTAATTCTTGTTTTTGTTTGAAGTGTTCTAGGTTTTTTTGAGGTTTTCTATTTTATTTGTGAAGTATTCTAGATTTATTTTACTTTTTGAAATAAACCGAAAATTTCAAAAAATTTTCTGTTTATTTCAAAAAGTAAAAAAAACCTAACGAAAATCAATTGATTTTCTAATCAAAATAGAAAATCAAGAAAAACTTAACGAAAGTGCCATAGGGTGCCTAGGTTTTTCAGAATTCAAAAGAATAGAGTAAAATCAAAGATTTAACTCAATTCTTTTAATTTCTGGAAAAGGTAATGGCAGTATTTTTTAATTTTTGAAATAAAAAGAAAAATAATGATAAAGAATTCAGGTTATTAAAAAATGAAAAAGAAAAAATCTATAACTACTGTTTCCAATGCAATGTCAATATTTTAATAGACCGAAAAAGTGTTTTTATTCAGATGAAGGGTACGTATAAAAAGTACTGCATGGTATGTTCTGAAATTCTTTGGACGAGATTGAATTAAACAAAAATATCTATCGACCAGAAGAAGTCTTACAAAATGTTTATACACAATCCATAATTTAGATTCTTCTTCACCCATTAAAATTTTAAGTGATAAAGAATTAAAAAGCAAGACACTCACATTGATAAGACTGACTATTCCTCCAAAACAAATTGATCAATTTAATCAAGGTTTCGAAAAAAACAATAGAAAACACACAATTTTTTAAAAAGCTGATCTTTTTTTTTTTGAAAAAATAAAAAATAATCAAAATTTGTCACCAACTTGCGAATTTTTTTTTATTTTTTTATTTTATGTACAATCTTTATCAAACCAAATTTAATGGGTGAGTCTTTGGTAAAACATTAACATACTAAAAGTTCGAAACTATTTTCTTCGAAATTATTTGCACGTTATTATTACTACCAATTTTTTTTAATTTCAGAAATAAAAAAAACTTAATTGCAGATTTTATTGTGGTTCTCTGTTTTATCTGTTAAGTGTTCTAGGTTTTTTTTACTTTTTGAAATAAACAGAAAATTTTTTGAAATTTTCGGTTTATTTCAAAAAGTAAAAAAAACCTAACGAAAATCCATTGATCTTTGGAATAAACAGAAAACTCGAGAAAAGCTAAAGATGGTTCTATTGATTTTGCAAATAAACAGAAAACTCGAGAAAATTGAACGGCGCTTTTCCATAATTCGAAAGAATCGAGAAAAATCTATGATTTTACTAGATTTTTTAAAATCCTGGAAAACCTAACAAAAAGTGGCCGTCAAGTGCCGTCGAGTGCCTATCTTTTCCAGAATTCAAAAGAATGGAGAAAAATCAAAGATTTAACTCAATTCTTTTAATTTCTGGAAAAGGTAATGGCAGTATTTTTTAATTTTTGAAATAAAAAGAAAATTTATAATTAATTTTCGGTTTATTTCTTAAATTAAAAAAAACTTAACGACTATAAGGGGTAACTAATTTCCTCCCTTCAATTTAATAAAATTCAAAAAAAAAAATCTTTTTAAATAAATTAACTGGGAAATACTAAATAGGAACCTATAAGTAATTGAAATATTAACAATTCTTTACCATTTACAATATCCACAAAACGATTGTGAATAATTAACAATCAAATAAAAAAAAAAAAAAATGTGTCAAAAATTTTGGATTGAGGATTTTCTGTTAAGAGTTAAATGTTAAAAAAACACTTAATCTGCTGAAGAGAGATTTTTGAAGTGGCTAAATATGTGTCTTCTAATTCAAAGAGTGTCTAAAATATAATATTTGAATAATGTCATTTGAAGAGTTTTAAACTCAATTTAGTTTTCTAAAATAACATAAAGATTTTAAAAATAGAAAGAAAAAAAAAAAGGTAGAGTATAAGAAAAGAAGAGCGGAATTTTTTGTATTTTTCATAACATAATAATAAATCATAATTCAAGTGACACAGTATTAATGTTTTTATATGAAACAATTTTTATATCAAAGAAAAAAAATCAAACCAAAAAATAAAAATCAATATGTGTCAAAAATAACATGCACCCACCAAATGCAAGATAATATTTTTTCCAGTTTGAGGTATTGTAAACCTTAACGTTGAGATAAGTTAAATAGAAAAATCACATGAGACTATTCGATGGTATCTAACCATTTAATCGATTAATAATTGTTAGCGAAATTTCAGAAAATTTAGTAATATAATTTTTTGTTCTGCTCATTTCATTATTTTAGACACATATTGATTTTTATTTTTTGGTTTGATTTTTTTTCTTTGATATAAAAATTGTTTCATATAAAAACATTAATACTGTGTCACTTGAATTATGATTTATTATTATGTTATGAAAAATACAAAAAATTCCGCTCTTCTTTTCTTATACTCTACCTTTTTTTTTTTCTTTCTCTTTTTTATAGAATCTTTATGTTATTTTAGAAAACTAAATTGAGTTTAAAATTCCTCGATGACTGTGTATATTTTAGACACTCTTTGAATTGGAAAAGACAAATTTATTCATTTCAAAATTCTCTCTTCATCAGACTCAGTGTTTAACACTTTGTTCTTAACAATAAATCCGAAAATACAAAAAAATTGAGATTTTCTTTTGCCGATTTTTGATTTTGGAAGTTTCCAAATCTTTGGAACGGAGTTTAGATCAATCTAAGAATCTGTGTCGTATTTTGATTTCCATTGTGGAAAAAAAGTGAAACAGGAAAAAAAGTTCGACACGGTTTTTAATTGGAAACATTAAATAGGACTGAAAATAAAAAGTAAAATCAATTAAAAGAAGAAATAAATTAACTTTTAAGAATAATTCATTGTGTTATTTTCAATTGAATAATCATATATAATTTGATCTGCTTTTTTATCAAAATCTGGTGGGTTGTTTTCTGGATCTTTTAAATAGTCAAAATTTTTTCAACAAATTTTAATTTCTAGATTATCAATCGAAAAAACTTGATTAATATCGTATTATATAAACTGCTATTGTATACAAATCCTCCATTTTGGATTGTTTCATTTCTTTTTTACTTTTATTAACTGATATTAATTTTCAGTTTCGATGAAGGTTCCCAATTAAAAATTCTGTTGAACTTTTTTTCCTGTTTCACTTTTTTTCCACAACGGAAATTCCTTTTTTGCAATACAAATTGTTTACAAAGGATCAATTCGACAGACAATCAGTTTTTATGATTGCTGTCTATTAAACCTTGTAATTGTCTCACCAAAATGGTTTTTGTATTTCTTTTGTCCTTTTTTTGTTTCTGGAATTAATTCATTGACAACAATAGGAATTTTTTATTTTATTTGGTCTTGGTTTTAGTTTTCATTAGAAATGGGTTGTGTTAAATTTAAATTCAAAGTGTAGGTTTTCGATTGAAATGATGATTTTTTTAAAAAATAAATTCAGGTGGTTCTTGAATTGGATCTTTTTTGGAAAAATAATAAAAAAAAAACGATCACATTTTTTTTCTTTTTCTTTTTCTTTTTCTTTTTCTTTTTCTTTTTTAATTTCACCTTTTTTGTTATTGTTTTTTTTGAAAAAAGACTAATGCGCTTTTATTGATGTTAGGGGTTTTTGTGAGGGTTTATAAAAGTGTGTAAGAATAAAACAATTATTACTTAAGAGTAAATTTGATTCCTCCTGATTCTTTTGTGAACTACTTTGTTTTTTTTGCAATAAATGGTTGTCATTTGTTTTTGTTTGTGGTAAATTAAAGTTTTTTTTTTTCACAAACAAATAGTTGTTATTATTTTTTGACATTGGATTTTCGAATAAAAGATAGAAAAAATGAAAAATCAAAGATTGAATTTGCCTAAAGAGCTTGATCTGTTGAAAAATTAATAAGAGTTTAAGAAGGGAAAAAATTTCAAATAGTGAAAAAATGATTCAATAAGATTAAAAAAAATGAACAATTAATCTGAATCTGTTTCTAAACATAAGACTAAATTCAATTAGATGTGATCGCTAGTAGATTCAAAAAAATTATTTTTTTATTGATTTTTGAGAAGGGTGAAAATTAATTGTGAAAACTTGTCACAAAAAGTAATCATTAAAAATTGGATAAAAACAGTTTTTTTCAAAAAGAATTTGAACAAGATTTGTTATATTTCTTTAATGTAAAAAATGAGGGTTAGGGAATTTGAAAATAGTAGTTTTAAGAAAAAGAAAGGAAATAATTTTTATAAATGATTCACTTAAGGTTTACAATCCCTGGCATTTGAAAAAAGATTATCTTTTGTCTGGTGTAGTGGCTTGTTAATTTGGTTCTTAGACCATAGATCTTGTATTTGATATGAGTTTTAAAAGTGGTTTAAAAAATGGCAATTTTTGACAATTTATTTTTTTAATTTTTCTTCCGAAATCTAAAATGAAGAGAGTAAGGTTAATTGGCGGGAACCATAGTTATATAAAAAAATGTCGTTTTTAGGTTGTTATTTGAAAGTTTCAATTCGGTTTGGTTCTATTGGGAGCTTTGAAACTTTTTTTATTTTTTATTTAGTTAATTAACAAAAAAGTAAATGAAAATTTTCTTGTTGAAACCAAAAATCAAAATTTATTCTTGAACACCAACCAATTAACCTTACTCTCTTCATTTTAGATTTCGGAAGAAAAAAATAAATAAATTGTCAAAAATTGCCATTTTGAGCCACTTTTAAAACTCATATCAAGAACACGATCGTTCGGCTAAAAACCAAATTAAAAAGTGGTCACAAAAGACACAAGATAATCTTTTATCAAATTTCAGGGAATATAAACCTTAAGGGTGGACTAAATTCTTGATTTCCAAAATGTTTATTTTCTATTAAAAACAATCGATTTATTTACTTTAATGAATGTAGAGTGAAGAAATCTTGTTAATAGATACAATTTGTGATTTTTTTGTGTAATTTTTACAAATTAGTAAAAATATTTTCACTTTTCAAATTTTACCTTTACCTTGAAAAGTTTTGAGAATCAGATTTTCTCTATGGTTCCTTATTTCCTTTTTATTTCTTAATATCATAAAATTTAACAATAAAAGTATAATGCTTATTGAATCTCATTTGGTCAAAGTTCAGTAAGTGTTACACAAACTGGACTTTCATTTTCTATTGTTTTGTCCTAAATTTAATAGTTTTTGGATTAATAAATGATTTTGTATTTTTTTTTCTTGAAATACAATTATTTTTAAATATTCTCATGATATAACCTTTTCTTCAACCGATAAATAAAATGGATTTTTTGATTTGTAATATTATATTCCAACACTCTGTAAGCATAACGTTAAGATAAACCTTAATTTTTTTACAACACCTAGTTTCTGTCTGTTAGATCTTTTATTTTCTTGATATTTCAAAGTAACTTGAGAAGAAAACCCATTTAACAACTTTAGAGAATGAAAATATCTCTTTAAAATTTTAATATTTTTACTTTATTTTTTTAGTAAAAAGAACTGATCTTTTTTGTTTGGATTTTTGAGATTGAAAAAGAGTACAAAAAATTTTTTTAAAACAGTTTAATTTTAAGTAAATCTCACTTTTAGTAATTTCTGAGAGTTTTTATGAGTAAATAACCTGAAAAAATTTGATTTTATTTTTTAAATGAATGATAAATACATTAAATATTGAATCTTTGAAGAGTATGAAAAAATTAATGTTTTATTTTATTTTTAATATTTATTAAATTTCTGAAATATAAAAGATTAGTTAATATTCCTTTTTTTTTTCTTTGATCAATATTGAAGAGTTTAAATATCGAAAGTTTTATATTAAAATAAGTTATTTGATAAATTTTAGTATAAATTTTTTATGTTAATTATTTAATTTGGATTCTTTTTACAGTTCGAAAATTGTTTCAATTATTTTAAATTAAAAAATATTAATACAAATGAAGTCTTTTTGTTTATAAAAAAACTCTCGCATAATTAATATTTCTTAATTATTTTTTGGAAATAAGAAAATTAAAAATTATTTCTTTGTGTTTAAAGTTAATTTTTACTATATTTTGGTATTATGAAATAAATTAATTCTTTATGGTTAACATATTTCCTTCTTCAACGAAATAATGTTGTTGTTGTTGAATTCTTTTTTGTATTTATTAAGCAAGATTTGATTCTAATTGTTAAAATTAATTAATAATTTTTTGTATTAACAGTAATCTTTCGAATATGATAATGTTTAAATATAGTCAATATATCAATTTTAACACTTTGGTAAATATTGAAATTAAAAAAATGATAAAATCTTCAACATTATTGGATTTACTTTTGGTTCAATTTATAGTAAATTTAGTTGTATTTTTTATTTAAATAAATTAAAAAATTGTTTGAAAAGATCCATATTTATAATTAATTGATTTTTAAACAATTAAAGTAGTTCCGCTTAAAATAAAAAGTCTTAAATAAAATATACTGCAGAAAGCAATCACAATACTGTATATTTTTAGAATTTTTATATAGAGATTTTATACACAAAATTCTTGAAAATTCTGCTTAAATTAATTTTTTCCTTGATTTATACATTTAACTGAGATTTTGTACTTTAAAAGTTGAAATAACCTGAAATGGGTATTTAATTTTCTATAAATCTTCCTTTTACTAATTATTTCATTTTTTTTTTATTAAAAGATATGGGTGCATAATGAATATAAATAATAAATATTTAAAATAACTATTTATATTTCTTGAGGTGTTAAGAATATGAAACAAAAGAATTAAAATGTATCACTTTAGTGAAAAATGAATTATTTCCACTTTTGATTTTTTTCAAAATCCTTTTTTATCAAGTTTAATGATTTTTTTTTATTTTTGCGAGTATAAAGATTGACCAAAAATTTTACATTTTGATATAAAAAAGTGTCTTATTTAAAAATAAAGCCATTGATAACAGTTATTTATAGCCTACTTTTTTCAGACTGGTATTTAAAAGGGTATTTTTTCCAACATACAAAGGTTTTTATATGATCTTACAGGTACTAGTATAGGTTTTTTTCCAAGTTTTTCACAAATATCAAATGAAATAATAATTCCCGATTTTAAAAGTGCCTTTTTTTGGTTATTTTCTTTATTATTTGAGTTTTTGCTTTTCATTTTTTTTTTAAAAAAATTGATAAATTTTCAGAATGGGACAGTATACTTGTGAAACATGAGTAATGGTGTTATATATATATAAATAAATAAATTTCCAATCACAAATTATAATATTTTTTTGTAATTTTCACTATTTTTTAATAAATTAAGATTCAAAAATCAAAAAAGTTGTGAAATAAAAAGATAGAATATACCCTTTATTTGAACAATAAAAAAAATTAAAGATCTTTATCCCATTAAAAAAATGAATGTATTCTGAATTAAAGCAATAAGTGTTGTTAAATAAGTTGAAAGAGTAAAAACGGACTAAAAGAAATAAATTTTATTATTAATAGGTAAAAAGAAAAAACGACAATAAGAAAAATAAATAAATGAATTAGAAAAAAAGGGTTAAGATTTTATAAATAAGAATTCAAATAAAAAATATACTATTTATAATTTATTTTATCTGATAATTATCATGAATTTTCATTTGGGTCATTGTGATTTAATTGTTGTAATTTCGTTTTTATTTTTATTCTGATTGGCTTTAAATCTTTGGGAAAATTTTCACACATACTTTTTCGTTTTTTATCTTCGGGTTATTCATACTTCCATATTTCAGTGTATAATTATTAGTGGTAGCCACTGGAGAATTTTCTTTTGTAATTATTATTTTGAAAAATAAAAATTCAACATGTGTAATAAATCAAAAATTGTTTTATTTTGTTAAAGAATAGGGATTGGTGAAATTTTTAGTTTTAAATTAACTATATTTTTATTTTTATTAATGAAATCGTTCATTTAATCAAATATAAACATTTTTAATTATTTAATCTGAAATTATGTCGATGAGAATAATCTGTTAATTAGTATATATAGAAAAGATATTAAAATTTATTTATTTTAAATATTAAATAAAGAATTATTTTTTTTTAGAATTAATACTTTGGAGTATATAATAATTCCATCGTAAATTTGCCAAATCAATAACTTATGTATCACTAAAACCATTTCCATAACTTCACAATTAATTAATAAGCAACATATTCAATTTATAATCTTTGTTTTTTGAATAATAATTCGAAATATTTCATATTTTTAATAAAAAGAAATATAAAAAACAAATAATTACCCAAGGCATAAACATTAAACAATTACTATTAAAATTTATCCTTAAAGTATCTTTTTTTTTTTTTTTGATATGAATTGGAAAACACGTACTGTTAAAATTAGAAAGTTGATATATTCAAAATAGTTTCAGAAATTTATCATACCGGTTTTATTTCGATTAAAAAAATAAGAGCAGCTGTATAACAATTATTAAGAACATATAATTATTTTGTTTTTTAATTTTAACTAGTACCAAAAAATAAATTTGTATTTAATGAATTATTTTTTAAATGATAGTTAAATGTTTATATCAAAAAAAAAAAAAAAAAAAAGAATTCTAGACAAATAATATATATATAAAGATCCTTTTATAGATTATTTCAAAAAGGGAAAAAAACACTTAGTCAATACACTATAAGTACTATCTAAAGAGTATTTTATTTTATCAAATAATTAAAATATTACCATATTTTTTTTTCAGGTGCAATTCTTGAATCAAAGCCACCTAATTCTTTTTTTTAGACATTCACTTGGCTTGAAATAAAAAAGTTTGGATAGTATTAGAATTATTTTTTTGTGTATTATTGATTATTTTTACCTTATAGGAATTATTTTACATGTTAAAAAGTCCGAGGTTTGGATATTTTAAAAAAAAATCTGGAAACGTTTAATTGAATAAAAAATGATTCAAAAATCATCGAAATGTTGAATTCTAAGAAAAAAATATTATTCACAGTTGAAATTTATTGATTCTGAAAAGATTTCCAAGCCTAATTTTCTTATGAAAATCAATAAAAACTTTTCTTGATTGATTTTCAGACCCTTATAAACATCTTTTTAAAAAAAATACCTCTGAAATACTATACCAATGTCTGTGAATATATCTGTATAAACATATTAGAAAAAAACATACACTTTGTTCCTTCTCTATTTTTCATCTATTTGCTGTTATTTTGTAAGCAAACAGATACACTTTAGACTGAAGAATTGCCAAAAGTGTAACAATTAGATTTTAAATTTTTCTCTATCTAACAATAGAAAAAATACAGGACTTGAACAAACTTATCAACTTTACAACATATTTCCCTTTTAAAAGTGTCGGAAAGTGTTTTAAAATTCTCTGAAAGAATTTGTAGGTTCGAAAAGTCTGAAGGCTTGATAAAAGTCATTCCATTTTTTGTTGTGAAAACATTCAAAAAGTTCTTCATTTATTACCAAATATGTTTTTATCAACAGACTCTATTAAAAACATTGGCCATACTGTAGGCGTCTATAGCTTAAAAGAAACTGTAGCAGCTGAACTAAGTAGTGATGTTGAGTACCGCCTTCGAGAATTGATTCAGGACGCGTTAAAATTTACAAAGCATTCAAGAAGGGCAAGGCTTACGCAAGAAGACATCAATTCTGCATTGGATCTGCATGGCAAATATAAAATTTTGGGGCACGTTAAAAAGGAAACACCCAAATTCCAAAGGGTGATTGGGGATCAGGAGTTGTTTTACTTGGATGAAAAGATCTTTGAATTGGAAGAGGTAATCAATGCGCCTTTGCCATTGTACCCAAGAAATGTTTCCTTTTCTGGGCATTGGCTGGCCGTTGATGGCATTCAGCCTCGTACGCTTTCAAATCCGCAATTCCAAAAGGTCACCAAAAAACAAAAAAAGCAGCAAGATCAACAACAATTGAAATTAGAAGAGGAAGAAACACAGCAAGCAAAAGAAACTGAAAGCATTCAGGAAAATGTAAATGAAAATGCAACTGGTAATGGAAATGGAAATGGAAACAGGAGCCAAGAAGACAAACAGCAAGAACAAAAAACGAAGCAAAGCAATTACTTGTTGGAGGATCTTCCATTGAAAAGGATCAGACGAAGGAAAAGAAAGCAGCAAGAAAGCAGTGAAACAAATCAAATTGAACTTGAAGAAGCAACAAGCACACAGCAATTTGATCCAAGAGCGAGGAAAAATCCAATACTCTCTGATGTCAATCTCGGAACAAGCACAATTACTGCAAAGATCACATTAAAAAGGGAAGACGGGATCAACAACATTTTGAGTAATTTAAATATCCCATCGCAATTAGATTTAAAGCTTCTCAAGCAAAAGGTCCAAATCGAAGAGCAACAACAGCCAAACGATCCCAAAAACAAAGGCAATTCCACAAAAGAGAAAAACCCTCGTGACGACTCCAAATTAAAGTCTGTCCATGAAGAAGAGCAAAATCTTGTCAAAATGGAAAAGGAAAAAGAGGTTGTTATCCGACATGTTTTAACCCAAGAATTACAATTGTATTACGATCAAGTAATTAAAATTGTGTTAACAACATCTGAGAATGAAAAATTGGAAAAAGATCTAATTGAAATGGAGAAGGGAAGAGAACAAGAAAATAGTTATTTTTCGACTTCTTCTTCCTCTTCTCCATCTTTTGCATCTTCTTCCACCACTACTACAAACCAATTTGGTAATAAGCAATGGGAAAATAAATTAAAAATAATGAAAGAAAAAAAAGAGTATCATCAAAAATGTTTACAAATAATATTAAATGACTTGTCTCAAAATAGTGGCATTATACAACTGGTTCCATATTTTATTCAATTTATTGCATCCAAAGTGAGAATTTATTTCAATCAAATAAGCCAATTAATTACTTTAATGAAAGCCACTGAGGCGTTAGTGATGAACCCGTCAATCAAATTAGAACGGTATTTACACCAATTAATTCCTTCGATCATGACATGTGCGCTTTCGGTGGACTTGAAACGTGATGTTAATGAAGACCATTGGGAAATGAGGGAGTATGCTGCACAGATTATTGCCAAAATTTGTTCCAAATATAGAAGATTCCCAGCTTTGCAACCTAATATCACCTCGGTACTTGTCGCCGCTTTAGTGGGGAAAAACAAAAGGCCCTTGGCCTCCCAATATGGTGCAATAGTATGCTTACAAGCTCTTGGTAAAAATACAATAAATATGCTCCTTTTACCGAATATTGAAGAATTATTATCACAATTTGAAAAAATAATTAACCAGGATAAGCAAAAACAACAAAAAAAAATACACGCAATTAGATGTAAAACTGCACTTATAAATGCAATCGGAAATATACTTTTTGACCAAACTTTCACTCAATTTAGTTCCAAATCAAAGCCTTTCAATTCTTTACATTTAAATGTTTCCAATTTATATGATTTGTTTGGTAATAGAATTTCACCATTCGTTTATTCAGATAAATATTATCACACCCAATCTTTATTATAAGAAATATTTGTGATAATTATAATTATACTTATTATTATAATGATTATTGTTTTGATTCATTATAATAATTGTATTAGATATGAAGTTAATTTTGGAATGATTAATTTCATTCCTAATTCTGAAGATACTTAGTAAGTGTATTCGGAAATTAAAGATTAAAAATTCATAAAAATCTATTTAATAAAAACTCATTTGGAATTTAAGATTTCACCTTTTATCTACAAGTTTATTTGATAATTTTTGTTTTTTACAATAAAAAAAACTAAGTTAGAGAATAAAAATCTTGAAATTTCTGAGAGTTTTGAGAAGGTGCAAACAAAATTCGATTTTTCTTGTTATAGTTATAATCAATTTTTGAAATTCGGCTTATTGAAAAAAAAAATAAAAAAGAAAATTCCAAGTTACATGAAATTAATACTCTGATAAACAATTACATTACCAATTATAAATAGTATTCACAAGATAATCAACACACCTTAATTTCAAATACTTTGGGATATAATATTTGTTGTTTTTAGTTGAAATATAATTTTTAAAAGTAATCCTTCAAGAAAAAAAGATATTTTTTCTTGGGTAGAAAATTTTTTTAAAAATGGAATGTGAATTTTAATTTATTTCAAGTTTGAGGTATTTATTTAGATGGATAATAACTAGTCATTTTGAAAATAAAACACTATTCTAAAAAAAATAAAATTGAAAAAAAAATATAATGAGAAATATTGATTGTCCTGTGGTTTTCAGGATGTCAAATAATGGGATGCCATCTAGGTACTTTACTTGATTTGTTTGAATTCTGGAAATTTTTAAGGAATTTATATCGTTATTTGGGGGGGGGGTAAACAGCCATAAATTATTTTATACTAGATTATTTTTATTCGATCTTGAAATAAAAATAATGGAAAAAACAATTACTAATTGGGCTTCTAAATATTGATGATGTGATCCTACTATATAATTATTTTGAGTTTCTTTTGATTAAGAAAGGGAATTAATAATAAAAGAATCAAAAAGGGGAATTTTTATTAGTGAAAACTTTGTTAAAAATCTGAACATTTAATGTAAATTAGATTTCAAAAATTTTTACTCAATTTATAAGGTTAATATAAGTTATTTTGAGAGTGTATCACGTATTCTTATCAAAAAAATATTTTCTAATTTTTGGATCAGAATTTTTTTTTCTAATTTTGCAAATTTTAGTTTAGCTTTTTCAAATTTTTGTTTTTCTTTTCTTTTTTTTTTCGAAATTTTACAAATTTTTATATTGTTTTTTTTTATTTTTTTGTTTTTGATCCTTTTATTTTTGTATTTCTTTTTCTTTTTTTTTTTTTTTTTTTTTTTTTTTTCTATTTTTTTTTGTTTTCTTTTTCTTATTTGATTTCTTTTTCTTTTTCTTTTGTTTTTCTATTTTTTTTTTGTTTTCTATATATTTTTTGATTTTCTTTTTTTTTTGATACTTTTTTTTTTTGCAAAAGATTATGTGGAAAAAAAAAGATCTTCGAAAAGACAATAATCAATAACAAAATTGAGACTCACTAATGTCTTTTAAAATGAATTTAATTATAAGTAAAAAATCTTGTTGTTTACTTTTTTTCAGTGATATTTCAGTTAAGAAAAAATCTGTAATGCTCATTTCAAAAATTATGACTCACCTTTTTTTTAGGTTATAGGTTTTATTTTTTTAATTTTTAAAATATCAGGTTTTTATATATTTAGAATAATTTAAAAGTGAATTTCGAATCAGATTTAATTGTTTGTTGTCCTTGAATACTCTAGGATAATTTTTTTTTTTCAATTTATTATCTTAGGTGAGTCACAATTTTTGAAATGGTGTTTATAATAATTTTTAGAAGAGTTTTTTTATAATCAATTAAACCAGGAGAATAATGTAAAAGAAATACGATTCACATCTAATTACTGTATAATTTAATTAATACTAATCTAGGGTGATATTTTTCCCTTATTAATATTTATTTTTGAATATTTAGTACTAGTATTTCAACTTGTCAGAAAAGAGAATTTCTTTCAAATTTTAGTAAAAGAATTCAATTAAATAAAAAATATAATTTAAAATAAAAGTAAAAGTAAAAAAAAAAATAAGAAGAAGAAGACCAAAGTAGGAAGATATAATGAATATTTCAAAGTAGATCATTTTTATTATTCTATCATACGGATTTAAACCTGCATTTTTAAGAAGATTTACAAATTAATTATCTTTGACCACCAAAAAATATATATCCAATTTATTATTTCATGCGAGTCATAATAATTGAAAGTGAGTTTATTTTGATCGAATAAAGTTTAAATTATTTTTTTAACTTTAAGAAAAAAAATATTTACAAATTGATACATTCGTCGAAATAAGTAAATATTGTTTTTTTTGTTTTTATCATAAAAAAACTTTTCTAAAGTTTTCTGTTTTCAAAAAGTGAAGTTTCAACCTTTAAATGTGACAAAGGGGTTGGAGTTTGAAGGAAAACAAATTTTTCCAAAAAAAACATACAATATTAAAATGTAAAACTTTAAAAAAAGTATTAATTCTGACAAAATCATAAAAATAAAAGACATTCACTTTTTTAAAACTGGTCAATCACAAAAGATTGAAAATTAAAAATTCTCTTAAACAAAAAAATACAACTCATACATTTTTAAAACAAATTTTGATTAAAATAGATAAAAAAATCTATTAAAAGCAATATTTATAACACTCTAACTTGAATATTTTGAGAATTTTAGTTTTTTTTTTTTTTTATCCAAAATCTCTTTGAATTATATTTTTCGAAAGGAAATAAAGCTTTATTTGATCGAATAATTCAAATTAGTGAAGACAAATTAAAATTTTCAATATAGTCCAATGAAAAACTGATGTTTTTTGTCTTTTAGGTTTTAATAATAATCTTACTTTTTTTTTGAATATTACCGAAAATAATCCATTTTATCAATTTGAAAATTGATTGAATTAAATAATGTACGGAATTGAAAAGCTTGACTAAGAGTTTTGTACCAAAATACTCGATATCAGAATATCATCATTTAAAAAATAATAATTGAGGGGAGATCTTTTTTTCATTTGAGCTATGCTGAAAAACAAATACAAACCAAACAACCCAAGATGGGAGTATATTAATTTTATAGATCTAGTGTTTGGTTTTTCTCTGAATCATTTTTTTTACCCTTACTTTCCCGATTAAAAATTTGTGAATTGTTTGTGTATTAAATCTTTTCAGCATATGTTTTGGTAACAAACCCTTTTCTAACAAACACATTTACTTTTTTACAGACCATTCTCGTTCTTTCATTGTAAAATCAAAAAATTAACTAAATTCACTATGTATTTTGCCTTTTGCTTTCCTTTTTATTGACTTTTTTTTTTGTGCTTTCTTGTGCAAAAAAATGATTTAAATCAACCACACACTTCAATTTAACCCAAATAGGAGATTTAACTTTTCATTAAAATCAAAAATAGATGAGATCTTAGAAAAAGAAGAATTTACCTTTGAAGAGCTTTTAGATGAAGAAGATCTTCTTCAAGAGTGTAGATATGGGAACAAATCATTAGTTGAATAGTAAAGTTTCTTTTCTTTTCTTTCTGGTTTCAGTCAACTTCAAAACCACTTCCTTTTACAAAGTTAATTTTTAAACTAAAAAACCCTTTCGGATAATCAAAAACAATAAAAAAACCCTTTACCAAAAATTAGTTTATCAAAACCTGAAATAGTTAAAAAAACACTACAATATCTTTTAGTGGAAGCAACAGGAGAAAATGTTTCTGAAAAAGTGAAATTTAAGTAAGCCTACCCAAATTTTTGTCAAAAAATATAAACAACAAACTCACTCTATTTTGACTTTTTTCTTTTAAACTTTTTTATTTAAAAACTTTTCCAATTCTGTTTCATAAAGGTACCCTTATCTTGCAAATGAAATAATTGGACTGGAACTTTTTGGGATTGTTGAAGTCATTTCATCAGACACAGAATTATTGGATTTTATTTTTGCATTTTTGAATAACAAAAACTCTTTAAATTCTGTTTATTCTGGTTACTTTTCTCGCTGTGTTGGGATACAACTCCGAAAAAGATGGGAAGAAGTAAACATTATCTTACCTTTTCTTTTTTTCTTATTTTTCATCACATAAACAAATATGAAACAAACAAACACAAAAACAAATAGACACCACTTAAAATTTTATTTGTGTTTTGAAATACAGCAATTGAAATATTGTTTTCCCAAACCTCTAATCAATGCTTCAAAATAAAATCCGTGTTTTTTTTTTTCTTGTACCAATGTAAAATTCAATTCACTATCAAATAGTATAACCTAAGTACAAATCAATTTGGAAGGTAAACTACTTGATATTTTCAGTAAAATATGAATTATGCATTCACATAAGCAATTAGTAACAATTTAAAAAATACTCTTATCAATTTTCTTGTATTTGAATAAAAAACTGGGAAAGAATTTTCACTCCATTTTCGTTTTTTGTCTTTCTACAAATAAATTTCAAAGAAATAGATTGAAGTTTGTGCCTCTATTTATTTGTTTGGTGCCTTTTTTTATGCACACGTTGGGTGAACTAAGAATCCTAAACAAACTCAAGATTTTTGAAATGAAAAAAGATACTGCTATTTGAATTATAAATGGTGAAAAAATTTTGAATTCCTTTTTATATTTTTCTTCTATAAATTGACTTTTCAAAGAGCTAAGTTGTAATTTGTGTCTCTATTTGAAAATGGAAATTGAAAATGAAGTGAAAATTCTATCCTTATAAAATTAAAATACCAGCAATTGCAAATTCAAAAAAAATTTGAACCACACCTCGAAAATGAAAAATAAAGCAAAAATACAGTGGCTTTAAAATATATTTTTATTGGTTTTTTTAATTTTAGATTTTAATTTTTTTTAACATATTTGTATCTGGTTTACTGTCAAAACTAAAATCCATAAATTTCAAAAACTTGGGAATTCCATTTTTTTGATCTATTGGAAATATTAGTAAAAAATGAATTCTTTTAAAAATGTTAATTTTAGTTCTCTAAAATTGATAAAGGGATTTTTTGATCAAGTTTAATTGAATTGTTGCAAACATAAGTACTCTATTTGTTTTTGGGGGAAAAAAAATAAATATGAGTTATTATTCACTCAAAGAGAAATTATCTGATGAGTTATAACCTTGCCTATATTAAAGCTAAGAAAAAAAAACCCCAAATAAATTCAGAGTTTCAGGAAGTGCCATAGGGTGCCGTAGAATGCCTAGGTTTTCGAGAATTCAAAATAATAGAGTAAAATCTTTGATTTAACCCAATTCTTTTAAATTCTTGGAAAGTTAATGGCGTTTTTCTTGAGGTTTTCTGTTTTATCTGTGAAGTGTTCTAGGTTTTTTTTACTTTAGAAATAAACAGAAAATTTATTAAAATTTTCGATTTATTTCTAAAAAAAAAAAAAAAACTAACGAAAATCTATTGAATTTCCAAATAAAAAGAAAGCCCAAGAAAACCTAACGGTGTTTTTTTTTTAATTTCAGAAATAAAAAGAAAATTTTTTAATTTTTTTTTCTTTCATTTTATAAATTAAAAAACAGCTAAAGGCGCCTTTCCAGAATTCAAAAGAATAGACAAAAATCTTTGATTTTACTCAATACTTTCAAATTCTGGAAAACCTAACGACAGGGATACATTTTTAATTTTGTCATGCAAATGACATTATTATTTTTTATTGATAATTTTTTTTATATTTTTCTTCTTTTTCTTCTTTATCGTGATAGAATTTTCAATAATTACTCCTTCCCCCCAATAAATAAATAAAAAAATAAAGTTTTACAAAAGTAAGAACATATTTTTTTTTTATTTTTAGATTGCTCGAATATTTCACAATAGAAAAATCAAAATAAAACCCATTTTTTCTAACTTTTCTATTTCAATAAAAGGAAATAAATAAACATTTGAATGTGGAGATAGTAACTGGAGTGGGAAGAAAAACACTTTTAAACTTTTTTTATTCCTCACTTTTTTAAAACTTTATTTTTTAAAAATTTATAATTAAAAAAAAATTCTCACTTTTTAAAAAGAAACAACTCGAAAAAAGTTTGTAAAAAAGTCCTCGCTTTTTAACAATAACTATGTTAATAATCATATTTTTATAAAATTTATTTTAAAATTAATAAAAAAAAAAAAATAAAATAAAGATCTTTTTGTAACCGATATTATAAAATATAATCATTCGAGGTTTTGATGATAACATATATTATCATGATATTAACAATTAATTCACGATATTATTAAATAAAATCGCGATTAGTCCTACTTTATCGCGAAAAATCATAAAATAGCGATATTCCAGATTATCGCGATAAAATAAAAAAACGCGAAAAAATGAAAAATTATTTTTTTGAAATAACCTTAAAAATACCATTAATTTTACAAAACAAAACACTTCCACAACACTTTTACCCTTTAAAAATGTTAGAAAGTGTTTGCAAGTGTTGTGAATTGCCTTCAAGTATTTGAAAGTTTTGAAATACAGAAAACTTTTATAAACTGAATGAGTTTGTTTGTTGTGGAGAAACAAAAAATTTTTTTCTTTTCATTTTTTTTTTTTTCTAAAATATAAAATCTCAAACAAATTTTATGATCAAATTAATAATAACCTATTCCAGCAATACACTTGAATATCAAATGGATGTTTTTTTCTTAAAATGGATTTTTCCCTTCACAAGTTAAATAGCCAAAAAGAATAAAGAGTAATTTGACTTCTTATTGGTGATCGATCAAACAAAAACTTTTAAGCCCTAGTTGTGTTTTCTGTTCAATACAATGATTCACAAAGAAGAAGAAGAAGAATAACAAGAAGACAACAATTGTACAAAAAATTCTTAATAATTGGTAATCATCTGGCTAGGTTGTTGTAAAAGCTTTTGAAAACTTATCCAAAACTCCTTTTAGCTTTCCTAGATATATTGAAAATATTTTCACCCAAGAACACATTCTTTAAAGAACGAGTGAAGGCTTAGTTGTTTTAAAAGCTCTTTTATTCAAGGCTATTTCCAACACTACGATTGACTGAGAAAATATTTATTTCTCTTTAGTTCTTATAGTTGTTGATATAAAAGGATCCATACGTTTGTCAACCAACCGAAATGAAAATACAATAAAACTCTTGGATCTTATCCTTGATTGAATCAAGTATCTTTTTTGTTATTTTTTCTTTAAAAGAATAACTTTTTTTTTCACATAATCTATTTTTTGATCAAAAAAAATTCCTATGTAAAAATATTGCTGAATTAGCCCTAAAACCCATCTACTATTATATCGCGATTACTTTTCAATTGCGAGATTTTGGTAATTATCGCGATTTTCTGCAACTTTATCGTGAATTATAGCATATTATCATCATTAAACTCTAATTAATTTGACTTTAGCGATTTTGGTGAATATCACGATTTGATTAAAATAATCGCGATTTTTGTAACTTTATTGTGAATTAAGCATATATATATATATATCATCAAAACATCTCTTTTATATTCATAAAAATAAACTTATATTAATTAATTCACCACATTACTTATTTAAATAATTTTTCTTTTTTTATTTTTATTTTTACAACAATACTATAAAATAACAACTATAAAAATTTAGACTTTAAAATATCTTCAACAACATCCTGATATTATTGATAAACTTTGTTCGCACCTTGAAACCGCCTCGATAAAGGATGTCGTTTTACATCTTTTAGTTGGATGTGAAGACATGAATTTATTGGAAGAAACAACGAATGTAAATTATTTTAATTTCTTTATTTCTTATATTTTTATAATTTTAATCTCAATTTTTTTTTGGTTTATACTTTTCTTTTCGAATATTTTTATTTTAATAACAAATGAAAAGTTTCTTATTTCAACAAAATTAATACCAAAATTAATTAATTTATTCGTAACTGGGGAATCTGAAATTGTAAGTATTATTTATTTTATTAAAAAAAATTTTTTTTTTTTTTTGATCAGCATTATATATAATTATATATTTATTATTGAATTTGTAATCAATTAATTGTCTTTTCATATTTTTCATATAAAATATACGATATAAATAAACCCTAAACATTTAATACAAAAACAATTTTTTTTCAAAAATAAACCAAAAAAAAAAAATAAAAATAAAAATTACATATATTTTAACAAAAAAAGTTACATGATAATATCACAAGATGCATTTTAGATTTTATTTTCAATGAAGGAAAAAACACAATTTTGCTTAAAGAATTTGAGAGTTTTGATATTGTAAGCAAATTAGTCAAGTGCGTTATTGATTCTTCAACAGGAAATTCAGAGATGGTTAAAAATGCACTCTCAATAATTATTGAACTTTTAATTATTATTAAAGAGAACAACAGTTTAACTATTAATGAAGAGCCACACCCTTTATTAAAATTAATTTTTGAAAAATTTATAGAATTTGCCAAAATTCTAGATTCCCCTACTAATTCAAAATCCATTGAATTGTCATTTGGTAATGTTCAAGTCCCAGTTGGCCATTCAAGATTAAAAGTCATTCAATTTTTCCAAGTTTTATATTTTGTTGCTCCAGAAAAAATTGAAAATCCATTCTGTGAATTAGGAATTTTAAAAAAAATATTAGTAAGTTTTAAAATTGTTTTTTTGATTTAAAATATTAACATTAATTTTATCATTTTGAATTAATATTTAATTATTATTACTATTATTATTATTACTACTACCATGACTACTACTAATACTACTACTACCACCACCACCACCACCACCAATCAACTCTAAATACCAAAATACAAACATACACACCCAATATAAATTATTTGACAAATATTTAGGATCTTTTTTTCCAATATAAATGGAATTCATTTCTTCATATTAGCATCAGAGATTTAATAAATTCGATTTTAGAAGGCAGCTCAAACAAATTAATTGATGAAATTATTCTTAATTATAAAATTATCCCAAAAATGATGGCAATTTGTGATCAATATGAAGATTCAAAAACGAAGCAGGAATTCAGAAGAGGAAATTTCAATCATATTTTTCAAATATGTAATAAAATTGTTCAAACTAGTGAAAAAAATACTTACCTTAATGAGAAATGCTTAACATTTGAAAACTGGGACAAATTTGTTGTTGATTTTTTAACTCAGATTAATCAAGTACGATCACAAAAAATCGGTGAATTAAAAAATGATTTTAAACTTCTGTATGAAGACTACGATTCACAAAATTTGGATGATGTAATATTTTATATTTTTCAATATTTATTTCTTTTTGTCCCTTGTTTTTTTTTTTCTATAATGTATTAAATATTTCAATATATTTCTGTTTTTATTTTGTGTTATTAGAACGATAATGATTTTTTTGATGATGACTCTGATGACTCTGATGACGATTTTGATATTTTTAATAATTTTGATGATGAAGTAATTGTAAAAGATGTAAATTTTTGAATTTAATTTTTATTTGATATTTTTTATTATTATTATTATTTTGCGGTATATCAAAATAAAAATTAAAACATTCCAAATAATCTTTTTGTTCTTTTTTTTTTTTAAATCACAATTGAAAATATAGGGTGGTGATGGTGAAACACCTTCTTGGTTAGCAGAAAATGACTCATTTGACATTGACAACAACTTTATTCTTCGAAATAGTGGTAATGGGCCAAATTTTAATAATAAAGATTTTAATGAATTTAATGATTCTTCGGATTCTTCAACCGAAGAATCGACCGAGGAAGAAGTGGAAGAAGAAGTGGAGGGAGAAGTGGAGGGAGAAGTGGAAGATGAGGGCGAAGATAAAATGGAAGAAAAAGAGGTGGCAGTAGAGAGGGTGGAAGAAAAGGAAAAAGAAAAAATTGAACAAGAAGAAGAAATTCATGAAAACAATGACGAACATGAAGATCAAAATAAAATTAATAATATTGAAATTGAAGAAAATAAAAAAATTGAGCAAGAAGAAAATACGTCACAGAATATTAGCGAACCAGAAGAATTAGAAATGAAGTCACCCAAGCCGAAAACTAAATTATCTAGTGGTAATGGAAAAGAAATTTCACAAAATTAAATCTCAAGTTAATAATAAATAAATTAAAAATATTTGTTAAATTTATTTATTTTTTCTATTTTATATCTAATTTTAAGAAACTTTTGGCATGCTATATAGTTGGTGTTAATAATTATATAAATAGCTTCCAAAATTAAAAATCATTAAAACACTAACATACTAGAAAATATACCTTAAAACATGTATAATTTAAAAGATCTTTTTATAAGATTTTGGATACCTCAATTTGTCATCAAGAAAATTTCTACTTAATCTTTCACCTTTAAGAAGAAGAGATGGAAAGGACATTTTTTACTTTTGATCTTTTTTATTTAATTTAATATCTTTCGTTACTTGAAAAATTACAAGAATTAAAAATGATAATGCTGATTCCTTAATTAAATAATAACTTAATTGTTTTTAGTTTGGATTAATAAACCCCGTTCCAAAAAGTTGGACACACCCAAAATCAAAAATAGGCAAAAAAAAACCCAATTTATTATTTTTCCAAACCTAATATAAAACCACATTTAAATTACCCAGTATTAATGTTTTAATAAGTAATCATTTTAACCAAAATAAAAGAAAAAAATATAAAACTCAAAAATAATAACGGGTGTGTCCAAAATAATGAAACGAGCGGAACAAAAAATGTATATTGGTTAATTTGTTGAAATTTAACCAACAATTGTTGATCGATCAAATGATAAGATACCATCTACCAATTGTATATGATTTTTCTATTTAACAAACACAACACTAACCTTCTATCAACCATTTAAAAAAAAAATTCAGATCTAACGAATCAGATTACGTAACTGCAAAAAAGGAAATGAAAACAAAACAAAAAAGACAAAAAATGAAATTGTTTGTAAAATCAAAATTCTTTCCAATTTGAATTTAAAGTGCAGTAATGATGTTCGTTCCACTGTTTAAACTGTGTCCAAATTTTTGGAATCTAGTTTATATTACACATCAACGAATTGGTGAACATAAAATGAGGATAGTTCTTAAAGCATTTGTAATTCCATCTGTTGATATCAAAAAAAAAAAAATTAAACAAAAAAAGATATTAATTTTATTTATAGATAATTAATTAAAAAAGACTATTTTCAAGTTTTTTTTAAAAGCGATTTTAAAACTTTATTTTAAGATAAAACTTCATTTTAAGATAAAACTGACTTTATAATAAATCGATGCACGTGTAATATAATTAAGGTTAATATGTACTTTATTATTATTTAAAAAAATTGAAAAGTATTTTTAAAAAGATGGTCTTCATTTTTTTTAACCCAAGAAAGTATTTCATTCTGTGCAATGTTTGCCTCCGAAAGAGAAATTAAAGGATGGAATGCGGAATATAATTCATAGCCAGAATCAATTATCCCAAAAATTGCTTCAGTGTCTGTTTTTTCCGAATACCTTTTATTAATAGATGTATTGCCCATTAATAATTTTGATCTTACATTTTGATATGCCACATATAATCTTTTTCGATTTTTTGGTATTGTAAATGGCAATTCAGGCTCTGTTGAAAAGCATTGGCCAGTTTTTCTACGTTTATAAATAAAGTGTTTTAAATATTTTATTTTGAGCATACTGGTTGAATTCTTGGTGTTTATAGTTTTATAAATTGATTCCATTAAATTATTTTTCATGAATTCCTACACATTTATTAATTATTGTTGTAAAATCGAAAAAATATTAAGAATGAAAAATAAAATTTGGTAATTAAGGGGAGAAGATTTTTTTAAAAAATAAAATGAAATCTTATTGAGTTCCTAATAATAATTTTTTTTTTTTTTTTTTGTAATTTGTGTTTTGGCTGATAGAATAGATGAGTTGATGTCACCTAAACAATTTATCAAGAGGGTGCGCCTTGTTTTTTAAATCGAAATTATCCCCTTTTCCAATATACAATCAAAAAAATTAAACTAAACTATTTTTCAGTCAAAGGGGACCCGTTGTAATGCGTGAAATACATGAGTTTAAAGGGTTTAAATAGATATTAGAAGAAAAAAATTTATTTTGGAAATTTTCAAAATTGAAATCATTTTTTCACATTTTTGCATTTTTTTTTAAAACCTCATTCAGTTGCAAAATTTTTTTGTTATATCAAGATCAATATTCACTTGGTAAAACGGTGTTTTTCTAAGGTTATAAAAACCATGGAAATGATTGTTGAGAAATCATATTGATTTCTATTGGAATTCTATTCAATCTTTGATCTTTTTATTTTTTTAATAAATGTGAAAAATTTTGACTTCATTTTCATAAATTCCTTTTTCAAATAGAGACCACAAATACCAACAAACTTCGTTTTGGGAACTTGGTTTATAAAAGAAAAGTATGGAAAACAAAGTGAAAATTGTTTCCTATTTATTATTCAAATACCAATAGAAGTTCATAACGAAAATTGTTGTTTTTCTCAATAGGGCCCTAAGAATTTGAGTTTTTCAATTTTTATGAAAATTTATTGATTAATTAGTTTTCTATCGTACATATATTAACAATTCTTTGATGTGTATTATTCTGTTTATTTCTTATTTGTTCTTCAAAGCACAATTATATAAAATAATTGATATTTTGAAAAAAATGCTGGGCCCCTTTGACTGAAACAGAGTTTATTTGGAATAACAATTAAAAACAATAAATACAAAAAGAAAAGAGAATAAAAACCTTTTTAATTTTTTCGCCGTTTTCTTTAAAAATGTCAAATTTGGTCAAATTGTTAGTAACAAAGCAAAGAATAAATGACCTTTTTGGGCCAATGTAATTGATATAGCAATGTAACATTTCCGTTTTGGAATAATTTGGTAAGCATATTGGTGTCCAGCCAAGGTTTCTACTGAAGGTTGTATCAGAAACAAAATTATGTAACAACAAAAGATCGGCTTGGCCGATTGGCTTTTTCGAAGATTGGGTAACTTGGATTATGTGGGTAGGCGTCAGAAGGATTGTATAAAATAAACTTTTTGCTTTATAGGACAAAAAGGTTTTGGCTATCTTTTGGCGGGTTTGTGAGTTCAGCTTTAAAAACGGGATCCCCTTTACCGAAAATTGGATTTTGTTCATTCGGTTAATCAAATTATCATAAAACTTGTAAGTGCCATCAAAGATTGAATTCAATTCGATACGAAGGTTGTTCCTGATACTTTCAAATCCCTGGTCCCTTAAAAAGACCAGTGTTTGGAAATATAGAAATTTTAACTGTCTTTTTAAGTTCTTTATGCAGTCACCTGCTTTTGAGACAATCACATAAAGGAATGGCGGCCTCAATAAAAAGGCGATTTTATGTTGCCCAGCCTCTATCATTTTGATTTGATCGTTCATGTCATGAATGAAATTGACGAGCGCAAGCGGAATGCATAGAAAGCTCGCCAATTTGCCATTAGAGCCATAGCGCGAATAGATCGGTTTACCTGAAGTTGAAATAATGAAATAATGCTTTTTGTGGTTCATCCAGACTAGATCATTACTTCCTTCATTTTCGTGCTTTTGGTACCTTCTTCCGATCATTTGTTTTTTTGTTTTTTTCAGTGTTTTTGATTTATTTTCTTTTTCGATCCCTCTTTCTGTTTCTTTTTCTTTATCTTTTTCTTTATCTTTTTCTTTTTCTTTTTCTTTTTCGGTTTCTTTTTCTTTATCTTTTTCGGTTACTTTTTCTATTTCTAATTCTATTTCTATTTCTTTTTCCTTTTCCTTTTCCTTTTCTTTCTTTGTTTCTTTCTCTTTTTCTTTTTCTTTTTCTTTTTCTTTTTCTTTTTCTTCTCCTTCTCCTTCGTTTTTGTATTGTTCATTTGTTTTGGATTCTTGTACATTTGAATTTTCATTTTTTTCTTTGTTTGTCGCTTTTTGAGTTAATTCTTGAAGTGTTGTATTGCCCTTGTTACTATTATTTTTGTTTTTCTCTTTTTGTTGAGAAAGAGTTGGTATTTGATCAAAAGAATTTTTTTTACTCATTTGGTAAAAAGAGCGTTCTTGAAAAAAAAAAACAAAAAATGATAAGAATTCATTGTTCAAAAACACATCTAAATATTTATGTGAATAAATTGTAATATAATTAATTAGAAAGGCAAACCTAAAATCAACTGTCTACTTTAAATAGAATAAATGAGATTTTTAATGATGTTGCTTGATTTTTTTGTTAATTGGTCAATTCTTATATTTTTCGACTTGACCAATTTTTGAATTTGATAAAAGATATAATCATCGAGTAATCAATAATAAATTTCAAAAAAGTATTTCAAGTGGGATTCACATGGGTACTTTTGGTGTCAGTTTTGGGAATATCAAAGTCATTAATACAGAGATAATAACTTGAATCTTTTCACAATCTCATTTTTTCTCTTTTGGTTTATCTTTCTTTTTCAAATATTGTTCAATGAGCAACCAAAAAACACCTATTTTGTTCATTGAGATTGAAGGAAACGATATGAAAAACGAAATGAGGCGTGATGCTGTTGAGGTAGCAGTCCAAGGGTTGAATAACCAAAAGCTAACAAGCGAATTAGAAGTGGCAAAATTTATTAAAAAAAAGTTTGATTCGAAATATGGTGAAACTTGGGTTTGTGTTGTTGGTTCGGAATTTGGATCGGTTGTAACGCCAATGCCAGGACACTACATTTTATTTCGTGTTGGAAATATGTCTATTCAGCTTTTTAAATTAAAAAAATAACAAACCATCCTTTTTTTTTGTTAAAAAAAATGAAAAAAGGCTGAAGAAGGTTTTTTAAAAAACAACAAAAATCAAAAAAACATTTGTATTAATTTCTTTTTTTATTTTTTTCAGAAAGAAAAGGAATAAAAAGTGTATTAAAATAAAAAAAAACACAGTAGTTACAGGATTTCTACCTTTTTTGTTTCTTGATCATTTTATTATTAAAAGGGATTTGTTTGGAAATGATTAAAATAAAATTATCAATTTTCGAACAGCACAAACATCACAGCAAACAAAGAAATTACAGAAATCTTTTTTTTTCAACAACACATTTTGGAAGAGCAAAGTCATTTTAAAAAAGCGTCACAAAAAAGTTTTCACAAGTATCTTAAAAGCTGATGACAAACTCCAAGAGAACTCTGTTTTTAAACAAGAATTTAAATACTTTTTTGATCACATTATTTTCAAAATGGCTAACGACCAATATTAATTCTATGGATAAAATAAAGAAGGTGTGACCAATACCATGTATAATATGTCCATTTTCATCAGAACGTATACAATTTCGGAATCCCACAATTGTTTAATTATTACTGGTTAGTTTTTTTTTTTTAATTTTCGTTCTTTTGGTATTTCATTTTTGGAACAAAATCTCCAAAGCACGATTATGAAAAAATTTTTTCAAAATAAAATCAAACATTTTCTAATTTTACACTTTTTAAGAACTTCAATTATACTAAACACTATTGGTTAATAAAAGATAGTTGATCAAAAAATATTTTTAAAGATATTTAACAATTTAAGTTGCAAAATCTACTTTTACAGGTTTCTATTAATATTTTTTTTCAATTTAAAGGTAAAATATTTGAAAAATTTTACTCTTCTCAGCTAAGGGGTCATTTTAAAATCTTTTAAAAGTATTTTAAATCTGATGAATATCTTTGTACCAATGAATCAATTATTTGGATTATTAAAGAATTATTAGTTATTTCTAAAGTAAAAAAAACCTATGCACTCTAACACACTTGACGTCACTATACGGACTCTTTCATTAGGGTTTCCAAAATTTATAGGAATAAGGTAAAACAAAAGATTTTCTTGAGTTTTTTTCGAATTCTGGAATACCTAGGCACTTAACGACACTTCCTGCAGGTTTTTAATTTTTGTAATAAAAAGTAAAAAAAAAATGTTGGTTAACTTTTCCAAAATTTAAAAGAATTAAGTAAAATCAGAGATTTTTCTCTATTCTTTTAAATTTAGGAAAAGTGCTGTTAAGTTTTTTTTAATTTAAGAAATAAACAGAAAATTTCAGAAATTTTCGGTTTATTTCTCAAATTTAAAAAAAGCTATGCCATCTGGGGACACTTCGGTTAAGTTTTTTTTTAATTTTTGAAATAAACAGAAAATTTTTGAAATTTTCGAAACAAAATCAAAAAGTAAAAAAAAAAACCAAGTACTTGATGGACACGTAATAATTATCGTCAGTCATTTTTTTCCCTATTTGAGTTTTTTTAGATTATCAAAGTGTTTTCAAAGCCATTGATTATTATCTATTCAAAAAAATATCCTAAAGTTGAATTTAACAAAAATTCATAGTCACATCAATTTAAAAATTTTATCCCAACACAGACATTTTTTTTCCCAATAGAGACTTTTAGAAATCGTAGTACCACTTACAATAATAAAAATAACTACCTCAAGATTTTTAAGAACTGCAAGGTTGATTATATTGTGAATAAAAACGATTAACAAGAATGAAATGATAATTGTAAAACCCAATTCAAAATTTTTAATACACCAAAATTTGATTTGATAAAAAAAAATCTTATTTAATGAAATCACCAAAAAATACCAAATTAACACCATTCACTAATTGAAATGTTAACAATTTTTATAGATTACCATATTCACAAAATATAAATAATTATCAATATTTATAAATCACCCATATGTGCTAAAAATTTATGAGAGAGTAAAACAAAAAAAAATGAATAGCTAAATTTATTTAAATTCTATTAACTAGGAATATTGATCGATCAAATGATTAGAGACTATAAACTAATTTTATTTGAGTTCTTCTATTTTGACGAAATCAACTTTAATCTAATATCAATTGTTGAAAAAAATGTTGATCTACCGAAAAAAGTTATGTAATTCAAAAAATGAAATAAAAACAAAAAAACTAAAAGATAAAAAAAAAGATTTTCATATTTTCACAAAGTTCAAAATTATTTCCGATTTCAATGAAATTGTATTATTGTGGTTGTTTGGACCGTTTTAACTGTATGGAAAATTTTGAATTTTAGTTTAGTAATAGTTTTATCTAACAAAAAATTTTCGATTTAATTTGTTCATACTAGTGTTGTGGAAAACAATAACCCATTTTTTTTATCCCCTTACCGATTTTTTTATATTTGTAGTTAGAATTAAAGTGGGGAAAAATCAAGTGACTATGCATTTATACCAATAGACCGAAAAAATCAGAGTATGAGTAACATAAAAAACGGGGAAAGGTAAAAAAATCTCAATAGAAACATTAAATTCGCAACAATAGTAAATAATAACAATCCGAATTATCTATATTTTTCTCTTTTATGCATTTGTTTAGGATATGAATGTTTTGAGAAATCGTAATCTTTTACTCTTCATTAATTTTGTGTGTTTTTTGTATTGGTGTTCTATACAAGCTTTAATTATTGTGTTCCATACCAAAACTTTATCTAAAAAATGAAAAAAATAATAATATTATGTTCTATTATTTTTAAGTTACTAATTCTTAATTATTTAAATAGACATCAAAATTGTGAAATTAGACTTTTTCTTGAGAATTCAAAGAAAGAAAGAAAAAACTTTTATTTTTTATAAAAAAATTAATTAAATTTAATTTGTTTTATAAAATAAATCCTTTTTTTCTATATAAAGAGGTATAAATCCGAGGCAAATAAAAAGAAAAATTTTACTTTTAATAGGAAATTAAACTTTTTTAACTATAATCTGAAAAATGAAAATTCTATTTGTTATTGTTTATGAAAAGAAGATAAAATATATTTCTACCGTTATTCGGGTTACAGCCAGTTCCACTTTTAAGGCAAAAACTGCTACGAAATTTAAGGCACAAAAAAAATCTCAAATTAAGGCAAAAATTTAGATTCTAGCAAATAATTCGTATAAAAAAAAATTCTAAATTTTGTGCCTTTTTTTCCTTTGAAATACAAGTTCACTCATTTGGGTCTTTAAACTTTAATTTTGAGATTCAATGCTGTTTTTAAATGGTAATTTTTCAGCTTCATTTAAGATTTACAATGAAAAACTATCGAAAAAATCAAAAAATGATCATTTTCGCAACTTCATTATCTTAACAAAAAGAGATTTTTTCTCAAGTACCAATAAAATAATCCAGATTAAATATTAAGTCTTCGATCTGAAAGTAGTTATTTACAAGATATGAATCGACCTAAAAATGGATTTTTTACTCATTTTTACCACTCTTTACTATCAAAAATGAAGAATTTGATTTTGAATATATTCTATTTGAATGATCATGTTGTAAATTGGAATGAAAGAAAATCGAAGTTAGACATTTTATTTCTTAAAACTTTTAATTCGGATTGGAATTCGTATTAACTTTCCAAAAATTTTTCGAATTTGATCAGTTTTACTAATGTTCGCAATTGGAAATTTATATTTTTTTACAAAATAAGTTTCCATTTTTTTGACATGTTCAATTTTTTATTTCCCAGAAGCAACAGCTAAATGAAAATTAAAAAGAACCAAATTTTAAGACAATTACAAAAAATTATATACAAGATCTTCCAACAATTAAAACTTGTTCAATACAATGAAACTTGTTTGTTTAAAAATTACACTTTACGAAAGAAAAATATTGATAATTCACTAATATCTTTTTTTGTTTTTTGATACTGGAAAGTAGAATGAAAATTTTATTTTATTTAGCTTTTGATTTACAGTCTTTTAAAAACTTGCAAAATGATCCCTTGGATGGCTTTTGTTGAATATTTAAGGTTTAAAAAGAAAAACAATCATATTTTAATTTTTTTAAGTTGCTTAAATATTGAAATAAACCCAATATCAAGAAATCGATTTTCAAAGTTAGTCGAAGGTTTTTTATTTGATAGTTTTATTTTGGGTTATTTTCTCAAGTAAAAGCACAAAAAAAACAAAAAAAGAAACTCAATTGTTATAATTCACTTCATCTAATTGTCTTTAAATTTTTCCACCTTCTCCCAGATTTCTGATTACTTTGAAACCTAAAAATAGAAAATTAAATTATTCTAAATATCAAAGGTATATCAATTGTAAAGCAAATATTGATGATCCTACCAACTTTACAAAAGGCAAGATCCAAAGTTTTAAAAATAAAAATGTTAAAACTTTAAAATTAAATTTTAAAAATCTCAATAAAGTTAAAAGATAAAAAGAGTTTCAAAACAAAAAAAACTAACCAAAAACTAAAAGATAAATCTGTACAAAACAGAGAAATTTCCAAATAATTATTTTTCAAGATCTCAAAATTTTATTTTTTTTTAAAGACACTTTTTTTGTTAATATTTCACCATGTTCTATCATCGAGTGAACGATTATTTGGTTGGTAAAACAATTGGAAAGGGAAACTTTGGAAAGGTTAAATTGGCAAAACATATACCAACAAATGAAATCGTAAATTTTACCTTTTTGTAGAAATAAAAAATGAATTAATATAATAATGAAATTTTTGAAAAATTGATCCTTTTGTTATTTTTCTTTGATTTAAAAAACAGGTTGCCATGAAAATTATTAATAAACAAAAGCAATTTTTGACTGAAAAAACAAAAACACATCTCTTTCGAGAAATGGAGATTCTTCGACAATTGAACCATCCAAATTTAATCGAGGTCTATGAAATATTCGAAGACGCAGAGAATTGGTATATTATTATGGAGTACATTGAGGGTGGGGAGCTTTTAGATTTTTTAAGTCAAAAAAAGCGTCTCAAAGAACCATTAACAAGAAAATTTTTTGCCCAAATAGTTTCAGGTAATTGTTCAATTTTCTTTTCTTTTCAAAAGGCAACGTTATGTGCAAATCTACAGACTTTTATGTGAGAAATATTTCATTTCATTGAGTCAAGAGTTCAGTAAATTACCCCAGTGCTTCGATGGATGAAATTCAAAGATTTGTTGAAATTTAAATATTACAAAAGTATCAGTTTTGTTTCTGAGCCTCAATCTCATTTTGAAAATTTTTTTTTTTTGTAACATTTTTAAAAAACAAATCTCAACTGGACAGAAAATCAAAACATTTTTTCCATCCCCTCTTTTTTTTCATCCCAAAAAAAAATATAATCTTCGTCTTTATAAAAATTGGAATTAACATTTGTTTTCATTTTTTTTTGGTTCTGTTCCCCAAAAATATTTTTATTTTATAAACTAAAAAGGAATTTCATACTGCCACTCAAAAAACATTATCCACCGAGACTTAAAATTAGAAAATTTATTGCTCACAAAAGATCACAAAATCAAGATTATTGATTTTGGTTTATCAAATTTCTCAAAACGTGATGAATTATTAAACACGTTCTGTGGCTCTGCATCGTACGCTGCACCCGAGGTGCTCCAAGGAAAAGAATATGATGGATTAAAATCAGATGTGTGGTCTTTAGCTGTGCTTTTATATGCGCTGCTTGTTGGAAAGTTTCCTTTTGGAAATAAGAACATCAAAGCATTAGTGCGGAAAATCAAAGCAAAGAAAGCGAGTTTCCCAAAATATTTGTCAAAAAGTGTGAAAGACCTGATTAAGAATATGCTAATAATAGATCCAAAAAGTAGGTACTCCATAAACCAAGTCAAAAACCACGAGTGGTTCCAATTGGACGAAACAATACCAGAATTATTAGAAGAAAAACCCAAGTACCCAGGTGATATGATCAATCCTTTAGTGGTTATCAAAATGGTGTCTCTTGGTTTTAATTATCAATCTGTTTTAAAGGATTTGCAATCTAATAAATATTCCCAGCACATGGGAACTTATTTGATTATTCGAAAGCAAGCCATGGAGGGGAGGTTTGAAGAGTATCAAGAATTCAATCTTTATGATATTGTAACCCTGGAATCATATTTGTCGCAACAAGATGATAATGATTCGAATCAAAATAATTCAAAAAATGATAAAAATAGTAAGGGTAATAATACTATTCGTAGCAGTAGTAGTAAAAGTAGTAATAGCCATAATAATAGTACTAACAGTAGTAGTAGCAGCAGTAGTAATAGCAGCAGTAATGGTAATAGTGATACTGATAATATGTTAAAGTACCCGCTTCCAAAAGGTATTTCTTTTAAAAAACAATTACCGGACGGAAAAAAAAAAATGACATTGCTTGGAAGAAAAATTGATCAAAGTCTTAATGATTTTAGTTGTGGTGTTTTAAAAGTTAACAAACTTTTAGAAAAACATGTTTCACCACAATGTAATAAAATAAAAAATGATATCAACAAAAATGAAAATCAAAAAATTAAAGAAAAAAAACGCTGCAAAAGAAAAAAGAAAAATAAATCCAAAAATGATAAAAATCTTTCGCGAACTAAAGACAAAACTCTTTTGCGAAGTAAAGAAAAAACTCAAGATCAGTATAAAAATGAAGTGAAAAAAGCGAAAGTTAGAAAGAATAAAGTTGGAACTAAATTAGATGGCCAAGATTCGGTTAATGATAAAGGAAAGATCGAGAAAAATCAAAGGAAGAAAAGAAACAATAAAAATAACAAAATGAACAATCTAAAAAATATCAAAAAGAGAAAGAGAAAGAAAACTAGAACGAAAAAGGCAAAGAAAACTAAAGAAGGGTGTGAAAAAGGGACTAATTTGAACAGAGTTAAGGACAAAGGGGAAAGGAATAAAATTGATTCCCAAAATAAAAAAAAATCATCCAAACAAAAAAAAAACACAACAAAAAAAAAAGTAACAAATGTACATCAAAATAAAAAAAAAAAAAGGAATGTTGTAAAGCCAAAGAGAAAAAATAAGAAAGAATTAAAAAACGGAAAATCTTTCACAAAGACTTCATTTATTACAGAAAAATCATCAAAAACATTGTTACAATACTCTAAAAAAATTTTAAAAAAAAATAATATTTTTTTTAATCAAAAGAGTAAATTTGTTTTAGATTGTGGAACTAAAGACAAAAATGAAGATTTAATTATAAAATTCCAAATTGAAATAACCAAATTGGATAATTTAAAATCCTTTCGAGCAATTACTTTTAAAAGTATTTCGTCATCAAACCACGAATTTCAACAATATTACACATTAATAGTAAATCAATTTAAACCTTAATTATATTGCCCGGCCTCTTTTCTCTTTTCACTTGAAATCTTTTTTAAACGACAACGTATAATAGGCGGTATACATACAAATAAGAAATAAATATTCTTGAATTGGCTTGTATACACATAATGGAATTTAATGTGTAATATCCGACTTATTGACAAACATAAACTGTTATGTATATATTTTTATTAATCCTATATATTAATAATAATATATAGGGATTTATATACATATGTATTCTTCCCATTCATTCAATATTGTATAAATTTGTTAATATCTGTTCAAAACTGTTTTTCATTTTTTAATATTTTATGTGATTTTTCTTTATTATTTCTAATTTAATAAATTAAATTAAAAAAAAAAATTTTTATTCATTCATAGTTTTATTTTTGAGTAATAATTCATTTATTAAAAATTAGATATATTGATTTAGAAGAATACTTTAAGAAAGTAGGTACATTTAACCATTTTGAAAAATTTTAATTGTGAAAACATTTCTGAAAAATTATTTTTTGAGTGCCATGAGATCTTGAAGCTTTGGAATCGAAATACCATTCACAGCTATATTTGTGAAAAGAAAGCGAAGACAAAGCAAATTAGTGTGGAATAGATGATTTAAGGCTTTTTTTAAAAAGTTTTTATAGTTGTAATTTTGGATTTTATTAAATTATTCTTGGATAGAGAAATTTGTATTACAAATGCTTGAAATTAATCATAGAACACCCTAAAAAAAAATACCAGAAGAGGTGTGTTTTTTAAACAATTATTTTCTTTGAGAAGACCAAACACGAAAGATCACCTTTTATTGATAAATTTGTTGAAATCAAGACTGAAAAAAAAAAAAAAAAATTCAATCATCATGTATTTTTGACAATTTATTCTAAATATTCTTTTAATTTAGACACGAGAAAACAAGAGTTTTTCCTTGAATTTTTCACCACATTTCCTATTTATTTTTTTTTTGAAATATACGATTTATTTACAAATTTGTTTTCAAAATTCAATTTTCAAATATTTTGATCAAACAATAAACCAAAACAAAGAAATGTATTTCAAAAATTAAACTAAAAGGAAAAACTGGAATAAAAAAAAAAAACTCTAAAAAAATACAATCCCAATGAAATTAAAAAATTTTTGAAGCAGATTCTGAATTATTTTTCAAGTTTTAAATTTAATTGAAATTATTTTATTTAATATAAATTCATCCAATAAATCTATAATTCTGAAAAATTCATTTAAAAAGCACCCTATTTTTGGAACCTAATCAAGAAATTAGATTATTTAAATAAAAATAGGATTTTTAAAATTCATTTTGGAAATTCTTTAGAAATAAAAAGTAATTTGTTAATCAATAAAATTTCCTAATAAAAAGTTTTTCCATTGAAGAATGAAAAATAAAAACGAATTAAAGAACAAGTAATTGTATCAACTGTTACAGATAAAATCAAAAAAATAAATGATTTTTTTTTATTATTTCTTTATCGAATTTTTCATTTTTTTGAATTCCATTTTTTAGTTGGTATGGAAATATATTACACTAAAATATATTCCACTCCCAGTATTTATTAAAATATTCATCTATTCGGTTAAAGAAATGATTGTAATAAGTCATTTTCTCAAATAAACAGTGGTACTCAAAATTTGGAAAATGGGCTTACTTCCTTAAATAATTTGAAATCCAATCTTTAACTCTTTTCTACAACCCAAAATTCAAAGGTTATTCTTGAACACCTATCAATCTATTAATCTTACACTCTTCTAATCTGATTCAGGAAAAAAAAAAATAAATTGAAAAAAAATTCATTTATTGGCCACTATTAAAATACATACCAAGTTGAAGATCGATCAGCTAAGAACCAAAATAACATCTCCATAGACCTAACACAAGATACTCTTTTTTCCCTTTTCAGGAAGTGCCAACCTTAAACTAAGAACATATTTTCAAATTTTTACTAATATTTTCACTTGAGAAAAAAAATGGATTTTGCTGGTTTATGAAATTATCAGGATTTAGCTTTCAAAGTTAAACAAATTAAAAAAATAAAAACACAGAAGTAGTATTTTTTTTATAATATTGAGTGTTTTAAATTTACAAAACAATATTAGTTTCTTTATTCATTGAAGTTTAAAGGTTTATTTTCGTAAATTTATTTTCCAATAAAAATAGATAAAAATCAAAACAGTAAAAACAAAAAGAAAAAGCCAGCACATGTGTTGTCCTGTAGTTGACGAAATCAAAGTGGAGATTCGGTTTACAGTTCGATCCAAAATTGAATTTGCACTATTAAAATTATTATCTAATTCATCTAGCAATTTGTTGTGTCTGCGTATCTCGTTACGGATATCAACGGAGATCTAAGGTAATCATAAAAAAAAAAGGGGAAAAGAAAAGAAAGCAAAGGAAGGAAAAATTGGTTAAAAAGAGATTAAAGATAGGTTAGTTAGAATATTAGTTTCTTGGAAATAATTCAAGTCCAAAGACAAACACTTTTGATCCCAATCACTTTGTTTTTGAGGGTTTTAATTTTTAGTTCATTTTGTTTTTGTATTTCTTTGTTTTGTTGTTGTAGATAATTGTAGTTAAAGCTTTTGTTGTTTGAGTAGTTTGGTTGACGTGCTCTTTTAAAAGTCATGTACGTTTTGTTTTAAAAATGGAATTAAAAGAAATGATCATTTCGATTTAAAAGTTTTAACAAAAAATTTTAAAAAATGAAAACATGTGGTTTCAGAAAAAAATATTTTTCAAATTGAAAGAATATTTGAGACTGATTATGTTTATTGTTTGAGAATTGAGTGTTTAAGTATCAATACTGTAGGTTGCAAAATAAATTCAACAAAATTTTCATTCAGTTTTCCAAAAAGTATTTTTCAATTTTGGAAAATTTTAAATTTTTTCATTTCTCAAAACGAGCTTAAATAATTTACTTGTCTTTGAAAATATGTGGAATTTGAAGAGTTTTCTTAATTCTTCAGAGATATGATTATTTTGGAAAGGAGAAAGAAAATTTGAATCTTTTTATTTTGGAATAAACTGTAATAGTTTATTTGCAAAATAAGATTATGTAAGAAATAATATGATTCTAATAAATTTATTACTTTAAGGGATTAGGGTCACCATAGATTTGTCTCAAATTAAATAGTGTTATCATCGAACTTAAATTTCTAGAGATAAATGGTTCAAATTACTCTAAAAAATCTCTTATAAATCTTAATGCACATCAAATTATTATATTTTTATACTCATGATCACAATTAAAAACTTTCATTTTGGAAATTTTTTTTTTCCTTTTCAAAATTTGAAAAGAAAAACCAAAATAATTTTATTAAAATATCTATTTACCAAGAAAATAACTTCGAGTAAATCGATTTCAAATAAAAAATAAAAAATATTTGTTTTTTTTTTTTTCGTTCGAAATTATGATTAAGAATTGGAATTATTTAAATTTCTAATTCGAACAAATTTTAAATTATATAGTTCTTTTGGATCTTCTGAAATAAATGAAATTATTCAAAATTGTTTTGGAACACATACTCCTACCATAGTAGCTTATTTTACAAAGTCCTTAAAGGGAAATGGAAAAATGAAGTAAAATCTTTTTAACCATATATTCATTAAATGACTAATTAAAATGGTCTCAGTTAAAATTTTAAAAAAATTCAAATATTAATTTATTTAGTAATAAAATATAAAAAAAAACTGAAACTTGAAGTGAAACAATCCCCCCTATCTTATTGAAGTAAAACTAAATATTTTAGTGTTATTATTTGATATTTATTTTTTGTTGTTTAATAAAATATTTTAAAAAATATCAAATATTAGATGATTTTACCCTATCAAAATTTTAAGTTGTGATAAAGTTCCAAAAAGTGTGATTATTTTTTTCAAATCAAGATCTCAAAGTATCATGATAAAATATAATGAGATAATTTATACAATCAAGATAATCGACAAAAAATTCAGGTAAATTCCAAAATATCCTGATAAAAATTAAATTTCAATATATTAGTTGATGGGCTTTTGGGCTAATTCAGTAATATATTTAAAAAAGGAATTTTTTTTTTGATTAAAAAAAAATTTCATTCAAAAAAAAAAACAAAGAAACCTACTTGATTTAATCAAGAATCAGATCAAGATTTTCATTATTGTTTCTTTTGAATTGGTTGACATATCGATAGCTCATTTGGATCTATAAACGAAAGAGAAAAAGGAAAATAAATAGTTACTCAGTTAATAGTGATGTTACAAATCTTTTCGAACAAAATTTTTGCTTCTAAAACATCCAAAACTTCACTTTTTCGATAGATGAATGTGTTTTTATGTTTAAAAATTTTCTTTATTCTTTGAAAGCTGAAAGGAGATGGGGAATTTTTCAAAAGTTATTTAAATAACCTAGCCACTCTATCACTAATTCAAAATATTTTTTTTTATAAGCTTGTTTTCTTCATAATATTATTCTTCTTAATCCGGTATATTTGTATTGGGCAGAAAAAATAACTTAAGATTAGAGGTTTTTGTTTGATCGATCACCAATAAGAAGGAAAATTAATCTTTCTTCTTTTTGGTTATTTAACTTGTGGAAGCAATAACCCCATTTTAAAAAAAAAAAAACACATATCTATTATATATTCAAAAAAATTGTTGAAATGGATAATTATTTGGTTGATCTTAAATTTTTTTACCTAATTTTTTACTTTTTTAAAAAAAAACAAGGAAAATACTCAATTTTTTCTTTCCACTACTAAAAATCTCATTTCGTTTATGAAATATTTGTGTATTTTAAAACATTTCAAAGACTTGGAGACAATTCACAACCCATAAAAACACTTTATAACATTTTAAAGGGTGTAAATTTGTAAGATTGGACATATTGGTAAATAAAAAAATGTTTTTTGTAGTACAATCATACTTAAAAAGTGAATAAGTTTTTTTTTTTATGATTTTTCTTGAATTAAAACTTTTGAAAAATTTGCTGTTTTAATAAATTAGAAACTTTATGAAAAAAAGGTTTTTTTCCTCCCACTATAACCTATACAACACATTTAAAGACCGTTCATTCCCTTTATAACTGGCAATTGGATTCTAAGTTGGATACATTTCACTTCATTTCACTTCATTTTTCATAGTTTTCATTTCCAAATATTTTTCATTCCATTATCGATTCTAAATTCATCACAAGTACCTAATGTATATAATAACACAAATCGGAATATATTCCTTTTGAAATATCTTTTTTTGCAAAAAAGAAAAATGAAATTGAAGTGAAAATTTTTTCCGATTTATTATTCAAATACTAGTAAAACAGAAAACTTTCAAAAAGTTTTAATTCTGAAAAAGTTTTCACTTTTTTATAATACTGATAAATTCGAAGAGATTTCAAAAAATTTTTAGTTCAATTTCTATTTTTATAAATCTTTGAACTATTTCTTATCAAACTGTCCCGGACAAAGAATATTTTGAAGAGCAACTAATTTTAGAGTGTTACTTAACACTTGGCTTCATAAAATGCTTTATTCAAAGGTTGAACATAACAATTTCAAACAGGAAAATCAAGTAAAAATTTACTTACATAAATTACAATTTATCAGTATAATACTTTTAAAAAGTTTTGAAAAAGTCCTCACATTTTTCAAAAGGCTGTATGAATTCAAAAAAATAATTTTCAGTTTTTACGTAATTTTTATTTTATGATGATTTTATGATAAAGTAGGACGAATCGCGATTTTTTCAATATTATCGTGAATTTATTGCTAATACAGTGGTAATAAAAGTATTCATCAAAACCTTTCTATCTTTATATATATATATATATATATATGCATGACAATCTATAATTTTGTTTTTCTAAGAATATAAATAATTTATAAAATTATTCGTTTAAAATGTGAGAAATCAAAAAAAAAACAAAATCTTTCAAATAAAAAAAATTCAAATATTAAAAAGATTTGGGTTTGGAGAAATTATTGAGATATATTTCACCCCTTGTTATTTTGATTTTTTATTTTTTGTTTTAGATTTGTTCTTTCTTTCTTCTTTTTTTTTATTCATGAAAAAAAAAATAATTCTTAAATAATTTTTTCAAGTTCTTTTGCATAACCAATTATTTCTCTGATCACTTTGTTTGTAGGAATTTTTTCTTCGTCTTCGTCAAGATTTTCAAAAAAAAGTTTATTATCTACAATTCGCCAATTGTTTGTTTTTGCCATTTCTTTAACTTCCTCGATAGATTCCATCATGAACAGATCTTTAGCTGTTTTCAAGTCAAGGGATTTGTAACTCTTATTGGTACAATTTAAAATCAATTCTTGAATAGACAATTTTAATCTTGAGACAAATACAGAATACAAATCTGAAGGGGGCTTTTCGCAAATTGTTTGGATTCCTAAATAGTTCCCATCTAAAAGAAGCTCTTCAACTTGGAGATTAAATTTAATAAATGGGTTCGATCTTGATTCAAACTCGATCAATTCGAGTTCCGTGTGGAATTCACCAATTCGGTTGAGAGAGAGAAGGTATAATAAATTCATCCCTAAAATTAACAATTCATTTTCAGACTTTTTGATTTCGGTCCTTTTAATAGGTTTGGTTTTGGATTCAAACAATTAAATTTGAAAAGAGAAAAATTTGGATTGAGGTTTGAAAAAATAATAAAAAAAAAATTTTTGATAGGTTTAAAAAATTTTGTTATCAATTAAATTCGACTGTTTTGAAAGTTTTTGATTTTTTTTTTGTTTTTAATTTTGATTTGTTTTTTTGTTTTGAGACTTCATTTTTGTTTTTGTTATTTTTTTTTTATTTTTGTTTTTGTTTTTTTTTCAAAAGAAAGGTATTTTCAAAACTTAAAAAGAGAAAAAAAAAAAGGTATCAAAATTACCCATAATCGAAATAATAAGGTTTAACTTGGGAAATTTGTCTTTCAAAAAGATCCATGTCTTCTAATTTGACACTCATAATAACTGCTAATTCAAGTACTTCGCCTTTTATTTTTTTAATATTATTTGATTGTTTTGTTTTCATTAATTTTTTTTTTTTTTAGAAATAGAAAAAAAAAGAACAAAAATTGAAAAAAAGTATTGGATGTTAAGTACATACGATCTTAATATTTTCATGATTATTTTTCAAACCAAGAATTTTTTCAAACACAAAAAAAAAAAGAAAAAAAAACAAAAAAGAGCTGTGTTGGTTACGGGCAAAAATAACATTTTTAACATCCAATGGGAAATCTGTTCCTGGAAAAAGAATTCCTTCTTCTGCCATTACAATTTTTAATTTAGTTAATAGTTTTTTACAAGCTATCGAATCAGGTTGTTTTTGTCCAACTTGAAATTTAAATTCCTTTGATAATTTGAATAATTGTTCTTCCATTCGAGGATTTAATTAATTGAATCTTAATGAAGAGGAAAAGGTTTGGATGTATAAAAAAACAAAAAAATAAAAAAAATGAAAAGCTCATATTGTTTGATAATGCCCAATTGTTTCAATTTTTTAGAATAATATTGAATTTGTTTGATATTTTAAGATGATGTTTGGGATTATAAAGTGATAGATAAGGTAAGGTTTTTGAAATAAAGAAAAATTAATTGCTTAACCATACCTTCCTCGAAATAGGAAAAAAGAGCATTATTATCATGTATTTATCAGTCTACGGATATCTTATCAATCCCCATGTACCAAAGAGTAAAGAAATAATTCTAAAAAAATTAGAACAATTAGCCCATATTAAAAAAATTGATTCTGAGATTTACTATTTTAAAATTTTTATTATTTTAAGATCATTTCAAAAAAAAAAGAATTTTCAAATTTATTTTCACTTATTACTAATTTTCTTTTTTAAAAAATAATACGATAAATTAACCCTTACCAAATGTTTGCAGATGACTTAATCTTAGTTATCAAATGAAATGAAAAATCAATTTAATGGAAAATTAATTTTATTTTTTGAAATAATAATTAAATTTGGTTTAAAACTTAATAAAGATAAAACTGAAATTACTACAAAGAACTAATCAAAGATTAATGTTTTCATATTTAATTAAAAAAATGTTTTAAATATTGTCTATAATCTTTGGAAAGGTAAACTCCCTTTCAAAAACATTGGCCCATTAAAAATCGAATTTTGAAAATAAATATTTTGATGAATCGAAGTTATCTATTTCAATAACCAGTTCTATATACATTAGAAATATTTGTTTTTTGTTTCAAAATAAAATAAAAAAAAGTAAAAAAAAATAAAATAAAAATAAAAAAAAATTGGACCATTTATTATGAAATTTAGGTTACTAAAAACATTTAACAGTTCTAAACAATTATTTAAGAAGGTCGGTACTTGTATCAAAATTTGAATTCACAAGTTTATTCGAAAATGAATTATTATAATCATTCTCCCAATCAAAAGAATTAATATTTTAATAAATATGAGTGTGGAATACACATAAATATAATCTATTTATATCTAAATTAAAAAATAGAAATCAAAAAAATGAAAAAATTGAGGTTGAAAAAAATAAAAATAAAACCTTTTATTTCTGGATCTTATCTGTAAAGTTTTGATACAATTACTTCGTCTATACTTGGTTGTGATTTTAATTGTTCCTGGAAATACTTTTTTTTTTTTGATAAATTTTTGATTGATAAACAAAATACTTTCTATTTCTAAAGAATTTCTAAAAAATATATTTTAAAAATCACAATTAACATTAAATTCATTTAATTCTAGTTTTAGTTAAAGAAAATAAACTATCTTTTTTTGAATTCTTTCTTCATAAATTTAGATTTATTTGATCTGTATGTTTGATAATTGTTTTTTTTTTCATTTCAATTTAAAAATACGATATAATTATGGAACTTTATTTAATTTTTATGTCAATCCTTTCTTGTTTTTAGGTTGATTTTTTTGAATTTAACTTTTGATTGTAATAATAAACTCCTTATCAAGTATACTTTTAAACAATATTATTTTTTTTGGAGTATTTTGATCAAAATATTTGAATAAAGAATTTTTATAGCAAATTTATAACAAAACTAACTAGTAAAATAATAATGAATAGTAATGGAGTGATAAATTCAAGAAAATTTTGTTTTTGGATTCTGATAAAATTTAGAAGAAAAATATGTAATATCTTTGAAAATATCTTTGGTAGAATTTTTTTTCTTGATTTTAATTATTTTTATTTGGTGATAATTCTTGTTTGATATTCAAAAAAAAAAAATATTTGTTTCAAAGACCTACCTTCTTGGTTCGATTTTTAGGGTTTTTATATGGTTAATTTCTTATATTCCCATGGATACATTTCTTGATTATAAACCTAGTTTAATAAAACTGAAACTTTAAAAAAATACTTGAAAAGAATTGAAAAGGTATTTTTTTATGTTTATTATTATTGAAGAAGTGTAATTTTCGCTCAAATACCCTCACATATTTGGATTTTATTTGAGAAATTTAATCAAAAAACCATATATTTTATGTTTATTAATTAATAAATTTAATCCTGAAATATAACAGTTAAAAATTAAATCAATTAAGTTTAATTGGTTTTAATCTATTTGGAAATTTAATATTATATTATTACAGTAAAAATAGTCTTATAAAAAATTGATCAATATTTTCTATTATTACCCTTTGTTTTTATTTTAAATATCAAATTTTAAAATTTATTTCAATTTTTATAGATTATTGTAATATCTATTTAAGCAGCTAATAAAGGTACAGAAATTTATAATTGTTGGACTTGAAGGACAACTTAAATATTTTTGAGTTGTAAATAAAATATTTTATTTTTTTTTATTATTTTGAAATATTCTTGTAGTTTAGAGTGTTGTCAAGTAACATCAAGTGAACACCTTTTTCATAATCTAACAGAATAGAGTAAAATTTTCTATTTTTCTCAATTCTTGTTAATTCTGAAAAACGAACGTTGTTTTTTTTTTTAATTTGAGAAATAAACCAAAAATTAAATTAATTTTTAGTTTGTTTCACATAATGAATAAAACTTTACAGTTGTAAGAAGATCTTTATTCAGACTATTCAGTCAATAAAAAATAATTAATAATTAAATTTCTATTTCAAGAAGTTTTACGTTTACTAAATTCCAATCAATTTTATTGTTGATTCTTCGATCAAATTTTATTATTTTTTCTCAATATGGTAGAGATAAATTTTTTAATTTACTTTTGAATTTAAAATACTTTTTATTTATTAAAATATCATATGTTTGACGTTTAAATATAGTTTTATGGATATTAATTGGTGTGTTTCATTTTATCTTGTATATCCACTAATACATGAATTAATATAAATATTCAGATAATTTATTTTTTTTCATTCTGTAATTATATATTTTGAATAAATGGGTTAATTGGATTAGGTGAGTGATTTAAATATATTAATTTTCAAATTATTGGTTAATAAATTCTTATTAAATAATTTTTTATGGTTATTATATTTTTCTTTTACCCTTGTCAGATTATATTTTAAGGGTGAAATTTTTTATAAAGTAAATATCTAAATATTTTTTTTTTGATAAATCTTGGCATAAATAATTATAATTTGTAATTATTGTGTTTCAATTCAAATTGAATTATTATTTCATAAATTAAAATTAATTTTCCATTAAATTGATATTTCATTTCCTTTGATAATTAAAATTAAATCATCTACAAACATTTGGTAATGATTAGTTATTAATATTATTTTTTAGAAAAGAAAATGTGAAATATGGGCCAATAATAATAGGGGATAAAGGATCTCCTTGGAATATACCAATTTACTCAACTTGATAATATTTTTATAAAAAATTTTTGATTATTTTATTGAAAATAAATAAACTCTCTTTCAAATATTACCACTCACTTGAAATAATAAATTGGAAAATAAAAAACATTATTTAGTATTCAAGAACAATTAATAACTAAATCTGATTTTTAATTCACTTTTAAGTTATTTTAAATCTATAAAAGCATGATATATTAAAAATTGAAAAAAAAAATAAAACCAAAAACTAAAAAAAAAGGGAGTCAGAATTTTTGATATGAAAATTACGGATTTTTATTTACTGAATTTTCACTGTAAAAAAGTTGAAAAACACGATTTTTTATGAATAATTAAATTAATTTTAAAATACATTACATAGTCAAGATTTTCTTAGTGATTATTAGTCTTTTCGAAGTTGTTTTTTTGTTCCACTGGATCTTTTAAAAAAAAAAAAAAAATGAAAAAAAAAAGAAAAAGAAAAATTTTAGAAAAAGAAAATGAAAAAGAAAAGAAAAACAAAAACTTGAAAAAGAAAAACCAAAATTTTCAAAATTAGAAAAAATGATGTTGATCCAAAAATTAGAAAATATCTTTTTGTCTAGAATATTTGAATAAACCCCATAAACAGCTCCCAATAACATTCTTAAAGTGAATCAAATTTTTTAAAAAATAATTTTTATTTTATTGTTTTTCAAATTATTTTGAAACTAATTAATTTAAAACATTAATATTTATCAATCATTATAATATAAGTTTCAAAATTTCATTTTCATTTTCATTCTTTTATTTTAACTCATAATATATATTTAAGATTTTTACGGTAGCAACACTTCAATCAAATAAAAATTAAAAAAAAAAATAAAGATTCAACTTTGATTTATGTTGTATTTGTTTTCTTTTCCCAAATAAATAGTAGTGAATAGTATTTGGGTTCCAGAATTTCAATCATGTAAAGCAACAAAAAAATCTTTTTTTAAGAAAGATTGTTACAATTAAAATTTTTAAAAATGGTAAAATGTATCTATTTCCTTAAAAGTGTAATTTAACCAAGTTAAAACTAAACTCCTTTTGAAAATCTTGATCCATAAAAAATGAAATTTTGTAAATAAATATTTTAATAAATTGAAGTTATCTATTATAATAGAAAAAATTACAATTTAAATATTTAGTACTATACACAAGAAATATTTGTTTAATGTCTTAAAATAAAAAAAAGTATTAAAAATAAAATAGAATAAAAGTGGGGCATTTATATTGAAATTTAGCTAAGTGTATAAGGAATAAATGCAAATTATTTTATTTTTCCTTTACAATTTTTTTTTTATCTTATAAGTTTTCTAAGAAATAGTTTAACATTATGATCTCCATTTATTTGATTGATCAATTTTTATATGTTGTATATTAGTATATGTTATATAAACCAAGAATCCTAAATAAAGAAAGCTATAATTTGAGAATTGAAAAAAGGATAATCAACTTGCATTTATATCACTTTTGAAATCTAAGTTCTTTAAATACCTTACCAAATCTAGTCCATACTCACTTTTTGAAAACAATAAAATTCACATATAATTTAGAATCACAATCACCACCAATTTTAGTTTTTTAAATTTTGAATGATATTTTCTACACCAATAATATTACCTCATTTTTTCTTTTGTGATCACTTAGAATCTATTAAATATTCCCGAAAATAACCGAAAATTCAAAATACCCGAAAATTTTTTAACCACGAAAAAACACTTTTTGAACAACTTCTAAGATTCACTCGTGCCAATATACTCAGTTTTAAGATAAATTTGAAATTTTATTTTCGAAAAAAATTTTCTCTGAAAATATCAAAATTGAAAAAATTTAAATTTTAGGGAATAGAGTTCAAATCTATTTTGTGTGAAAGGGAATAAGTATCCTGGAAGAATGTAACATTACTGATCATTTCAAAATGATATTAACTAAATGAGAGAAAATGTACTTGTAATGAAAATTTTTAATTGTGTATCATTACCCATAATTTTGTAATAATAAATGTTTTCCGAAAATAACTGAGTAATATCTAATCGTAAAAAACATACCCATACCCTACATAAGGTGACCCAAGCCAAACTTTATTTAACTTCCCTTTATGTAAAAGGTCCTGGTTTAACCAAAACATACCCATACACAGCCCAAGTATACAATGACATACCTTTTCACGTACCCTAATAAGTACCAACAATTACTAAAATATACTCAAAAGTTACCAAAAACTCTTTAGAGTTGTTTAAGGACTATTCGAATTTTATGCTCTGTGAGGGTTGGAATACCATACAGTAAATGGTTCAAATGTTTAAAAAGTTATAGGTTTTGCTGAAAGTCAAAATATTGCAATTTACGGATTTAAAATGTTTTCTTGAAAATTAAAAAAATATTTTGAGATTTTGGTTTAACTGAATTCCCTCAAAAAACATTGCAAATTTTAATTATAAATTTTTTACCTATTGCTGCTGTGACTTTCCACTTTATATTAAAGTATATTGATACCACTCCACTAAACTCTTGAAATGTAAATATACGAAGTGGAAAGTCACAGCAGCAATAGGTAAAAAATTAGTAATTCAAATTTACAATGTTTTTTGAGGGAATTCAGTTAAATTTTGGATCCCAAAATATTTTTTTAATTTTCAAACAAATCGTTAATAATTCCAAAAATTGTACTATTTTGACTTTCAGAAAAACCTACAACTTTTTAACACGTTTTATCATTTACTGTATGGTATTCCAACCCTCGCAGAGCATTAAATTCGAAGAGTCCTTAAAGTAGAAAAATCAAAAAAAAATATTTTGTCTGAAAGTAAAATTGTTATTTTACCTTTAAACTGAGTATATTGACACTATAAAATCTTAGAAGTTGTCCACAACGTGTTTTTATGTGGTTAAAAATTTTTCGGGTATTTTCGGAAATATTTCAAACACCCAATCACTTAAAAAAAAAATTCCTCAAAATTACCTTAATTAGAATTTTTTATATTCTTAAATTTCATTCAAAATTTCAAATTTACAATTGGTAATGGCTGGAATTCTTCTTCAATACAACCTTTTTTTATATATTAATGGACATTGTGTATTACCCTTAATCGGGAGAATTCACAAAAAAAACGGTTCGCAAATAAAGAAAAGATTATTTTTTTTACAAGGAGACAAAAGGGTTTTTTGAAAGAGAAAAAACTAAGAAAGAAAACTTGAGTTTTATTCTTTCAAATCCCAAAATTGCAATAAAAGTTTCTCGTATTAGTGTACAAACGATTTCTTACAAGTTATTATTCTAGTGTATGTAGTTTTGTTTATGTCGAAATATTTGTTGTGTTTTTTAAAAGATTTTGACTAAAAGAGAATTTTTCATCCTCTTTTTGTGAAGAAGAGAACGATCATCTCAAATAGGAGCATTCATGTGGGAAGTTTATTAATTGTTTTCAAACAAGAAATTTTTCTTGACTTCTTCAAGTTACATTTTTCTGAAAATAAAAGCAAAATTTCTACGTCTTTTAGACTTTGAAAAAAAGTAGTTGTTTTAAGAAAGTTAATTAACTATTAGAAACCTTTTTGCTTTATAAAGTATTTTCTTCGACTCAAAAAACAATTTGGAAAATTCAAGAAAAGATCACAATTTGAAATTATTTTGGTGAAACAAACCCCCTTCCAATTCAGAAAATAAAATTTTCTAAAAGCGAATAAAAAATAGTTGGTATTGAAAAATGGAATTAAAAAATTTTCGCAAAAACGTTTTGAATGTATTTAACGGTACATTCCGGGAACTTTAGAAAAAATTTGAATAAAAGTGAATTTCTCTTTATTTTTATTTTTCATTTCTTTTCTCTTTTCTATTTCCTTTTTTTGTTCTCTCGAAAATAAATTTATTATTTAATGGGTGAAAGATTTAGAATAGTGCTCCTTGGTGGCGCTGGTGTTGGCAAATCTGCAATTACGATCATGTTTCTTCAAGGAAAATTTTTATCAGTGTATTTCGTTTTGTCCACCCCACAAAAAAAAACAAAAAAAAAAAAACCAAAATTCTTTTTTTTCTCAAATAAATCTAATCAATAACTGTCTTCTCAAATATCTCATTTTCACATAACCCACTTTGACAAAACGTCCAACAATTGATCTAATCACCCAGATATGATCCAACCCTAGAAGAGACCTATCGAAAAACAATGATGATTAATAAAAAAAGTTGTTTGCTCGACATATTAGACACAGCCGGACAAGAAAAATATCACACTATGGAATCCCATTATATCAAAAAAGGAGATGGGTTTATCATTGTGTATTCTATTACCTCACAGGCAAGCTTTGATAAAGTTAATAAACTAATTGATTTGGTAAAACAGTTCTTTTGATTCTTCAAAAAAAAAAGCCTCATTTATAATTATTTCTCGAACAAACAGCAAATGGAATAGCATAACCAATTTTTATGTTAAATTTAATTATTTTTCTTAATGGTTCTTTCTTTCTTGCTCTTCTTTTTTCATCTTGCTCTCTTAAAAAATCTCAACCCACAATAGGTCCTGCGTTGCAAGGATACAGATTCCTTTCCCATTGTCATTCTAGGCAACAAAAACGATTTAGCAGAAGAACGTAATGTGGCGCTTGAGGAAGGCAGACATTTATCAAAAGAATCTGGGTATCCCTTTTACGAAACATCAGCTTTGAAAAACAACAATATAACAGAATCCTTTTCGGCTTTGGTTGTCAATCTTAGAAAAAAGTGGGATCTTGAAGGTTTGTCAAAAAAAAAGAAAAAAAAATGTACAATTCTTTAAAACACAACAATTTAGAACACTCTATTCTTGTTTTAAACACGGGCCTTGTTGTAATGATTTTTTTTTGTATAGTTGTTTCATTTTTTTCCTCTGTTTTCTCAACTTTGCACGGGCTAACAAAATGTTAGAAAACTAATTAATTGAGTTTTTTTTTCTTTTGTCCCCCCTTAATTTAAAATATTTTGTGGCCAAATTAGACTCAAAGTGAAAATTTGTGTTTAATTTGGGTGTGAAAAAAATTAGGATAATAAATTATTGTTTTTCTTTTTTATGTTCTTTTTCTTCTTTTTTGCTTCTTCTTCTTGAAATGCTATTTGAACCCCCCCAAAAAAAAAATTAGTTGTATTCTCCCTTCACTTTGGAAAGAAAACCTTTCCAGTGACAGAATCTTTTTTTTTAACTTGTTTTATAATTAGGTTTTCAAACAAAACGAATCTTTGATCTTTTCGAAAATCTAATTATATTTTGGAATTTAGTTTACAAGCTTTTGGTCATTAGTCGTGGATTTTCAGCATATTCAAGGAATTATTTGCCACGAAAAATGATATTATGAAATTGAAGTTATTTTGCTTTAAAAAAATTAAATTTCAAAAATAGTAAGTGATGTTGATATGAAAAATATAGCATCATTTTTTATATTTTTTTTATATTTTTACTTCAGAAAAATAACAAATATAACAAGTGATGTAGATCTGAAAAATATAGCATCATTTTTTATATTTTTTAATTATTTTGCTTTGAGAAAAATAACATCTATATAACATTTTTATCAAAAAATTTGATTTTATATGATGATTTTTTCCATATTTTTTATAAAAAAAATATTATAGCAACTTGAATTTTAATATGTTACAAATTTTAAAACACATTTTATTACAAACATAAAGTTCTAGAAGTTGTTTCCATATATAATGAAAATTTTAAAACATTTAAACGATTATAACACCTTTACAAAATCTTTATTACACGTTATTAAAAATTATTATTTAGTGGTATCTCTGAATCTTATCATAACTGTTCTAAAAAAAATTGTTATTTAAAATGTAATTATATTATTTTGTAAAAGAATTAGATGTTTTGACTCTAGTTTATTTACAGACTCGAGTTTGATTCTAATTCTTGATAAATTATTAAACTTTAACTAAAATTTTGCTATTATCCAAATATGATATGAACTGAATATATAGATAGAGATATATTATCAATCAGATCTATTTCCTCCTCTTTCTTTTTTTTTTTTCCAACATTTAGATTAAAAAAGTATATTTTAATATTACCAAAAAGAAAGTGATAATCAATTTAATTATCTTAATATAAAATTAAATATTATTTTTTTATTTTTTTTTTTTACATACTATTCCAATTAACATAAGCAACTTTAAATCATATTTAAAAACATAACAAAAACAACAACAACAATAACAACAACAACAACAATAATAATAATAATAATAATAATAATAATAATAATAATAATAATAATAATAATAATAATAATAATAATAATAATAATAATAATAATAATAATAATAATGAAGAGTATCTTTTAGTCTGAAAAATTGATTAAATTCTATTTTTCAATTTTCAAATAATTGAAAAAATATATAAAATATTGGAAAATTGAAAATAAACCCGGAATTTATTTAAATTTCACCCCTCAAATATAAAATAATATGAATATATCAATTATTAAATATAGAAAATTTAGATCAAAAAATATTCAAAATCCGAAAATAAATTTCCCCAAGAGTTAAATTGAAAAAAACAAAATTTCCTTAAATGAAAAAAAATAATGAATTAAGGAAGTGTAATTTTTGGTACCCTTATTATATTCCCTAGTTTTTTTTTTATTTTATTTTTTTCTCAAGGATTTTATACAATTAGTTATTTTTTAAAAATAATTGCATGTTTAAAAACTAATATAAGGTAAAAAACCCCATTTAAAGGGGGTAAATCATAAATAAAAGTGGTATATCACTTAAAAAAATAAATTAATTTTTAGAATTATTGTTTTACCCCTTAAAATAAACAATTATTTAATTAATATTTTAATTTAATTTTTAAATTTAAACGAAATATTTGTAAATAATTTCATACAATTATGTGTATCTGTTCAACAAAATAAAAGATAATTACATCAATAAAAGTTTACATATTTTATATAATTTGAGTAATATCAACATATATCAAGATTTTTTATGAAAAATTTTAGTATTATTGTTTTGAAGATCAAATATTTTGAAATACGAACTATTATTTAAAAAAAAATGAGAACTGTTTTAAAATATATTTTGAGTTTTCAATTTTAAAAAAATCGGTATTTTTTTAGATAAAAACCATTTTCACAAGAGTTCTATTTGAAAAAAGAGATGAAAAAACCTTTAAAGTTGATAGCAGAAATTGTAGTTGGAATAAAAGTACGATTTTTTTAAAAAATTCACACTTTTCCAAATTAAAAATTCAACAAAAGTTTAATTTCTATCCATCTAAAAAAAAGTACTCAATTGTTTTCAAACTTTATTTTTATGGAATGATTTTCATTCTTGAAAAATGTAAAAAAATTTCAATTTTTTAAAAATAACTGTAACTTGTTTATTTCTAATTTTTAATTTCAATTTTTATTTTCAACAAAATATTAGTTTATTGAAAGGGGGGTGTAATTTAACTTTAATCCAAAAAACGAATCTTAAACAATTGAATTTCTTATATTTATAGTAGAGATTATTTTTTATACTTTAATTTGTACTTAAATTTGAAAAAACAATGATCAGTTTCAAGTTGAAATTTAAAAAATAAAAAAGATTTCCAGAGTTATCAAAATGATTCAATTTTTGGAGTTTTTAGTATCATAAAAAATTAATATTTGGAATAATAATATTAAAATAATTCCTATGAAATATGTTTTTATTAACATATTTGGCACTTGTTCAAGTTCCTTTAAGAATATTTTTTCAAAAAGATAAAAATTATCTTATTCTGATTCAAAAAAATCAAAAAATGATTTTTTTATTTGTAACCAAAACTCAATTAAAAAAAAAAAATAAGATTTATTTTTATTCCATTTCAAAGTAAATTAATTTTCTGAGGAATAAACATAAAAACACCACAATTGACGAAAAGATAATAAAACCTAAAATCTCAAATAGAAAAACCTCAAATATTTATTTTTTGAGAAATATCAATTTTTTTTTAAAAGAAAATAGCAAAAAATCTATTTATTAATTTTTAAATTTTGAGAATGATGGAATTCTATGAAAAACCAATTAAAACGGGAAATATAGTGAAACAAGAAATAAAATCGCCATTCAAATAAAAAAATAATCATTAGGTTCCATGAAACCAAAAAAAGAATTATTTGGGTTTTTTTTTCAAAAAAGAATCAAAATGTGAACTCTGAAGATTTCAATATGTATAACCTTGTAAATAAGAAACTTTAAAAAAAAAAAATGATTCCTAAATTGTACAACAAATTCAGAACAGAAAAAACAATTAACGAAATTTTAAGCCCTTGAATTCTCAAACTTATGTAGGCTGCTGTAGATAAAAATTTCAGTTGAATTATTTTATTGGGCTTTTATCGAAAAAAAAAAACAAAATTTTTTGATGAAAATCTCATTTTTGCCCGAAACTAACGATCGACAACTTGATTAATTAAAATAAAATTTTTTTGAACATTTGAAAATCTAAAAATTATCGAGTCAAGAATTGTAAATCAAATATAAAGGTAAAGAAAAAAAAATAAATAAAAATTTTCAAGTATTAAAAAAGTATTATCCTACAAAGAAAAAGCCTTGGAACTATTTAAAAATTCTAAGATTTTTTTTTTTGAAGTTTAAATTTACCTCCCGTATATGTTGGACTAAATCTATGGGTTATTAGTGACAGACTTTTCTAGCCTGAAAGAAAGTTTTAATCCGACCGTCAAAAGAGGGTGTGTATCCAATTTTTTAAAGATTGGTAACTTTATTTTTCTAATGTAAAATGAAAAAAATAAAAGAGAGATGAAAAAAAAAAAAAAGAATTATTAAAATTATTTGAAGGAATAAAAATTATTTGAAAGATGTTGTTTTAAATATAATACTTGAAAAGCGTTGTTTTGCAATTTTATTTCATTTTGTGTTTTAAAGACACAACGACATAAAATTGATTTTTTGTTCAAAAATAGTACATTTTTAAAAGTATTTAGTTCTGTTATTATAAATTATAATCTGAGATCTCAAAATTTTCAAATAATTGCTGAATTGGTGTAGAGTTTAACAAAAAGATTTTAAAAAATATTAATTTCTCAGTATTACAAAATCGCTTTTTAAAATTTGAACTAGGTTCGTTTTGTTAGGTTAGGTTAGGAAAAAACAAAATATGGTAATTCAAAAGCAACAACAAAAAATTTTAATAAAAAAATAAAAAATAAAAAAAGAATAAAAGGAAAAGATAAACCAAATGTATTCTTTTTATTTTTGTTGATCTAAAAAAATTGTTGTATTTTGGAAACAAAGTTAAAAGATCTTTTTCATTACCCCGTAAGCGCCAAAATTCTAATAAAAAAATGAATGTTTTTGAGAGGTTTTAGTCATTAATTTTCTTTCTAAATCTACATTTTGGTGAAATGGTAGCCTTACCACCAGATGGTCTTGCAAGAACAGTTTGACACTTTGGACATTTGAAAATTGTTTGTGAGTGTGAAAAAACAATTGAACTTTTTTGTGTTGTTTTGTAGGATTGAGAAAAATAAAAAACATTTGTTTGTTATTTTAAAAAGCATAATCAAAAAGATTAAAAAAAAAAAAAACTTTTAATAAGATCAAAAAGAATTTGCTTTTTTTCATTAAAAAAAAAATAAAAAAAAATAAAACATACATCATGGAACATCTTGAGCATTGGACATCAAGAAAATATGAATTTGGTGTTGGAACAATCCTCTTCATTTTGTGTTTTTTGTCTTCATCTTCAAGATCGATGTTGAGTAAATCACGTTCAGCTTTTTTTTTTTTTTTTTTTTTTTTTGTTTTTTTTGATGTGATTAGATAAAAAGAAAGACAACCAATTTTAAGAATTGTTTTTGTGTGACTTACATTAATAAACACTTGATGAACAAAAAAAATTAAACATCAAGAAAAAATAAAAAAAAAAGCAAAAGAAACAATAAAAAAAAATCACTTACAGACATAATGTTAAATTATAAAAAATTTTTCGAGAGAGAAAATTTAAAGAAAATGATTTTTCATAACTTTGTTCACGACAAGAATAGTACAAAAATTGTAGTCACTTTTTTTCCTTAGCAACACTTTGTTTTTTTGAAATTGTTCCAAATTTTGAAAGGAATTAGAAGATCACAATGCAACAACTTTCAATTTAAAAGTTTTTACAAGTTATACTTTTAAAAACATGTAATTTAAACAACTTTCCAATTTTTGGTTTTCATAAAAAGAGTTTCAGGTTATTGAAAGTTTACAAATATTTTTCTTTTAGATAACTTTCAAAAATTTCAATTAAATTCAAAATGTTATCTTTTGTTAATTATTATTTTTTATCCCTTTTTTTGGCTTACAAAAGTTTGTACCAAGTATTTGAAATTTGAAACAATATGAAAGAATATCAGAGATTGAAATCTTGGAGACTGTCAGCCTCAAAGTTCGAAAAAGTCTTGAAAGTATTTGTATGGATTGTGCTATTCTTGTCGTGTTATATTACTTAATTGGGTGTGTAAATTCGAGACACCTTTTAACTAACTGTTTTTTTTTATTTGAGATACTTTAAATAAAATTCAAATCGATATAATCAATAAAAGGATTACAAACTTGATTTTTCTTTGTTTTTTCGATCAGAAATTAAAATTTCACAAATCCCCTATTTTGTTGGTAACAATTTGTTACTTTTTTATGCTTTATAGGTTTAATAAAATTAATATATTAATTTGTTACTGGTATTTGAATGTTAAAAGTGAAAAAATTTTCACTTCATTTTCCTTATTTTTCTTTTGAAACTAAGAGACTTTTAAAGAAATAGATTGTCATTTGTGAGATCTGTTTTTATTTGTTTGGCTCTTTTTTGTCTTTTGTGTGTTTATTTGAAGAAATTAAAAACCAAAAGAAAACCTATATTAAGAAAAGGAAAAAAAAATTATCAGTCAAAATTCGATCATTTTTGTTCTCTAATGTAAGGAAATTATTTCACAAAAAATCCTTTAACCTCACATACAGCAAGGAAGAGTTCTTCTTTAATTTTAAAAAATCTCGGTTATTTCTTGAACAAATTGAAAATACTTGTTTTTTTTCCGATTTTAATAGGGTAAGTACCTTTTACAATTTTTGAGTTATCCCATATAAAACGAAAGTGAATTATTCAAATCATTTCTTTAACCAAAATAAATTAATATTTTTATACACATGAGGGGGTGGAATCTACCCTTGTATAATATATTTTCATACCAACTAAAAAACGGAAATCTAAAAAAATAAAAAAATTGATTAAGGGACTAGTCTCTATTATTTTTTATGACCAATTTCTAAATAATGACCCCTTATCTTGAAACATGTGCAATATTAAAAATAAACCGGGGTTTACAAATCTAAGTAAATAGTAAAAAAATTTTCTCAACATCCATTAATATAAAGTAAAAATATTTAATACAGATTAGTCCCTGGAGAAACAATAAATGAAAATCATTTGTTTCTTGATCTTTTATGTAAACATTTGATACAATTACCTTTTCTTTACTTTGTTTTATTTTTATCTCCGAATTGGAAAAAATTTTGTAGGTAAAATATTGGAGAAACAAATTATTTCCCAATTCTAAAGAAAATTCTCACATGAATTTTAAAAATCCTTTTTACTTTTAATTCATCTAATTCTTGTTTTGGGCAAGAGTATCAGAGATTTTTTTTAATTTTTCTTCAAAAGTAAATATTTATTGGACTAGTGTATTTTTTTGATTTTTATTCATTATAGGTTAAATTAAAACTCCGAATAATTCTCAAGCTTGTGATAATTTTTTTCTCATTTTTTCTTTTTCTTTTGGAAGAATCTTTTATGGTTGTTTTTTGATTCCAAGAATTCTATTCTTTTATTTTAATCTTTGAGGCAATATCCTTTGTTTTGGCTTAGTATTATAAATATATTTGAAAATAGATTTTGAAAACAAATTGGAAAAAAAAATTTTTTTTAAATATTGAATAGTAAATGGGTAAGAAATTCAAGGTTATGATTGATTTGTATTGATCCAAATAAAAAAGATGATGACCACAAATATTTTAAAATATACTTTGATCCCAAATTTTTTTTATCATATTGATTTCAACAATTTTCTCTGGATAAGTATCTTTCTTTTTTGAACTTCTAATATAAAAGAGTTATTTATAATGAACATCTTCTAAGGTTAATTTTTTTGTATTATTCTATGATTAATATCAAGCATTACATAAAAATATTTCTGATTTGAATGGAATTGTATTAATGTTATTCTTTTAAGTATTTTAAATGTGTTAAAATTTTTTATATTTTAGTTTACAATGCATATTGACCACAAAAAATCAATGTAAAAAAAAAATAATAATTTATTAAAATGGAAAAATTATTTTAAAGAAATATTCCTAAAAAAATAAAATAATAATAGAATTTATAAATTTTATTAATATTTTTTTATTCCACCTTCAAAGAAAAAATTTTTTTAGAGAATTTTTTTTTTGTCTGATTATTAAAAAAAAATAATATGTGAGCTTTCAAAAAATTTTTCAAGTTGGATTAATATTCCACAAATTTTTTTATATTTTTCATTTTAATTGAATTACATTTTGAACACTAAATTGATTAAAAATAATTGATAAATTTGAATTTTTTTTTTAATTATTATATAAAAAGGAAATTCACAAAAAAAAAAAAATAATAATAATAATTTCTAGTTTATAAAGTCTATTTGATAAGTTCCTTATATATATATATATATATATATATATATATATAATCTTTTAACATGTTTATGAACAATAAACTGATACAATTATCCAATTTTTTCTTTTTGATAAGATAAAAGAAATAGATAAAAACTGAAAAAAAAAAAAAAAATGGAAAATACATTGAAACCAGGAAAGCATTTAAGAAATTATGGTTTCAAAGAACTTCAAATTAATAATATTCATTTTGAATTTCAATTTTTCCCAGGAAAAGCCGATTTATTAAATTCTATAGATAAAGGAAAAATTCTCCAAAAAATAAATTGAAAATAAATTCTATTTGTAATTTTTAATAAATTATATAGTTTTATCAAAAATATCCAAACAGTTACTTTTTTTTCTTCCAATATTATATTTTCAATGTTTATGATATTATCCCAATAAATAAACTTTTTAATATTTAAAAAAAAAGATTCTGTTTTTTTATATTTTAATTCAGATTTTTCTGGTTTCTCATATTGGAATTAGCAAGGGATCCATTTAAATAAATTTTCATTAAAGTGAAAAAAACAGTTTTTTTACCACAATTAATTGTAAAAATAAATATTTATAAGTTTTTATATTTATATTCTATTTTTGATGTTTATTTTTAATAAAGATTAAATTGTGAATTAATGATTTGACGATAAACAATTTAATAATCTTGAAAACTCTTTCAATCCAGAAGATCAATATAATTATTGTAAAGCTTGTCCACACTCACGTAAAATTTTCTATAAACTTTGGACTAAAATACTTGATTTATAATTGCTTTAATTTTTCTGGCTCTTTTGTAATTAAGAAGCATTTTAATTTAAGATTGAATAACAAAAATCAGAATACATTTTTATTTTAACATTCAACGCATAAAATATAAATAAGATCTCTAGTAACAAAAAAGCTCTTAATTAATTTTCAAAAAAATAAATATAAACTAAAATTCAAAATTATCCACACAGCTAAAAAATTCCAAACAATCAGAATAATACAATTTCATTGAAATTGGAAATAATTTTGAATTTTAAAAAATATGAAAATCATTTTTTCATCTTTTAGTTTTTTTTTTTCATTTCATTGTTTGAATTATGTAACTCGTTTCGTTCGATCAACATTTTTTTCAACAATTGATATTAGGTTAAAGTTGAGTTGTTCAAAATAGAAGAACTCAAAAAAAATTAGTTGGTAGTCTCTAACTTTTGATCGATCAATATTCCTGATTGAATTTAAACAAATTTACCAATCAATTTTTTTGTTTTGCTCTCTCCAAAATTTTTAACACACCCATGATTTATTTGTATTGATAATTATTTATTTAGTGTTTTTTGAGTAATTTAATTTATAAAAAAGTGTTAACATTTCAATTGGTGAATGGTTCTGATTTGGTATTTCTTGGAGAATTGATTAAATAAGTTTTTTTTTTAACAAATTGAATTTTGGTCTATTAAAAATTTTATATTGGGGTTTTTAATAATTATTTTCGTATTTTAAAAAAAAAAAAAAATTTAAACTTTGTTTGTTTGGATATTGAATTTAAATTTTCTTTAAAAACAAGAAAAAAGAGAAAAAAGAAAAAAAGAAAAAAGGAAAAAAATAAAAAAATAAAAAAGAAAAAAAGAAGAGAAGAAAATAGAAAAAAATAGAATTTTTTAATCTTGATAACATCTTTTACTTGAAGGGATTCTTAATAATTTGTTTTTTGGAAAAAGAATTAAATAAATGTATCAAATAATTAATTTTCTTGGTTTAAATTATTAACAATGTAAACAATAGATTTCCATTTATCAACTTTAAAAGTTGCAACTTGTTTTTGGGCAAGTGCAAAATTCAATAGCCCCCCTTTCAATTGAATTTGTTGTTGTTTTTTCATTTTTTCCATTTCATCGATTAAAACAGCAGTCACATTTTTATTTTGTTGCTTTAAACTTTCATTCAATTGTCTTGATTTAGCATAGTCTCTTCTTAATTTATTTACATTTGATGATCCCTTTTCTCTTGCCTTGCCTAATTGTTGTGTTTTTTTTTCTTGGTTTTTCATTGCCGTTTGCAACGCGTTATATATTTGGTTTCTAGTTTTATAAGCATTTAAAATTTCAATCGAGATTTTATAATATTCATAAAGAATTTCTTCAAAGGGGAGATGATCCAATTTAATTTCTTCCCACATTTTATCTTTAATTTGATGGAGCATTTCTAAAAATTCAGATAATTTATGAATATCTTGAATATCAGTTTCTGTTTGTTGTAATTTTAAAATTGTTTGACCAAAATTGACTAATGCATGTGACTTTTGTTCTTTACAATCCCTAATAATTTGAGTATGTGCATAGATATTTTTCTTTATTATTGTTTAAATTATAAATATTTATAAATTTTTCAAAATTAATTAGAAAAATAAAAAAAAAAAAAAAAAAATTATTAGAAACATTGTTTTTTGTTTAAAGTCATAAATTTTTTCTTAATTATTTTTTTGATTGTAAATTTGATAAATTTTCTTGTTATTTCACCGATTAAAAAAAAAACTGCCATTATATTTTCAAGACTTTTAGTTTTGATTAAAGAATTGATAGATTTTCGAAACAAAAACTAAAAGTCCAGAAAACAACCAATATAATTTCAGTAATCTAGGAGAATAGAGAACAATCAAAGATTTTACTTTTTTCTTTCAAATACTGGAAAATCAAGGTAATTTTTTTTAAATTTCAGAAATAAACCGAAAATTTATTTAAATTTTCTTTTTATTTCTTGAATTAAAAAAAGTTAACGGCGGTTTTCCAGAATTCACAAGGATCGAGCTAAATCAAAAATATTCTTGATATTTCTTGAATTAAAAAAAAGCAAACGACACTTTCAACTGGTAGAATTTAGAAACTCATTATAATTGTAATTCATAAATTTCTTTTTTTAAGAATCCTTAAATTTTCTGAATTTCAATTGATTTTATTGTTGATTCTTGAATTGAATTTTATTAATTTTTCCAAATATGGCAGAGATAAATTTTTTAATTTATTTTTGAATTTAAATTTCTTTTTATTTACCAAAATTACCATATTTTCAATTTTAAATTCTGTTTTGTAAATAAAGATTGGTGCATTTCTGTTTATTTTCCATATTCCAGTAATAGATGAATTAATCCAAGAATTTCAAATAATTTAGGGTTTTTATTTCATAATTATATATTTTGAACCCATAGTTCAATTGGCTTATTATAAAAGATTTAAATAATCTAATTTTTAAACTATTGTTCAGAGAATTTTTATTGAATAATTGCTTACAGTTGTTATTAAATGTTTTTTTTGATTTTTTTAAGATTATAAACTGTATGTGAATTTTTATTCTAAATAAATACCCAAAAATTTAATTTTTTTTAAATCTTTCGATATTTCTGTTTTGTCGTTATTTTATTGTTTAATCCAAATTTAACAATAATTCCAGATATTGAATTTAATTTCTGATTTAATTGGATTTTCATTTCCTTTAATAATTAAAATTAAATCATCTGCAAACATTTGGCAATGGTTTGTTAATGATATGATTTTTAGTAAAAGAAAATGTGAAATAAGAGTAAATAAAATAGGCGATAAGAGATCCCCTTGAAATATACCAATTCCTTCTCCTTGATAATATTTTAATAATTTCATTTAAAAAAAATTTTTTTATCTTGTTTTTCTAATTATTTTAAAATTAATTGAATAAAAACATTTAGCTATATCAAGCATTATAATATATGTCTTTTCATTTTCTCTTTTATTTAAATTCTTATTAATTGATTAAAAAGAAAATTAATGCCTTTTTTATTTTTTATACTTTTTACCTTTTCCAAATTCCCCTTTTTAAGTTGTTTAAGTTCCTCCTCTTTTTGTTTTTTTATGTCTTTGAAGATTTTTTAGGAGAGGTAAAAGTCAGAAAAAATCATTATAAGAATTGATAGACTTGATCCTGATTAGTTCTTAAACTAATCAGGATCTGATCAGATCTTGAACGAATCGAGCTGGACTTATGCAACTGAAGAAAACCGAATGCCAACTAATGTGATTTGAAACTGAACCAAAGTAAACCGAATCGAACTTCCCCTACAATCTGTCGGATAGTTACTTGGACTGGGTTTTTGTAAAAACAAGATTTGGGAAAATTGCAAAAAAATAAATAAAAAATAAAAAAGCAAAGCAACACAAAAGAAAATTTCGAAATTCAATTCTTGTTCTTAAAAACTCATCACTTTATTGATTAAATCATATCTAGAAAGTTCTAAATTAAAACATAATCAAGTAACCTATTTCATTTGCTCTCTAGTTGTTCAAATAAATAAAATTTTTGATTCAATTTCCATTTTTGTAATATATTAACTCTACTTTCAAAACAGTTCATTACAAAGAATATTTCGAATATTATCTAATTTTACAAACTTTCTTTATATTTAAATGTCAATAAGATGCTATATTTAAAGCTGTGTAAATAATTATTTGTAAAATGTAAAATTAAGCAAAAATTTTCAAACATTTATTGAAATTTATCAGTATTATTAAAATTACCATATTTTGTAAATTTTGAGATTAAAATTCAATTTCAATGTAACTTTTTAAAATTTAAAAAACAAATGCAAAATAAATTGTAATGTGTATATATATATTAAAAAATTCTATTTTATAGATGCATTTAAATTTGTGAAATTAAAAAGTGATCATTCATGATAATTTTATTTTGGTCTCCCAATAAATAATCATAATTAGAATTATTATAGAGTTTGGCTAAATGTGAATTTTTACTTTTTTTTTTAAAAAAAAAGACAATACGTAATAAGAATACAATAAATATTTTGTCTTTTATAATCAATTTAGCATTAATATATAACGGTTTTAAATTTTCGTTTTTTTATTTTTTTAATTTTAATTGTACAAACAAATTCATCCAAATATTAACAAATCGTCTAAAGCACCGAAACCGTTGGAAAATTTTCGGTTTTCGAGTGGAACGAAAGAAAATATTGATTTTTTTTGTATTCAATTAAGAGTTATCCAAATTTGAGGTTGTGTGAATATTATTTTTATGTCTAACTTTAGATTTATTGAACTCAAGCAATGGTGAGTCAATAGAAATTGTGAAAATTTGTTTAAATCTGTGTGTTTTTTTCTAAAATTTTACTAAGGTATTTCCAAAAAAGTGTGACATTTTTTTTTACATTTCCTAAAAAATCATTTTTGTTAGTTGAAGGTATTCTTAAATTGACAATACCAAATTAAGTTTAATATTAATACCTATATAATCAATGACTAAGGCATTTATTTCCATATATGTCCGTTGAAATATTTCCAAGAAAAAAAAAAAAAAATTGCACTTTTTTTGGTGAAAACAATGCACGACCAATTTCGATAAAAAATTGGAAATATGGAAACGGTACAAATGATTTTTTAAACAACCAAATGCAGTTATATGTTTTCAATTCTATTTGCAAATTTGTTGAGAATTAAAAGAATTTATGAAAACGATTTTTTCTATCGAAAAGAAAATAAGAAACACAATATTTTCACACCTAAAAAATATCAGATAAAATCGAGATCAGAAATTTTAATATCTTTTATTTTGGTAAATCAATACTAACAAATAAATTGAATTATTATCAAAAATCAATAAATGGTGTATAATTATTTTGAATATTTAAATCCTTTTTTGAATATTGGGTTTAATAAAGATATTCCAAAATAAATTTGTCCCACTTTCTTGGAAATAGCTTATTTATTATTAAAAAACATTTTCTCCTTTCCAAAATCAACATTTACCTTGAAAATGTTGGAAATACCATATTCTTCGCTACTCATTCACGTCACTATATTTTCGAGTATTATAAAGTTTAGATTTCAAATGGGATAATACATGGGTGTAATTTGGATAGATCTTGGTATTATATGACCAAGAAAATTGATTTTAAATTTCCCCTTGATTAGTTCAAGAGTATTTAATTATTTGGATCATAAAATGATTTCAATTAAAATCCAAATTTGTAATATTTTGAAATTTCCTTCAACAAATTATCAATTAAATGGATAATAATGAAGAATGGGTTGAATTATAATGAACCTGAACCTCAAATCCGGATAGAAAGTTATACTTTAGTATATTTTTTCTCAAAATTAAAATGGATTTTTGAGCAAGTACAAATTTTAAATTTAATGAATAGATGTCATCTCCAAAATATTTCAAAAATTTAAACTTTAATTTTTTAAAATCATTACTTTTTACAATTTTTGGATAAATTTTATTTCAAATTCTTATTTTATTGTTTTTTTTTACAAAAAGTTATTTAATATAATGGAATATTCATTTTAAGGTGTCGTGTGTATTAAATTGTAATATTATATCAAATCCAAAGAAACAATTTATTTGATTTAATTTTTGCTCGTTTATTACGAATTTGCAGAAATATATAAAATAATAATATTTTTTTTTTGATTATTTTGAAGGGATGAAAATCAAAATAATAATAATTAAATTAAAGTGAATTTTTAATATAAAATAAATAAAAATCAAATAAATTTAATTCGTTTGTTTCAAAAAATAAATCAAGAAAGAAAGGAGGACTGTTAATTAAAAAAAAAAAAATTGAACAAAATTTCATCAATCTTTCTGAAGAAAAATAATACCTCCTCAGAATAAAATCAACCTTTTTGGGTCCAATTTTAGAAACCCGATCTTTTAACAGATTTAGTGTTTTTTAAATTTCAAATAATTAAATTTTTTAAAGATTGATTGTGGAAAATTTTTTGGAAAGTTAAATGAAATTTTTGTTCAATTTATTTTTCAACAAACAGCAAAATGTTTAAAGAAGTTCAATTCCCGAGAAAAATAAATAAACATAAAAATAATCCAAAAAAAAAAAAAAATAACTGTTGAGAGAAAAATGTAGTACAGAGAAAAATAGTTGGACAGCAATTTTAATTGGGAACATTACTGAAAATGATTTTTAATTTCAATCCTTTGTGAAATAACTAAAGAAAATAACAATAATCTAATTATTAGAATAACGATTAATTAAATTCTACTTTTTCAAAACCTTATCTCTTATAATCTAAAGCAAGTTTAAAAATTACCATTTCCAGAATTAATAGTAAACTTTACCAAAACCTGGATTTTTGTTAAAATAGCATACTCTACTTTAGTTATCAACCATTCAAATGAGTATTCTCCAGAAACCACAGATTAATGAACTTTTAATACATTTAAACCAGGATTTATATAAAATTCACCTAGTTATCAATAGGATTTGATTTTCAATTTTACTAATCTTTCCCAATTAAAAATGCTGTCCAACCATTTTTCTGTGTCAAACATTTTTCTCTCAACAGTAAATAAATAAATGATTAAAAAAAAATTAAAAATAAAAAATAATAATAATTACTAAACAATTGCCATGATTTTTCCAATAATCGATTTTGTTTTCCAATTCTTCCTGCTTTTTTTCATCTAATTCATATTTGAGGTATTCGTCATGAAATCTTTTAATTCCTAGTTTTATTTTTTTTCTATTTAATTTAGTTTTATAAATCTCATCAACATCATTTTCAAGAAACATCGTAAAAAGTCTAGATAAACTTAAAAGAGGATGTTCTGAAATTCTTTTGAGGAATAATGTGAGTTGGGTTCTCCTCATTTCAACAAATTGAGATTCAAATTTTGAAATAATTTTTTTACCTGGTAAAGTAGGTACAATGACGCCTGGGAAATCAGAAATTAAATTGTTCCTTATCCAAATAAAATCTTTATATCTTCTTTTGACTTTAAATTTTGAAATTCTGTCATTAGTGCTGTTGCTGTTTCCTTTTTCCTTGTTCTTTTTTTCTTTTTTTGTTTTCTTCTTATTGTCATTCTCATTCTCGTTCTCATTTTCATTATGACTATCACTGTCGCTGCCACTATTACTATTACTACTCATATCATTCTCACTCCCACTGTCACTTTCACTATCGTTGTTGCTATTGCTCACTGTATTTTCGCCTTTTTCTTCGAGTTTTTCCAGATCCAAATTTTCCATATCTAATGCTTTTTTGCCGTCATGTATTAGAATTTTTGTTGTTTCCACCAAATAAGTTGTATACTTTTTCATTCCTTTTCCAATAACAGAGGGTGACTGTAAAGAAATTTTATATTTGTATCGTTTTCTTTTGTTTTGCTTAATTTGGAAAAATCTTTGTTTGGATTTCTCGAGTAACATTTTTTTTCTTTTTTCTTGTTCCTTAATTTCTTCAGGGTTCAATTTTACCTCCGTCTCTTGGAAAAGTTTTTCAATTTTTTTTTTTTTTTCCAATCTTCTTTCTTTTTTACTGATTTCAACAATTCCATCTTCGTTTGGAATTTTGTTTTCCTTGCCGTGATCTTTATCCTTTTCACTTTCACTTTCACTTTCACTTTCACTGTCACTGTCACTCTCACCGCCATTATTATTTTTATTCTTATTAACAATTGTATGTTCATTATCTTCAGAATTTGTTGAACTGCTGCTTTCTTCTGTATTATTTTCATTTGATCCTTCACTTGAAGAATCTTTAATCTCAGCAATACGTGTGGTTTTCTTTTTTTTTTTTTTTTTTTTTCTTTTTGTTTGTTTTTCTTCTTTTGGTTGTTTTTTCTTTTTCTCTTTCTCTTTCTCTTTTTCTTGTTCTTGTTTCTCAGATTTTTCATTTTCAGAATTAGAAACTTCACCACCTGAATTTTGTGTTTCTTTCTTGGGTTTAGTTTCTTTTTTTTTCTTTTAATTTTTTAAATTTGTAAAAAGTACAACAAAAAAAACAATAAATAGGAAAAAGAAGTAAAAAAAGTTAAAAAGTAAATTACTGAATCAGAGGAAATTCCTTTTTTGTTTTCTCTTTCTGAAGAAGAATCGTAAGTTTCTGTATTCGTAGATTCTGAAGTTACAGTAACACCAACAAATTCACTCATATTTTTTTTATGATAAAATTTTGAAAAAATGAAATTATCAAGATTAATCCAAAATTTACACTACTTTTAATTTAAGTTCATGATTTAGGTTTTGTGGTTTAATTACTTTAGTCTCATATTTTGTTACTCAATTTTTTCTTTTGAAAAATACTGAGAAATTCAAAGATATATTTAAAAATTCTACTTCATTTTCGATTTATGTAATTTTTTTTACTTTTACTCAAAATAAAGAATTTTATTCAGGTTTAAGTATTAGAACTATTGTAAAATTAGTAGGTTTTCAATATATTATTTGAAATGGAAAGTTAATGAATGATAAGTTCATCGATAGAAATGCAAATTCAACCAAAAATTGTTTTACTTTTTTTTACAACCATCAGGTTATTAAATTAACTGGGTTGAGTTAGATAAATTTGCCTTCAAAAAAAAATCAGAGAAGTACTAATTAACAGCTTACAACTTCTTATTGAAATTTCAAAAAGGGGCTTAAAAAGTACATAACTTGAAAAGAGGTATTATAATCTAAATTAGTAGGTCTATTTTCTTTAAAATGATAATAATTCTTATTGGTTTTGGTTAAGTAACTTTATAACTAAAAATTTTTCCCAATTCAAACCCTAAAAAATAACTAGATTTAAAAGTATTTAGAAAATTTGTAAACTCATATCATTAAAATTATTAGAAAAAACAAGAAACTGATTATGGAGAAAAAAATCTCGAGAATTAAATGAGACACCTTCTTATTGGGTTTTTTTAAATTGTGAATTCGTTTGTTGTTTGTTGATTTGGGTGTAATTTTTAGTCACATAATTATCATTTACTAAATTGTTTTATAGTAGGGAAAAAAATACCGGATATAAAAAAAATCCCAGACAAGATTTTTAATTGTGAGTATTAGTAAAATTTTTGTCAAATTACAATGAAATCCTTATTATAAATAACCAATTTTTTTATGAGATTAGTAATTAACCTACCTAAAGCCCATCAAAGTAAGGTGTCTCTAGAATACTCGAGTAATTGTTTGATAGTCTATATGTTGATCAACTTTTTTTTGAAAAACAATCAAGTTTTATTGAGGTTTACTAGAGTTTGGAAAATTATAATTTTTCTTCTGGTTTTTTGATTGATTGAATGGTGTTTTGAACAAGTGTGATTTCATCAATCATCATTCTAATAAGTGGGTGAGTTATAATTGAAAAAGTTTGATTCTTAAAAAAAGGAATTTGATTGTAAATAAATGAAATTACACAACAATTTTACTAATATTCACTTTAAAAATCTTGTCAGCGATTTTTTTCAGGTTCGGTATTTTTTTCACAGCTCTATATGATATTTTATCTTAATTTTTAAGAAAAAAAAAAGATAATAATGACAAAAAAAAACAGTATATCTATTGGGGGTGGGCTTGAAGGACAAGAAATATGATGGAATACTTGATATAAAAGACAATTATTGTCTACCCAATATATAACTGGGAAATTTAGTTTGCAATAATATCAATAGTTATATCAAGGAAATTTATGTACTTATGACAAATCGAATTTGAGCCTACTAGCAAACCGAAAAAAAAAACATTCATTAATTTTTTTGGATCAATAAATAAATATTTTGTTGTGATTTTCCTTATAAATCCCAATTTTTGTAATATTTTGACTCTGATTCAAATCATTTTTATCATAATCATTTTTATTGGTTAAATTATTTTATTTCAAATATCCATTGAGAGTATAAAATTTAATACTCCTAAAAATTAAGAAATTATAAAAATCAATAATTGTAATTTTTCACTCAAACTAACCATAATAAATTAAAACTTATATTACAAAAAAACACAAAAAACAAACATTTACAATTCAGAAATTTTATTTTCAAAATTTTGTTAGACTTAATTATTTTTGAACTCAAAAACCAAAGAAATGTTTATAATAGAAACACATGAAAAGATAATAACCAAAGGTTTATATTATTCTTGCCAATCCCCCTACCCCAGATCTACAATTTCGGTTTATAGTATTGTTTAAAACTCCAAAGAGATTTTATATTTAGTTATTCATTTTCTGAAATTACTTCCCATTAATAAAAAAAAAAGTTAAACTGGGGAAAATTATCAAATTATTTTTTTTATTGGAAAAATTAATATAACCTTAAAATAAAAACTAAAATCATATAAAACGATGAAATAGTTCCTTTTAAAAACCCAGTTAAAAGGTTTAAAAAAATTTTTTTTTCCATTTTTAAATAATTTTTAGATAATTTACAAGTGTTCCTAATATCATTTAAAAATTATGCCAATATATATTTTTGTTGATTTCTTAAAATGGACAACCAGAAAAGGAGGGACTTTTTGGAAAAAAACATCCAAGTCTAACATTTAATTTTCCAATTTAAATTTTTGTGAATTATAATTTAGAAAACAACTATGCGAGTTTCCAAGTGTTGATTTTGGCACTTTTTATGAAATCTTGAAGAAATCTTTTACTTTTTTTTTTTTCATCTGATTTAAATCTTAATAAAGTTATAGACATAAATAATTACTCTGTAGAATCTAAATGATATCAAATTTACCATCAATTTTATTAAATTGTATTATATTGATTATATCCCCCATGAAATCAATTTGTTTCAAATTGAAGAAATATCACCCATATATATTAATAATTTAAGATTTACTTGTTTTAAATTGATTTTTTTTGAATGGATATATATTATCTTCTTTTTTTATTTATTATATTTTCTGAATTTATACTTCCCTCTTAATTTTTTTTTTTGTTTTTTAAATTTTTTCATTGATAATTCTCTAAACTTTTTTTTTTCTTCTCTGATTATTTGTTAATGTGAATTCTTCCATATTTTTATTTTTGTTGATTTCATTTTTTGTAAATTGGAGATCAATTTTTTTTCAACTAAATTGGGTAATTTTAAAATGAGATATTCTATTGATTTTTTATCTATAATTGTAATATTTTGAATTTTTTGAGATATTTTAAAATATTTTTTTTTTTCTTAATTTCATTTTTTGTCAATTGTAGATTAGATGATTTTTTACTTATTAACTAGATTTTTACAGAAAAAGAAAAGAGATGATATTGTATACTTGTATGTTAAATTTTTTATTTCAGCAATAAGAAGTGCAATTACATGATATCATCTTTAATGTGTGGTCACTCCTTGGGCCAGGATTAAATCCACAATCAGTGACTTGACCTTCAAAGAAAATAACATAATATGGGTATAATTGCAGCATTTAAAATAATTTTAACTACTTTTTTAGCAAATCTAAAGAGTTTTTCTGGGAACTCTCTAAAATAGTTAATTTTTTTCAACAGATTTTTTGTGATGAATCAATTATAGAATAAACACTCACCAAAAGATAGTATTATTTAAAACTGTTATTTTACTTAATATCTCTTTTGTATTTATCCATTTATTTTTTCTTTTATTAATTGTTTTTGATTTTCATTTTAAGTAAGGTTCCTAATTAAAAATTGTGTAAAATAATTTTCTCCATATTAACTTTTTTTCCCAAAATGGTATGTGTCTTTTGAAGATTTTTCTTTCATCAATTGATCTGTTTTTGTTATCCTAAAAATTAATATATTTTGAATTTCCCTTACTGGTATCCAATTGTAAATGAGAAATAATTTTTACTTTATTTTCCTTTATCAAAGAAAGTGTTTTCAAAGAAATAGATTTCAATTTGTTTCTCTCACTTTATTTTTTTAGGTCTTTTTGATTTGATATATTGAGCAAAAATAAAAATCCTAAATCAAACCTTGAATCTAGTATTGACTAGTTGATGATCGGAGAAATTTCATCCAACTTGAATTATAAAAAATTGTCATCCTAATACCAATGTACTCTTTTTATAACTTTAGGATATTTTAAATAAGAAGCCGAAGGTTACTTCAGAAAGAGAATTAAAATTTTGAATCTTTTCAATAGGGATTCAAATTTGTATCATCTTGCCTTTTTTACATATAAATTTTATTAGTTATCTTTATAATAGAAACCTCAAAAAAAGAATAGGAAAAGTTGATCACTTTTTATTCATGTGGGATTTCTTAGAAAAGGATATTTTATTTTTTTAAAAAAAATTAATAAAATCGAACTTACTGTTGTCTAAATAAAGCGTGCAAAAAAATTTAATCAGTATTCCAAATTAAAAAGTATGTTTTTTTTTTATAGAATACTAATACATCAACCTATCAAAGAAACCAGCAATAAACCCTAATTAAATATGTTATTGTTTTCTTAAAGATCTATTATTTAAAAAGAAATTCTAAAAATGAAGGATCAAATTGGAAAATTTATCTCAAAAAAAATAAAGTAAATGTTTTAAGGGACTATTCTAAATTATTTTTTTTTTTGACCAAATTCTCAAAATGGATTACTTACCTAGAAAAAAGTTTAATATTGTAAATAAACAGGGTTTTCAAATCGAAGTAATTGGCATAAAATTTTCTCAATCTCGATTAAATTTAGTTAAAAAAATTTAATTGGGATTAGTCCCTTAAGGGAGTAGCTACAACATAATACATGATAAAAATTTGAGAGAGATGAGATAAGAACATTTTATTTTAGTGGCGTGTGATCGTAGATTCTCTAAAAAATTTTTTAAAAAAATTATTTGATATTTTTTTTTTTAGTAATGTTCAACAATAAAAAAATTGAGATTATATTGATAAAATAGTTTTTTTTATTATTATTATTTTTTTATTAAAATAAACTTAATTCCATTAATTTGGACACATTTTAAACAGTTGGAAAAATAACAATAAAATGATTTACATCCAATTCGAAATTAATTTTAATTCAACAAACTATTTCATTTTATGTCTTTTTTGTTTTTGTTTTCATTTTCAATTTTTCAGTTACTTAATCTGTTTAGTTAGATCAGGAAAATTTTTTATAGATGGTTGATAGAATGTTAGTGTTGAGTTTCAAAAATTGAAAAATCCACATACAACCGGTGCATGGTATCTTATTATCTAATCGATCAACGATTGTTGGTGTAATTTTAACAAATCTACCAATATATTTTTTGTTCAAACTCTTTCATTTCAGCTCGTTTCCTTATTTTGGATAGACTTGTTTTGATTTTTTGTTTTATTTGTTTTCTTATATTTGGATGAAAATGATGACTTAAAAAACATTAATACTATGTTACTTAAATATGGTTTTATATTACATTTGGGAAAATATAATAAATTGAGTTTTTTTTTTCCTATTTTGGATTTTCTGATGTGTCCAAATTTTTGGAATGAGGTTTAGTTTTTTTTTTGGGAGAAGATAATTCCAGATTCTTTGAATAAAACTTATGGCTATTTTGTGGTTAAAACTTTGATAACATATAATCATATTCACTTCTCCAATTCCACTAAATCCAACGATTTAAAATCCTAATAAGTAATAATTTGACTTAATTATTCTAATTTTGGAATCCTTCTAGCTATTTAAGTCCCGTTTATGTTTCCTTTTATGATTCTTTCAATTATAATGTTGTTGATCTTTTTAAAAAAAATCCATTAATACCAAATGCCACTAATAAAAAAATATTTCTAATTGCTTTATCTGGTCAGGATTAAAAAAATCTCAAAAATGATGAAAAAATAAAAAATGAAAAAATTAAATGTCACAATAGAATGTTGAGAGAAGGATAAAAGATAAGTTATTCAACATTCAAAACACTATTTTTTGCAATTCAACTCAACATTCTATTTTGGCAATTTCTTTGAGACTTTGAAAAAAAATTTAAAAAATCTACAGTGATCAAAATAAAGCGTGCCCAACGACTATAATCCGTGTTTCAAAATATTATCCGTGCTTTTTTTTATTCTTGTAACAAGGCAACATCCAATCTACTAACAAATAGTATACCTAAGTTCAAATCAATTTTGAAAGTAAAAGTCTGGTTATTTTCTGTAAAATTTAAATTATTCATACAAATAGTTGAAAAAATTCCATAATATTCTCAATTTTTTTGATTTTTTTTGTTTTTTTTATAATTAAAATTTTATGAAAAATTTACTCTATTTTTTGAGATAAATTTTGCAATTTGATCCTTCATTTTTAGAATTACTTTTTCAATAATAGAACTTTAAGAAATCAATACCATATTTTTTTAGGGTTTATTATTGGTTTCTTTGATTGGTTAATGTTTAGGTCTTCTTTAACAAAAAAACACGCTTTTTATTTTGAAACACGCATTATATTTTTTTGCACGCTTTATTTTGACTACAGTAATGAATGAAGTACTTTAAATAATAAAAATCAATGAGTTACTGCCAGAGTAAAAAATGTTATTTTCTGATCCTCTTCAGAATTGCAAAAAGTGAAAAATTTTTCTTTATCGTGGCTACTCCCTTAAGAAAATTTTTATATTCATTCAAATAACCAAAATTTCAATCTAATAAGAAAATTAGAAAAAATTTTCAACAAATCGCCTTTCTAATTTTAAATTTTACCTAAAATATCAAGGATTTTACCTTCAAAATTGATTTGAAATTAAGTGTACTCTTGGCTTGTAATTTGATTTTGGCTAAATGGGAAAATACAGAAAAAAAAGTACATATTATAGTTGTTGGAAAGTATTATTCTGATCACTGTACTGTGATCAAAAATCTTTTTTAATGGGTAACAGAAAATATTAACAAGATTTGTTGACTCAAGTAATCTTTCAAGTCATAAAGGTTTTTTACAAAATAAAAAGTTTCTGTAAATGAAATAATACTTTGTGACCAGATCAATCATGTTTCAAAAGACAATAATCCTTATTTTTTTTTTATTCTTATTCCAATGGAGCATCTAATTCAGTAATTAAGAGTATACCTAAATTTAAATCAATTTTGAAGGTAAAATCCTTGATATTTTAAGTAAAGTTTAAATTGTTAAAAATGTTTAGAATTTTTACCTCTTTTTTTTAAAATTCATTTGCTGTTTGATTTTCACAATTGATCAATAACTTTCTTCTTAAATTTACTCTCTTTTTTGAGATAACTTTTCCAATTTGATCCTTCATTTTTAGAATTTCTTTTCAAATAGTAGAACTTTGAGAAACCAAAACCATCTTTAAATAGGTTTTATTGCTGTTTCTTGTTTCCTTTAGTGTATCAGCCTTCTTCAACAAAAACAAAAACACTGCTTTTTTTAAAAAGAAAAATCAAACTTTTCTTAATACATTATTTTAACAACAGTCTACTCACCAACCATAAAAATCTGATATTCCTTAACAAAACACACAATAGTAAAAAAGGTGAAACTACAGATATAAAAACGAATTAAAAGAAACCCTTCTTTGAATTATTTTTCTATCAACACAAATTATCCTTTTCAAAAAGTAACCTAGGTTTTTGATACCGAATTGAAAAAACTGTTAAAATTGGATTCTCATTGGTGATAAGTTCCACGAAATAAAAAAAGTTGTAAATGAAAAAATAAAATATGACAATTTTCTTCAAAACTTGTCAAAATTCGAGACAAAGAATCAAGAATTACCCCCCCCCCCTTTTCATAAAAAGAAAGGAAATATTAAAACTCCTTTCTGAAAAAAAATTTCTCCTTTTGTACAAATTTAAACAAAAATAAAATCATTTTTTTAATTTTCTTTTCAGGTTTTTACTTAACAATTTAATTCTATTTTAATAATTTATCTATTCTGATGGGTAACGAACATTCCAATGAAGAAAAATTGAAAGAAAAGCCAAGGTGTTCAGTCCACATTTCGACTGATAAAGAAACATACAAGCCAGGTGAAACACTCTATTGCCGAGCAATTATTTTAGATTGTTTCACACACAAGGTGATTGAAAATAATTTGATTCATTCGATTGGCACTCTCTACTGCAAAATTCTCAATTCGAAGGATGAAAAAATTCTTGACAAGCGAGTACAAAGCCTCCAAAACAGTGCAGTAACTTTCGAATGGAAGATACCTGAAGAGCAAAAAGGAGGAGAGTACAGGATGGAGATCTATGCCAAGGAAGGGAAAGGTGTTCCCATGTTCGAAAGGACTTTTACGATCCGAAAGTTCACCCCAAAGCGCTTCAAGACTGTCTTAAATTTCAAAAAAAAAGGGTATGCGGCCGGCGAAACAGTGAAAGCGCAATTGAAAGTGGAAAGATCTGAGGGAGGAATTCCTGATCAAGCCAGTGTTACATGTACTGCGCGCCTGGACGGAGACGAGGTTTACCGGAAGGAGAACATGAAAGTTGACGAAGACGGCATTGTTGACATGGAATTCCAGTTACCGGAAAAGATCAAAATCGGTGTTGGATCGTTAAACTGCGTGGTAACCGAGGGCGGAGTCACCGAAACTGCATCCAAGACCCTGCCTGTTGTTTTAAAAAAAATGGACGTCAGCATTTACCCCGAGGGGGGCGACTTGGTCAATGGGCTGCGCTGTGGTGTCTATGTTGAGGCAAGAAATCTGATCACTGGCGACCCAGCAGATTTCGAAGCCATTTTAATTGAAAAGGGCAAAAAGAACAAACAGGAGAGTGTTGTTGAAGGTGTTGAATTCAAAACACTGCACGAGGGAAGAGGAAGATTTGAATTTCAACCGAAAGAAAATTATGATTATTACCTAAAGCCAACAAAGCCAAAAGGGCTCGACATGATTCAATTGCCCGAGCGCAAGGCAAGCGGAATTAACATCAGGCTCCAAGATCCAGGTGCTGAAAGTCACTTTGGAGAGGAAATCAACATTTTAGTCAATTCCAATTTAACGAAGGTGAAAAAATTCAAAATCGCGCTCTACAGAAAGGAGGAAGAAATTGTGTCCAAGCTCATTGGGAATACAAACAAAGAGATAACAGTTTCCTTGGATCCAAAGAAATACGACGGCGTGCTAAGAATAACCGCGTTTGCATTTGACAACCAAGACAACGTGCCATTAGCCGAGAGATTGGTCTTTGTTAAGCCCAAGTCTGAATTGGTCTTCAACATTGAGACCGAAAAGAAAAACTATTCTCCAGGCGACCAAGTGACAATCATGATCAAATCATTACTCAAGGACGGAGGCCAAGAAAAGGCCATTCCCACATCGGGCTTTGTTTGTGTAACCGTGACTGACGATTCTGTGTACCAAATGAAGGAAAAAAGAAATAGGGCACCAAGGCTGCCCGAGATGTTCTTTTTGGAAAACGAAGTGAAGGAATTAAAGGATCCCAGGAACTATATCAATTTGGATCTTATTGATTCAATTAGCGCGGATCAAGAGGACCGGGATATTGACCAAGATCAAGAGGTTGAGCCTTCAATCAAACTTGATTTATTATTGGGCACCCAGGGTTGGAGAAAATTTGCATATTATAAGCCCAGAGAAAAATATGACAAATTAGTGAAAAAAAGAGAGAAAGAGCGTCTGCAAAGACTTTTCAATGTTGAATACCAAGTAAATCCTCAACTTCGAAATTTACGACGATTCAATTTTTTTGGGGGCGGAGGCGGAGGCGGAGGTGGGTTCGGTATGCAATTGCAAATGAATAGACTAGAAAAAAGGATGATACCACCACCAATGATGGCAATGAATGCACCACAAAAGATGATGATTCAACCACCAATGATGCCAAGGAATGTACCACAATTAGAAATTCAAAATAACATCAGACTAGAAAATGTTGTTATTCAAGAAAACAATGAAATTGAAGATATACAAATAGAAGAGGAACAGGAACAGGAACAGGAACAGGAACAGGAAGAGCTAAAGGAAGAGCTAAAGGTAGATCTAAATATGAAGCAAATGGACGATATGCAATTTGAGAAGATGGAAGAAGATTTGTTACTAATGGACATACCTGAAGAGTTGCTTCAAGAGCCTAAACTAGACGTAAATCAACCCTTAAAAGCTGTAAGGATATATTCGCACAAAAGGAGAGAAAATTGGAATATTGAAACAAGAACTGATTTTACTAATACCTTGTATTTTTCAAATGCCATTCAAACTTCCAAAAAAGTCATTAATAGCCAAAGTGAATTTTCAACGGCAATTAAATTTGATTTAAATGATGAAATTTCGTCATTCAGAGTCTTTGTTGATGGGTATGATAAGGAAGGGAACCTGGGATGCTCACAATGCTTTGTGCTTAACTCCCAAAAGCCATTTTATATCGAGCCCAAATTGCCCTCTGAAATCACAAGCGGCGATCAAATGATGATCCCCATCACGGTGGTAAACTCGCTTGACACGGCGCTAAATCAGGTCTTCATCAAGGGCGTTGTGCATGGCGAGGGGCTAATTCTTGATCAGAAAACGTGCGATTTCAAAATGCAAATGAAGCCTGAGCAAAGAATGGGGCGCCTTTTGAAAATACAAAGCCAGAGCTGCCAAAATGAAAAGCATTCGCTGACAATTTTCGGAAAGTCATTGAAGCCAAAGCTTCAAGACAAAATCTCGCGAGTCCTGTCAGTCAAGCCGCCAGGGTTTCCCCACGAAATTAAATACTCTGGGATCTTGAATGCAAATAGCGAAACGCAAAGCTTTCAACTGCAAATACCCAAGACGGTCATCAAGAACAGCATCAAAGCAAGCATTTGCGTTTATCCCTCGCCAAGTTCCAACATTACAGAATCCTTAAAATCTTTAATTAGGCAACCCTGCGGATGCTTCGAGCAGACTTCAAACACAGTGTACCCCATGGTGATGGCAATCCAGTATATGAAGAATCATGAAAATGATGAAAAGTCGTCGGGGGTGGATGAAAAGTTTATGGAAACTGCATATAAGCATTTGGAATCTGGATACAAAAAGCTGGTTGGATACGAATGCTCGAAGGGCGGCTTTGAATGGTTTGGCGGCGACCCCGCGCACGAGGCGTTAACCGCGATGGGCATCATGGAGTTTAGCGACATGAGGAAGATTTGGGATCAAGTCGACGGCAAGATGCTCAAGAGAACCACGGACTGGATTCTGGCGCGAAGAGACGAAGAAACAGGCGGGTTCAAAAGAAATTCACGCGCACTGGATTCCTTTGGCCGCGCGCCCATGCACACCACTGACGCATACATCGTGTGGGCACTGACAAAGGCCGGCATTGGCTATGGCGAATTGGAAAAGCAATTTGAAAAATTGGAGAAGGATTCCAAAAATGAATACAAGGACGACTCCTATTACTTGGCCATGGTTGGCCTCGCGCTCCAGAACGTCGGCTTCACCGAGCGTTCCAAATACTATGCAGAGAAACTTACCGATTTCATCGACGGGGAAACCGGCGAAGTGCAGCGATCGATAAGCTCAATCACAAATTCCATGGGCTCCAATCTCTCTGTCGAAACTGCCAGTGTCGCCATGCTGCTGTGGTTGGAGCACGATTTCTTCGAACACGTCAACAGCGTCAACAAGTTTATCCACTCGAAAAACAACAACGGCAGGTTTGGATCCACGCAGGCAACCGTCCTCGCACTGATGGCCCTGATCAGCTATGACAAAATAATGACCAAGATTGAAAAAGATGGCAAGATCAATTTGATATTAAACGATGAAATTATTCAGACCAAGGAAATACTTGAAGGCCAAAACGATCCGATTTACTTTGACGACATCGGCCAAACTTTACAAAGCCGAATAAATGACAAGAAATTTGACAATTCCTTGAAAATACAAATGGTGGACGGGTGCGATTTACCATTTTCTTGCTTTATAGAATCAAAGATTACAAAGACCTTATCAGATCCAGATAAATGTAATGTCATTTTTAATACCAAATTAAATGTTAAAAATAACCAAATCAAAGAAGGCGAAGGGACTGAAATTAAAGTAAATTTGAAAAATAGATTCCAAGAAAAGGGTCAAGGAATGGTCGTAGCCATAATTGGTTTACCAGCTGGATTACAACCTAGATACAAAAAATTATTGGAATTGAAAAAAACTAATGTAATTTCTCATTTCGAATTATTCGGTGCTAGAGAAGTCGTTTTCTACTGGAGATGCATGGCTCCAAATCAAGAAATTGATTTCACCTTCGATGTAATCGCTGAAATTCCTGGTATTTATTATGGTTCTCCAAGTAGAGCTTACGTTTATTATGATGACGATAATAAATATTGGAATGAGCCTTTCCAAATTGAAATTATCCCTAAAATTAAAAATTAAATCATTTTTTTTTTTTTAATTTGTATTTTTATATTGTTTCTTCAATATTTCTTTATTTTTAGTTTTCTCTTTTTCTCTTTTTTCTTTTTTCTTTTTTCAATTTTTCTTTTTTCATTTTTTTTTTGATCTAGAACTTTTCCAAAATTTAACAAAGTTTCAAAATGTATTTTCTTTGTTTACACATTTAAATTTTGGTTGATATTTATATTTATTAATTTCTTTATAGTTCATTTTTTTTTTTCCGCTACTAAAATTTGTTTTATACAATCAAAATTTGATATCTATCTAATTTAAAATTAATAATATATTAAATAAAACTATTCATTGGAATGAAGTGCTTTTTTTTTTCAAATTTCATTTTTTCCTGTTATGATTTTTTCAAGAGTAGAATTGTAAAGATTTAAATTTTTCAGTTTTTTTGTTATATAGGTGACAAGAATAGTAGAATTCATAATAATACTTTCAATACTTTTTTGGAACTTTCAGCTTGAGGGTTATTATCCTTTCATTTTCTGATTTTCTTTCCTATTTTTTTTTTGAATTCAAATACTTAATGATGTATTTTTATATCCAAAAAAGGGTAAAAAAATAATTAATTTAAAAAAGATTAGATGGAGAACTTGTTTGAAATTGTTTCGTTTATCTAATTTAAAAAGAGTTGATGAACATCCAAAACTTAAAAATAGTTTTTCTCAAAATCAAAAAGCCAAATAGTATTTTAAATTGAAAGTTATTGTATTTTGATCTATTAATTACAATCAAAATTTGAAATAATTCCAAAAAATAAAGTATTATGATTTTAAAAAAAGTATACAAAGTTTTTGGACTATTTCGGTTATCTATAAATAAACAATAAATTCTTTTTATTAAAAATTTTTCAATTTGAAAATTATAAACTCTAAAAAAGTGGAATTTTTCTTTCTTTTTTTTTTTTTTTTTTAATATTTACAGAAATAATTGTTCTGATTTTGTAATATTGAAGTTTTAGAGACATGGTACCACTTTAAGTTATACACTAAGAACAAAAGTTAAGGGGTACAAAAACTCTCAAATCAAGTATATTTTGTTGAAAATTTTTACAAAATAATTTATTTACAAAAAAATTAAAAATTTTAAGCTTTCATTTGGAATGTTTTTTTGTGTATTACATCCCATGCAAAAATTTTGATTAAAAATGTTGAATTATGATTTTATTTATTTAATACAAACTTTTTTCCAGTCAAAATATCACTGCTAGAATTTATGAATTACATATGTGGAAAATGATGTTTGAATAGATATTAGAAAAATAAAAAATTTTTTCTCAAGTTTAAAATTAAAATCATTTTTTCCTATTTTTTATCTTACTTTTTTCTAATTTTTTAATTTCATTTTTTTAAGATTGGTAATTTATCTTCAGTTTTCTTTATATAATACCTATATTCACTATAAAAAAGCTAGTGATTATAATTTTATTGAGACTTTTTGAATTTTTATAAAAAAACATATTGATTTCAATTGAAATTTTCTTTGATCTTTAATTGAAGAATAAAATGGAAATTGTTGTTTTTTTCAAATGTTTATCAAATAATTTTATTTTATTAATTTTTAAGAAAAAATAATGATTTATTGATTTTATGTGACACTGATATAACTTATTAATTTCCATTGCTAATTATTTTAATTATTTTTGATTTTTTTTAAAGGTTGATTATAAAAAAATTATTGATATTTGGAAAATTTGTTGTCCATTCTTTTACAGAAACAAAGTTTGATTTAACTTTCATTCTTATATTTGGCTGGAAATTTAAACTTCTTTCTCTCAAATTTAGAAGACCAATAATTTGTAGTATTTGTTGTTGTATTAGATTTTATACTTTCTCTTTAATTTAATAAATAAACTATTTCCAAAAAAGTGGGGAAAATTTATTTTAAAATATATTTATTAAACTCAATCATCAAAAAAGTATTTAAATATACAAAATCATTAAATACTATTTATAGATTCTAGATAATAATTCAATTTGTTTTCTGAGTATTGTATTACATCAATAAAAGATATTGAAATTTTGTAGTCTTAATGGTCTCTGGTATTCTTTAGGGATGAAAATTGTTGTTTATTTTTTTCATGTTGATCATAAAATCAAATTTTTCATAACTTTTCTAATCTCAAAAAAATTTCAAATAGAATTAAAAATATATAAATGCATTTTATTGTAAAAAAATCATTTGTACTCTTTTGATATTTCAATATTTTATTGAAATTGGTTGTACTTTATTTTCACCAAAAAAAGTACAATATTTTCATTCATTTTTATGGAAATACAGTCAGTTTCCCTTTTAAGGCACAAACTTTCAACGAAATTTAAGGCACAATAAAAATCTCAAATTAAGGCACAAAATTCAGATTCTAGTAAAATAATTTGTAATAAAAATAATCCAATTTTTGTGCATTTATTTGAGATTTTTATTGTGCCTTAAATTTCGTTGAAATTTTGTACCTTAAATTTGAAACTGACTGTATTAAAATGAACATATTTTGAAAGTAATACATTAGTTATTGATTTAATCTGTATTAATATTTAACTTAATTTTTTATGGTCAATTAACGAATATCAATACTAAAAATTTGATTTTTTATGAAATTTAAAAAAAAAAAAAAGACACACTTTTTTGGAAATACCTTAGACTTTTTTTCTTTGGAAATAAGTCAGATCAAGAATTTAAATGTTTCCTTATTTTTTATTATTTAAATATCAGTAGCTTTTCTTGAGTTCCAAATATAGTTCTTTTCTTTTTGATTTTTTCCAAATAACTTCTCCTAACTCTTTATTTTTTATTATTAATATTTCAATTCTATTTTTTTGATAATATTTTTTTTTTCCCTTAATTGTTTTGTGAAATGTGTGACAGTTTAGTGAACTGTTTTATCATTTAGCCGGAAAAAAAAAATAACTGATTTATTTTCTGGATAATTTTATATAACGTTGTTTTGATAAATTAATTTGGTAACCTAAGTACACACATGGGGAATTAAAAAAAAACATTGTTATTTTATTTTTTTTATCATTTAACAAATATTTTTCAAATTTTCAATTTAATAAAAACAAAAATTTAAAGGAAAAATATGGATTTTATTTTCAGGAAGTTACTATTATAATGTTCTAAATTCTAAACCTCAAACTAAAAAATGAGGATACACAAAGTTTTTTTTATTGATTACTGTATTACTGAAAGGCAACTATTTTGATATTGTTAAAAAAAGAAATAAAAGCAAATAAAATAAAAATCCAAACAAAAAACATAAGTTATTTATTTTTTATGTCAACTCTTTAATATCTTAGATTACATTTGTAATTTTAAAAGTTCGAAACCCTTTTTTTCAAAAACAATCTTTTTTGTGGAACAGAAGCCAAGTAATTTCAAGATCAAACCACCATGGATTAAAATAATTAAAACTAATACCTCGAATATAAGATAATTTTTTTCCCATTTCTAGATTCATATAACTTGAGGTTCACGATACCTGTAACTGAAAAAAAAATATCATTAATTAGGTGTTAACTCATGCTATTTTGGTTCTTTGCTGATCAACAATTAACTTTGAATGAATTTTATTGAGTGGTTGAATAGAGGCATAAAAAATGTATTTATTTTTTTTTTTCCGAAATTTGAATCGGGGATTCTAAGAAGAATAGACTGGGGGGTATTGAACAAAAAAATTTTGATTTTCAGGTTATCAATTTAAATTTTCATTACCATTTTACACAATTACCTTAAAAAAAAAATAATATTAATTTTTTCAAAGTACTAAATAAAACCAATCCTAAATACAGTCATTCAATTAACGGCCCAAAAAGCAAGATTTTATGTATAATTTATCTTAAAGCCTATTATTTTTATACCCACCAATTCGTATTCTGGAAAAAACGGTCTAGAAAAACAAGTGAAAAACTATTTTTATTTCGAAACATTTGTGAAAATTCAAATTAACATCTAATAAATCAAAGAAAAAATAAATGATTAAAGTCAAAAGGAAGGATACAAAACAATATCAGTTTTTCTTATACTATCTTTTATTATATCCTTTTTTTTAGATTGATCTATTATTAACCAATTTGTTGATATAATTGACTATTTTGAGATCTGCAAAGAGACAAATCAGAGTTTGATCAAATCGGAGAGGTAATTTGTTTATTGGTTGATACAATTGAAAATAATCTAACAGATTATTCTTTGAATTGTAAACTGATTCTTCTGTTAATTGATCTTACTTTTCATTTTCAATAGGATTTCAAATTAACAACCTGTTTAAACTTTTTTTCTTGTTACACTTTTTTCTGGAATGACAAGTCGAAGACTGATCATCTGATAAACCAATTCGTCTCCATGAAGCACTAATACAACATGGTCTTTTTTTTCAATTTCAGAAATTGCAAACCTTAATATGAAATAATTTCAATAGTAATTTCTTTTTTCAAGGTTTTTCTTTTTTCCATTCTTTTCATTTGAATTTACACGCTATTCCCCAAAGAATAAAAATCAAAAATACAAAGATACACCTTGTACACAAACTGAATAGTTAACATGAAATCCACATAGACGACATTCACCTTAAAGCACTACTGTCGGTATAAAAGGAAAAAGTAAGGATTTTTACATTTTTTTTTATTTTCACTTTTTTGTAAAGTTCTTTTCCAATTTTTTTCAAAAAAAAATTGGAAAAAAATAAAAACAAATAAAGAAAAAAATTTCATTGAAAGATCTCAATGACAAAACAAAATTTACTTGGAATGGAATAATAAACCCTTGAAATTCCAAGTAAATTAGATCTTGAGCCAGACAATAAAAAATAGTATTTTTCCACACTTTTGTTCTTTGATTTTTTTCGATTTATTTTTGATACGTAATTGTTTTTGAATTTTGTTTTATTGCAAGGCCTATAGTTGCTTAACACATTCGTGTCATTCAATTCAGTTGCCAAAAAAAATTTGTTCTTTATTTTTTCATTTATGAATTAAAATTTATTTCTTTCTTTTCTTTTCTTTTCTTTTTGAAAAAATTACAACTTGCGTTTTGTTGCGTTTGAAAAATTCTTCCATTCGTAAATCTTGCAATGATGAATTGTTTCCCATTAGTAACACCCCTCTTTAAGTCTCCGAACATTTGAACCATTTGCTTCGTAACATAGATTACTGTTTTTTTATATTTGAAAAACGACTTTTAATAAAAAATGAATTTTCTAAATCCGGATTTTTCTTTTTATACTCAAAATACCCCTTTAAGATTTGAATATGATTATTTTCTCATTTTTTCTGTTTTTGTGTTCAAAACATTTGTTTTTTCTCATTTATACCAATTATGGAACTGAATTTTCATAAGCCAATTCTTATTGCACGCTGTAGCCAATATTATCTTATTCCTGATTTAATTTCTACGCTTTCAAAGCGTGCGAAGGATGCCTTTATTTTTTATCTCTATACAGATCTCTATATCGATCACGAGCTTCAAGAAGAAGACAAAAAACAGTTAACGACAGTCTCACAAGAACTGGAACTTGGAGAACTCATGAAGTTGATTGATGGGGAAGTTGCAGAAAAAACCCTTTCAAAAGATCTTGAACGAATTTTTGATGAACAAATTGAATGTGATTTCCAAATTATCAAAGACAAGAAAAGCCTTGGGTGTCACAAATGTATCCTTGCATCTCGTTCCAAATATTTTTTTAAATTGTTTGAAAACGATCCTAATTGCACATCTCTTACAGACACATCCTCTCGCTCCTATAATACACTATTCAATTTTATAAAATACTTTTATTCAGATTCGTGTGATCAAATTGATACCGAGATCGCAAAAGAACTACTTGGCACTTATAATGAATATGGACTTAAAAGTAGGAATTTAGAAATCTTTTGTATGAGTTTGCTTGAACAAAATGGGATAATGTTTGAAATGCCAAAAAAGCTTGAAGAAAAAGAAAAAGAAAAAGAAAAAAATTAATTGTTTCCTCACCTAAACTTTCTGAAAAAACTCAAAGATTGTGTTTCACAATAGTGCCAAATTTAATATAAATAATATTGTGGGACAATATAATCCTCAAAATAATTTCTTAGAATCGCTTTATTGAAAAATAGAATTGAAAATTTTGATATTGAAATAAACTAAGAATTAAGTTATTATTATGAATATTTGACAACAAAATAACCAACACTGAATCATTTTCAATTTTTAAAGTTATTCTATTTTTGTTTGTTGTAAGTACTGCATTTTTTCATGCTCTCTCTTCGATATAAAAAAAAAAAGAATTTTTTTGGGGTTTAAAAGTTGATTAAAGTAAATACCCAATTAATTTTCCTTCTATTCAACCATGAGATATTAAATTCGATAGACACTAAACCAAACTATTTAATTAAATTTTCTCTTGTAATAAAACTTGATCAGAGAAAAAAAAACTTGATGATAAACTCTTTTTCAAATAAAAGGGCACAAAAAATTTTCAAGAATTATTCATAAATGAATCAAATTAATTGTAGTATCATTCTAAAATCTAAGAAACGCTTTAAAACATAAAAAAACACTCAACCGAATCTTTAAAACTCATTAAAACAAAACAATAAAAATTAAAATTCAATATTTTAAAAATTGGTGTGCCCTTTTATTTGAAATGAGAAATCTCGTTTTGTAAATTGTAATGAAAAAAATTATAAACGTAATAAAAACCTTTGAACAAGGCGAATTGGGGAAAAGTTCTCAACATTTTATTGATAATTCTTTACATATCAAACTTTTGTTCTTTAAAGTCTCATATTCCAGATAAAGCCACAATTCATCTGGTATTTTGTTGGAATGTTTTTTCTTTATTTCTCTTTTCTTTGTTCCATGCATCAATCGAATAATGGCCTTTCTTAATTCCTATTTCTAGCTCATTCGAAATCAAACTTAAATTGTTTCCATTTATACACAGGTAGATTATTTCCAAATTGGTTTCTTCTTATCTTGCTTTTTCATTTTCCAGCTGTTCAATATCCAAAAATAAAAAAAGCAAAAAAGCAAAAAATGAAAAAATGAAAAAATGAAAAAATGAATAATTCAAATGAAAATCACCAATAAGGAATTATCTTATTAACAATCAAATTCGATGGTATTGACGATTTGAGAGGTGTGCCCTTTTGTTTGAAAAATAGTTTAGTTATCTAAGTGACTAGGCTTTTTTTAAAAAAAGTTATTGATTTACTAGAATTTAAGGTATAAAATAATGATACAGAAGACTCAAAAAATCTATTGAAAAGAATATTGAATACTAAATTATTGGATTTTTACTTAAGGGACTAATCCCTATTAATTTTTTTTACCTAAATTTAATCGAGATTGAGAAATTTTTTGTCAATTACTTTTATTTGAAAACCCCATGGTTTATTGTCAATATTAAACATATTTATAGATAAACAATCCTTATTTAGAAATTCGGTTATAAAAAAAATAATCGAGACTAGTACCTTAAGGGGTTCGCTTCTAACGAGGAGAAGCCAAATATCAAAGTCTGTTGTTATAAGGACTAACCACATTAGTGTAAAATGATTCAAATATCTCTAAAAAAGAGAATAGTTAAGGGATTAGAGTCAACCAATGAGAAGTCAAAGATCAAAGTATGTTGTTATAGGGCCTAACTACCTTAGTCCTACCTGGTTCAAATGTCTCTATAAAATGGATTAGTCAAGTAGTATTATTTGTTTATCTCATCAATTAAAAATGATCTATGTATCAGTAAAAAACCCAACAATTCCATAAAAAAGCTACATTTAGCCATAGATTTAAAGGTTGAATTATCAATTTTCAGACTCAAATCTTACAAAATATCTTTCTTAAATTTGTGGTGAAATGTAGATTAATTGCTAAAAAATTAAATCAAAAACCAATAGATTTTTTTGAAAAATTATTTCAGAAATCATGGAAATATATTGATGTTACAAAAAGCTTTATCAAAAGGAAACAAATATAATTATTATTTGGGTTTTTGATACTGATAATTATTGAGTTAATCGTTGAAATTAAAAATTGAAAAAATAGTTACTTTTGCAAGTTCTAAAGATGAATTTTTAATTACTCACTACTGTAAGGTTATTATCTGGGTTTCTATTTTTACTTTATGAAAAGGTATTAAAAAAAATTTCCAAAATGAAATATTTTTAATAGTGATCATTAGTAAAAAAATGAAAGAATTTATTGTATAATAAGATTTATAACTGATTTTTTAGAATTATTTGAACTATTTGTCGAATTTAACACGAATACAGTTTTCATCCAATTGCAATATACTTTAATTATAGAGAAATTTATGGTGATAATAATACCTTTAGAACTATTATTTGTTGATCTCATCAATTAAAAATGTTCTATGTATTAGTAAAAAACTCAACAATTCGAGAAAAAAATCTATCGTTCACAAAAAAATTTAAGGTTGAATTTCAATATTCAGACTACAAAGTTGTAAAATATCTTTCTTAAATTTGTGGCGAAATGTAGATTAGTTACTAAAAAATTAATTGTTTTTAAAAAATCAATATTTAAAGAAAATAGAGTTTTTTAACAAATTATTTCTGAAATATTGAAAACATATTGATGTTAAATTATCTTTATCAATAGGAAACAGATATAATCAGTTTTTGGGTTTTTTATGTTAATGATTATTGAGTTTATCTTTGAAATTAAACAATTATTAAAATAGTTACATTTGGAAGTTCTAGATGAATTATTAAAAACTATCATACTTGTATTTCGAGTTTCGATTTTTAGATTGAAAAAAGGAATTAAAAAAAAATAATACCAAAATATAAATTTAGAAATTGTGATCCTTAGTAAAAGATATAATAATTTATTGTGCAATAAGGTTTATAAAAAGATTTTTTAGAGTTATTTTAACAATTTGTGCACTAATATCATTTACACACAATTTAAACATACTTTGATTGTAGAGAAATCTACGGTGACGCTCATACCTTAAGATTGGAAAAAAATATTATATTTTTAGGAATTCTTTTTAAGCAAATTATTTTCCTATAATTCATTTTATGTGCTTTAACCCATTAGCTATAGTTTAAAAGCAAAAAATGATCATTTTTTTGTCATTTTTTTCAAAATTAATTAATTGAATTATCTTTAAATTAAGGCACAAAATCTAAATTCTAGTAAAATAAATTGTAAAAAAAAAAAATTACAAATTTTTTGTCTGAATTTGAGATTTTTATTTGTCTTCCATTTCATTGAAAGTTTGTGCCTTGAAAGGGAAACTGACTGTAATAAAAGTTTTTTTTAAAAAAAGGTGTTATGATAACCTCATAATTTTTTTTTTTTTTTTAGTGACACAAAAGATGAACTTTTTAAATCAAAATATCATTTACTACTTTTTTGTGAAATGGGAAAAAGTAAACTAAGTTGAATCTTTAATTTTTCAAATATTAAAATATTTTAAAATGAAACTACATCCTCAAAAAAGATGGAATTATACAAATCAATTATTTAATTTTTCAATTTTCAAGATTATATAAATGTATATGTTAATTATACCCTGGTAAAATAAACGGATAATGAAATTAAAAAGTTTGACAAAAGTTACCATTCGTAATTTTTCTATCTTTTATTGGAAAAAATAAAGTAAAGTTTATCTTTTGGTTTCTTCAAAAAAATTTTTTTGAAGTTAAATATAAAAAATTTTTAAATTATAATAATTTGATTAAAAAACTCCTAGTAAATAGTCATTCACTTTTTACAGGGCTGGTGGTGATTATATACCATATTTGTTGAACAAAAAATCTACAAAAGTTATATATAATAATAAATTCTTTAATACTAAAATTTTATTCCTTTTGAGAAGATTTCTATTTTATTTTTATGTCGAACCAAAACAATACAATTATCAAAATTTACACAAAAAAAAAAATTCAATATTATTATTTTTGAAATTAATATAATTAGAAGTTTAGAATCAAAAAGTTAAAATGGTTATAAGGGGGGTAGTTTATTGTTCATATTTCAGCATGCCTTTAATTTGTTTATAGAATTATTTTATTTAAAAGCAAAAATTCTTTATATTTCGTTATTCATAACAAAAAAAAGAGTTTTCTCTCACATACTCAACATCAACTTAAAAAAAAAAAAAACAAATAAATTTTGAATTAAATTTTTTCAGTAAAAAACTTGTGATGAAGAGTAACACAGATAAAATAATCATAATTAACAAAAAGATGCTTAAAATGAAAATCTCTTGATGAAACCTCAAATATCTATTTTTATTCAAATTAGAAATTCTTTTTATTAATATTTTTATAAAAAAAATTTATTAATTATTAAATTATGAGAATTACATGGCTGCTAATAAAAAACAAATTTAAAAGAGAACTAAATTGAGATTAAACATTAATGAAAAAAAAAAAGAAGCGTTTGAAACCATGGAATCAAAAAAGAATTATTTGAGTTTTTTTTTTCAAAAAATCGATTCAAAATGTGAACTCTGAAAAAAATTGATCAAGCATTAAATAGCTATCTATCTAAATTCAAGATTTTTTTCACATTCTATCAAAAACTAACAAATCAAATATTACTTTTAAGATTCCACAGGATTAACAGTTCATTGAATTTGGAAGCAAAATTCAATTTGCATTCTTTTTATTCCAAACACCAACGACGATTATCAATTGGCAATAATCTGATAAATGAAGACAAAGGGAAGCAAAGATTTAAAAAAAGAATAATTAATTTTATTTAGTTAATAAAATAAAAAAAATATTTTTTTCAAATTTTTAACATTAATTAAAAATAAAATCAATTTTTTGATTTTAAAAAGATAGAAATTTTCAAATTTAGAAATTGAATTCCTTAAACCCTCTTTTTTTAATTTTTTATCTTGAGACAAATAAAATTGAAGTCAAATGCATCTTATCTATTATCTGTCTGTTGGAAAATAAAATAATTAAAGTTTTGGTAAACATTTGGAGTTTGTTTACATCAGCACACAATCCTTTTTACCCTTACCCTTGCCTTTCCCTTTCCCTTTACTATTTTTTTTTTGTTCCCATTCAACAACAAGCTTTACAATGCTTTGAAATGCTTCGTCGATGTTAATCACTTCTTTTGCACTTGTTTCAATGAATGGCACTTGGTAATTCTTGGCAAGATCTTGTCCTTCTTTTTTAGAAACCTCGTGTTCTTCACTTGGAAGATCAATCTTTTGTTTTGGTTTTTGTTTTTATTTTTGTTATTGTTTTTATTTGTGTTTTTGTTTTGGTTTTTGTTTTTGTTTTGATTTTTGTTTTGGTTTTTGTTGTTATTTTTATTTACAAGTTTTTAATTTGTAATTTTTGTTTTGTAATTTTTATTATGATTTTTATGATTGGTTTGTTTTGTAAATTGGGAAAGGCACAAAATAAAAGCCATGATAAAACAAAAATCCAAATTCACAGTGGATCCAAATGTTTAGAATCGAAACGATTGTTTACCTTGTTTGCGCATAGCACAATGGGGACATTGTCACAGTCTTTTGCTCTTGTAATTTCTTTTCGGAATTCTTCAATCTCTTCAAATCCTTTTCGGTTGTCTACAGAATAGATCAATAGAAATCCATGACCTGCACGGAAATTGTGCGAACGAAGAGTCGAATATTCTTCTTGTCCAGCTAATGTAATTTGGAAAATCGAAAATCGAAAAGCAGTTTTTTAGATTTTTGGAAAGAATTGAACATTTTGAAAAAAAAAAATTTTATGTTTTTAATTTTTAAATAAAAAAGAAAAGAGAAAAGAAATCGGCTTACCTGTATCCTAAAATTCGAACACGTCCAAAAGGAAGAATTAAAAAAAAAAATAACAAACAGATTTAATTCCACTTTATGTTTTGATTGGTAAAATTAGAAGAAGAAAAATTATCATACTTGAATTTCTAAAGGAAAAGATTTATTATTTAAAGTCACTGTTTTTTGGTAAGACTCTTTTAAGTTGTGGTTTTTGTCAACAAGAATTAATCAGAAAAAAATGTATCACAAAAAAAGGAAAAAAAAATTAAATAAAATGTTAAGGAGATCTTGTTGGAAAAAGTTTTTTTTGAATCGATAAGTAAAAATAAAAAAAAAAAGAAAAGAAAAGATTCTTTACCTTCAATTGTTGGATCTAAGTTGTTTGGTTTGTGTTCAGGATTGAAAAAACAAGAAAAATTACATTTAAATATCACAAATTTAAGATCTTGCGATTGAAAACTTTCAAAAAAAAATAAAAAAAAAAAATGGAATTACCATGATCTTGCACAAAAGTTTGTGTAATAAACTGTAGTGTGATGGCAGATTTCCCAACGCTACCAGGTCCCTAAAATTTTCGAAAAATAGATTCATAAATAAGAGATGGAACAAGTGATTTTTGAAAGGAAAAGATCGTGTTTTGAAAGGTAAAAATTTAGAGGTGTGGTTCTATTAAGAAAAATAAAATTACGAACAGCAACAATTATTACAATTCTTTCCTCAGACATTTTAAAAAGAAATAAATAAAATTAAAAAAATGAAAAATTAAAAAAGAGAAAAAGGAAAAAATTAGATGGTCAATGTTTTCATTTGTTCTAAATTCTTAGCCTTTCTTATTTATAGAACAAGAAGTGAAAGTTTAATTTTTCATAATTATAAGTGGACTTATTAGATTTTACCAAAATTTTTTTTTAATTTCACTTTCTGATTATCTTTTTTTACCAAATTAAGGGATTATCCTCATAATATATTCTTTTATAATTAAAGTATATTGTAATTGAGTGTAAATTGTATTCTGTTACATGGTTCAAATGGCCCAAAAAAATGTATTATAGATATTATTGAGCAAACAAGTATAATATTTTTTCCCAATAATCACAATTATAAATTCTTTATTCTGGAAATTGTTCTTTTAATTCCATTTCCAAATCTAAAAAAAGGAACTCAAAATAATAGTATTCCAGTATTTAATAATTCATATTTAGAACCTCAAAAGTAACTAATTTTATTACTTTTTTAATTCCGAAGATTTACTTTAGAATCATCCATATAAAAAACCAAAGAATAATTAGTTTTGTTACCATTTTCTAAATCTAATTGCATCATCAATATATATCAAATATTTCAGAAATAATTTAGCAAAATAATGTTATATTTGATTATATAATTTTTTAAAAACCTCAAATTGAATTTTTTAGCAAGGAATCTATCTTTCACAACACACTTAAGAAAGATATTTGGTAACTTGCTATTAGAATATCAATATTTCGGACTTTAAATGTAGAGAAATACGTATTTTTTTCTAAAATTTTCAGGAATTTTTTACTAGTACTAGGATAATTTTTTAATAATTGAATCTTTTTTATTACTACTTGATCATTCAATTTTTTACAAACAATTCAATCCACAAAGAACGAGTCAATTTCAACCTATAACCACACCCTTTAATCTTAGACGTCTACTTGTTAGACATCAACCCCTTAATTTAATCAATAAGTAATGAAAAAACCAGTGCTAATTTTTCTTTTTATTTCACACAAAGAACTGTGTCACATAGAGAATAATAAAAGACATCTGTGTATTTTTTTAATGTTCTAAAGATCGTTGAAGATATTATAAATATTTTAGCTTATAATTTGCGTTTTAAATTGCACCCGAAAAATATTTCACTCATTTCGTGGTTTTTTATTCTTCTTGAATTTTGGGTGTTAGGAAAAAAATACTTTCCCTTATGATTTCTGATGGCTTTGATCATGTTATCTTTTAAATTTTTTTATAAAATTTTATTTCCTCTTTTTCAAAATGATAAGAATTTCTTAAAAAAATATAAATATTTTTGAGAATCTATCTCAGTAGTGTTCCAGTTATTATCTTCACCTTCATTGATTGAATCTTTTGGTTTCTGAATTCAACAGAAATTTTTTTTTTGTGAAAGTAAAATGAAAATTTATTACTATTTGTTCTCTACTTAAAAATAAAATGTATAATGAAATTAACTTGAATCCTGCCCTTTTTACACACGTTCCAAGGTTTTAACCAAAAAAGAGAGGGAAAACCCTACAAAAATACTTAAAAATAAGTAGAAACTTACAAGGATAAGAATATTATAACATTGATTAACATTTCAGCTTTGTAAAAAGGTGAATTTTCAAAAATTAATATTAGAGAATTTCAAATCCTTGAAACTGTTAAATTTATTGTGGTTAATTGAACTCTGATTGTTAAAACTGAAGAAAATATAAATTTGCAAATATAAAATATGAAAATATTTTTTTTTAATTAAATTTTTAATAATTTGTTTGTGATAATTTTGGATTATAATTTATTTTTATCTGAAGATTAACAATTTTTATATAAACACCATTCAAAAAATTCGGATATACCCAAAATCCAAAATAGGCAAAAAAAAAACACCCAATTTATTTTATTTTTACAAACGTAATATAAAACCACATTTAAGTTACCTAGTATTGATGTTTTCATAAGTAATCAATCTAATCCAAATAAAAGAAAAAAATATAAAGAAAAAAATATAAAATGAATATGTCAAAAATGATAAAATCAGTTGAACAAAAAAAAAAAATGTATTGTTGAATTTGTTTGAATTTCACCAACAATTATTGATCAATCAAATGGTAAGATAACATCTACCAATTGTATTTGATTTTTGTATTTAACAAAACTCAATAATAAACTTCTATCAACCATCGAAAAAAAATTCCAGATCTAACTAAAAAGATTAAATAACATGAAAAAAGTAAATGAAAACAAAATAAAAAAGATAAAAAATGAAATAGTTAGTAAAAGGAAAATTATTTCCAAATTGAGTTTAAAGTGTGGTATTGTTATTCTTTTAAACTATTTAAACTGTGTCCAAATTTTTGGAATAAAGTTTATATATATATAAGGCATTTCCACTAAAACGTGGAATTTTTTTTATCATTTTTAGAAAAAATCATCATTGTTATTGAAGTTTTTCGTTAATTAACTAGGCCAAATTAAGTTTAATATAGTCAGCTCCACTTTTAAGGCACAAACTATCATCGAAATTTAAGGCACAAAAAAAATCTCAAATTAAGGCACAAAATTTATAATTTTTTTTTACAATTTATTTTCCTAGAATCTGAATTTTGTACCTTAATTTGAGATTTTTATTGTGCATTAAATTTTATTGAAAGTTTGTGCCTTAAAAGTGGAACTGACTGTCGCAATAGCGACTGAACCAATGACTCAGATATTTATTACTAAATATTTTTATTGGAATATTTCCAAAAAATGAAAAAAAAAATAGCACTTTTTTTGGTGAAAAAAATGCACAGCCAATTACAATAACAAAACTGGAAATATGAAAAGAGTACAAATGGTTTATTAAACAATAAAATACAGTTATATGTTTTCAATTCTATTTGAACTTTTTTGAGATTAAAAGTTATTTATTAAAAGAATTTTTTTTTGATCAAAAAGAAAAAACTAAATACCAATTTACACCCCTAAAAATATCAGATAAAATAGTGATCAGAAAATTTATATCTTTTATTTATCTAATATAATACAAACAAACAAATTGAATTATTATATATATATATATATATATATAATTAATAAATACTAATGATTGATTTTGTATATTTAAATTCCTTTTTGAAGATTGAGTTTAATAAATATATTTTAAAATTAAAATGCCCCACTTTCTTAAAAAGAGCTTATATATTATTGAATTTCATCTTTGCTGAATTTTAATAATTGAGATCTTTTTAAAATTTTCTTTTAGAGAGTAACTTTGAATTTTTTGTTATTTTTTTTTTCAATTTTTTATTTTTAACGGTTGCTCTAACACATTTTTTAGTTACTTTTTTGTCTTTTGTTGTTTAATGGAAACTTTTTTTTTTTGATTATTTCTTTTTTTTTTTTTTTTTGATATTATCAGATATAACTTTTGTTAATTGAATTTTTTGTTAGTTAAAATACAGCGATTTTTTTTTTTTAATTTTTATACATTCTGGTTCCTCAGAAATTATTTATTTACTTTATTTTACAGAACAACACTCCTTGATTTTTTTTTTTTTTTGAAATTATTTTGATAATTTGAGAACAATTGGAATTGTTTTAAAGAGTATTAAATAAAAAAAAAAGTTTTATGAATTCTTGTTAACTTTGCAAAATGAAGATCTTTCAAATATTTTTTGTTTATTTTTTGTTTGAAAGTTTGATTTAATAATTATTTATTTTCCAATATTTAGAAACTAAAAATAATTTTAGAATTCGGATTTTCATTTTAGAATTAGATTTTCTTTTTCAATGTATAAATTTTTGGAATGGTTGTGAATAATTTTGATAATTTTATCTTTTTCCTTTCATTTTTGGAATAATATTCTTTGTTTTTTTACCAAATTTGGTGAAAAGATTTGAAAAAACAATTATGGAATCAAATTATTAACAAAGCGTTTTAATTAAATCAAAAATAATAAATAAGAACAGGGCTGGGTCAAGGTTATAAATTTTTTAAATTTATCCTAATTAAAACAAAAGATAAAGAAATTAAATATTGTAAAATATACTTTGTTTTTTATTTGTTTTTTATTCTTGATTTCAACACGCCTCTTACCAAGTTTGATCTTTCTTGTTTGGTTTTCGAAAAGAAATTAGGTTTGTTACAAATACACAAAATCTTTGAATGTCAATTGTTTTGATTGTTTCAAGAAATAATTTTAAAAATTTTTTATAAACACATTTCTAGATCCAAAATATAATTTATTAATACCAAAATTTTAATTAAGAAAAATGTTCAAAAAAATTAAAAAATTAAAGATTCAACTCTGAATTATTTTTGATTTGGTTCTTTTAACTAATATAGTAGTTAAAGATGTTTTGGTAACCAAGTTTCAATAATTCAATATCATATGATATTCAAATACTCATTTTTCAAAAGGGTTGTTATAGAAAAATTTTCAAAATAGTTAATGGTAAGTCTCGTTTAAGGGGGTAAATACATTTTTCTAATTTTGAGTGCCATATTTTATGCGAAACTGAATTATTCAAATCATTTTTTAACCAAAAATATTGATATTTTAATAAATATGAGAGTATCGGATATATCCATAGTATAATATATTTCCATACCAATAAAAAAATGGAATTAAAAAAAAAAATAAAAGATTGATCAAGAAAAAAAATAAAAAATCATTTATTTATTGATCTTATCTGTAAAATTTGATACAATTTCTTATTCTGAATTTATTTTTATATTTAATTCCACAATGGAAATACTTTTTGTTTGGAAAATTTTTGATAAACAAATTACTTTTTATTTCTAAAGAATTTCCAAAATGGGAAAATTATTATTTTAACAATTTCAAAATTAGTCAAATTCTAATTCTTTTCAAAATAATCAATTCCATTGAAATATATAGGATGTGGGTATTTATTACCCTTTCCGGGAGAGTTTAATGGGTGTTAAGGTAGGTTAGAGTCGGTTTGGGTGGTTTGAAGGGTATTTTTGACAATTTTGGTAAGGATTTTGAAAAAAAAATATAATTAAGACAATCCAAATCGACTTGTGTAACTTGTTTTTAAGAGAAAAATAATTTTCACTTAACTTTTTGTGTATGAATTGATTTTTGAACAAATTTTTAAAAATATTTAGTATGATGATTTCAACATTTTGGGTTTTCTACAATTTAAGTAATAAAATACTACCAATCACTAAATAATAATATTGATTTTTACTTCCACGACCCTTAAAAACAATAAAAATTTTTATACTGATTAATAATAATCAAGAATATCTTCAAAAATACCAAAAAAATTCAATTTGAATAATTTTCAATCTTGACCAAATTTGAAATTTTATAAATACCCACCAAAATGAATAGAAAAATTCTATTTTCATTTAATTCATCAAATTCTTGTTTTTGTTTAAGAAAATAGAATAGATATTAAAATTGTCTTCAGAAATAAAGATATATTGGGCAAATTCGTTTGATTTGATAATTATTTATTTTCCATTAAAATGAGAACGAAAAATAATTTTAAATCATGTTGAAATTTTGTCTCAATTTGTATTTTATTTTGAATTGAATATTTTGTAACTTTTTTTTGATTCCAAGAATTCAACCACTTTATTTTAATTTTTGAAATAGTATTCTTCGTTGTTTTGGCTTGATTTGATAAAAATATTTGATTAAAGGATTTTTGAAAACAAATTTGTAAAAAAAGGTTTGGTTAAATAATAATAAATAGAAGTGGGACGATAAATCCAAGGGTATAAATTGTTTTGAATTCATATAAATTAAGAAGATATAGAAAACAAATCTTCGAGAATAGGCTTTTATCGAATTGTTTGATTTTTTAATTCTTGATTTCAATAAATTTATTTGGAAAGGTGATCTTTCGAGTTTGATCTTCGAAAAAAAGAAAATATTTGTTTCAAATACATACATTTTCATGTCTATTTTTTGGTTTACTCTTGGATTAATTTCAATCTTTGGTATAAACACATTTCTAGATCCAAAACCTAATTTAATAAAACCAAAAATTTAATCAAAAAAAATGTTCGAAAAAAAAAATTAAAGATTCAACTCTGAATTACTTTAGGTTCGTGGTGCTTTTTACAAATAGAGCAGCGAATGATGTTTTGGGTTTAAAGTTTTGATCTAGTTATACTCAAAAAATATTTTTTCAGTAAGGTTTACTCAGAAAATTTTTCAAAATGGTATAAAGTGCTTACTTCCTTAAATGAAAAAATGTAGGAGTGATGTAAACTACATTATTTGATGAGTATATTGTTATTTGTGAAGACTTTTAATCTCATATTAGATATAGAATCTGTGATAATGTTTGTATTTTGAGAAATGTAGGTTAACTTGTTAAAAAATTCTTATTTATCAGATAATATATTTATTAATACGAATTGAGCAATTTTACTACATCTCATCATAGCTCAGTTGGTAGAGTGGTTGAATATAGTGGAATCATAGAAAACAATTGGTCGCCTGTTCGAATCAGGTTGATGAGATTTTTTATACACTTTTTTTTTAAGAAATACAAAGGTAAAAAAAATAAATTCTCAAAAGAAAAAATTATTTTTTTTTTTGAAAAAATTACAACAACTTTTATCTTTCAATTGACATAAAAACTTGAAAAAATCAGAAACCTCTTTCACCGAAAACAAATTAATTATTGAGTGAACAGAAATCTTTCATTTTGAACCCAAAGGTAAAAAATTAACATTTTGTAAAAGGGATCTCTTCAAAACACAGTTCTGATACTCTCAAATTAAGAAAAAAAAAAATGGAAACAAACAGAAACCCAAAAAAAAACAACAAAAACGCACAATAAAACAAACAACAGACAAAAAAATCAGAGGGAAAATAAATTTTTCTTCTTTTCTCATTTTTCCATTTCCAATACTTTAATAATTTTTTTAGCTAAATAATTAGAAGAAAAAATGTCTTGGAATCGATCGAGTTCTACTACGAAATCACAAGTGACAGTAATTCTTATTCCTGTTGACAACCGAGGGTATTGTGATTGGAACAGCAATATTCGGAAGGTTGTTCAAATCAAAAACACTGCACAAAAGAAACCACAGACAAAAACACAAACACAGAGCAGAAAGATCAAAACAAGTTCAAGTTACAAGAGTCCAAACACAGCGAAAAAGCCAAGTTATTACCAAAAACCAACAACAAGCACGACAAAAGTATACACGAGCAAGACGGATCCAAAGCCAAAGCCAAAGCCAAAACCAACAACGACAAAAACAACAACAAAAACAAAAGCTTTCCCAAAAAAGAAGACGACTCCTCTTACGTCGAACAAAACCAGCTCGTATCCAAAGAAAGCATCTGTGGCCACCACTAAGAAAACCACTTCTACGACTAGTAGCACGACTAAAAAAGCATATACCTCAACCAAGCCAACAACTACAACCACCACTACTAGCGTCTCAAATGAGAAAAATGAAGAATTACAAAAGGAAATCAAATCCTTGGAGAAGCAAATAAATGAACTGAACACCAAAATGTGCGAAAAAAACAAAAAAATCGATCGTTTAGAGGGCGATTTAAAGAGCAAGGACAAGGAGATTCAGGAGAACGAGCGGCTAAACGAAAAGAAGATTGAAAGGATTCGTAACGAAAGCAGGCAAACCCAAAGCAACACAGAGGACAAGACTCTTGTTTATCAAAAGCAGATCGAGGAGCTCGGAAGCAAATACGATCGGCTTGAGAGAGACCATAGCAATTTACAACACAAATATGACGACAGTGTTCAAGGGAAACTTAGTCGTGAAGAAGAAAATAGAAGGCTACTTGAGGACAAAGAAAAAAACGCGAAATTGCTGAATGAAAAAGAAAAAAAAATCATCATGTATGAAAACAAAATTGCAAGAACGGAGAAGGAAAGGGACAACAATTTAAAAAAAATCGAAGATTTGAAAAAGAGATCGGAGCAGCAATCGAACAATTCACGGGTGCAGAGCAACCAATTAGTGCAGCAATTGAAAAGCGAAAACAGAGAGCTCGAGAACACAAACAAGAGCCTAAATGAAGAAAACGAATCACTCAACAATCAGAATATTAATTTAAATCAAGATTTGAAACAGATCCAAAACGAAAAAGACGACGAGAAAAAAAAAATGAGAAACGAAATCAATGCATTAGAAACAAAGGTGAGGGATCTGAGAAAGGAAATCACCAATACACAAAGACAAGAAAAGGGATTTGAAAATGAAAAACAAAATTTTTTGAAGGAGAACCAGAATATCCAAGCACAAAATGAGAGTTTACAAAAGGAAATCAATAATTTGAAAAATGATTTGAGGGTTTCTGAAAACGAAAGAAGAACTTTCGAAAGGAATTTCCAAAAGGAAAAAGAAAATGCGCACAAGTACAAGCTCAGTTTTGAAAAGGAAAAAGAAAATTTGAAGAAAGAAAAGGAGATTTCACAAAGGTACAAGCTCAATTTTGAGAAGGAAAAGGAAAATTTGCAGAAAGAAAAAGAAAATGCCCAAAAACACCAAAGCAATTTCCAAAAGGAAAAAGACAATTTCCAAAAATACCAACGGCAACAAAGCCAACAAAATAATGACAATAACGAGAAAAATGAAAAGATTCAACAACTAGAATCGCAAATCACCAAAATTGAAGAAGAAAACAAAGTGCTGAAGAATAGTCTGCAAATGGAGAAACAAAAAAACGACAAAATCGAGAAAAGCAATCAGCAAAGCGATCAGAACCACCAAAATTTGCAATCCCAAAATCAAAAATTAACACAGGAATTGCAAACGATCAAGAGGCTCAACATTTCTGTGACAAGTGAGCTTGATGGTATTAAAAAAAAAAAAAATGAATTGCTCAAGCAGAATCAAAAAATTAATCAAAACTACGATCAGGTGCGCCGTGATTACGAAGAAATGAAAAAGCAATACCGACGGATCCAGCAGCAAATGAAATCCAATACCAATAAGGGCACGACCACAACGCAATCAAGGCTCCGGAACACGAGGAACCTCTCGTCGCAGGGCGTGAACAAGGACGCGCTCAAGCAGAAGGAGCTTGAAATTCGGAAGCGCGCGACGATCCATATCAAAAAGGCAATCAAGGTGGCCGAAAAGATGGCTGGCGAGCAACTGGATCAAGTGAACGACGAATATTTTAAAAAAATGCTCAAGGTGCAGCAATCCATCACCAAGGTGATGGTCAATTTGAACCAATTGTCGCAAAAGATCTCAAACCAAGGGCAGAAAAGGGCCGTGCTCGCGCAGAAAATGGAGCTGAACAAAATCACAGAGCTGATCCAAAACCCCCTGCCGAGCCTCGAAATGGAAGAGGAGGAAAACGTGCCACAGCGGAAGGTCATAAAATCGCAGGTCAGAATGAGTGTGGGCAGAGGCGTGGGCGTCAGTAACCCCAACGTCAAAAAAACAACAAACTCGCAATTGTCAAAGAAAAAGGCCCCTCCTCCGCCTCCACAATTAAACGCTCCCAAACTAAAAATGCAAAACTCCGGAAATAAACCCAAGAATAATAACTTCTTGGCAAGTATCCGCAAGGGCACAGAACTGAAAAAGGTTTCAGATCGCAAGCTTACCAGAAGAATCTCAAAGAGAATGTCAATCAGTTCTACTTTAAGAAGAGCAATGTCAAATAGAAGAATGGCTTCTTTGATGGACGAAATAGATGATGCCTCTTCAGAAGAAGAAGATGACGATGAAATTTGGGATTTTGATTAAATCTTGGTTTTTTGATTTTTGATTTTGAATCTTGAATTTAAATATTATTCTTTCATTATTTTTTATCTATTTTTTTTTCTTTTATTCCTTTTCTTCTTTTACTTCTTTTACTTCTTTTACTTCTTTTTTTTAATTTATTTTTTTGATTTTTAAAATACTTTACATTATTATTTTTTATTCCATTATTGATAATTATTATTATTTTGTTTTCTCTTTTAAATTCCCCTTTATTTTTTATTATCAAGATATTATTCAAACAGAAAATAAGAATTTTTACTATTACTCGTTATTTTTGATCTTATGAATTTCTTTTTGTCTATTTTCATTATCCTCATGTTTTGACAATACGAATCATTTTTTTTTGTTCAAATGTAAATCATTAATTATTTGAGAGTGCAGTTATAAACTCTTTTTCAAATAAAAGGGCACAAAAAATTTCAAGAATTATTCATAAGCGAATCAAATTAATTGTAGTATCATTCTAAAATCTAAGAAATCCTTTAAAACATAAAAAAACACTCAACTGAATCTTTAAAACCCCTTAAAACAAAACAATAAAAATTAAAATTAAATATTTTAAAAATTGGTGTGCCCTTTTATTTGAAATGAGAAATCTTGTTTTGTAAATTGTAATGAAAAAAATTATAAAAGCAATAAAAACCTTTGAACAAGGCGAATTGAGAAGAAGTTCTCAAATTTTTATTGATAATTCTTGACACGTCAAATTTTTGTTCTTTAAAGTCTCATTTTCAAGATGAAGCCGAAATTCATCTGGGTATTTTGTGGGAAAAATTTTTTTCTTTATCTTCTCTTTTCTTTGTTACATATATCAATCCAATAATGATCTTTCTTAATTCCTATATCTAGCTCATTCGAAATCAAACCTAAACTGTTTCCATTTATACACTGGTAGATTATTTCCAAATTGGTTTCTTCTTATCTTGCCTTTTCATTTTCCATCTGTTCAATATCCAAAAAGTAAAACGCAAAAAATGAAAAAATGAATAATTAAAATGAAAATCATCAATTGGTAATTCTCTTATTAACAATCCAATTCTATTATATTGACGATTTGAGAGGTGTACCCTTTTGTTTGATATATAGTTTATGTTAACATCTGCAAATCTTATTTTTATTCAAGATACAATAATACATTTCTATAATTTTGATACATTAAAAACCATCAAGATGAAAAAAATATCTCATTTTTATATATATATTTAAAACTTTTATTATAAACTCTTTTTGAGTAAAAAGGACCCAGTTTTATTGAAGAAATGGAATACATAATTTGAGTTTAATTCCTTATTCTTCTCAAAGTAAATTTTTAATTTTTGATTCCAAAATCATTTTTTCTCATTTTGTAAAATTTTTTTTGTTTTTACTTTTTACTTTTTCTTGTTTTTTTTTTTTCTGTAACTATTAAATTTGAAAAAAAATGTTTGAAACTCCAAATAAACATGAAGAAAAGTGAGTCTTGGTATGTTATTTTAAAATTCATACCTTTACAAGTAAAAAATCTTATTTTCAACATTTTTAATTTCCTAAAGAAATAAAGAATTTTACTTTAAACATTCCAATTTAGTGTCAAAAAATTTTTTAATATTTTTTTTTTTTTTGAAATTTATGGTTTGTACAGACTTTTATTTTATGGTTATTAACCCTTATATGAATTTTATTATTTCTTGTATTTCTAAACAATCTAAGTTTGGTTAATTCTTAAAAATAAAGTGGCTTTTTCATTTTTGGCTGGGTACCTTGGTTGAAATGGAGTTTAATATCAGATTTAAGTAACCAAAAATTCCTGTTTTTTTTTCAGATCCAAGTCTTCAAATAAAAAAAAAGAAAATAAAAGAAAAAAATAAAAATTGATTACAAAAATATTTGTAAATGAGTTGAAAAACAATTTGTTACGATATATCTTTATCAATACCACAAACTAAACCATAAACTCAAAATTGTTACTCACAAAAAAATTATAAATTAAAAAAAAATTATCTTTTTGATATCAATAACAACAAATAAATATATCTGATTCATAATTCACTTTTTATTCATTCTAAACATAGAAAAACCTGATATTTAAAAAATAAAATAAAATAAAAAAAAAATTATAAAAAAAAGGAATCAAAATTTTAGAAATGGGTATTAGAGATGGTTTATTACTGAGCTTTCACTGAAAGGGGGTTAGTATTAAGATTTTTTTTAAATTAAATTCATTTAAAAAGGGATTAAATGCCTCATTTTTCTTAATTTTTATTTGTCTTTTGAAAGATATTTGTTTTATTTTTTATGTTATTTTTACTGAAAAAAAAAAAACAAATAAAAATTGAAAAAAAAAAGAAAATGAAAAAGTAAAAAAAAGAAATTTGAAAAAGCAAAAACTTAAATTTTTCAAACAAAATTTATGAAATTAGAAAAATGAAAGTTCGTAATGTCACAATTCATATACATTGAAAAAGAGACCATTTTAAACACATATTTTAATTTAAAAATATCCAAAATTTATTAAAAATCAGAAAAATTATGGAAATATTTTCATAAAATTCAAATTCATAATTTTCAATTTTCTTAAAATATCAATAATTGACAGGGGCTAGTAACTTGAATTTATATTTTCCAGAGGTAATATAATAATTTTTTGTACAATGATACAATTAAACAGGTTATACAAAATTATTTAACAACTTTTATCAGGATTGAATTATCCTTTTTAAAAGAGCCCATTTTGCCCAATTGGAATGTTCAGTCAAAAGATCTGATCCTTTTTTGTTGGATTTTTGTTCCAAATTAGAATAAGAAAAATTTTCAAAAAATTTTTTTTTACTGAAGAAATCTCACTTTCAGTAATTATTAGAGTCTGTATGAATGAATAACATTGTAACTTTTATCTTATTTTAAAAATTCAAAATAAATAAGAATCAAATATTGAATTCTTGTAAATCTAAAAAAAAATGAGTCTTTATTTTATTCTTAAATATTTATTAAATATAAAGACTTTGGAAATACAAGGTAATATTTATTTTCAAATAATTCAGATTATAAACAAGGAACTATTAGTTTTAAAATTAGTTATACTAAAAAATAATTATTTTTTTTTTATTATTAAAATTATTTAGATCTTCAAATTAATTTTATTTGTTTGATGATCTTTAAAATATTGAGAAATAATTATAAAGTCTATTGGATACATTTCGTCTTTTAGTGGTTATTAACTCACTTATTGGAATAATTACAATTGTAAATATTAATTAGTGATTATAAATAATCATATTAAAAAGTATTTTTTAGATTATAAGTTCAATTTTGCCAGGTTGTAAAAAAGTATTTTGTGTGGATTTTTATTTTGATTGTCTTGGTTTTAACTCATATTTTTTATGTTCAATAAAGAGAAAAAATTGATTCAAACTTTTCTTTGAATCAAAAAATTATTTTGAATATTTCTTTTAATCAACTATTATATTTTTTTAATAGTATAAAATTAAGCAGATTTTTTAGAATGAGATATTTTGAAACTAAGTGATTTTATTTTTAAATTTTTTTTTTATCACCCCCCTTTACATATAATAAGATTACAATCTTCTTTCAAAGAAAATAATATTTTTGATAATAATTTTGAAATATATAAGATTTTGAACTTTTCAAAAATGAAAAAAAGTGGATCTAAACTTTTAAAAACATAAAATTAATTTCTGATAAGTTGCGTCAAAAGTAAGTTTGGTTTTTCATTATCAGATTTTTATTTTAGTTTTGCAATTTCAATATGCTATAAAATTTTTTTGAATTTGCTATTATATTTACTAGAAGATTGTTTGGAGTTTACTCGGCCCTTAAATTAAATAATTGGTTTGAATTTCGGAGTGCGATTGAAGACTGAATTAGATCTGATATTTTACCTATAAAAGAAAAAAACACAGTTTTATTATCGAAACATAGGCATTTTTAGCTTTTGTAATTAATTGGTAGAAAAACAAAAATAGTTTGCAATAGAATCCAATCAAATTATAAAACAAAGCTAATTTTGTAAAATATCACTCAACAAAAATCAAGACATCAAGTATTTTAGTATTCCTCTGCCTCTAAACAACCCAAAGCATTGATACCTGATAAATATTCAAAATTCCAAAAATAATTAAATCTCAAAAATTATTTTTTATTCTTTTTACACGCAAAATATAGTTTTTTAATATGGGATCTTCTGAAAAAGAAGAAAAAACTTGGGTGAGATGGTTTTTGTCACTCGAAAGAAACGATATTCTTACAGAAGTTCGACCATATTTTTTAGAAGACAATTTCAATTACACAGGTTTATCAAATTATGTTCCTTCATATTCTCTCGCTTTAAGGACAATTCGAACTTTAGAAATTTCAGACAAGGGTACTAATTTTACTTTCTCTTTTTTCTTTTCGTTTCAGAGCTTTTTGTTGTTAAAATTTTTTTCTGTTTTTTATGGGCTTATTTGCTTTTTTTGTAGAAATTCTAACTCAAGAACAAGAAGAATTAATTCAAGGAGCAGCAAAACTACTTTATGGGCTAATACACGCTCGTTGGATTGTCACACCTCATGGCGCAAAAAATATGGTAAAATTTTTCCTTTTTGTTCTTTCTCTTTTGAACCCAACAAAACCTTTTTGTGTTTGGTTCAACAAAAATTCGAATATAATTTGCTTTTCTTTTTGAAAATAAAAAGTTAAACAAAAATACTAAATCGCCTTGAAACCATTTCGAGTGCTTGCACTAAACAAAGGGTATTTAACTTTTCTTTCTTTTATTGTTGACAAATCCATAAAAAAAGAATTCTTTTATAATTTTTTCAATTTAATTTTTGTTCATTTGCAAAAATTATCAAAAATTATTTTTTATGGATTTTAAACTCACCTAAGACGAGAGCGATCTTAAACACAAAACGTAGCAATACCTAAACTGTTGGTTTTGAATTTTGTACTTGGGACAATTGTTGGGCTTTTTTTTCTTTTTGTTGGTTTATCTATTTAGTTTTCAAGAGGTAATGACTACTATCCTTTTAAAAATTATTTTCAAGTAACTTCAGTTGAAAAAAGATAATTTTACTTTGAAAATCAAATTGTTTCAATGAAAATTTAATCCCAAAGTTCAATAAGGAAGCTTAATTAAATCTCAAAAAATATCTTTTCTCATTGGTTTAGTTAGGATCTTTTTGTTTTTACAACGGCGAATGAGTAATTCAATTGAAATATTTCAGAACTTGAAATAAAAATTTTCAGTTTTTGAATTGGAAACTAACAGTATTGTTCTCTCAAAGAATGGTACAAAAGAAAATTCAGAATTTGTAAAATTGGGTTACTTTTCATTTTTACTTGTTGGTTGTTGAAGGAACACCAGAATGTTTTATTCTCTGGGTGTTGAAATATAATATACTGGTATTTGAATTATAAATGGGAAAATATTTTCACTTCATTTTCCTTTTCCTTTACAAACATAGTTTCCTAAACAAGTAGGTTGTAAATTGGAGACTTTGTGACCACAAGGAAATTTTAAACCAAGTGAAAAAATTTCCTATTTGTAATTCAAATACCAGTAATAGTCAATAAAAATAATTTACAGCAATTTCAAACCTGGTGCAGACGAGTTAACTTTAGTCGAACTATTAATTTTAAATTAAACTTTATTTAAATACATTTTAATTGAAATGATCAATTGTGATTTCTATGATTTCTGTGTAACAAATCTTTTCTTTTTGTTCTTAATTCTGTAGATCCTTTCAAAAGGAATTTTTTTTAAATTTTTTTCAAAAAAGTTTTCCACAATTAGAAAACACAAGATATGAACAACCAATTTAAAAAAGAAATTTTTTTCCTTGTTTAACTTTTAGATAGGATTAAAATTCTAAATAATTTGTAATAATAAAAAAAAAAAAAAGTAAAATAAAAATTAAAGAAATTTTAATTACAAAAAAATTAAAAAAACACTCAACTGATTAATGTGATGATTAAAACTTTTGGTACATCTGTTTTTAATCTAGTATCGCCCATTTTTAATTGCTAATAAATTAATGAATTTTTTTATTTATTTATTGTTCTCCAATTTCCACTGGGGTAATTTAAACAAGGCATGGCCAAAAAATTTTCAAAAATATCTTTCAAACAGTAAAAAAAAATACATTAGACTTCTTTTTGTGTATCAGAATAAAAACCTTTTTTGTCACACTTTTTTCAAATGGCTTTAAGGAAGTAAGTACATTTTACCATTTTGAAATATTTTAATTGTGTGAGCCTTACTGAAAAATATTTTTTGATTACAACCAGATATTGAAACTTTGAAACAAAAACATCATTCGCTGCTCTATTTGTAAAAAGAACCACGAACCCAAAATAATTCAGGTTGAATCTTGAATTTTTCGATTTTTTAGAACATGTTATTTTTTTTTTTGAGTAAATTTTTGGTTTTATTAAATTAAGTTTTGGATCTAGAAATGTGTTTATACAAATGCTTGAAATTGATCCAAGACTAAACCAAAAAATTAGACTCGAAAAGGTGTGTATTTGAAACAAATATTTTCTTTTTTTTGAAGACCAAACAAGAAAGATCACCTTTTCAAATAAATTTGTTGAAATCAAGAATTAAAAATAAAAAAAAAATCGATAAAAGCCTATTTTCGAAGATTGGCTTTCTTTATCTTATTAATTTGGATGAATCCAAACAATTTATAACATTGGATTTATCGCCCCATTACTATTAATTATTATTTTACAAAACATTTTTTTACAAATTTATTTTCAAAATTCAATTTTCAAATATTTTTATCAAACAAAACAAAAATTAAGAATACTATTTCAAAAATTAAAATAAAGCGGTTGAATTCTCGGAATCAAGAAAACAGTTACAAAATATTCGACCCAAAATAAAAGAAAAAATTGAGAAAAAATTTCAATCAGATTCAGAATTATTTTTCGTTCTCATTTTAATGGAAAATAAATAATTATCAAGTCAAACGAATACTATACAATAAATCTTTATTTCTGAAGAGGAATTTAATATATATCCTATTTTCTGAACCCAATCAAGAATTTGATGAATTAAATGAAAATAGGATTCAATTATTTTGGAAATTCTTTAGAAATAAAAAGTAATTTGTTTCTCAAAAATTTTACAAACAAAAGTATTTTCCATTCAAAATTAAAAATAAAGCCAAATTAAGAAGAAGTAATTGGATCAAATGTAACAGATAAGATCAAGAAATAAATGATTTTTAATTATTTTTCTTTGATCAATCTTTTCATTTTTTTGATTTCCGTTTTTTTGTTGGTATGGAAATATATTATACTAGTATATATCCAACTCTCGTATTTATGAAAATATCAATGTATTTGGCCGAAGAAATAATTTGAATAATTCAGTTTCGCATAAAATGATGTCACTCAAAATTTGAAAAATGTACTTACTCCCTTAAAGAAAAAAAGAAATGTCAATCAAAACAAACTTTGGAATTCATCCCATATTAATTTAAACATACTGATTGAATTTGATAATTATTTCAATTGAAAGCACAGAAGAATAAATAATTATTTTTAAAATTAAACACAATTCTTACCAAAATCAATTTTTTTTTTTATTTATTTTTGCCCACAAAGCATTTTCATTTTAATTTTTCACAAAAATAAAAAAATAAACATTCAACATGTTTAATGATTGATATCAAAATAAAAATTACGCACTTTCTACTGGTGTTAATGTTGTGAATTTTATGTTCAGAATCCACAATTCATCTGGGGAATTATTGTAAAATCATCTGGGAAAAATAATTTTTTTGCTGTTCCAAGCACAATATTAAAACGGAAGATGACTGAATGATTTTTTCAACAAGCATTTCTCTGATTAATTTCTTCACGAGTGTAAATATGGAATGTTGTAAAAAATAGAGTTTTTATAATTTTCGAGATAAATAAAGAGTTCCGTGCATTTACCGAAAATTTTGGTAATATTAAATATAATAGTTGATTAATTTAATAGACTAATAATAATTTTAATCAAAAAATCGTTTGGCAAATACCAATCTTTCAATTTTTTTAAAAAAATCATTTTTCAAACAATGTATTGGTATTTACCAAACGATTTTATATTGAAAATCCCTTTGAACTCAAAAATCAAAACGGATGTTTGGTTTACTATTAACAAAATTTTCGGTAAATGCACGGAACTCTTTATTTATCTCGAAAATTGTAAAAACTCTATTTTTTACAACATTATATATTTACACTTGTGTTTGTAGAATTTTTTCAATTCTTTCAAAATCACATTGGAATACTATATTTCAAAAATTATAATATTGTATTTGTGATTCAAAAATAAAGCGATATTTATGGATTATAAGGAAATTTGGTATAATCATCAATAAACGAATTTTACTCACAGGTTAATAAATTATTTAATAAATTATACTTTCACTAATATTATCATATTTTTTTTTTTTTTTGTTTTTTTACTAAAATTATTGATACATTTCTGAAAATATTAAAAAAATCATGATCATCGATCAATTTTCAATAATCAAAAAAATATTGTAAAAAATTTAGTTAAATTTTGATTTTTATTTAATGTTTAAAAAAATGACTTCAAAATCCAATCAACACGAAAAGAATGAAGTAATTAGTGCTTTTTATTTACAGTTTTTCTTCAAAAAATAATATAAAAAGAAAAGAAAATAAATCCTATTTTTTGAGTTGATAAAGATAATTTCACAAATAATTGCAAAATTTATTAAAATTATTATAATGAGAGAAAAAACATAGAATTTCATGGAAATTGAAATGAAACCTAGATAACCTAGATTTTTAGATAAAAATATTCTGGAGAATTTTTTTATTATATAGGATAAAAAACAAAAAGTTTATTTTTTAAATTAATGCGAAATTTAATTTTTTGTGACTGACAAAAAAAAAATGCAACTATGGTGTCTTTTGGCTTTTTAATTTTTAAACAATTAATTTCCTTTATACAGCCATTTTAGAAAAGTGATGAATAAAAGTTTTCAAAGTGTTGCACAAACTATTTGACTTGCTCTTTTCGACAATTAGAGTAAGCGTTTTGTAAAAATTATGGAACTCACTTTTTTAAAATGGCTATACCAACATTTAGTTTTTTAATTTAAAAAAAAAAAAAACTCCAATTAATTCAATCAGTAAAAGAATAAAACTTGAAAAATAATAATATATAGTTAGAGTTGATCAACATACACCAAAAACTGTTAAAAAGGGTATATTTTAGCATTTATTCAGAAATATTAAGAAAAAAAATGCCGATAGAATTGTGCAAATAAAATTATTTAAATATTATTTTACATTTTAATTATTATTTTTATAAAAAGTTTTTTCTTTTCTAATTTTGACATTAGAATTGCCAAACATTACAAAAAATTCATGTACTAAATTATTATCATTTTCATTATTATTCTTCTCATTATGATTATTATTAAATAATAATATTATTTAGATAAAAAAATTTCAAGAAGTTAAATTTGGTACTTGCCCAAGGGTTTATTGTGAAAATCAGCCATGTTTACCAATTGGATTATCGGATATAATTGGCGAGGTAAAATTGCAAATAATTTATTCTTTTTATTTCTAATTTTATTTTTTCACCGGTCTTTTTGCGGTTTTTTTTTTTTTTTTTTTTTTTCTGTTTATTCAATTCTTAGATTCGTTATTTAACTCTTTAATATATTTTTTTCGTTTATTATTATTATTTTTTCTCTTTAAAATCATAGGCAAAACTAAAAATATTTTGTCCAAAATGTCAACAAATTTTTAAACCACGTATTAAAAGGCATGCAATAATGGACGGTGCTTTTTTTGGTACGACTTTTGCACACTTTTTAATGAATTCTGCGCCAGAATTAAGACCACGACGCCCAACACATAAGCACGTTCCAAAAATAATGGGATTTACAATTAGTGATAAAGTTTCTCCTTATCAAAATAAAAAAAAGCCTGAAAAAGCTAAGAAAAATGAGAAAAATGAAATAAAAAAATAATTATAACTGCTTGTTTAAATAGTTATTTATTTTAAAAATAATAATAAATATAAATCATATTTTTGTAAAAAAGTTTTGATCTTTGTAAAATTTTATATTTTAATAATATGTCTTTAAGGGTTGATTTCTGTATTCGGAGGGGAAGAGGAAGGGGAAGGAAAAAAAGAAGAGATTCAAGAGAAAATTTTGAAAAAATTAAAAACATTTTTAATTTTTTATCCGTTATAGGGTGAGTTCAAAAAAAAAAAAAAAAAATGTTAAAGATGAAATTACCACAATCAACTAAGAATATATTTCAAATCAATTTAAAATAACTAATTAAGTATATTTTGAAATAAAATAAAAATGATTGTTTTTAAAAAATAAACCTTCGAAAATTCAATAAATAAGTTTCTTAATTCTAGGCAATTGATCTTAACAATTACTGTGAACACACCTCAGTATTATTTTGATTCACAATTCAACTCAATTTATTTTAATCAATAAGATTTTCCTTTTAAAATGTTATCAATGAACCAGAACTCAAAAGAATTTTTCATCAAGAGAAATCATTTTTAACAAAATAGAACAATTTTTTTTTTATAGTTATTGAAGTGGGGATTTACTTTTCTTTTTTAGTTGTTAGTTTTTTTTTTAATTTTTGAAATAAACAGAAAATTTATAAATATTCTTGGCCTTTCCACATAGAACTCTTTATTATTCATTTTTCTCTAAATTAATTTAGATTTAGTTCTAATAATTATTAGTTGGTTATTTCACCATTAATGTTCTTTATCTTTTTTTTTGAAATTAATTTTTTTCTGATATAGGTCTAAAACCAAAAATTTCTAATTTCTTTTAGAGTTTGTATCTTCTTTTGTAAATTTAAATTCTGACTTGGTCTATTTTAGCTCCAGTTATTTATATTATTTAAGGGGTGTATATTAATTTATAAATATTTAATGACTTTTTTTATTTATCCAAACTTCTCTCCTGTTGAAATCTTTTTGAGTAAAATTACAGATGACTATTCCATAAAATAGTTGGTTAATGCTTTTTAATTGAAATATTTGCAATTTTACTCAATTAACTAACTTTTTTTCGTTGTCTAAATATCTGTTATTTTTTGCTTTTTTAAAGTTTTTTTTATTAATGTTTCTCATTTTCGAGACCAATTCCTAAATATTCTATTTCAGATAATTGATAGGTTTGATTTTAAGGTTTTATCAATTTTTGGGTTCATTCCAAATTCTTGGATAATTTTATAAATATTGATAATATATTTTTTACAATTTCTGATATTGGTAACTTACATAATTAACATAAAATGATATCAAAAGTTCTTGACAATTATAAAATCTTTTATTTTTTCGATTAAGAAATAACTAATAAATAGTTACATTGGGGGGGGGGCAGGTATATACTTCTAGAGAAACACCCAATTCATTTTTTTTTTTACAATATTTCTATAATATATTTTTTATTCTTAAATTAAACAAATATCTATTCAGTGAAATTTTAAAAAAAATTCTAAAATATTTATTTTATCTGAATTATTTATACCCTGAACGAAAAAACTTAATTAAATGAAATAGACTTAGTTTCAGTCAAAGAGACCCAACACTTTTTTTCAAATATCAATTATTTTTTATAATTGATCTGTGAAAATATGTACAAATAAGTAGAATACTACTTATCAAAGATTATTTGAGACCAATAGGAAATACAACTAGTAAATCAATAGATTTTCATAAAAAGTTAAAAACCCCAAATTCTTTGTTTAAAACTATTCAGAAAAACAACAAATTTGATTTTGATCTTCAATTGAAGATCAAAGAAAATTCCAATAGAAATCAATATAGTTTCTCTAAAATCATTTCCACTCTTTCAGTTAGATTACTATAACAATTGTTTGTTTGCTTGGTGACTATCGATCTTACAATAAAAAAAAAAATTATTAAAGAATTAAGGTATTAAAAAAAAATACAAAAAATAAAAAAGCAAAAAATGTGAAAAAATGATTTCAATTATGAAATTTCCAAAATAATATATTCTTCTAATTTCGATTCAAACCCTTTAAAAACAAGTAATTCATTCCCTAAAACTGTTCCCCTTCGACTGGAAAAAGATTTATATTAACTTTATAAGTATTATTATTTTTTCCTCTTTTCATAATTCATTTTTCAAAAGTTTATTAAAACAGTTCTTTTTTTAATCTTTCCAATATTTTTCATTTGATTTCGATTTATATAAATATTTTCTCCTAAAATAACCAGCATATGAGAATTTTTTAGATAAAGATATTGTGCTAAATTTAGTTGGTTGTATTTTTCAATAAAAACTTATAATTTCTTTTTGTCTCTACTTTATTTAATCAAATCAGCCCGGCTTTCATTATGAACAAAATTTATTTGATATGCCTTTTCGAACTTTTAATATCGATACTTAATTTTATGATTAATCCCGGGCTGTATACATTTTGATTCATTTTTTAGAAATACTAATAGTAGTGTGGGTTGTATTGATTGTAATTAAGAATTTTTTTTTATGTTTATTAAATAATTGGTTTACTTACATTAATTACAAAAAATATATCAAATAAAAAGAAGTCAAAAAAGGAATCTGTTCATAGACAATGAATAATTTATTTTTTTAAATTGGCGAATTGGAAAATAATATTGAATGGTATTTTATTTATTATTATTATTTTCTAACCTTTCTAGGCTCGATTTTTAAAGAGAGGTTATATAATTGATTTTTATCAAATTTTTTAAAATCTTTTAAAAGAATGGAAATTTGATGCACATGATGCAAGTTATATGGTCTAATTTGGTATTTTTGAATTTCTGCTATCTTTTCATATACAAGTGACCTTCTAGCAAAGTTGATTAGATCATTTTTGATATAATCTGGGTTGCCGTCTTCGATAAAAATCAAATCTGTTAAATAAACACCCAAATAAGGTATACATGGCGGGCTACTTTGTTTTAAGATTTTTCGGTACGTTTTAAAAGAGCCTTCGCTGGATAATAATTGTTTTGTGTCGTTGAAAAACTCGAATTGCTTTGTTGGTATTTCTTTCAATGTCTTGGATAATCTATAAATTGGCGAAGACTGTAGGCCAGAAATAAGTGAAATTACTGAATTGTAATTATTTAATTTTAATAAATGCTCCACTATCATTATAAACTTTGAAAATACTTTCGCTCTTTTTTTAACCTTTTGTTTCCTTAGTATTAAATTTGCCGCCCAGTCTGACATTCTATTAAATCTTTCAATTAATTTTAATACGTTTTTTGCTCGGTGTTTCAATTTTGGCTTTGACCACGTACAATTCAACAATTCCGTTGGTTTGATTTGAGAAAATATTTCAAAATCAATTAAAGTGATTTGGCGTGCAATTTCCAATTCGTCAATATCAAATAAAGTTAAATTTTTACTAAAAATGTTTTTTGGTACTTTAGGTTCAGGGGTGTTTCTTGACAAATAATTATTTTCTGTATAATTATCATTCTTGGTAACATTTGTTATGGTATAAGAGTTATCATTATTCAATTTCATTTTGATGATATTTAATAATTGATTTTTTTGATTTTTCATTTTTAAATTCTTTCCAATAGAATTAATAAATTGAATAACTATATCTAACAAGCCACGATTAAAGTCTGAAAAATGTTCTGTTAACCAAAATTTTAAAATTTGTACTATTCGAAATTGGATATAATATTTCCAGTTAAGAAATTCCTCATCAAATAAAAAACTATTTTTTTTCCAACTCGGCACATTATATTTTTTGATTAATAAATATAATAGTTTGCCTGGGGTAAGAAATGATTGATAAGTCATTAAAAATATTGGTAAAATTTTATAATTTGATGATGATGGGGTGGTTAATTTTTCAATTAATTTTGGGATCGTTGCTGCTAGAATGGTCTGTGGATCGGTACCACCTTTTTTTGTTTCTGTTACTACATAGAGTATTGTATCTTCACTATCCGGTTCATCATTCCATAGATCAATTTCTTCAATATCAGTGTGATCAAATTCATTTCTTTTTTTTTGTTTGTTTGTTTTTTTTTTTTTTGTTTTTTTTTTGTATATGTGTATGTGATATTAATTGAGTAAACAAAATTTGATTTCAACAATTTTGACTCGCTTTATAATGTTAATGGAAGTTTTTTTATAGTTTTATTCAAGTATTCTTTTTAAAAAAAATATTTTCAAATTTTTGGATCAAAACTCTTTTTCAAACAAAAGGACACACCTCTCGAATCATCAATACCATCGAATTTGATTGTTAATAAGATTATTACTTATTGGTGATTTGCATTTTAATTATTCATTTTTTCATTTTTTGCTTTTTTATTTTTGGATATTGAACAGTTGGAAAATGAAAAAACAAGATAAGAAGAAAACAATTTGAAAATAATCTGTCAGTGTATAAATGGAAACAAGCGAAGTTTGATCTCGAATGGGCTAGATATGAGAACCAAGAAAGGCAATTATTTGATTGGTGTAAGGAACAAAGAAAAGAGAAGATAAAGAAAGAAACAATTCCAACAAAAGAACCCGATGAATTGTGGCTTTATCTTGAAAATGAGACTTTAAAGAACAAAAGTTTGACGTGTCAAGAATTATCAATAAAATGTAGAGAACCCTTTCTCAATTCGCCTTATTCAAAGGTTTTTATTGGTTTTATATTTTTTTTCTTTACAATTTCCAAAACAAGATTTCTCATTTCAAATAAAAGGGCACACCAATTTTTAAAATATTTAATTTTAATTTTAATTGTTTTTTTTTAATGAGTTTTAACGATTCAGTTGAGTGTTTTTTTATGTTTTAAAGGGTTTATTATATTTTAGAATGATACTAAAATTAATTTGATTCAATTATGGATAATTCTTGAATTTTTTTGTGCCCTTTTATTTGAAAAAGAGTTTATAGTTGTTTTTTTATTATTTATTATTAATTTTTCGACAATATAAAGTTTTTTGATCATTTTTGAAGGTAATAGTATTAAACAGTAATTATATCCTAACCTTGTATTTTTAAAATGTAATTTCGGCAATTTTATTATTTAAACATTTTTTTTTTTTATTTATTTTTTTTCTTAATAATAATTTTTTAATAATCAAAATATGATTCAATATTATTAAAATATTTTATTATAATTGGATAATGTTTTTTTATTGTTTTTAATCAAATTGTAAAATAATTGTGTATCCCTTTTTATCAAGAATAAATTCTAGGAAATATTTATTATTGGGTGTTTGGTCAGTAAAAATTTGATAGATTAGTATAATTGAAATATATGTATAAAGAAAAAAAAAATGATGAAATGAATTTACATTAGGATATTATTCGAATCTTGTAATAAATAAAGATCTTTATTTTGATATCTAGAAAATCGAACACAGTTTTCAACATCTGAATCCCAAAGATGATCTAAATTGTCAATTGTCATTAATAAAAGTTGTGATAATGTATCATTTTTTTCATATCCAATTCTTCCTATTTAAATTTGTATTATATTAGTTTTTCAAATTAATTTTAATAAAATAAATTGATTGATTTAAATTTAGAATAATATTAAAAAATAATTGAAATTTTTTTTTTTTTCATTGTAAGTCAAATTTTTTTAGTACAAATTTTAAAAATTAAATATTTTATCCTATTTATACATTGATAGGTAAAATTAAAATTTTCACCACAAACCTAGAAGAATTTAGAAAATCGCTCAAAGGTAAATATATTCTGGCTACCTTGATATTAATTTTGACGGGAATTAATATAAAATATGTTACTTTTTATTTTAGATATTGTTTTTTTTTTTTTTTTTTTCAATGGAAAAGTTTAAATTGGATCCAAATAACTTCTTGTTTCAATATATTCTATAATTGAAGTTACTAAACCCCAATTCAAAATTTTTTAACACACAAAAATTCAATTTTTGAAAAAAAAAATCTTATTTGGTCGATTCTTGAAGAAATGTAAAATTATAATCATTCAATAATTGAAATTCTAACAATTTTTTATAAATTACAATATACAAAACACAAAAATAAATATTTATCAATACAATACAATTATGATTATGTTAAATTTTGGAGAGAGCAAAAAATAAGAATGAATTGGTAAATTTGTTTAAATTCTATTAGGAATATTGATCGATCAAATGGTTAGATGCTACCAACTAATTTTATTCAAGTTCTTCTATTTTGAACGACTTGACTTTAACCTAATATCAATCGTTGAAAAAAATATTTCGATCATACGAAACAAGTTACTTAATTCAAAAAATAAAACGAAAAACAAAAAACTAAAAGATGAAAAAATGATTTTCATATTTTACAAAAAATGAAAATTATTTCCAATTTGAAGGGAATTGTATTATTGTTATTGTTTGAACCATTTTAAATGTGTGGAAAATTTTGGAATTTTAGTTAAAATAAAAAGATAATAAATCTAGGTTAATTTCACAAAGGAACTTTTGTGAAAAAAATATGAGAAACTTAAAAAAAAAGATTTTGAGCAAGAAAATTCAGGCAATTTTTAGAAGAGTACAAAAAAAAATCGATTATATACCTTTTAAGTTTACCATTTTATATTTGTTACCATGGAAATTGTTGCTACTTTCTGATAAAAATGATTTAAATCGTTATAAAAATTACTGTGAATAAGACCAAACAATTTTTTAAAAAAATTATTTTGCAATTTTTTTTCATTTTTTGCAAACTAGAAAATAACTCTTTTAAAACCTTAAAGAAATAAAAAAAATTTGCTAAATAGATCTAAATTTCATTGAGAAACTTTTGGTAAACTTATCTCAAATTTTGATTTATTTTAACATTTATACTTCAATTTGGTTTTATTGGCTAAGCTTTGAATTGAAATATTAATCTATTAAAAATAATATCAAAATAAAAATTTTTTTCTTACAAAATATAGACTTTCCAACATAAACTGAAAAATATGTTTTAGCATTTTCAAGAATTAACTTAATTGTTAATAAAAATAATATCTTAGTTTTTTCTTTTTAAATTGGAAATATGCGAATTTTGGATTTTAAAAAAGAGACTCAAATTAATAAATTGTTTAAATGGGGTTAAATCATCCATTTCATAATTCGAAACATAAATTACAAAAAAATTTAGAAAATTACAAAAAATTTTTTTTCAATATCTTGATAAGATTTCATTTTATTTTTAAAAAATACAACTCCATTAAGCGATTTTAAAGTACAAGTTCCAAATTAGAAAACATTTCAAACTTGTTAAAGTAACTAAAAACAATATTTAGAACCGTTTGGAAACTTTTTTTGTGTTTATAGATTTTTAATGGAAATTATGAAATTTTAAAAGGAATTATTCGTAGGATCTAAGAATATAGGGAAAAAATTGTGAAAATTTTTGGAATTCTGAAAATTTCCCATTTTTTGTAAAAGAAATTCACAGTGGGTAAATTTAACTGAGATTATGGATCTCTTTCAAAAGTGTTTTTATCAACATTTTCACTATTTTCACCTGAAAAGGTAGTCCTTAAGTGAATAGATACAAATTTTTTGATCTTTGGAAAAAAATTAAATTTAACGTTAAAAATTTGAGTATATAAACTTTTTTTCTGTCAAAGTGACCCAATATTTTTTTTTTCAAATATCAATTATTTTATATAATTGGCCTTTTAAGAACAAATAAGAAATAAGCAGAATAATATGCATCAAAGAATTGTTGATGTCCGTCTGAAATAAAACTAATTAACCAATATATTTTCTTAAAAATTGAATAACCTCAAATTCTTAGGGCACTATTGAGAAAAACAACAATGTTCGATTTGATCTCGTACTGGTATTTGAATAATAAATAGGAAACAATTTTCACTTCATTTCCCATACTTTTCTTTTAGTACCCAAGTCCCCAAAATGAAGTATGTTGTTATTTGTGGTCTCTATTTGAAATAGGGAATGAAAATGAAGTGAAAATTGTTCAGATTTCTCAATCAAATATCAGGATCAAAGATTGAATAGAATTCCTTTAGAAATCAATATTATTTCTCAACAATAATTTCCACAGTTTCAATAACCTTATAAAAACACGTTTTTACCAAGTGACTATTGATCTTGCAATAAAAAAAAATTTTTTTGCAACTGAATAAAGTAAAAAAAAAACATCAAAATAAAAAAAAAATTAAAAAATAAGAAAAAATGATTTCAATTTTGAAAATTTCCAAAATAAAATTTTTTCTTCTAATATCCATGCAAATCCTTTAAACACTTGTAATCTACACATTACAACTGGGCTCCTTTGACTGGAAAAACGTTGATATTTTTTCAAAAATATTGAACAAAAATTACAAAAAGTTTCAAAATAAATCACTTTTTTCAAAAAAAAATTGTATAGTAATCAAAATAATGCGTGCACAACGACTATAATCCGTGTTTCAAAATATTATCCGTGCTTTTTTTTCTTCTTGTTCCAAGGCAACATTCAATCTACTACCCAATAGTATACCTAAGTTCAAATCAATTTTGAAAGTAAAGGACTGGTTATTTTCAGTAAAATTTAAATTATTCATGCAAATAGTTGAAAATTTTTCATAATATTCTCAATTTTTTTGAATTTTTTTCTGTTTTGAATGATAAATAAAGAAATTTTCTCAATAAAATTAACTCTATTTTTTGAGATAAATTTTGCAATTTGATCCTTCATTTTTAGAATTTCTTTTTAAATAATAGAACTTTACGAAACCAATACCGTATTTTTTTTAGGGTTTATCATTGGTTTCTTTGATCGGTTAATGTATTTGTGAACTATAACAAAAAAACACGCTTTTTATTTTGAAACACGCATTAAATTTTTTTGCACGCTTTATTTTGACTAGAGTATATTTTTAGTTATTTTGAAGATTCAAAAAGTATGAAAGATTAAAATCGAAATTTTAACTTTGAAAAAAACAGAAATGATTCTACGATCTAAGTAATTTTTCTTTATGTTTTCCAAACCAAGAAACTATTGGTACTGATGTTTTGAAAAAAAAAATATATATATAATATTTTTTTTTAGTTTAATTTCCTTTTTCTGAATCCTGATAACCCTACTTTCAATTTTTTTTATTGTAAAAAGCTTTCCAAAATCTACTAATTTTCACAAAGTTTATTTAAAGGCGAAAAGAATCCCACAAAAAGTGTGGTCACTTTTTTTAATTAACAACTTTTTTATTTTTTTTTGATATTAATTTCAAATATTGTACAATAATTAAAAGATCAAAATCCAATAACCTTTAAGGAATATCTATAAATGGGCCATTATACGGGGTATATGTTTCAGAGTTTTTGAAAGACAACAAATATTTTTCTTTTAGATTATTTTTAAAAAATTACAAATAAATTCTAAATGATATATTTTTTTTCAAATCAATTTTTTTTGCACTTTTTTTGGGCTTTAAAAGGCTTGTCCACATAATTGAAATTTGATAAATTCATGAAAGAATAAAAGAAACTGGAATCTTGCTAACTTTTCAGACTGAAAGTTCCAAAAAAGTCTTGAACGTATTTTTATGTATTGTTCTATTCTTGTCGTGAATTTGAACATTTAAAATTCTTTCTTTGAAATTTAGTAAAAAAACTTCAGTTAAGGTACTAGTATCTATTATTTTTTTTTTTTGACCAATTTCTCAATAAGGATTCCTGATCTAGAAATGTGTTTGATATTGAAAATAAACAGGGTTTTCAAATCTCAGTAATCGTCAAAAAATTTTCCAATCTCTATTAAATTTAGGTAAAAAAATTTAATAGAGACCAGTCCCTTAATAGAAAAAGAATTAAAAAGTTCCAAACATTTTTTTGAATTTATTAGTAAAAAATGTAAAGTGGTGACCAGAATTAACTTACTTGTGACGTTGCTTTCTGCTTCCAAAGCATCAACTGCTTCTGATAATCCATTTTTGTGTAAATATTCCATGATTAATCTTGGTAAAAATTTCCCGTTCGTATTAAAGTCTATTTCAGAACAGCCCAATGATTTGTTGTTGGTAAAATGTTTTTCTTTCGAGAGGGGTGTTGTCCTTTGGTGAATTTCTAATATCTTGGGATTCTTTTTTAAAAGGTAGGCAAACCAATCAATCTTTTTGATCGAATTTTCGTTTTGAATAATATTGTTGTTATTGAGTTGTAAAACTTTGATTTCTTTTGGATTGGAATTAGAATTTTCGTCTGTTTTTTGAAGATTTGAAATTTGGTTTTTGGTTTTTTTTGTTGTTTCAAAAATTAACAAACTATCTAATTTCTGTTGACGAACAACAGTATTTTGATTTTTAATTGTCTTTTGATGGTTACTGGAAATTTGGTTTTGAATGCGATCACTTTTTTTCTGAGGTTGAGACATTGATCCTAAAGGTTTTGTTGAACAATTGGGAAAAGACCTGATCTTAATTTCATGTTTTTGTTTGGTCTGTTTTTTTTTTAGACTATTGGACCAAGAAAATTCTGTAAAGGTGTCAAAATTATCGTTTTGTAATTTGGATCTTTTTTGTTGGTAATTTCGATCGGTTTTCGGAAAGTTCTGAAAAGATCCATTTTTATGAACACCTTTTTGGTTGCTATTGTTGGTCTCAATCAAAGGAGGGTCTTGTGCGAACATTTTTGTTTTAGTATTATTATTTCCTTTATTTGAGAATTGGTTGTGAATTTCTCGTTCTTTTTCTTTTTCTTGTTCTTGTTCTTGTTTTTTTTCTTGTTCTTTTTCTTGTTCTTTTTCTTGTTCTTGTTCTTTGACATTTTCATTTTTTTTTTGGTTGATGGATTGGTTAAAAGAGATTTGTTTTGATGGTAGTGATCCAAGAGAATTTGTTCTTGTTGCTGTCTTGAACTGATTCCTGTTTAACCAATTATTCTGATCTTTTGTTTGGTTTGTAGGTTTGTTATTTGTTTCATTTGGTTTTGAATAGAGATGACTTAAGTCAAGTAAATCAGAAAACTGTTTGGCACTATTTGTTCTCCTATTGCTGAACTTTAGGTTTGTTTGTTTTTGGTTTTGTTTTTGGTTGTTGTGAAAGGACAAATTGTTCACGGATTGTGGCTTGTTATTTAGAAATGAGAATTGTTTATTTTTTTGATGGTTTTTCTTCAAATTGACGAAATTCTTATCAGTGTTTTGTTTTGTATGGTGGTTAGAGTGTGTTGGCTGGTGAAGAAGGGGTTTGTTCACTGAAGAAGTATTTGTTTTTGGTAAAAGTGTTGTAAACAAATCAATCAGATCTTCATTCGTTTTTTGGTAATTAGGATTTTTCGGTTTTTCCAAAGTGTTGTTTTCTAAGTCATGTTTTTTTACAGTTTGTTTGTTTTTGGTAAAAATATCCTGTTCAAAAAATTTCACAAAATCTTGGCTCATAAAAAGGAGAAAACAAGACAAAAAATGGCTATAAACAACTCAGAGGTTTGAAATCTTTGAGACTTGTTCTCCCTTAAAGTTAAGAAAAAAATCCAAGATGTGTGAATTCTAATTCGTTTGAAAAGATTGAATTTTTCTAATTATTTTTATTCGAACTAGTATTTTGTTTAACCACAAACCGTCACAGACAAAAGTAGAATTAGTAATTAGTTTCAAGAAATTTATAATTACTGATTTTACAAGACTACTGGGTTTATTGTGAGGATAATTTTTTTGAACAGCCTTATAAAGAATTCGTAATTTTCTTGTGGGGTTTTCTGAAAACCTTCAATTTCTTGAGAATTGTACCAAAAGGTTTTTGGGTTTCGCAATCATTTTTTTTCTTTTTCAATTTTTAACAACTTATTTAAAGTAATTTTATTTTTTTAATTTCTTTTTGATTTTTATTTATTTTTTTAGGAACAGCCAGATCATAAACAGATCCAAACAATCTTCTCAAAAACGTTTCTTTTTGATTTTAATTGTTTTAAAAACAACTTTTTTTTTTTTTATTTTATTTTGATTAAATTTTGATTAGTGACTAATTACTGGGACACAAGCTTTCTCCAATGTTTATCAGATATTCCAATCTGTAAGTTTTTTTTTATTTTTTTTTTAATTTTCTAAATAAAGTCTTTTTTTGTTTTTTTAATAATTTTTTTTTTTCTTTTTCTATTTAATCCGAAACAACAAAACAAAAAACTGACTTCATAATTTGATCTGTTTCTTAGGTTTGAAAACTATCTTTTGCCCTTGTTTGGTACTTGCTGGAAACAAAGCTGGTGCTGACGAAAGAGAATGTAATTTATGTGATTGTTTATGTATGTTAATTCTAAGATCAATTTTTTTTTTTTTTTTTCTTTTTTCATTTACATTTTTTTCTTGTTTAAAATATTTATTTTTTTTTCTTCATTTTTTATTTATTGGAAATTTTATTTTTTTTGGAATATATTTATTTAAATTTAGGTTGTCCACGTGAATACTTTACAAGACAACAAATTAGAAGTAAATACGGATTTGAAGAATCAGTATTAATGGATTGTCTTATGACTACACCACCTTTATTAATGTTAGCTTTATGTCAAGACGTAAATTTCTAGATTTTTTTTTCTTTTTTTTTTTTCTTATCGTAAATTGCCTAGAGAGATCTCTTAAATGAAAATTTAATTTTTTATTTTTTTTTTTTTTATTATAATTACCAAATATCCACTAAAATCATCAAAAAAAAACAATTTCAAACACACAACAGGCTCGTGAACTTAAAGCAAGAAAAGATATGAAATAAATGTTTTGGTTTTTTGATCACTTATTGTGGCTAAAATATCTTGTTTTTATTTTAATTTATTTATTAATTTATTTTTTTATTCTTTTTTCTGATTTTTGATTAATTTACTTTAAAGTTATTATTAAAATGTGGTTCTTTACTTGAACTTAGAACACCAATGGACTTGTTTTATTTTTTGGAAAACCTATTTCTAAATATAAAAATAACTGATCAATACAATTTTCATTTTTTATATTTATTTTTATTCTTTTTACTAATTGTATACTTTTGTTCTTTCAAATTAAACAAAGAAATATTTTTAAATCGTAACCAATTTCTTATATTTGTATTTATGAGATATACAAATTGTTCTTTGATCCAACAACTTTTAAAAAACAATATTTTCGTTTTTGAACATGCTTTTTTTTAATGTATCGAACAAGGATTTTCAATAATTATTTGAATTATGATGGAATTATAATGCCCAACGATGGTGTATTGAAAATTCTCTATCGATCTACCGTAATGATAACTTAATTTATATTTGGACAACAAGTATTGTATTTTAATAAAAAGAAAATCTGTACAAAAGCTAAAAATAAAGTTGAAATTTAATTTTTTTTTATTGATGAAAATTAAGAATCTATCAAATATTCCCGAAAATTCCTGAAAATCGAAAATACAAGAAAATTTTTTAACCAGCAAAAAACACTTTTTGAACAATTAGTAAGAAACTATAGTATCGATATACTGGGTTGAATGACAAAATTGGAATTTTATTTTAGAATTATTTTTTTTGACTGAAAAATACAAAATTCAAAAAATTGTATTTTTTTGAAGAGTATTCAATCCATTTAGTGTTGATAGGAATTGGTAACTTTTATTCCTATAATTTTTCTGATCATTTCGAAATCGGATTAATGAATGAGAGAAACTGTCTGTGTAAAGTCAATTTTAAATTGTGTATAATTAAAAGATCATTTTTCTAATCTTAAATGCATCCCAAAAATAATGGAATAATATCTAATCAGCAGACACATATACCACTAACCAGGGTACCCATGACAAATCTTATAAATCTTACCATCCCTGAAGAAGAGAAATTGGTTTAAACCTACCCCACCAAGCTTAAAAAATTACCCACACTTACCCCCATATACACAAATACTTACCATAACAAGTACTAACATACTCAAATATACTCAAAAGACCACAAAAAACCCTTGGAGGAATTAAAGAATAAAACCCAAACAAAAAAATGTTTAGACTGAAAGTAAAATTGTTATTTTTTCACTTTCAGGAAAATATATTGATTTTTAAGTTTTATTTGAGACACGAACTATCCTTTGACATATATTATTCTAATTATTTCCCATTTGCACTTTAATGGTCAATTATAAAAATAAAATTGATATTTTCTCAAAAAAAATTGTCCACTTTAACCGAAACAAAGTATATTAACTAAAATACTAAAATTTTCACACAGTTAAAATAATTGGAAGAATCACAATAATACAATTTCCTGAAAATTGGAAATAATTTCAATTTTTGAAGAATATGAAAATCATTATTTCATTATTAATTATTTTAAGTTTAATTCGTTTTTTGAATTATGTAACTTGCTTAGTTGGATCGATATTTTTTTTTCAACACATGCTATTATGTTACAGTTGAGTTGTTTAAAACAAAAGAACCCAAAAAAAAATTTCCCTGCTGATATCTAATCATTGGGTTGCTAAATATTCCGTTAGAACTTTTACAACTTTAACAATGTATTTTTAAATTTTTTTCACTCGTAATATTTTTTAACATACCCTTGATTGATTTTTATTGACAATTATTTATTTTTTGTTGTTTGTGAGTATTGTAATTTATAAATGGTTTAAAATCTAATTAGTGAATGATTCTAATTTTGTATTTTTTTGAGTATTGATTAAATGAGATTATTTTTTTCAAAAATTGAATTTTTTTGTGGTAAAAATTATGAATTTGAGTTTATTATACCTATTCAAAATGGATTTAAACCCGATCAAAATAAAATATTATATTTTAAAAACTATAAAAATAAAATATTTTTTTGTGGATTTATCAGGATAAAAATTCACATATCTTTAATAATTTGAAAAAACCAAAAAAAAAAACACACATACATAAATATAAAAGATTCTTTAATAAAAATTCTTACCAATATTTAGAAAATAAAATTATTTGGAACTTTTCTAACTATCTAATTAAAATAAAAACCAAAAATGTTATTTATTAATTTAAAATGTTAAAACTATTTAAAATCTTGAATTAATGCCCACCCAGCGAGAATACACATAATAAATTGAAACATACCGACTCTTATTTCCAAACAGAATTTAAAATTGAAAATATTCAAATTTCAATACAGTCAGTTCCACTTTTAAGGTACAAACTTTCAACGATATTTAAGGCACAATAAAATCTCAAATTAAGGCACAAAATTTGTAATTTTTTTTTTTACAATTTATTTTACTAGAATCTGAATTTTGTGCCTAAATTTCAGATTTATATTGTGCCTTAAATTTAGTTGCAAGTTTGTGCCTTAAAAGTGGAACTGACAGCAAATAAAAATAAAATTTAATACAGAAAAAAAATGAAAAAATATTTCTCTCCCTTATTTATTGAAATTTAAAAATTTCAACCAAGTAACAAATTACCAATTAATGAAATTCAAAAGACGCAATTCAACAAAAAAGAAAATTAAAAATCCATAACTAAATGATTTATTGAATTATAAAGAGTGGAAAATATCTTTATGTTTTCCAAAATTTAAAAAATTAGCCACAATCGAAAATCTTATTCAATTCTTTTGAATTTTAGAAAACCACATTTTAGTTTTGGAGGATTTTCAGAATATGGTACAATCTTTGTTTTTTCTCTATTATTGTGAATTATGGGAAAGTTTCATTAGGATACCCGAGTTTTCTGCCCATTTAGAAAATCAATAGATATTTCATAAGAGAACAAAAAAGCTAAAGAAAAGTATCTTTAGTTTTTTTTTTATTTCTGAAATTAAAAAAAAAAAAAAACACTGTTAGCTTTCCCAGAATTAAAATAAATAGAGTTAAATATGTATGATTTTACCCAACCCCCATGATTTCTGGATAAGTTCGACACTTGGCAGCACTCCACGGCACTTTATGGAACTTGGATAAACTTCACAAAAATATTTCCAAATACTTATAAATTCAAATATATTTTATAAAATTTTTTAGTTCAATTCCCATTTTTGTAATAAAGAATCTCAACTTTTAAAACAACTCAAGAGCAAGAATCTTATGATGCCAAACCAATTTTACAATGTTTCTTAACATTTAAACCAATCGAATGTTTTATTCAAAGCTTGTGTAAAAAAAAATATGAAAAAATGGAAAATGAAGTGAAAATTTTCTGATATTTATTTGAATTAATCAGTAATAAATAATCATAATTTCCAATTTACAACTTAAGCAATTGGTAAATGACCTGAATTTTAGTATTTTTGAGCTTGACGGAGAACATAAATATTCTTAAATAGGCATTATTTTGCAATAAAAAAAAACTCAAATAAATTTTGTCCTTTATGTTTAAAAAGATAAACACAAAGAAGGAATAGGAAACATTGTCACTTTTTTTATATGTACTTTCTATGAAAAAGTTATATTAATTTTCCTAATTAAATAAAAAGAAACGAATCTCAATGAATTAATTTTAAACTGCTATAGTTTGAAATTATTTTCATTGATCAATAATCGTGGATTCAATAATTTTATACATAAATTTACTTTCAGGGAATTTAGGTATAAGTGTAAATAGAGTGATCTCCACTTTTTCAATAATAAAAAAAAATATGCTGTTTTTTCAAATTTATTATTGTACCAATGGAAACAAAAGAAAGAATTGAAAAAGAATGTAAGAGGAATCAACTTTTTCAAAAACATAAAAATGCGTTTGTTTGTTGTTTTACACATTCCAAAATTATTCTTGTTCTTATTCTTTTTGGTTTTTATTGGCATTTAATTCTTTTTATCTCCTTCGTCTTCCTTTTTGACGACTCCAACGCCCACTGCTCTAAGTATTCTTTCTTTAATTTTGTATCCACGTTGAATTATTAAACCAATTTCATCATTATTATAATGAGATTGTGGGATGGTTACAACAGCATTATGAAGTTTGTAATCGAATTTGTCGCCTTCTTTACAATCAATTTTCACAATACCATACTTTGAAAACACCTTATGTAAGATCTTTTCTGTCAGGACAACACCTTCGTGCAAGCTTTTGTATTCCGTTGAAAGTTCCTCGGATGGAATTGGTGAACTTTTTAATGCTCGATCCAAATTGTCTGCAACTTCCAATAGGGACTTTGAAAAATCCGTAACAGCAAAGCTACGTGTTTCCTTCATTTGCTTTCGTAATCTTTTCGATTGGTTTTGTTGTTCTGCAAGAGATCTTAAGAGAGTGTCTTTGCTTTCCTTTAGTTCGTTTTCTAATTCAGAAACTCTTTCTTGTAAAATGGTTTTTTCATCTTTTTCTGTTTTGTTACAAACATCTTTTTCGGGGTTGTTGTTCAGATCGTTTTCAGGGTTGTTGTTACTATTGTTACTATTATTGCTATTGTTGTCTGGGGTATTTGTAAAATATCGTTTGAGTGAGGATCCAAAAGAAACTGAAAAAGGAAACTGTGAAAATTGTGAGGTGGCTGCTTGAAAGATTGGTATCATTGAAAAGAAAAAATAAATTATTAAAAAGTAAAGAAATTAACAAATTAACCCAAAAATGAAATGAGAAATTTTGAGATTATATAGTAATCTCAACAAAATTTGGTAGTTGAAGACAATTTATTCCATGTGATCTTGACAATTTAGTCTGACTTTGCATTTTTTTACAAAACAGCCTAATTTAAACCCTTAAGAAATAGAAGATCAAACCAAATACCTAAATCTAATGTATCACAAGATTTGTATAATTGATCTTTCTTTTTCTATATTTCAAATTATTCATTGTACAAGTAATTATTAGATTTACAAATCTTATTCATTAGTATTTAACAATCATTTAAAGTTCTATATATAGTTTTTGTTAGAATAAAATTAATAATTCGCCTTTTTTTTTAAAATAAAATGAGGAATTTCGACTTACCAATATGAAAAAAATTTGGCTCATAATAAAAAATTGGCTAAGTTACAATTTGTTTTGGTTTTAAAGAGTAAATATCATCAAAATGATTTTTAATTCTTCTCAATTTTCAAATACACTGAGTTTACTTAATTTTTAAATCTAAGACAATTATAACTCTCAAAGTTCTATTTTCTATCAGAGAAAATTTAACATATTCTTTGAAATCTTAAATATATCCGAATACAACACTACAAGGAAAAAATAAATACTGGTAATTAATATTAGCAAAAACTACTTATTGTATTTTTATTATATATCTTTTATAAATTATTTTTTAAAAGTTATGATAATTTTATGTAAAAAAAGGATAGCTATTGAACCCATTAAAATTCAAATATACACTTTTCAAAATTCCGGCTTCTGAAAAAACACCCATTTTTGGGGTATTTTTATTTTTTTGAAATTGGTTACAACAAATGAACTTTATATTGAGCATTAAGAAATAAAAAATACTAAATATAAAAACAATTTTACCTAAAAAAAAACAGGGAATATATATAATCAATCATTAAAAAAAAAAAAAATGTTAAAATATATTTTGAAAGCAGTAAAAAAATCACTTTGTTTTTAATTTTTATTATTTAAGGACGGTGTTATTAACACCTCTTGTGTACCAGAATTTCTAAATAAAAATTTATGATTTTTATTAAAGACTCAGAAATAAGTTTATTACCCACCAGGGCCAATAAACTTGATGATTTTTTGACAAAATTGCCAAGTATAATAGTTGTTATTATATGAATGTATTTCGAAAATACAAAATTAAGAGATTTTTTTTGAAAAATTCTCCAGAGTTATAACAAAATCTGTTTAATCTATCTTTTTTTCAAAAAAACAAGTAAAATAAATTGAATGTAATGATACAGCCAGTTCCACTTTACAACACAGACTTTGAATGAAATTTAAGAAATAATAAAAATCTCAAATAAAGACAAAATTTAGATTCCAACAAAATAATTGGTGTAAAAGAAAATTTCAAAAAATGTACTTTAATTTGAGATTTTTATGTTCTTTAAATTTTGTTGAAAGTTCGCGCTTTAAAAGTGTAACTGACTGTAATTGGCCCAAACAATATTAATATTTCTGTTAATTTGAAGTTGAAATTTAACACTAGACCTACTAAAAAAAGGAATTTCTGAAAAAATCAAAATATATAAATATTTACATTTGTATTCAAGAACAACAAATACTTAAATCTTATTTATAATCCACTTTTAACTCATTCTAAAAATATAAAAAACCTGATCTTTGGGAAATTAAAAAAAAAAAACCAAAAACATTTAAAAAAGTTGAGTCACAATTTTAAAAATTAGTATTACAGATTTTTTATTACATAAATATCAATGAAAGAAAGGGTAACCAGAAGATTGTTTACATATAATTATCTGAATTTTAATAGATATAACAACCTCAAATTTCTAAATTTTTGTTTTTCATTTTGAAGAACTTTTTTTTTCCTTGATTTTTATTCGATTTAACAAAAGAAGAAAAAAAAAAAAAAAAAAAAAAAAAAAAAAAAAAGAAAACAAAAGGAAAAATTAAAAAAGAAGGGAAAAAAAAAAAAAATTGGTCAAATTAGAAAAAATAATTCTGATCCAAAAATTTGAAAAAATTTTTTTAATGTGAATATTGGAAACAAAAAAACAAAACAACTTCCTATAACCAAATAAAGTGAGTCAATTTTTTTTGAAAAATAGTAAAGTTTCTAGAACATTATAAAAATTGATATTTCAAATATTATTATTTTAAAAAACTAGTATTAAAAAAGAAGTGTATTTGTAGTTAGCCCATTAACAAATTTAGAATTTAATAATAAGATTTTTAATAAATATCCCAGCCCACTACCATAACTAAATACTGAAACTTTTTTTTTATTTTCAAATCTTTTTCTAGTATCATATTATATAAGTTGTCAACAGTCTTAAAGCCACTGTTATCAAATTCGGTTTTACTTGTTATTTTTTAATTTCCCCCCTTTCACTCAAAAAAGAAATAATTTTTTTCGACTTTTTTACAAAATAATGAATAATAAGTCTAAAATATGTTCTTTCGATGAAATATTTTTTTATATATTAACAGATATCTTTATTTTTCAATGTTAAAATTAATTTTACAAATTTATTTTTTTTTATTTTTCTTTATCCAATTTTTTTTTTCATTTCATACCAATAATAATCTTTTCATGTTTCTTTATTTTCTTTCTATTATAAAAATATTTATAGAAACAACAAAAAAAACACAATTATTAAATTTACATCATCCATAAGAATGAGAATAATTTAATATTAACTAATAAAAAAGAATAGAGATTTACATCTGAATTTAAAATTCTCATATATCATTGCTTGTCCTAAAATACACTTTTACAGTATTAATTAATATTTCACTAATAAATATTTTTTCCTAAATGAATACTTTTGGCAAAAAAGTCAAGTTTTCCACCTGAAAAGTTCCAGTTTTTTTTGTGGATAAAACTTACCAAATACCATTTGATTAAAAACACTCAAACAATTTGAAGATATTTTTGTTTCAGAATTTTAATTAAAAAAATTTCTTTATAATAAAACCAAATATAAGATTTTTACTCTTAATTTTATCTTTATTTATCTCGTTCAATAAATTAGATTTATGGAAAAATAAAAGATTATTTTGAAAAAATCATGAAAAATTTGAAACGCAAAGTACAAATGACCAATCAAGAAAACAGGTAAACATCCAAGATATATGAATTTTTTAAAATGGTTTTTTACCTTCAAAAGTTAAATTCTCATGAAAAAAGACAAATTCCCAATTATAAACTATCTTTCATAATAATTGGCACATTAAAAATCAAATTTTAAAGAAAAATATTTTTAATAATTGAAGTTATCTAATATAAGATAAAAATTTAGATTTTATTTTTCAATGCTATACTCAAGAGATATTTATTTTTTGTCTAAAAATAAAAGAAAGAAAAATAAAAAAAAACTGTTAAAAAAAATTGGGACATTTATTTTAAAAGAAGCCTTATATAAAAAATAGAAAATTTAATAACCTAAAAAAACCCATATATCGATCCTCCTTCCATTCGAATAACTAAATATAATCTCTTTTTCATATTTGAAACCAAATTTTTCATTAATTCATCTGTTACTTCTTTCCAATTTTTCATTTTCATTTTGCATTTTAACAAAACACTGTTGAAAAAATAAAAAAGAGAAAAAATTATTTATTTGCAAACTTTTCATTGTGAGAGGAAAAACTTCAAAACGATACAAAAGCAATTCATTACTCAAATGTAAGATGGGCCATTTATTATGAAATTTAGTTTAGATAAGTGGTTGATTAAAAAAAAAAACATTACAGTATTTTCTACTTTGAATTTCACCAAAATGTAAAATTAGGAAAAAAAGAAGAACAAAAAGAAGATCGCAAAAATATCAAACAATCACCCTTAATTTGTGGTTGTATGGTTCTACCATTGATATACTTGTAAAATAAATTCTTTCTTTTGGTGTTATTAACACTGTAGAAAATTGTTTGGCTGTGGAAAACCAAATATAGAATCTGGAATGTGCTCTTAGTATCGAAAGTATTTTATTTTCGTCAAAGCATCTTATGTGATGATAGATTGAGAAATAATAATTTCACTTGGGTTATTATTTGAGTTAGCATAAAGGATTAGATCAATTTTCTAATCAGATCTAGAAATCAATACTTATTTGGATCTAATATTGATGTATTTTTGTTTTTTTTGCTCAATTTACTAAAAATATTTCTTTTTGAACATCTATTAATTGTTCAAAAAAAAGTTATCAACTTATAATTTTGTCCCAAGAATAACTTGATTCATACAATAAATTGTTGTTTCTGAAGAAATTATAAAATTTAAAAAGAAAAAATATTTTGGCAAAACAAAAGTATAATTTTTTTTTCACAAATTTGAGTTTTCAAAATTACTTTTTGTAAAAAGTAAAAATTATTTGTAAAATTATCAGAATACCTAAAATGATACCATTTTTGGTATTTTAGAATCTCAATAATTAAAAATTGGAATTATAAAATTAGAATGATTTCAATGGAATCAATTTTTATCAAACATTTTCCTTTAGTTAAAGTTCATTTGAAGGAAAAAATTTCAAAAATATATCAAAATTATTTTATTATGAGGTTATGTAATCAAAATTTTAAATATGATTTTTCGAACCAAATCTTTTTTTTTTTAAAAAAAGAATCTTTTGATTCCATTTCAAAGTAAAATAATGTACTTATAAGTTATAAACTTAAATACATCATGATCGAAGAAAAGATGATGAAAACTAAAATCCCAAAAGAAAGACCTCAAATTTTTATCTTTTTTCAGAAATATTAAATTCTTTTTCAAAATAAAAAAAAAAAAAAATATCATACATAAATTTTGAGAATGAATAATGTGATTCCATGAAAAGCAGAATTTAAACAAGAAATAAGTTGAGACTTATCATTGGAAAGAAAAAAAGAATTATTTGAGTTTATTTTCAAAAAAGAATCAAAATGTGAACTCTGAAAATAATTGACATTTAAACCAAATAATTACATTATTGTGTATTCTAAACTTTGAGATGAAAATGTCTAATAATCCCAAAAATTAAAAAAATCAAAAAAAAAAAAAAGAAAGAAAAGGGTTTTAAGGGTAAACACTTATATGAGACCAATTAAAATACTCGGTTTATATGGAAATTTTCTGAAAGAATTTTTATTGCTAAATAATATCAAATCAAAGTATTGTAATAAAAGTAATCAAAACTTTCATGAAAGAAAAAAAAAAAAAAAAAGAAAATTATTTTCGCTCAATAAAAAATATTTTAAAATTATTTGCTTGAATATATGTAACCTAAATTGTTCTTAATCAAATTCAAAAATATCACTTAACCCACGTTCCAATCTCCAATGTTCTTGTTTCATCCTTTTCGCTCTTTTCGCTCTTCTCTCTTCAGCCTTTTTAAGTAGTCCCTGACTGGTTAAATAAGATTTCTCCATACTGTAACTAAGATGAAGTGCACTAAGGAATCTAATTAATTTATGTGCAAAATTTGGCCAAATATTTCTTTCAGAACCAAATTGCTTGACAGTGGCGTCCATAAAGCTTTTTGTTGTTGGTACAAAGAAACTTGGTTTCATATTGGACATTTTTGTACTTACATAAAATGGCGTAATTGCCTGTACAGTTATCCCATATTCATCATATTCATAACTTATATTGTTTGAAAAGAGCATACAGAAACCCTTAGTTGAAGAGTATGTCGCTAAATAAGGGCAACCAACACCACCTGACCCACTACAAAGATTCATAACTATCCCATTTTTGCGTTTCATCATTTTTTTGAGAAATAATTTTGTCATTACGATAAGTTGTTTCATGTTAACATTGATCATTAATTTATCATCTCGTAATTTTGTATCAATAAAAAGTGTTAATTTTCTTGAACATGCACCTAAAAAAGAAAAAATAGAGTTTTTTTTTTTTATCAAATAAAATAGAAATTATTCTTTAGAGCAATTTTAATTAAGACTGAATTAAATGGAAAATGATTTTATTGCTATTCATATTATAAAAGACATTCCAATAGAATAGTACAATAGGAGTATTTGATGATATTATTGAAAATCATAATATTATCATCAAAATCGAGGTGATTTTTATTTAAAATCGTAACCACTCAGATCTTATTGAGAATAATCAATAAAATATTGATGAGTTACAAAATCACAAAAAGTGTAAAATAATTTTATTTTATAAAAACTTTTTTCATTTTTATTTATTGCTTATTTATTCAATTCTTAAAATTCCAAATGGATGAGTAAATCGTTTAATTAATTAATCAAACAAAAAAAAAAAAGAGTATGGATTATAAAAGGGATAACTTTTTGGTAATTTATAATACTAAATGAAACTCAGATTTCAGAATTGATAAAAAAGGATAACCCGCTGGAATTTTACCCCACTTAAGGTATTAGCCTCACCATAGATTCATCTATAATTAAATTATGTTATAATTGAGTGTAAATGATAGTATTGCTACATGGTTCGAATAGTTTATGCGACTCTCAAAAATCTATTATAATAGAGGTTTTGATGATAACATATATTATCATGATATTAACAATAAAATCCCGATAGTATTTAAAAATCGCGATTAGTCCAACTTTATCGTTGAAAATCATAAAATCGCGATAAACAACATTATCGCGATATTCATATTATCGTGAAAAAATGAAAAATTATTTTTTTGAAATCATCTTAAAAAAAATCTCTTGACTTTTATAAGGCTTGAGACTTTCACAACACTTTCCCCTTTAATAAATATTTAAAAGTGTTTGTAAGGGTTGTGAACTGTTTTAAAGTGTTTGAAAGTTTTGAAAGACATGAATTTTTTATAAAGGGAATAAGTTTGTTTGTTGTGGATAAACACAATTTTTTTTTCTTTTCATTTTTTTTTTTAACAAAATATAAAATCTCAAACAAATTTTATGATCAAACTAATAATTACCCATTTCAATAATACACTTTATATATAAGATAGATATGCTTTCTTACAAGGGAGTTGTTACTTTCACAATTTTAAATAGCAAAAAAGAATAAAGAATAATTTTCCTTCTTATTGGTGATCAATCAAAACAAAAACCTCTAAGCTCTAATTGTGTTTTCTGTACAATACAAAGATGCTCAAATAAGAAAAAGAATAACAAGAAAACAAATTGTACAAAAAATCTTAATAATTGGTGATCATCTGGCAAGGTTGTTGAGACAGCTTTTGAAGAATTATCCAACCCCTTTTAGCTTTCTGAGAATATTGAAAATGTTTTAACCCAAGAACACATTCTTTAAAGAACGAGTGAAAGGGTTGGTTGTTTTAGAAGGTATTTTATTCAACTCAATTTACAACACTATGATTGACTGAAAAAATATTTATTTATCTTTAGTTCTTATTGTTGTTGATCTTAAAGGATCAATAGGTTTGACAACCAAATAAAATGAAAATACAATAAAACTCTTTGATCTGATCCTTGGTTAGATCAAGTATCTTTTTTTGTTGTTTTTTCTTTAAAAAAGAATAACTTTTTTTCACCTAATCTATTTTTTGATCAAAAAAAAATTTTTTGTTTGAATATTTCTCAATTATCCCAAAAACCCATCAACTATTATATCGCGATTACTTTTCAATCGCGAGATTTTGGCATTTATCGCGATATTATAGAATGATTATCGCGATTTTACAGAATATCACGATTTATTATATTATCGCGAGAATATTGATATATCGCGATTTGATGGAATTTATCGCGATTTTTGTAACTTTATCGTTAATTAAGCATGTTATCATCAAAACCTCGAATTATTATCAAGTAATAAATTATTACATTTTTACTAATGATAATAATGAAAAAATTATAATTTTGGAATTTTTTTTTAAAATTCCCTTTGTTAAATTTAAAAATAGAAACTCAAAATAATAGTATTCATAGTATTTAATAATTCATATTTAGAATCATCCAAAAGTAACAATTTTTTCTGTTTTTTTAATTTTAAATTGGAAGATTTACTCAATAACCATCAGTATAAAAAACTAAAGAATAATTAGCTTTGTTTTCCTTTTACAAAGCTAATTGTAACATCAAAATATTTCCAAAATTTCAGGAAAGATTTGCCAAAAAAATTTTTGGGTTAATTATTTAAATTTTTTATCTAAAAACTGAATTTTTTAGCGACTAATCAACATTCCGAGACAAATTTAAGAAAGATATTTTGCAACTTTGGAGTCTGAATATTGATGATTCAACCTTTAAATTTGTTTTGAAATTCAGATTTTTTTCCAAAATTGTTAAGTTTTTTTTACTAACACAAGGATCTTTTTTTAATTGATGAGAGAAATGTTTTAGTATTATTTTACGAATCGTATTTTTAGGGGCCTTTGGGACAATATGGAGAACTAATATCTGTTTAGATTCAATGACGACATACTGTAATTTTAGACTTGTCATTGGAAGACACTAATCCCTTAAGTTTCAAACCCAGTTATGAATCAATACAATTATCCAAGATTTATACATGCTGTTAATTACCAAAATAGCTGAAAAGTGGATTCTCTTTGAGGTACAATCTTTAAATAATTGTGGTTGATTGAAAAACACATTTCATTTTTTTTCACTCTTACCGTTCGGAAAAAAAGGTTAAACAACGGTTTTTAATTGGGAACATTAAATAGAACCTGAAAAAGAAAAATAAAATCAATTAAAAGAAGAAATAAATTAACTACAAAGAATAATCCATTATATTATTTTCAACCAAACTAACAAAAACAATTTAAATCTACTTTATTTTAGAAAACAAAGAGTGTATTTTCGAGATCTCAAAAATATTCCAATTTTTTCAACAAATTTTTAATAATAAACTTTGTTTCTGTCAAAGTAGCCCAACATTTTTTTTCCAAACATCAAACATTTTTTATAAATGACCTTTGAAGATCAAAGAAGAAATAAGTAGAATAATAAACATCAAAGAATAGTTGATATCCGTCTGAAATAAAACTAATAAATCAATAGATTTTCTTAAAAAGAGAAAAAAACCCAAATTCTTCGGTTAAAACTCTTTAGAAAAACAACAGCAATGTTCATTTTGATCTCCTCTTGAAAATCAAAATAAAATTCCAATTGAAATCAAAATTATTCCTCGAGAATCATTTCCGTGGTTTCAATAACCTTAGAATAACACATTTTTAACAAGTGGCTATCGATCTTGCAATAAAAAAAAATATTTGCAAATGAATTAGGTGTAAAAAAAAAACCGAAAGTAAAAATGTGAAAAAATGATTTCAATTTTGAAATTAAAATATTTCTTCTCATTTCCATTCAAACTCTTTAAACACATGCATTTCACCCATTACAACTGGGCCCCTTTGACTGGAAAATGGTTGAGTATCAATCATCAAAAAACTCCATACCTCAAAGGTAGTATTAAAAGAACTGTTATTGTGTTGAATCCTCCATTTTGTCTTTAATTATTTGTTTCTTCTTTTATTAATTGATTTTATCTCTCAGGTTCGATTAATGTTCCCAATTAAAATACGTTGTTGAACTTTTTTTCCAAATTTTTTTTAATTGTTCACAAATAAACTTACCTAACCCCAAAATTCCGAACCTCACACTGTCAAATAAGTAAAAAAAAAAAAAAAATTTAATAGTAGTTTTTCACTTCTACAATTTTCCTGAATAAGAATGTTTCTTTTCACAAACCAAAACTCACTCAATAATTTTCCTCATAACAAATCAGAGCTTTGTCAAAAAAGATACAAACATAAAAAAATAATTTAATAGATTACATACCGACATTATTTATAAGAATATCCACCCTTGCGTCTTTAATTTCTTCTTCAATCCTGTCTGTCATTTTTGTTGAATAATCAGAAAGATCTTGTGCAATTACCTTTGTTTTGATATTTGGATATTTTTCTTTGATTTCATCTTCGACTTTTTGTAATTTTGAAAGTGTTCGTGAGACCAAGATGATGTTAAACCCAAAAGATGCAAACCTATGACAGAATTCTTTGCCTATACCATCACTGGCGCCAGTAATTACTTTTTCGATCAAATTTTTACAATTATTTTTTGGAAAAACAAAGTTGACAGTTTTTAAAAGTAAGGAAGGTGTAAAGGTGAGTTTTTTTCTTTAGAACCAAAATTGAAAAATGTTATTTGTTTTCAGAAGTGCGATTTCGATTTGTTTTAAAGATTAAAAAAAAAAAAAAAAAAAGAAAAAAGTCTTTTGACTTACGACACCAAGAATCTGGCCCAAATCTTTTTCTTAAATTTGGGGCTGGTCGGATATACATTTGCCAAATGGTCCAAGAAAATTTATAAAAATACTGAATCGACCAAAAGATACCAGTAAGACGAATAAGTTCAATTAGAAAATAAACAATCATACCAAAAGAATTTGAAAAGAAATCAAAAATTTAAAAAATGATCCTCAAGTTGCGATAGCAATTCATTCTCAATAGTTAATTACACACAAAAACGTGATTAAAAATATCATTCATTTTAAATTCTTTTTATCTTTTTAAATTATTCTCAATTTCCTCGAGAACAGAAGATCACTTTGATTTTTTCGGATTTCCTTTTTTGAACAATACTCATTACAAAAAAAATCTTAACTTTTGTCAACTTTGATTTTTTTAAATAACTATCAGACAATTCACAAACCCTTTCTAATACTTTTCAAAACTTTTAAAGAGGAAATATGTTGAAAAAGCGAAAAAGCTTTGTTACAGTCACTAGATTTTTTGTAGTGTCGATCTCCAAAATTATTTCATTTTTTCTGATTATTCTTTGTTATCGAAAGTTAATAAATCACTTTGAGTCTTTTTTAGGAATTCTTTACTCGTATTTGAAGAATAAATAGGAAAAAATATTCACTTCCATTTCCATATTTTTCTTTCATAAAATTGAGTTCTCGAACATGTGGGTTGTTTGTTTAAAAACTCTATTTGAACAAAAAAAAATATTGAAAATGGAAGTTAAAATCATTCCCATTTAGAATTCAACTGTAAGTAAAATATACTAATAAATTCAAATTAAGATCTCAAAATTTTCAATTCAATTTTCCATTTTATGAATTTTTTTACACAAGCTTTGAACAAAGCATTTTATTCTTTTAAATGTTAATAAACATTGTAAAATATAGTTATGTTACTAAAATAATCTCTCTCTTGACTTGTTTTAAAAATTGAGCCTGCGATTACAAAATCGGAAATTGCACTTAAAATTTTATTAAATTTATTTGAATTTATCAGTATTACCAAGAAAAGTATTTTGTTGAGTGTATTGCTGGGTTCGCCAAGTTGTAAATAATTGTTTTGCCGTTTCCACTTGTGCCGTTAGGTTTTCTAAAGGAAATTGGTTGAAAAACAATTAATTTGATTATAATTAAAGGACGTATGTTCAAAACTAAATTCTTCTGATACAATACAAATACTATCTTTAACCTTGACTAAGGCTAGTTAAGATCTTTTACCCCAAGGGTGAAAATAAATTATTTTTGAAAAAAAATCTTGATAATTGTTTGACTATTATTATTTATTGTTCGAGTGTTGCACAAATAAACATGAAGAAAATTTTAATTTATGTTTCAAAATAAAAAGCGTGTTTTTTTGTTATAGAAGACCTATACATCATTCGATCGAAGAAACCAACAATAAACCAGAATTAATTATGATATTGGTTTCTTAAAGTTCTAATTTATTAAATAGAAATTATAAAAGTTATGGATCTAATTGGAAAATTTATCTCAAAAAATCGATTAATTTTTTAGAAAATTTTTGTCATATCAAAAAACATAAAATTTCAAAAAAAAAATGAGAAAATTACGAAAAATTTTAAACTATTTGTATTAAGAATTTAAATTTTCATGAAAATATCAAGAAGTTTACTTTCAAAATTGATTTGAACTTAGGTATACTATAGGTTAGTGAATTGATGTTGACTTGGAACAAGAAAAAAAAAAGCACGGATTATATTTCGAAACGGGATTATAGTTATTGGGCATGTATTATTTTGATCACTATACTTTAACAAAACTGACCAAGACTTAAAAATTCACATTAGAAGATATTATATAATAAAATCTAATAAAAGTCAGTTAAGTTACTAATACTGACCTGGCTAAAAAAATGACAAAACAAAAAATGTCTAGAAAGATGATTTAATTAGCTTATACTTCGATATTCTTCTTGTACTTACTCTTTCAATTTTGGCTATTTTCAAATATTTAATTCTTATTTTTTGTTATTCAAAATAGCTTTTTAGGATGATGAGAGAGTTTTGGGATTAATCGAATCAGTAAATGTTCTTTATATCAATTATAGCAGGATATACTATTTTTATTTTTCAATTAATAAATTAAAATTTTTATTATAATATCCATAATAAAACATTTTATTATTACTGTTAAAATCAAATTAGCAGAGTAAAAAGTTTACCATTGAGTTCAAGAAGGTTATTTCATTTATTGTCTAAAAATTTCATTTCTAAACTATTTAGTAAAGATCTTTGGATTTTTTTTTCAACTTATAAACTCAAAAAAATTTTGGAATGTGAACTAAAAATTTTCATTTCTTAATTGGAAAATAATAGTAATTTTCAAAAAATGTTAGAATTAAAAGAGTCGTTTCATCATCTGACTCACCCAATTTGAATATTTTACAACAAACAATCATATCAAAAATAATAGTTGAATATTTCAAGATCAAATTGATTAATTTGTTTGAGTTTTGTAAATTAAATTTGATTTTTGGAAATTTTGTTGAAAGGAAAAATTTTCAAAATTCACGAAAAAAAAAAAAGATCAAATAAAAATCAATTTTCTTTTACCAATTACATCATTTACTTTAAGATTTATATCGGAATATAATAATAAGTTTGTACTAAAACCTCATATATATATATATATATATATATATATATAATGAAGTGAGAAAGTAGGTGAAACAATAAGGTTTTGATTTTTGATGTTTTTTAGGAAAATTTTGATTTTCAAACAAAAAAATTGTTTTTATCAAAAAGAAAAAAAAATTACTAAATATTAATGAAGAATTTCAACAAGATATCTTGACACAATATTATTAAAAATCAATAAATTTATCTTAGTTATAAAAGTAATATAGGGTGGTTATTTAAATATTTAGAGTCACTAAAAGATCTCAATTTTAATCAAAAATTTATATTAAACTTTTATCAAATTTGGATTTAATAAAAAACTCACATCTCTATTATTGTATTACAATTTGCTCACTTTGTTGAAATTTAAAATTTAAGATTATTAATTAACAAAACAAAGAAAATAAATATAAATTCATCTAAAATAAATACTTTTCAACCCATCACGATTAGGAATTATGAATTAGAACACATATTAATCGATTTTTAAGAGTTGGAGAATATATTATATGGGTTACTTAAAGATCTAAAAGAACTTTTTTGATAAGGATCATCACAATTGCTAATTAGGATTTTTAACAAAAAAAAAATAATTAAAATTATAAAACTAAAAAATTAAATTATCCTATTATAAAGTATAAATAAAAAACTTGAAAAAAAAAATTATTTGAATTTAATTTTATTAATGATATTGATCAAAATTTAATATAAAGTTACTAATTAAAGGTAAATAATTTCAGAACGGGTTAAATAATTTATTTATTAAAAATATCAAATTTGTAATAAAAAAAAAAAAATAAAATTATAATAAAGATTACAATTTATAAATTTGTAAATTATAATAAAAATAAATAAAAATAAAAATAAAATTAATGAAATCAAAATTAGAAATATAGAAAGAGCGGAAAATTTTTTTCAAAAATATTAAATAGTTGTTTGTTTTTTTATTTAATTTTCCTTTGTCTTCTTTTCTTTTTTCTTTTTATTCTTTTTACTTGGTTTTTCACCATTTTTCTTGTTCTTGTTATTCTTTTTATTATTTCCTTTTTTTTTGTTCTTTTGGTCTTTTTGATTTTCTTGTTCTTTATTTTTTTTTTTGTTTCTATTCCAACCAAATCTTTTTTTTTTTTTCTTTATATTTGTTTCTTCAATTTCTTTTGTTTTTTTTTCTTTTTTTTTTTTATTTGGACTTTTCTTTTTCTTTTTCTTTTTAGTCTGTTTTTCACAACCGCTTCCGCTTTCCTTATCTTTTTCATCATTTTTCTTTTTCTTTTTTGATTTTTTTTTCTTTTTATTACTCTTCTTTTTCTTTTCTTTTTTAATTTCCACTTTCTTATCCTTATTCTGATCTTTATCGCTTCCATTTTCCTTTTCCTTTTCCTTTTCTTTTTCCTTTTCCTTTTCTTTATCACTTCCATTTTCCTTTTCTTTTTCCTTTTCATTTTCTTTATCGCTTCCATTTTCCTTATCTTTTGTTTTCTTTTTTACTTCTTTTTCATTTCCAACACCAACTGGATTACCCATTTTCATTAAGGTTTCCAGTCCATTATTGGAATTATGTAAAAGATCGTTATCAAAAGCAATTTTCCCAGGTTGGAATATGATTAATTGTGTACTGCCACCAAAATGGAAATAGCCATGGGGGTCCCCCTTTGTAAAGCTATCACCCTCTTCCACTTCTAAGACTATTCCACCGACACATGTTGCCCCAACCCACACGCAAACGATGTCACCAAATGCACCTGTCGACAATTCAACAATTTGTCGTTTATTTTCTGTGTAGACGTCCACATCTGTGTTGATTGCTAAAGGAGAAACTGTGTAGTATTCACCAGGGATCACGGGATGGATTTTTTCAACAGTGCCAGTCACAGGGAAATGCAATCTATGATAATCTTGGGGGCTTAGCCTAGCGATCAAAACAGATCCTCCCGCGTACTTTTTCGCGAGCACAGGATCCTTGGTCTCATTAAACAATTTTTGCAAAGTAAAGTTTTTCCCTTTAATCCAGAGCTCCTTGGAGATGGCAACTGAGTGGAAAGCGCTCATTCTACAATCTGCAGGGCTAACAGCAATGAGCTGGTTCTCCTTTTCATATATCGGTCTACATTCTGGCTTTAATTTGCGAATAAAGAAATCATTAAAGCTTTTAAATTCATCCAAGGGCTGCAATATCTCCTCAATCTTGATATTATGCTCTTTGATGAATGGCTTGATTAACAGTTTCGATTTCTTTAATTTCTTTTGGCGCCCCTGGCCGTCTGTGATCTTTTTTAACCAGTTCTTGACCCTTTGAGTGCCTAAAGTCTTTCTTGACATATTTGATCGATACATTGATCGAAGGGCAGATCTGATATAGGTTGGGATCAATTCCTCAACAATTTGGCCCGTTTTCCGATCAAATACATAAATGACAGATGATTTGATTCGCTCCTTGGGATCTTGGATCCCAGCCGGTATATAGGAATCCATGAGCATCTCAATGTCATTCCCAACAGAATTGATATTTAGAGCAATGGTCCCAAGCTTTTCATATTCGTTCATCCCCTTCAGTGTAATGTTGCTAATCGGGTCTTTCTCCAACGTCGTTATACCAGAAATGTTGTGAAGACCCAATCTAATTTGCTCAAAGGTTAATGCGCCTTTATTATCCGTGTCCATCTCTTTGAATTTTTCATCTATTTCTTCACTTGTCAATGAACTATCTAAAACCTCCAGTAGGCGCTTTAATTCCTCATGATCGATCATTTTGTTATTATCCACATCGAAATATTCACAAATAGTTTCCCAAAACATTTTTTCTAATTCTTCTATTGGCGTCCAAACCAAACGAATATGCAATTTGCCAATATGCTCAACTTCTAAACCATCAATATTTTCAATTACTTTTTTTTTTTTTAACTTTTGCTTTTTTTGAATTTTTTCAACCTTTTTTTTCTCTTTTTTCCTTCGTTTCAATTTTTGCTTTAGATTTTCAACACTCCCTAAATCAATCGTAAAATTTCCATGGTGCCTTGCTCCCGTTATATGCGAATCCTTTACTTGGTTTTGGGCAGGGATATCAATCCAAAATTCTTGATTTTTGTTAACCAAATTTTCTCCAATGCGATCGTTAATATTTAAATAATAATTCCCAATAGGCTTGTCATTTATTAATTCAGCATCCCATAACCCTAATTGAATACGATGGAACTCCGTATATTCATGAACCCAGATACGACTTTCAATATTCCAAACAGGCTCGTTTCCTTTTAAAATATGTGTTTTATATGCTTGGTGCCCAAAAATTACAGTTACATAGGGATCATTTTTACTATTCATTTTTGTTTGTGGATTTTTTTTTTTTTTTTTTTTTGATCATTATTTTAATTATTTGAAATGAATTTTGAAATTAAATATTATAAAAATTTGATCTTATTTCGAATTTTCTTTGATGAAATAATATCATTAACAAATTATTGTCAAATGTTTGTAGATGATTTGATCTTAATTATCGAAGGGAAATGAAAATCAATTAAATAAAAAATTAATTTTAATATATGAAATAATAACCCAATTTGGATTAAAAACCCAATAAAGATAAATCAGTTATTACAACAAGATTTATCAAAGATTAAATATAAAGGGAATTTATTTAGAAAAAATTTCACATTTAGTATATAATCTGAAAAAGTGCAACAGAAATATATAAGAATTATAAATAATTATTTAATAATAATTTAATCACCAAGAATTTTTTGAAAATTAGATTATTTAAATCTTTGATCTTAAGCACATTAAACTTATGTATTAGAAATATATAATTATAAAATAACAACCCTAAATTATTTAAATTATTGGATTAATACAGGTATTCACAAAATATGTAAAATAAACTGAAAGACACCAACTTTTATCTATAAAACGGAATTTAAATTCAAAAATATGATAATTTCAGTAAATAAATTGAAATTTAAATTCAAAAATAACTTTTAAAATTTCTCTCTATCTTATTTGGAAAAATTAATAAAATTCAATCAAAGAATCAACAATAAAATTAATTGGAATTCAAAGAAAACTTAAAGATTGTTAAAAAAGAAATTTATAATTATAATCAGTTATTGAATTCTACTTGTTGGAAATCCTAGATCAGTTTTTCTAAAATTTAAAAGAATTGACTAAAAACTTTATTTTAGTCAATTCTTTTAAATACTGGAACAGATAGGCACTCTACGGAACTCTACGGAACTCTACGGACACTGCTGTTAGGTTTTCTTGGTTTTTCTGTTTATTTGTAATATCAATAGATTTTCGTTAGGTTTTTTTTACTTTAGAAATAAACCGAAAATTTTAATAAATTTTCGGTTTATTCTCTAAAGTAAAAAAAACCTAGAACACTTTTATAGATAAACAGAAAATCTCAAAAAAAAAATCTCCATTATCTTTTCCAAAATTTTAGAAATGAGTTAAATTAAAGATTTTGCTATATTCTTTTGAATTCTGGAAAACCTAGGTACTTGACGGCACTCTACGGAACTCTATGGCACTTACAGACACCCCCCTAAAAATATTTCACAATAATAAAATATCAAAATTATTTATTTAAAATTCAAAAATATTCAAGTTATCCTTCAAATTAACAATTTTTAAAATTCAGGAAATCCACTAACCGCTTAAATAGATATTACGATGTAATTAAAAAAAAAAAAATTCAAATAAATTTTGTTCTTTATGTTTAAAATATGAACAAAAGGAAATAATAGAAAATATGGAACATTTTTTATGGGTATACCCTACCTACGATAATAATAGATTAATGTTTCTATACAAATTAAAATAATTAAACTTTAATGAAATAATTTTAAACTCTGATAGTTCAAAATTATTTTCATTAATTAATAATCGTGAAATATATGATTTTACTCTTAAATTTCTAAAAGTAAATTTAAGTATAAGGGCATTTTTTCAGGATATTCACATAACTATTCATTTTTACTATTTGATCAAACCATTCTTTTTGATAGTAAATAAAAAAAAAAAATTGAAGTTACAAATACTTTTTTTAAGTAGGAATTGAATTATTTTACATTTTAATAACCACTTATTTCTCACAAATACTTACTTTTATGAATATTAAACCGATTTTAGAGTTCAAATCTTTTTATCAATTGTTTTTAAGAAAAAAAAAATTGAAAAAAATGCTCAAAAGTATAAAAAGAAATATAATAAAAAATATACCACAAAAAATGAATCAAAATGGAAATTCACGTAATTTTCATTTTTATAAAGAATAATTTTTTGAATACAAGTTACAGTCAGTTTCAAATTTAAGTCACAAACTTTTAACGAAATTTAAGGCACAATAAAATCTCAAATTAAGGCACATTATTTGGAATTTTTTTTTACACAAATTATTTTACTAGAATCTGAATTTTGTGCCTTAATTTGAGATTTTTATTGTGCCTTAATTTTCGTTGAAGTTTGTCCCTTAAAAGTGGAACTGGCTCTAAAAGTTTCTACTTTTATTCTTAAATTCGTGTTTAAAACCAAATAAAAAATATGAAAAATTTTTTATAGGGTTTTTTCTTGTTTTTCGGTGGATAATAAAGAGGAATTCAGTTGAACAAACAAAATCAAAATGATTAAAAATAAAATGAATTTTAAAAATAATTACCTTAAATAATCGGCTTTCTTATAAATTTTCCCATCCAAAATTACAACTCTTAAAATCCCAAGTGGTTTTGGTTTAAGTTGTGCAAGTCGATTGGCCTTTTTTATTTTAATTTGTATATGAACCATCCCTTTTTTTTTTTTTTTTTATTATTTTTATAAATATATTTTTTCACAGAAAAAATATTAGAAGATTTAGATAAAATTAATGAATTATTAAAAAAAAATTTATAAAAATGTGAAAAAATCATTAGATATCAAAAAACAATTTTTTTATTTTTTTCTATTCCCCCCATGTCTGAATCTTCTTTATATTGAAAAGAAGAGTTGCAAAGGAAAAAGATCAAGTAGTTACTCATTAATACTGAGACACTGAAACATGAAAGTATGAGTAGCCTTGAAAATAAAAACGAAAAGGCAAAGCCTAAAAATAACCAAAGGTTTAGATCAAATCAGATCAAAAAAAAAAAAAAGAAATTACAACAATTAAATAACGATCCTCAAGTGAACATTCATGATCAATTATCAAATTATTAAATTAACGATCCCCAAGATTTTGGGATTCCTTAATTAAAGATAGCATTGGTTTTTTTTTTTTTTTGATTTTTTACCAATTACTTCTTATAAACTATTTTTAAATTTCAATTTTTTTTCATTTTCTTTTTCCTTTTTAATTTTGTGTTTTTGCATATTCAACATAAAAAAATTTGGGTGTGTCTTTCCCTTGAAAAAATGTGAAATCTATGATTTTACGCTTAAATTAGCTTTGAGTTAATTTAAGTAAAAGGACATTTAGAGTGTAATTTACACTTCTTCAATGAATAAAAAACAATTGTTTTTTTCATTTCTTAATAAATTACAAAAAGGAAAATATGAAAATATTTTTACCATTTGGAACACCTCTAAGAATCAGATCTTTGTGATATGTTTGATTTGGTTTAATTGCTGATAATTTCAATCTTGCCCACCCAATAACAGAATCTTTTAATGTTTTGTCATAATCATAAACTCGAAAATTTAAAAATTCAGGCAATGTAATAAAAGTTAAATCAAAAAGTTCATTATATCTAGTTAATTAGGAATAATTTAAAAAGTGTTTATAGAATGTTAGATATGTATATATATATATATATATATATATGTATGTATATATTTAATGTATAAAATAATATTTATTATTATAGAAAATGTTTTTTTTTTCAGATTATGATAAAATAAATCAAAAAAAAATATATATATATATATTCACAATTCAATTTCATTTTTTAAAATACAAACTGTTTAAGGTTTTTATAATACTGTTATTTTCCAATTAAGAAATGAAAATTTTTCTTTCAAGTCCAAAAAGATTTTGCAACTAATTTATTCAATTGAAAAAATCCAAAGATCATCAGAAAAAACAATTAAAAATGATCTATTTTTAGAGATTTGATTAATCTTCCTTATTGAACTTTAATATAAAATTTTATTTTTTGTATTTATTTATTTTTGAAGAGATAAAATTACTTTTTTCATGTGCAACATTAGGTTTTCCAGTGTTCGAAAAGATAGAGTAAAATCAAGATTTTACTCGATTCTTCTGAATTCTGGAAAAGCGCCATTAGGTTTTGTTTTAATTTTAGAAATTAAAAGAAAATTTCAAAATTTTTTTTTATTTCTAAAATTAAAAAAAACCTAGGCATTATAAGGGACTATACGGCACTCGAAGGCACTTGTCTTTAGGTTTTTTGAATTGTTGTTTTGATTCTGAAAATTGATAGATTTTTTTTTTTATTATTATTTAAGGGAGAAGTTATTAGCCCCTCTTGTATGCCCGAATTCCTAAATAAAAATTTAGGAATCTTATTAAAGACTCAAAGACAAGTTTATTATCCACTAAGGCTAATAAACTTGATGAATCTTTTTTTATAATAATATTGAAAATATTATTATTTTTTTAATATATTAGATATATTAATTTTTTTTAATTCAGATATCCAGATTTTATGATTATTTTCATAGGCTGAGCAATTCCCAAGAAAAATCGATAGATTTTAATTAAAAAAAAAAATTACAGTCATTAGCTTTTCCAAAATATAAAAGAAAAGAGAAAAATCTTTGATATTTTACTCCCTTCTTTTGAATTCTGGAAAAGTTCAGTTAGGTTTTCTGAGTTATCTCTTTATTTGTAAAATCTATTGATTTTCGTTAAGTTTTTTTGAGTTTTCTATTTATTTGGAAAATCAATAGATTTTCGTTAGGTTTTTTTTACTTTTTGACATAAACCGAAAATTTATTAAAATTTTCTGTTTATTATAAAAAGTAAAAAAAACCTAGAACACTTGACAAATAAAATAGAAAACCTCAAAAAAACCTAGAACACTTTACAAATAAAACAGAAAACTCAAAAAAACCTAACACTTAACTAATAAAACAGAAAACCTCAAGAAACCCTAGGCACTCTTAACCACTCTACAACACTTGACTGCATTTGAAAACATTTCCATATTTTCTAAATTTTTGTTTAGAAATTTGAATAAAGAATCAAAATTTTCTTTATCATTTAACAATGAACAGATAAATAGTGATGCTTTATTTTGAATAATGCTAATAAATTCCATAATGTAAAAATACAATTTTTAGTTCAATTTCCAGTTTTAGAAATATGATATCTCAACTTTCAAATCATTTTGTTACAACAAACAAATGTTACTGCTGTGTTCACTAACTTCAAGGGTTTCTTAAAATTTAGTTCAAGAAAATTCTTATTCAAAGCCTATAAAAACTTTATCAAAAATAGGAAATTGAACCAAAAATTTTCTTGAACTAAATTTTAAGAAACTTTTGGGGTTAGTGAACACAGCAGTAACATTTGTTTGTTGTATCAAAGAGATTATTCTTGTTGTTTTTGTTTGTTATTTTAAATTGTAATTCTTGTGTCCAGATTATTCGATTTTTTTCATTGAAAGGGCAGTCCCATAAAAAAAGATCGATATAATCAATCTATTTCTAAATTAGAAATATTTTTTGCACAAATCGCAAAAAAAGCCCATTTTAAAAGTCTAAGATTCATTAAAAACGATTTATAATGGTAGTTAAGAGTTGTAAGTCATTATTTTTGGAAAAAATATTTTGTTTTCAAAAGACAGGATTTGTCACTAAAAACTTTGGGGGGTTTTCCAATTAAAACAGTTGTTGATCTTTGTTTCCTCATTTCTACTTTTTTCCGAAATGGTAAGCAATAGTACTCAAAAGTTTCATTTACAGGATAAATTGTTTCTTATAACTTTTTTTTTCATGGTTGTTTTGTCAAGCGTTTTGGAAAATTTAAAAAAAAAAATAGAAAGTATCAGCCGATTATACCATTAAATAAATTCTTTCTTTTTTCAAAAGTTTTTTCATTCTTTTTGGAAGAAAACTTTCAAAACGTGATTAAAATTTCCTTTTATATCAAATTTGTTGTTTGGGTGAAACCATTTGTTTTTAAAAATTATTTCGACTTGTGAATTTTTGTGTTCGGTTAAAAAAGAGTAAAAAAAACAAAATACTTACTCAGGGTTGAGAGTTTTTTTCTTGGTTGAAGTTCTAAAAGAGTGGTATTTTTTATCAAAAACTATTACATAAGGATCAGACTGATTTAAAAAGAAAAAAAGAAATCAAAAAAATCAAAAAAGGATTATCGTTCAGTCGGTTATTCAGGAAAAAAAAAAGAAAAAAGATTTACTGTTCCTCCAAAATCTGCTGAAACTAGGTTAGTTGCATTAACAACCATAACCTCAACAATAAAATAATTTTCAATAATTGTGCTTGTCATAAAAGAAAAAACAAAAGAAGAAAAATAAAATTTTTCCTTTGATTTTCTCGAATATATTTTTGGGAATGTTTCAAAAAACAGAAGAATTAAAAAGACTTCTTTTAAACTTGTTTTCAATACAAAGAAAAAAAGAAGAAATATACATTTTCTTCTTTTGCAATTGTGATTTTTCAAGAAAAAAGTTAATCGAGTTTTTAGATCACTTTAATTGAAATTCCACAAGATTTTAACAAGTAAAATCGTCTAAAGCAATTAAGGAATGTTAAATAACTTGTTTTTCACTTGCCCTTGCGATACACTCAACTTTTTTGAGATTAAAGTTTGGTTATCAATGATAATGTGTCATAACCTTTAGAATTTACTTTTCATTTTTGAAATGACTTTGAAAATTAAATTGTAATATTTTTTCTCAATTTTGTATAAATATGATGATTGTAAAGAAATTTTCTAGAATACTATACCTGACCAAATCCATTTTGAAGGTTAATTTTTTGAATTTTAAAGTAAATGTTATTTTCTAAATTGAATTATTGCTAAATTTTTCTTATTTTCTCAATTTATCTTTGGATTTTTGTTTTTTGTTTTTGAAACACAAATCATCAAATACCATCTTATCCAATATTTTTAATTTTAAAGACTGTCTGTATTTTGTGATCGTCGAATATTACATTTATGACTAACGGCAGATTTACCAACTTAACAGGATAGGAATCATAAAGCTCTTGTGAATCTTTAAATTAAAATTTTTAGTTTTTCTCCAAAAATCTTCATTATGCTGAACCATCCTATCCAAATTCAAAATTTGCATTGAAAAGGGTATAAAAAGAAAATTAAATTTACACTTACATTCTACTTCATTTTAAAATATAAGATCGTTGTAGGTAATTTGTATAAATATACTTTCAGAAAAAGTGGAAAGTAAGAGAAATAAGGTAAAGTGTTTTAAATTTTTACTTTATTTTGTTTGTGAATATCTGAAATATTTTGGACTAATAATTGTTTTTTTTCAACTTCTAAGATGTATAATATTTTGACTTTCCTCTAATTCATATTTTTTTAAATTATTTTTTCTATTCATAATATTGGATTAATGATTTGATCGAAAATAAAATAAAGAAAGTCCTTCTATGTTAAGTTTTTTATATTGAATTTTTTTTTGTTCAAGACATAAACCTCAAGGTTTACAATCACTGTAGGATGAAAAAAAAAAATTTCTTGTTTATAGGTGTAAGGTAATGTTAGGGTTTAAGTTGATCGATCTTTGGTTTGGTATGAATATTTAAATTTTAAATTTTGTGAAGAAATTAAATTTTTGCTTTTTATTTTTTTTTTTCGAAATCGCAATTTATTACTCGAAAATTATTAGGTGAGTTAAAATTTTATCAAAAAAATTTGATTCTTGTGTTATAAATGGAAATTTTAGTTTAGGCATGGTTTTATTTGGTACTTTTAAACGATAAATATATATATATATATATATATATATATATATATATTTAAAACAGAAATCCGAAATTGAAGTGTCTAAAATTAATGATTTGGAAGAAAATTTATGAATAATTTTCAATGTTTCCATTTAAATTTCCATTTTTCTTTTACTCATTTTCCAAAAATTGAATATATATATATATATAATATACTATATCAAAAAAGAACAAATAAGGAATAAAAAACTAAAACTTCATTATAAAGTCAACACAAAATTAAAAAAAAAAAAAAAAAAAAACAAGGGTTTGTCAATAATCCACAAAAAAACAATTACCCCACTTTGGAATCAATTTTGGACACTTACAACCTTCTTGTTCCATTTCAAGAAATATTTGTGAAAAATCTTGAGAAGATTATTTTTTAATAATTTTTGATAGAAATTCTTCAAATCAAATACGAGCCAAGAGATTTGGATAATAACAAAATTAAAAAATTAGGTATTTTTGTTGGGAGACTCTAAAAATTTTTGCATTCGATGCTTCTTTTTTGAATAAATATTACAGAATTTCTCATTTCTTTTGATTTTAAATTTATCATCAAATATTACCCAATTTAACAGAAATCCTTCCACATTTTAGTATTGGGAAACAAAAGATTGACAAAATTCCTTTATTTTTATATTGTAAGAGAGAAATTATTGAACCAAAATTTTCCACATTTATCTTAAACACTAATTTTATTTAGAACTTTCCTCTTAGTGATAAAGAAAGTATGCAATCAATCGGAAAAATACTAGTTAAAAAAGGAAATTATAAATCTTCGATTTTTATACCAAATATTGATAAAACACAAGCTTGAAAAAAGAAAATTGAAAAAAAAAGAAGTTAAACAAAATTACTTCCTTCATTAACCTTTCATCTTGAATAATAAAGTTTATTCGTAATATAATCAAAATTCCATTACTTTAAATTTATGAGACTATTATATTTATTGTTGTTAGTATAACCACCCTTTTTTAAAAGTCTATTGTCAAGAAAAAAATTTCTAATATGGGGTATAAAATTCCTTAAAAACGGAAAGATGGATTTAAGTTTAATTCAACTTTGTGATATTTTATTAGGATAGATTATAACTAATAGTTTTGATAATTTTGTATTAATCTAATAAAACTGACATAGAGAAAAAAAAAAATTCCTTACTGTTAAGTGAAAAATGCTGGGCAGAGAAAAATATTTGTACACCATTTTTTATGGGGGGACATTACTGAAAATAATTTTTAATTTCTTTTGTTTGTAAAATAACTAAAGAAAATAACAATAATCTACTTTTTAGAATAACAATTAATGTAATTCTACTTTTTAAAAACCTTATCTCATATAATTTAAAGCCAGTTTAAAAATTACCATTTTCAGAATTAATAGTGAACTTTACTAAAAGTTGGATTTTTGTTAAAATAGCATACTCTACTTTAGTTCTCAACAATTCAAATGAGTATTCTCCAGAAACCACAGATTAATGAACTTTTAACACATTTAAACCTGGATTTATATAAAACTCACCTAGATATCAATAGGATTTGATTTTCACTATTACTACTCTACACGGAAAATTTAAACACCGAAAATTAAAGTTAGCCAAAACTATACATTGTATTTCCACAATACTTCTTTTATAAATGATTTTTATAAAGTTATCATAATTTTTTGTAATAAAAAAAGGATAGCTATTAAACTCATGAAAATCCTAATACCCCATTTTTCAAAAATACCTACTTTTGAAAAAAACACCTTTTTTTGGGATATTTTTTTAATGAAAAAAGTTGAAATGAATTAATTTTTGATTAAAAATTATGATTAAAAAAAGAATAAATGTTAAAGCAATTTGTAGAAAAATATCGGGAATATATATTAAAACTCAAACATGGAAAAAATAAAATGATAAAAAATATTCCAAAAACAAATAAAAAATCAGATTTTCAATTTAATTTAGCAATACCTCTTGATTGAAATATTTTGTGCTATTTTAAAGTTGTAAAATATGTTTCTTTTTAGAATAGTAAAAAAATACTTGAAAATTATCTCTCTACTAAGTCAATTAAAAAATTCAAAAATTTTACAATTTAAAATGAAAATAATATTACTGAAAAATTTCATTTTTTTTTTAATTTCTATTAATATCTATTAAAGTTGTAAACCTTTTTGAAAATTGTTCTGTATAATAATGTTTATTATATGACTGTATTTCAAAAATTCAAAATTTAGAGATTTTTTTTTGAAAAAAATTTCCTTGTCTTGTAATGTTCCCAATTAAAAATGGTGTCCAACCATTTTTCTGTGTGCGTCATTTTCCTCTCAACAGTTATAATAAATATTGCGGTGTCTGTCAAGTGTCGTAGAGTGCATAGGTTTTTTTTAATTTAAGAAATAAAAAGAATATTTATGAAATTTTCTTTTTATTCCAAGAAATACAAAAAAAATGATCCTATAAAAAAATGATCACAATCTTCAATGATAATGATATTAGATATTTCTATAAATAAATCATAATTTTTGATTTAGTTTTTATTTGTTATTTGAATTTTGACTAATAAAAGAAAGGAAATGATCAAAAAGTCAAAACCCTGATTAGTAGTAAAATTCCTCTAATTTTCTTCAATGAAATATGATTTAAATCTCTGTTCCAAAGTAGATCTGATTTTTAGATCACAATTATCTAATTTGTGAAATTCACCTAATAAATTTTTATTTTCTAATCTGTTCAGTAAATCAAAAAAAATAGTTCAGTAAAAATTGTTTTCTTTAACATTTCCTAGCTAAAAACACAACTAATTATTGGAAGTAAAATAATTATTTGTAAGAATCAAAACCTTTAAACAACTTTTCAGCACCACTAAAGTCCAAAGTTCTTAAAAAAATAAAATAATTTGTCATCATCATGAGATTTTTTGTTGTGGATCCGTTATTGTTGTGATCATTTTTTCCAAAATAAATTTTGCTTTTTTAAATATTTTTTTCTCTCAAGTGATCAATTTCTTTCTAATTAAGTGATCTTCATTATTTTTCATCTTTATTTCAAAATTTTACTCAACAAGTATAAGGAAATGTATTGGGCCTTTATTATTTTACTCGTTAGTGCAGTCTTCGCCAACCAAGCAATTATTGATGAAGTTAACGCTAAACAAAATCTGTGGGTTGCAGGGCCATCCAAATTTGATAGCTGGACCAACGAAGAAATAAAACAAATGTTAAATCCAATGATCACCAAAACTGAAGTCCAAGTAACCTTAGAATCAGTTTCTGTGCCAGACTCGTTTGAATTTTATGATAATTATGATTGTTTCACAAAGGTTATGGATCAAGCCAAATGCGGATCATGCTGGGCGTTTGGAACTGCGACTTCTACCTCCACAAGATACTGTAAAAAGCACGGTAAGAAAATTGAGTTGTCTCCACAGGATTTGGTTTCGTGTGATTGGGAAGGTAACAGTGGGTGCAATGGTGGACAACCAAGATTAGCATGTGACTACGTCGAATTTCATGGTATTGTAGATGACACATGCTATCCATATACATCAGGTGGTGGTGACTCTGGAAAATGTAAATCCAAATGTGCTGATAAAAAGTATAAATGGAAACTCTACAAAGACGAATTCTTCACATGCAGCGGGTACGAATCGGAATCAGCCATCCAAAAAGCTATCTATGAAGAAGGTCCAGTTTGTGGAACAATGGCAGTCTTTCAAGATTTCATGAGCTATACTGGTGGTATTTACAAACACACAACAGGGGAATTGTTGGGTGGGCATGCCATTACAATTGTCGGGTGGGGAGAAGAAGAAGGAACCAAATTCTGGAAAGTTCAAAATTCTTGGGGTCCAGCTTGGGGGGAAAGTGGGTTCTTCAGAATTGTTCGCGGAGAGAATAACTGTGGTATCGATTCTGGTGCCACTGCAGGTAAACCTAAGTAAACTAATAATTTGATACCTTTTTTTTGTGAACAAGAGAAATTTTTCAAAAATAAATAAAAAAACAAAATAAGAAAAAAAAATCATATATATTAATAAAAATCAATATTTTTTTTGCCAATGCTTTGAGTTAAATGAATCTTTTTGATCACAAATAAAGTCTCAGACTTATTTTAGAAATAAAACTTTCTGATATCTCTTCTTTTTTCCATATTCTTCTTTTTATGTTTTGTTTTTCTTAATGCTCAAAATATTCCTAGTTAGTTAAAACCCTTCAGATATATGAAAGCAATTATGTTTAATCCAATACATCGCTTAGCTACCTGTTTATGGGGAAATTTCATTTTTGAATAATAAAAAAATGAATAAAGAAAGAAAATTGTTTTATATATTTTTGTTGTCATCTAAGTTTGAAAATTGGGTATCAATCATTTTTTTTTTTTTTATAAAAAAAAAAAATGTGTCTAATATTATGTTAATCCAAGTTTTATTCACTGTCAAATCTCAAACCCAGAAAATTTTCAAAAACCTGGTAATTCCGTTTTTCTGATCATTTGAAAATATTAGTAAAAAGTCAAAAAATTTACTCTCATTTTGCAGATAAATAACACAATTACCCATCAACTTATAACCGTTCCTATTCGAATTTTGGTTATATATTCTGAATCCATCATTTTTAACTCTTTGGTGAATTCAGAAATCAAAAAAATCCAAAATTTGTAAAATTAATTGATAACATGACTGAAAATTGAAATCTAATTTTGATATTAAATTTTAAAAAAAAACAAAATTTTCATCTTTTTAAAATATTTGAAAGAAATTGAATTTGAGAGAAGTGTTTGAAAATTGCGAATTTACATGAAATTTTGAATAAAATTTTATAATAAAATAAATCCTCTTTGGTTACCAATAGAAATTTACTCTTTTGAAAAAATTATTAAAAGAAAGATATAAAGAAAATTAAAATCTTATTTCATAAATGCAATAACAAAATAATTCTTATAAAGATGATTCCTAATAAATTTAGTATTTATCTAAAATGAAAATCACAATAAATTTGATTTTCAATTTTCAGTCATGCTATCAATTAATTTTACAAATTTTGGATTTTTTTGATTTCTGAATTCACCAAAGAGTTAAAAATGATGGATTCAGAATATATAACCAAAATTCGAATAGGAACGGTTATAAGTTGATGGGTAATTGTGTTATTTATCTGCAAAATGAGAGTAAATTTTTTGACTTTTTACTAATATTTTCAAATGATCAGAAAAACGGAATTACCAGGTTTTTGAAAATTTTCTGGGTTTTTGATTTGACAATCAAAGCCTCTTTTATTAATCTTATGTTTTTGTTTATTCATATTATCACAATATTAACAATTAATTAACAATTAATTCACAATAATATTTGAAAAAATCGCTAAAGTACTAACTTATCACGAAAAAAGATAAAATCATGATATTTCAGATAAGAGCAATAAAATAATTATTGTGAATACGAGAAAAAATATTTTTTTAAAATCACCTTAAATAAATCTCTTAAATTTTACAAAAAAAATGACTTTTACAACACCTTCCCCCTTTAAAATTGTTAAAAAGTGTTTATGCGGATCGTGAATTGTCTTCAAATGTTTGAAAGTTTTGAAAGACAGAAATTTTTATAAACGGAATGGGACTGTTTGATGTGGAAAAAAAATTTTTTTTTTTCTTTTCATTTTTTTTTTTTTTACAAAATATAAAATCTCAAACAAATTTTATGATCATACTAATAATAAACAATTTTAGCAATATACTTGAATATAAAAAAGAGGTCTGTCTTTTTCAAAATAGAGTTATTACCTTCACAAGTCAAATAACCAAAAATATAAAGAGTAATTTAACTTTTTATTGGTGATCGATAAAATAAATACATTTAATTTCTAGTTGTATTATCACCACTATACAAAGGTAATATTTATTGCAAAATAAATAGAACAAAATTTAAATTTGACTTTCAAAAAAAAGTTTCCAAATCCTGTAAAATTTCATTTTTTTAATTTTCATAAATCTATTCAATGATTAATTCTCTAGTATAGAATTGGGGACTTTGATAATTTGTTTGAATTTTTGGAATGTGATTATTTGGTAATAATGTATTTAAATTTTGATAAATTTATTTTACAATTAATGATATGAGAAGAAGAATAAGTAGAATTATAACAAGAAAAAAAAAAATTGTTCAAAAAATCTAAATAATTAGGGATAATGATGCTAGGATGTTGTTAAATTTTCTAGAAAGTTATCCAATTCCTTTCAGTACTCATTGAATATCAAAATCCACCCCCACCCCTGGAAAAATCCATAAAGAATAGGTGAAGGGTTGATTATTTTAGTAGCTCTTTTATTCAACACAATTTACAACACTATGATTTAGTATGGAATTATTTGTTTATTTTTGGTTCTTATTGTTGTTGATCTAAAAGGATCAATCAATAGGTTTGTGAATCAAAACAAATGAAAATACAATAAAACTTTTTGATCTGCTCCTTATTTGAATAAAGTATCTTTTTTGTTATTTTTTCAATGTATAACTTTTTTTTACTTAATATGTTTTTTTGATGAGAAAAACTTTTTTTAAAAAAAATATGACTAAATTAACCCAAAAATCATAAACTATTACTGGTATTTGAATTTTAAATGGGAAAAAATTTTCAATCAATTTTCCTTATTTATCCTTTTACTTTACAAATAGAGTTTTCATAGGAAGTACGTTGTAAGTTGGAGACTTTGTTACAAATAGAAGATGTAACCAAGTGAAAAAATTTCCCATTTGTAATTCAAATACCATTATATCAAGATTATTTTTAAATCGCAATATTTTGACATTTATTATGATTTTAAAATTAAAACCCGCATGTTTATTGAATATTGTGGTTTGTTATATTATCATTATAATTTTGAAAACATGATTTTGAAAAATATTGCGATTTGATAGAAAAAAATATAATTTTTCCAACTTTATTGTGACTTAAGGATATATCATCAAAACCTCTAAAGTATGTATTTTCTAAAAAAATTAATAATATTTTTTTTGTCTTTTTAAATATTAATAATACAATTCTAATCTCAACATATAAAATGATGGTGGTATAGATCATTAAATAAATTGAAATTTGATAGAAGTTGGACAGAATTTTATTCATAAAATTTAGATCTATTTTTAAAAATTTTTTTATGATTCAAGATTTGAAAAAAGTTGATTTAGAGTTTTTAAAAAAATGAAAAAAAAATGGTCTAAAAATTATGAACTTTGATAAATATTTTTGGCTAATTGTTTGGCATATTGACAAGAATATTAAAAAAAATTCAAATCACATTGGTAAGAAAAAAATCAATTTTAAATTTTTTGATATAATTACCAAATTGCCAAATATCTTGAAGAAAATTTGATTATAAAAAATCGAATTTTATCTTAGAACAAAAATATAATTTCTTAGTAAAATTTGGTAAAAAATTTGAAAAATTTATATAGTAACTATAATTAACCTTTTTAAAACAATTTAAATATTTTTCAATAGGTTTAATAAAACTTTTTTTTGTGTAACCAAAAGAATTATCTCAAAAAGAATAAAAATCTTTTCATGAGATATTTATTTCAATAAAGAATATGTATGGTGGAATAGTGATGGATATGGAAACGAACAGGATAAACATTTTTATAGTGTTTGAAATTAATGGATTTAACATCTTTTCTTTTTCAGAAAAAAGGGAAAACAAAATTTTATTTTATCAAACAAATTTTCTTTTCGAGGTTTCTTTCAAGATCAGAATTTTTTGACACTTGATCTAGACAAAACTTGAAAGTGGAGAATATCCAGAATAACATATTTTGATATTGTGTCCTGTTTTCAAGAAAGGTTGGTACCTTAAAATCTATTTCAACTTTTGAAGACAAAGATCCAGCTCATTTATAAAAGTTTCAACAGATTGTTATGTTTCCGAATCTTTGTGTATGTCGTTTGAGTTACTTCAATGACATATTGTAGAGTAATTCTAAGTAACTGTATTACAACCGTTTTATTCCCTTCCAAAAGTAACAAACAAAAAAATCTTTGTTTGAGTCACAAATCGGAATTATTTTTGAATTCTTGAAAATACATTTTTTCTAAATTTTTTTTTCCAACAAAACTATCCAAGTCACACACTTCCTATTTTCCAACAAAAAAAAACAAACTCACTCACTCAAAGGTCTCTTCACAAAACTAAAATATTCATGGGAAAACTATTAAGTAAGGCTTTTTCCCTCTTATTTGATGATCCAGAAATCACCTACCGTTTGGTGATGATTGGTTTGGACGCTTCAGGGAAAACAACAACACTTTATCGCCTTAAGTTCGGGGAAGTTGGTATGACAAACCCAACAATAGGGTAAATTTTCCTTCGCTTTTACCCTTACGTCTTTTCAAATTATTACCTTTTCTTTTTTATTTTTGCACGAGAAAAAAGATTTGTTTCTTTTTTCAAGTTTTTTTTTTTACCAAACTATTTTTCTATTTCGATCCTTTTCACCTCTTGTTAAAAAATATTATGATCTTGGTATTTGTTATTTTTTTTTTGTTCAAAATTTATAGATTTAATGTCGAAACTATAGAATACAAAAACCTTAATTTTACTGTTTGGGATGTAAGTTTATTTGTTTTCATCTTTTTCTTTAACGAAATTATTAATTATCTTTTTTTTTTTTGAACAAATTACAGTTTTTGTTTTTTTCTGTGAAAGAAAAGAGACAAAACACAAATAGTTTTCTTCTTTTCGAATTAAACAAATATTAGAAAAACCACCTTCCTTTCTCGTCTAACCAAAAACAAAACTGATTTGGAAAAAAACAAACAAAATTTCCAGATCCAAATCATTGTCTGAAATCCATTGAATCTCTTGATGAAAATCACAAAAAAAAAAAACCACCAAAACTCAAAAGTCTTGGTTGTACAAATTAACTTCAATAATATGAAGACAAAATAATAGAATTTCAAAGTATCTTTGATCCAGATTTGTGCTCTTTATTACAAAACTAATTGGACACCTTTTAGTTCACAAATGTTTTAAAAAAGTACATACGGTTTTCAAAAATGGTTTCTCAGACTGTGTGCTTCACTCTTTTAAGCAGTTTGGTTAACTCTTTTGAAACTTTTTCGTAATCATTTTCTAGCATTATTTCTCGTTGAAAGTCTTTGTAAACAAATAATGATAACTAGCTTTGAAATTTGTTATTCAAATTGTTGAAAAAAATGGAACGAGTAGTTTGAGTAACACTTTTTCAGACTTTCCCCCCTCCCTTTTATAAAGTTGCTCTCTGTTGTTTAACTTTGATATGGGAAAAAACTTTCGCTTGATCTGAATTCTTCTTTTTTTTTCGTTACTTTAAGAAATAAACAAGTTTTCTGGAACTTCCCAGCCTATGAGAATAAACTTAAAATCTGTATGTCTGAATTCAAAAAAAATCAATGCAATATATTAAAAAATAATAATAATTTTAATATTATTAACAAAAAACGACTCTATAGATCTTTATTAGCGCCGAGTGAGTGGGTAATAAACTTATTTTTGGGTTTTTCATAAAAAAATTCTAAATAAAAATTAAGGAATTCGGGAAGTGCCGTTGAGTGCCGTCAAATAACGACGCTTTTCCAGAATTCAAAAGAATAGAGTAAAATCTTCCATTTTAATCTATTCTTTTGAATTTTGAAAAATATAACGATAAGTGAAAATTGAAATGGGATAGGTAAAACCTAAAATTTCTTTAATTTTCTCCTTATTTCTCAAATTAAAAAAAGTTAACGGCGGTTTTCTAGAATTCACAAGAATCGAGCTAAATCAAAAATATTCTTTTTATTTCTTGGATTAAAAAAAGCCTATCGACATAGTCAACTGGTAGAATTCAATGACTCATTCTAATTATAATTATAAATTTCGTTTTTAAGAATTTTTAAATTTTCTTTGAATTCCAATTAATTTTATTGTTAATTCTTTGGTTAAATTTTATTAGTTTAACGAGATAAGGTAGAGATAAATTTTTTAATTTATTTTTGAATTTGAATTTCTTATTTCTTAATTGAAATTACCAAATTTTCGAATTTAAATTCTGTTTTATAAATAAGAACTTGGTTCATTTCGGTTTATTTTGCATATTTTGGTAATAAATGTGTTAATCTAGGAATTTAAATAATTTAGGGTTGCAATTTTATAGTTATATATTTCGAGCACATATGATGATTAACTTAATATAAAAGATTTAAATAATCTAATTTTCAAATTATTTGTTCGTAAATTATTATTAAATAATTTTTTATAATTATTATATGTTTCTGTTGCCTTTTTTCAGATTATATACTAAATGTGAAATTTTTTCTAAATAAATTCCCAAATATTTAATCTTTGATAAATCTTGTGGTAATTTCTGTTTTATCTTTTTTAGGTTTTAATCCAAATCCAACAATTATTTGATATATTAATATTAATTTTTTATTTATTTGATTTATATTTCCTTTAATAATTAAAATTAAATCATCTACAAACATTTGAAAATGATTTATTAATGGTATTATTTTTAATAAAAGAAAATGTGAAATAAGAGTAAATATGATAGGGGATAAAGGATCTCCTTGGAATATACCAAGTCCTTCACCTTGATAATATTTTACTAAAAAGTTTTTGATAATTTCATTTAAAATAAACTTTTTTATTGTTTTTCTAATTATTTTAAAACTGATTGAATCAAAACATTTAGCTATATCGATCATTATAATATGGGTTATATCATTCCCATTTTAATTATTTGATTATATATATTTAAAAAATTTAGGACATCAATTCGAGTATCATATTTTTTTTTAAATCCCAAATTGTGACTTATTAAATAAATTCCCAACAAGGTTTAAATAGTTTATATAGCATTTTAGAAATAATCTTGGTAAACTTTGATTATGAAATAGGTCGATAATTCAAAGTTATCCTTCGTCTCCTTTTTTATGAATAAATGGAATTGATGTTTTTTTTAATATATTCAATAGTTTTATCCGTAGGGTTAATTAACCATTTATTAAATATATTTTGGATTGTAATTAAAAATCTTCTATAATTTGTGTTTTCAATTTGTTCAAAATTTAAATATTTATTATTTTCTTCGTTTTCATTAATAATAAATTTTAAATTCCCAATTGTTTGAAACCCTTTAACTGATTTATTTTTTAAATATTTAATTGTATTTTTAATTTTTTCGATTATGAAAAATGTATTGGTTTTAAACTCTTTTAAATTAGTTATTTCGAGATTTTTGAGATATTCATAAATCTTTTTGCTTGGTTAAATTGAATTTTATTTTATTATGACCAAAATATTCTTCAATCATATTTTTATTGTTTCAAATCTTTTTTTTTTTTTTATACCTTATAGAATTAAATTAATTTTTTTCCAAAAATTTTTGTTTTTAGTAAATTCAAAGTTTATTTCATCTATAAATTTATTCCAAGTTTATTTAATTTATTTTTTTGATTCAATTAATTTAGTTTGGATTGCTTAAGAGATTTTTTATTAATGGAGCAATTGTTTGGTCAATTTTTTTTTTTCTTTATAAATAATATCTTTGAATTGAATAACTTTATTCTTAAAATTTTTTATTGTGTTAGTATCTAACATAAAATTTTTTTTAGAAAAATAATTCATAAATAATTTTTGATAATTATCATGTTTTGAAATTTTATATATATTTTTTTAATATCCCAATCTGTTTTTAAAGTAATATTATTAATGATCATTTTATGATCTGACATATCATTTTGTATTGTTTTTGAATTTTACAAAATAAATTTATTTTTAAAATTGATTAAAATATGATCGATATTATTTGTTCTGCTATTTGAAGTATTTGAAATTATTTCAAAATTTTTTATTATTTCGTTATCTGTAAGATTAAAATCTCCTAAAGAAAAAGTAAGTGCTTTTTTAAAAAACTTTTAAAAAAATAAAATTTTCAAAAATTTATCTAGACATTTTAAAAAAGTGAAGACTTTTTTTTTATGATTTTGTCAGAATTAAAACTTTTTTAAAGTTTTCTGTTTTAATAAAGTGAAGTCTCTTTTTGATTTCTAACTCTTTTTTAATGTTTTTTTTTCGTATTTTAAAAAAGTGAATTTTTTTTCAGAATTACAACTTTTTTAAAGTTTTCTGTTTTAATAAAGTGAAGGATACGCCTTTAAATGTGTGAAGAGGTTGGAGATAGAAGAAATCCACTTTTTAAAAAAAAATAGTTCACACTTTATTATAACAGAAAACTTTCAAAAAGTTTCAATTCTAAAAAAAATTTCAGTTTTTTAAAATAGAAAACTTGATACCAGTTTTCAAAAAGTCCTTACTTTATTAAAATGACTGAATCTCAAAATTTTTAAAAATGTTTTTCTTCCCACTCCAACCCCTACCTTGCATTCAAAAGTTTATTTATTTACTTTAATTAAAATAGAAAATTCAGAAAAATGGTTTTTATTAGAAAAAAATTTATCACTTTTATAAAACTTTATTTTTTGTAAAAATTTTAATTAAAAGAAAGTTCTTACCTTTTTAAAATAGCTTGACAATTTCCTTCAAAAGATTATTTTTTAAAAATCAATTGAACTTTTTCTTTGATAATAATATAATTAAAAATCAATTTATTTGGAGTGAAATAATAATAGATAAATATTAATTTTTCTCTTTTTTCAGTATTTTTATTTTTATTACTAATATTGGATGATTGTTGTAAACATTTTTTTTTTTTTTTTTTTTTTTTTTTGGGGTGCGGTACTAATTTAGCACATATAAAGAAATATCGCTTATTATATTAACACACTTAACTGCAATTGGATTACATAGAAGCGAAAATTCTGTTAAGAGTTTAAAAATTGGAATTATTATAATTTTTGTAACTTCAATTTCAGATATCTTTATTGATCATTAAAAAATTAAAAGAAAAATACTTGAAAAATTTTAAATTTTATGAACATTTTACGATTAAATTCGGTTTTACAATTAAATCAATTAGACATATTTTTTTCCATTTGCCAAGGTTTTTTTTTGGAATTTAAGCACTCTTTTAATTTAATGAAAAATTTTGTTTTTACAAACTATTTCATTTTTTGTCTTTTTTTGTTTTGTTTTCATTTCCTTTTTTCCAGTTACCTAATCTGTTTCGTTAGATCTGAAAATTTTTTCGATGATCAATATTAAGTTACAGTTGAGTTTGTTAAATTGGAAAAAACAAATAACTTATTTTATTGTATAAAACCATTTGTCCGATCCATAATTGTTGGTGAAATTTCAACAAATTCCACATTACATTTTTTCATTGTTATTCTCACTCAAAAATTAAAGCAAATATTTTTTTTCTTGAATCAAATTTCTATTTCTTTATTTTTTGTTTTTTTTTAGAATTTTTATAAATAAATTAATGTAATTATTGAGTTAAATAATTATCAATATTTCAATTATTTAGTAGTTTTAATTTCGTATTTTCTAAATAATTGAAGGATTATTCATATTTCATGATCAAAATATACTCTTTGGATCTGTAAAAACATATTTATTGACCTGGCAGAATGTTGAGCCAAGGGATCTTGTTCAAATTTAAATTTTTAGTTTTTTTTTTTTTCGAAATTGTGTTTTTTTGTTAAACAATTTTTACTAAACAAATCCGAAATATATCTTGAAAAGGTTCGAAACTCAAAATAGGCCATTGTACCTGGGTTTATCCAAATTATTTTTCAATCACCATATAATTACTTCAAGTATATTAATATACTTGAAAATAATTTGGAGAGAGCATAGTAGCAATATCAAAAAAAATCAATTTTATATTTTCTAATATTTTGTTCTAGGATTTAGAAAATTTTTTTTAATCATTAAATGTTTTTATCCAAATCCAAAAAAATCTAAAAATTGCAATATCTTGGCTTTCCTTTAATTTGACATTCTTTTAAATCATTTTTAGAGGTTAAGGTATTGTATTCCAATCCATACAGAGTATTAAATATGAATAGTCCTTAATTAATCAATTAAGCGAGTTTTTTTTTTTTTTTTCGATCAAAAATTGAATCTTTTTCGGTAAGAAAAATTTTGAATTGGGGTTTATAGGTAATTAATATGTTCTTATTAATATTCCAAATAAGGATTTTTGAAATAACGAAAATTTCAAAAATTATTTGAGAAAACAATAAAAATTTAATTTTAAAATTCTCATTAAAAATTTCCCAAAAAATGCAAAATAAATCACAATGTATCACAATTAAACAAAACTTTACTAATAAAAACTAACATTTTCTTGTCTATAATTATTTTATTATTATTGTTTGTTTATAGATTGGTGGTCAAGAAATGGTAAGGCCATTGTGGAGGCATTATTATAAAGGCACAAATGGCGTAATTTTTATGGTTGATTCTTCCGATAGAAATGAAAAACGTATAAATGAGGTACACGATGAATTGCATCGTTTATCAGGCGAAGAATATTTAAAAGATGCACCAGTTTTGATTTTTAATAATAAAAGAGATGTAAAGGGATCTATGAATTCAAGTGAGCTTACAGAATCTTTAAATTTGCATCAATTTAAAAAGGAATATTATGTTCAAAATTGTTGTGCAATCACAGGTGATGGTTTGTACGATGGCTTTGAATGGCTTTCAAAAGCCATTAATAAAAATAATAAATAAAAATTTCCTTTTTTCTTTAATAATTATTTTTTTTAAATAAATATAATTTCTTTTTTTTTAAATTCCTGTGTTTATTTTTTTTTTTGTTTTTCTTTACTTTTTTTTTTTGCGAAAGATTATCTGGAAAAAAAAAAAGATCTTCGAATAGACAAATAATCACTAACAAAATTGAGACTATGTAATGTCTTTTAAAATGAATTTAATTATTAGCCAAAAAATCTTCTTGTTATCTTTTTTACAATGAAAGTTCTGTAATGCTCTTTTCAAAAATTGTAACTCACTTTTTTTTAGTTTTTTTTTTTATTTTTTTATTTTTAAATATCGGGTTTTAATAATTTAGAATGATTTAAAAGTGAATTGCAAATCAGATTTAATTATTTGTTGTTCTTGAACACGAATTGATATATATGTCCTTAATAAAATTAAGCACTATTTTTTTCTGATTAATATTTTTCGAAATTAAGAACTAACTTAATTCAATTAACCACTGTGATAATTTTTTTTAGAATAAAAACACTCTCAACTTTTGAATATCGAAAATATTTTTTGGAATTAGTGTGCACTTTTTTATTTTTTTTTGAAAAATTGGAGTTGAGAAAAGTTTGAAATCAAAGAATAAGTTAATATATTAAATTAGAATGCTTTTCCAGAAAGTTTATCCTTTTAGTTTAACTTTTTTTTTATTTTACCATTTAAAACTAAAAAAAAACATTTGAGGACCAAAGTAGTGCCTTTTGTGAAAAGAAAATTCCCATAATTTAGAATTTGTTTTAGTAAATGAGTTTAAACATGATTGTGTATCTAAAAATATACATAATTTCAAGGTTTAAATCAATGTTTTTGGCAAAAAATGTTTTCAAGAAAAAGCTAAATTGAAACTTTATTTATTTTTATTTTATCATTTAGTTTTTTTAATTGTATTATTGGGAAGTATTTGATCAGTTTTTCATTTTTAGTGTTTTTTGGTTCGTTGGGACATATATATATATATATATATATATATATATATATATCAATTTATTTTTACAGGTGAGTAAAAATTTTTAAAATAGTATTTATATTCCCCCAGTAAATACATAAAACTATAAATATTTTGTATTTTAAAGATAAATTTGAAAGGTATTTTTCAAGTTTGAAAATCTAAAGGAAATTAGAATTTATTTTTTTTTTTTTGTAAACTTTTCTAAATGATTTTTGAAATTAAATTTGAGTGCTTATTGTAAAAATTTCAAGAAATTTTTTCTTCTCAAAAATAATGTTTGAAAGTATAATTGAAACCAAACAATAATAAACAGTAATTATTTTGTCATAAAAACATATTAAGAGTAATCTAGAATATTAAAATTTTTCTGTTTTTTCAAAGTTAGATTATGTTGAAAGTATCCGTGGATGAGATTTTAAAAAAAAATTGTCATTGAAATAAATATAAAAATTGGATAAGTAATAGATTTTAATATTTTTTTTTTATTAAAATTAAAATCTCAGTAGCTTAATCTTATTTAAATTTAGATTTTCTTATTCTTCTTCTTTTTGTTTTGTTCTTTTCATTAACTTTACTTTTTAGAAAAATTTCAAAACCTTCCTGTGTGGAAAAAAGGTGGGATGAGGAAAATATGTGGGAATAATATTTTGTTAAAAATTAAAAATTTAATTGTCAGCATTAGTAAAACTCATTAAAACCACAAGGATTTTTGAAAATAATAAGAACACCAATGGGAATTAAAGTCTTTTATGATATATAGATTATCTAACTCATATTTTCTGTGATTTCAATTTCATCGAGATACACCAAAGAAGAATGCTGTAAAAATTATATTTTTATTATATAATTAAATATTCACAAAAAAGAAGAATTGTCACTATTTTTTATCTTTGCCATTTTAAATGTTATTTTAAAAACATGTATTTTTGGGTTCTTTCTTTGAATTTTATATACATTCTTTTGGGTCTTTAATCTTTAATCTTGATATTCATTGTTATTTTTAAAATAATAAAGTTTTCTGTAAGATTTACAATGAAAATTCGAAAAATCAGAAATAGATGAATATATATGTGATTTATCTATACTAAAATTGAATTTTTCATAAGTACTCACAAAATAATTTAGATAAATGTTAAAGATTATTTGTGAAGGTTGAAATAAAATAGATATTATCATTTAAAAAATGAACATTTTATTCATTTTTACTACTTTTTACAATCAAAAATAAGATTTTGATTTTTAAGACATTCTATTTGATGGATCTTGATGTAATTGAATGAAGAAAATATGAGTTAGATATCTACATCTAATAGGCTTTAATCTCAATTTGGATTCTTATTATCTTCGAAAATCCTGGTGGTTTTGATGAGTTTTACTAATTTTGACAATTAAAATTTTAATTTTTAACAAAATAATAGTCCCACATTTTTTCCTCATACCATTTTTTTTCCAAAACAGTGCGTTGAAAGTTTTATATTTTTAATTGACAACTTGGGTCTTTTGGGAACTTTTCTTTATTCTTGGGTATTTAACTTTTCAGTTAAAATTCTCTTTTTTGAAAAATCTCTTCTATTCTTGGATTTCAATTGTGTTTCTTAGAAGTTTTTTTATCTCTGTCTAAAATTTGGAATTTTCATTATTTTGTTGAAAAGTGTCTTTTTCTTTTCTTCGATTTTATTTTTGCTGAATTGTCTCAATAAAGATACAATTAATTGAAACCATATTCACAGTGTATAACGATTTTGTAAAATCAATTAGTCAAAAACCTAATACAAATATAATTAATTATATTAAAAAATTTAAAATTAATAAAAATTCATTAAATCCAAATGACATAAAGGAAATTTTTGATCAAGATAAAATTTAAGAAATAATCAAATTTCAAAAAAATAAATCAGTTAAAGAATTTGACAAAATAAATCATTATAAGTTTATAAAAAACCAACCAACTCAATATTTATTAAATTATAATTATTTTATTAAAACAGTTCAAAATATTTTTTTAAATTGGATAACAGACGAAACTGAAAAAAAGTATAAATTTTATTAAAAAAAAGAAATTTATTATTTATTCATAAATCAGGGGATGAAGGCGAACCTTTAAATTATCGACCTATCTCTATAAATCAATCTCTTCCAAGATTTTTTTTAAAATTAATATACATTGGAATTCAAGACTCATGGGACTTGATTTCAAAAAAAACAATTTGGATTTAAAAAAATATTTTGGAACAAGAATTGCTGTTTTAAATTTATTAAGAAAATTTAAAAAAATAAAAAAATAAAAATAAAAATACAGAATACTTTGTAGTTACTATAGACATACAAAAAATGTTTTGACTCTATACAACACTCGTTAATATATCAATCTATTAAAAAAATTTATCAAAAAATGAAACAATTAAAATTGGCTCTTGAGATATTACAAAAAAGAAGGAATTCGAGTTTATCAAGGAGATCCCTTATCACCAATTCTCTTCGCATTTATATCTCATTTCCTACTAGAAAAGTTAAAAACTTTAGCTGTTCATGTTCAAATGTATGCAGTTGATCTTATTCTTATTATGAAAGGGCCATTAATCTCTCTAAAAATTAATTTAGAAAGGATTTTTGAAATAATAAAAAGATTCGGGATGAGTCCACATAATAAAAAAAAACAAATATAAAAAAGAATTAAAAGATATTTTTTATCTTGGGATTTGGTTAGAAAAAAACACACATCTTGAATATAATTTCAAAAAAGTAGAAAAGTCCTTGGAAACACTTAATCGATTGTTTCAACAAAATAAACTCAACAATGGAGTCAAAATAACTTCTTTCAAAGCTCTCATTTTAAGTCAACTTTATTATGGTCTTGAAATATTTGACTTGAAACAAAATGATTTTGAAAGAATTGATAGATTTATCAATAAATCAGTCACAAATTTCTTACAAATTAATATCCATTCACCTCGATTAATTTATAAAACTGAAGCAAAAAATTGATCTCGCTAGATTAAAAAGTATACCGAAGAAAATATAAATTGATAGAAAAATTAGATTTCTTAAATTTAAAAAAATTAAAAACAATACTAAATTTTCGAAAATTGGAAAATGAAAATATTAATTGGCACACTAAGGGATTAAAATTATTAGATTTAGAATTAAAAGTTTTTCGATTAACCGAATTGGAAAATTCACCTAGTTGGAAAGTTCAACAATATCTAAAAATTATAAAACAACAAAATTACAATTTCAAACAACAAAAATATTTAAACTGGAAAGCTTCAAAAACAATTCTAAAATTTCGAAATTTTACTAATTGTTTAAATAGGTACTCTTATGTATCAAGTAAAAATAAAAATAAAAAGTGTCATTTATGTAAAGAAAAGTTAAATATTGATATCATTGAAGATTTCGATCATTTTTTATGGGACTGTCCGGCCTATAAAATAAATCGAAAAATCTGGATATCTGAATTTTTTGAAAAAAATAAAAAAATTAATAATATCGGAGATATAATTAATAAAAAGAATTCATCATATATATTATCATTACAGTCAGTTTCAATTTTAAGGCACAAACTATCAACGAAATTTAAGGCACACTAAAAATCTCAAATTAAAGCACAAAATTCAAATTCTAGTAAAATAATTTGTAAAAAAAAATATTCCAAATTTTGTGCCTTAATTTGAGATTTTTTTGTGCCTTAAATTTCGTTGAAAGTTTGTGCCTTAAAAGTGGAACTGACTGTAGTAAGTGATAATAAAATTTGTGATTCTTTAACAAAATTTCTAAAAAAAAGTTTAGAAATTAGGGCACACAGGAGAAAAGCAATTTTCTCTCTTCAAAAAATAAAAAAAAAAAAAAGATACAATTAATTAATTTTATATCTTTAATTTTGATTTTATATCAAAAAAAATATCCTAATTTTCATTGAAAATCTGAATTATAAAGATCTTTAGATCTTTTTCATATTACTTCAACTAATATTAATATAAGGGACGTTATATTTGTGAAAAGTCAAGTTTTTTTAGAAAATCCTCACTTTTTCAAGAAATGGTTTTTATTTACCAAAATCTAAATAATCCTGAAATAATAATTATTAGTGAAATACAGTGATCAAAATAATCAGTTCACAAAGGCAATAATCTCTGTTTCAATATATTATCCGTGCTTTTTTTTCTTCTTGTACCAATGTAAGATCCAATCGACTACCAAATAGTATACCTACGTTCAAATCAATTTTGAAAGTAAAGATCTGGTCATTTTCAGTAAAATTTGCATTATTCATCAAAATAGTTTAGAATTTTCCAGAATTTTCAGAATTTTTTGAAATTTTTTTATTTTTACTGTCAAATCTAAAACCCGGAAATTTCTGAAACCCGGTAATTCCATTTTTCTGATCAATTGTAAATATTAGTAAAAAGTCAAAAATATACTCCCATTTTACAGACAAATAACCCAATTACCCAGCAACTTATAACCGTTCCAATTGGGGTATTAGTTAAATATTCTGAATCCATTAATTTTAACTCTTTGGTAAATTCAGAAATCAAAAAAATCCAAAATTTGTAAAATTAATTGAGAACATGACTGAAAATTTAAAATCAAATTTATTGCGATTTTCCCTTTAGATAAATACTAAATTTATTAGGAATCATCTTTATAAGAATTATTTTGTTACATCATTTATGAAATAAGAGTTTTATTTACTTTATATCTTTCTTTTAATAATTTTTTCAAAATTTTAAATTTCTATTGGTAACCTTAGAGGATTTATTTTTTGACAAAATGGTTTTCATAATTTCATGAAAATTTACAATAATCAAACACCTCTCTCAAATTCAAATTCTTTCAAATATTTTAAAAGTATGAAAATGTTTTTTATTTCAAAATTTAGAATCAAAAGTGGATTTAAATTTTCAGTAATGTTCTCAATTAATTTTACAAATTTTGGATTTTTTTGATTTCTGAATTTACCAAAGAGTTAAAATTAATGGATTCAGAATATTTAACTAATACCCCAATTGGAACGGTTATAAGTTGCTGGGTAATTGGGTTATTTGTCTGTAAAATGGGAGTATATTTTTGACTTTTTACTAATATTTACAATTGATCAGAAAAATGGAATTACCGGGTTTCAGAAATTTCCTCGTTTTAGGTTTGACTGTTATGATAAAAATTCTCAAAAAAATGAACTTTTTTTTTAAGAGAAATTTTGCAATTTGATCCTTTATTTTTAGAATTTCTATTTGAATAATAGAACTTTAAGAAATCATTACCATATTTTTTTATGCTTTATTCTCAGTTTCTTTAGTTGGTTTATGTATAGGTCTTCTATAACGAAAAAACACGCTTTTTAGTTTGAAACACACATTAAATTGTTTTGTACGCTTTGTTTTGACTACAATAATAAGAATTTGTTGTTTAAAAAGATTTGAGAAAAAAATAGTTCTTTGCTAAGTAAGTAACAATATCAACTGTTTTGTTCCATTTAGATGTCAAAATTTACTGACTTTTTGAAAATTTTCAAAAAAATCGAAATAAAATATGAAAGAATTAAAAATCTGAATAGAAAATCATCAATTCCTTATAACCAATCAAAATACTCTCGTACTTTTATTCCAAATTCGCAATCAAAACTAATATTTAAAAAATTCCTTTTCTCGAGCTATAAAAGATGAAGAAAGTTTCAGATCAAATTACTGTGACTCAAAAGAATGAAAACTTAACAGATAGACAAGAAAATCATTTTCACCATTTTTCGAACCTTGTCTTAAAGGAAAAATTTTTCTGGAACAAAAGAAATTGATGTAGTAAAAATTATAGCCTCAGGCCTTTTGAAACAATTCAGAAAACAAAAGGATATTTCTCAAAATTATAAGCAAAACCCAAACCCTTTTTTATTTTTTCTTAAATATCGTTTTTAATTAAAATATTTTTATAAAATCATCTGTAAAAATCCGCTTTAATTTGCAAAATGCACATCAAGTTGCTTTTAATTGCCTCTCTTTTTTTATTAATTACACCAACTTTATGCCAATCAAGCAAGCATTGGTCCAAAAATAAGCAAAAGTTTGAAGAACCCAAAACCTCATTTTGGACAAAAACCACCTTTGCTTCACTTGGTATTGCAATGTTTCTGATCCCAAGTCTCGTTTTTTTATGCAACGACGATCATAAAAATACAATGATTGGAGGGGAGACGTATGTTGAACGTGGATCCAATTCAAGTAATTTTAAATTTAACCTCATTCTTTGATCTTTGTTTTCTTTTGAAATTCACAAACAAAAATTTAAAAGGAAACAAAAACAAAAACAAAAAAAAAAACAAAAACAAAGAAAAAAACAAACACAAAGAAAAAAACAAAAACAAAGAAAAAAACAAAAACAAAGAAAAAAACAAAAACAAAAAAAAAAACAAACACAAAGAAAAAAACAAAGAAAAACTTAACTAAAAAATTCAAAACAAAAAAAAAATTATTTTTTATTTTATTTATGTAAAAAATTCAAAGACACAAACTCAAGACCAGTAACAAACCAAATTAACCTTCGTTATGGAAACCCAAACCAAGATCTCGGCTTAGGTGGTGGTGGTGGATATCAAATGAACCAAATGAATCAGATGAATCAAATGAACCAAATGAACCAAATGAATCAATTTAATGGCCCACCACAATATCAACAAACACAACAAAACACAGGATTTTATGTCCCACAACAACAAAACAATTTTGGACAATACTAATCAAAGTGAAATCTTTAATTGGTCTCCGTAAAGAAAGTTTTTTTTTTGAATTTTTTCGACACAATCCTTCCTTCGCTTTAATTTTTTTTGTTAAACATGTTTCTTCACCATTTTCAATAAACACAACAACACACAACCTAAAATTATATTTTAATCTAAATTAAAGAAATGGTTTTGTTTTTTAATTTTTATTCTTTTTCTTATTTATCAATACCTTTTTTTGCTTATTCACATTTTCTCAAAATAAATAAACCAAATTTGTTTTTTAACTCGTCTTTTTTTTTTATTTATAAGGCACACCTCACAAGTTCCCTGTTTTCAAATATTTTCAATTTTGGAATATATTTAAAATACCAATCATTATTTATTGGATTCAGTCCCAGCACAAAAGTAAATCAAAAAAAAAAAAATAAATAAATGAAATTGTTGTCGTTTAAGGGATTAGTGTCACCTAGGATTCGTCTCTAATAAAAGTGTGTTGTGATTGAAAGTAGGGTTTATTAATGCTGCATGGTTCAAATTAACAAATATCCTCACAAAATCTATTACTGTTATTATCCAATTTATAAATGAAAATTTTTATTTCAATTTCCAAAGTGTATTAATTATTACTGTTACAACCAAACTATCATAGTAAAAATTCTGTTGTAGAGTTCACGAAGAAATTTTAATTTAATGTCTGAAAATATCATATCTAAACGATAATGTCAAGATCTTTGGGCTTTCATTTCTCATTGATTAGTAAAATATTGTGGAATGCGAACCAAAAATTTTCGTTTTTTAATTGAAAAATCATAGTAGAAATAATAATGGACAATTGATCAAAAATGTTCGTTTGGGATCTTTGTTTAAGTTGTTGTAATTTCTTTTTTTTTTTTTTTGATCTTATTTACCCTTGGTCATTTTCGGCTTTACTTTTTCGTTTTAATTTTCAAATTAATCACACTTTTGTGTTTCAGTGCCTCAATATTTATTAGAAACTAACCACTTGTTTTTTTTCCTTAGTAATTCTTCTTCTAAACATAAAGAATATTTGGCTAGGTGATCCATGGAAACAAAATAAAAAACGGCATATTAGTATAAAAAATAATAATAAAATTAATTACTTTTTCATTTTTTTTTTTTCTTAAGTGTTTAAAATAGAACTAAACAATGTATCAGGGACAATATTTAGATATTTTGATTATATGTATATTTTTTAAAATAATCTCTGAACAAAATATATTCTTACAATTACTTGTAATATATATGTTATTTATTTCATACTCAAGGGATATATTTGCACTGAAAATAAAATTGTCAAATTTCACTTCTTTTGAATTATGAAATTCAAAAATAATTAAAAAAATTAGAGTATATCTCAAAGAAAAACTTCAATTAACAAAAAAAAAGTTGAAAAGGATTCTCAATTCCTAAAAAATATATTATAATTAAAAAAAAATACTGGTTACTTTATTTATTTTTTAAAAGTGTTCAATTTATTCGATTTTAAACAAATTGTTCAATTTAACTATAAAATCAACTTAATTCTATTTAATTAGATTTTTTGTTTTTTTAATAACCCTCTAGATTTGACCAAGTAAGGATTATTAAGCATTCTTTAGATAAAAATAGCTCATTCGAATAATTAAAAAAAAAACGAAAAAAAATCTTCGAGACATCAAAAAGTGCCAAAGATAGACACTTGGAAACTAAAATCATTATTATCAAAATATTAACTCACAGTCATTCAAGTTGGAAATTGGGTATCAATCTTTTGCACTTTTTTATAAACATTTCCTCGTTTTTGAGTGTATTTTTTTTTTTTTTTTTTGGAGATCATATGTACACTACATGATTGGTTGGTTTTTAATAGAGTAGCAACACGATATTACCCACTGAAATTGAAATATCTAATATTTTATTTAAATATATATTAGAATGGTGCTCTAAAGTTCTAGATTCACCAAAAAGATTTAAAAAAAAATCAAAAATCTTAATTTTATTAATCTCGCTAATTAAATTTTCTCAGAAAATAATATTCTTAAAAAGTCAATTTTGTGAAAGTAATTTATTTTTTTAGGAGATTATTTATTAGAGATCTAATACAGAATACATTAACGCTGAATTTTAAAATTTTGGTTATATAATACCAAGAAATTATTTGATTCTAATTTCTGAAAAAATATTTGGCAAATACAAACTTTCGAGAGAATCTCAAAAAATAATTATTATACTTATGTTTTTTTAAAATTCTATTTTTAAAACAAGAAGTTTATGTTTAATTGATATCTATTTTATATACACAGTGAGTTTCACTTTTAAGGCACAAAATTTAAGATACAGAAAAATCTCAATTTAAGGAACGAAATTTGCAATTTTTTTTTACAAATTATTTTACTAGAATTTGAATTTTGTGCTTTAATTTGATAGTTTGTGTTCCTTAAATTACGTTGAACGTTTGTTTTAAAAGTGAAAATGTCTGTATATATTATTTATTAGTTTGATATATTTTTAAAATTAATTCATTTTATCAGATCATATAATTTCAATATTATTAAACAATTTTTTTGTTTTTGAATAAAATTATTTTTTTTTTTTCTTCCTCAAATAATTTAGTAGATTATTATTTATTATAAAAATAATAAACCACTTTTTGATGCTGTCATACAAAAATATAATTATATCTTCTAGATATTTCTTTTGGATTTTCGTAAATAATCAATATCCTTATTTTGAAAGTATTATTATTATTTTATATTTATTTAAAACCTTTTTAATCATATTTTACCAACTAGAACACATCAATTGAACAAAATATATCAAAATAATAACTTTTTTATATATCTTTCTAATCTCTTAAAATGTATTATTTTTCGAATTTCAAAAAATTCTCTAATTATCTAGAAGATGAATTATATTTTAATTAGATAAAAATAAACTGTTGTTTATCATTTTTATATCAATATGTAATCAATGTTTTAATAAAATATATTATTATTAGGAATTTTTGCGTTCTAAAAAGATAAGTATATAAATTATAAATCAGAGGCCTTGTCTTAATATCAGTATGAACTATTAATTACAATTTAATAATTTACAAAATTTCAACTAATTTCAAAATATTTTTGAATTAGAAAAATAAAATAATTTATCAACACTAAGATCTTGAAAAAAAAAAAATTAATTTTGAAACATAAACTAAAAGAAACAAATGGAATCAAGTGTTGAATTCAAAAGACATTTTTCCTTTTTGGTTTCAATTTACTTGACAGATTCATTAAAGATCCAGAAATAATTTATTAATAATTCTTGAATAAACCCCAAATTAATATCATATTTAATTTAAGAACCATATGAAAACCCATGATAATAGATATCATTAATTAAATTTCTTTTTTTTTATCTTCTTCAGTTAAAAGAATCATTTAACATATTATTTTTTTAAAAACGATGTTTAAATGTAAAATATTCCACCAAAAGTTTTAATATAAAATAATAGATCTAAAGGCTGTTTACCCTTTTTTTTTTTTAATCAAGTAAATATTGTTCATTTTAATTTTCACAGTAAGTACAATTAAAAAAAAGGTTTCTTATACCAGAAGTCAACAAATTTACCCATTTTTTTTAATTTACATGAAGATATGAAAAAAATCTTGTTTATTTAGTTGTTCTCTTGTTTGGTTTTTGATAATTAAAAGTTACCCCTTTTTAAAAACAACTTTTTAGATTTTTTTCCAACATAAAATAAAATACCACAATAATCTATTAAGAAAGTCACCAACATTAAACAATTTAACATTTAAAAAGTAAGATAAAACAAATCATCTTAACATTCGATTGTGGCATTTAACTTTACTTGTGAAAAAAAAAAAAAATAATAATAAATTATTTTTCCAAAAGCACATTGAATACTAAAAAGCAATGAAACACAAAAAAGCAAAAATCTTGTTTTCATATCTTCTTGTAAAATTATATAAAGTGAAAATTTTGACTTTAGGCTAGATACTCACTTAATTGGTATTGGGTACTCATAAAAATTACAATTTTTTTTCCACTTTAAAAAAATTAGTTTTCATCGTAATGACTAGAACCCGAAGGATAATAATAATAAAAAAAACCATTTAAAATTTAATTAAAACAAAATTAAAATTTATTTTTTCATTACACTCAAATATGAAATATATTTTGAAGAAAAAATTATTGAAAGAGATTTGATTTTCATTAATTTTTATTATTTAATACAAAAAAACTATTACTGTTATTAATATTAATAAATTTTTTTTTTTATTTAATTAAATCAAGAAATAAATCAAAATTTCCACATTATTTTTTCGTTTTAATGGATTTATTTTCTATAATTTTGCTTTTAGTTGATTTTAATTTTGTTACGGATTCCGATTCGGAGTCTGATTTTGAATCACATTCCGATTCGGGATTTTCTTCTTTGTTTTTATTATTGGTAGTCTTAGTATTTTCAATCTTTTTATCATCCAATTTGCCATTATTTTCGAAATCTTCATCAATATCTAAAAAAGAATCTGATTGTAATTCTGAATCTGAAGTAGTAGATGATGACGATGGAGATGACGATGACGATGAAGATGGGGATGAGGATGATGATGGTGAGTCTGTTTCTGAATCTGTTTGAATTTGGTGTGAATCTAATGAATCAAATAAATGATTATTTGATTTTTCCTTTTCTGTTCTATTTTTTTTTATATCTTTTGAATTAATATTAAAATTGTTGATCATTTCAAAGCCTTCTACTGTACACAGGTTACCAATAAATCTAGTAGACATGTTTTTTTCTGTCATGCAAGTGTGTAATAAATTGCTAGATGTCTTTTTATGATGTAAATCTTGGCATTTTTTTGAAATATTAACTTGTGTCATCAATTGTTTACGGATTTTTTTAATTTCTTCATCATTAAAGCTTTCCGCCCTTATTGAAATAATCCATTTTTTAAATTCATGGTAATTTTCACAACATAATTTCCATTCGCGATTCTCATTTTTTAAAATAAAGGCATAGTTAGTTGGGAAATTATCAGTTTTATAAGGTATTAAGAATTTTGTTTTCCCTGGAGTGATAATAATTTTACCTCTAAATTTTTTCTTTTCGTTTTTTTTCGAGTAATTTACAACATGATAATATTTCAATTCCCTATTTTCAAGTTCAAAAAATCTCTTTTTCCAGCTATGTCTAATTTTTCCTTGTTTTTGTATAAATCCACTAACTTTTTTTTTTTGCATTTTTATTTTTAAATACCTTTTGTAATGTCTTATTGATTTATTTTTTAAGGCTTTACAGAAAAAGGTTTGTTTAAATTCTGGGTTCAATGATTCTTGGAGAAAATAAATAAACATTTGACTTTGTATAAATTTTTTTAAATAAGGAACAATATCCTCAGAACAATTTTTTAAAAATCCTCCGGAGTCAAATAGATCATTAATACTTAAAAATAATTGATCCTCTTCACTCATTTTTTTAATTTCTTCAAATTTAACATATTTCATATATTTCCATAATATTGAAAGAAAAAAATTGACAAATGCTTTTCTAATTTTATTAATATCCATACTTTGTTTTAATAAAAACAATTGATCATGATCATTACTGTTTTTCTTATTGTTCTTCTTATTGTTGCTGTTGTTGTTTTTATCGTCTGTTTGTTTATTAGAATTGTTTATATTTTGTTCATCTGTTTCAGATAGACTGGAATAGGATCCACACCGAAATTGGCTTGAATGCCATACAGATTTTGCACGTGGCCGTTTCATGGTTAAAGTTTTTCTTTTGGAAATTATTTGATTTGAATTGAAAATGTTAGCATGCTTTTTTATGGCTTTTAAAAGTCTATTTAGAATTCGAGCTGGTGGTGTTTCAATCGCAATTGAAGAAGTTACCATATTTCGATCTAAATCAATAACTACAATCTATTTAAATTATTATTTAGATAATTTTAATTTTTTAAAAATGGTTTCAATTTATTAAAAAGTTATTACTTTTCATTTATTATTATTTCTGTAATTTTTTTTTTTTTGTTTTTGTTTTTTGTTATTCTATACAATATTTATTATAAAAAAAATAATCAATTGTTTTTTTTTTTTTATTGTGCCTAATTTCATTTAATTTTTTTGAATACCAAAAAATTAACATTATTTATTATTATTATTATTAGTAGTATTAATGAAAAGGTGTAAATTACACTCTAGATGTTCATTTACTTAAATTTATGAAAGGGCAATTTGAGTGTAAAATCATCTATTTCACGGTTATTTATGGAAAGACATATCCAGTATTTTTTTATGTTTAAAAAGAAAAAACAAAAAATTGACAAGAAAAAAATTTAAGAAGAATTTTAAAAAGGGTTTATCAGAAGCAATGGGTAAAAAATCAAAATCACAAAAAAAAAACAATGCTATCTTTTAATTAGGCACTCCCAAAATCACAGCCACGATACTTTTGGTTGATTTAATAATTTGATAATTGATCATAAATTTTCACTTGGGGATCGTTATTTAATTGTTTTAATTTCTTTTTTTCTTTGTGGATCTGATTTGCTTTAAGACTTTGGTATTTTTTTTTTAGCCTTTGCTTTTTCGTTTTTATTTTCAAGTTACTCATACTTTTATGTTTCAGTATCTCAGTATTAATGAGTAACCATTTGATTTTTTTCCCTTGTAACTCTTCTTTTCAATAAAAAAATAAAATTCAGTTAGGGAAAAAATGGAAAAAATAAAATTAACATTATTGATATTTTGAGAAAAAAAAAATGATCATAATTTAAGGAAAATTAAATTCATCATTTGGTAGGATGTGTATTTTAGATAATTAACTTGCTTTCCTGATAAAAAAAGTTTTTTATAACATGTTACAAACGTGTTGTAAAGGTGTTATAACAGTTTAAAATGTTATAAAATTATATAATAACAACTTTTATAACATAAATATTTGTTATAAAATGTGTTATAAAAAATGTGACACGTTATAATACTGCTATGAATTTTTTTTTAAACAAATATTGAAAAAATCATCATGTAAAAGGAAATTTTGTTATAAAAATACAATGTATTTTTTTTTAAACTCGAACTTTTTATTTGTAAAAAATTAACTATATAATTCCTCATAACTACCGATAAGAAAGATATCAGAACACTCAAAATTTTAGGATAGTATTGTAGACGATGTGGAAAGATTTTGTAAAGTCCTTTAGTACAATTAAGCAAAGTTTGAAAATTTACTGATCTTCTTATTTTGAATTCAATTTGAGTAAAATAGAAAGCATTTTACGAACGAATTTGATTTTTAAAAATATTATTTAAAGTTATTTTAAAAGATTTTAACTCTTTTTTTTTGCAACGTTGTTAATCTCATAAATCCCAAAAGATCGCCGCGCTCAAGGATTTACGACATTGGAAAATTTATTTGGTTCAAGTAACCCGATCATTTGTTCAATAGACGACAAAGAAAAAAGTTCTTCAATTTTCCCTTAAAGGTTGGAAAAGGATTGAATTCATCTCTTTCTTTGCTTCAAAACAATGCCGAAAACCAAACAGCGTTTTTGGTTTTGGTTCAAAAGAAATTAATATCATTTTTAAAAAAATAAAAAAACGTTTGGTCTCTTTTTTTATTCGAAAAAAGGAGAAGAGGCCATTAATTAGAGTATTTTCAAAATGAGAAAAAAACATAAATTAGAAATTTAGAAAAAATAATAAAAAAAAATTTTTTTTTTTTGCTACTTTAAGTCAACAATTTAAAAGAGGAATGCTCAATTCAGTTACTATTAGGGTTAATAGATGCGGGGGGTTGTTGTTTAATCACCTTCGGTTGTTTCTAAATTAGAATCAAATAAAATGATAGGTAGAGACTCATTGAAAAGTTGGACAATCTAGTTTGTCTCTGCTGGATTTTAAACCAAGTTTTATCCTCAATGTATGAAAATGTAAAATTTAACTTCAATTTTTTTTTTCGATAACTCCATTGGGAGAAAAAGAACCTTTCAAGAACAAATTATTCAAAGTACCATTAAAAAATAAAAAATTAGTTGTTTTGGTTTAAATATGTTTATTATGTGTCTTGTTGTGTAGAATAAGATCCTGAGTTCCAAAAAATAAATGGCGTCACATATTATTTAATTTATTCAAAAATCGCCAGTTGTTATTCCTCGTTTTGTAACACCTTCCAGATTCAAAAGATGATATTGTTCTGGTTCTAAGATTATATTAATAGTCGTTCTTCAAACTCCCAATATCATCTTATATCACTTCGAACAATATCATCTTTCTCGTCCTTCCAGGCCAAACCCATAACATAACAAAGTGATTTTTTCCAAATCAAAACAATAAAGAAAGATATACGTTTTGAAAAAAAAGGAGATTTTTAGAATATCTAAATTTTTGTAGAAGATTTTTTTTTTACAATATTTCATAAATACTAAATTTTATTTGAGCGTAGCAAGAAACATCATTGAAAATGATTTCTTTGTTTTTAATCTTCATCTAAAATAACGGATATTTGCAAAACAAATGTATTAATCTTTAATATTTCTATTAATTTTTATATGAAAAAAAAAACAATATAATCGTGGATTTCTAATCTAAGGAAAAAAAAGGAGTACATATCAGTATAACCTAAGTTCAATTCAATATATTAAAAGTGTTTACAAATGTCACAAACCAACAACTGGTGTCTACAAAAATTATTATTATCCAAGAATTATCATTATTCATTTGATTTTTTTAAAAAATATTCATATAAGAAATATTAGATAATTTAGAATTTTTGATTTTTTTATTTTCAGAATATTGAAATATTTTATATAAATATGGCTATTTATACTTCTGATAGATAATAAATAAAGAAATAAAGAACTTACTTCTTCAGGGACTTCTTCAAACTCGAGGATTGAGGAGTGGCAACCTACAAAATATGGGATTGGTGATTCAATAACATTCCAGAATTCATATGGCAAAATAGGAATATATGTATATGGATAATGAAACGGGTAAAGTAATACACACATAGCCTCAGTTGAATCAATAATCTTTGAATAGCTTTTTGAAGTTACAACGACCCTACATTCATTAAGTATGGCAAAAAAAAACTTTAAAATTTTTGTTGGACTTAAACAAAAAAATAATGTCTCAAAATCGATCTATTGAATTTGTTTGAAGGTTTGTTATTAATTTTGTTTTTAAAAATATAATAAAAATTATTGATGAATTGATTTGTTTTATCAGAAATATATATACGTTTGATTTTTTTTTTCATATTTCCATTAATTATGCAAATATATATATATATATATATATATATATAAATTAAAATTAAATGTTTTCTGGTAAAATTTGTTAATCTTTGGGTTTATTCAAGAAAACTCAAACAAATATTAATGACTTTGTATTTATCCATTGTTAGTATATTGGTATATGGTGTGTGTAAATTATTTTATCAATTTATTTGCCCTTTCTTTTTTAATGAATGATTTTGAGAACAAAAAAAAATGGAAAAAATTATTATGAAAGAAAAATGCATTTTTTTCTTTAGAAATAAAAAAATAGAAATTAAAAAAGAAAATAATATAAAAAATCAAATTTTTACAAGTGATCAAAGTTTTAATTTTCATTTTTGATATTTTGGAATTTCTCAATTTTTGATTATTTTTTTAAAAATAGAAAAAAGAATGAAGTTTTATTTTTAAATTATTTAATTTTAGAGAACTATTAATCAACTGTGTGACAAGTACCTAACTTACAATTCGAATGCCGAGATTCGATTTGTCAACAACCACATTATTTTTGATTCTTTATCATTTTCTCAAAATTCCATGAAACCCACCAAGGTGTAATTTGAATTACAAATTGGGTTTATACTTCATAGTTGCGCTAATTCTTTGAAGAAATGGTATTACCAATTTATAATTAAAATCTCGGCTTGATCATTTAGTGTAAATTTCAATTTAGGGTGATTTTAGGGGGGTTTTCTCTAGTGGTTAATTAAAGATATTTTACCCAAAGATTTGTATACTAAAAGAAACTTTTAAAAACTAAAAATAAATAGAAAATAGAAAATTTTGGGCTCAATTGCAAAAAAAAAAATTGCTAAAATTTAAGTTTAAATAATTTTTTAAAATTGACTTGAAATCTCAAATTATTCCAAAATTACACAAAATTATAACAAAGGAGGTAAAATATACTAAAATTTATCCTTATGTGATCAAAAATATCATTAAATTTAGGGAAATTGAGGATTGGGGTTTTCAGAAAATGAATTTTCGGAAAATAATTAAAGGACAGTCCCAATTCGAATTGTAGATTTGAGAAATTATGAGATAAACAATATAAGTGTTTATTCGTTACATTGGAAAACAATTTTTATAAGTTGAAATAAAGTTTTTCATCTTTTTTTTTATAGGGGTTTAATTTCAATTAAAAATAAACCACTATCCGATACATGATAACTCAAAAAATTAACAATGAAAAGTAAATCACATTTTTAGAAAAAATAGTACTGGTTATACTCAATTTACAATTCAAATTTATAATAATATATCATTTTGAGCACAATTATGCCAGTTTTGAAGGGTTTCAATTTAGCGCTTTAGGAGATAAAGAAGATTTTTTTTTTTCATTTTTTAAATTAGTATCATTTTGACAAAAAAAAAATAAATAAAAATGAACAGAATCACTACTTTAAGAATATATCGTTTTAGAAAAATGACATAATTTTTTTTATTAAAATATTTTTTAGGGTTTAGATTCAAGGGTAATTTAATTAATTTATTAAGGGTTAGACCCTTAAAGAATCTGGTCAAAGGTTGGAAATTAATTTAATTTATCAAGACTTAGACCCTTGTCTGAGTATAGTTAAAAGTTTTAAATTTCTAATCATTAAATTTTGGTTTCTGTGATTTTCAAAATATCTTAATTTTAAATGAAAAAAGAAAACCCTATTTTATAATTTTCTAAAAAATTGAGAAACTTTAAAATATTTTTAAATATCAGAAAGAATTAGGATTGGTTTTTAAATCTAATGAACTTTTAATTTTTTTGAAATTTAACTAATAAATAAAATTATTTTTTGAAAAAGTATAGGTGTTTTTTATTCCAAAATTTACATTCAAGACAATTGGCCTACTTTTTCAATATTTCCCCAATTTTTAGTTTTTAAAACATATTTAAATGAGCCAAAAGAGTTTTATCAATAATATCTTTGTACTTTCTTTCTCCTTTATCAATTGGTAAAGAAATTTTTAATTTACTTTTTAATAATTTGAAGTTTTTATGAAACCTGAAAAATGTTTACTCAACATTTTCAAAATGTATCTAACCTCCTAAAAGTCAAAGATGTTGCTAAAAACAACTGCGTAAAAAACATAACCAATTACATTTTTTGGAACAATTTTGATAAAATTATTTTTTTCGATTCAAACCTTTTCCCAAATCCAAAAATTAAGCAAGAATACCAAAAAAATAAAAACAAATTACGAATGGGATACAAATAAAACTGAATCAATAAACAAAAATTAGAAGTCTTAAAAAAAAATATTTAAACAATTATATAAAGTTGATGAAACCAATTATGGATTTGTTGGTAATGTAAATCAAGGTTTAAATGTTTGTGTTTTTAAAGAAAAGTATTGTACTTTGGGATGATGTTCTTTGTGTTATTTCTTTAAAATATTAATCCCTAACACAAAGATAATTTATGGATTGATGATTAAGAAAACAATTGATAATGTTGATTTTTTGTTTGAATTGGTGAAAGGTTTAAGTTAACAGAAATGGTATTAATAGTAAAGTGATCTTGACTCATAATAATCCAAGATGGGTCTGTGATTATCATTGATGATATTTAAAAAGAAATTCAGTTACTACAATTGATTATTTGATAAAAATGATGCTTATTATCACAAAGACTGTTTTGTATATGTTCATTTTCTCTGAAAACCCAATTTATTTTTAAGAAAATTGAAAAAAAAATTTGATTTTTTTAGATTTCAAATTTTTACTTTTTATCATTGTTCTGTTTCATCAACAGGTTTATTAGAGGTTATATAGTTGATGTATGATGATAGTTTTTTAGATAATTCGGAAATATTTTTTTTCAAAATGCGTTAACAGTGCCTCGGCTGACATATAACCAGTTATAGAACAAGCAGAAATTGAACTCAATTGAATCGAATCGATTTTGCTCTTTGAAAAAATGATTTATTCCAAACTGAAGTCTTTAGGTATGTGGAAATAAAAAACAAAAAAATTATTATTTTTTGTTTTTATCTTTGATTTTTTGAAATTGGGAATCCTGTTAACTTTTTTTTTTTGTGAGATGACTTTTTTTTATTTCAGATCTTTGAATTTTTTTTGTCAATTTAAATTTTTTTTGTAAATTTAAATTTTTGTTCTCGATATCCTGGAATTATTTGAGTTTTTAAAATTTTAGTCATTTGAAACAATGTGAATTTTTTTTTGTGAGTTGAATTTGTGTAATTTCGATCGTGATTAATTCTTTGGTTGTTATTTACCTTTTATTCTTGAAAACTTGAAATTTTTATGATAGCTCCTTTTAATGTTTTCAACCAAAAAAAGAGGTCTACTTTCGTATTAACATTTTAAAAGAGTAAGTGGATCTTTGAGTATAGTGAAAATCTATGAAGTAACTAGAGCCTTTGGAAAACTTTGGACAAAAATTTTATCAGAATTGTAAAGTCTTGAAATGTCTGAAAATTATCCTTTTTTTTTCTTTCAAAAAAGCGAGATTAAAGTTAAGGGACTAGTCTCTATTATTTTTTTTTTCTGGACCAATTTCTAAATAAGAATTGTTTATCTAGAAATATGTTTAATATTGAAAATAAACAGGGTTTTTCAAATCTAAGTAATTGACAAAAAATTGTCTCAATCTCTCTTAAATTTAGGTAAAAAAATTAAATAGAGATTATTCCCTTAACAGAAAAATAGGACCAAGAGAGAAGAAGAAGAGTTCTTCTCTGAAAACAACAATATGAAAAAACAAAAGTAAAAACTTTACATCTGTTTTTGGGATTCGATTTTTGGAATTTGCTTTTGGTAATTTGATATAATTGTTTTTGCTAATTCGAATTTTTGGTCTTCTTTTTAAAGACTTTTTTTTCATCTGTCGAAATTTTTGATTTTTGAAATTTTTGTTTGTTTGTTGATTTTTTGTGTTTTGATGAATGTTCGTAGTTTCTTTTTTCCGTAAAGATGATTTATTGTTTGTTACTTTTTCCTGCCTTTTGTTTTGATCACTCGTTGACAGCGAGGGGAAAGGTACACTGTTTAGAATTTCTGATAGTCTTATTGCAATTTCCTTTGTAAAAATTACAGACGATCTCAAAGATTGCACAAACCTGATCATCAAATTGACAAATGTTGATCTAAACGGGTGTTTTGTTATTAAGGTTAAAGCCCTTGCTGCGTATAAAGTCGGAGGGAGTGTGCCTACTGTGAAAACAATTTTTTTTTCTTCGCTTTTGTCGTTTTCAAACAGCGAGATTAATGCCTCATACTTTTGTTTGCTAAAGGCTGGGTATTGTGTAAACGTGAAACCATATAAACGATCCCCTTTCACGTCTGTAAGAACAAACTCGTGTGCAAAGGGCTTTGGTGGGTTGGAGTATAATTGCAACCCACCTTTTGGGTGAATGAATTTTTCAATCATTGGTGTCTCGACAGCTTCTTTGTTAGAGGAGACCGTTGAAAGAATTGTTGGCAAGTAAAGCATTTCCATCGCATAATAAAACTCGTTTACCTTGTCTTCGTCAGGTTCAATCGCAAAAAGTTCGTCACCAATCCCTGAAACGAGTATGTTTTCGTAAAGGAAAGTACTCATTCAATTTTCAAAAATAAGAAAAATGAATTTTGTAACTGTTATTACATCAAGTAAAACTTTGTACGCCGTTTTTGCGAATAATAGGTTTACTGTTTTGCAACGTTGTGTACATCAAAAAAACAACCAAGACAAAGCTTTTCAAATTAATTAATTAAAAAGTTTCTACTTTTAAAAAATAATTTCTTTTTTTCCAAGCATTAAGAACCACATATTCGTGATGTGTCTTTATGAACAACCTTTACTCACTCCTCTATTTGTTCACTCGTAGATTGATCAAGGAAAGAAAAAATGTTCAAAAAATTCTAAAAAAGTTGAATTTTCCATCTTTTTTTTATTTTTTGTTTTTAATTCACAAAATTTAGATATTTTGATTTAAACACCATAAGTTAAGTTGGTTTGTATTAAAAAAATATTGTTGGATCTCGAAATTGTTTTTCAATTTGAAAAGAAAACAAAACAGAACAATGAAAAATTGGGGAAAAATGCAAAAGGATCAGCAAAAATGTGAATAGTTTATGAAAAAAATAATCATAAAGGGAACCAAAATACACTTTTCAGTAAAAGACTTGCTTCTCAGTCACAGTTTAATATTTAGATCTTTTTTCAAAATTAATGAGAAGTTCGTTTGCCTTTATCTGAATTTAAAAAAATGGAAAGTATTTTTGAAAAATTTTCCAGTAAAAAATGAAAAAAATTGTTTTCAAAAAAGATAACTTTTACAACTCCAAAGTTTAAATTTTGAAATGGACCTGAGTCCAAAAAAAATATATTCTATTCAAAAAAAAAAGGATAAATCCAAACACAATAAATAAAATATTTTGGATAACTTTTTTAGGATTCTCTCTCAAAGTTGTGAAAAATTTAAAATGTATGGGAACGTTTTCTAAAAACAAAATTTGAGGAATTTTAATTCCTAATTGTGTCTCGAAGATAAAAAACTTATTTTTTTCAAATTTCCCCAAATGAGTGACCTTTCCTCAAATACTGAACAACAAACCAAAAAAGAAGGGGAACCATTGAACTCTTTGTTAATAAAAGGAGATTTGCTAGAACCAGAAAGTGGTGAAGGCTCCAACACAACAAGGGATCCAAAATCAGAAGAAAAAAATAACGAAAAAACAAAAAACTCAAAAGAAAAAGTTCAAGTTGAGGGATCGGAAAACTTGAGAAAAACAAAACTTAAAAGAGACAAAGAAACACACCCCAAAAAAAGAACAGAAGACAAACAAACTGAAACGGATATAAACACAATAAACAACAAAAACGATCCAAAAAAACAAAAGAAATCAAAAATTGGTGATCTCAAAATACAGACAAAATGTAAAAAAATAAAAACTTCTATTCCTTTCCTTACATTTTTTTTTAAATCAAAACTTTGTTTGGATCTTTTCCAAAATCTTGCTAATTAAAATTTCTTTTACAAAATAAATTCAAAATGAAAAAAAAAAAAAACCACTGGTTTTTAGTTACTAAAAAAAGTTCAAAACAAAACAGTTGCACAACAACGAACCAAAAGTTAAAAAAGCAAGGAAGCGAAAATGAAAATGAAAATGAAACTACACGACCAAGAATTAAAAATAAAAAGGTGAAAAAAAAAGGAAGAGGAAAAAAAAGAGGAAGAGGAAGAGGAAGAGGGAGAGGGAGAGGGAGAGGAAGAAGGAGAGGAAAAGAAATGAGTCCACGAAATAATACAAACAATAAGCAGCCTTCAAATCCAAAAAAAGTGAATAATAAAAAGAAACTACTTAAAACAGCAACAACTCCAAAACAGAAAAAAATAAGGAAAAGGGTATTAAATTTAAAACAACAAAGCCCTCGAGTTCTAAGAAATAAACTTTACACAACAGAGAAAAAAGAAAACGAAAATTCCACTAATCAAGAGAAGAAAAATGGTTTTGCTAACTTCCAAAACAATACAATCACAAAAGGTCGAGGAAAAAAAGGGGGAAGAGGGAGAGGAAGAGGGAGAGGGAGAGGGAGAGGAACAAAGAAGATAATAAAAAGAGGGAGAGGGAGAGGAAGAGGAAGAGGAAGAGGAAGAGGAAGGGGAGCGGGAACAGGAAAAGAAAAAAAAGAAAATAGCACAAAAAAAAAAAAAGTACGATCATATACGATGTCAAATTACAGCAAATTTAATACTACAAAAATGGTTCAAAAACACAAAAAACACCAAAAAAGGAAATTAGATAATACAAAAAAAGTAAATAACATAAAGAAAGGAAATAATACAAAGAAAGAAAATAATACAAATAAACCAAATAATGCAAAGAAAAAGAAAAAAAGAAGTTATACAATGCAAGGAAAATTTTCTCGTGTTAAAATAACAAACAGAACTAGTCCAAACCAAAAGAAAAAAAAGAAACAGAAAAGCAGATTAAAAGTAAATAATGATGTTGATGATGATGTTCTGGTCAAGAAATTGAAAATAATTGAATGTCAAAAGTTTCCAATTGATCAAACCGAGATTAAGTCTCTGAAAGAATTAGACACAAATGCATGCTATATTTTCAAAACAAAAAAAAATGTTTATATGTGGAACGGGATTGGTGCAACAGGAAAAAACCGCGTATTTGCATTAAAAAAGGCATTTAATATGACAAAAAATAAAAGCAATTCAAGAATGAAGGGCACCAAACCGCTTACGATAAACCGGCAAAAAGAAGGGGCAGAAGATGAAGACTTTTTAAAATTATTTTCGATTGAAAAAGAAAAAATCGAAAAGGGGGTTTCTCCAAGAGAGAATAATTTTCTGGATATTAATTTTTTAAAAAAAAATTTTGAAAAAGTTTGTGATGAGTCTAATATAAAACTTGAAAGGAATAATATCGAAAAAGAGCCCAACTTAGACGATAAGACAGGGTACCACGATGATGATGAAGGCGAAGGCGATGGTAATGATGATGAAACGAAAAATAAAAACAAAGAAAAAAAAGAATTGAAAACTAAAAAAGTTAAAGAAAAAAAAACAAAAGGCAAAAAAAATCAAAAGGAATTCAATTTTTCTGATTTTTTAATTAGATCAGATCTTGAACCAAATATGTTATTAAAATTTAACGGTTCAATTTTTCCTATTAAATTATTAGATCATGATGAAAAATATTTGTGTGCCGCAGAAATTGAAATTAATCATGAGAAATTCGTACTTCGCTCTCCCGCTTTAAATTTGGCATTTTATAGCATCCAAAATATAAAATTAGAAATTTCTACCAAATTAGAAAATTTAGTTATTATATCCCTTAATAAAAAAATTAAAATTTGCTTTTTAGCTCAGAACAATGATCAAAGAAATGAATTTGAAAAATTGTTTTTAAATTTACCTAAAGAAAAATATCAAGTTTTTACAAATAATAAAAGATATGTATTTACCAACACACTCACATTACCCATCGATCAAGAGAATAATGTTGTTCAAAACAAAAAACTAAATACCGATATTTCTGATAATGATAACCAAAAAATAAATGATGAGGAAAATGATACTGTGAATGAGATTACTGGAATCAATAATAAAAATTTTGATTCTGATGATTCTGATGATTCCGATGATTCCGATGATTCCAATGATTCTGACTATTCTGATGATTCTGATGATTCCGATGGTTCTGTTGATTCCAGTGATTCTGTTGATTCCAGTGATTCCGATGATACAGAAAATTCCGATAACTCTAATGATTCCAATAACACTGATGATTCAGATAACGATGAAGAGAATTATGGAGATTATGACAATGAAGATGAAGATGAAGATGAAAATGAAAATATATCCGAAGATACTGATAACATTAATGATTCTGATGAAGATGATGAACCAGGAGAAGATATTTCAGATGAAGATGAAGATGAAGATGAAAATATATCCGAAGATACTGACAACATTAATGATTCAAACAAAGATGATGATACAGGGGAAGATATTCCAGATGAAGACGAAGATGAAGATGAAAACGAAGAAGACGAAAAAGAAAAAGATAATAGTGAAGAATAAATTCCAAAGATAAATATCACAAAAATAAATCGAATTCTTCTAATAATTTAAAATCTTTTTGATATACAAATCAAAAAATTAATCTTCATGATAAATTACAAAAAAATATAATTTTTTATCAACTTTTTTCTAACAAATATCTTTAAGTGTTATTAAAATAACTATCCATGTTTAAAGATTTTACTGTTTTCCAATATTTTCTTTTGACTTACTAAAGCTATTTCCAAAAAAGAGGGGAAAACTTATTTTAAAATTTCTTGATTAAACTTAATCATCAAAAAAATATTTAAATATACACAATCATTACCAGCCATTTATTGATTCTTTATAATAATTCAATTTGTTTGATAGTATGTTATTACATTCATAAAATTTATCAAATTGTCAGATCTCAATTTTATTTGATTTTTTAGGAGTGGAAAATTGTGTTTATTATTTTCTTTTTGATAGAAAAAATTGTTTTCATAACTTCTTTAATCTCATTAAAATTTCCAAATAGAATGAAAAACCTATAACTGTATTTTATTGTTTATAAAATCAGTTTCTCCCTGCAATATTACTTATATTTTTATGAAATTGGCCATTCAGTGTTTCCACCAAAAAAAGTGTTATTTTTTTTTTTTTGGTTTTTTGGAAATAATTTAATAAACATATTTTGAAATAAATACCTTAGTCGTTGGTTCATTCAGTATTAATATTTAACTTCAATTTGGTATTCTCAATTAACGAAAAAAACCATTTCAAGAAGACGATTTTTTATCAAATGTAAAAAAAAAAAAATGTAAGCCACTTTTCATGAAATACCTTTTCTACTTCCAAGGATATACTACCTTATCATATACTTTGATTTAATTTTGTTTTTCAATATGAATTGTACGGTTAAACAAAATGTTATTATATAGGAAATCACTCTTTTTTTTATAATAAAAAGTTTGAAACATATTTTTTTTTTGATTTTAATCTTCAAACTAGAAAAAAATTAAAAAATTTCGTCCGCTTTTTCTTATTTCAATGATTTCCTAAAGATCTGAATAGAAAAAGATTTTGATTTCTATGAAAAAAATATCCCCACAATTTGATAGATATTATCTTGCTTAATATCTTTTGAGAAGTCTAAAATTCTGAAAATAATCAATTGATAAATGAAATAGAAATAAACCAAATTAGAGGTTTTCTTACAAAGGATATATTTATTAATTGTTGATAGTGTTATTTAATATCATCAAAATCAAGATAATTTTCAGAAATATTTGTTTTGATCCAAAATGTAAAAAAAAAAAAATATTTCTAATATAAAAATCAAATTAATATTATTATGTTGATAAATTTTAATAGCAATTTTAATTTTAATTTTTTTTTCCAAGAGAAAAAGAATACCCCTTTACAGTTTAAGAAATAATAATAATAACTATATTAACTAAATAGCGAATGTATAATAAAAAAATATTTTTTTTTCAAAAAATCTTGATAAATAAAAAAAAAACAATAAATCCAAGAGTCATTTTAAAAAAGCGAGTAATTTTTCTTTATGAGATTATCAAACTTGAAAATTTACCAAAATTTTATCGTTTAATAAAGTTTGAACTTTTTTCAAATAAGACTTTCCTTCGTACCATTTTATACACCATATTTTAATAACAATTTCTCATTTTATCCAAGAATAAAAATTTGATTAGAGTTTTCAAAAATTACTCATGTTTTTAAAAACTACAAAAAAATGAACATTCAATTTTATTTTAGTTTTTTATTTATTTTGCTTGACCTAAAATTAAAAAAATTATTTGAAGGAATTTTTTATATAATTTTTTTTTACATTGATAATTTTTATTATTGAGGCTTTTACATCAAAACGTGTCAAATCCATGTCTATTGTTAATTACACACAGCAAACTTTTTTTTTTTGTTTTGTGAATAAAGAATTTTACATCAATTTGTGTTTTTTATTTGAATGAATTTTTTTTCAAGAAAGTTGTATTTTTTCTTGAATAAATCAAATCTAATAATAGAATTTGTTGAAATAAATAATATATATATATATATATATATATATATATATCTTTTTGTTTCAGATCTTTAATGAAAAAAAAATTTTTTTGTTATAAAATAAAACTAAATAATTAGTTTAAACTCTTAATTGTATCTCAATGAACACCATTAAAGAACAAATTCAATCATATATATATATATATATATATATATATACAAAAAATAGTTAAAATTCCAAATTAAGAGAAATACCAACAATTAACAAAAAATTGATAAAGGGTTTTTGAAATCCTAAATATAAGATTTTTTTTATAATTTAGTATTTTTTTCGAATTTAAATTATAAATAAGAAAAATAAATTTGTTTAGAATTGAACGGATCTATTTGAAAAAAATCCTTCTATTTAGTGTTTGGTTTCTCTATAATGTAATTATATAAAAAGCAAATGAAGAACAGAAAAAATAAAATAATTTTTTACAAATTACTATTAAAAATTTGTGATATTAAGTTTTAATATTGAAAAAAGATTCAAAAAGGAAATAATTCCTTGATTACAACACTATTCTTTAGAAAATATTTCACTGTATTAAAATCAAATATTAAATTACAAAGTGGTTCAAAATTTCGAAAATAATTGATTAGACTAACAGTATCTTATGTAAAGTTAGATTTATATTCTTAATTATTTTAAATTTTTTACATGGGTTGATGAAAAATGCAAATTAAATTGCTTCTAAAATCAAAAAAAAAAAAAAAAAAATCAGTAATTGTTTTGATTTGATTATTGAACCATTTTTTGTTTTTTTATTCTTTTGTTAAAAAATGATTTTGCTAATAAATATTAATTGTTTGTCCAATTAAAATTTATTAATTTATAAATGATCCTCTCTCTTAAAATTCCAATTTATATATTTATTTGGTTATTATAACAATTATTAAGATTTTGTTTTAAATTATTTTGAAAAATCTGATCATTTTTACAAAATAATTGGTAATTCAAATTACTTTATTAACAGAATTGTCGTTTTGAAAAGAAAATATGATTCTTGTAAATATAAATTATTTATAAATACATTTAATTTTAATTAAACTGCCAGATTATTGTGTATTAAGATTAAAAATAAGTAAAAGTCTATTATTTATGATGAAAACATATCAATGGCATTTTAATCAAAAAAATAAAAACTCAAGATATTTTAGGTCTTTAATTTTAAAAAAAGAAAAAAATATTATAAATCAAACAACATATATTTGAAGAAGGATTTTTAATATTAAATTTTATTTGTTAGGTTTGTAAAAAAATTGAAATTAATTCAGTTACAAGTGATCTTGATTTTACTTTGCAAAAAACAAATATAAAATAAAAATCCTCAACTATAAGTATGATTGATCTATTGTCTTGAATTAATATAATTAAAAAATCAATCTGTTTTTATTCTCTAAATCTTAGAAGTTGAAACTTAAGACACACAAAAGAAATAGCATAGAATCTAATAAGTGAAACAACAAGAAAATTATTGGTTTACTTTTAAATGATTGTCAAAATACTGTTGTCAATATAATACGCGCTGAAAAGTTTAATCCATGTTCCAAAATAAAAATCCTGTTTGTTTGTTATAGAAGACCTAAAAATCAACATATCAAAAAAACCAACAACAAACCCTAAGTAAGTATGATATTGATTTCTTAAAGTCTTATAATTTTAAAAAGAAATACGTAAAAACAAAGGATCAAATAGCAAAATTTATCTCAAAAAATAGAGTAAATTTAAGTGAAAATTTTGGCAATCAAAAAACAAAAAAATTCAAAATTATTGGGAAAATTACAAAAAAAATTTGAAGAAATTGCATTCCTAATTTAAATTTTACTGAAAACATCAAGGGGTTTTACCTTCAAAATTGATTTGAACTTAGGTATACTGCTAGGTAGTTTGTTGAATGTTGTATTGGAAGAAGAAGAAAAAAAGCACCAATTATATTTTGAAACACCGATTAGAGTTGTTTGGAACCTTTTATTGTATTTACTATATTTGGAATTTTGATACATTTTATTGATTCAAATAAAACCCTTCATTTTCAAAAAAGGTAAATTGTTATTTAATTAATAAGAAGAAACATTTTAAGGGATTAGTCTCTATTATTTTTTTTTTTGACCAATTTCTAAATTAGAATTCCTTATCTAATAACAAGTTTAATATTAAAAATAAACAGGGTTTTTAAAAAAATTTAATTGACTGTTGAGAGAAAAATGTTGGACACAGAAAAATGGTTGGACACCTTTTTTAATTGGGAACATTAGTAAAATTGAAAATCAAATCCTATTGATAACAAGGTGAATTTTATATAAATCCAGGTTTAAATGTGTTACAAGTTCATTAATCTGTGATTTGTGTAGAATACTCATTTGAATGGTTGATAACTAAAGTTGATCATGCTATTTTAACAAAAATCCAAGTTTTAGTTAAAATTACTATTAATTCTGAAAATGGTAATTTTTAAACTTGCTTTAGATTATAAGAGATAAGGTTTTGAAAAAGTAGAATTACATTAATCGTTATCCTAATAAGTAGATTATTGTTATTTTCTTTAGTTATTTCACTAAGGATTGAAATTAAAAATCATTTTCAGTAATGTTCGCCATTAAAAATGCTGTCCAACTATTTTTCTGTGTCCAACATTTTTCTCTCTACAGTGACACAAAATTTTATCAATCTCTATTAAATTTTGGTAAAAAAATTAAATATGATAGTACCTTAAGGACTATTCGACTTTTATGCTCTGCGAGGGTTGGAATACCATACAGTAAATGGGAAAACTTGTTAAAAATAGCAATATTTTGACTTTCAACAAAACCCATCACTTTTTGACCAGTTTTCCCATTTATTGTATGATACTCCAAACCTCACAGAGCACAAAATTCGAATAGTCCTTCACAACGAGATCTATTCCAAAAAACGAACTATTTAATTTTGATAAATTATTTTCGAAAAATGGCACACTTGAAACTGACATTTTTTAGAGGTCTACTCGTTCCTTATTGTGAAGAAAATACAAAACAATGACTTGACCCTTAAAAAATTGGAATAAATTTTACTTCCACATATTTTGTTTGAAAATTCCTCCTTTCTTCCGTTTTGATCTTTAGAATAACACCTTAATCATCTTAAAGTTTCAAAATAAGTTATTGATTCAATTAATCCACTTATCAAATTTTGATATATTTCTTTTCCAAATTTGTCATTTTTTATTTATTTTAAACTTACAAACATGACAGAATTAGGGAAAATTAAACTTGTTTCATCTGATAGCCAAGAATTTGAAGTTGACAGAGAAGTTGCTGCAATGTCACAAACAATTAAAAATCTTCTAGAAGGTAGTTAATCCATTAACGAAATTATCTTCTTCTTTTTTTTTATTTTTCAATTTTAAAATTTCAGAACCAACAGTCAAAGAAAAGAAAAGAAAACAAAAGAAAATTTTGAATAACTGGGATCCTTTCTCATAGCCATCCTTTCTACAACATCTATAAATTGACTTTCTAATTTTCACAATAGCGATCGAGGATGAAAACACAGCAATACCAATTGAAAACGTAAAAGGGGAGATCTTGGAAAGGGTAATTCATTATTGTGAACACCATTACAACCATCCCTCTCCCAAGAATCTAACTGAAAATGAAAACGAGTATGAAAGAAGAACTGATGATATTGAGCCATGGGATCAAACTTTTTGTAATGTTGAGCAACCCATTCTATTTGAGCTAATTCTCGTAAACATTTTTTTTTATTTCTTTTGTTGTTACTTTTAGGTTTTTCAAACCAAATCTCAACATATTCAAACTTTGAAGAACATTTTATTCAATGTAATCAAAACTTTCATAAATTATTGTAATAACTTATTTGTTTGATACCATTAGGCAGCGAATTATTTGGATATAAAACCACTTCTGGATGTTTGCTGTAAAACTGTTGCTAATCTGATTAAAGAATGCAGATCACCAGAAGAGATTAGAAAAAGATTTAAAATCAAAAACGATTTCACAAAGGAAGAAGAAGAAGAAATTAGAAAAGAAAATGCTTGGTGTTTAGATGAAAAATAATTTAAAGTGCAACCTACAATTCTTAAATAATTGAAATTAATAAGAAAGACTTGGTGTTTGATTTGATCTGAATTCAAAAAATAAATAAACTTTATTTTTTTTATTTATTTTCTTTTTGATAAAATAAATTTTGTTTTGATTGAAATACCCTTGTTTGGTAAACATGTTAACAGTATTTTGTTTGAAAACAATTTCCAAAAATCATCTTTTACTTCAATTTTCACAAACATTTCATGACTCGGATGATTAAGATAATTTTTTAAACACTTGTTATTTCTTAAGGGAGTAGCGTCTACCAAGGAGAATCCTAAAATTAAAGTATGTTGTTACTGAACGAAAAATATATTTGTTCTCAATATAGTTCAAATGTCTCCAAAAATTTGATTAGTAAAATAGTACAATTTGTTTATCTCTTTTAATAAAAATGGTTCTGTTGTATTAGTAAAAAACCCAGCAAATTCAGAAAAAATCTGCATTTTGAGACAAATTTAAAGGTTAAATTATCAATATTTAGGCTATAAGTTGCAAAAATATCCATCGTAACTTTGTTGCGAAATGTAAATGCATTAAAAAAAATTCGTTATTTTTTGAAAAATTAAATAATTAACCAATAGATTTTTTTGACTAATTATTCTGAAATCTTGGAAATATATTGAAGTTAAATTAGCTTTATAAAAAGGAAACAAAACTAATCGAGATTTTGGGTTTTAGGTTGGTGATTATTGAGTTAATCTTTTAAAACAAAAAAAATGTTTATAAGTATGTTAATTTTTTTAAATAATATTATAAAGGATTTTTTTAATATTTAATGAGGTTTCTATTACAATTAATAAAACTTTCAAATTTTGAAACTTTTTACAAAAGAGACTTTTCATATATTCTAAAAATATTTTTTTTTATTAGAGTAAGAAATATGAAATATTTTTTTTTTTTTTTTAATTATTATTTTTTAGCTTTTTTATTGAGAGTTGGATGATCAGGTTAGATTTTTATGATTGTTTATGCTATGGGGAATGTTTGCAATGTTACCACAAATGTAGTTATTGTTATTTTTGTCCTGGTTTTTGCTTTGAGGATTTGGCCATTGTTTTAATGAGGCTAATGTTGATATTATTATTATTATTATTATTATTTTTGATCGGGAGTTGAATCATTTGTTTGTATCGATTTCTACCTTATATATATATATATATATATAAATATCCCGGGTAACCCCTCAGATACTAATTACCTTCAAAATACAATTTTTTAATTTTAATTGTTATAAAGGTATTGTAAGATATAGAATTTATAAACAATTATCTTAGAAAGTACAACTTCTAATACAAAATAAAAAAGTTACTTAAATTAAAAAAATAATTTAAAAAAAAAAATTCAAATATTACAAAAATTTTATTTTTTTCTTATGATTTCATTATTTTTTCATCAAAATTTCGAACAAAAAAAAAAAATTTTCGAAAACTTTGTCTAGACACTAAAAATTTCTTAATTTTAATGATTTAAATACACCATTCTTACTGGAAAATTTTATGAGGCACTTTCCACCCCGATCTAGCTCAAAACGCTTGATTAATAATTTTTCATTACAAAAGATATATAAACAACAGATAGACTATTTTTTTTTCTATATGTTGATTACTATCCAAGGGCAATATCTATATTTGATGCTAAATAATTTAAAAATAAAAAAAAATATAAATTTAATTTTAAAAAAAAATAATATTTTTTTTCATTGTAAAATTTGGATATTTCATCAACAAGAATGTTTTTGAAATTTAAACGATTTGGCCAATAGTTTGAGTCAGATTAATAATTGATTTTTTTTTAATTCTTATGATTTTTGAATTTTTGATTTTTTAAAATCGGGACATAAAATAAACTATATTATTGGATTAGAGAACACAGATCAAAAATCATTTTCCAATATATGGATTAATTTAGTTTAATAACTAAAATTTTCGATAAGAAACTATACAAAAAAGTTATTCTTAGAAAAAATAGACAGAAAATATTCAACAAAACTAATCAAAATTATGAAATTTATTGTTATTGTCCGGAATTTTTGATCAAAGCTCTTATGAAAGAAAACTTAACGTAATATAGAAAAAATAATAAAAATAAAGTGAAAACAAAAAATTCCTAAAATAGTAAAAAAATATACAAATTCGGGCATCGGGTGTACCACTTTGGGAGGTAGTGTCTATGTTTTTTTAATTCAAAAGAATTGAGCAAAATCAAAGATTTTAATCTATTATTTTAAATTAAAAAAAACCTAGCGACAATGGAATACCAATCATTAATTACTGATTGTGATATTTTTATTTATAATAGATAATCTTACTATCGGGTTTTATCTCTTTATGTATATTATGGGGGACCTGTATCAGGTGCTGTAGAGTGCCTAGGTTTTTTTTGAGGTTTTCTATTTTATTTATGAAGTTTTCTAGTTTTTTTTTTACTTTTTGAATTAAACAGAAAATTTTAATAATTTTTCGGTTTATTTCAAAAAATAAAAAAAACCTAACAAAAATCTATCTATTTTCCAAATAAACAGAAAACTCAAGAAAACCTAATGGTTCTTTTTTTAATTAGAGAAATAAAAAGAAAATTTTTGAATGTTTTTTTTTTATTTCTTAATTAAAAAAAGTATCTAACATAGTTTTTCAGAATTAGAAAGAATTTAGGAAAATCAAGTATTTTACCCATTTTTTTTTTCAAATCCTGGAAAACCTAAGGACAGCGGATAGTTTCTATTTGGCCATGAAAATGATAATATTATTTTTTATTCATATTTTAATTATTTTTCTTCTTCTCTTTTTTTTTATTTGATAAATTTTCTTTAATTGCTCCTTTGTCTAAATAAATAAATAAAAAAAAAATATAAATTTTCACTAATAACAAAATTCAAAAAAAAAAAAAAAACTTTCGAAGATTATTTTATTATCTTTGAATAATATTTAAAAGTTATTTTTTTTTATTTTTTTTTAAATTTAGGGAAGATTATTTTATCTATTAAAAGGATTTCATTAATTGAATTTGAAAGTAATAAATTAGATTATTTTTATTTTATTTTTTTTTATTTTTATCAAGTATTTTCTATTGCTTAAAACAAAGTTTTAAAAATTATTAATTTTAAACTTTGAATTTTGGCCTAAAAAATGAATTTTATTTTTCTCTTGATTTGTTATTTATTGAAAAATTTATCGAAAAAAAATAATTAATATTCCTTTTTGCAATTTTTTTATTTATTTTTTTTTATTATAAAATTAACTCAACATAGATTTTATTATTTATTATTAATAAATCAATGTATTGGGGTTTGAATTACTAATATTGACAATAAATAATTTATTTCAAAAATTAAAATTAAAAATAATAATCTTTCAAAAAAAATTGCAAAAATGAATAATTATTATTTTTTTTCCAATTTCAAAAAAAAAATCAATAACATTACTACTTTATCTTTGAACAATGTTGACTTTATATTATAATTCCAATCTGGATTAAAGACAAATCAGAAAATAAATATATTAGTACATCAATATCCTTTTAAATCTTTTATTATAAAATTGATGATGTTTAGGCAAATTTAGGGTGTTAAGGGATATATATTTAAAATTAAAACGAAAAAAAAAATATATATTCCATCTTCCTTACTAAAAAAAAAAAAAAAAAAAATAATTATTTCTGTTAATTGAAAAGCAAAAAAAGGTTAATTTAGATGTTACCAACAACCTATTAAAGATTAAATTTTCACATATATACCACAGCATTGCAATTGTATTCAAATTCACATCAAAAGTTAATTGTTTTTTAGACATAACTTCATTCATATTTTTATTTTTTATTCTTCCCAATCAGAATATTAAAAACATATTTCCCCCCGTTTATTTATCAAAACTGAATAAAAATAAATCTTTAAATGTTCACAAAAGAAAAAGAAAAACTCCAACTGAATAACAGAAAAAAAAAAATGTTAGATCCATGATAGTAACCATGCACATTTGATTGTAACAATTACAAGGCACTTTAGAAGAAAATATTTTTTATTATATTCAATCTTAATTTTGATAAATTCTTCTTGATAATGAGCTATATATTGATAAATTTAAATAAATTGATTAAAATTTTTATTTGAATTTCAATTTTTGTAAACAATTAACTCAACTTGTAAAACACCTCTCGAGGACAAATCTTCTGAAAGCAAAACCAATTTTACAGAGTTTCTTCTTATTTAAATGAATAGAGCGCTTTTATCAAAGCTTGTGTCAAACAATTTGTAAAAGGGAAAACAAATTAAAAATTTTATGTTATTTCTTAGAATTTATCAGTATTGGTGAAATTTTTCCAATTTTTTGTGACTGTTCTTAAAATTTTAGTACTGCTGTTTTTTACTCACAGACCAAATCCTAAATATGAGTGTTTGTTAAATTAATTCATTTTTCAAAAAAATTGACCCTATAGAGGGTGACAGAGATAAGTAATTCAACCAGTATTCCAAGGAATAATATTCTGAATCTTGGGGCTTGTAATTTAAAAGTAATTTTTTGGTAATAAGATAACAATAAATCGCCACCACCAAAGAAAAGTGAACACCATTCAATACACAAACAGAATACAATAAAACAAATTTTTGTTTCAGTAAGTTTTCAATATTCAAAGGAAAGAAAGACCAAAAATCATTCAAAAACAATATTTTCACTTGGTGTATAAATGTTTTCATCTTCCTTATGAATAAAATCTAGAAAGAGCTGTTAAAACTGTTGCTAAAATTTTAAAGTGTATTTATTTATGATTGTTCAATTGAAATAAAAATAACAGATTCTTAAATTCAATACAAGTTGAAGTTCGTTTAGCTTGTGAATGGAATTCTGAATAAGACAAAAATTTTCGGGATCGTTATGATGATCTTTTTTCTTTTTTTCATCCCGATCCCTTCGCTTGTATCAAAAAAATTTTTCATCCAAATTTGATCGTAAACATTAATTTTTTAAAAAAGCACTGCACCTAATTATTACCGCCATTTCTATTTTTTGAATCAAACAATTTTAAAAAAAAATTCTTTTAAAATTGGTTTTATTTGTTTAAATATTTATTATAAAGAACCAACCCGCTTTATGTGAACTAAGAATAGGTTCTATAATTCGTCATAGGTTGGAATTTGATTAAAATAGGAAGATTCACCAAGCACTGCCCGATATAACAAACGTAAATTATACCAGCCAGAAAAGCCCAAAAGTCCCGAAAGCATAAAACCTAAAAAGCTTGCAAACGCTTTTGAATTTGAAAGAAACCAAAAGGCAGAAATCAATAAAACGATCGAGCACAATAAAAGAGACAGAATTGCTCCAAACGTTTTTTTTCTTTTTCTGAGCTCTCGGCTTGTTAAAAAAGTCCAAATCCCTTGCCCAGTGGTTTGTCGATGAATCGATCTTCGTGACATCGAAGATAAAATAAATGGTTCCTCCGTACCAATGCTGCTATTAAACTCACCAAATATGTCCTCATTTACAATTGACTCATCAAAGTATTGATCAAAATCAGAGTTTGCCATTTGATGAAACAACAAACAGGTAGAAAAAAAGAAAAATGAAAAATATTGTTTTATTCCAAGGAAAAATGAAAAATTTTCTTACAGGTATCCAAACATTTTGTGGATTTGTTGTTGAAAATATAACAAAAAAGTTGACAAAACCAATTTGAAGTGGTATTTCTGAGTAATTAATTAAACTTTTTATTTTACTTTGAGACTTAAATTTAATTCGAGTAATTGGATTTTAAGAGAAACACTTAAAATTTTTCTTTTTAAGGAAGTGAGTCCATTTTTCATTTTTTGAATGTCATCATTTATGTGAAACTAAGTTCTTCAACTGATTTCTTGAACCTTATATATTAATATTTTAATAAATATGAGAGAGTGGAATATATCCTCTTATAATATATTTTCATACCAACTAAAAAATTTGAAATCAAAAAAATGAAAAGATTGAGCATGATCAAATAAATAAAAATCATTTATTTCTTGATCTGATCTCTAAAATTTGAATCATTTAATTATTCTTAATTTAGTTTTATATTTAATTCTTCAATGGAAAAACTTTTGTTTGAAAAATTTTTGAGAATCAAATTACTTTTTATTTCTAAAGAATTTTCAAAATAGATATAAAAATCCTATTTTCATTTAAAACATCAAATTCTAGTTTTGGTTAAGAATATAGGAAATTTTTTATGGGTATATCCTTCCTATGAAAAAGATAGATTAATATTTCAAAACAAATTAAAAAAAAAAAAAATCTTAATGAATTAATTTAAAACAAACAGTTTGAAACTATTTTCATTAAATAATAATCGTGAAATCTATGATTTTACGCTTAAATTTCTTTTGGGAATTTAAGTAAAAAGGGTATCCAGAGTGTAATTTACACTTCTTCAACAATAAAAAAAAAAAAAAAAAAAAAAAAAAAAAAAGAATATAGGAAATTTTTTGGATTCCTCTTTAAAAATCAAGATTTATTGGACCTATTGGTTTGATTTAAATATTATTTATTTTATATTAAAATAAGGAAAAATAAAAATTCTGAATCTTTATTGAAATTTTTTCTTAATTTTTCAATTATTCTGGGTTGAATCTTTTGTAACTGTTTTTTTATTCCGAGAATTAAATCCCTTAATTTTAATTTTTGAAATGGTATTTTTTATTTTTATTTTTTTTTTTTTGATGAAAATATTTGCAAATTGAATTACGAAAAACTTATTTGTAAAAAAAGTTTTTATAAATAATAACAAATAATAATGAGGTGAGAAATTCAAGGTTATAAATTTTTTAGATTCATATGTCTTTCGCTACAATTTCGGTATTTTTTATTTTTTCTAATTTCCTGTAATTGACACCAAAAATAATGTTCACTCTTATGTTACTATTAAAAATTGAATGGGAATTGTTGATCAATAAACTAATAAAGAAAAAAATTCACAAAGAGAAAAAACTGAAAGATTTTTTGATTATTTTGGAAACATAATTAAAAATCTATTAATTTGAAATTGAATGAAGAGTTATTTATTGAAATTTGAATTTAACATGGTTAAAAATGTTTAGATACTCGGCTTGTTGATCATTAGAGATTGATAAAAAATAGATTTGTATGAAAAACTTAATGTCTTGAAATACTAGAATTGTTCGAAAAATTAGAAGGTATTTTATTTTTTTTTGGAATAATTTTTTTGGAAAACAATTATTTCAATTTCAAATTCTAAAAGGGATAAAAGGGAATTCAGGAAAGAGAATGACTAGAAAATGGTGTTTAATTGCAATTTTTGAATGAAATTTTTTATTCAAAAATTAAATCCATAATAGACATCGGGGATTTGGTACTCATTTTCATTCATGAGATTTACTTTTTGAGATTATTTATTACAAAATGGATTTAAAAAAATACAAATAAACATCAGGAATAAAACTGTTTGTAGCTTGAGTGTTTGGTAGTAATTGTATTTTATCTTTTTTTGGTTGAAGAAAAGAACAAAAAAGAGTAATTTATTTTCTCAACACATAGAAAGAATAGTTTAATTTCAATTTTGGTTTTAAAATTTTTTTGTTTGGGTGATGTGTGTTCGATTCGGTACAAAAAAAAACAGGAGTTGTATTTTTTCAAGAAAAAAATTTTAAATGAAATTCCAAATTCTTCAAAAAAAATAAAATTATTTTCGTTATTTATTCGAATTTTGGAAGAAAAATCAACAAAACCAATCCCCTATTAACAGATCTTGGAATGATTTTGATTTTAGTAACTACAATATAAGAAAAAGTTGAAAATTTTTTTATTTTTATTTGATTTTAAGTAAAAGAGTATGGGGGTTTGTTGAACCGAAATAGTGAATTGGGGGTTGGTTTTAACAATATTCTAATCAAATTTAGCTTTCTATATTCATTATAACAAATTATTTAAAAAAAACATTGTCCCCGTATACTAAGACATATAAATTAATTCGAAAAAGAAAAAAAAAATCTTGGAAAATAAGTTTTGGTTGATTTTTTTTTTAACTTGATTTCAACAAATATATCTTGTAAAGGTGATATCACTTGTTTGTTCTTCTAAAAGAAAATATTTGTTTCGAAGATACACCTTTTCAGGTCGATTTTTTGGTTTAAACTATGATTAATTTCTAACCTCCATCGTTAAACATATTTCTAAATCCAAACCTAAATTTAATCAAAAGTTCAAAAAATTGATTCAAAAAAAATGTTCAAAAAATCAAAAAATGAAAGATTCAACTCTGAATTCCTTTGTTTTCACTTTCATTACACCAATAGATTAGTTAATGATCTTTCGGTTTCAAAGCTTCAATCTCGGATGGCATTCAAAAAATAATTTTCAGTAAGGCTTACACAATTAAAATTTTTAAAAATCGAAAAATGTACTTACTTCCTTAAACATTTTGGTACAAATTTATTATTCATTAATACCAAATATTTAAGTGAAATAAACTGCATGATTCTATCCCTTTTCAAACCCTCAGAAATTTTGTGTTTGTAAAATTATTTTAGTATGAGATAAATTTTTGATATTTCTTGTAAAGTGAAAATTTCAATTTATAATTAATATTTGGTCTATTCCCAAATAAACTAAATTTTAATTTTTTTTAATACAGTTAAAACTGTTAAAATAATCACAATACTCCAATATTATCCAATTTGGAAAATAAATTTGATTTTTCAAAAAAAATATAATTCATTATTTCATCTTTTAGTTTTATATTATCATTTTTTTTTTTTTTTATTTGAATTAAAGAACCCTTTTCGTTCAGTCAATAATATTTTTGAATAGTTTCTATTTGGTTAAAGGTTACAGTAAAGTTTTTATTTAGAGAAAAATACAAAATAATTAGTTTATACTGTTTCTGTTTTTTTGATTGATTGATATTTATTTATGATATTAATATAAATTCAATAATACTTTTTCACTTTTCTGCATTTACAATATTTTTATCCGAGCTTTTTTTTTTTTTTTTTTGATATTTTTTTATTTATTTTAATGTGTTTATTGGATCGATTATATATCCCCCATTTAAATAGGTAAATTATTATGAAAGTATAATATGTATTAATAATCTTTTACTAAAAATGGCCTATTGAAATTTTGAATATATGAAGTAACAATTTTTTCTAATTCTTTTTAATTTTAAAGATTACTCAAAAATTATCACCATACAACTTTGTGGAATTGATTATTACATAACACTTTCTATGTTTTATTTCTTGATATAAATCTAGTTCTATTTCCAATTTATTTACACTTTATTTACAATATTTTAAAATAATAAAAGAATTATCTATTTACTATTGTGAAAAAAAATTGGTTCATATAATATTTATTTTCGTTTTTTAAATAGTAAATATTAGCAAAATGATTTTTTATCAAGACATCATTTTATTAACAAACCTTACATTCAAGAAAAACCAAAATCACTACCAATTATTATTTTCAGAAAGAATATTATTTTGTTGCATTTTTTAGACCACAGAATTACTATGGAACGCTAAAAGAACAATAATTTATTTTTAATTGTAAGCTTTACTAAAAATAAGAGAACTATTTTATAGAGAAATATTCAAATCTATTATTTCAAAAAGAAATTTATCATTATTAGTTGATGTGGATTTACTAAGGTTAATTTTAAATATCCTTTTAAGCCAAATTTGACCCAATAATATTTCAAAAAAAATATATTTTTTCCATTAAGATTGATTTTACGCAAATGTGGTTTAATCAAAACTTCAAAATAAAGAAATATTAAGATTTTAGATACCTTTTAAATATGAAAAAATCCCTATAGAACAAACCTTAATTTAAAACAATTATAAAATTTTGATCTTACCAAACATTCACTCACTTGATCTTGGAATGTAATCTAATAAAAAAAAATTTACATTTTTAGTAAATTTTGCAAGAAAAAATCAATTTTTGTTCTTTAGACCTCTCAAAGCAATTCCAAAGGATTAAAAAATGCAACAAAATAATATTCTTTCTGAAAATAATAATTGGTAGCGATTTTGGTTTTTCTTGAATATAAGATTTGTTCATAAAATGATACCTAGAACAAAAATCATTTTGCTAATATTTACTAATTAAAAAACTAAAATAAATTTGGACTCAACCTATTTTTTTTTAATGATAAAATTTTTATTCACAATGGTTTAATGAATTTATATTTTTTTTAAAAAAAATTGAATTTTTCAGCTACTAATCTATATTTTGAGGCAAAGTTAAAAAATATTTTTTGCAACTATGGAGTCTGAAAATTGATAATTCAACATTTAATTTTGTCTCCAAATGAAGATAATTATTTCAAAATATGAAATTTTTACTAATACAAGTATTATTTTTTAATTGATTCGATATAAAAATAGTACTACTTGACAAATTGAATTTTTTAAAGATCTTTGGAACCAAATCCAGCACTATTATGATTTACTTTCGAAACAATTAAACTTTAATTTTAGAGTTTTTTATGGCCGAAACTACTATTTGTTCCAAGATAAATGAAACAAAATTTTCATTCAAGTATCCAAAAAAAGAGTTTTTAATAAATCATACCATTTCAAATTTTTATTTCCTTAAAAATCGGCTTAAATTATTCATTTTCTCTTCTCGAATTGGGGGTTTGATGATTTGTTTTATTTTTTGAGTGTGAGTTTTTTTGGAAAACGACTGAAAATTTTGATATGATTATTTTACAATTAACAGTAATCTCTTAGATAAAGAAGATCTGTAATACGGTCTATTCCATTTATTAATTTTTAAATCGTTAATTAGATAATTAGTTGAAATTTCTTGCAATAACAATAAGCATCTATTTTCGTATTAGATTTGGAATAAAATGTGATAATCATCCTCATTTTTAAAAATTCTAATTTTTTTCTATTGTGAATAGGTTTAAACACAAAAAATTTATCTCAACAAATAGAAAATCATTAAAATTGAGAACCAAAATATTTCCTTCCAATTTTGAGTTTGGAATAAGAAAAAAAAGAAAATAAAATTATTTTTATTTTTTCGTTTTTCTCTTTTTAGACCAAATGTCTTTTTATGAAAATACAAAAAAAAACAAAAAAAAAAAAAAGAAGCCAGATAAATCACAATTTAACAGAAACAAGAACAATTATGTAACCAATTTTTATCCAACTGAGCAAGAGACAACTCATGTTGATGGATTAAAAAAGATACGTGCATACGAAACTAGCCAATTTCCCAAACGAAACCAGGAATTGTATAAACCAGAAATTGGGACAAGTTCTAATGGTTCAAATTATTCTGAAGAAATATATGGGTACACAAATAATTTTGGACGAAGTCAACAAACAGAAAAAATTAATGGAAGAAAAGTGAAAAGTAAAAAAAACATCAGTTGCCAAAATAATACTGATCTTCAAGAACAAAACAATAAATACAACCAAAAACAACAAAACAAAGAAGTTAAAAAATCTTTTGAAATCTATCGTCACACAGGAATCCAAAAAACATCACTACAAATGCCAGAAAATGAAAGTCAAGAAATCCACGAAAGAGAAGAAAAGAAAGAAGATCTTGATGATTTAGAACAAGATCAAAAGTTTGACACTAAAGAAATAAATGAGTTGAGAAAAAAAAATCCCAAAAAATTAGAGAAAGTAAAAAAGAAACTAAAGAAAGATCTAAACAAAAAAGAAAAAGAGTGTATAATTTTAGAAGAACAATTAAAAGAAAAACAAGACATTTTTGAACAAAATTATAACGAGATTTCAAAAAATTACCGCAAATCAAAGATATATTCCCAAATAATCACAGAACACCAAAGTGTCCAACAACAAGATTTGGATCAGAAGATTGTTTTAGGTGTAAAAGAAATTGAAAACAAAATGAAAAAAATTGATGAGCAACAGCAAGAAATAAATCAAAAAGCCACCAGCTTGAATTACCATTTTCAACAAATCGATAATTATTCCGAGACGGTCAAAAAATACCGAGAAAAAATCAATCAGAATAAAATTGAAATCTATAAACAATTTTATCTCATGACAGTTTATCAAAATTTGTTAGCTAACCCTCACCTAATAAATGAAGTTGTCAATAATAATGACAACACCATTCAAGAAGATGAACTTCAAAAAGAAATTTTAAATTTAGAAAAGAAAAAAAAACTGTTTGATAAATAATTAACCTGAATTTTTGAAATAAAGTTAAAATTAAAAATTTTATTTAATTTTTTGTTTTTGCTATTTGATAAGGTTTACAATCCCTGGAATGGGGAAGGGAGTAAAATTTGATTTAATTGTTTCCTAATTGTTTGATCTGAAAATGATTATTTTTTTTTTGTTAGCAAATTATTGATCTATGATAAAGTGTCCAACTGAAAATCAGTATATTGTGTTTCGGTTCCTCTTTACTACTATATTTTTGATTGTTTAACATTTTATCAAAAAGTCACGAAGGTGTAATCATAAGCAATAATTAGACTTGAGCTTCATAGAACTACTAATTCTATGAAGAAATGGTTTTAATGATTATAAATCTGTTTTGCTCTTATAAAAACTAAACTTGAATAACAATCTGAACAAAATGTGTCTTGATTTATGGAGCTGATACAATTATTGAGAGAATTGTCCAGTTTTTATCCGTTTCATTGATACACCTAATTTAAATTAGTGATTTAGATAAGCGTCTTAACTATTAGTTCTCACTCTTTCATGAAAAAACAAAAAAATGAAATTATTAAATTTGACTTCAAAATAAAAAAATATCTACCATTTAAATCGATATATATCTTTTATTTAATTTCAAATTTTGTCAATTGTATCATATATATATATATATATATATATATATATATACTTGTCTTTTTTAAAAAATCAATAAGAATACATTACATTTTTAAAAAATAGTTAATATATAAGCTATTTTCAAGAAAGTCGGGCTAATTTATTTTGGAATATATTTTTTAAACACAATCTTCAAAAAAGTATTTAAACACACAATACCAATAACTACCATTTATCAATTCTTGATTATAATTCAATTTGTTTATTAATATTGCATTACCAAAATAAAAGATATTAATTTTTCTGATCTCGATTTTATCTGATATTTTTTAGGCTTGAAAATTGGTGTATAGTTTTTTCTTTTTGATTGAAAAAACCGTTTTCATAACTTGTTTAATCACAAAAAATTTTCCAATAGAATTGAAAACCTATATGCATTTTATTGTTTAAAAAATAATTAGTACCTTTTCCATATTTCCAGTTTTTTATTGAAATTTGCTGTACATTGTTTTCACCAAAAAAAGTGCTATTTTTTTTTTTTTTTATTAATTTGGAAATTATTTCATCCTACATATTTGGAAATAAATAAATTATCCATTTATTCGATTTGCATTAATATTAAACTTAATTTGGTATTATTAATTATTGAATACTCCAACTAACAAAGATGATTTTTTCGGAAATGTAAAAAAAAATCTACCACTTTTTTGGAAATATCTTATATATACTATGTGGTTTACAGACAAATCTAATAACAACATAAATTTTGTTTTAGTAAAAGGGAGGCAAATTTTTTTTCAAATATCAAAAATATTAATATTAATTGACCTTTGAAGATTAAATAAGAAATAAGTAGTAGAAAAAACATAAAAAAAAGTTGATATCATCCTGAAATAAAAGTAATAAAACAATAAATTTTTTTAAAAATTATGTAAAACCAAAATTCTTATTTGTGCCCTCTTTTAGAAAAAAAAAAAAAAATATTCATTTTGATCTCCTATCAAAGATCAAAATAAATTCCAATAGAAATCTATATGATTTATCTACAATTATTTATACTTTTTCAATAACATTGGAATAAAACATTTTTAACAAGTGATTATGGGTCTTGCAATGAAAAAAAAATTACAAATGAATTAATTTTAAAAAAAAAAAATCGAAAAAATAGAAAAGAAAAAATCTCAATAACTGTTTTCGATTCTGAAATTTTTGAAAATAAATTTTTTCTTCTAATATCTTGTTCAAGTCCTTTAAAAAGATATATATTACATATTACAGCTGAACTCCTTTTACTGGAAAATGGTTTATATTATTTATTTTCGTCAGACGAATGTGATATTTTTTTTCTAACAGAAAGAGTATAAATCATCAAATATTTTAATAAAAAATCTTTAAAAAGCGTTATTCAAAAAAAAATACTCCAAAATATTTAATCTGTCTCATTAAAATTATAAAATTTTATTGTTCTTTAGATTTTTTTGTCATTTTGTTATATAATTAGGAAGGTAAAATTATAAAAAAACAACTTTTAATTTTAAAAAATCATAATGAAAAATACTTAAATGTATATATATATTCGATTACCTACTAACCCCAACTCTCTAGATAGTTTCAAAGTGTTTATTATTATTATTATTATTATTATTATTATTATTATTATTATTATTATTATTATTTGATTAGTAATAAAAATGATAATAAAAAAAAAATTCGGTTCGAAAAACCAATAATTAATGACAGGTTATAAATTTTTATTTATTATTGGCACTATTTTTATAAATTTTAACTCCTTATCACCTTTTATTCTTGATTAGTGTACTAGATTGATTATAATTTATAAAATTCAATAAAATGAGAAAAAAATTAGGATTGATGTGATTCTTTTACACCGGTAGAAAGATATATATGATTTTTTTCAAAGTTTTTGAATACTTTGAAAACTGATATTATTTCAAAACAAAACAATAATTTACAATATATATATATATATATATATATATATATAACTTTTCAATTAGTCTAAGAAAGTATATTATTATTTTATAATAATATTTTAATAATTTTTCTTCTCTTTTTTTATTTTTCTATTTTTTTGAACAACCCATTTTTCAAAAAAAATAATAACTCTAAGAACTATAAAGTATATTTATATGAGGTATTTCAAAAAAAAAAAAAAACGAAAAATGATAAAAAAAAATGATTTAGATGACATAATAATACAGAAAATGTAATAATAAGGGTAAAAATTGTTTGTCGTAAACCAAAATTGCTATAATATTTTATGTTTACAAATAAAAATGTATATATTTTTTTCAATGTATGTTAGTATTTTGATGGTTAGGATTGTCAATACCAAAAAAGGTATTAACAATAAATAAATAAATAAATTGATATTATATATAGAAATAAACTCATTTTCAGTCAAAGGGGGCATATTTTATTAAAGAAATAGAACATAATCTATGAGTTTAACAAATTATTCTTCTCAAAATAAAATTTCGATTTTTAAATCTGATCTTTTTTCCCTATTTATTCTTTTTTCTTTTTTACTATTTCAATCATAAAAATTATTTCTTACTTTTCTTTTTGTCTTTTCTGTTTGTCTATCCCAATTATTTTTAAAAAATTTTCCCCTTAATTTATAATATGATCAAGGCGATAATGGTGATAAAACCACGAAATAATGTTTATGGTTCGAGTAAAAGTGTGCTTATATCTATATATCGCCTCCATTGCATATTATAAAACCTATACCCCTTTTTAGGTACAATCTTTGAATTAAATTATTATTCAAAAAAGTTATTTTGAAAAATAAATTCATTAATTCAATAGAATTAAAAGAAAGACAAAAAAAAACATTTCTAAGAAAATTACCTTAATTTGAGAAATATATATATGTTAAAACCTTTTGTGAAAAGTTTCAGATGTAAAAGAAGTTCTAAATTTAAAAAATAAAAATAAAAATTTCTGATTTTTAGAACTTAAATATTTTAATATTTTTAGTTAATACTCCGGTAATCTATAAAATAAAATAAATTAAAATTTTCCTTTTTTATTATCTAATGATTCATTTTTAAAATATATACATTCTTTCTGTTCAGTATTTGTGGAAAACAGAAATATATACAATAAAAAGTTTAATTTTAAATTTCATTAATTTTTAATAAAGTTTTTTTTTTTTGATCAAATACCTCAGATCCAGATCTATTCACTTAAGGTTAACAATCCCTGAAAGTTGACAAAAGATTATATTTTGTATGGTGTAGTGACTTTTTAATTTGGTTCTTATATGATCTATCTTGTGTTTGGTATGGGTTTTAAGCGTTGTTAAAAATGACAATCTTTGAAAATTAATTTATTTTTTTTTTTGCAAAATCTGAATTGAAGAATGTAAGACTAATAGGTTCGAAGATAAGTTATCAAAAAATGTGATTTATGGGTTCTCAATTGAAATTTTTATTTTAGTTTGTTTTTTTTTTGGAACTTTTAAAATTTTTTTTTATTTTTTTAATTAAAAGAAAAGTAAATCAAAACTTTCTTACACAACCTAAAAATAAATATCTATATTTAAAAACCTGACAATCTATTAGTATTCAAACTTCTACATTCAATTACCTAAAAAAAATAAATTAAGTAAAATTGCCTTTTTGAACATCTATTAAAACCCATATCAAGCACAAGATCGATCATATAAAAACCAAATTAAAAAGTCACTACACCATACAAAAGATAATCGTTTTCTCAAATTTCAGCAATTGTAAACCTTAACTAAATGATCTTAGTCTTCCAAAAAAAAAATTTAATATTTTTTTTTTGATGTAAAAAAACAAGTATTTTTGCTTAAAAAAGGATTTTATAAAGTATGTAGTATGAAGTATTTTACATCAAGAAAAATTAATACTTTGAAATTTAATTTATTTTCAAATATAAAATCTTCTGATTTACTATAATTTCAAAGTTTATCATTTTAAACACTACTTACATCACTAATTTAGAATAATTAAAACATTTAAAGCAATTAAATTGACTCTTGAAAAATAAAAATCAAAGAAGTTATCAAAATGTGAGATGAATGTTTATGCGCTTTGCTTTTATCATAATGTATGAAAAATATTATTTTTTCTTATCAACTTTTAGAATGAAGAACTTTGTCTTTCTTAGACTAGTTTTTTATTTTATTTTTTTTTATTTGTTTGTTTTAACATTGGGTTTGTCAGGATAAGCAAACTAGATAAAAGAATTACAAAAAATTATTATTATTTTTTTTTAAAACTTTTTTAAAAACTTTTTAAAGGTTTTATTAATTTGTAGAATCTCAAAGTCTTTTCAAATTTAAAAGTTCTAAATTTCTGATAATCTTTTAATTTTCTTGGAAAGACAAATTAAAATAATAAATACAATTTCGTATCCATTATAAACAAGAAGGGTCTTATAATTTGAGAAGAGATCAAAAAAGGATTGTAAATATTTGATATTTCCTATTTAATGTTTAAAGACCTTAAAAATTCTTCAACTTTGAATTTGCACATCTTTTTATTTTTTTTTTTTACCAAAGTCCTTTTATAGCATAATTAACTGAAAGTTTATTTTCTTTTTGTTGTTTAAAATCGAACTCCAAAGATAGATTCTATTGAAAGAATTTTTTCATTGTATTCAAATTAAACTTTACTTTGGTGACTGATATCAAAAGAAAAGTCCCACAACAATAAAAAAAGAATTCAGAGAAAAAAACTTAAGGTAATATAATTTAGATAACCTGCTTTTAATTTTGATAAGGATCTATTTAAAATCTGTTATTTTTCCGTTTTTGAAACTGTTTTCCCAAAAACCGACAAAATATTTAATTTTCAAAATTTGTAAAAAAAAAATTATCATGTAGATTATCATATTCCACAAAGATGAAATATTCAGAAGGAAGTCTTCGCAATGTTAAAACGGGTGTTCATTTCATTTTGAAAGAGACGTTATAAACAATACAGGTGGTAAGATTACAATTACAGAAACAGAAAAATTTCAAAAGATATTTTCACAAAATTTTCATAATTTATTTTTAAAGGCTAAAATAAATCAATAAAATTATTGATATTTAACAATTTATGAAAAATTATTTTTGAAAATAAGGTAATTTATTAATTTTATAATTTCAGATAAACAATTATTTTTTATCTTTATTCATTAAATTTTTCTTTTCTTCTTTTTTGGTCGAATTGCTTTTGACACTTTTTTTAGGCCCCCAGTGCTTTTCAGGGTTGGGAAAAAACGCCTTAAATCCGGATTCGTCTTTCAATTGTTCTGAAGGAGTAAAATCGATTTTGATTTGATTTGGTTCCAATTTCGAGAATTGAGTAAAAACCTTGAATAGGAGGGCATTATTGCTTTTTAATTTTTTTAAAACCTTTTCAGTTTCGCCCTTTTGCTTGATCCAGGCGTAATAAATCCGATAAATGAAATCTATTGGTGCGTTCGTCTTGATTGCGTTTTGCAGACAATGGGTACTGGACTGTAGATACCCGGCGTTTAGCAATGCCGATTTCAATAGTTTTAACCGCAAGGAGGAGCATTTAAAAGTTGCATTTAAATTTTTCAGTGAATAATACAATGGGGAATCTTGCAATTCAGACCTGATCATTTTTAAAATTCCCAGCATTCTTTTGTGTGTGGAAAAGGAATGCACGCCTTCGTTCTTGATCAAAAATTCAATAGACTTTGTAACAAAGCTTTGGTCGTGGATTGGCTGGTTCCAAATCGGCCCTGCAAGCACCCAGTTTTGTGGGAAGTCTGGATCGAATAATTCTTTGATTGGTAAAACGTTGGGCCGATGTAGATTTGGGTTATCCTTCTTCCTATCGCTCGAATAGGTGCTTACAAGCGGCATAAATAGAAATTGGTCTGTAGTTGTCGACTGGAAAAGATGCGCCAATTTTGAAGCGCAGAATCTCGCTTCGCCGGCACCATCGAAGACCCGCACAAACATCCGAATATAGAAATCCATCGACAGGGATAGCACCGGGACAATATATCTCTTGTACTTGTTAGCAGCCTTTTCAAGAGTGCCCAGGACCAGCCTGATTGCAAATTCGTGGCAATAGTGCCTTTTGATGGGCAATGCGCCGTACTTGTTGTGCACAGTCGTTGGGTTATTGCCACACAAAACAGTCATGTCTGTACAGGTGACACACAGCAACCCGCCGTTTTTGATGCTTTGCATGGTCGGCTCCAAAAAAATGGATGGCGAGCCATAGGGATCCAAATCGATCACATCAAATTGCAATTCCTTTGTACGGTGACTCATCATTAAGTCGATCGCGTCGCTGTGCGTTGGGATCACCTCGCTTTCGGGGTTTATTTTATTCAATTTTACGTTTTTCTGGATCGACTCATATGCAGTCTCAGAGAGGTCGTTCGCGAGAATACTTGAAATCCCATCAATTTCTTTGAAATACCTGATACTTCGTAGCCCAGAAGCAGACAGGGCTTCCAAGATTTTTAATCCTTTAAAAGCTTCAAACGATCTTTTTCTTAATCGTTTGATTTTTTCTTCGCCTATTTGAAAGCTGATGGGATCTATTTCCTTTCGGTATTCGATGCTCGCGATTTCGTTGTTCTTCTTTTTCCCATTCTCAATTAATTCTTGGGTCAATAGTTGTGCATAGGTTTGAATCACTAGCGTGCTCATGTCTCGGTTAATTATCTGAACAGGGTTATAAAAAACACTTTGGTCTTTGGGATTTGAAATTATCGCCAACCCTTCTTGAATAAATTGTTTATTTTGCTTTTCATTTTCTTTTTCTTTTTCTTTTTCCTTTTCTTTTTCCTTTTCTTTTTCCTTTTCTTTTTTTTTTTCTTTTTCTTCATTTGTTTTACTTTTTTTTTCTTTCTTTTTCTCGACAGCATTAATGTTTGTTTCGTTGGTACAATTAGTTTTCTCTTCTTTGTTAGTTTTTGTTGGTTCAATTTTGTTGGTTTCTTTTGTTGAAGAACTCATTTTTGTTTTAAAAAGAGAGATTAATTCACAGACAAAACCCAGAAAAATGAATAAATAGTTGCGAGAACAATTTTGGGATTGTTAAAGAAATGGTTGACAAACCATTTTTGAAAAAAATCTACACTTTAAATGTTACTCCATTCAAAATTTTGAATTATTTTTTTGTTTCGTAATTAAAGATTTTCTGATTTTTCTTTTTTTTGATTGTTTAAAAGATAAGATGATTTTTTTGTCTCACCTAATATTGGAAAAAGGGTTTTCTTTTGTTGATCAACAAATAATAAAGAAATAAAAAATACCTATGATCAAAAGAGTTGATTTTATCAATTTTTTTAATCAGGATTTAAGGTTCACAATTCCTGAAAAGTGAAATATCGGTTGTCTTTTGTCAGGTGTAGTGGCTAATTATTATGGTTCTTAATTGATCGATCTTCAAATATTTTTGACTTTTATTAACTGTTTAAAAGGAAATTTTTTTCTTTTTTTTTTGTACAATCCTACTTTGAATCAAAGTAATTTTAAATTTATAGATTTACAATCATAAATATGGTTTTAATGTTTAAATGTTGAGAGGTTTCTTTAATGTTGTTTTTATTTTACTTTGTGAAAAATTCTTTAAAAAGCGTTTTTTTTGAAATCAAGTAATTGGAGAAAAAAGTCATGAGATATTAGGAAAGATGTATATTCCAGTTTAAAACCCCAAAAAATAATTTTTTTTTTTTTTATTTCAAAAAATGTTTTATGGATAAAATATTGATTCTTTTTTTATTTTTTGAATTTCGAAAGATAAAATACAATATTATCATTATTTGACAACAAATTTCTTTTTTTTAAGAAATTTCTCTGAAAAAAATTTATTTTTATAATTTTTTAAAAAAAAAACAATTCAAAACCGAACAGAACACTTTTCAACTATGAAATAAAAAATTTAAAATAAGATATGTTGTATAAAAAGCGAATAATACTGACAAAAAAAGTTGGATTGTGAGAGTAATATGAATTTGATAAAAAAAAATTGAAAAAAATTATATTGACAATCAAAATTTCAAACCTTCGTGTGGTAGATAAGGTCATCATCATAATAATAAACCTACATGATGTATTTATCTTATAAAACTCAAATAAACAATTGTATAGTCAAAGGGGTACACTTATAATGGATTGTATAGACATGCGCCTAAAGTGTTAGAATTTATAATAGAAAAAATATTATTTTAAAAATTTCAAAATTGAAATTATTTTTTCTCATTTTTTCTCAATTTACTACTGTTTTTTTTTTCGATTTTTTTTAGATAACCTAATTCATTGGTAATTTTTTTTTACTGCAAGACCGATAGTTGTTTTATATAAAAAATTTATTTTAATGTTACTGATAGAGTAAAAAAGATTGTAGATATAAAATATTATTTATTTGTATTGAGAGTGTCTTTGGAACTTCAATTGAAAATCAAAATCGATTTTCTTGTTTTCTATTTCCTAATGAGCTACTGAAAAATTTTGGTTTTTTCATTTTTTTATGAAAATATATTTTTTTTGAGTTTTATTTCCTACACTTACAAACTATTCTTTGATAAGTATTATTCTTCTTACTTCTTATTTCTTCCTAAGAGTTCAATTATAAAAAATAATTGAAATTAAATAATATATTGTTTCACTTTTGCTGAAACAATTTTTTTAAAAAAAAATTTAATTTTAAACTTTCAAAAATAAGCAAAAATGTTAAAATAAACAACTAAAACCCCTATAATATCACTTGAAAATATACAAACAGTATATTTTTTTCAAAAATTTGAGAATTTTTTATTAAATACCAATAAACAATTACTTTAAAAATTCTTGATCTTATAAGTTTACAATCATAAAATTAATTTAAATGTTTTTGAATCACTTATTTTAATAATTTTAAAAGGTTTAATGAACAGAATCTCTCGTTTTATCTTTTTTTTTCAAGTATTAAGGTTTATAATTCTTCACTAAAAAAATTTTCCCAATATTTTGGTTACTTCAAAAAAATTTATCTTATTTTTAAGAAAAAAAACGCTTATTCCATTATAATATATAAGAAAATATATAGTAAATCCTTTTTATGTAAAAAGACTAGAAAATTCAATTGAATTATAGATTTTTGATCTTAAAACCAATTATCAACAAATTAAATGGTTATTTCCTTTTTATAAAAGATTCTCGTTTTTACCTTTGGAAACATGGGGTTGTTAGAATATATTAAAACTTGATTATACTAGAGAAATAAATATTCTTAATATGTCTTTCCAGTATTGTAAGTATTTGAACTTTCTTGTTTATATACTTCAAACGATCAATAGAATGCTTGAAAGTAATTTTTCAACAAATCTTTTGAAATTGTTTTTTAGGTAATTATGATATTAAGTAAAAATATAATTTGAAATTAAAAAAAACTGTTTTATTAACTGTGTTTACTATCAAATTTTTTTTTTTTTGGTGGGATGATATAAATTTAGATTTATCTTTAATCAATGATTTTCATTTTTTTAGGTTCATTATATATGTTATTTACAGATCATATTTTTTCTCAAAAAACCTTATTAAACAATAATGAATAATATAAATCTTTTTAATATTGATATATAATTAAAATTTCAGATTGAATTTTTTTTTTTTTTTTGTATAATTATCAAATTTCAAAATAGTGAAACGAAAATAATAGTAATTTAATATTTAGATATTATAAAAGTAAGCTTTTTTCTCATTTTTTATTTTAATATTTACTCAAAAAATAACCACATAAATCATTAAAGATTAATTTTTTCAATGATTTCTTAACGAAATTAGTTATATTTTCACTATTTTTCCAATCTGAAAAAATAATTTGTGAAAATAATTTCGAAGTTTATTAATAAATTTTTTTAAAAAAATTGAATTTTTTAGCAATTAATTAAAATTTAGAAACAAAATTAAAAAAATAATTTTCTAGATAAAAGACTGAATTATATCTTTCTATAAATTTGTTAAGGAAAAGTGGATTTTTATTGAAAATAGTTGGATTTTTTTAGGAAAACAAAGATCATAGTTTATTTGAAAGATCATCTTTTTTGTAAGATTATCCCTATAAAAAATATAGAGTAAAGTAAAACATAAGTCATTCATATTTTTAACACCAAATAAGAATATTTTCTGAATTTAGGCGTTACTCAGTAAATATTATTCCCTTACAGAGAATTTTTTGATCTTTCAAACATCTTACAAGTGTAATCATCCATGATCCAAATGGTAAGACGATATGTTCCAATTTTTTATTTGTGTTTGTTGTTTTTCACTTTATATTTATAATCCCTGAAATTTGAAAAAGATATTATCTTGAATTTTGTGTAGAAACAAATTATTTTGTTACTTAGCTGATCGATCTACGAATTAAGATGAATTTTAATATTGATTCAAATAGGAAATTTTTTTTTCTTCAGTTTTCCTAATTTATGAGTATAAGATTCATTGATTGGGATCTATTGTAAAAAAAAAAAAACGATTATTGGGTTGTCATTTGAAATTTATATTTAGAATTTATTTTATTTGGTTCTTTTATAGTTTTTTTTTTATTTTTAGGTAATTGATTATAAAAGGAAAATAAATTTTTCAAATAACAACCCAAAAAATAAAAAGTATTCTTTAATAACTACCAATATATTATTCTTACACTCTTAAATTCCGATTCAGGAAAATAAAAATAATAAATTGTCAAAAATTTTACTTTTAGAATCACCTTGTAAAATTCATTCAAAGTGCAAAGATTGGACAGCAAAGAACCAAAAAGAATGTTTTACCACCCCCATCAAAAGATAATATTTTTAAAAAATTCAGGGATTATAAACGTTGAGGATTACGTTCCCACACTTGATGGTTTATTTAATTGTGTTATTTCACTTTCACTTATTATAAATTATTTTCATTCCCAAGAAATTCGACTAAAATATAATTAGAATAAAACATTTTTTATCATCTTTAACTTTTCACGAAGACTTTTTTTCTTTCTTTTTTAATGAAAATGAAAAAGAAAATAATAAAAAAAATTACAAAACAAAGGTTTTTGGGGATTTTCAAGTAAAAGTTCAAATTTGAGAACATTTCAAAATTGTCAAATAAAATGTAAAAAATGTGTAGACCAACCAGAGGAATTATTTTCGGTTCAAAAAGTTGAAATAGAAATTCTAAAATATTAAAATCAAAATTTTGTATGATCTAACAAGGTAAAAAAAGTTGAAAATTTTGAAAAATGTTGAAAATTACACTTTTTTTCTAAAAGAAATTCGCCTTGAACAAATATTACTTGGATTATATAACTTACTCGAGGGTGCTTTTATACATTATTTCGCCATTTTAACCTGAAAGTTTAGTCCTAAATAGTGAAGAAATCAGGTATTTCATAGGACATACATTTTGGGATTTTTGCTCCATTTGGTTCTTGAAAGAAAAAAAAACAGTCATGTAAATTTTAACTTTGATCTACTCCCTTTGCAATTAAAGTAAATACAGAATTTTATCAATTTCAAAAAAAAAAAAGACAGGATTTACTCATAATCCTTTTTTTTTTTTTGCTAATTATAAAGAATATTTCAAAAAATTTGAAAAAGTATGATCTAAGAAGGAAGTGAAATATAATAAAAAAAAATGTTGTTTTATAATTCTTTTTTTTTTTTTAATTTTGTTGATTTATTTCCAGTCTTTTTCAAAAAGTGCAAACCAAAAAGTTTTTAATTTAAACTGGATATATAATCTTGGAGTATGTCAACTGTTTTATCGAGATAAATCAATGAAAACTTTTCAGTTGCAATTTTTCCAAAGAGCTGTCATATTAAAAACAAATTAAATAAATCAAGCAAATAAATTCAAAAATTTCAAAACAGGGTTATTTGAGTTTTTTTTCATCGACTTGTAATTTCTTGTTCATTTGTTTCTTTTTCTTTTTTGTTTTGATGTTTGTGTACAAGATAACTGAATATGTTACCAAAATGGAAGCCATAATAAAATTAAAAGAGATTTTCTTTCCAAAAATGAATGCAGAAAATAAGGCTGAGATAAACAATTCACAGGAAGAAGCGTAAGCCTTTGTGACTGAAGACAAATGCTTGAGCAGAGACGAAGCGAAAATTCCTCCACAAGATAAGAGGATTACATATAAGATTTTGGTTGGACTTAATAATTTTATTAGCGCAAAAAGGTTGATCAGCCTTTTGTCCCTTAAACATAAAACGACATAATTAAAGAGAAACCCCCATGTGCAATGCCAAAAGTTTTGCTCGTGAATGGGATCGCTATAGGATTTGTACATCAATTCGCTGATCACCGAGCCAAAGGATGACAAAAAGGCTTGGAAAAAGAGAAGGAAATAATTGAGGATTATTGTAAGCACTTTGGAGGTATCTGATTCGTACCCATAGTTTGATTCGTTATCATACTGCCCCAAGACACACCCCATGAACAAAAGAAAAATTGACTGAAACAATTCTGTATCAAAGGTTTTGGAGAGTAGCAAATAATCTAAGATCACTGTGAAGATAATTCGGGAGTTCATCATCAATTTGACCATGGGCGAGGAAAAGTGTAAATAGTTGACGAAATTTAATTGGTTATAAATGAAATAGGAAAAAGAGATGATCATAAAGCGAAATTTCTCGGCTCGGAGTGTTGAGATTCTTTTGATAGTAACTTTGAGATTTTTTCTTCCACTTATTAAGGCCAAGGTAAATGACATTACCATCTTCATCAATTCCACCAAGATAATCAGTAGCGAAAGCGAAAAATCTGGGTGGTTGTCAAGATCTTCGGTCATGTCTTTTGTTTTGATCAAAATTCCCAAACTAACAAAGCAGGCTACATACAAAGCCAAGATCAACCCTTTAGTAAATTTACTTAGCATCTTCAATGAAAGAGATTTGTTTTGATTTACTTTGATATTCAAGTAAATAGACGAAAAATAAAATGTGATTTATTTGAATAATTATTTTCTTATTCTTTTTCTCATTCTTAACCTTTCAAAGACAATCACACATTTGCGCTTTTGGATTGAAAGTTGAACAAAGTGTTGTGTTTGACAGAATTTACTTGAGATATTTTTATCAGTTTTTTGTATCAAAAGCTTGTTTTGCTTTAAATTGAAAAATTTGAATCATTTTAAGGTTTTTTAAAGAGAGGATCAACAAAAAAGAATATGCAAGAGACCTTGTTATGTGTTCTGTATAGTAGGGGTATTTTATAGTCTTCATAAGTGAAACATATTTATGTCATCATTTCAGTTTCTCTTTTCAAGATAATAAATCAAATTTTGATGAAGAAAAGTTATTTAAATCCAGACTGGAAAATATATTTACAGTCAAGACTCCGTTACACCTTTTAGAAATAATTAATATTTTTCACAATTATTCTCTTGTTTTGATCCTTTTTTGATAATTAGTTGGAAAATAAATATAAACTAAAAACTGCATCAATTGTTCTAAAATTATGGATTTAACATTGAAATAATACTTTTCGGGTAACACCCATTTCAGAAGAATCATTCTTGGTTTCTTATAATTTGTAGATTATTCAGTATACAAGTAAAATTATGATCATAAATACTAAAATTTAGATCAAAAAACGGAAAAAAATTTTACAGTTGTGGAAAAAAAGTGAAACTGGAAAAAAAGTGAAACACGGTTTTTAATTGGGAACATTACTGAAAATTCAAAGTAAGATCAATTAAAAAAAGAATAAATAAATAAATAAAGACAAAATGAAGTATTCGCCACAATAACAGTTTTTTTAATACTATTATTAGGTATGGGTTTTTCTTTGATTGATCAATTATTAAAAATTTGTTGAAAAAATTGACTATTTTTGAGATCTCAAAAACCACACACACAATTTCGATAAATCAGTAGATTTAAATAGTATTTGTTGGGTTGATTGAAAATTATATACTGGATTATTATTTGAAGTTAATTGGTTTCTTCTTTTTATTGATTTTACTTTTCATTTTCAGTAATGTTCCCAATTAAAAACCGTGTTTCACTTTTTTTCCAGGTTTCACTTTTTTTCCACAACAGTTACTTCATTTTCCTATATTTTTTTTGTTACGAAGAGAGTTTCTCAAACGAAGTAGGTTGGTATTTTTGACTTCTATTGGAAAAATGAAAATGATGTGAAAATTTTTTCCCCTTTTATTATGTAAAAACCTATTATGACTTTTTGCTAATAATTTAATGACAAATTGGTTTTACTATGATTAAGGTCTTCAGTGTTTTTTCGACTATAAGTTGCTCTTTATTCAATCGTAATGGATTTGTTGTATTAAAAGGGTTTTGGGTTTAAAAACCTTATTTATAAATGATAGACCTTACACTATTTTGAAAAATTATAATTGTGTAAACCTGAGTGAAATTTTTTTTTGAGTATAATGTGATATTGAAACTTTGAAACCAAAACACCTTTCTCGTCTTTGTGAAAAGAATCAAAGTAAATCAGAGTTGAATCTTTTTTTTTTTTTCCATTTTTTGAACATTTTTTTTGAAAAAATTTACGTTTTTATTAAATTTGGTTTTGAATCTCGAAATGTGTTTTTACAAACCATTTAAATTGATCCAAGATAAAACCAAAAAAATAGACCCAAAAAGGTGTACATTATCTATAACAAATCTTTTCTTTTTGAAGACCATTCACGGAAGATCACCACCCAGATAAACTTGATGAAATCAAGAAGGATTTAAAAAAAATGCACAAAGTCTTATTTTCGAAGATTGGTTTTCTATATCTTCTTAATTTGAAGGAAGACAAACAGTTTATAACCTTGAATTTCTCGCCCCACTACTATTTATTATTATTTTACAGAATATTTTTTACAAATTAACTTTCAAAATTTAATTTTCAAATATTTTTATCAAACAAAACAAAAATACCATGAATACTATTTCAAAAGATTAAAGAAAAAAGATTGAATTATCGAAATAAAAAATCAACAATAAAAATTTGAACTACAAGAAAAAGAAAATAAGGTAAAATATTTCCAAAAGGGTAGAATTATTTTTAGTTCTCATTTTAAGGGACAATAAATAATTATAAAATCAAACCAATCTGTCTTAAATTCATATTTCAGAAGTATTTAAAAAATATATAATTTTCTTGAACCAAATCTAGAATTAGATGAAATTGAATGGTATTGTGTTTGTAAGATTTTTTTGGAATATTCCTTAGAAATAATTGAGTAGTTTGTAAATCAAAAATCTTTCAAATAAAAGTTTTTACATCAGAATTAAAGATAACAATAAATAAACAATAGGCAATTATATCGAATATTAAACACGGGGTCGATAAATAAATGAATTTTTAATTAACTATTTCTGTATCAATTTATTAATTAACTTTATTTTCTTCTTTTATTTTTTTATAAGAAAATATATTACATTAAGATATATCCTACTTTTATATTTATTAAAATATGAATAGAGTTGGTTAAGGAAAATCATTTTAAGTATTCACTTTTAAAAAATAGTTGAGGGGCAAAATATTTGATAAATGTATTTAAATCCTTAAAAATTTGTTATTTTAGAATTTTTTGATTTTTTTAGAGTAAAATTATTTTCTACTTGTGAAATATTAAATTTTCCTTCAAAATGTTCGAAAATCAAAATAAACTTAGTTCAGTGAATTTCCCCTTTATGTTTAACATCTTGTCATTTATTTAAATAGTATCAAAATTTTAGAAAATAATGGGGAAGATCTATAACAAAGAGGTTAAAAAAAAAAAAAAAAAATATTTTTAATCCTTAGTTTTATTTGAAAGTTTCAAAAAATATAAGAATAATGATTTTTTTTTTTAATTTTCAAAATCTTATAAATATCTAAACTTGGTACTATTTTTAGTTTTCGAGAATATAAATTTATTTTTTTTTAAGATTCTCTTTATAAATTATCTTTCAATTATGTTTTTTTTTTTTGGTTAACTTTTTTTTCTCTTGTAAATGTTTTTTTTTTTTTTTTTTTGTAGTTTTTTTTTTAATTAATTAGTTTTTTTTTATTATTTTTTCGATAAATGAAAAAAGAAGAAAAATATAAAGTAGATGTGTTTATCATATGTATTTTAATTTTGAAGACGATAAATAGAGGTTCCAATTTAATTTCATCTATTTGAAAATTGTATAGCAATAGTATACTTTTTGGTCGGTAAGAAAAAAATCTTATGAAATTGTAATCAATGTTTACCTATAATTTTACTTAACCAATTCATGTTATAACAGAAATTTACAAAGTTCAACTATAATTAACATAAAAAGAAACATTTACAAACCATTTTAGTGCCCAAAAGGCAAAATAAAACTTTGTAATGAAACTTTTCTTTTATTTTTTTACCATTATTTTTTAATATTATTTCTTACTTTTCTCTGTTTTTTTTTGTCTTTTTTTATAATAAAATGATCACATTTTCTTTTTTAATGAAAAGGTATGATACAAATTATAATTTCACATATCCTTTTATGTGGGTAATTAATATCTCAATAAATATCAAATTATAGGAAATCAATCAAGTGTGTAGTTTGTCGTCCGGCACGTGGATTTTCTAATCAACTGTAAGAACACTAATAAAACCTAACCAAAAGTGTCTCTGGTGTTTATATTGTTGATAATTCAAAAGAAAAGGGAATAAAAAAGATTTTATTCAATTATTATAAATTTTGGAAAAGCTAATGGCAAGTTTTTTTTTTTAATTTTAAAAATAAAAAGAAAATTTAATAAAAAATTTGGTTATTTCTAAAAGTAAAAAAAATTAAAAAAAAAAAAAAAAAAGGGGGGGTAAAGACAGTTTTCGTTGTATTTTCTATTTTATTTGTACATTTTATTGATTTTCCTAATTGATAGAAAACTTTGAAAAAAGTTAACAGTATTTTTTCCTAAATTCAAAAGAATAAAGAAAAAAAAAAAATTATACTCAATCCTTTCAGATTCTCGAAAACCCGACGGTTGGACAGTAGGTAATTTTATTGAACAAAAAATTCAATAATAATAATAATAATAATAATAATAAATAGCTTTATCTTTTAATTAAATTTTTACATTGATTATATTGTAATTCATTTTCTTATTGATAATAATACTATTTAAAATGATTAAAAAAATTATTTTTTTTTGAAATTATATCAAATGGTTTATAATAATATTTAAAAAAAAAAATTCAATTAGATAGTTTCGGGTCTAAATTTTTTAGTTCGATCTTTAGAAAATTGAAATTGTAATCTAAAAATTGGTGAATTTATTTCTGGTTCTTGTTATTATTTTTTCAAAAAAAAAAAAAACTAAAATAATATTTTTATTGTACTGATGAGAAATATTTTTTCTTTTTATTTTAATATATTAATAGTTATTTGTTACTTGTTTTTGATTTATACTAAATTTCAAAAAAAAAAGTATATAATATTTCTTGAAATAAACTTAATAATCATAATAAATGATGTTTGTTTGAATTAGTATTTATCCCCTTCAGAAAAATTCAATAAATTGAATATTTGATTGATTGTGAGAAATGAGTAATCAAAGAAATTTTACTAAATAAAAAAGAGAAGAAGAAAAATAATTAAAATATTCAAGTAAAAAAATATTATATCATTTTACATAGCCAAATTAAATATTATCCACTGGGGTTAGGTTTTCCAAGATTTGAAAGAATTGAGTAAAATCCTTGATTTTATCAAATTATTTCGAATTCTAGAAAACCGCAGTTAGTTTTTTTTAATTTGAAAAATAAAAAGAAAATTTTTGAATTTTTCTTTTTATTTTTCAAATTAAAAAAAATATGCCTTTAGGTTTTCTTGAGTTTTCTGTTTATTTGGAAAATCAATAGATTTAACATATAAATTAGAAAACCTCAAAAAACCAAGGCACTCGACGGCACTTGATGACACTTCTCCTGAAACAGGAGGTGTAAAAACCCGATAGAAAGATTATTAGCATGGATAAGAATTTACAAAATGTAGCTAATAAATTCGTATTCCACGACTCCGAAGAATGGGGAAATATGTACCCGAATTTGTATATTTTTTAACTATTTTAGGAATTTTATATTTTCTATTTTTTATTTTTGATTTTTTCTTTATTATCTTAATTTTCTAACCATAAGAACTTTGATGAAAAATTAAACTAAAAGAACAATAAATGTTGTAATTTTGATTCGTCAGATTAAATATTTTTTTGAGTACTTTTTCTAAGGATAAAATTTTTATATAAGTTTTTTTCGAAAATTTTTGACAATTTTTTTTTTCCATTCGATTCTGATAAATTTATATTTTTCACAGAACCAAATAAAGTGATTTATCTTTTCATAATATCGAGTACAATAATCACATTTTTTACAAATAAATCGAATATTGAAGTAAGCACAACATTTTATTCTTTTGATGAAAAAAAAAATTATCTGATTTTAGATTATTTTTGATATTAAGAAAGGTTATTCGAAAAAATATTTTAACTAATAACCATAAATTTGAAATTTACCTTGAAATTGTCGGAAATAAAAAGCCTCTTATTTCTTAGAATTACATCTGCGTTTTATAATAATAATATAGTTGATAACAATGATACAAATATATTTACAGACAAAGGATAGGATTAATGAGCAAAGGTGTAAATAAAATTGGTTTTGACGTTACCTTATTTTACTCTAGACTTTTGTAAAACAATTGTATTACAGTGATCAAAATAATGCCTGACCAAAGACGATAATCTCTGTTTCAAAATATTATCGGTGCTTTTTTTTCTAATTGTTTCAAGGTAATATCCAATCGGCTCCCCAATAGTATACCTAAGTTTAAATCAATTTTGAAAATAAATTTCTTAATTTTTTCAGTAAAATTTCAATTATTAATGCGAATAGTTGAAAAGTTTTTCCATAATGTTCTAAATTATTTTTGATTTTTTTTGAGGTATAAATTTTATGAAAAATTTATATTCAAAATTTACTCTATTTTTCGAGATAAATTTTCCAATTTCTTCCTTCATTTTACGTATTTCATTTTAAATAATAGTACTTTAAGATTCCAATACCATATTTATTTAGGGTTTATTATCAGTTTCTTTCATTAGTTAATGTATAGGTCTTCTAGAACAAAAAAAACACGGATTAAATTTTTTTTGCAAGCTTTTATTTTGGCTTCAGTAATATTTTTTGTTTTTCTTAAAAAAATCAAATTTCATTTGTAAATTTTGAGTTCACCTTTAATTCAAGGAACTTTTAAAACAGTTTTATTGGCTAGTATATTCTATTTCAACTTTCAGAGTATAATATTATTATTGTCCTTTTAAATTGAAAACTGGAAATAAGAAAATATTTTCTTTTACTTTTTTACCGTTAAATTCAAAAAAAAATCAATTAAAAAAAGGAGAAATAATCACTAAAAAACAAAACCAAACAAATGTGAATGGTACAAAACCAAAATTACAAAAAATTGAAGATCCAACTCCAAAACAACATTTTTTTTTATTATTATCGATCTTTTATATTTTTCAGTCTTTTTTTACAAAATATCACTTTTTGATAAACCCACCCATCTGGCTAAAACTTCAAATGACTCAAAAAACAACTTCGTCGATTTTTTATTTACATATAGAAAATCTAACAACCAAAAAGGAGATCTTAAAGAAATTACAGTTGCTTGGCGCAAAGGTATCAACTTTTCTTGACAATCGGGTCAGATTTCTAGTTACCGATAGGCCAGTGAAAAAGATGAACACATCCAAGCCAATCACACCCTCGTCCCCCCACGCATCTGTAACAAGTACACCTTCGAGGGTAGGTAATTGGTCTCCGTTTCAACAGCCAAAAACACCTCTTTCGATTTGCAAAAAAAATAAATCAAAAAGATTATCTCAATTGTTATCAAAAACCAACCAAAGAAGAAGTAATCAAAACACAGGTTCTTATTTTAACTTTAGTTTTTTAATTTTCTTAATATTCATTAACCAAGATCTCAAATTTTAGCTTTCTTTTCCAAAAAACAAAAACAAATTCAAAAAAAAACAACAAACAAACCCAAATAGATTTTCATGACAATTTAATTACAAACGCAAGGAGATTTAAAATTAAGATCTTGTCTGTTGTGCAGATCAGAGAATGGTTAAGAAAGAAACTACCAGAAAATGGAACCAAAAAAGAGATTTCCAACCACTTGAAGGACTATTTGGATCTCAAAAAAAAAATTAACAACAAAATCTTAAAATTAAAAGAAATCAACCAACCCAAAACACTAACAACAAACCAATTCAATTCAAGAAAAACGTCAGGTCTTCGAAAAACCTTTGACTTCAAATCAAAATCATATCCAAACCTTACCACACACCAAAATAAGTTGGATTTATTAGGCAAGGAAAGCCTTTATCCATTCCTAATGATCTCTGATAACAAACAGCATTATAAGCAACTTTCCAAAGAATTCACACTAACGTCCATCCCCACGACGGTTACGTTTCTTGATAAGTCTTCAAGATTAAGAAATAAAGACTTTTCTCTTGAGTACCTAAAAAAAATTCGAGAAAAACCCCAAACCAAAATAATTAAACAAAATAGGGCCAAAAAAAAATTAAAAGGATCTGGTTTTTGCGAAATTTGCAAGCAAAGATATCAAAATATGGACGAACACACAAAGTCACTAAAACACAAAACCTTTTCTCAAAATGAATCTAATTTTTTGCAAGTTGATGAATTATTTGTCCAATTAAGAATTGAAAATAATAATAGTAATAATAAAAAAGAAAGTAAAAGAAAATTACAAAATCAAGACAACAAAAAGAAACCCTTAAAAATGAAAATGAAAATGAAAACGAAAAAGGAAACGGAAAATGGAAAAGAAAGGATCACAAAAAATAAAAAAGATTTTCCAAAGGATACAGAATTAACAAATAATCTAGAATTGTCAAATAATAAAGAATTAGCAAATAAGAGTTATCAAGACTTTGAGAAAGAAAATTCCAGATTCAAATTTAATACAACTATCCCATATTCAGATTCAATTCCTTCTTCAAGCATGGAACCTAATCTGTGTATAAACTCAGAATATGAATCAAAACAGACCTCTGGCGCATCTTTAGATTCTGATAATGATTTTTTGCAAGTAAATGGCATTACCAAGTCGCCATACAGAGAAACCTTATTGACAGATGATTCCTTGGTGTACGAAAGAAAAAGAAGATTTAGTGGCATGGATACTGAAGACGAAAACGACAACGATGATAGCGACGACAACGGTGGCTTTGATGAGGATGAGAGCGATTTTGAGAATAAAAAAACACCCCTTTTCAATTCCCAGCGATCAAATAAAAATCACCAAACAGAAATCTCAAATATGATTCTTACAAATATTAATCATGAATTTCAAAATAACAATTTAAAACGAAGAAGGGTATTTAAAAAGGATAACTAAAATTAAGATTTCCATTTGACACAAATATGTGTATCGAAAAAAAAAATAATATCCAGATATCAATTTTTGAATTAAAAGGTAAAATTGAGAAATAATATGAATTTTTTATTTGAAAAAATTTCAAAATTAGTATTTTTAATGAATTTTAATTAATTCTTGAAAATGTTGCTTGTCATGTTATGATTAATTTCCAAGCTTTTATTTGTATTGATCAAAAAAAAATAATAATTAAGCATTTTACCATCAGGAATTTTAATATTCCAGAAATAAAGAATAGAATTTTATTTTTGATAGAAGGCTTTTTTTTTTTATCTCTTTAAAAAAAACACACACCTGCTTTTTTAAAATAGCAGGATAAAACAAGAAAAGGTTATAATTTTTATTGGAAAGACCTCGATTTTTTTGGAAATTATTGAATAATGAACCTATTTTGATAAAATTTTATATTTGATTTTGTTATCCCAAATAAACTCCATTTCACTCAAAGTGGCCCAGTAAAAAATGAAAAAGTCACTTTATTTTTAAGAATCAACCAAACTAAGGGTTGTATAGAAATAAGAGAAATAATAAACTTCGAATTAGATTAAATAATCATTAAAGAAAAGCCTGAAAAAACCCATAAATTTCAAAAAAAAAAAAAAAAAATGTTAATAAATCTTTTTGGGCCTCCTTTCATTGGAACGTCTCTTGTAAAAAATTTCTCAATTTCTTTAGGAAATTAAAATTGTCGAAATTAAGATTTTTTACTTGCAAATATATAGATTTTAAAAGAACATACAAAGTCTAACTTTTCTTATTGTTAATTTGTGATTTCAAACATTTTTTTTTCAACAATTTACTATTTTTAATAGAAACAAAAAAAAAAGGAAAAAGAATAAAAAATGTATTGGCTTAAAAAAAAAGATTTAACAATATTAGAAAAACAGATTTTGGATCTAAAAATTGGAAATTTTGGTTTTGAGGAAAATAATGAATTAAACTCATAGAATATGTTCTATTTCTTCAATAAAACTGACCCCTTTGACTAAAAAAGAGTTCACTTCTAGAATTATAAGAATAACAATACCCGAACTATCAGTTCTTCAGATTATTAATTAAAGAGGGTTTAATTGGAACAATAATCACATTTTCCAATCTCAAAAAAATCCAAATATTTTTATTTTTGGATATCTCAGATATTTATTTTTTAATTATAAAGTTAATTTCATGTTAAGTAGAAATCATTTTGAGTGTTTTATTGATCTAAAATTCTACCTTTTAACTTATTTATCAAGATAAAAAACTTTTTAAAAATCAAAAGTGATTTTTGACATATAAAATAAACCCAAAAGTAACTAAATTTTCAAAGAGATGCAAAAAAAGAATCTCCAAAACACATAGAAAACAACAACTATAATAGTACGGCTATTGAAACTTGATTAAGTTTTGGAATATTTCAAAGGAGAGGAATTATTACTGAATGAAGAAACATTGAAAATTTACAATTAGAGAAAATGATTATTTTGGAATGAAAAAAGTTTACACTTTAATTGTAAGCCCATTAAAGAGAAGAATCACATCTAAACACCCATATCTTGATAAAAATAACAAAATATTTCCAAGCAGTGTAAAACTGAATCGAAATTTTTAAACATCGGAAATTCATATTTTTCTTTTTAATTATTTGATTGAAATCCTATTATTATTAATTTTTTTTTGTTATTTAAATTTTTTCAATCAAAGGAAGTACAATTTCTCTTGTTGATTACAATTTTCCAAAAAAATGAGACATTGGAAATATTGATTGAGGAATTGAAAATTGAAAATTATTAATACAAATCTTAACAATTTTCGCTAAAACTCAATAATTGATAACTCAGGATGGAAAGTTCAAGAATATTCAAAAATTATTCAAGATAATTACAATATTAAATAAACAAGTATTGAAATAAAGTATCTTCAAGTACCTAAGAGTATATTCACGTGGTGTAGATAGCTTTTTTTTTTTTTTTTTTTTTTTTTTTTTAATTTTGGAGATAAATAGAAAATTTATAAAATATTCAGATTTATCTCCTTAGAGTTGAGACATTAACCGTGTATTTGTCCCATACCCCAGAAGGAACTTGATAATGAAAAAAGGGTATTGTGAAATTGCACTTATTTTGATTGACAAAACCGATATACCAAAAAAAAATTCAGATCTTGAGAGGATCTCTTTGGTAAAAAAGACAAATAAACCAAAAAAAGTATAAAAGGATTATAAATTCTCAAAAAAATTCAAATCAAGAAGAAAAATACAATCATTTTTTATTTTATTTTTCTAAACACAACAAAGAAAAATTTTTTTTAAAAAAAAAGTCAACATTTGTTAATTTTACACTTTTTAATAACTTTAATGTGAATAAACACGATAGGTAAATAAAAGATCTTTGATAAAATTTTTAAAGATATTTTACAATTTACATTAATAAATTCAATATTGTAGTATTTTTTTTTTTTTTAAAATTTGATAGTAAAAAATTAGTAAATCGTTTGCTTCTAGTTAAGTGGTCATTTCATTATACTTTAAATGCATTTGAAATCTGACGAATATCTTTCAAATAGGGAATTAAATATTTTGAATATTAAAGAATTATTTTTTCTTTTATATTGGATAAAAATTTTTCTTTTTTGATTTTTCGGTTAGGTTTTTTTTAATTTTTGTAATAAACAGAAATTTTAAGAAATTTTTGGTTTATTTCAAAAAGAAAAAAAAAAAAAAAGCTATTATCTTTTCCAAAATTTATAATAATTGAGTAAAATCTATGGTTTTTCTCCAAACTCTTGAATTCTGAAAATGCGCCATTAGGCTTTCTTGGGTTTTCTTTTTATTTGGAAAATTGATAGATTTAACAAATAAAATAGACAACCTCAAGAAAACTTAGGCACTTGACGGCACTCTACTGACACTTTCGTTAGGTTTTCCGGAATTTAAAATAATTGAGTGAAATCTATGATTTTTCTCAATTCTTTTGAATTCTGGAAAAACGTTGTTAGCTTTTCTTGAGTTTTCTGTTTATTTGGAAAATCGATATATTTTCGTTAGTCTTTTTTGATTTTTCAATTTATTTGGACAATCAAATAGATTTTAGTTAAGTTTTTTTTTTTACTTTTTGAAATAAACCGAAAATTTTAATAAATTTTCTATTTATTTCAAAATGTAAAAAAAAAACCTAGAACACTTCACTAATAAAATAGAAAACCCCAAAAAAACCTAGAACACTTCACAAATAAAACAGAAAACCTCAAGAAAAGCTAGGTACTTAACAGACACCTTATTTATGTTTTTTTTTTTAATTTTTGAAATAGTAAGAAAACTTACAACTTCTTTTGTTTATTTGAATTCTGGAAAAGTTCACTGCAGTTCTTTTTTAGATTTAAGAAATAAACTGAAATTTTCTCAAATATTTTTAAATTTTCTTTTCTTTTCTTCGATTAAAAAAAACTAGGTACTCTGCGGCATTTCACAACACTCTACGAACACTTTTGTGAGGTTTTCCAGAATTTAAAAGAATTGAGTTAAATTATTTGATTTTTTTCAATTCTTTTAAATTCTGGAAAACTAGGATAGGAATTATTACTAATTATTTTATTTCAATTTTAATTTTTTTTCGATAATGAAGTGTTTCCAAGGTTATAGTTATTATATATTCAAAAAAATATCAAAAAGTTTAATTTAAGGAAAATTCATTGTAACCTCCATTTTAAATTTTTTACCCCAAAATAGACCTTTTTTTCTAGACTGTAGAATTTTACACATCTATGTACTATTAAAAACAATAAATACAATAGTTTCAAGTTTTTAAGTTTTCAAATGTTCATAATATTGTGAATAAAATCTTATAACTGGGGGTGAACTGCTGATTAAAGTAAATTTTTGTCTAACTTTTTTTTTTCAATTGTATTTTTTCATACTAGTGTTCTGTTAATTGAGGAAATTCAAAAAACAAAATTATAATTAATAGGATCCTAATTGTCAAAAAAACCAAAACAAAAACAAAAAGTATGATAGGATTCTACATTTCAAAAAATCAAATTCAATAAAAAATAATCCATCATTTCTTATTTTAAATTTAAAAACGTTTAAACTTCTTCAATTTAAAACAAATTATTTTCTTTTGGTAAAAAATCAATTTATTTGATTTAATAAATTTTTGGTTATTTTGAAATCCTCTCAATTTGACCAAGTAAGGATTAGGTAATATTCTTTCAATAAAAATAACAAATTTAAGAAATGAAAAAAAAAAAAGTTTCATGATCTCAAAAAGTGCCATAGAATGACATTTAGATACTAACACAGTTGTTATTGCAATTATAGTTCTCAATAATAAAAATGGAAAATATGTATGTGTATTGTGTCACTTTTTTTAAAACATACATTTTTTTGATTGTTGATATTTGGTTATGTATTGTAAATAATAGTTTGGTTAGTTTTTAATTGGTCAAGGTCCTAATAAAAATTCCAACACATTTTTTTTTTTATTATAGAGAATTGTGTTTCACTCTAATGGCTCAGCGCTTAAACTAAAAAAAAAACCAAGAATAAAAAAATATTTAAAAATGAATAGTTCTAACTTTCATTATAAAATTAATTAATTTCACAAATATACTCAGCAGATATTCTTATATTTATGACAAAAAGTAATTATAAACATAATTTTGCAACTAATAAAAAAATCATTCTAATCAAGACATTATTGAGATACAGATCATATTCTTAAGGGGCCCGTGTCGTCAAGTGCCTAGCTTTTCCAGAATTTAAAAAATAAATAAAAAATTAAATAAATTTTCTGTTTCTTTCTTACTGTTGTGGAAAAAAAGTGAAACCTGGAAAAAAAGTGAAACAAGGTTTTTAATTGGGAACATTACTGAAAATGAAAAGTAAAATCAATAAAAAGAAGAAACCAATTAACTTCAAATAATAACCCATTATATTATTTTCAATCAACCCAACAAATACAATTTAAATCTACTTGATTTAAGGAAATTGTTAGTGTGGTTTTGGAGATCTCAAAAATAGTCCAATTTTTTCAACAAATTTTTAATAATTGATCAATCAAAGAAAAACTCATACTAAAAGAGAGTATTAAAAAAACTGTTATTGTGGCGAATACTTCATTTTGTCTTTATTTATTTATTTATTCTTTTTTTCAGTGATCTTACTTTGAATTTTCAGTAATGTTCCCAATTAAAAACCTTGTTTCACTTTTTTTCCACAACGGCTAAATTAAAAAAAAAAACGACACCCATCTTAAGAAAAGAATCGAAAATTTTTGATTAAAGAATTAACAAAAATAATAACAAATTAAAAAATAATATCTTTACTTTTCTGAATTGCTATGAGATAATAAGTAATATATATATATATTTGAAATGCGTGATAATTATTGTACCTTAAAGAAAAATATCTTTATCGTTTTTAAATACAATGTGTCAAAATACATGAGTTATTCTGTGTTGGAGTGGTGAGGATCTTTAGGAAAAAAAAAGACAAAAAATTACCTATTTAAATACTTCTCCAATAAAAAAATCAACACTAAAAGAAAATTCAAGTCCTCAAAATCCTATGTCGGAAAAGATAAACAAAGATTTTATTTTGACAAGATTGTAAAATTGTTCTCATATTAAAGTAGCAGATTTAATACTACACAACAATGAAACACAATAAAGCCAAAACTACATTTTGTTGTTCTTCTTTCCTCAATGTGGATAAGAAAAATAATATTACGAACTTTTTTACTCACGATTAGAATTTGAAATTATTTTTTGCAATTTCTTGGACCCTAAATCTATTTAAGAATAATTTCAGCACTTAACTATCGGTACCCAATAAATTGAACATATTTATTATTTTTTGTTTCTCTTTTTTATTCTTTTTTTTTTTGACAAAAACAAAACCTTATTTTTTCAATATTTCTCTATTTTTTTTGATATTCTTGTTTTGTTTGGAATAGTAAAACAGTAAATGACTTCAACAACTGAACATATAAACCAAATTTTAATTGAAGAAAACCAAATTCCAACTGAAGAAAACCAACAAATTTTACAAACTGACGAAAACCAACTAACTTTACAAATTGCTTCGAATTTTACTTCAACAAAAAACATCGATCTTGGAGAAAAATCTAACAACAAAAACGAAGATCAAAAAGAAATAAAAATAAAAATAAACACAAACCCAGATCAAATACAAGAACAAACAAAAACAAAAACAAAAACAACCACAACCACAACCACAAACAAAAAAATAGAGGATGGAGAAAATCTGTCAAAAAACAAAACCAACAAGAACCAAATAAAAAAAACAACAACAAACACAACCCCAAAAACAACAAAAAAAAAAATCTTTCCGAAAAACGAAAAAAAAAATCAAAAAACAAAGCCAAGAACTTTATATACAACAGAAAAACCAAAAAGATCTTCACTAAATACCAATAAAACCAAAAAACTGAAATTAAAAAGCATTAACAAAAAGGGTTCTTTGGCTGAAAAAACAAACTGTACCAACACAGGCAACGGCCACGAAGGAACTTTAGTTAAAACACAAAAGAAATCGCTAAACAACCATCGACGTAAAACCCCAAGGCTGTTGTATTCGACTCAAAACCCCCCCAAAAAAAAACTGTCTCCAAAGCGATCTCATCCAAATTTTTCAACAATTAAAACAAAAAATTACACGAGGCTTCATTCTTCAAAAATCCCACCAAAAAAAACATTTTATAACAAAAAATATGTAAAGACATTGCCTTCAAAAAATAAACACACAAATAATAAGAGCAATGACAATAATAAAGAAAAAGAAAGGGAAAATCAAAAGCATCAGCAAAAACAACAAACAAGCAAAATTGCAAAGAAAAGATATGCACAGAACCACTTAAAGAAAAAAAGTGCAAGGAAAAAGAAATTCAAAAAGAAAGTGAATCGAAAAAATTCCATTGGTGAGGATTTAGAAATTGATCCAAATTTTGAAACCCGTTTAAAAACACCAATTAGAGAACGGATCTTGAAAAGAAAGATGGGGTTATCAAAGTTGGACAAAAAGACGGAAAAACGGGTCTTAAGGCATCGAGAAAAGACACTAGAGGAAAACTTTAGTGATTTCCCAGAATTGGAAAAGGAAAGAATTTTGAAAATTAAAGAATTAAAAACCCCTGATCTCAACAGAATCAAAATGGAGCAATTTAAGAAATTTCTTTCACAGTTTGATATTGATTTTCTGAAACAAAACCAAAAAGAAATTGAAAGAGAAATCAATAAAGAAAGGGGACTTTTGGAGCAAGGATCAAAAGAAAAAACCAGGAACACGAACACGAAAAGGAACAGGAGCACGAACAGGGACCAAAACAAACCCAGAAGAAAAATATATAATGCAGACCCAAAGAAAGTAAGGAACAAATTAAGACGTTTCCAAGAAATAACTGATCAGCATAATAAGGCGGCCACAAATAAAACAAAAAAAATAGGTTATACCAAAAACCACCATCGTCGAAATGTTATTACTAAAAAGAATCGTCAACAAAGACAGAATCAGAATGGGAATCGGATTGGGAAGCACAATGCAAATGTTAGGCAAAAGTCCAAGATCAAGTTGATTACTAAAAGTGATATGCCGAAAATCCCCAATGTGCAAGGAGAGATGAGATACAATTCCAAAACCCACGAATGGGAAGGCAATGAACAAGAATTGGGTGCCTTTGATATGAAGGGCCCCACGTTGATTTCAAACATTAACTCGACAATGACCTTCACTGAATTCAATGGAATGAAATTTAATGCCAAAGAGCATAAATGGGAAGGCAACGAAGAGGAGATCGATTGGGGAAATTCCTCTGAAGACGAGGATTTTTTAAACTCTGCAAATTCAACTGAACCCGATCCAAAGAATATGCACAAAAACAATGATTTGGCAACAAACAGTCGATATAAAATCAAAAACACATTTTTGCTTGACGACAAAACTCGTAATAAATTCAAAAATCTTGAAAAATCAAACAAATCTTTAATGCGAAATTGGAGTGTTGACGAATCACTGTTTGATAGTAAATTTTCAATTAGAAGTTTTTCCTTGTCCTATATTGTTGAAAAATCTAAATTCCTTTAATCTTGGTAATTCAAGATGGTTTTTAATTTATTTTTTTTACAAGAATTTTTATTTTATATTTTATTTTTATTTGATGAATAATATTGAATTGAATACATTAAATTTTGTTATTGTTTATTTCTTTATTTCTTTTTTTCTTTTTGTTTTTTTGAAATCGTATTATTTAATAAATTGTTGGATAAAAGAGAAAATGGAAATCAAAAGATTACATCAAAATTTTAATATAATTAATTGATTAAAATTGTTTTTTTACTTTTTAATATTTTTGTGATTTATTATCATGTTTTATTTACTAATAAAAATTGAAAAAAATTTTATTTAGGAATTTAATATTTTTTAGAAAAAAAATGAAAAAAAATTTTTTTTTATTGTTGGGCAGAGGTGATTCAACAAAATTACTTCCTGTTTGCTGTTAGGTTTTTTTTTAATTTTTATTTTGATTAGAAAATCAATAGATTTTTGATACAAAAACAAAAAGTGGAAAAAACTGCCGTTAGCTATTCCCGAATTTAAAAGAATTTGAGTAAAATCTTAAGATTTTTCTCTATTCTTTTGAATTCTGGAAAACCGCCTGTTAGCTATTCTTGAGTTTTCTGTTTATTTGTGAAGTGTTCTGGTTTTTTTTGAGGTTTTCTATTTTATTTAGAAAATCTATTGATTTTCGTTAGGTTTTTTTGAGTTTTTTATTTATTTGTGAAGTGTTCTAGGCTTTTTTTACTTTAGAAATAAACTGAAAATTTATTAAAATTTTATGTTTATTTCTAAAGTAAAAAAAGCCTAACGAAAATCTATTGATATTACAAATAAATAAAAAACTCAAAAAAACCTAACGAAAATCAATAGATTTTCTAAATAAAATAGAAAACCTCAAAAAAAACCTAGGACACTTCACAAATAAATAGAAAACTCAAAAAAACCTAAAGAAAATCGATAGATTTAACAAATGAAACAGAAAACCTCAAGAAAACCTAGACACTCTACGCACTCTACGGCACTTCACGTTCGGTTTTTTTTTAATTTTTGTTTGATTAGAAAATCATTAGATTTTTGAAACAAAAATAAAAAGTGGAAAAAATCTAGGTACTTCCTGTAACTCTACGATACTCTAAGACACTTGACGACACGTCCAGAAACTCTAAAATTGTATTTAGGGTTTTTTATCCTAACTATAATGTAGGTAGGATTACAGTTAAAAAATGAATATCTTGTTGGGATCTTGATTTTTTTTATTTTTAAATAATTATGTTTTTGCTGATGAAAATGGAGGATTCAACATATTTTAAACAATTTATTCATTAATTCTATTTTTTGATATCCAAAATTCACGTGTTTCCCATATAAAACCAAAAAAAGTTACCTATTGTTTTTTATAACAATTATTTTAATTCTTAATACTGATATATCATACATTTTTGTTTTATGTTTGTAAGTATTCATATAGAAACAAATTTTTTTATTTAGTTATAGCCCGAATAATATAATATTAATATTTCAATTCAAATCCTTACAAATAAAACTATTTTATGTAGACTGATTTAAGATATAAATTTAAATTCAATAGAAATTTAATAAAAAATTTATCAATAAAATTCAGATCTAAACTACTTTCCAAAAATTTTTACACACTAAAAAATCAAAAATAGGCAAAAAAAAACTCAATTTTTAAAAACTTAATATAAAATCACATTTAAGTTACTGAACATTCATGTTTTTATAAGAAATAATTTTAATCCAAATAAAAGAAAAAAATCTAAAACGGAAAAAAAAACCCGGTTGTACTAAAATAATAAAACGAGTGATAACAAAAAATGTATTGGTAAATTTGTTGTAATTTCTCAAACAATTGTTGATTGAACAAATGATAAGAGAACATCGGCCAAATACATGTGATTTTGCTGTTTAACAAACTCAACACTAACCTTCTATCAACCATCGATGAAAAAAATTTCAGTTCTACAGTCAGTACTGTTTTTAAGGCAAAAACTTTCAACGAAATTTAAGGCACAAAATAATCTCAAATTTATGTACAAAATTTGGAATTTTTTTTTTACAATTTATTTTACTAGAACCTGAATTTTCTGCCTTAATTTGAGATTTTTATTGTGCCTTAAATTTCGTTGAAAGCTTGTGTCTTAAAAGTGAAACTGACAGTAGAATAATCACTCATGAAAAAAGCGAAACAGGAAAAAAAGTTCAACATTTTTTAATTAGGAAACTTACTGAATATGCAAGGGTAAGATCAATTAATACAAGAACAAATAAATTATTAAATACAAAATGGGGGATTCAGTACAATATCAGTTTTTATAATTATATCTTTTGTTATGATTTTTTTGTTTGATTGATCTAATTATTATAAATTTGTTCAAAATATTGACTATTTTCAAGGATCTCCAAAACCACAACAATAATTAAAATAATAGAAGTAATTAAAAATTATTCTATAGAATAAATATCAGTTCCTATAATACAATGGTGGATATAACCCATGTTTTTTATTGTAGCCCATTACTAAAATTTAACTCATGCAAAAAAGATAGGTAAACTGATGAAATACAAGAAACAAATCAATAGGATGGAGACAACATATAAACGTGAAATAGGGTTCTTTAAATAAATTTTAAAAAGGTGTTATGAAGATATTGAAAGATTAAAATGTAATTATTTGACAAAATAATGAGAAATAGATCATTATTGATCTGTTTATTTAAAATGGTATTTTATCTCAGAAATTTTGTAAATATATGAAATTTTTGAAACCAAAGAATTTAATATTTTTTAACTATTTTGATTAATCAAAGATCTAACCACTAAAGTCAATTTGAATATGAAACAAGAATATATGTATGTGCCTTTCTGTCTTCAAATATCCTAGTTTGAAAAAAAACACGATTTAAATTTTTGTAATGAGTGAAAGATTGTTCACATGGGTTATTTACACCACTTTACGATCTTTTAATAATGGTTTTTATCTTTGATCAAACTATACCTTATTCCATTCACAGGGGTCCAGTTATGGTGACTAAAATACTTGAGTTTAAAGGGTTTGAATAGATATTAGAAGAAAAATTTTATTTTGAAAATTCCAAAATTGAAATCATTTTTTTCATATTTTTGCACATATTTAACTTTTTTTTTTACCTTATATTTTTTTGTCTAATTAATTCATTTGCAAATTTTTTTTTTTTGCAAGATCGAGATTTACTGGGTAAAAATCTGTTATTCTTAGGTTAGTGATACACTAAAAAATTATTGTAGAGAAATGATATTTCACTTTCTATTGGAATTTTATTTGGATCTTCAATAGGAGATCAAAATGAACATTGTGGTTGTTTTTCTCAAGGTTATAGCCCGAATATTCTGAGTTTTTTCTATTTTTTAGAAAATCTATTGATTTATTACTTAAATTTCAGTGGATATCAACTATTCTTTGATGTTTATTATTCTACTAATTTCTTATTTGATCTTCAACAGTCATTTATAAATAATATTTGATATTTGTTAAAAAATGTTGGGCAGTTTGACTGAAAGGATGTTTAATATATAAAAATTTCTTGAAAAAATTGACTTTTTTTGGAATCTCGAAAGATATTAATCGGATTTAGATAAAATTGGAGATTTGAATTGTTTTTTTTTTTAGAAATGGTTGAAAATAAGATAATTGTTTATTATTTCAAGTAAATTTGTTTCTTTCTTTAATTGATTTTACTTTTTGTTTTCAATAAGGTTCCCAATTAAAAACCCTATTGATCTTTTTTTCCTTTTTGGGTTATTACTTTTTCATTGGAAAAAAAAGGGGAAACATTTTCAAACTATGAAATTTATTTATAGAGGATTGGTGGTGAATAAATTGCAATCACCAGTTTGTGATAGATAGTTTTTGAATTATTATTTTTCAAAACAGAAGCTAGCCTTATTAAACATCATGGTAACTCTCATTGTTACCATCTCATTTAAGCAATTAGTATTTTCAAGATGATATGGATAGGATATTTAGATGTGTCTAAAATGTACAACCTTTCCAAATCATTTTTCAAAATAGGTCAATCAATTTTTTTGAAATATATGTTATTTTTTTTTTTTTTGAAGAATAAGTTGTTTTTACCATTGATCTTATTTCTGTGTTTTTTGATCAATGGTGTTTTCTACTTTCGTTGTTCCTTATTTTTGGTTGTTAGGATTCTCAATTGGTACACTAGTGAAGAGATCCTCAAAATTTCTTGGTTCATCAAACAGAAATGTATAGTTTTTTGGTGGTATACAGTAGTCGATAATGTTGATAGCATCAGGGTGAATAATAACCCAGGATTTGTCTTCTATTAGTAAAATGTTTTAAGTAGTTTTGGGATAGATGGTTAAAAAACTCTTTTTTTGTTGTGTTGTTGTTTCTGGAGTATTTATTTGAAATTAAACTAAAATTTATAATTTTCCACAGAGCTAAAATAGTTCAAATATTCACAATAATACAATTTCATTCAAATTTAGAAATAAATTTTGAATTTTGCAAAATATGAAAATCATTTTCTCATCTTTTTGTTTTTTGTTTTCCTTTCATTTTTTATAGAACGTAATTTGTTTCGTTCGATCAATTTTTTTTTCAAAAATTGATATTATACTAAAGTTGAGTTGTTCCAAATAGTAAAACTCAAATAAAACTAGTTGATAGTATCTAACCATTTGATGAATCAATATTCTCAATTGAATTTCAACACATTTAGCAATGTATTTTTTTTTGTTCTCTCCAGAATTTTACACTCACCCTTGATTTATTAGTATTGATATTTATTTATTTTTGTGTTTTGTGAGTATTGTAATTTATAAAAAAGTGTTAGCATTTCAATTAGTGAATGATTCTAATTTGTTATTTCTTCATAAATTAATTAAATAAGTAGTTTTTTTCACACATTGAATTTTGGTGTGTTAAAAATTTTTAATTAGAGGTTTATTAATTTACTTAATTCATTTTTTGATGAAAAGTTATTTGAAATAGATAATATGAATTTTTTGAGAGTATTATTTTGTGAGTTTACTTTGTGTTGATAATTTAAAGTTAATGATTAGGTTTTGTGACTGAGTAACGTATTGAAAGTTTGTTTTAGAAATGATGTTTGATTTTATATGTTGACCGTTTTGTTATTTTTTCTCTTGGAGAGATTTATAAATTTTTAAAATATTATATTGTTTTGAGAGTTTTTGATATATGGGTCTGTAGCTCAGGGGTAGAGCGTCTCTTTAGCGTAGAGGAGGCCTGGGGTTCGATTCCTCATAGATCCATTTTTATCTATTTTATTAATAATTGTTTTTTTATTTATTTTTTTTTTCAAATAATTTGGGTTTCTCTAATTTTCCACAGGATTAACCAAAATTAAAAATTTATAAGATAATCCAAATAGTGAAAAGAATCACAAAAATACTATTCAATTTAAACAGGAAATAATATTATTTTTTTTCAAAATTTTATATACTATTTTTACATCTTTTTTTTTTGTATTCATTTTATTTTTTGTATTATGTAACCTAAACGAAATTCCAAAAATTTCAAAACAGTTTAAACAGTTGAAAGAATAACAATACTACTCTTTAACTTCAATTTGGGCATTATTTTTGATTTTACAAACTATTACATATTTTATTTTTTGTTGTTCTGGGTTATTATCATTTCTTTTTTTACTATTTACATAATCTGTTCAATTTGATCTGGAAAATTTTTTTCAATTGTTGATAGAAGGTTAGTATTGAGTTTTTTGAATAGAAAAATCACAGACAATTGACCTATGGTACCTACTCATTTGATCGATCAACAATTATTGGTTAAATTTCAATAAATTTACCAATACATTTTTTTTTCTTCACATTTCATTATTTTGGACACACCAATTTTTTTTTTTGAGTTCTATATTTTTTTTATTTTCTTTGGATAATAAAGAAAACCTTGCAAAAATTAATACTCAGATACTTATATGTGTCTTTATATTATGTTTTTAAAAATATAATAAATTGTGTCTTTTTTTTTTTTTGCCTATTTTTTATTTTACGTTGTGTGAACAAATTTTTGATATGGGGTTTATTTTCTTTAATTGTTTCTTTTTTAGAATAGTGGAGATTATATTAAAACTGGGGTCATAAATAATAAGAATTAAATAAAAATAATTGATGGTATCTAAGTTTGATTGATCAATAACTCCAAGAGAATTAAAAAAAAAATATCAAAGCATTTTTTTGTAATCCCATCTCAAAATTTCTAATATACTCCTATTTTATCAGAATAGATAATTTTTTCATATTTGCTTTATGAGGATTGTAAGTTATAAAAAAGTGTTTAAATTCAAATTAACTAATATTTTTAAGCTGGTATTTCTTTTGTGATTGATTAAATCAGATTTTTATTATTAAAAATTTTAAATTTTGGTTTGTTAAAAATTTAACAATTGGGGGAGAGTTCGGAGAAATCAAATGTGTTGTTTTTTACATAAAAAAAAATGTTTATTTATTGATAAATAGAAAAACTGTTAGCATTTTTTTACTTTTTATTTAATTAAAGTGTTAATTTTCCAATGGTTACTTTCCTGTTTAAGTGTTCCAACTTGAAAATTAATTCTTCTAATAAATTGAAAATAAATCATTCTCAAGCTAAAGTACCCCAGTTACAGAAAGTGAATTACATGGGTTTAAAGTATTTTGATTTGATTTTATAATAATATTTGATATTCATTTTTTCACATTTTTTCACATATATTTTTTTTGAAGAATTTTTTTTTTTTTTGAAACCAATTTCATTTTCAATTTTTTTTTAGTGCATGATCTATGGAAATTTGGTAAAAAGGTATTATTTTAATATGGTTGAAATAGTTAAAATGAATATAGAGAAGAAATTTTGAATTCTATGTGATTTTATTTAATATTCAATCAAAGATCAAAAGGATCATTGTTCTTTGTCTCAATATGAGGGATTTAAGAATTTTTGTTTTTTATTTTTAAGAAAATTATTAATTTTTAATTTTTGTACTAGATGTGTATCAACTATTCTTGGATGTTTATTATTCTTCGTATTTCTTAATTGTTCTTCACAGGTTAATTAAAAAAAATAATTGATATTTGAAAAAAGGTTTCTGCAACTTTGACTGAAACAATTTTTAATTTTTTATTTTTTACTAAAAATGAATAATAATAGATTCTTGGATAAGATTAAACTTTTCAATAAATAAATTGATTATTTTAAGATTAATCTTCTTTTATAATCTTGATTTTCATGATTTATTTTTATTTTTTGATGTTTTTTCTATTTAAAGTTAGATGAATAATAATTTTATTCAAATTGTTCGACCTTCAACTATAAAAGGAAAGATATAACGAGTATTTCCAACAAAATTTTTGATTTTTTTTTTTTGATATTTCAAGAAACAATAGTCTTTTTTTTGCAAATTAACAAAAACATTACAAAATATAATTAGATATAATATTAATGGAGATTGAATTATATATTATTGTATTTATTACAAAATATGTACTTTAACTTATTTCCAAAAAAAAATAAATAAAAATCCTCTTTTTTTGATGATCGGAAACCCAATAAAAAACAGAGAAAATGGTCAATTTATTTTTTATTTTTCTGTTGTTTTTTAACTTCTTTCTTCGTTTATAGTTTTTTTTTTTTCCTTTTATATTAACTTTGTTTCTGGTAAAAAGTTCAATCACTTTTTATAAATTTCAATATTTTTTATTATTATCCCTAAAAAAAAAATAATAAATAAAAAGTATTATATACATCAAAGAATAGTTGATATTAATACGTAAAAAAAGAATTGCTCTATTTATTATCTTAAAAATTGAAAAACTAAAATTCTAAGTAGATATTAAGAAAGGAAAAATGTTCATTTTGATTGTAAATTGAAAGTTCAAAGATAATTATAATCAAGAATAATGTGTTTTATCTAAAATGGTTTCCACTATTTCAATAACATTAAATTAACACATTTTTACTATATTTCTTTAAATCCTGTAATAAAAAAATATAAATGGATTTTATTTAAAAAAAAAAGGAACAATTTAAAAAAACAAAAAAAAAAGATTCTAGTTTTCTGATTTCCAAAAAAAAATCGTTTTCTAGAATTTTTCAATGTCTTTTAAAAATATCTAAATTCTTTTTCAGTTAAACGGGTCCAGTTTTATCGAAGGTTAGAACACATTCGATGGGTTTACTAAATTATTCTTCTCAAACTAAAATTCTAATTTTAAATAAAAATCATTTTTTATCATTTTGGAGACATTTTTTTTTGTGATTTTTGCTTTTTTTTTATTTCTTCTTTTCTTTTTTATTTGTTTTAATAAAAAGAAAAAATGAAAAAAAAATGTTCGAAACTAAATTTACATGAAGAAAAGCAGGATTTGTATGTTCTTTAAAATTCTTACCTTTACAATTCAAAAATATTATTGTCATCAATTTTAATTTCCTGAAGAAAATGTGAATTTTGCATAATACCTTCCAATGAAAAGGATCCAAAAAACTTTTTAACATTTTTTTTTTTTGAAATGTCGAGGGTTTGTTTGTTGGGGCTTTTTTTATGACTATCGACTCTAATACGAAGTTTATTTTTTCTGGCTTTTCTAAACAATCTCCTTTAGGTTCATTCTTAAAAATAAAGTTACTTTTTTATTTTTTAGCTGGGCTTCTTTGAGTGAAATGGAGTTTAATAAAATGTCACAGAATTATCCCATGTCATTTGGAAGTATATATATATATATAGTCAGTTCCACTTTTAATACACAAACAGCTACTTTATTTAAGACAGAAAAAAAAATCCCAATTTAAGGCACAAAATTCAAATTCTCGTAAATTAAATTGTGTAAAAAAAAAATTCCAAAAAATGTGCTTTAATTTGGGATTTTTATTTGCCTTAAATTTCGTTCAAAGTTTGTGTCTTAAAAGAGAAACTGACTGTATAATATATATATATATATATATATATATATATATATTTATATAAGCTTAATTTCAAAAATGGTATCAAATTTTTCATCATTAAAATATAATGTTTAATTTTTTTTTTTTTTTTTGAATAATAATGTGTTTTCCTTTGATTTTTAGAGATAATAACCAATATAAATTAATAATAAAAATATATAGTGTTATCATTTTATTTTTTGAAATACTTGTGAAAAAAGAAAAAAAAATAAACAAAATTTTTACCTCTAATTTTGAAATTTGTATTACAGTCAGTTCGAATTTTAAGGCACAAACATTCAATGGAATTTAAGATACAAAAAAATATCAAATTAAGACATAAACTTCAGATTCTAGTAAAATAAATTGTCAAAAAAATAATTCAAAATTTTATGTTTTAATTTGAGATTTTTTTGTACCTTAAATTTCATTGAATGTTTGTGCTTTAAATTTGAAACTGGATATATATATATATATATATGTGTATGTATGTATGTATGTATGTATGTATGCGTGTGTGTATACTTTAAAGTAATTTGAAGGCTTAAAAGGGGCTATTTACCATAAAAAATTATTATTCTTTGATAAAACCTGTTATTATTTCAATACATTAATTACTTGACAATTTTGGTTTTTAATTAGATGAAAAATATTTTTTTTAGACCTATTTTTAAGTTGAAAAATAGTTTTTATTTATATTTCTCAAACAAAAAATAGAACTAATCTTCTCTTAAAATAAGAGCAATAAATTTAATTACACTTCTTTATCGAAAACAAGACATATCGATTTCGATAAAAAATGGGCTATATAGTATCGCACAAAGGATTTATTAAACAAATAAATACAGGCATAATTTTTAGATTCTAATTGTAATTGTGTCAAGAATTCCCCTCACAGAAAAAAATTTTTTCTGAACATAAAGAAAAAATAATCACTATTATTATACATTAAAATACTACTTAAGATTAAATCTGAAACTTTTCATATCATTTATTATTGAAATTTTCTTAAAAATAAAAAAATTGAAATTTTTCACAGAGGTAATAAATGATTGGTAAATAAAAATATTGTTGATTTAAATAGTTTTTTAATAATTAATTTTCATAAATATATTTTACAATAAATTTTCCTCAATTTTTTTTTTGATATAGCTTATTTTGTTAGAAAAATTATAACTTTTGATCCTTCATTTTTTGCATTTTTTTTTAAATAATAGAACTTTAAGAAACCAATATCGTATTTGTTCAGGGTTTATTATCGGTTTCTTTCATTGGTTAAGGTATAGGCCTTTGATTACAAAAAAAAACGCCTTTTATTTTAAAACACGCATTAAATTTTTCTGCACACTTAATTTTGACAACACAAAGGTCTGAATAAAGTATTTTATTTATTCAAATGTTTAGAAACTTTGTTGAAGTTCAAAATTTTCTTTTTCAAGAACTCTTTTAAAAGTTGAAGTATAAGATTGTCAAAAAAGGAAATTGAAACAAAAAATTCAAAAATGTTTTTAAATTAAGAAGAAACTCTAAAAATTTATTATTGCACTTTTACATAACCTAATAATTATTTAAATCAATTGTAAACAATCCAAGGGATAACCTCTATGATAAATGAGATCTTTCAAAATTGGGTTATAAAATCCATAAACATTTACAATTCATACTGGTATTTGAAGTCTAAATGGGAAAATATTTTCAATTCATTTTCCTTATTTATGACAAACAGAGTTTCCCTACAGGGCCAGGTTGTAAATTGGAGTTTTTTTCGAAAAAGGAAATTGTAAACCAAGTGAAAAAATTTCCCATTTGTAATTCAAATACCAGTATTGTTTTTTTTATTAATTCTGAATAAATTAAGATCAGATTTCAAAAAAATCTAATTCTCTGAATAAGGTGATTGGTTTTTTTCGAGAATATGAGTTTTTTTTCCGAAAAACTAGTATTTTAAGAATAAATATGAAAAAATTGTCACTTCATTTTATTCACTTACTTTTTTCACTATTAAAATTTCAAATCAAGGGATTGTGATCTCACTTTATTTGTTTGGTTTTTTTTATTCTAAGGGTTCATAGATATAAAGGCGAAATATCAAAGGTATTTCAGTCTTGAAAAAATCAGCTGAAATTTGATCCCATTTCCATTACAAATATCATAAATGTGAAAAAAATTTCGAATCAAAAAAATAATTGTAAAAACAATTAAAATTCTAATACTTTTATTGAGAAGTAAAAAAATGATAAAATGATCGAGTATAGTTTTCAATTGATAAAAGAACCTCTCTTCAATATAAGAGAAAATGTTGAAAAGGAATTATTAAAAAAAAATATGGAAAAAACCCTAAAAGAATTTTTTATTCATTTGGTAAATCAAAATTCAATTTTTCTAAAGGAAGAGAATAAAAAAGTAATATTTTGATACTGAATTTTTTTACTTGATCTCAAAAAGTGTGGGTGAAGTGAAGTGTTTTTTCAGTGGACAGACTCGGTTTTTAAAAAAATCTATTGCTGTTACCTTTTTTGTCATAAATCTGACCGAATAATAATTTAAGGGAGATTTTCAAGAAACCATTTAAAATATTATTTCCCCAAATAACCGAAATGGTAAATTCTCAAAATGTGTGTTCGAACATTAACCCTTGGATTTTGAAGATTTATCAAATTGAATAAAAAAGAAAACAAAAAATCAAAGAAAAGTGTTTTTTGTTTTTTTTCAACATAGATTAACTCAAAAATTAACAAGATCTTATTGTTAAGTAACCCTGTAAATGTTAAAAAAACCCTCAACCATTTTTTTCACGTTTCAAGATTCGGGAATTTTGATGAAATGTGAAAAGGAAAGAACTTTTTTACCCAATATATTAAAAGTTGAACAAAAAATTGATTCCGAAAAACCTTCACACCCAGCTTTTGGAGTGAAGATTTTTTATCTCTAAAAAGATAGATTTTTCAAATTCACAATAATACACAAGAATTGAGTTGATGTGAAAAGCTGTGTGGTCAGAATAAAGTTGGTCAAACAATGTAAAATATGCACTTTTTGAAAAGTAGTAAAAAGTTGAAAAAAAAAACTATTTTTGCCTTTTTTTTTTTAAAAGTCTGAAGTTCATACAAATCGTTCCCACAAAATTCATTTTTCGTTTTATTGAATTCGAAAAAAAAAAAAGGAAATGAAAATTTGGATCAAATAATAATAAAAAAATCAAATGCAAAGTTTTTAGGTAAAATTATGATCTCTACAATTAAAAAAGCACCTTTGCTCAAAAAATCCGAACCAAAAATTAATTGTTCAGTGGAATTTAATATCCAAATTATTTCACCAACAATCACATTTTCAACCCAAGGATACCAAAATTTCAAAAATTGTCTTATTTTAGGAGTCCTTCAAAAAAAATAAAAGTTTTTTGTTACTTTAGAAAAGTAAATTTTAGATCAAGTCACTTTTCTATTTTTCAAATTGGAATTTCTCAAAAGCCTCAAAGATCAATCAAAAATAAAATTAGAAACGAGAGGAAGTCAAATAATTTGTATTTTCCTTCTTGTTTCCTTTGTAGAACATTTTTTTAATTAATCTTATTACATTTAAAGAGTCAAACTTTTTTTGGGTTTTTACACAAAAGGAAAATCTAATTTTTGCCCTTTATCAATAAAATAGAGAATTTCATCATCCCCCCACAAATATAAACCTTGCATTAATTAGCCTCCTTTCAAAAAATAATAAGGTAAATATCTCCAAAATAATACACAAAAGATTTTATCTTCAAAACTTTTCCAATTAGAAAACAAAAAATATTATTTCAGTTTCTCCTCTCTTTAATGAATTAAAACATTATAAATTAGAGAACTTTTATAAAACCAATTGGGGATTGTGATTTTGTTATTGGAAATAGATCAATGTTCTAAAGGAGATGTAACAATTTAATTTTTTTTTTAAAATTCAAATTAACAATAATTGTCTTTTGTGAACAATAATCAAGAGTTTTCTTCAAGGTGTGCCACTTTCAAAGGTGTTTAAGAGCTTAAGTGTTTTACTAATTTAAAAAACTGTAGAGGGTTAACTGATTTGGTTTATTAGTAAAAGGGTAAAAATTGGATTTTCGTTTTTTTTTTAAAACCCAAAAAAAGTTTGACTCTTTTAATGTAATAAGATTAATTAAAAAAATGTTCTACAAAGGAAACAAGAAGGAAAATACAAATTATTTGTCTTTGTCTCGTTTCTAATTTTATTTTTGATATGAAACTTTGCAATGTTGGAGAACTTATAATTCAAAAAATAATTGATAGCCAATAAAGTCAATTTTTTGTTTCTTCCAAATTAACTCAAGAAAATTTGATTTGTGAAAAAGTATATTGTGATTTTCCACTTACAAAAAGAAATTTTTTATTTCAAATTTTAATCTTTTTTTCGAATAATTAGTTGAAAAAAACGAAAGATCGTAACAAAATCAATTACTAATATTATTTTGGGAGGGTTGGTTATGTATATTCTCCAATGACTTTTTGAGAAATTTTTAATTTTGGTAATTTGCTTTTTGATGATATAATTGAACTTCAACTCATGTTTGATGGATCTTAATTATGTTGAGGGTTTTGCCTTCGTTAAGCAGTAAAATAACTCTCGACTATAATAAGTATTGTTGCTCTTTTTTAAAAACTAATTATTGAAAAGTCAAAAATAATATAAATTACATCACACAAACTGTTCAACTTTAAGATTACCAGAAAAAACAATAGTTTTAACATACAGTAGGTTTCCTTCTCTTACAACACAATTAGTTAAATAATACATATTTTGTAGAAAAAAAGTTATTTGAAGAATTCAGAAATCTGGTGTTTTGGACTGAACAAAAGCACATCAGTTTGGTGAACAGAAAGGGCTTCTTACCAAAACATTATTGTTGGTTTGGAAAATAAATCTTATAACTCGAGATTAAGATCTGTTTGTCATCAAAATTCTCAACCACAAATTGCAATTTTGAAGATAAAAAGTAAAAAAGTAAAAAAGTAATGACAAATCTTTCAAGAAGAGAAAATTCACAAATAAATCCCAAAATTGTTTAGACCACAAAAAAACGAATTAAACCAAAAAGTGGAAAAACAATGTTATTCACAAACTTTACTGAACTGTGGAATTGAAAAAAAAAGTTGTTGTGTAAAAAAAACCACGAAAACGGGAAAAAAAAGTTGGTAAATTTTATTCAAAAAAAAAAAAATCTAAAATTATTTTCTAATTTCAAGTGAAAAGGAAAATACGTTGAAGGTATATACAAAAACAACAACAAGAGCGGATTTTCTTGAACCAAAAAAGCCATTAAGGAGTCAGATAATATCACCCTTTGATCAAATTTAAAAAAAGTTATTTCACAAGGCGAAATTCGAGGACTTTTCTCGAGTATTTTGAGCATCTACAATACCCCAATTTCTTAAGGTACTCCTGCACCGCCCGCTGCGAGGATTTGTAAATCCTGATGGCAAAGGCATGATCATTGTTTGTGTTCAAGATCTGTGAGTATAAATCGAAAAGCTTTTTTTGGATAATGATGGTGGTTGGTTTCTTTTTGAACGTCGACTCGCTTAATTGTTTCCAGCCAACTAAAAGTTCAGGATCATATTGATAAAATTTGAATAGCCTCTTTTTCCAAGAAGGCTTGGGTTTTCTTTGAATGAATTTCTCCAATTCGCTGAATTTCATTTTGCACGCCTTTGGGTGCTGTGTTCGAGAAAAATCATCTTTGGAAGTCACCACCCGAGTGCTAGGCACGCTGTACTCTGCTGTTGCCTTCTGTGGTCTTCGAAATGTTCGTGTATGCAATACAATTGTACTTTTTGTGTTGGCAACTTTAAGATTGTGACATTGCCGTGCTCTCATTTTGTTCTTATTTGTCCCCATAGCGGATTTCTGTTTAACAATAATGGTGCTTTTTAAGGAAACCAATGCTTTACAAATTTCGTATAATTCAGGAGATATCATTGCTTTGATTTTTAGAAAGAGAAGTAAACTAAAATAAAATAAAATAAACGTAAAAGTAAAAAAAAAAAAAATAAAAAAACGAAAAAACAAATTTTTTTCAAAGATAAAGTGAAAATTGTTAAAAAAATATGAGATTTTTTTTTGAAAAGGATTAAAAATTCACGAAAAGACGGTAAATGTTCAAAAGTTTGAAAGGGTATTGCTTTTGACAACCAAATGAAAAATTTAAAATCTTTTACCTAAAAACAAAAATAGAATAAAATTGTGAATATATTTTGTTTTCAAAGCAAAAATCTTATGGAATAATTTTTTCTCTATTATTGCCAATCTTATTGGGTTACATCAGAATTTATTCTTTTGGTCCTCTATAGATGTTCTAACAAGTCTTCTTGATTAAACAATGATCTTTTAAGTTTGCCATAATAAGCGAAAGATTTTTGAAATGTAGAAAAGGAATTACAACTCACAAACTTGATTAAAAAGATCCACAAAATTCTTCAATTGTGGAAAACATCTGAAGATCTCGTCATATTTAAATAACACTTTTTAAATTAAAATTAATTTGGTGAGTTTTCGACGAAACTCAAACAAATTATGATCAAAAACAAGTAAGAAGCAGAAAAGAATAAACCTTAATTCATATCTAAAAAATAGGATATTGGATTTAGAGAAGAAAATAATTTGTTAACAAATATCCTTGAAAAATGCAAATATTATTTTTTTTTATTATTTAAGGGTGAGGTTATTAACTTCTCTCATTTGTTGAGAGGTTTTTTTTTTTAATTTCTTAATTATTAAAAAAAATAAATAATGATTTTTAAAATTTAAAAAAAAAATTGTATAAAATATATGATTTTACTACTCCCTTATTTGTATGGGATATCCACTCTCTAAATGGAAATATTTCGAATCAAAAAAAAAGAAATTTTTTTTAGTAGAAAACTCTGAAATACATTTATAATTTAAAAGACTCACGTGCTTGATTGCCCCACCTTTTTAATAATATTAGGAATATATTTATTTTTTGATTGATTAATTATGTTGTGTTTTTTTTTTTTTTTTTTATACACAAAATTTTATTTGTGAAATTAGAAAAAAATTTCTTTTGATAATGAGCAATCAGAAAGAGATTAGAACTTCCTATGAATCTAGCCTAGATGGTATAGTAACTGTGGAAAGATTCTGAGAAAAAATCGAATGTACAGGCAAATTTTGAAAATTTATGGGATCTACTTTATGATAATTTTATTTGAACCAAAAAAGAAGTATTTACCTTTAACATTTAATATGAGAAATGATCTTTAAAGTTATTTTAGAAAACTTAAATGGCTGATTTATTAACAGTTGGCCCATTTCAATCTAAATGAAAAAGCTTTCACCTAAAAAGAGATTATGTAATTGCACTAGTCATGATTTAAAAATTACAAATAATAAAAAAAACATCCTATATCAAAAATTCACAAATAACAAAAAAAAAAAAATTTGAGTGGATCTCAGTAAGATCAAAAATTCAAATAGCAAAAAAAAAAAGAATATCAAGATCTCAATTTCAAAAAACCAAATTTTGGAAGAAATAATTAATCTTTGGTTATTACATATTTCCTAATGTATAAATTTCTTCCAATTTGAAAAAAAATTCTTATTTTTTTAACATACCATAGAGATTCAATTTGATCTATTCCAATTTATATTTATTAGAAAACCTTAGGGGTTGATGAAATAAGGATTTTGAAAGATTCTTTATATAAAAATAACTTATTTGAAAAAAGGTAAAACAAATATTTATCTCAAAAAGTGCCAAAGAGCGAAACTTTGAAACTATTATAGCTGATTAAAAATTATAAATCACAACCATTCTGAACTATTTATATTGGAAATTTAGTTTATTTCTTTTGTTTTTTTTTTTTTGAAAAATGTCATCTTTGGACATTAGTCAATTTCAAGAGATCAATAATATATCACATATTGGATATTGATTGGAATTAGGAACTATTAAAAAATATTTTTCATTTTTGCAAAAAACCAATAAAATACATTTGAGATCCAATAAGGATCCAATTTTATTTTAGACTTTATTCATTGGTTCACTCAGACAAAAAAGATTTTTTTTTTGTGATTTCTATTGATTATTTATTTTTTAGAATTATTTCCCAACCTTTAAATATTATTTTCTGAGATTTTGTATATTTTAAGGGATTGACATCCACCAAGGATAAACCTAGGATCAAAGTATGTAGTTATTGGGTTTAACCACATTAGTGCCACTTGATTCGAATGCCTTTATAAAAACGATTAATCAAGTAGTAATATTTGTTAATCTCATTCATTAAAAATGATCCTTGTATTTGTAAAAAACCCAACAATTTCAAAATAAAATCTGCATTTCGTTATAAATTTAAAGGTTGAATTAGTAATTTTATTACTACAAAGTCACAAAATATCTTTCTCCAATTTGTGGAGAAATTTAGATTAGTTACTAAATAATTCGGTTTTTTTTAAAAATTAAATAATTAAAGAATAAATTTTTTTGTCAAATTATTTCCCAAATCTTGAAAATATATTGATGCTACAAATATTTTTATCAAAAGCAAACAAAATTAATCAGTTTTTGTACTTTTACGTTGATGATTACCGAGTTAATCTTTGAAATTAAAAAATTATAAAAATAAATACTTGTGTAAGTACTAAATAGAAATTATTAAATACAAAAATACTATATTTTGGGTTTCTATTTTTAGATTTAGAACAGGAATTAAAAAAAAAAATTTCAAAATGAAAATTTTTTAATTGTGATCATCAGTAAAAAAACCAATAATTTATTGTACAATAATATTTATAATAGACTTTTGAGAGCTATAGAAAGTTATTTGGGTCATGGTGCACTAATATCATTTACACTAAATTATAACATACTTTGATTATAGAGAAATCTATGGCGATGTTAATCCCTTAAGGGTCGAGTCATTACAGTGAAATTTTTTAATCTGAAATGGAAAAAAACTTTTTAGCAATTTTTATGAGTACATAACACCAATCCAAAACCAATCAACCTATGAAGCAAGATCGATCTCCAAAAATCAACAACCAAAAATGAGGACATTTTTAGAAAAACTCGCCAAAGAGCGACACTCAATTTCCAATTAGAATCGTTGTGAATTATAATTTTGAAAACAAATATGTCAGTTTTGAAGTGTTGATCTTTATCCTTTTTGAGATCTCGGTAATTTTTTCTTTAAATTTTTTTCATTTTTCAAATGAAATATTTTTATCGATTGAATATTACCTAATCCATACTTGGTCAAATTTAGAGTATTACAAAAAAACCACAAATCACATTAAATCGAATTAAATTATTTGCGAAATTCAAGAAAGCAATTTGTTTTAAATTAAAGAAATTTACTCATTTGGAAACAGAAAATGAGAAAAGATGAATTTTTTTTTTTGAAATTTTGAAATTGAGAACTCATTTAAACTTTTTTTTCTTCTTTGAATTTTTTGTCAATGAGATCCAATGGAATTTTTTTTTGTTATTTGAATTTTGTTAACCAAAAGAAGGACTATTTCACAATACCCTTTTGGGTCTCGTATCACCCCTTGAGTATGGAGCATATTCATGGTAAATGACTAAACCCTTAAATCCAAAAATATCACTTAAATTACCGATTTATAACATTTTATCCTTGATTTGAGACATTTAACAAACTTATTTATTAAGGGGGTAAGTACATTTTTCATTTTTAGAGTACCACCATTAATGTGAAACTGAATTCTTCAAATCATTTCTTTAGTCAAATACATTGATATTTTCATAAATACTATAATGGAATATATCCTAGTATAAGATATTTCCATACCAACAAAAAAACTGAAATCAAAAAAATGAAAAAATTGATCAAACAAAAATAAATAAAATCATTTATTACTCGATCTTATCTATAAAATTTTACACAATTACTTCTTCTTAATTTGATTTTGTTTTTAATTTTTCAATGGAAAGAATTTGGTTTGTAAAGTTTTTGATAAACAAATTACTGTTTATTTCGAAAGAATTTCCAATATGAATTTTAAAATCCTATTTTCATTTATGTTATCTAATCCTAGTTTTGGTTCAAGAAAATCAGAGATTTTTTTAATTCTTCTTGAGAATAAGTTTTTATTGGACAAATTCGTTTGATTTGATAATTATTTATTTTCCATTAAAATGAGAACTCAAAAAAATTTTGAATCTGATTGAAATTTATTATTGAATTTTTCAATTATTTTGATTTGAATCTTTTGTAACTGTTTTTTGATTCCAAGAATTCAATCCCTTTATTTTGATTTTTAAAATAACATCTTTTATTTTAGCTGTGTTTGATAAAAATATTTTCAAAAATTGAATTTTGAAAGCAAATTTGTCATAAAAGGTTTTTTAAAAAAATAATAAATAGCAATGGGGCGAGAAATTCAAGGAAAAAAAATATTTTGTACTCATACAAATTCACAAGATAAAATCAACCAATCTTCAAAAATAGTCTTTTATCGGTTTTTTTTTTTTCATTCTTGATTTCAACAAATTTATTTGTAATGGTGATCTTTTGTGTTTGGTCTTCTAAAAGAAAAGATTTGTTATAGAAAATGTACACCATTTCGGGTATATTTTTTTAGGTTTACTGTTTGATTAATTTCAATCGTTTGTATAAACACATCTCTAGATCCAAAACCAAATTTAATAAAACTCAAAAATTTAATCAAAAAAAATGTTCAAAAAATTGAAAAATTTATGATCCAATTCTGAGTTACTTTGATTCTTTTCACGAATAGACGAGCAAATGGTATTTTGGTCCCAAAGTTTCAATATCTGGTGGCATTCAAAAAATATTTTTATAGTAATGTTAACACAATTAAAATTTTTCAAAATGGGAAAATTTACTTACTTCCTTAAATAGAAGTGAAAAAAAAACCCTTTATTTTTCTCAAAAAGGTTGGAAACCAGACAAATTACCACCCTTTCTTGGAAAACAAACACCAACTACAAATATCTTTTGTTTTGTATTTTGATTGAAAAATGATACCACGAAGAAGAATTTTAATACCATTCCCATAATAAAAAACACAAGAAAAGAAAACTTTTTAAAGATCTTCAAAATCTGTAAAAAAATTAAATAATAAATTTTTAAAAAAAAAATAAAAAATAAAAAAAGTTTTGTTTTTTAACAGTCCAATCATAAAATTTATAAAAATATTCAACATAATACTTGCTAAGTTTCAATGATAGATGCTAGATTATATCTGTCAATTTTTTAGATATTTCTTAACAACCAGGGAATAAATTCCTGGGAGTTTAGACTATTGGTATTCAGATCATGTTTTTTTCCCCATCAAATAAAACCAATATATATTTACAGATGTAGTAAATGTTACTTTTAATTTCATGGTTTTAAAATAACATTTTCGGGTACAAAATACACCTTAAAAAACAATAAAATTCAATATAAACCCCATTCCACTCAAATGTACTGATACTAAAATCAAAAATTCACACTTTTTAGGAAAACACCCAAAGAATATTGTATCAAAATAAGAGAAACAATAAATTTTTGATCAGAGTTGAGATATATAAAAGAAATATCCCAACAAACCACACATTTCAAAAAAAAAAAAAACATAAAAAAAAATTTAGGTGCCTTTCATTGGAACACGATGTGCAAAAATTTCTCAATATCCAGATATAATTATAATTGCTGACAATAAGTTTTTTTAATTGTAAGTGTACGAATTTTTAAAATTAAAAATTATGTTTCAATTTTTTTAATCTTAATTTGATGTTTTAAAACATTTTTTTTTTTTCAAATTTACTTTTTTTTCAAAAAAGAAAGAAAAAAAAAAACTAAAAGCTAAATACAGAAAAAAAAATAAATTTAAAAAAATTATTCAGATTTAAAAATTATTTTTAGAAGAATATTGAATTCAACGTATATAAGAAGCTCTAATTCTTCAATAAAACTAACCCCTTGGCTGAAGAAGACTTTATATAGATAATAAATTAATTATAATAAGTTTTTATTTATTTTATTTTCTATACTTTATTATTATTTTATTATACCAGGTTAAATTAGACCTTTTAAAAATAAATAGCAACACATGTTACACATTTTGTTTAAAAACAACTTATTATAATTCTTCTTTTTGAAAAACTTTCAAACCCAAAAAACCAGATTGTTCAAGTACTATGTAGATATTAATGTCCACTCTTTGGATCTGAAGAATATCAACTTATATAAAACTGAAAAATTACATTTTTCATTATTACAAGCAAAAACTGGGTCATAAAAAAGCTATTGTTTTCTAATTATAATGATGAAACACATTACCAAACTTATTCCTAAAAGTTGGGTATTTTTCCAAGCCCAAATAATTTTAATACAAGTAGTAGTCGGATTTGTCAATTACTAATATAAAAATAGGTGATATATGAACACACAGTTAAATCATTACCGTCAATTCAATTTTTAAGACAAAAACTTTCAATGGAATTTAACTCATAATAAAATTCTCAAATTAAGGTACAAAATTCAAATTCTAGTAAAATAATTTGTTGTAAAAACAATTCACAAAAATGTGCCTTAATTTGAGATTTTTTTGAATCTTAAATTTTGTTGAAAGTTTGTAACTTAGACCTGAAACTGACTGTATCTATTTTCTTTTATTAGAAAATATCTCTTAAAAAATGATAGAACCATTGTCCTCCTATTTTGAATCAAACCAAGCACCAACAATTTTAATAAAGAAAATCAACAAAATGACTAAAAGTATAAAATAGTGTTTAAATAATAAAATCCAGAAACACGTTTTTCCTTCAATTTGAAATTTCACCAAGAACAAATATCTTATAAATACTCTTAAATTACAACAAAAAAAAAAAAAAAAAAATCAAAAGACAATTATTTATTTTAACAAAATTCAATTTTTTTTTAAATGTTCCAATTTATTATATAACTCCGATGAAAATATTTATATGTTTAAGTACAAATAAATAAATTTTAGATCGAATAATATTATTTCACATCCTTCCTATTTTGTTTAATATAATAGAGAAGTTGAATATAAGATATATTATCAAAATAGTAACCATTAATTTGCAATAATATTAAAAAAAATAACGATTAGTCCATCTTTATTACACAAAATCAAAAAATCGCGAAAAACCATAAAAATTGCGATTCCATAAAATCATGAAAAAATGAAAAAATATTTTTTTGAAATCACCTAAAAACAAATCTCTTGACTTTGAATAAACCTTGAGACTTTAAAAACACTTTCCCCGTTTAAAAATGCTTGAAAGTGTTTACAAGGGTTACAAACTGTCTTCAAGTATTTGGAAGTTTTGAAAGACCAGTTTCTTTATATATTGAATGAGATTGTTTGTAGTGGAAAAAAAATTTTTATTTCTTTTTTTACAACAAAATATAAAATCTCAAACCAATTTTATGATCATACTAATAAGAACCCATTTCAACAATGTAATTGAATATATAATATAGAAACTTTTTTTTTTTAAATGGAGTTGTTACCTTCACAAGTTAAATAACCAAAAAGAATAAACAGTAATTTTATTTCTTATTGGTGATCGATCAAACAAAAACCTCTAAACTCTAGTTGAGATTAATGCCCAATACAAAGATGTTCAAAGAAGAATATGAGTTTAAAACAATTTTACAAAAAAGCTGAATAATTGGTGATAATATAGGCAATTTACTGTTGTGAAAGCTTTTGAATAGTTAACCAACCCCTTTTCGTTTCTGAGAATATTGAAAATATTTTCACCTACGAACACATTCTTTAAAGAATGGGTGAAGGGTTGGTTGTTTTAGAAGATCTTTATTATTCAAAACAATTTATAACACCACAATTTACTTTAAGAAAATATTTATTTATCTTGTGTTCTTATTGTTGTTGATCTTAAGGGAAGATCGATAGGTTTGTCAACCAAATCAAAAGAAAATACAATAAAACTCTTTGATCTGATCCTTGATTGAACCAAGTATCTTTTTTGTTGTTTTTTTTTTCAAAGAATAACTTTTTTTCACATAAATCTGTTTTTTGATGAAAAAAAAATTTCTTTTTATAAATATAACTGAATTCGACCAAAAACACGTCGGCTATTATATCGCGATTACGGAATTTTTAATACGATATTTTGGCATTTATCACGATTTTTTGACAATTATCGTGATTTGTTATATTATCGCGATAATATTGAATATAGCGATTTTCTGATATATCGCGATTTGATAAAAATTATCGTGATTTTAGTAACTTTATCGTGACTTAAGCATCGATATCAACAAAACCTCTAATATTTATTATTTAAAATTTTATCAATTAAAATCATTAAGATAAATGTAATTTTTTTAAATATAACAACCCTTTTTCGAATTAATTTATTATAATACGTATTAAATGATAATATCTCTTTAAATGAAAAAAAAAAAAATAAATAAATAAAAGAAATAAATAAATACAATATCCAAATAATAATTCCTCTCCAATTATATTATATTATATTATATAACATTAACTTTAATTATCTGGATTATATAAATAATATTTATTCCACCCCGATTTTAAAATTTAATAATTTCCGCGCTTTCTTGAATTTACAAATCCTTTGGAATAAAAAAATCAAAAGGCAAGGGTGGCAATGGATATGAATGGTCTTTTTGGTATTTCCGATAAAAATTACTATAATCCTTTTCAGTGTTTTTAAAATCGTTGTATATATATTTGACATAAGGCTTAAAAAATTTCTTCTCATAATCAGATAAATCACGGATATAACTTTTAATGCTTTGGTTCTTAAAATACACAATCTTCTCAACTGTTTCATTCTTTTTCATTCTTTCGATTATTTTCAAAATGTGCTTACTTTGGTAGGTAGCAAATTTTGTGATTTTGCGAAGAATTGAGTGTTGGTTTTCATCTAAATCCTGGCAAATCAATAATAGTTTTTTAACGATTGATAAGTTTTTCTTATTTTCAATAATAAAATCTTGATTACTTGGATTGAAATGGAAAATTTTAAATAATAATAAATGGCAAAATGCTCTTCTCACTTGGTAATAGGGCGACAGAAACAAATAAAAGAACCTTTTGCCCAATAGCCACTTATATAAAATTTTGTTGTGGATTTTGCTTGGAAAATGCTGATAAAACTTGTAAATAAAATTCAAACTGATTAATAATTGGTATTGGTGGTCAGAAAACAATAGCGTCTGTAATGTGAACTTGATCAAATTCAGATCTAAAAAGGACGGTAATTTTTCAATTATTTGCAAATTATTTGCTTTTTCGTCTTTGGATTTCCTTTTTTTCTTCTTATTGCCCGTGTCTGCGTAATTCTTCAAAAACGCACACAAATATTTCATTGTGATCTGCACACACTCAATGTCCCGTATATTCGTTGATTTAATGATCGTATATATATATAAATTTGCGCAAATTTTGTTTTTCGAGATTTGCTTCAAATAATATTTTAGTCGGCTTTCAATTTTTTGCTTATGGTACTTAATTCGATAGATCGAGATAATAAAGGCCTTTAACGAATTTAAAAATAATGGCATTTTTAAAATTAATGTTTTTTTTTCCAACATTGGAACGATCAAATTATATAGCGAATCAATAAAATTGATCAAAAAAATAGGGTTTTTTAATAATTTGAAGACAACCTGATTATTACGCTCAAGCCTTTGCACAATTTGCATCTCACTAAACGTCCTTGAAAGATTTATGGTATCCTTCCAGCTTGTCTTTGATGAAAAAACCGTTCGCATACTTTTCGTTCTCCCACTCGCCTCAGGGCGATTTGCTTGGTGGAGATCTTGAAGGTCTGTGTGCTTTTTTTTGTTTTCTCTCTGGATTTCTATTCTGATCGATTCGAAATTCTGTTTTGATTCTTCAATAAAACGCCTTGAAAATAAATATGGATGAGTTAGTTTTGGTATTAATTTTTCCATCTCAATTTTTTCGTTTGAATTTAATTTATGGAGTGGTTCAATTTTAAAATTAAATTCAATTTCTTTGTGCTTCTTTTTCTTTTTTTTTTGTTTTTCTTGTTTTCCGTTTCCTTTTTCTTTTTCTTGTTTTTCTTTTTCTTTATCTTGTTTTTCTTTCTCTTGATTTTCTTTTTCTTTTTTTTTATCTTGTTTTTTTTTATCTTGTTTTTCTTTATCTTGTTTTTCTTTTTCTTTTTCTTGTTTTTCTTTTTCTTTATCTTGTTTTTCTTTTTCTTTATCTTGTTTTTCTTTATCTTGATTTTTTTTTTCTTGCTTTTCTTTATCTTGTTTTTCTTGATCTTGATTTTCTTTTTCTTGCTTTTCTTTTGGCTGTGCTTTTTGTTTTTGTGTTTGTTTTTCAATTTTGATGAATTCAATGCTATTTGTTTTCAGAAAAATGCGATTCTCATGACTATTGTTATTGCTGTTCGTATTATAATTTAAACTCTTTTCCTTATCATTCTGGACGTTAACACTATTAATTATTTTGTTCTTATTAACAAGGCTTATTGTTGCGTTGTTTAGAATTAAAAGATTTGGTGTTTTGTTTTCAAAAATGTCATTCAACCAATTTTCGCTGACATTCATTATAGTTTTTACAAGATTTTTTAAAATTTTGTTTTTTTTTAATAGCTCAAGATGCTTTTCTCCCCAAATGGATTCTTGAATAGACTGGCTAATGTCAACCATCCTGAAAACGGAAATTGCCAAAACATTTGCACAAAATTTTCTGGTTACAAAGGAATCCTCGTCCAGTAAATTGCTATTCAGCTGGCTTTCCACCCAATTTTGGGTAATGATCATATTTTCTCTGAAAAGAGTAACAAATTCTTGGTTTTTGATTCCTTTCTCAATTTGTGAATAGTTGTTCGAAATGTTTTCAGTGTTCAACCACTTTGATTTTGAGACAGCTAAATAATTCTTTTGTGTCTTGTAATTTTTTTCTTTTTTCTTTTCCTTTTCCTTTTCTTTTTCTTTTTCCTTTTCTTTTTCTTTTTGTTTTTCTTTTTTTTTGTTTTCGGACAAGCTCCCAAAATATAATTCTCCACGCTTCATAATAGAGAAAATTAAAGAGCAATACAAACTCTTGTGACGATGCTGAACAAACCTCAACCTTTTGATCGAAAAATTCCATAAACAAAAAAATAATTCTCTGAATTGATCTTTTTCTCTTTTTGATCGATATTTGAAATTTGAAAATCCCTCAAGGCTTGGAAGAATTCTTTTAAAAATTTGGACTCTTTTTTCTTCTGGGTAAAGCTTGTTAAGTGCTTTTTGTGCCTTTTTTTTAAAATCTCGAAAAAAATTTTTATTCGTGACAAGAAGCGGTGGTTTTTTTTGTCGAAACATATAACTGCTTGACACTTTCTTCATTGGAAATTGTTTGTAGGTAATTGAATCAGAATTTGCACAATTATTGATTGTAAAAAATGTTGAAAAAATGATCTCGATCATGAAAAGATATTATTTGTTCTTAGAAATTTAGAGTTTTTTTAAGAACTAAAATTGAACACACACCCTAAAGAACTTCAATAATTACATAACCCACTTTTAAATTTATCTCCGAATAAACAAACTCAAAATTTCAACCCTTTTTTTGAAAAAGTGTGAGAATTAAGTTTTACTAACAAGATCTAATTCTTGAAAAAACTTCAAAAGCTATCTTTTCAGTTCAGGATTTATATTTTTTATTGATCATACTTTTTGAGAACAATTAAATTTGATCATAGAACAAATCCTATTAATGAGTAACAGACCACAGGTGTTTGAGAACATAAAAAATTCTTTTTAAAAAAGAAATATGTTCTTTTGTGTTCTATTCTTACCTTTATTTACAACAAAATTAGATTTGATCTGTCTTGAAAAAAAAAATTTATGTTTCTTGTTTAAAAGATTGAAAAGGGAAAAAAGAGTAACTGATTTACAATCGTTTTTCCAGATAAAGAGTTTCAATTTTTTTATGACCCTTATCGTAGTGAATAAATGGTAATACAAGACCAAGAAAAAAATACCAACAGTTCCAAGGTTAACATGAAATTTTTTCGATAATAAAATTTGCTCTTGATATAGATTTTTAAAAGGCTTAAAGTGTGAATAAGAAAGCCAATTTTGAGAATTTTTTTTCATAAATGAGCTCTTATAAAAAAATAATCGTCGAATTGATTAAAAATAAATATTTTTTAAAGTACATTTTATGTGTGGGATTCTCAATGAATTTTCGATATTTAGAGTAATTTTATTTTCTGAAAATTTTATTTTATTGTATATCAGTAAAAATTCTTTTTCATATTACTGTTGAGAGAAAAATGTTGGAAACAGAAAAAAGTTTGGACACCATTTTTAATTGGGAACATTACAAAATTGAAAATCAAATCCAATTGATAACGAGATGACTTTTATATAAACCCAGGTTTAAATATGTTAAAAGTTCATTTATCTGTGGTGTGTTTAGAATACTAATTTGAATGGTTGATAACTAAAGTAGATCATGCTATTTTAAAAAAAATCCAAATTTTAGTAAACTTTACTATTAATTCTGAAAATGGTAATTTTTTAAACTTGCTTTAGATTATAAGAGATAAGGTTTTGAAAAAGTAGAATTACATTAATCGTTATTCTAATAAGTTGATATTGTTATTTTCTTTAGTTATTTCACAAAGGATTGAAATTAAAAATCATTTTCAGTAATGTTCAAAATTAAAATTGCTGTCCAACTATTTTTCTCTGTAAAACATTTTTCTCTCTACACTTAACACATTTAGGATTTTTTTTTTTCAAAATAAGCTTTATTATTCCCCTATTCTTAGATTTTAAAAATATATTAGTCAACATATAAATTTGATATTGAATCATTTTCATGATATCCTTGGAAAGACACCACAAACAAATAAAAAGACATCACAAATAACAATCCATTTCTTTGAAAATCCTTATTGTTCCAAAAGAAAAAATGATTAATGATAAAGAAGTGAAAAATTATCAACTTTTATTATTCTCATTTAAATATAGAAAGTAGAGTAGTGAAAAAAATACCAGACATGAAAAAAATCCCAGACAAGATTTTTCATTGAGGATATTAGTAAAATTATTGTGTAATTTCATTTATTTACAATCAAATTCCTTTTTTTAAGAATCGAAATTTTTCAATTATAACTAACCCACTTATTAGAATGATGATTGATGAAATCACACTTGTTCAAAACACCATTCAATCAATCAAAAAACAAGAAGAAAAATTATCATTTTCCAAACTCTAGTAAACCTCAATAAAACTCGATTGTTTTTCAAAAAAAGTTGATCAACATATGGCTATCAAAAAATTACTTGAGTATTCTAGAGACACCTTACTTTAATGAACTTTAGGTAGGTTTATTACTAATCTCATAAAAAAATTGGTTATTTATAATAAGGATTTCATTGAAATTAAACAGAAATTTTACTAATACTCACAATTAAAAATATTGTCAGGGATTTTTTTCATGTCCGGTATTTTTTTCCCTCCTATACTATTAATTCACCAAACCAAATTAATTGTGATCATAAATTCAGAAATCATTTTACACATGTACATTTCTGGATACTTTGTTTGAAAAAAATCAAGAAAATTAAGATATAATTCTATCCCATTTGAATTTTAAAGACTATGAGGTTAAAATTATTACTAATATATTGGTCTAAAATTTAAGTATGTTGTAATTGGGGTGTAAATGATATTAGTGCGCCATTGCTCAAATAGT